>JAINEB010000012.1:19242500-21742500 GCA_022840565.1 Eubasilissa regina
CTTGGTGTGCTTTAAAGTAAAAGCAATAGCGAGCTGCGCTCTGCGTGCGTTGAATTCAATTCGTATCGTGTCACGCGTCGAGTTTTGTATTAATACATCTCTTAACCATTTAAATGCCGTGAGCGCGTTAACACACCAAACTTTGTATGTCACACAAGTGTGTTAACACGCACTTTTGAACCTTACAAATTTGCAGGGTTTAAAATCATATTTTTAAATCATTTTACCATCTGTCGACGACAGGTCCCAGCCATGCGGTGTCTTCCATTTCAAATAGAATCGGCAGTTAAAAAGTTAATTAATTTAATATAATAGAATACAATAATACGAAGAATGATAAAATTAAAAATATGTACATGTTTATTAGTGCATATTTTTTAATATAATTATGGTGCATACATAAAATACGTATCACATCATTATTATTACTATTTCTAATTAATTAAGCAAAGATCTGGTCTCCTGGGACGAGGATTAAACTCTTGTCCTCTTGATCACTAAACGAGTGTATTACCGCTGGACCAACAAACACGTCAACGCGTGAATGATTTAATTTAAAATCGAAAAATAATATATAGTCAGTTTTTAAAAAAAATCTTTAATTTTTTTTTCACCGTTCGATAAAAAATTATATTAGCAGAAAGCAATCTGCTGTTGCCGTTTGTACCGATGGTGGCATAACCAGTATTTCCATACAATGTATTTTCCAATGTTAAAAATATAATTTAATATCAGAACAGAACAAACGAATACCCAATCATATGTATTCTTAAAATGATTTAAATACTTAATGTACCGTTCCGGCCATGACATATGTACGTCCGCCACGTTAAATAATTAAAATAAACTTACGCAACATGTACAAAATATAATTAAGTATAAACATTGTGTCTACGAATTTAAATTAAATCCATTTAATTTTTTTTGTTAACGAGCATTTCTTATGTATTTCTTATGATTCTTTTTAAATATGTCAACTTGCGACCACTCACTCATTTGAATTATTTATTGTATTTTATATACACACCGCAATCTGAACCAATATGACATATTGTAGACATAATTACTCTCTAATAATAGGTAGATAGTATTGGATTTAAGTGTACCTCCTTTTATACCAAAGTTTCCTGTACGACCGCCACTATACTATATTTTTATAATTATTTGTTTAGCTAAATAATAATTATTATAAGTTGACTCATGGAAGACATGAAGATAAAGTACTGTTTAATTTTTCCATGTAATTCAATGATAATTAGTCATTTAAAACTGTTCTCAAGTTTTTTTAAGCCGTTCAGAATACTTAGTGTAGAATTTTTTATTAAGGAAAACACATTCTTATTGTGAAGTTGTAATTATTCAGAACATAGGTCTGTTATATTTTAAACACTAAATTAATGTATTAATTACTCAAAGGTATTTGAGATTCTGTAAAAATAATGTAGATGGCTTTCAAATAATGGAACGACAGGTGTATTAATTTGAAAAATGTAACATATAGGTTCGAAAATTTGTCAAGAAAAATACTGGCGTTATAGCGCAAAGGTAGTGCACTTCCCCGGATTGGAAATAGAGATCCAGGTTCGAATCCCGGTGACGCAAAAACAATATTTTTCGACAAAATTGATTTTATATGTATATATTTATAATCAATACATTAATTTAGTGTTTAGAATTTTTTAGGCTGTGCCGTGACTTCGACCTCTCTGGCTCTGGCTGACATTTCTAGCCCCATTGCAGGGTCCAGCAGAAGGACTAATATTACTGATGATACTGTGTTAATGATGAGGTTTTGGCTTGCAATATTGTGTCGAAATCAGAAAACATGTGTTTCATATAAATATTATTTTATCCTAAATATTTAAAGGAAGAGTACACACATACATTTATGTATGACTTTTAAATCCTATGTAGTTTTCGCGAAACAGCGCGCCTCGTCAGCAACTAATTTAGATTGTCTTCTAGGAGGCACTGGGAGGCTGTTTGCTGTACCCACTACCCCCTATCCAGCAAGTAAGTACCTCTACATAAACTGCAATTATATTTCTCTCAGCGCTGTGCAACGCAAACTTCTACAGAATGTTTACAATGTCACTTTAATCTCGCGATGTGAGAATAAAAAATATTTATTTCAATAAAAGAAAGTATATCTTATGAAAGTAATAATATAAATATATAAGACTGGTGTATTAAATTTTTGATGAATAAAGAGAGCTTTATTTTAGAAAGAGTGCAGGACTTTTTAAAGTAATTCGATTGTAGCTATTCACATTACTCTCTTCTATTTTTAAACTGGTGTATTACTCAAGTCATACAATTGAAAATTTACTGAATTGAACTTTCGGTTGATATTTTATCTATTATTATAGTATAATATTTTAGAACATAAGATGCTTCATTTGATGGTACACTGATGTACCTCATGCCACAAGGTGGACAATGAAAAATATTGTTTATCCGTAAGCAAACGGAATATAATTTTTTTTAAATTAAGGAAAACTGAATAACTGCCGTATTCCCGCCACCCTGTAGAGAAATCCGATGCACGTTCTTGGTTTTCGTGTACATCTTTCTGTTTGATTTTTTATAAGATTATTAGGTTAAACGAATTGGAACAGAGAGTAAAATATATCAATAAACGACATCCCGGTGGGGTTCGAACCCCATACCCTGCTTGCTACCATCTGAGTAATTCCGCGTATTCCAGCAGTGGGTTCACTTTAAAATATCTAGTCACATGATGTCATCTAGTCGCATTTACATCTTTTTAATAAAATTCTAATATAAGTTTATTGTAAACATAAATATAATACAATAAAAGGTAAAAAACTTGGTAATAATGAAAATTACAAATCATTATGTAATTGTGAAACTTAAGGCCCATGTCCACCGAAAGAAACACGATGAGATAATTTCAGAGATTTAATTAAGATCCATACCACGTACACGTGTTGAGATTGATCTGGTGATAAACTCAGAGTTTAGCTCGAAATTGATAGAAAGAGACAAAAACTTAAACCATACCTACATATGTGTGTGCACAACATTCGATCTGAGATTTGACACGTACACACATATGTTAACCTAAAACCATCACAGACCCGTACAACTATCTATTCTAAAAATTTTGTATAAATCATTAACATGAGGCGTTAAATTACAAACATTTATTCAGTTTTAACAGCTGCTGGGAAGGTTATAAATCATTCGACTGACGAACGACAATGCGTTTGACATGCGCATGAAGTAAGGCGCAAGACGGCAAATCTCTGAGACATGGTGTGTACACGGGGACTACGAAAGCTGAGAGTTGTTTCCAAAGAATATTATTAGGAGCAAAATCCGTATCTCGGAGATTATCTCGAATCGAAAATTACATAAGAGAATTATATAACAATGTTAATTGCGTACTTTTAACTTCACTACTGCATTTCTGTAAAGAATCGTGAACATTAATTATGTTAATACTTCATTTTCTGAACATCTTACAATATACCACTATTGGTAAGCGAGTACATACTTATCATTATTTATTTTTTTAATTTAGACGTTATTCATTTTATAGAACTCCATTGATAATCAACACAATAAATCAAACACGATTTTTTTTATTATATTTGATTAATCCAAATAATTAGACAATCATTTCGGTTGAATTAAATAGAAACAGAAAAATCGTGTTTCAATTATTGTGTTAATTAAGTAAATACTTATTTGAAGCAGAAGCGTAAAAACAGATTATAACTGAAGTTAGTATAAAAACCTCTTCGATGGTATCCACTGATAATTAACTGGATCAAAGTTATTATGGTCTTATTCTTTCATATTTTAATGCCCCGTGTCCACAAAATGACGCATCCAGTACATACGTACCTCTACTGACTCTCCGAGATCAAAGTCTCACTGAGAAATCATCGTGACCTTGAAGGGATCTCTGCAATCACCTCACTGCTTTTATCTATCTACCTCATTTCCCTTATCGCATAAATCTGTCTCATTTATATCTGTCACCTCATACATAAACGGAATTTGTTCGATATTTTCCTTCGCCGCCGCCGATACTAGACATCCTTCGGAGACACAGTGCTATAATTCGAATAAGCGCGGGAACCGGGAGCACCAATCAATTCAATCCGTCGAGTCTACATGCAAAAGCGGGACTCGGTTAAGAAAATAATTTCCGATAAAAAATCCAAGTCCAACTAAATCTCCAGCCGAAGCTCGAGAGGTTCCGCCGCCCGCAACCCCCGTCGCCCCCGGTCCGTCCGTTCACTTAGCCATTAAATTTCCTCCCGGCTTGCTGCGGCAGGAAAACTAAATTTTAAACAAATATCCTCGGAGCGTAATGAAGTCTTAACGTGATTTTTAGCCACATTCATTTACCGTGTCTACCGCGTGGAAGCGCTCGGGCGCCCGCCCAAACCCTACCTACGTCTATCTATCCAAATTATATTTAATACTCGCAGACGGGTTACGTTTTATTTTTTGCCCCGCGCAGAGTTTCAGTATTCTTACGCCATTTTTAAGATTTCGGTATCGCATTTATTTCGCGACATTTTAATGCATTTCAAATTAATTCGTGCCAACATCGATGCGCGATAGTAGAGCTTTTAAAGTGATGATTATGTCGATACATTAAAAATATAACCGTTTATAAACAAACGAAAAACGTACATTGTTGATAAATAAATGTTAATAATTAAATGGCAGGAAATTCGAAGACGCATATAACTAGCTAAAATTACCATGAACCAACTGTAGAGAATACCGATAGACGGTGACATAAAGCGAGCAACTAAATAATACAAATGATATGAATCAATTAGAAATATATACGGAAAAAAATATATTTATTGTAAAATATCTTAGAACCAATTTTTGAACATATGCTGTAACTCTTTAAAATTGATACGTGTATTATTATTCCATTATTACGGAGAACACTGTGATATTTTTAATAGAAATTAAATGTATTAATTAAAAATGTATACATATAAAATCAATTTTATCGAAAAATATTATTGTCGCTACTGAGATTTGAACTTGGATATATTTCCAATCCGGGAAAGGTGCATTAACCAACTATACTACAGCAAAGAGCACTTTTGAACCTATATATTACACTTTTCAAATTAATACATCTATCGATCTATTATTTGAAAGCCATCTACTTTATTTTTACGGAATCTCAAATATCTTTGAATAGTCCGATAGGAAACGCCAGAATTAGCAATTTATTTTTATTAAATTTTAGACACATTGATACAACTTATGTATTATTAAGGAGAACACATTCTTATTGTGAAGTTATAATTATTCAGAACATAGGTTTGTAATATTTTAAATACTAATTAAATGTATTAATTAGAAAGTTATACAGTTAAAATCAATCTTATCAAAAAATATTGTTGTCGCTACCGGGATTCGAACCTGGATCTCTTTTCAATCCGGGTAAGGTGCATTATCGGTAGCAAGTAAAATATGTTTGGATAAATAGATTTTTTCCATATATCTCATTTTATTCAGAGCACTACTTCACTCTAGTACGTATGAATATCACCACAAATAGCGCTAGTGATGGTGTAGTGCACTGTTGTATTCTCTCATGGATAATTTTGTTTACATTATTTTGTAATTATGGTTTTGATTTCTGTATTTGTTTATGTTTGTGAGGATATTTGAGAACTTTTTCTATCGATTTCTTAAAAACAAATCATAAATTTGTTGCATTATCGTAGTGTAAAGTCGCAAGGCGTATTTATAAACGCAATCAATGGTTTAATGAAAGACTCTTTCCATTATTTGGCCACATTATATGTCAAATTGACAGCCTAGAAATGGTGATTATCTTGAGCACAACTTTGGGCTGAAGATAATCGGCCTGGAAGAATGCCACAATGGTGGATAAATACGTTGCATCAACTGTGGGCAGTCAGGACTGGGACTTGTAGAGATACATTACGAACTGAGTCTTATCTGACTGATAAGAAGAAGAGGTTATGGATGATATTATACAGATGTTTTCAAAAAATATTATCTTTATTTCAGATACATAGAAAATTTTTAACTTTTTTCAAATCATTTATAATAATTATTATATTATCTGCGGCCATTGGTAACTAGTGCGCGATCAGGATCTCAATAGAATCTATATTTCAATAATAGACCTTTCCTCAAAACAGATCACATGTAAATAAAATGTCAATGTAATTAAAATTATTCCATCTTCGTGATTTAGGTGTCAAAACGAACAAAAGTGACATCTGGATAACAAACAAGAATCATGGATAGACAATTTTTATGGTAAGTAAGATTTCTCCCTTAGCATAGACAGCATAGGTAAGAAAAGATGACAGATGTCGATATACGATTTCGCTAAAATATTTTTTTTTTCTTACTCGTAATAAAGACAATGTATACTTCATTTCAAATTGAATATATTATTAATGATATGATTTTATTATTTGTTATTAATTATGTTTAATTAATAATTAATGATATGAAATTAATGATAATGATAATAATAAGAATAAAATTAACGTACCGTTATTGAATACATAAAAGAGAAGACATTTACGTAATCTTAACCTAGAGATATTTAAAACATGTTTGTTTTTGCCGTGCTTGCGTCTCGCAGACCTAGCCTTGTAATCAAGCACTCAGCCGCCTCATCCAGAAAGTCATGGATATAGACGGGGAAGCGTAATATTATTATAAATTTTTACCTAGATATATTCTTCATAACACAAGCTTTTTATCTTTATGTATGTTATTGTACATGGTCAATAGTGTTTCATGTATACATGCCGAAAACTGTCACGTGGCATGTAGTTAGACTTCGTTGACCTTGGGACTCGCGCATTTCTTTATTTCACCGTACTTTTCAATATCTTATTTTGGTACTCTCCTCGATTGTCAATTTGGAGCATAACTTAATTCATTTTTTTTCGTTGTTTTTAATTTTTCATCCCTTAAAAAGTACATTCCGTAACATATTATTCCACTAACTGTATTAAAATATGTTTACATTGTATCTAATTATTATACTAGGACTATCTATCTATCCATCTAATCACTACATTAAAAAATAAACAATATTAACGCATATCTAGATCAAGGCATAATTATGTTATATAAAATAGATAATTAAAATTCTATTTATGTATTTTGTACTTTAATTCAGTTAATTGTCGTGAAATAGATGGAAGCGGATTTTTTTTTACACTCTTTAGTTATAATTTGTTTACACGCAGGTGTTCCAAGTAATTTCTCACTATTAGTGAGTATTAAGTGAAGTATTAACATAATAAATCTTCCGTGCAATTAATGTTCACAATTGTTTGCAGAAATGCAGTAGCAAAGTTGAAAGTTGGCAGCGTCCGCCCGTAAGCCACCGCCGCTCCGAGTTAGCTGCTCGCGGTATTTTTTGCCCGCAAAGTTGGCGCTTTGCTTCTTTTTTTATTATTATTATTTTGTAAGCATTTGCATTCGCAAGGTTGGCGGCATTGCATTCGTGTTTATTCAGCAGGAAAGTGGAAGCGGTGCAGACCGCGGGCGGGAAGGGGAGGGGTGGCGGGCGGCGGCGGGTTTTGTCTTATCGAATCACACGCTGATAACCTTTCCCTGTATTCGAGAAACTGACAAATAGGATTATTCTACTTCGGGTCTCTGAGAGCGGAGCTAATAACGCTTTCGAGAGTTGGGTCCTTAATAATAATGTGTCTTAATTAAATAGTATTGCTTTTATTTGTAGCCGTGATTCTGTTTTGACGCGAATGTTGGATGAAGTCCGATTGGACCGTCGACTGGCGTTCTTTTTAATTAATTATTCATCACGATGATTGTATTAATTATACGATTAATTACATTACATTTTTTCTTTGATTTTCTAAACTAAATGTACCAATTTATCAGCCGACAGGACAGTACTAGAGTGCATCAGTCTTTATACTCCAAATTTTTAGGATACATATACATGAATTAAGCTTTTCTCTCAAATGGACTATTCAGATTGGAGCTCTGTGCGAGCTGTCACTAGTTATATATTGAATATTATACACAGAACAAAATTACCAATTTATTTCGCCAAATGTCTGAGATGCGAGAACACAGTTTCATCCGAATTTATTACCGTTAACTTAATAATATTTAACATTACAGATTATATAAGCTGTTAAATAGTGACAGTCAATAGAACTAATGTACTTATAGAATTAACATTGAGCCTTGTGGATATGACTCTTTATTAAATATTATTAGTACTAGGAAAAACACATTATTACTGAGCCACCAATTTCCTACTCTTGACAAGCACATATTAGTACCGTATTACCAATGCTTGCCAAAATTCCACATAGCCTTACCATGATTCTTCAAAAGTAGTGGCGTAACTACGCCAATGCAGTGCATTGGAGCCTACGATCCATTTGGCATTGATATTTTTGTGAGTATCGATACCTTTCCCAACGTAAACAGCAAGAAATAGAATTATAAAATAAACATTAACGTTAACACGAAAAAATTAACAATAGATACATTCGCTGCAAAGAGAAAATCGCCTTAAAGTGAAGTTTTCTATTTTCCAAAATGCAAGTACATCAAAATACTTATGTTTTTTCATGAAATATGAAGTATGAAAAATGAAATGTGGAAAAATGAATATAATAATGGATAAATCATACAATGCCAATATTCGTGTATCTTATATACGATACTTATTTAGCGGGCCCTTTTTTCCATTCTGCATTGGGGATCATTTTTTCTAATTACGCCACTGTTATATTGTTTACCATGGTTTAAAAGTTAGTATTACTATTATAGTTTAGTATTACTATTATATTGACTAGTCCTAGTCACTTTCTCCTAATATCTTCAATCTTTTGTAGCTCGCGAAATGAAAATTAAATTGAATCATATATTAGTATTTACTTATTACATTGTTCTAAGATTGTTTTTTTTTATTATTAAGGTACATGTGCACACCTTAATAATAAAATAAATCACCAAGAAACATTTGAAAAATGCATTTATGCAGTGTTGTCATAATTAAAAGTTTTATTCTGATTCTGTAACAATGTGGATTTTTATATATGAGCAGCTCCTGATATAACTTTTATATCACATATTTTTGTATAGAGACAATAATGTATTAATCTCATGGGTGCGTAATCTCTGAGAAAAGGATTACGCCCCCATGACATTGGAGACTGCTCTCGGCTAAGTCTCGGAGATTCGATTTATTTTGTTTTGCGTCTTACTTCAAACTCATTGTTCATCAAATGCCAGTTAAAATGCCAAAATTAAAATATGCCTTACAGCATTTAAAGATAGAACAAATGTTCGTTTGAAATTTAAAGCTTTCTTTTTTTCAAACTGTCCAGAATAAATAGTCATTTATTAAGTATCACTATCGAATTAAATGGGATTGAGTGTTGTATTGAAATTTATCTCGTATTGAAACTCATTTCATATCTCATTCCGTGTACGCGCGCCATTATGAGATAAGAAAAACAATGCGATGTGACCCAGATGAGGTCAACCAAACTTGCTTGTGGCGCATCTTAATGAAAAGAAATAAATTAAGAAGCAGGATAATTTTGATCGTTCCATAATTATTGTTAATTAATCGGTACCAATTATTCACCCAATCGGCAATATTTGTCGCTTTACAATAATTGTCAACTAAAAATTCCCCCTATAACTCGCACAAAAAACTACTGCATTTTTATAAATATTTTATCAACTAAATATTTGTACATGTTGATGAAATTGGATGAAACCAAATGATTTAAACATATTCATGCATATTATATCACCTACTTATTTATTTCTTGCACTTATGTATCTAATTAAATTTATTATATATAACACAATTTCAGCCTTAGCTACGTTCTCCGGTCTAAAGGGCTCAGTGCACGTTGTTCTCAGTGATTAATTACTATTGTTAATCCAGTGAAAATGTCGCTGATAAAACTTAAAACACAAATCTTTTTTTCAGACAAAACTAAACAGATCTGAGCAGGTAGACTAAAATTCAACATTCAAAATATAATATGTAAAAAAATCATAACTACTTAATTTGTCAATTTAATATAAAAACCATTTTCAAATATGCAATAAAAAAAATTCTTAAAATAAATAATATACCATTAACTATTTTAAAAATTAATCAATTGAATTTTAGTTATTCTATAATGATGCCATATTTTTAGAGATCCGGTTTATAAAGTTTAATCAAATACAAGCATGACTATATTAATATGTAAGCTTGATAATGTAACCCAGTACAAGCTACATTACATTAATCTGTTCATTGATTTCACTTCTCTGATTTAATAAACCTCATTATGTGAAAGAAAAAAAATGTCCAAAAATTGTTCAACTTATTTTTTATAACATAGATTGAACGCCGTCACTGATATAACATCTCAATCACTACCACTATTTTAGTTTAGGTATACTCTCGAAAAGGTTCCGTATTTAAGTCACTGTGTCGGCTCAATTTTATTTTAAAAAATGATATTTTTTATGTTTTCAATTTCATATTTACTTAGTTTAAATCTCAATGAACGATACGTTGTGAAGAATCGCAACATCATTAATCAAAAGCCAATTGTATATAATTTAATACTGTTTTAATGGTTTATGTATTTATGGTTTATGTATTAACAAAACTGTTTAACTCTTTTCATCGTGACGTATTTTAAATAATAAAGTACCTGCCAGCATTGTAAGGTGCTTCTTTAATGTCAAACGATTCTTTAGTGGTCTTCTCAAACTGAAGATTAATGTGTCACCGACAGAACAGATTTCTAATATCTATTTTGGTAGACTTATTGCTCTCTTGCTATTTACCTAGCACAGTAATCATTTTTCACCTAAAATAATAATTTTTCAATTCTCTGAATATACATATAATACATATCATACAAAATTTAAAAAATAATGACCGTATCTGCACTACCAATACTAGTAATACTTTTAAGTTGAATGGAAGTTAACTTACATACTATGAAATGCTCTTAAAAATACAAGTAAAGCAAAAACTAAAACAGAAAATATAATAATATATAGCCTTACGTGTTTATGTATCGTCACAAAATATATTTTATATATATCTGCATGTACACAGGGGTAAAACGAACCTGTATTATCTGAACAAATTTTAGTCTTATGTATTTCTGGTGTCCAAATATTGCATCATTTCTTTCTTTCTTTTGTTGTATACAATTTTTATTCTCCTTCTTTTCTTCTTTCTTTAATTATTCTATGTTTATATTTCCTAAACCAATAATTTATAATATGATTATCAATTAACAATGTAAAATGTTTTGCCCAGTGAGGCAGATAACAAAATACGAAATGTACACACAACATATGATATGAAATAAATAAATAAATACTTTATACAGTGGCGTGTACTTATGTGTACAATATAAGCCCAGGGAAATGCAACAATCGCAATTTTTAAAATCAATTACAAATAATATTTTTTTAATTGGAACTTTTTGTAACATGATTAAAAAATAACACGTGATGTGGAAAAACGCATTTTCTATAAATGCAGATATATTATCACTCAAAAATTTATAATAAAAATTATTCTAAAAAAAAAAACTTTCCAGTATACAACTTTTCACAAATTTGAAAGTACAAAAAATAATAGACATATTCAAAAAATATTCAATTACACAAATTTTCAAAATTGAAAATCAATTAAATTTTAGAAGCGAATTCTGATTTACAATATTTAGAGACCAAAATGATATTCCAAAACTAAAATATACCGCAACCCAAAATCACTATATTTATCAAGGCATCAAATTTTTTAACAATCTCCCTATCACAATTAGGAAAATTACGAGCTATATAAATTTGTATCTGAATTTTAAAAAATATGTTTATAGACTAACTGAAACATAAATTCTCGTATATACTCCTTCTCTATACACGAATCTTACTCTCATAGAGAAGAAATAAATGTTAAAAGAAATATATTTATATCCTACTTATATATCTAAAAATGTATTATATTTTCTAATATTAAAATTTAAAAATGTTTATCGGTTCAAGAAAATTCGCCATTCTTAATTTATTTGATTTATTTTTAATAACAAACTTTGTTCCATTACTAGATCAATAATGATATCGTTAACAATCTCGTTCTATATGTATTCATGATGGTAAAGGCTTATAGACTGCTGCCACTAGTAGAATAATTCATTTTATTTTTTATCTTGCCCTATACCTATTCATCGTTCTGAAAAAAAAAAAAATCTCTGGTAAGAAAGATAAGTCAGTGCTTATTTGAAGACATTGTTTAATTGCCAACTAGCTTAAGGTGAATTAAAATATTTTATATTTTAAATAAATACAAACATCAAAGATATTGGCCCACCGGGATGTTTTCTTATGGCCCGCCGGGCCTATCCGCCCCTGTTAAGCCATATTTTTTGTATTTTATTTCCAGAGTTAAACAACTCTAATGATTATTTATTTTTAATTTTATGCTACCAGAGATCCCAGCTTTACATAGTTGCTAAATCGTATTAAATTGTTAGTTATCAAAAATTTTGTATGAATAAACCTATAAATTATTAATTTAATATACATACTATTATTTTTAATACTTTTAAAGTAGAGCTATCCAAATTAATCCAATAATTATGACAACTATGAAACATGTAACCATGTAACGTGTAATATCCCTTCAAATTAACACTAAATTCCAACTATGAATTCAAAAAACAGTAACTGCTCAAAGAATAATTCACATTAGTCTATCTGTTTCAATCTGATATAATTTATACGTCCGTTCTGAAATGATCGGTTAACTTCGTGTTAAACGCCCTGTGGTTGTAATTCCCGTATTAATCTCACATATAGATACCACGCAATATATTATTTCAATGCGTGGTTAATACCGTGTTCGAATCAAGAACCTTCAGTAACCCGAGAGTTCACTTTAACACTTTAATGTTTAAACACAAAATCAGATATTTGTTTTAAATTATGGTAATAAAACGTCTGTTTAAGTCACGCTTTTGAGCGAGTATCTCTTCAAGAACTATGCGTCGAACACAAATATTATACATAATGAAAATAATAACTAAAACTTCACGAACGTGTATTTATGTTATGATTTATATCATAATAATAAGAGAAAAAAACTAATACAGTTTATCCAATTGCTTTGTAGACGCATTGTATGACACTCTAGATGTGTGTGTGTGAATTATTATTATAATTATATTTGTTAATGTTAATAATCTGCTGTCACTGTTAAAATCCAAACAAAATTAAAAATCATTCTTAAAAATGATACATCACTTCAATCAAGATAGATACATAGAAAAAATCTACCGAAAAATATATACTTACCACCGGGACTCGAACCCATGATTTTCTATTGGTAGTAGACTACTTTACCAATTACGTCACAGAAACTTATAGATCATGGTATGATTTTGATCTACACTTACTTGATCTTACTTTTTTAATGTGACATTTGTTTTCTTTTTAATTGAAGGCAACCTTATAATCTCATTTAATCCTCAAATGAATTTTTTATCGTTCTGCTTCTCTATTTGTTGTCATTTTGTATACAGAACAGAATGACCAACGGATGCAACTAACCTTATCACCAAATCTCCAAAACGCGAGAGCAAAGTTTCATTCGAGTGCACGCACTCTACTGATTAACCATGCAGAATATTTTTAATGCTTTATTTTTAAAACATGTGATCGAAATAAGTCAAATTAATTATTTTTTGTTAAAACAAATCATAATGAAGTATTCTTTGAATTTAATTGTGTTATATTTTATTTTAATTTTTATTGTAAAAATATGTAAATGTAAAAATAAGTATACATTTGCAATCGACGCAGTGTCCTTCATAATATAGTAAGTTCACACAAAGCATACGTCTGATGCAAACTAAATATTATTGCGATTTGGTAAAGCAATAAGTCAGTGGTAAGTTTTGGCACGACGCTTTCTACCTGCGCACGGACTAAGACAGGGGTGGTCAAGAGAACCAATGATTATTACATTATCTATACGTTACTGTCTACTGTTTGTGTAGTCTGGTATTTGTAATAATTGTACATACATTTATAAAATTATAACGCATAAAATAACATAAAATTGAAAGAATTTAAGAAAAAAGTTAGGCCCCAATGCAGAATTTAAAAAAAGGGTCCCCTAAATAATATTATTTATGCTTAAGATGTACGAATATTAGTATTATATAGAATATAGTAGAATAATAAATACAAGACAATAACAATAAATATAAATAAAGTTAAGTTATAAAAATATATGTTGAGAACCTCCAATTTTACAAAATCAACATCGCTTACAACTTAATAACTTCTCTGTATTCAGTCATTATCGAGTTGAACGAATTAACAGTTACCTCAAAAATGCTCAGAAAAAGAATTTCAGCTCTACACAAGTCAAGCATTGGCGAATAGTTTCTATAATTGGGGTTTTATGTCAAGTGGTCTCTAATGGATCATTTGTTTCTTTTTTTTTAAAACTCATTTCTTTAACATTGACTGCTGGTCTCTCCCACTAGGCCACTCCAAGTAGAAGAGAAATACAAACCGGACAAATTTATAGCTATTAATTAACAAAAAATACAAACATTGTATAAACCATTTTGATTAGTTTGACATCTACTGATTTCGATATCACTATATCTTCATCAGGTCGGAGAAAGATAGGTAGTCATTTTTGTTTCTTCGTCCGTCAGATTATTATTTTTAAAGTATTAATAAGTAATACGAGTGTATGAAGAAAAGTAAATGAAAGAAAAAGGAAAAAAAAGTGAAAATCAATTGTTTTTATTAAAGAGATGATGAAGTGATATTTTAAATATTAATACTTTATGCATAAGTTGTGTCAATGTGTCCAAAATTTAATAGAAATGAATTGTTGATTCTGGCGTCTCCTATTGGACTACTCAAAGGTATTTGAGATTCCGTTTAAAAAAAGTAGATGGCTTTCAAATAATGGAACGATAGATGTATATAGGTTCGAAAATTTACCGTCAAAAGTACTGTGTGCTGTGGCATAGTCGGTTAATGCACCTTCCCCGGATTGAAAAGAGATCTCGGAAATTCGAATCCCGGTAGCAACAATTATATTTTTTGATGAAGTTGATTTTATGTATATATCTTTATAATTAATATAATTTATTTTTTTATTGTTTGTAATTAACATTTTACACTAAGCTTTATCCTCCGGGACGATGCTCGAACCTTCGACCACTTAATCACTAGGCACCAGGCACCACCGCCAGACAAATAAAATATAGACGTGGAAGATAATAAGACGTTTATAATTTATAATATAACCAAATCTGTGACAATTTTTCTAGGACTCCTAATTTATCTTCTTCTTCTTTCTTCCTTCATGTCTTTATTGACATACAATGGCCTCAATCAGACTCGGCCCGTAATGCACCTCCATAAGTCCCGGTCCAGGGTCGCCCTCACAGCTTACCGTTATAGTACTCTTCCAGGTCTTCTTCGACTAAGGTTGTGCTCCGGATAATCTCCTTTTCTAGGTTATCACTTTGAATTGGAATAATCTTTTGAACACTTTTGTAGATAAGGCTTACTGCAGTTTTATTTGTTCCAGGATTTAAGAATTTGAGCATCGTGCTATCCATGGGATAACATTTTTTTGCAATACATTTCTGTCTAAGTCTCGACTGCATATATGATTCTCGTAAATTGATTCATAACAACATTAGCTATTTATATGCGTCTTTGAATTTCCTGATTAATGAATTTATCTGAATATTATATATTATTTAATATTGTTAACTTTGTTTTATTAACCACTTAATGTATTAAATTACATCTACCGGTTTCGAAAAATATCATTTACTTCTCCAGGATGACAATAACTAATCATAAACTTATGTTATTATTTCATTAACAGAATCTATTTTTAAAAAACAATTATTATTTAAAAAATTAATTTAGTACCTAACTTAAATTTGATACTTGATGATACAAAATTATTATAATAATTTTTAGGAAAAAAATTTAGAATGGGACTCCTAGTTAAATTTAGTTGGTTACAATAATTCCAAATAATTTAATTTATGACCAAGGCCGTTTACATGCAAAATTTGCAATCAATTTTTTATCAAGACCATGACCATTTTCTATCAAATGATTAAAAAATTCTGAAAACCCACTATTGCACAAACATCTCAAATGCTCCTTTACTCTTATATTAAAATTTCGATCCGTTTTACCAATATAAAATGCAGCACAAACCTTACAACTATGTTTATAGACACCAAAATTGTTAAATTTATCATTTTTGTCTTTAGAATTTATGAATAAATTTCATATATTATTATTTATATAAAGTGTAATGGTTTTGACCACAAAATTTATTTTGCCAATCTTAAAAAAAGATTATTATATAATTTAATATTCGATTTTTTCGTGTTTTACACAAAATTGACCAATATATAAGTAGTTTGCGATCCTTGGACACTACTGCTCTGGCTCCCGCGGTGTATAATTCTTATGAAGAATTTGCCTTCAAGTTCCTTGTTATTATTGAGAAGAGCACAGATCTCAGGTCCGACTACGCGTGACTGAGGCAAATGTAGACCACACATTAAATACGTATTACCAACATTTTATGTTTAGTATAAATAGCTCTCACTTTAATAGGTAACTACATCATAGAATTAAAATTTATATTTTTATATACGAACGTGTTGACAAAATTTTAAAAAACATATAATGAAATATACATGTTGATCGTTATATAATATAAATACATTTAATTATTTTCAATTTCCATTAGTCGATATTTTTAACTCGTATTTGTATAAAATAATTTCATTGTAAAACAAAAAATATGCGTCGTAAATGTATTATAAATTCTAAATCTTTATTGCAATTTTTTGCGTAATTTTTTTAACATTTTTAAATAATTGAGTATGTTTCGTTTTGATCTTTATATATTTTTTTTATAATTTACCCGATATCAAACATCTAACACTGGTACAATTTATTATACTTAGCAGGGGAAATTTATTATACATAGCCAGCGTGACCTCAGAAAAAATAACCAAGTTCGGCAAATAGGATTTTTTTGATAATCGTTTTAGACTTGAAAGAAAAAGAAGTATGAAAGTTATAACCATGACGCATTCCTATACTTTATCTTTGTTTATATCACGGTTTTGATTTTAATCATTCTCTATAAAATATATCTCTATTGTTATACTAATATGGACATGTCAAAATCCATTATATTCCACACAAAGTAGGTATGCAATATTATTAAACAATATTTATTGTTAATTTTTAAAAATATGTTTACGCCATGATCGTATGTACAATACAAAAGTTAATAAATAATAGCGAGCTTGTGAGTATTTTTGAAAGCACTGAGAAAAATATATATCCAGGAAAACGTTGCTCGGCTTATCTCGTTCGTGATGCACGGGTTTATAATATTGAGTGCAGTAATAGTTCTGTGTATGGATGCTACGCGATTATAAATCACCCGCTATTTTTCAAGGAGCCCTTCAAAGCCTATCGTGTATTTGTAGGAATATAATAACATCAGGGTTGGCCTCTGGATTATATTCAAAATAAATTAATGTGTTTTTTAAATTGTTTGAAATTTATACATTATTTGATTCGTATTATTCTATTTCTATATTTTTTCAACCATATTAATATCGATCTCTCAGAGATATTCCAAAAATAGTCCTAGAGATGAGAAAAATAAATACACCGCAATTTCTCATCGTACCGACAGTAAAGACCAGACTTAGGAATGTTCCCAGAATATTCCCAGAGAGCATTAACAAAAGATGCCTCTTCTTTAAACTGTATCTAACGACGACTATCTGCGAACCACAAGAAGAGAGAGGTACAGAGTTATGGAGCTAAGGAAAAGTGACCTGGGATATGGTCAGAAAATTAGCGGTCGTCAGAATTTCCAATGCAGCAAGATATTGTAATCAAATATTAAGACTTACATATGTACTCATGTAGGTATGTTATATACGACAAATAATGTATGAAAATATGAATTTATGTTCACTAAGATAACAACTCGAAAAAATTATGTAAATTATGGTAAATAATTTTAAGTGAAAAATATAAAACCCAAATGAGTGTAAAAGATCAATTCTCACCTAGAACGGTTTCAAAAATATGAAAAATTACAAATTGCATTAAGCTCGAATTAAATTTAAAAAATCGTATATCCTTACACGAGTTTAAAAAATTTCTGAGTTTTTGAAGATTCGAAAAAATGCATGTATCGACGCGCCCCAGCGAAGAATGTATTGTTGAATAATTATTATGGAGTAAAAAAACCAAATTATTAAACTAGTGTTTAAACCCCGTCCTAAGACAAACACGAAAAACGAATATAGTATGGTTGGAGTAATTGAAAACATCAGCTGCACGACTAATTATTAATTATTATTATTATTATTAGCTGCACGACTAATTATTAATTATTATTATTATTATTAGCTGCACGACTAATTATTTATTATTATTATTAGCTGCACGACTAATTATTAATTATTATTATTATTATTAGCTGCACGACTAATTATTTATTATTATTATTATTATTAGCTGCACGACTAATTATTAATTATTATTATTAGCTGCACGACTAATTATTAATTATTATTATTATTATTAGCTGCACGACTAATTATTAATTATTATTATTATTATTAGCTGCACGACTAATTATTTATTATTATTATTATTATTAGCTGCACGACTAATTATTAATTATTATTATTATTAGCTGCACGACTAATTATTAATTATTATTATTATTATTAGCTGCACGACTAATTATTAATTATTATTATTATTATTAGCTGCATGACTAATTATGGCGTTTGTTCCCATCTTACTTGCGCTTGACGATTTACCAATTTATTAACATTTTCATCGGTCTCGTAATTTTTGCTGTCTTTCTCTATCCAAGCGTCACTTTTTCTAATCCTGAATCCTCTTCCATATTAATGAAACACCACAAATGACTCGTTATTATTATTATCTGGATACAAACATAAAATTTTGATCGCCTTCATATTTTATATCCCTATTTATTTAAATTACCTTACATTACAATATTTCGTTTTTTTCAATTTTTTTTTGTTTAGGTCCTCTTACGAAAAAAATGTACCTTCAGAACCAAAAAGACATATATACACTTTCAAAGGGATTTCATATTTTTCTTCAATGAAATTTATGAAATTCCCATTCAATTATCGTTTGTGACGAATAAAATGAGACAATTTGTTCATTTAAAAGTTAAGATTACTGTGGATTTATTATTGAGTTTTAATAGTTGCATTTAAGTTAAAATAGGCTGGTATTGATATCACTTGATTGAAAGAAATTAATTTCTGGAATCTCCGGACTGTCGTCTTGGTAATTTCGCAAATCTACGATTTTCGTACATAAATATTTATTAAACTAAAGATTTCGTTATCAAAGTAAACGTCGGCCGATATCCAAACTAAAGACTTCTGTAACCTTTGAAGACCTTCCGAGAAAGGTCCCTCGGTCCGAGCAATAATATCGTTTCTAATATTATAAGGAAATATCAAATTGACCATTGGGCAACCGTAACGCGATCTCCGAGTCAGCTTCTAGATCAAATATAAGGTTGCTATACAGAATCTCATATATAACATCTTGGTCCGGTGTGCCCTTCTAACCCAAACTGTTTACTTGCCTCGAGTGGAAATGGGTTCTCTGGGCCAAAGAAAGTCAGTTGGTAAGTTCAATATTAATACAACGAAGGATAACAATATCGTTTGATTTTCATAGACCGAAACAAATGGAGTCAAATTTTCACTCTCTCACAATATTCATATCTAAATATTAATATATAATATGGCAAATATTCAAGACAAGCTGAGTACCGGCTAAAATTATACATTTATATTACTTCTTGTATCAAATTAAAAACCTTTTAATAAGAAATTCAAAATAAATATATATATATATATATATATATATGTGCTAGTAAATTTTATTATTAAAAATATTTGAAGCATAACATCATCTAAATTTTAATTATTAGGCTTTAAAAAAAAATGTCGGTAATAACATGTAAACGGTCGCAAGTCAACGCAAGATTGTCGATAAAGGTCGATCAATGCCCGTCAATTGGTTAATATTTGTATCGAAAAACAATGCTTAAATGAATACCTCAGCTTATTCATGACTATTCTCGCCATATCTCGCGAGTCATGGTCACGTACCTTAAAAGGTTCTAAAAAACAGATTAACGTTTTACCTCTAGCGAAAATAATCCTTTTTTTTTAAACGCTCACTGTAAGTAATGCATAAAATCTTATAAGATTTCATCACTTCAAGGCTTTAATGTTTTATCCATGTTTTTCAACAAATTATGAGAATTTCTTCACATAACAGAAGTGTATCACGTATTAATTAATAAATGCGAAATATACATTAGATCGAAAAAATATATATAATCGAACTTTTTTCTTAAATTCACTTTTTTCTCACAAAAATCATGCATAACAGATTATTATTTTATTTGGAGAATACATTCTTATCATTCTTATTGTGAAGTTGTAATTATTCAGAACATAGGTCTGTGATATTTTAAATATTAATTAAATATATTAATTAGAAAGATATACATATAAAATCAATTTTATCGAAAAATATTGTTCTTGCGCCACCGGTATTCGAACCTGGATCTCTTTCCAAGCCGGGGAAGGTGCATTATTCAACTATGCTACAGCGACGATATTTTTAGCGACAAATTTTCAAACCTATATGTTACCTTTTTGATATTAATACATTTAATCGTTCCATTATTTGAAAGAGACATCGGCCTTTTTTTTTACGGAATCTCAAATACCTTTGAGTAATCCGATAGCAGACGCCAAAATTAACAATCCAGTTTCGAATTCCGATAGCGCAACAACAATATTACTATATTCTGAATAATTACAACTTCACAATGAGAATGTGTTCTACTAATAAGAATTAATAGAGACTATTGTATCTTTAAATCCTGAGTAATTCTAAACTAGAGCGTAAAATCTATAAATTCGTCTTTTTTCCAATTAATTATGTCGTTTTTCGTAAGATGACAGTAGACAGAAATGTGCGAATCTCTGTAAATCTAGCCTGTGCTAGATTTTCATATTCTATACAACCTGATAGCCGGTGGCAGGATTGTTCAGCCAACTATTGAACTCAATTTCTACCATAACGGCCAGTTAAGAAGATCTATAAAACATTTTTTAAATTTAAACATATAAATAAATTTAATATTTTTTATATACGATGATATATTTTTTTCACAATCAACTCCTTGATGTATCAAATGGCCTAGAGGTAGAACTCTCGGATTCTGATCACGGGGTCACGAGTTCAATTTCAGTCAAATAAATCTGATTTAAAATGTTTGAGCTTGCGTTTCGATTAGAATGTTCGAAATATTTTTTGAATTCGAATTTATTTTGTTAGGATTAATTAATAAATTTTCTAAATACGGAAGTTATTAACTTATTTAAACAATATCTACATGATGGTTAAGTGAGTTAAGTACGTAAGTAACATAAGTCTAACAAAAATGTAAAAATACAGTTACATACTTATAGGTAGATTTAGGTTCAAACAGAACACATTTATTTTATTTTATAAAAAATATTATTGATTAACAGTAATATTGATATTGCTATCACAATGACACTATGACGAGCATGTTTTGCGGTTTCTGATTCGAAAAATAGTATAATAGTTACGTCACTGTTTCTTTAAAAGGTTGTTTCCTTAAATATTGTATCTTCCAATGTTGTTAATTAAATGAAAACATTTCATTTGATTAATATTGCAAATTTGGAATTAGGTGTGTATCAGAAAACATAATTATTTTAAGTCGCCTTGTATTTCTTATTCTTGTGTCCTATCCGTTCAACGGACGTCAGTTATTATGTTTGCTATCATCACTTTATTTACTGCGGCCTGGAAAAGCTCCACAGCATTCTGGCCAAATCGTCTTAGGATCTTACATTATGAGGTGCAAGATCTTGTACTTCTCCGGATGTATCATCACATGTCTGAGATATTGAAATTTTCGAATTTTTATTGCTTTAAATACTTATTTTTCTTTATTCTTCCGAACCATAACATCTTCATTTGCAGCTCTATCTGTCCAGCCTATTTTGAACATTATTCTGTAAATTCACATCTCAAATGCTTCAAGTCGACTTATTATTTCTTTGGTAAGTGTCCACGCTTCCATTCCATAAAACAATGTCGAGAACACATAGCATCCGACTATTCTCATTCGTAATCATGACTCTTGAACATCTTTATCATGCGGATAAAGATTTCACGAGCTTGTTCAATGCGACATTTGATTTCAACAGAAGGATCCCATATTTCATTTATATTGCAACCCAGGTATATAATACTTTATATCTTCTTCAATTTCAATGCACCAATATAAAGAATTTCACTGTCAGCTGCTTTATGTTTGTGTTTCGTTCGTATATAATAATCATATATATGTTTGCAAGCAGGGACCATTGAGTAGAATTCACTGACGAAACACAATGACTCTACAAATTTGATAACAATAAAGACCAACAATGATTGCAAGGAAAAAATAAACTACGAGTTAAAGTCCATATCACTATCTTTGACATAAGAATAAGCACCTGTAACACTTCAAAACATATTATCCAAATAAATGCTCGGGAAACTTTTTAATTAACTTTAGTATAAATCACATACCCGCAATCTATTTCTGATATTTCTCTGACGTATCTATCTCATGAATCTGCCCGGGGTATGTGCGCTTCGTGGAGAAGAACGGGGCAACACTGCACGATTACAAAACTGAACCCGACGATACCTGCATATGGGCGTGAAAAATAATATACATCAACATTTTTGCAAAAAATGTGAAACACATCTGTAAATATAGCAACGGTAAATTCAATCTAAAAATAAAATCTAGAATATATGGGTTCCGTGCTGTTTCAAATAGTAAAATAAAAAGAATATTTTTAAAAAAAGTAGATTTCAAGATCGTATTTAAATGGTACTCATTTATAACAATTTGTGACCAGCGCATTCTTTCAATCTGTATCAAAATCTCCAGACGGCAGAGCGTAGTATATAATGAAGTACACTGGGAATTACTAGAAGAGACAGAAAGAGAATGACATCGAATATTCTTGAATAATATCCAACAAATCTAGAAGGTGCCCAGAATGTTAAGGAACAGACGAAATTATCAGAGCAGTGACATGACAAAGATTAGCCAAGAACCGAAGAGAATGGTAGAGCCAAGGAAAATTCTTTTCCATGGCAAGATGCAGCTCTTACTTTAATGGATTCTCTAATTAAGGCTCAGAAATGGGTCATAAGAGTTATAAACAAGAGGCCATTTAGATATAACTCTGAAGAACTTTGTAAATCCTTTCAAGTTTTGAACATAAGACAATCGCTTACCAGATCAATCCAAAAAGTATTGAAAAAAAACTTAACTTTACATGCACGATCCGATTTAAAGGAAACTAGGAGCAAAACCTTGGGATACTTTTCAGTGCCAAAAATAAATACCAAATTTGGTCAACGAACTTTTTTGTGCACCGCGTACATTAAATAAATTGGCACTAGACCTTAAAGAGCCTAAAGTGATTAACGATTTTTAACTAAACATAACAAAATGGTTGCTTGATATGGGTAGAAATCAAGATGAAACCAATTTGTCATTTGTGTTAACCTAACTACCTACACATTTTGTCTCCCAACTATATTATAAACAAACATATTTTATATAACTTCTGAATATACCTTAACAATATATAACTTAAAAAACTGTACAGGTAATTACTTTAGAACAGATCACGTCTAGTATTATACTAAAAAAATTATAAGTAAAATAGCTAATTATGATGACGATTTAATTACTTTCCATATATCTATAGAAATATACAATTACAATAAATATATATTCGTAATTTTTTAATACAATTTTAAAATATTTTCAATAAAGTATTGGTTCTGAAATAAAATAATATAATATAACTGATTACATAACTATGCAGTCGAGAGTACAAGATTTCATTTTAATTCGTCATTTAACAGACCAAACTAAATGTTATATCCTGTCATTACCCTAAGTAAGTGTATTATTACATTCATAGAAAATGATTATACAATACATATAATTAATACATTTTGACAACGAGCAATACTAGCAAAGTCAGTCACATGAGTCTGTGATATACGATTTTGAAGTCTACAATCTTATATAATAGACATAGTTATCCTGCAAGTGAATGCCTGCACAGTCTGATATTTCCTGCATGGGCGGACACGATGTTTATCTAGGTACATATACCGTGTACATATTCTGGCAATCAAATCGTGTGCACTTTTAAAATTAAATTAAATAAATGTCTGAAGTATAACCAAATCTTAACAATATTCAATAACAGTCAATATTCAATTTCATGTGGCTCGGAAAATGAATCTCCAGTACCCATAGATTCAAAATCACTATACTCGTTATATTATAAATAACTCTATGATCATTTTTATCTTCATTCGTATTATTCTAATTATTTTTAAAAAAGTTTTTATAATATTCTATCAATTTTAATAATCTACTTTGGTCCAAATACATAATACTTATAAAATTGTGGCAAAAATGCATGTTACGTTTGTGCCACGTTGGTGCACATTTTAACCGAAATTTATTACGTTAATATCGACACATTTATTGACTAAGATTAATTAATAATAATAATATGTCGCCAAGGAGCGTCTATGTCTACTTAACAGTGTGCACGTGTGTCTCGTCAAATCGTTCTGCGGTAGGCCCTCTTTCCTTTTTTTTTGATAATTTATAATTTCAACACTAAAAATTAGGTTTTACGGAAACGTTAACTGTGGCTAACCATGTAATAAGTCAGCGATCGGTAATCAGCAAATAGCTATCGGCTAAACCAGAAAATTATAATTTGTTGCGAAGAACGTGAGTTTGTTTAGATTCACAAAAGCGAACGGAACAAAACTATATTGCGATAATAGTACCTACATGTACAGATGTAAAATACATAGAAGTTTTCAACTAACCAGCCCCAACTTCCTCGCTAGATTAATACGAAACACTATCGGAGAATCACCATCAACTCGTTGTCATCATCGGAACCCATTGTTGAGAAAAATCACCGTCAACATGATTTGATTGTTAACAGCCGAACCGTCGGATCGGCGGGGTAAGGGGATGAGGATCCGGAGTGTCGATAGAGAGCGAGGATGGAGGAGGAAAGGGGAGAGTTCTCACCTCTCGCTTGGCGGGCGGCGCGGCGCGTGTGTGTTGATATCGGAGACTGATAACACATTACTAGGAACCGGGTTCACCTCGGAAGATACTTACTTAGAAACTCGACTCCGCAAGTCGGGACTGTTCCCCGCGAAGTTTAACATCTTGTTGAATATAGATGATTCAAATTAATAGGTAAATATTAATATGTACATTAAAATGAGTGATTTGTTCCTTATAATGAATTATTTATGCAATAAAATAATAAAAATTTTAGCAAGGTCAGCTTAGGTTAAGTTGGGCTAGGTATTTTTTATTAAATTTTTGGTAAAAGGCCCTGAAAGGAACCCATCCAGAAGGGTTTATCTCTTGTCAGTTCCACTAAATAACGCTAACTAACGCGAATATTTAATTTAGCAGACCATGAAAAGATCATTTAAAAAAATAAAAAAACTTAATATTTAAGCAAAAAACACACTAAACAAATTTATAAACCTTCCAACGCTCTTTAGATGCTGTCTTATTCATAATTTACAATACACAATCCACTCAAAGAGAACATATTTATAATGAAAATATATAATTAACAAGATACTAGTACAATAATGAGAAATATTAAATCAGCGGGTACAAGACAGCCATCAAAGGGCTCACTAGCAAAGACACTCTCCCGTGAAGGGACTAGGACGAAACACAATGATGTAAGGAGTCACGCCATACCCGGTTCGGGCTAACGGTGTTACACACACGAATTTGTTTGATATATTTATTTAACATTCATTTTTTATTATTGCAATGCACAAACAAATCGTTTTATGGAACAAAGTATGCACATGTCTCTTAAAATAATTTCATGTTAAATCGTACCCAAATTAATATATAATTTAAAAAGTGTTCTGTCTAATTGTTGTGTTGTCTTATTCTTCTTCTCGTGCCTTATCCGTTCAACGGACGTTGGCTATCATCATTTTGTTTACTGCAGCCCGATAAAGATGTACACTAAACTGATCAAATATATTCATCTAAACCATAACATATTTTTTATTCATATCTCTATATATTCAGCTTATTTTGAACATTCTTCTGTAGACACACATCTCAAATGCTTCAAGTTGCTATGGATCGCCAGTGTGATCAAATATTATCAAATTACATTTATAATTATCCATGTAATATAAATAGCAAATTTAGTCCAATGTTAATAAAATATAATATTATATAGTATGTTTAGACTACTTGTCACATTTTATTTTATTTATTAGCTTAATACTCTAAAATGTAATAACTAAACATTATTTATTTTGAAATATTCTGGAGTTGGACATGAACACAGAAAAACATTACTTGTATTTCTTCAATATTAACAAAATTACTTTATAGCAACGTATTATATAAATAATAAGGAAACCACTATTTATTAATACATCATCGTGTTTCGATACCTATGGTATCTTCTTCAAGAAACAGTGTATACTATAGATATATGTAAGTATTTCTTATTATTTATTACTACTATTTATTTATGCGCATTAGTTGCACGGCGGGTAAAAAAATATTTTTATAAATTTATGGTTGAATCCTCGAGCGCTTATATGTAGTTTGAAGAGCTAATACATATTTTTATGAAAATACAATATAAACAAATTGTACATAAACAGTGTACTCATGTGCTTTTCGACAAAATAATTTTAATAATTATGTAAGTTTTAAAGATGGTATTTTTATATAATAATACAATTATTGTGCGCTTAGATGTCCATTTTACTTAACCTTTCCCAAACGGTGTTAAAATAATAACGCGCGCTCCGGTGCTGTAAACTCAGTGTACATGGAGACTTTTGCGATTTTTAAGTCGGATAAGTATGAATATTGTACATTTATTACTTACATTCATCATTAAAATAATAGTTGATATATATATATATCAATTAATGTGAAAAAGTGATAATAATGAGAAAAACATTAGTCATACAGAACGACAGCACAAAGACGTATAAGACACGTCTAACTTAGCCAGCGTACGCTTTGCCACTAACTAAAGTGACGATCGGCATCCGGCACCCCACGCCCCTCGCACTAGACCTTCAACACCTCACCGCACGTACATATACATGTATGTATTGACAAATTCACGTCAGGTTCTTCGAGAAAACATTTGTTATTATTACGTATGGCAAATATTTATGTATTGTAATTATTTTATCCCATACATAAATATAATACGGAGGAGTACCTAAAATGTGAACTCTGTATTTAGTTCATTTACAAAGATATTCACATAATTAGAGGCATGTCAACTCAGTTTACATCGTCAGAGAGGAAAGATTAACTTGATTTGATTTTGGTGAGAACGTAAAAGTTAAATAATTAACATATTTTTAGAAAAAAATTACATACATGTGACTATCAAAGAGCTGTTCTTAATTTTTTCTTAATTGTTTAAATTTTATATAAACATTATTTTCGTATACATGAAAATAAGGTTCCTTTAAAATATAATGTGGAATTACAATTGAAACTAGGTGTATACATTCATCTTGACTGCACATAGTGCTAAAATGTTATAAATACAAAATATAAAAGAAACATATTAAATATATATCTAACGTAAAGTATGCATGATTATTTAACTGTATTTTTCCAAAATTATTTACACAATTTAAATAATCTCCCCCTCTCTTGTAGAAGGTAGTCTTGTAATAATATTGAATAATTAATGTACATATTTGTATTCATAACGTCAGAGCAATTTTTAAATAAATTAATTTAATTTAATTTAAAAAATTATCAAAATGCGGCCGCGTTCCTCCACTACCATCCTCGCTTTTTGATTGTATTTAACACGTCTCATCCTCCGAATCTCGATAAGATGGCCTTAAACGAGTTAGTAACGCGGCCTATTATAATCATATGAAAGAAATGTCAGAACGCAGGGCTGTGCGGGAATTAAATAAATCATATCGGAAGAATAACGCGGAGTCACGGTGCGCGGTGTCCGGACCGGCGGCCCGCGGCCCACCTGTCCGGGCCTGTCCGGGTCCGACCATCAAGATGGAGCCTCACACCTCTGCTTCGTGCATTACTCGCTCTTAACTTGTTACCCACAAGTAACCGTTTTAAACCCGGAGATACATATTGCGAATGCTCTTCGAGCCTTTCGGCTGTGCCGTGCGGGTTGCGGGTAGTGGGTCGTCTCACTCGCGTGCTCTTTTATTTTATTTCTTCTCTTCAATCTCATCGTTGAATGGACACGCACCTTCAATGGATCGCCAAATTTTTTAAATTTAAAAAAAAATATATTTTACAACTAAAAATCTATTTAACAAATATCAGATATCTCATAGAGACAAAGCTATTTTTTAATATATTTAATGGAAAATATTTGGAAGTATGGTGTAATTACAGGACTTACGACATGTCTTCAGCCGGCTTGTATGCTCACCAACTTTCACCCCTCAATCTGCACATCTATCAAATTTTTGAAATTTGTATATATGTTAGTATGTAATCTCTCTTCGAATACCACTACACCATCGCCATCTATGGACCAAATTTGATCATTGATTTTTCCTTTTTCAGTTTTCACTGAGAATCACATTTTTTTATAAAGACAGGTCGTAAGACCTGTAATTTCATATATTTTCCATTAAATATAATAAAAAATAGCTTTTTCTCTATGAGATATCTGATACTCATTTAATAAAAGTGCCTTTGTAGGTAAAAATCCAATAATTGTGTGTTCTTGAACATATTGCTAAACATCTATTTATTGGGTTGACGCGTTAAGTTCGTAGTGTTATTTTTTTCTCAGTCAAGAGTGCTATGGAAAGAAATGTTTGTGACATTATTCGTCAATGTCATTTTAATACTATGGTATTGACTTCTTGAATTTTTTAATCCGTTGAAAGTTTGTGTTAAATGTTGGCCAATGAAATTGGAGTAATCAAAAAATTATCATTTTCAACATATCCTTTTGTTTGTGTTTAACCAAAAAGTTAAGGGATGAATTGAATAATACTTCAGATACTATTATAAATTCTTTCCGAGGAATTCCGTCCGTCGAATTGAGGCCGCATTAAAGATGACTTGAAGACTGCAACAAGTGATTTTTTTGTATGATAATGCCCATCTGCATACTGTTAACATTATAAAGCGGCTATCGAAGACCTATTGGAAGGTTATTCCACTTTCGTCCTATTTTTCTGATCTTTCTCCATCTCGTTATATAAATCGGCTAATTTTCAAAATTGACTTGACACCTTTTTTTACCTTCAAATCACCGGATTTTTCAAATAATCAAAAAAACTATCAGAACGTTGAGAGTCAATCGTAAATGATGCAGAAGAATATATTATTCATTATTTTGTTGTTTGTTTATTTAAAAAATATACATTAAATAAATAAAAACGCTTTTGCATCTTCGGCAAGACAAAAATGATCGCATTAGATTATCATTAGAAAAAAATTGTGAAGCTATCGTATTTGCGAGTTAGCCCGAGTACCGTCTTCGGCAATCCTAATGGGAGTAATTTATAATATGTACAATTTAAAGGAATACGTCCACAGAAGAAATATTACGAGATCGAGCTTTAAAAATATAGCTGAGATAAATCTATATACTGTGTACAGAGTTACACCAGTTGCAATTTTGGTTTCGTTGGTTCGTGATCACCGCTTTACATTTAGAAGGATAGAATTTCACAGCTAAGTTCACTACTCTCAGTCGAATTTTAAAACCAATACCGGTATTGGCAAGACGTACCTTTACAATTTGACATTAAGTAATTGCTATTGCGTACATTATTTTACCATATTACTGTAACAATACTGGGACAGTTCCTCAGTTTAATTTTTCTTTACACAGAATTCAAAACTTGTGTAACGAGAACGCAGATGTTGCTTATATATATGGAATACATACATTACCGAAATACATGTTTTAAACATATTTGTTTATAACTGGCAGATCAGAAGAACTAATTTAAGTCTATCACAAGTTGCACGGTCATACACTCTTATTTTTTTATAATTATTTTTATTCGGTATTTGTGATGTATGTCTCGCGTACACGTGAACGCGTAAACGTGAACGCGTAAATATAATTCGTATCTAGTACCTACCTATTACCCCCTCCCTATATACCAAAACATGACCTATTTCTATGGTGTGTTCTATATGGTTCTACAGTTGAAGTTGTACCTTAAAACTGTCAAGTATGCGTTTACCATTGGGTGCGTTCATTGCCGCCAAGTTCGCCCTACTGTCGAACGAATTGTTGACTTGAATTATCGTCCTGCTGTGTGAGGCTGATAGTTTATTGTGTATTTTGGTTCCTCGCTATCGTGCGTACCGAAACCTTGTGCGATGATGCATGGTGTTGTTTGACACATTCGCACTATCACAGAAAGTGTATGTTCAAGCATACTTCGTGCTAAACAACGTTGTACGTATTCTGAAACCGGAAGAGCTGTAGATCCAGTGGAAGAAGATATCGAAAGGAGCATTTCACAGGTCGGTCATATTTTCTGGTTCTGGTGGTCCTTCAGCTAGCCCCTGTACCTTATTCTCGTCCCTTTCCCGAATTCCTTACACCTTTTCTGCGTCTCTTATTTTCCCACCCCCTCGTGTAAACAATTTTATTATATTGTAAGACATTTACAATAATTTTATTTTTCTTCTGTCTCCTTTATCATTATTTTTCTGTTTTAAGGCTAAGGCTATTATTATATATATACATTGTTGTTAATGGTACACCATACTGAATTAATACAATAAATAAGTAAAATAGAATTGACAATCCTCGGGAGAGATACAGGCAGATGATGATGATGACATAAGTAAGGAAACTGTCACCGTCATCGACTACTCGTGTGACACTGTTGCACCCCTATGATATTATAGGCAAATTTTCATTACGAGCTACTAAATGAGCTCGAGATGATATGGGGGCACGTCGTCTCACGGTCAATCTCAGCAGGACTTCAGAAATGAGCGAATTACTTTAAAACCGTTGTAATCCAAAGCCAAGCATAAATAGATGTGCCAACAGAACTCCGGCATGGACCGAGTCCCATTGTGGCCGAATGGTAATGTAGAAAACGAATCAATCTAGTAAACGATAAATTTACCTTTACTAATCGAAAAAAACCGACAGATCATCGTGATATCTTAACCGGAGATCGGGCGAGCGATCGTGCCCGCCCGCTGACGTGGGAATCCGATGTGGTTTCCAAATGGCGTAGCCAATCGATAAATTACCAACATTTCGGAGTGTTGATTTTGAACAAACCCAAGATTCGGTCGAGCGGTGTACGGTTCAGTGTCTACGCATCCGCTAATTACAGTTACCGAGTGCGGGGCAATGCTCGATGGTTCCGATCCCAGATTTCCGGCGTCAACTGTATGGCGTTGTTATTGTCACGTTATTTCTAGAATTTCATTTTTTTCTTAGGTTTTTTTTATATAAAACCAGTTATGCACTCGAAAGGCGAATACTCTCATCTTCCCTTTCTTTCTATAATGGTAAAAATGCAACGACGTGTTTTTTTAAATTCAAATCAATGGTGATAAAAAAAGGAAAATATTCCAATGGACGTCGCTTTAAACTGATTTCTTTCTGCAATTAAGCTTGCAATTAAGCTTTCTGTAATTAACAAAATTTTTCTTACATCGTTACTCATTACGTAACCCTTCCTCCCGCCATTATCCCCTATTTTAAATTATAACTATCTAAATCTGATATGAAGAAATTCAACAATTTTTTTAATGAAAGCAAATTTTTGTCGTGTTGCAGTTTCAGAACCAGTTCTAACGTATTTTTTAAACAAATCAAATTAATCCATTAGAATAATATACTGAAAAATGTATATAACGTAAAAATAATTTTGGTTGCTACTTTATCCGAGGCTCTTTTCTAAACTAAATAATTAATTAAGAATTAAGTCTTGTGATTTCTTCCTAGAAATCAAAATCCATCAATCTTCACTACCCTTATTTTGTACCCAGCCACCTTCTAGAAATCTTTTAAACCGACCGAATGGCTTAGTTTATTTAAAGAATTCTAGGTACACGTTCTTTTTGTAGTAGCCAATAGGATATAAATCACTGGTTAATTGATTGAGTTTCCAGATTAATGAATCCATTCACGCTCTTCTGAAATAATTCGACTGTATGTAATTAAAACACTAATTGATTTCAAGTGATTTCTCTTTTGCTGTCTTAAACCACAATTAACTGAGAACGCCCAATTTGTGTCAAAATTGACTTGCTTAATCACCTGTTTCGATTGGGTGATCAAATTATGTATCATCTTATAATTTCTAAATTTCTGGGTAATTGATGAACCAAATGAGTACGTAAAACGCTTATTTAGTGTGATATGTAAGCATGTATCCCTTGTGTGCAACTTAATGAGTTCCAAAACCAGAAGCGGTATCGATAATTTTTTTTTTTTTTACAGTTTACTTTTATATAGATATCTTATATATATATAGAAATCGTAATATAACTTGATCTTGATATCTTTTAATTTTCTATAAATATATAAACAATTTTTATAATTTACTAAAAAATAAATATACTGTACTGGGAAATAGTTTAACGATAGCATCCTGGGTACTCAGATTTGTTCGAAAACTGTGCTGATGTGTGTTTAGAATGTTTTTAATATTTACTATTATTAATAAATTGTTACGCATTCAAGTGCTAGAATCATTTCTTAAATTTTGTATATATTTTTTAATTGTTATTTTGAAACAAATGAAAATAATGTTATTTTTATGCTTAGTTTTTATTACCATGATGAAAGAAATGATTTTTACTAAATCCTTTTTTTTAATTATAAAACTCAATAAATATAAAGTTTATTGTATAAATTGTATTATTAATAATATTTTTATCGTTAATGTGCTTAGTGAATTATCTGATTTTCCTGATTTAAATATTGCAATGATATTTATTTGTTTATAATTAGTTTCATTTTTATTTAATTTGCTCAACTCTTTATTTATTAACGTAAGTAATTTTACAGAAACATTGTCTTGTCTAGAACTCGCTAAAGCTTGTTTGTTTACAACGAAAAAATGATATTTATAATAAATAAAATAAGAACCGTTGGTGATAATACGCATAAAATAATTCATCTGAAATAGAAACTGTAATGAAAACTCACTCTAATACACCTAAAATGTTGGTTGTTTTTTATGATAGTAAAAATTACGATTTTAGATTGAAAAAGTGTAGACTTCATTAAATATTGTATACAACGAAATACGTGTATACGATATTTAATGATCTGTACGCTGAATATAACTAGTGGCGTACGCTGAATATAACTAGTGGAGTAATACTCCTTGGTGATTTTGGCAATATAAATGTCTAATCTGGTGCATCTTTCGGGTTTCATGTAATTTAACAACTATTTTATCAATATAATGTTGCCGTATATCAATCACTGCAAACAAGTGCAAGGCGAGTCTTAACTTTGTTAACTTTGTTAAGACTTGCCTTGCACTTGTTCGTGCAACTCGGAGAACAAAGTTGTTTTGTGGGTACCCCTTAACCTACTTATTACTTCCCCATAAGTTTTAATTGATTGTATTTACAAACATGGAACAGATCATTTTAAGATAAGTTATGTAAATCTAATCCAGAACGGCTTAAAAAAAATTCTTGTCATAAATTTAAAGTGGGATTTTTGTCTAAAGCGGTTTAAAAAATATTTACTTACTATTCACCATCTTGTGTCTGGCCCCAATAAGAAATAGACCTTTCACATCTTTCACACGTCTCCTGGCCTGGTTTTCCCCATCCACTGCCTTCCAGCAATCTTCTTCGTGCAATGTCTTCCCTTTTCAATGGTTTTTCTCCTTGCTTATTCTATGTTCAAAAATGCCATTTTAAAATACGTTTAGTCTACCTGTCTCCATTTATTATCGAACTTATTTCAATTTTAATTGTGCAGTCCTATTCACAATGTCACTTACCTTCTTGGCAGCTTATCCATTACTTTTTGGGTAACTTTTAATTTATGAAATACTTAACTACCTCGTCATCTCGGCTCCATGCGTGAACACCAGCAAGACACACTGGTCGAAGACTTTCCTTTGCAAGGTAATTTGAGATTTCTAATCATGATTACTTCCAATTTACCAAACGCGACCCAGGCAAAAGTGATTTTGCGATCAACCTATGCAATTTGATTTTTGTTGTTTTTAGACATAACTGTCAACATTTTTAACAGTGTAATAATTGTATGTAACAAAATTTATTTTGTAAATACGATGTCCACTTTTACTATGATCATCTTTGGTTATTCGCTGGTTCGGCTATAAACGCAGGTCCGTTTTAGGATCGTCGTAGGCCCTAGGTACTTTTGCATAAAATTGCTATCGTAAACCCCATCAATTTATTTATGGGGAATACAAAATACTGACAAGCCCAAATTACATCCCTAGAACTACTATCAATTAAAAAAGAATTAATGTGGGAGATAATATTTGAAGATAATATTTCTTGATTTGCAAAGAGTCACAAATTTAATATCATTTAACTTATTTTTAACTATTTTTTTTATTACAAAGGTTATTGAATACGATTTAATATTTTGAATTTTTTATTTTTGTTATATTCAGGTCAATAATTTGTATTTAAAATTTAATTTTCAGATTTTTATAGGCTCTATGCACAGAACCTACTGGGTCTAATGGATAGAGGTCCCTGTTTAAACAGCAGGAGATCAAGGGGGTACTTTTTTAGGATTGGGAATACAGATAAGAGTATTCTCGGGAGAATTTTTCAAGTTATCATAGAAAATGGCCAAGAACTGTTTGATCTATATGATAAACAGAATTTTGTAAAATCCATAAATTGGGGAACTATTTAGTAACAGCTAAGCTAGAGCGTATGAATGGTGCGCAACCGAACTAAAGTATGTTTTTGTAGTGTCTTCGATTTGAATTTGTAATCATCTCGACTGAAGGTTAAATGAGATTTCTAAACTCTCTCATATAATCGGCATTATTTACACGCGTCGAGTTTAGCGCCAGGAAACTTGGGAAAGAAATTGGCAATGCCTCCGACGCCAGCGTGAGGGAGGGCCACTCATGACATCTTGCGGTCTGGTCTGCCACATCCATGCCGGCGGCACCGATTTACGCCTTAATCATCCCCGTCGCCTTTCAGGCAGGCGTTTCCAATCGGACGATCGAGTAAACATCATATGTTTGATTTTTTTATCAAATCTGATTTAGTCGCGTACAATTCATCTCTCAAGAGGGTGCTACATTAAGAATCTACATTTATTTCAAAATGTTTTTTCGAGTATTAGGAATTCAATTAAAGCAAAGATTCATATTCCACGCAGTAAGTACCGTGCATTATATTATATTTAAAAATCCTCCAATCTTTTAGACATCTTGCGAGAAGAGAAGATCACTTGGAGAAGCTTCTTGTGTTAGGCCACGTCGTAGGACGGAGAGGAAGAGAAAAATCAATCCCTTGCTGAACCGTCAAAGTGAAAAAAGAAATATGGAGGAGTATATTCATTAAATGATGAAGAAAATATTTACCGCACATTAAATTATCCATTAAAATGATCTACGTCGCTGACACTATAAGCCAGGTCCGCTAGCCACAATAGCTGCACCTTCACCGACGCAAGACGACTGTATCACTACTACGCGACTTTGTCGCTATTTTCGCAATCAAACTGGCAAATCATGAACAAAGTGATCCTAATTAAATACCAACAACGTAATAATGAGTAGTTATGAACATTACTAAACTAAAACAATAATAAAATGTCGTATAATTTATACAACAAATTACAGGTAAAAGAAAGGAATAATATATTTAACTAATATAAATAGAAACGAAGATATTAAAGGTTTAATCACCGGTATTTGGGACAAGCGAATTGATTGTCTTCCTTCGTGAAGAGCCAAGTTAATGAATATTGGGTGGCTCTGCTTAATTTCCACGTCTCCGAGAGTACTTCGATGCGAAAAAAGGAATAATGGCGCAGACGCTGATGAAATATGCAGTGTCTTACCAAATAACTATTTTCAACCCACCATTAATTGTAGAATAAAAAACATTAAATTACAAAATTCATTGAACGTATTATACTACATACTGCCTCTGGCCGCCGAGAATCTCGATGCCGACATCAGACAGATTTGCCGCAGAAACGGTCGCTGCAAAATTCTAAAACATTATCATTACTGCAAGAGACAAATGTAATATTTTACAAGAGAAGACATTTGATCTTTTGTTTATTTTTTAAATTATTATTTAATTAAATTATATTATTAAATTAAATTATTTAAAACCTAAATTTTGTGTAATTTTATTGGAAAACATTGATGCTGCATTATGTATTTAAGTACTTAAAAAAAGTATATGTTCTTTACACTGTTGTACATAAATCTTTTCGGAGATGCACTATTCAAATAATCTGGGAACTGAAGAAGAACGGCCAAGGATACGAGTCGGTGGAAAGCAATTGTTTTTTTTTTTCTCTTTATTGTGGACTTCGCCAATTAGGCGTAATTAGCCATTACAAGTACATAATATATAAACAATTAACATATATTATAATTTTTTTATTCACTTTTGCATACATTACATAACATAGTAATAATAAAAACATTTATATTTGAAAGGATAAAAATATACAAGTGATTACTGTTGTTAAACGAAGGATAAATTCAGAAAAATATAACTAAAATTAAAAACAATGTAGCATTTCAATTCATATAAAGTATTATTTAAATTTATTTAAAAAATTGTGCAAATATATATTTTACGTTCACATTTTTCTTAATTAGAACAATCAATATAATAATACCAAACATAGCAGACCGAAAAGCAAAATTTAACTAAAATTAACAAAACTTTACAACATTATTATTTTCAAAGATTAAAAAAGACAATTCTTTTAATTGTAATATAATAAAATTTATTAACATCAAGATAATATGGTGAATGTATTAGTTGTTAAGGAAGGCAAATCCCACACTGGGATGTAGAGTTGTGGAAGAAAAAGAAGCATTCAAATAATGAGTTCGTTCTAACAAAACCATTTATCTAAGGGACAAATTTACTGTACATTTATATTGACGCAATTTTGAGATTCATCCCATACAAAATCTGTTACTGTTACTATATAAAAACTGAATTTCTTTCTCTACAATCAGATATGATTGTAGAGAAAGAAATAAAAACCATAAAACGAGCATACTCCATGTTCATGTGTAATCTACTTGTAACTTGGGTATTTCACGCAATTTTTGACGGTCTCTTTTTGACGAAAATTTTACCTTTTCGGACACTTCTGATAATGTTCGAGGTACGAGATATGAAACAGCTTGCAAGTAGGCTTACTTACTTAGAACTTTAAGATACATTGTATTTAATATCCTGTATTCCTCCTTCATATCAATATTGACCAATGGCGTGCAGTAGGCACAAACTTAGGTTATACTGTCACCGACGATACTAACTAAATAAATATACTATACAATTGATAGGTACACTAGGTGTCAAAAAAATGTTAGTTTTATTTTTTTTATTTTGAGAACAATTCTATCAATTTCAAATTAGAATATAATTGTAAATTTATTACTTTAAATCAGGTAAGTTCTTATACTGCTCGGTACCGTACTCTGATTTCGATTTCGCTTAAAATATTTTCTACAATTTCTCCTTCGAACGGCGGATTTAAAATGCTTCATTAGCAGTGTTCAAAAACATTCATTTAAATAACTATCTTTACAAGTTAGTACAGTCGAAACTCATAATATAAATAATTGTAGTTTGTCTGTAAAAAGTAAAAACAAATACGCAGAAATGTTATTCTGCGGGGTTTTCAGTAAGGTTTAGTCCCTTTCAAAAACAGGATACATTGTTTTAAAAATGCATAAAATCCGCAGACGTCAAGAAATCGAAAAATTCAGTAAAAAAATATTTGGTTCAGTACAATTATTATAAGGATTGAAAAAACAAATTAGGTTCATTCAAGACCTAAGTGCTAATAATTTGCCAACCAGAATGCACATGAAGTTGTTACAAATGGTTCGAAAATACTCTACGGCTAGACAAAAGTTGTGAATTACATCATAAACAACATTACGCTAATCCGGATATAACGGCTAGAATTTTATAGGATCTGTTCATAATATAAAGATTATTTAATTTATTTGTTATTTTCCAGAATTTTTAGTAATGCACAGCTTTTTTGCTTGTATGCATGGTATTGACATATAATGGTATGCATGGTATTGACATATAGTGGCTTCAATTAGATGTACATATCATCTATACGAATTTTATTTATATTTTTTCTATTTGACAAAATAAAGATTTCAAAATTGAAAAATAATTGGTAGAATTACTTCATCATCTGTCATCAGCCATTGCTGAATGAAGACTTCCCCAAGTGTTCCGTGAGTTTGATGATTTCATCAGACCAGCGGGATTTAGACCAATTATGATATATATATTTTTAAAACAAATTAGTGAATGAGTTTTATTTGCGCTAGTTTTAATGAAACATGTTTTTACCGAGTACAAAAATAAGATTTATTTAAAATAATGTTATTCAGTTCTAAAGGAGTAATTTCTCATATTTACAAATATTGTATTGATAAATAAATAACTTTAAATAATAATAATTAATAATTTCACAATATTAATTTATTTTAAAAGTCAACGAAAAAACAAAAACTGTAAAATAATTAAGTACTAGATGTTATAAGTCGACCCCTCCTAAGTAAACTATCGTAACTAGCAATCCGGTCATTTTTAGATCTTCTAGTATTTTGCGTTCTAACATTGATATATTTTTAAGTGATAGTATTTTTTTACATATTGTGCTCGATATACTATAATACAATTCTGTACTAATAAAAGATAAATACTGCCACTTAAAATATATATAAAATATTTGAAAAATACTAGAACAACTAAAAATGACATATTTGTTACTTACGATACTTTACGTAGGAGGGGTCGATGTTTTATGTTTTTAGCGACTTATTTTGTGTTGCTGTGCAAGATGACCATAACAGGACGGACATAAGAAAATTAAATATTTAAATAATGTAGTTAGGATAATTGAAATATGTACATTATTATGACGTTTATTAATAGTATCGAAGCTTCGGCGCACAAGTCTCCAGTGCAGAGAATCAATGATTCGTCAAATCAATGCCTTTTTCTTTGTTACACAAAAGCAAAGAAAATGACTTTACAACTACATCGTAAAACGGTACTCCACGCTCGTTCCTCCCTCGTTCTCTCACAGAGGCAGCTACTCATCAATGAATCGATTCACATGGACTGATGTGATCCGTTTCAAATGGGAATCAGCGTTGGTCTCTATTCGGGTGACCTTTCTCGTAACCCTCGAGAGACGCATTCAAATAGTATACGAGTTTACAGTACAAATAGAAACGTACTATAAATCTTCACACTGCTAAGCTATAATTCAGTCTTAATGTTTACCAAACGTGGGAATTAAAATGAACATGACGGAAAAATATAATTTCCCAGATAACTTAATGCACAAATTATTTCGCTAATATAATATTTGTATTATATTATTCAAATTATTCTACGCTTCTAATTAATACTTTTATGAAGAGTTTCTTCAATAATTTTCTGATTTTTTATTCACTATCTTTTCACACCTTGTGCGGAATCTTGTACGCCAACATTTCTACGACAGAAATTTATACGCCACCATTTATACGATACAACATTTATCAAATTGTAAATTTAAAGTCAAACATTTGTACTACTGTAACAATCGACACACCAATATGAAGTAGATTTTTTTAGTAGGTTTAATTCCCAGTTAATTTATATTTTTTATTACAACTTACTTTTTTGAGTATAAAATGTATTTTATCACTTGATATAAGTGCTGGGTGTATAAATTTCCACTCGTATAAATATTTTATGGTGTTAAATAAATACCAACATATAAGTCGTTCAAATTTCTAGCATCTGTCTAATGGATGAACTATGCCTTACTAGAGAAACATCTGCTGAATGAACATCCTTAAAAAATATCCCTCTCCAGAAAAGAAATACCGTAATATATAAATAATCAATCATTTTAATCTTGCACTCTCTTCACTTCTGAAAATTTTGAAGTGAGAGTTTCATAAAATTCTAGCTAACAATGGCGTCTTTTAAAGATTGGACGAAGTTTAACTTTTTTCCACTATTTATTATTTAATAACTATTACCGGTTTCAGCATGTCACGGTCATCTTCAGACTGGTACATTTGTTTTTTAAACTAGGGTATTTATACTATTCAATACAGGGGTGTTTTTCAGTGAGTCTACATAATTTGAAAATTGGTCCTAATTTGACTCTAATATAATGGAATATCCCAACATTTTCCCGGCACTTTCTTGAAACTGACTTGTAAAAAATCTTTTATTAATATTTTGAATAGAACAGATTCGCGGTAAGATGCAATTAAGAAAACTTAAAAAGAAAAGGCAGAAATATTTAACCTGTAATTTGTGTTATCGAAGATGCACACTGCGGTAGGGTTATTCAGATGTATCTTCTGGAGCGAGGAATCTGTTTCCTGGTAGTGGCTCTCCGTATCTAATGATCCATTTGCCATGTCGAAAGGTGCACTAGACTTACCCATTCTATCAGTGAGGTTCCCACAAATGCGCCTACATACTTCTTTTTATGGTAACGGGCTTACATCGAACCAATGTTTTTTTAAATAGACGTTAGTGTCTGCTAACAAGTCAATAAGCCACGTACATTTTATTATATTATAGAGAACTTGTTTCAATTCTTCGAAATAATTTTATAATATACTAGTATACTATCGTAAAGGGATTTTATAAATAACATAATATCCGCGGAATGAGACACGACGATAAATCTCAGTGATTTAGTTGAAATAAAGCTTTGTACCATGTGGTGTGTATATGCGTACAAACCTAAAACCATAGATACAATTATTCTGAGTTAGAAGGCATTCAATTATAAACATTTTTTCGCTTTAACTGCTGCTAGGGAGATTCAAATTTACTCACCACTGGAGAGATTCAGACTCACTGTGTGGTGGACATAGACTCTCATGGGAGCGTGATCCCAGTATTAGAGATTGCCTCCATTCGAAAATCTCAACTGTGGACACGGATCACAAGAACATTGATTATTGTTATTTCAGATCCATGAATGAACGTTCATTACATTTTCTGACATTTCACAAGCCAGCGAAATCCAGAATGAATGGTAGTTGGGATGACCGAAACAATGACGGATGGACAATTTCAAAGCATTAGACTACAACGACGCCATCCAAGGATGGTGACACTCAATTAGGAATTCTGTATTCTCGACTTTTTTCAATTCCGGGACTCGAGACTCAAAATTTTCAAATCCCGGGAATTCCCGGGAATCGAGACCAAGACTTTTAATTAGTTTTTTTTTTTTTTAACCAATATTCATTTTTATTATGTACAGTAGCTATTAGGCATATTATCCGTATTAAATCGAATAAAAATTGATTGATATAATAATTATTAGTAGATTTTTAAATGAAATTAAACTTACATTTATAAATTGTTTACAAAAAACAAATACATCTACAAAAATTACAAAACCCAAACATTTTTTTCTAATATACAAAAATTAAACCAATTGATAAACACATTGGAAGACAATAACGTACATATATATTTAATCAAAATCAATGACAATCTAAAGTCCCCTAATATCCTTTATCAAACAATTCACCTCATCTAAATTTCGTATCGTCAAAAGATGTAAGGATTTTGTCTTAAATATTTACATTACATTTTACAAGGAAACACATGTGTATTTGTTCAAACAAGGGCATCCCCCTGTTTGAACAAATCGACAGAACTATTCCCTTCAGAATCTTTATAGCTGACCTTACACAAGAATTACTACACGTGCACCGCCAATCCGAGTCAATGTATGGGACCAACCACTTACCCAGGACCGTTCTATGAGCAAAAACTCTCATATCAGTCCTTCTCATTCACCACCAGATTGACATTTTTTAATACTGCAAAGGCGACCGTGCTACGTCTCAGAACTGCACAGCAAGACGGAGGCGTGGCACGGACACCAAAATTAATACTATTTACTGTCCAATTCAGCGCTCATATCCAAGAGAATTTATTAACATTGCACAAATTTAATTATTACACATATATAAAGATGGAGACATTGAACAGTGCACAGAAAAAGAACAGTAAAGGCGAAAAACATAAATCACCCCCCCCTAAAGGAAAAAAAAAAGTGGACTAAGAACAAAAATAAATACATTTACTTCCGGTTAGAAAACCAGGACTGGCAGATGTCTGATCAAACGAAGGCTAAGTTACAGGAAGGTAGGATACCCTCACCTTCAATCGCAGCCTTAAAATCTCCCAGCGGGTCACCCATACAACCACAAATTCTTGAAAGTATCCGAAGTTCTTTTCATTCCTTATAAAGTCATCGTTCCTAACCGAATGATGACCGATCACATCTAATCCTGCAATCGTAACTTCCCTTGCGTCCTTTATAATATCACATTCCCAAAGGATACGTTCTGGGGTCTGTCGCACACGGTCACAGATGCACCATGAGCCTAGACCTACCTAGACTTAGGCACCTAGACTTGGGCGGCATTGGTGGTCTGGGCAACATATCTTTATGTCGTCATGGGCTCTATGTCATCTTGTATATCAGGCATATGGCTGGGAACCTAATACCTCATTCTGCTACGCTCATTATCTTCATAGAAATAAAAAATTTCGCCGCTCGTTCAGGCATGGCCCTAACATGAGCAAGGAAAGAGCCTGATGTATCAAACAAAACCCCTAAATACCTGACGTCCTTTCAAATTTTACATTACTATTACCCATTTTCACAGTTGGGTTTCTATCCTTGCACAAACCACCTGTTATCATTAAAGCCACTGTCTTGTGTGGAGCCAAAGCCAATTTATTTACATTACACCATTCTACAATAGTTTCAATCAACCTTTTACTTCTGTCCTCAAGCACACTACGGCTATGAACAGACACCAGCAGCAGTGAGTCATCTGCGTATGCTACACCCCTCTGGTAAGGACAGCAAAAGTAAATCTTCAAATAAAACTTTCCGCGGGGTCGGTCCAAGAACCAATCCCTGTGAACAACCCATATTTGTCGCTCTGGTGGAAGATGCACCGTTGATCGCCGCGGCTCTGTTACTCAGGTAACTCTTAATTATATCAAAAAGATACTTTGAACATTGCCCGTCTTTCAGCTTGGTGAGAATCATCTCCCACCAGGTGTTGTCGAATGATGTCATGTCATAATTCGTCGTATTATTTTACTTTAAAAAACTTAATACTTATTTATGATCTCAGCTGATATTCCTGTTATATAATAGTCACATAAATAATAATATACTACTATATAATACTACCCTGGCCGTACATTTCCTCCCCCATAAAAGCAAATATACCTTGCAAAGACTGTATGTTATGTATGTAAGTGCAAAAGAAAAAGAAAATCAAAATAAAAATGACATAAAAACTGTTTTGGTGGAAAAGAAGAAGAAGACGATGTAATACAAAAAACTATCAAGCTCTTTATATTCAAATTATAAACAATGCGCCTGTGGAAGACAAATCATCAACGCTAGTGTTATGTAAATTGCGAATATCGTAGGCGAAGGCCAATTATACTCATTAAAAAAAGATCGAGTTATCTAAATACAGAAGAAAAATACGGATAAAGATAAAGAAGACTTGTAAAACGCAGTGCACTTTTATAAACCTTCAGAACTTTTCAAAACATAAATATTACTTAAACTCACAGAGAAAATCACACTAGTTCCGTGGGTTAGCCCTTTTAAATCAAATTAAAAGCAATGCTTCTGTAGAAGATAAAACCAGTATTTTGTAGATTGCGAATGTCTAGGCGCAGGCCATTTATATTAATAAAAAAAATCATTAAATAGTGATTTCTAGTTTAAGAAGAGAAGGATGGTGTGATAAAGAAGACTTATAAGACGCAATATACTTTTGCCAACTTTCAGAACTTTTTAAAACATAAATATTGTTTAAATTCATAAATAAAATCATACAAATCATATTGGTTACGCGGTTTAGCTCTTTTAATTCAAATTATAAGCAATGTGCCTGTAGAAAATAAATCGCCTACGTCAGTGTTTTGTAGATTGCGAGTATTTAGGCGCAGGCTATTTATACTCATGAAAATATAAATTATTCATAAAATCGGGTTTTCTAGATAAAGAAGAGGAAAAGAAACGCCACTGGTGTTAAAATTTGTTATTCAAGAGAAAGTCATTTTATTCTGACTTCACCTGCCGCCTCTGTGCTGATCCTGTGTAACTGTGCACACGTCCAAGCGGTTTTCTTAAGGAAAGATGTACAGGGAAAAACAACCGAAACGCAATTCCATTGTGGTTTACATCGACTGCACTCAGTGCCGCACCCAAAAAGGGATACACTAAATTTTATACAAAATAATTACTTATTTATTATTTTTTCATTTATATACTTTCTTACAAACTTACTTTTGCTGTATGCATTTTTCTATACTTCTTTAACCCCTCAAAGTTCTTTTTCGGTTTGTTTATGTTTATCCTGAATGATATATATAAATACTTAAAAATTGATATATCAAAATTCTACAATGGAAATTGAATACAAATATTATATCTACCTAATTAGCTACATCTGCTAGACGAATAACTTTAAAGATAAGTTTCGTTTCTTCTCAATACTGGAAACATGATCTACTACAAAACACGACATTTCTAACTATATATTGTGCTATCTGAAAAAAGATGATAGACAATGATATCGTCCTGATTCTACTGATGTAGAACACTGATGCTTTGAATCTTTGTAAAAGAACTTCTACACGGAGAAGACACGATGAGATTCAGACATTTTCCTGACATAAATCTTGCCACCGTGTACATCCGTTATAATTTTGACGTGGATATAATTTCCGATTTAATAATCCAGACATCTCCGCTTGACATTTGGCAGGACAGGTCTCGTAGTCGCTTTCATTGAGGTTCCAAGTTTCACTAGGATCCACAAAATTCTGTAAAATGACGGTCACTTCACATCAAACTGGAAAAGGCCGCGGTAGTTCTACGTTTAACAGATTTTTTTTATATTTTCAATTTTAATAGCCATCTATCTACCTATTAAATAAAAATTGGTAATTGTGCTATACTTTACAATCAATGTAAAGAACATGCATCTCACGAATGTGATGATATTGTTAGCAAACTTTATTTTATTTAAAGGTTATGGTTTCGTGAAGAATCAATTGGTTAAATGTATTTATTAAATATGCAGTTTTTTTAGAAATAAAAGTGTTTTTTCGTATTGATCACAGACTATGTAGACATGAACTAACGCAAATTCCTTGTTTCAATATTTACATTTTGGTGTCACTCACGGGATCACTTTAGTACCACTTACGCAATCAAATAGCTCCGCGACTTTATTTAAATATATGACTCGATTGGAACGAAAATTTAAACGCTGACAATATAATAAGCATAAATGTAAAAAATTGGTCTTGTTTACCCAAAGAATTAATTTTCGAAGAGTAAATACTTTTACTGTTACATAAATGTGTTATAAGCTATCGGATCTATGTTTCCACAAAGAATATGTGTAGAATGCTCCTCGTCCCGCAACTAATGTTCCAAACCCCTCTCCTATATGTACGCTTTATTTCGTGTCTATTCATTTATTGGTCTGTGGTATTGCTATAATATATTGTGCTATATAAATGCTATATATTGTGGTATTGTCATTGATCTATTTATATTTGGAATTCTTTGAACGTACTTAATCTATTATTTTAATCTTACTTATATACTGTATAACTGCTTTTATATTCTTTATTTATAAACAAGCAATCCGTACACGGTGTTGTCCGGGATTCAAATTTAACTATGTTATGAAGGGTGTGCCTTTGTTTTCTGCACGCCCTAAACAGTAATGACATATGTACATAAAATTTAGTCAAGGAAGGTAGTCCAATTTAGTTCAAGTCCAGTCGAAAATCTAGTCTAAAAGGGATGGAGTAGAGTGATTGTAATTTTCTCAGAATCCTAGAGTAAAACTAAGCAAAACCGTGTACGGATGGTATATAATGTAAATACATCTTGAGGAGAGGGTGAAGAATAACTATGGAAAATTTGGTTTAGAAAGGGTTTTAGGATTGTATAAAGAAATTTCGTATATAAGTATAAATTTTATATATAATTATAGCAAATATGGACTCAATATATGATTCAATTGGGTAGAGATCAATCAGAAGTATCGCTGTCTAAATATTCCAACATAATCAATATACTAAAAATCCAATCTAACTTTTATTAGAAATATGAAAGCAATATTCTTTATCTGTATATATGGCAAATGAACAGCAATTAAAACGGAATGAATGGAAGTCATTTAACTTAATGTTGAATACTTGTGTCTAACTTTTAAGAATAGATATTTGTAAGGATATATTTTAGGTGACGTATGTGTGCGCGTGTCGAATCTCGGTATCAGATCAAACGTTGTTTATACGACGGAATTTTTGTCCGTTTCTACCAATCTCAAGCTGATCTCTGAGTTTATCTCCAGATCAATATCTCAACACGTGTATATTGTATTGTAACTCGAATAAATCTTTGTGATTATCTCATCACGTCTCCTTACGTGGACCAGGTACTCGTTTACTAGTGAAATAAAGTATGTAATTGTATTAATATACAATGTTTTTTTTATCAGAACAAATCCCGAATGTTATTACGCCCATGGTCAAGAAATTTTCCGCTCCAACGGCCACACGTGATGGGAAGTGGCTCGTTACGCACGCCTTTGTGTCCTGATATGATCGAGCGTCGCCCTCGATCACAAGAGGCTGCAGCAGTCTCGCACTCCGTCATATCAAGATTCAAGAATCGTAAGCCAAAGGTTAAACTACTTCCAGAAGACGTATAAATTCAATAATATTTATTGGTTGGTTCAATCTTCTCTCCATATAAATATAATATACAATATTCCAATTAAATTCTTTGCATTAGGTGCCTATTGACATATTACAGTACGTGGACAATATTTATGTCTATGTTACTATTCTAAATAAAAAATCTAAATGTTCCATTTAAAAATGTGTCACCCTAATCAAAGTCTCCCATTAATTTTCTCCAATTCATTTTATTTCCATCAATACTTCTCGCAGCGCGAATAAGTAATCTGTATGCGCAGTATGTGACAAAGAAAATCGCTTTCACAGACGTAACAAAGTATAACTGATGTACACAGACGTAACAAAAGCGCCGCTACCCCCTCCTCGGGACATATTAAGTTAGTAAACAAGTGGCAAAAAAGCAGCTCTTTGCGCAACACACAGAACCTTTCATACGTGTGCAAAATACGGCACCTCCAACACATCCGCAAGCTGAAGGATCCACTCACACCTTCCCTACGAAAGCCCGCGAGAAATCACACTAGCACACGCGCGCCGAAGGCCCGTATGCTAAATACCCACCGAAGAAAGCCCTACTGTTTCAACATTTCTTATTCTCGAGCACAATTTATTTCCGATGGGCCGTGCCACGACAGAAGCGAACCGACGCAGATTAGCCCTATATAATTCGACGGTCACAATTTTAAGTAAATCGTGACAAGTTTCACTTAATAAGTGAGAATATAAATATATTAATATTTTTAATGTTTAACGCAAACAGGTTGTGATTATTAATATTAATAATTATTAATTAATCATGTATTCATTTTGTTTTTAAACACAGTGAGTTTATTATATTCACCAACCGGTTCCGAAAAATACCTTGTTCTTCATCAGTGTGGTTTTTTATCACTTTTATTTTTTCTAGTTTATGTACTGAAGATCATTTTAAACAATTAAATAAAATTTGAAGAATATGGAAACTATTTGGTTTGAGAATAAGTTCCCTACAGAATTTATGTAGTCAGTTAAAGTAATTTCACAACACATTCTGAATACTTTTAAGATACCACGGAAGGACACAATCTCAGAGATTTAATTGAGATATATCTCAATACCGTGTACACGTGATAAAATTTTGTTCTAGATATGTTGATGAGATTCAGGAAACTCAAAAACCATTATACACGGCGAACGTTCTGACAGCAAGATTTGGTACGTACACATAAACGCCACCTAAAACTACCATAGATCCTTATATCTATCTAAGAGTTTATTATAAATTATGAAAGGTAGATATAAGTCATTAACATTAACATAAGGCGTTAAATTACTCTGCTACTGAGGAAATTCAAAATTACCTAAATAATGTACATAACGACAATCACATTTGACGTTTAATGTACGAGAGTGAAGTAAGGTGCGAGACGGCGAATCTCTGAGATACGGTATTTACACGGGGAATACGAAAGTCGAGAGTTGTCTACAAAATATCTCATGGGAGCAAAATCCATATCTCGGAGATTGCCTCGAGTCGAAAATCTTCTAAAAATCTCTTCCGTAAAAAATCGTAAATCGATCGAACTTTATTTTTCAGAAAACAAATCTATTTATAATTAAGAATCTAAGATAATCAAAGATATCATCAGTAGATAGACTCTTTATAAAAATAATACAATTCTAAATAAAATGAGGTCTTATTTTCAATATTAATTACCCATAATTTAATAATCAGTCAGTCTAAGAAAATAAAACATTTTTTAATAAAAATGTATAATATTAACCATATATAAATTCCGAGAAGTTCTGTCAACAACTTAAAAAAAACTTGTTTTCATTAAAATTTTAGTAATGTTTCTCGCTCCACACAGAATCCCATCTGCACACGACAGCCGGCGACTGTATTGGGCACACACACACGCATACACATATCCGTTCGGGTGGGTTGGGAGCTGGATGGCGCGGGGGGCAGCCTACACACGGTGCGTGGCGATATCTGACGTTTCCAAATCGTGGTAAGAATTAGGGCTGGACCACCATAAAATTTAATTTATTTTTTATTAAAAATACTTTTTTCGTAATTTTTTTCAAATTGTAAGAAAGCGTACTATTTTGTAAAAATCCAGGTAGTTTATTTTTTAGTGTGAGAACAAAAAATTCTAAACTCCTAGATCCAGACTCATTGGTGATTTTGGAAATTGTTAAATTTAAATTAATCTTATATTTTTTCCGCGTGAAGCCACCCTATTTTAAGCACCGTTGTTACATTCTAACTAATTAATTTAATTCTTTGTAAATAAATGCATGGGGATACAATATCTTAATGCTTGATGAGTTGACATCGGCACCGTATCTGGGCAGCAATTTTTTTATTTAGAAACATACTTAAAACATTAAGTAAAATAAATTTTCGATAAAACGTATTTCTTGAAATAGAATTTTAAAATCATCTAGATAAATTATTCGTAATATTTGAATTAAAAATATTATTATTTTCCAATTCCAATTTTCAAATTTCTGACAACAGAAATTTAAAAATGTTACTTCAAAACAAAAAGCTCAGCCTAATTCATATTTAAAAATAAATTAATATTTTTTTCGGATGTTTCAGTGTATTAGAGTCCTTTCAAATTTGCCAAAGCGTAAGATGCATGACATTGCGATATTGTATACAGGAATATGTTGTACCAATCAAATAAAACAAAACAGTAAATTAAAATTTGTAATAATAATTCAAAAACATTAAAAAATTATTAATCATTCGAAATGTAATCTTTCGTACGGTATTAAGAAGATAGACTTTATTTTAGAAGCTAAAGAAAGTAATACGAGAAAGTTTGTCTCAATATCTCAGATGATTTGGTCCCATAAAACCAATAGCCAAAATCCCAACAACCGCAGTCCAAAAAGACAAAATCCCGTTTACTAAACTCCTACTGCCGTAATCTCGACAAGACAGCAGGTATATACTAATTAAGAATTGCAATTCTAGAGCATTTTAACAACTAAGTGTATAATATTATATTTTTGTATAATAATAGAATGACAAATATTATTGATAATATTTGATATATGAGAAGTATAGGTATTACATCTATAATATAAATAGCTTCGTTTTTATGAGATATCTTTAATTTGTCTTAATAACAATATCTTTGAAGGTAAAAATCCATTAATTGTATGTTCTTGGGCATACTCAAATATTGTTAATATAATATACTGGTCTAAATTAGAAATTTATAATATTCAACATTGACTTTTCAGGCGTATTGTAGTATAACACGTTAATCATTTGTCATATATACAGATAAAGAATATACCTTTCGTATTTCTAAAATAATAAGATTCCCATTAGTGACATCTATGTTGTTTCAGGAGAATAAATATCAAATTTCAAACCATAGATGGCGATAGCGAAGTTATAGTAAAATACTTGAATGGTTTCTACATTGTAACATATATATAACTTCCAAAAAATTGATAGATATGGAGATTTATTGTAGGTAGAATTGGTGAACATTAGATCGGAAGTGTGTTATAAGCCAACTTAAGTCTTACTAGATGCATAATTATATTAAACCATATAACATATGATATATATGGATTAAAATTAAATATTTTTAGTATCAAAAAAGCTGAATTCATGATAATAAGAAAAATAAAAATATTTATATGATAAACACACTCATGCAAGCGGGATGCAAGTAGAATGAGTGAACATTGTATGAAAGTGATTGTGATTGTGAACCGCTCCAAGAAGATCAAATGTAGAATTAAAAAAACCAAGAAGATATTCATCAAAATTAAATACCTACCTTATTTATAGTCATCACCAGTGGCGTATTTATAACAATGCAGTACATTAGGGCCCAACTTAGATAAGGGCCCAAAAAGTTCGCGCCTTATTTGGTATGAATATTTTTACGAGTATCGATATCATTTCCAGCGTTAATATTAATCCACAGCAAGAAATGGTATTTACAACATCGTTTCTCAAGAATATTACGAAAGCATCATGATCGATGTACATAGTGGCAGTACTCTGCTAATATATCGGGTTAGGGACCAGAACATCGCCTTAAAATAGAGCAAGTATTTTTTTAATTGCAAGTACATACAAATGCCTATGAACACCTATATTTTTTTCACGAAAGTGTAAATATTATATGATATAAAACATTTGTTTTGTTCTTACTATTTAATAGGTAAACTACGCAGTATGAATATTTGTATATCTTATATATCTACAATACTTGTTTTGGGGGGTCCTTTTTTCCATTCTGCATTGGGGCCCAATTTTTGTAGTTACGCCACTGGTCACAACCTTGAGGTTGGTACAAGCTGTTGAATAAGCTTTAAACTTTTAAAATGTGAGTATACAAGTATTAAAATAAGCTATAATAACATCATGCTAATGAGAAAGAATAAAGGTAAGGAAATCACTCTAAAGTAGTACTGTTAAGATAAGAAAACTGATCTTCTTTAAACAAGTCATCTGAGATTTATGAGACGGAAGGTATATTCAGACCGGACATCTGAATATCCATTCCGGGGAGCTGTTCCTAAACATTGATAGCGAACATTATTTGAGACCATTCGAAGGAAAAAAAGAAAATCTGTTATTAATACATATAAAGCATTTTTCTCGAGTAAAAATTTCATTTTCTAAAAATAATTATTGAAATTTTCTCCAAAGTTTCCTTACTTCTGCTTTTGAGCTCTGTGTTAAACCACGTTCTTTCGGCATTTCCATGTGGTACAATAATACCCCCGTGAGTGGGGTGCGGGCGCTTCCTGCTGGGCCTGAAGGGCTCCTTGAGATTAATTAAAGAATCTCCCGAGACAGGCAGGGTGCGGGGGAACGAGGGAGGGAAAGGAGGACACATCACCACTCAATTTTAAAACATATTGGGATAGTGAGACTCCTCTAATGTTTACCTATTTACACAGTCTCTTATTCTTCTAAAAAGGGAGGGAGCTATTGTTTGCTACTCTGTAAATTCTTGAATAAAAATGTATTTCGAATTTTTTTTCAAATTAACGAAGCAGAAAAGTATTAAATTTGATAAATTATTATTATATAATCGTATTTTCATAGTTTTTTAAATACGTCAGCATTTAGAAAGAGATCCTGGTTCAAATCCCAGTGTCAGTTAAAATATATTTTCGTTTAATATAATGGAGTTTATCTGTTTGTATATCTTTCTAATTGATGCATTTAATTTGTATTACTATATATTCGTGTTTGTTAAATCTATGTATACGTGGTAATAATATGTCACTTCTGTTTTAAAACTGTTAACGTTCAACGCTGTTGTAAAACGTTGTATAATTTTAATCCGTTGCAAATGAGTCGCAAGCGTCCTGTTTTTTTCTAGATGGATATATGCGGTAGTTTTGAATTAATGTTAATTGAGAATAAATACACAGGGCCCGTTATGTGATCAGTAGTAAATCTTTACAATGGTAAGTGGTACGTCAAATTAACTATTGTCAAAGCATAGACAAGATATCACGCCTCACAGTGGCAAGATAAATAATCGTAAAATTTGCTTTATTTTATGATTGATGTATAGTTTTATTCGTTTCTGCGTTCGAGACCTGCCACTTCCGTAGCGAAATTTTTTCGGATTATGTGCTAATATATTTATAACATCATCGGACGAACTGTCATCACTAAAATAGCGGGATATTTAATGATTGATTGTCCTATACTGCAACTTTCCAAGTATCAATGTGACAGATTACTTTTGAAACAGCTGTAAAATGTCCGCCATATTTAACCATCGATTGACATTTTTACTATCGGATATCGGAGAGTAAAATTAGTTTACAGCTGGTTGTACTTTTGAGAAGTAAATATTTTTTACTAACGATCAACTAACCCGTTTTAGCAAAATATTTTACTTTATTAACTTTTTTAACCATAGTAAAAAGTTACTACTGATCACACAACCAGTCCATAGCGTTTTCCTGGACCATTTTAAACAGTTACCTTTTTCTAAGGCATATTATATTATTTATGATTGTATAACATTCTTGACAAATATGTTTTTTATTTTTATTTAAAATTTATCCGGCTATTTTCGAACCGGGTGTGCTAGGCTAAGAAAATACAATTAACTTATGACAGCTAAGTACAACTATCAACTACAACTACAACAACTACAATTAACGTGGATCGCGAGGCGAATTGATACCCACAAAAGTATAATATTTTGATAACTTGCGTTACTAATTCCTTCTGCTCCTGTATATGGTATGTAAAAAGTGTCTGATTCTTTTCTGAATCAATCAGTTTACCAACTTTATACCGACCATTGTGTTTTTTCTTTCGTAATTCAAATAATTGTTTTGATTAACCTGTTAGTTGCCCAAAAAAAGCTCTAGGTGAAACAGCACGATGCCACCAATTGGCGGCAAAATTCGTAAAATTCAAAATTCATAGACTAGCTTTTTCCCAATTTTTGTTGAAAACGTTGATATAACTAAAAAAAAACAACAAACATGGAGCTTCTATTTATTATAAGCATTCATCGACTCCGATTTCGTACGGTTTTGAGATAAAAAAAATTAATAAATAAAAGTTTATAGTGTTTCCAGGCCTTAGCGTTCAAGATAGAAAATTATTATTTATTTTGTATTTGTTATTTGGAAGGACGACTTCAGATTTTATGTATATTTGTATCGAAATAATTATCTGTCTTCCATTCAAATACTAGCTTAACCCCTGCACTTGTTGATGGCTGGTTTTCATCCACAGTATTGTCAGGATCTTCTTCATCATAGATGTGAACCACAAAATAATCATTCTCGACGTCGTTCTCTTCATCCAAATCATCATCGGACTCTGCGGTAGTAACAAGCATATCGGAAATTTCTAGGAAGTCCGCAATATCTCCATTAGCAAAAAAGCCACACTCCGCCATTTCGTAAAAAAAAATCAAAATAGTTTTCAAAAATTCGATAACTGTAAACGGAAAAATATATATTAGCACTTCACATCGCACATCGGACGCATGAATACCGTTTGCGCCAATGGCCAATATGGTCTATAACGAAGCACTCACTATATTTTAATAGTAAAACGCGCTAAATAACTTAAAAATAATATCTTATTCACTTTAATTACTCATTTACCAACAAATAAGTATCACGAAATAAGAGTACAATTGTAAATATATGTGTATTGCAAGATAAATCCTGATAATCCTCTGCACTGGCTGGACTTAAAATGTAACTGACAAGTACTTTCCATTTGGAAAGTTCTGGTATTTTAGAAGTGCTTAATTAGCACGTGCAATGCGTTTGTCATCGATGTGAGTGGTGTGTGTATTCGAATATTATACTAAAAATCTTGTCATTTGAATAAAGAAGAAATCTGGCAATATAAAATTACCGACATCTGCCCGCGCTGTCACGTGGTGCAAAGTTTCTTGTCTATGGTATAGCGCGAAATAGTTTGACGTTTATCGCGCTATCCCTTTCACGGACGGCGATGTTGTCCTGGGCCTTCTCGGGGTCAATATGTTCCCCTCCAACAGTTATCCTTGCATCATCTAGGGATAACCCCCTCACATCGTGGGACTAACTAAGACAACTACAGTATTCTAAAATCATCTTCCAGTCTGCTAAACCTGAATTGAGCAAAAATGTTTGTATTTATAATATTTCATATATACTTTTTAGTTCGTATACACACTCAATGTTTTTCATTAAAAATTCTTGACAATCACACAATCCGGTACGACCCTTAAAGTAAGTCAGTTTCCTCGAAATTTTCCTGACCGACCCACCGAAAAAGGGAGGGAGCTTGTGGGAAAATAATAAAAACTTGACCTTCCAGGGCTCTGCGGCGCCGGATGGCGCGCGTCCTACAACCGCAATCGTCTCCCGGAGGTATCACTACATAAAATAATATATAAATTATATATTATTCTTTCTAGTGATTTTTATATCATTTTGAAATTATGTATTTTTTTAAAAAGTAATGAATATTTAAAATAAATATTTATGGACATTGACTTCTACCTACATACGGCAGATTTGAAAAATGTAGCTTCCCTGTACGAAAAAAATTAATTAATTAATTACTATTGAACGAGAATCTAGACAATTACTTGAACCGACTTAAAGTACGCGTAAATATAAAAATGTTTTCCTTTTTTTGCGGAAACGTCGGATTTAATTCTTATTTAACTCAAATTAGAAAAAGTATATACAGAACTTCAAAACTTATATACTTCTAAACAACGCGAAATTCATCTGTAACTTTCAAACAAAGATTAAGGACCTTAATGATCTATCACATTCAGACGCACTATTGTAAGGTGTGTGTGTATTTTAAAAAATCAATTAATTATATTGAAAATTGAAAATACTAAATTAATGTATTAATTATAAATGTTTACATATAAAATCAATTTTGTCGAAAAATATTGTTTTAGCGTCACCGGGATTCGAACCTGGATCTTCATTTCCAATCCGGGGAAGTGCACTACCTTTGTGCTATAACGCCAGTATTTTTCATTTTTCAATATGTAAACATTTATAATTAATACATTAATTTAGTATTTAAAATATCACAGACCTATGTTCTGAATAATTACAACTTCACAATAAGAATGTGTTTTCCTTAATAATGAAAATTGAAACATTGATGTATACATTTTTTTCGAAATACCATTAATCTTAAGTCACATACGTTAAAATATAATAAAAATAAATGCGCTGTGTTTTAGTAAGTAACAGTTAAAATGAAACCTTTGAAAGTAAAACACAATTATCAGGCGAAATTCACTTTGATCGCAACATTTTTGTATTTTTTTTAATGTATTGATGTATTCATCTTCATCCATTTATCAATAATATTATTATTATAATTTACAAATAAAACATCAGAATTATATCTGATATAAAAAAATTACATTTTATTCTTACTTTATTATTGATGGTAAATTAGTTAATTAATTGCTTGCTTTAAACATTAAAAGAAGTTGAATCAAAATATTATTATTTGAAAACAACAATATATGAAAGTGAATAATTGTCATGGCGGTTACTTTGTAGCGTAATATGATTTTTTTTATTTTCACAATAATACTTCATACAACAGGTGATCACTCGATGATCAGAGGGACTGCACCTCTCGAAACTATACTATTGACAATAACTCAACGTGTTTGTAGTACAATGTGAAATGTGAGTATTTAATGCTTTCATAAGTGATTGTAATTATATACATATGTAAGACTCAATATGGTAGCAGAATTTAATGAAACAATTATGTGTCTTCCTAAAAAATATCCAGTTCATTCACGAGTTAGAATATAAGTTTTTTTTTTTTTTATCCATTAGAAGATATAATCAGATGTTATACATTTAATATAGATATAATCAGATAATTATATAAATATATATATATATTTTTTAACATTTTTTTTTCTCTACGAGAATCGGAGACTCGTGTATAGTGGAGTATAATATAGATTTTTTTTAATTATGTCTGCTAGTCTGTACACATATTGTTTGGTTACAGATATGAATTTATAATAGTCTGTAATTTTTCTGATTGTAAGGGTGAGATTATTAAATAATTGAATACTTAGATAAATAAAGTGGTTTTGGGTTGCAGTATATTTAAGTTTTAGAATAAAAATTTGTAGATCAGAAATCGCTTCTAATATTTAATTTATTTTTAAATTAAAAAATTTGGATTATTGATTTTTTTATGTATATGTCTAATAGTTTTGGTACTTTGAATTCTGTAAAGAATAGGGCACCTGGATAGTCATTTTTTTTTTTTTAATAATTTTTCGAGTAATTTCTAATTGTAATATTGAAGTTTTATATGCTCCTCCCCATTCAATAATACTGTATTGCAAATGTGTCTGTACAAAATTTGTAGGCGATAAGATGTTTTGAAAATATGTAGGCAGTTTTCCTTATTTTGTTTGTAAGACACACATTGTTCACATTGTAATAAGCTATCAGGAAGGCAGCCACCCTTGATGAAATGAAATCATATCGTGAAATGTTCCAAAGTTCATAGCGTTCACTCATGTGACAACAGCCGACAGTATTATACATTACACAAATATGAGAATCATCGCGCGGCATAGCAACTCTCGAGAAGGCTGAGACGTTCCCCGAGAAGAACACAATGATTAAATTACACGCGACAATAGGATTCTTCCGGAAACAAAAACAGATTTAAACTGGCGTCATCTTTAGAGATTTCTTCGTCTTATTCACGCCTCGGTTTACGTCACAACATGCGAGGGCCTCCCACCTTCCCACCTCCCCGCCGCACAAGGGGTTGTCAACAATTACATTTTAATTAAGGAAAACATATTTCTGTTGCGAAGTTGCATTTTCTGTGGTATTTAATACAAATTTAATTAATCAACTAGAAAGATATACAAAAAAATTCAAACCATTTCAATCTTATGCATATTATGTACGATTTATTTCATGACCGATTTTCATATTACTATAATCTATTTTATTGTACTTAATTCTGCTTGGTGTATATTAGATCGTTCGAAGAATTATCTTGAAAAAAATGACGAATGTCTATGAGGTATATGATGAAAGAATCGAAAGAAACAAAATTATTTCCACCCTCTGAGTCTATTCCTTTAGAAATTTGGTGCATTTTTGTGTACTCAAAAGTATAAGCAAACGTTCATTTCCACCATTTTATAAAATTAATTGAAATATTTATCAACGTTTAAGCTCCAATGCAAAGATTCTTAAATTTGTACTAAATACGCGTAGGTGACACAAGAAAAATAAGGACGTTTGGGAAACACCTGGTAATACTAGGAAACTAAACCAGGATTTTTTTTTAAATCTTCCTCCAGGATAAAAACATAATAATTTCAATAAGTTTTTTAGTAAACCTGGTTCCCAGATCACTTCATTTGAATATAATAATACGCTTGTCTTCATTAATAACGACTTCATTAATACGTCACACCATTTTTTTTTCAGTAGACCGTGAATTTAAATAAGATCATGTCGCAAACCTCGCGTGGACTCCGTCTGGAGTTTAGTGTGGAGTACTGAAATGGGAATATCATAGTACGGGACGTATCGCTGGCAGAATCTGCGAAAGGGTTGTGTCCCGGGAGCGAGGGGGTGAGGCACTTCCCCTTTTTACACAACCAATCAGTGCTCGTGTCTATACTCTACTCACTGATAACGAAGCCGCAGCCGACTGTTCATAACATTAATGTCTTTTTCATATTTCATTTACCTAGTTATTTTTGTTAATTTTCCTCATTCGTCATCAATAACTTGAAGCGCAATAGCTTTAATTATCTATCACTAGTGTGATCTCGCTGTACTTCTCCAGAACACGATGCCGACTGCTTACATTTTACAATTCATCACTAACATCGTCCAACCACTTCTAGGTTTTTGATTTATCTCCAATATTTGTTGTGTTCTGTTTGTATGTTGTGATAGCAATGGGGGTAACCAAACTGCGTATAATTCATTTTCCTTAGAGTCTTACTTTAATTACACAAACGATTGTATTATCTATACACGTGTATCTATTTCAATATGAATACAAATATGACTAGAATCGTTAGAGACAGAAACATTGCAAAAAATTAAAACCATATCGATATTTTCAGAAATTTTAGTGAAAATTCAGCGCGTCAGAAAATTTTAACATATGGAGGATATATTTTTATAGTAACAGTGAAATAATAATGGGTGCAGATTTAATTTAATTCGTTTCTTGGATTATGATATTCTTCATTCGATTCTCTTCTCATTATATAATATGCATGCCTTAAACTACCAACAACTTACCAGCGTTTCGCAAAGTATGCCAAGTTTTTTAAAGATTTTTTAAATGAATGTATGTTTCACAAGTAAAAGAAATCTCTTTTCTTTACTACCTTTCAAGACTTAAAAGTGGAAATGGAAAGATCAAAAAACATAGTAATTCAATAGTAACCACAAATATTAATAAAGCCGAGTTAATTGTGGAATGTAATGCTGATGGATTTAAAAAAGTCACATCTGATATTATATAGATATCACTTCACTTTATTATCGTTCATTTTAGCTTTTATTTAATTTACTATCTACTTAATTAACTGATAATATGTTATTATAAGTAAACAAAATCTGTTCTCGCTATAGAGTCCAACATAAGATTTTTAATACTCGTAAAAACACATTTATAAAAATGTTTTGAAATTGCACTTCACAATAATGAATTGAACTTCATACTAATTAAATTAGTCAATTAATCCCAGTAGCGTTCAAATAAATTTTCAATGAATAGATTTTTTCTGTATATCTTTCTAATTGATTAATTTAATATGTAGTATATAAGAACAAAAAAACCTTTAAATAATACGCAAAATTATTTTGTTGTTCAATTTCCTCCGCGGAATTTTCCGAATAGAGTGTACTTACATGACATGTTTCTGTAAGTGGCATTTCTTTTTACAGAAACATAGAACTTACAGTTAACTTAGCACAATATGTCGCCAGATTTATGTCAACTGCCGCCCCACTGCGCAATTTCTTACCTTCAATTACACCGGAAACCTGCCTGAGGGGTAAATATAATATATGCAAGTCCGACTCAACTGCGTATCTAATCAATGGAATTTTGTGTATTTCTTCCCGTTAGTTTCTAAAGACGCAAACTTAGATCTAAATAGGAACAACAATGAGAAAGACAATATAAATTAGTTTTTAAAAAATATTAAAAGTGAATTAACCGATTTATTAATTGGTATATTAGTATTCTAGCTAAATCTACAGCCTAAATTTAAATAACAAGCTCTCATCATTTCTGAATAAAATGTCTTTCGCAACATGGTTTTTATTGGGCATATACCTACAGGTTTTAGAAACATGATGTGTTCTTAATATGCATTTCACTGTGCAAATAAAGTATTTCAAAACAAGATTTCAACACACAAAAACAACTCTTCGGGGAATGAAATGATGTAGTGTTTAATGTGTCGATAAGATAGATTATGGATATTAGGTTATGTGTAAGCATCTGCCTACTCCCAAATGAATATACACCGGACGATTAACTGTTCGATTGAATTATAATATAACGCGAGTGTGCGTGTGCCGGTGTATGTACGAGTGTGTAGCCAGAGCAGGATGAATAATGAAATTCTTACTTACAATAGATCGATGTTCATTGATGCTTGGAAGATAGTTACGGATGCAAGTATATATTTTACAACGTGAAATGTTGGTTAATGAACTCGCCTGGAAGGCGGCCGCGAGAGAAGTGAGGCGATAAGGCGACTCACTGAGCGAAAGCGGACGCGTTATATTGTCTTTTTTTCGAACGGTACCGGCGTGATTTTAAAATGTATGAAAGCTCCATTTTACACCTAGATATTTGCAAGGTGCGTTTAGGTTGTAGAGACGATAGACCTCCACAACTCCTTCAATGTAAATATGTAGTGAATATACCATAAAGCACTTCTTATTATCGAAGTGCTTTGACAAAATTCGTGAAATACTCGTATGTAACACGAGCGCGCTAGCCTTCACGAGTCGAATCGAAGGGGAAATATTGAATAAACCTATTATTACACACCTGACAATAGAATTTCGCCAGAAATTATACTCCAAATCTCGGGCTCTTTAATGTGATATTTATTAATTAAAACATAAAAGACAGTCAATTCTTAATTTATACAACTAAACCTTTCTGCTCTTTCAGTATCCGCGAATAACTACCTATTCATTCACTCGTACGTACGTAAGAAAATATTTAAAAAACTAACTAACTTAAGCCGCGGGGGTAGGCAGAGAAGATAAAGCGCCACACTCTTCTGTCCTGACACACAACTCTCGTCTCATCCACATTCATACGTCTTTTCATGCAAGCTCGCCGATTATTGAGGCTTCTAACAAGACCGTCCTCCAGTATCCGGTTTACCTAGTGGTGCCAAGTCTTCCGCGTACGTCCTCCACTTCTGGTGTTATCAACACTTGCGTCATATATATTTATCACCATTCTCTCTTCATTCATAAAACAACACAAATTGGTTTCGTCGATTCGAAGTTTACAATAGGTACCTATTAATTAAACTTAATCGAGGAATTTGTTATCAAACATTTGTAAATATTAACCTCACATTCACCTCCATATTACCATTATTTTCGCTGTCCGTAAGTTAAATCAGACAAACTTTTTATATTTTCTCTCAATTCAGATTAATTTACCGTTAAATTAAAACGATAGTTAAATTTACCTGGCGTATTTAAGCAATTTTCAAGAAAAATGGTCACCATGACACATCTCTAAATTTGTTAATTATTAGCTGAACTATCATTACGGCTATCATTACCGTTGTCCGCGCATGTGCAAAAGGCGCACCTCTATTCAAAGTCTCAAAAACTAAGATACTTCCAAAATGTAACAGTTATTCAATCAAAAACTGATAATTTTGGTTCAAAAGTTTAATTTATCTATCAGTTAACTATTTGGTAGTTCATCCAAAGGTCGCTAAGGGCTAGTTTTTATTGCATAAAGAAATAAGAATTGAAATAACTTTATTTATTCACAATATTTAAAAAGCATAAATACAACACAATTAATAGAAAATTCTGTGGTTAGCGAGTAAAACGTGATTTGATGAAAATTAGCTGTTCTGTTTTTGGTAAAGTACTCGTGATTCGTAAGCGGGTAAAAGATCCAAACCTCAATCTTAAGTCAATTTAAATGCATGATAACTTAATTAAACACCGTTGTACTGTACAATTAAACACCGTCGCACTGTACAATTAAACACCGTCGCACTGTACAATTAAACACCGTCGCACTGTACAATTAAACACCGTCGCACTGTACAATTAAACACCGTTGCACTGTACAATTAAAAACCGTAGCACTGTACAATTAAACACCATTGCACTGTACAATTAAACACCGTTGTACTGTACAATTAAATACCGTTGCACTGTACAATTAAACACCGTTGTACTGTACAATTAAATACCGTTGCACTGTACAATTAAACACCGTTGCACTGTACAATTAAACACCGTTGTACTGTACAATTAAACACCGTTGCACTGTACAATTAAACACCGTTGTACTGTCCAATTAAACAATTAACAAAATATCGATCAACTTTTAAATCATACCATTTCAAAAATTGCAATATATAGGTAATATTTATCATCTTTTATCGGCCATTGTCTCAGTTTCAACAAAAATGACGTAAAAACTTTTACCCTCCAACCACAGCTGATTGGCTAGGCGGGTTTTGCTTTGGTGGACCAATCTTACAAGCAGAAGTATAAATTAGTAAAAATGTCGTAACAAGCATCCTCCGTGACAAAGCCGTGCAAATAATTAAATTTGAAAATCCGTCATAAGACGGGCAATTAGGTTGGTACATTTTGGTGGCAAACGAAACGATTCGTAAGCCAGATTTATATGGAAGACCTATCTACCATAATTCTTTCAGAACGACTTCGCAAAAAGTTTCTTGATATCGCACCAGCAGGTGGGTATGTGACATTTGAACTTATTTAATTACACAAAAAACTTTTTTACTTAAAGTTCTAGGGTGGAGGCTCGATTCGATATACGCGACGACTGAGTGCCTACATATCTGCAGTGGGCGGGATTTAGGGGAAACTTTTGCGAGTCAATAAAGTATCTACAAATAATAAAACAATTCAGAAACCACGCACGATTTTCAACTGTACTCGTAAATTGAAAACAACCGATTTTTTGCAAGGCCCCTGAAGTGATTTATGGTGTTAATTGAATATTTAAAAAAAAAAACATTTTTAACATGTCGTATACTATAAACTGTAACGAAAAATGATATATGCAAAATACTTGTAGGTAATGAATGTTTGGAACACGTAGATGAGTTTGTGTATTTGGGAAGTATGTTTGAAGAAACGAAAAATGTTTCTATTTTATAATTTTTGTCACAAAAATGTTTTGCAAAATTAATTCAATATCAATTCAAATCGCGGTAATTTAAACACACGCTAAAATTAAAATTATAACAATTTAGTGTACAAGTTCAAACATCTGCGTACTTTGCATCATAAATCGATATATTTTTTATAAAGTTCGAGAGTTCACTAAGAATAAAATGAATTTCATTTAGGAGGAACAATATACAACCAACATTTATAAATAAAAATGTCCATGAAAATCAATATGTATACCTATAAAATTCATTTTCTGTCTGTCTGTTCTTGATAACCCTCTGAACCTAAACCCTCTGAACGAACTAAACCAAATTTTGCAAAATTACTGTTTAGTCCTCTGCACAATACATAGGCACCATCCCACCCCCCTCCCCCTGATATGAATGTATTTTATATTGAAAGCTATTCACTCCAAATTTTGCCGAGTTACTCTTTAGCTTAAGCTCTTGTAGGGGTTGTGGTTAAATAGTATTGACTGTAATTATATCAGAAAGTTTTGTGGATGTGAGACTGAAACCCCAAACCTCTTCTAATCTCACGCGTGTTAGTATACATCGCAGTGTATATGGTGTGCGTGTGTGATTATTTATGTTTTGTCGAGAGCAAGGCATTAAAATGAATGAGCACTTACAAAACTTTACGTTTATTGTTGGATGAATTATCCAAGGGCAGGTTCGACGATTATGCAGTTAAATGCGTGTATGCGAATACTGGAGTAGCTCGTTCGAGAAGTCGATGAAAGGGCTGTCTGCGGAGAAGTGCTCGCTAGCTCCTAGGGCAGTGTCTCTCACGATATGTTGCATCTGCTGATTGGTTAGTTTGTTTTCGGCCCTGTATGACTATTAGGTGTGTGCAGAATCACCACACTCTTTATGAATACTGACTTGTTTCAAAGTTTAGTTCACATGTATAGTTCCATAATGTTCTCGGCAGAATTATATTTGACAAGCGGTCGATAATTAATGTAACATACCTAATGATATTCGTAGTTGTTGCATAAAATAGAAAGAAAAAAATATCAAAACTAAATCTTTCCTGCAAACGTCATCCATACGGATTTTAAATCATTCGAGCTTGTACTCGTGGCTCCATATGCATAATTCAGATTATAAAAAGTTTATTTCTTATAATATTATCGCATCGGCCCTGATGATGAACCCTGCAATAAGATCCGAAAAGTCGGACAGAAAGGTCAGATATACACGGCAGATTAGCCCAGAAAACTGTACACAGAACTAAGCAAAGGAGATAGTAAAAATGGCATCCTTGGTGCAGTACTTAATTTGGACAGTAAAGTCCTCGAAGCCCTATAGTATTAGTTAGTTATAGAAGTGTACTGATGTAGAAGTGTATTGTACCTTGTTATTCTGGTTCCATATTAGTATCCGATGATGTGCACGCTAGACCTGGGCGACAAAGGGACCAAAGATTGTTGTTTTTCAGTGTTTATTTTTGTTGTGTTTGAAACCTTTTATAATTTTAAATGTTCACATTGACGCCTCGACAAACTTGCAGGTGTGTTCTTCAAAGTGATATTGTAGATAAATCATTTGCAAGCTGATCAAAAGGTAGAGAATCGATCGCTGGGAAATCGATCATAATCGACATGTCTAGAACGTACGGAATCATCTCGAAATATGAGAAATGTTCTGTTTTATTACCAGCTATTTAATATCATAACTTTTAATTCCGTTTAAAGAACATTCGTTAAGAAAGAAATTAATAAACTCAAATACAAATAAGACATTAAAAAACGTACGTAGGTATCGTTGCGATCCATTCGGTTATGAATTTTTATATATGAATATTACCAATATAAAAAATATCATAAAGGAAAGAATTTAAAAACAATAAAGTGGAGCACACCTACCTGAATGAAGGGTAGCCTTACTTAACATTTTTCATTTAACGTATCTTGTTTGTACCATAGTCGATAGAATTAAGAAAGAGTCGCCAACGTGGACCCGTGAAACTCGAAAACTCGTGAGGAGAAGAATGGTATAGGAAATATGCAGAAGAATGGGATAGAATGGTATGTCAAGACAGATGAGTTCTATTTTTTCTGTCTATCCCGGTGAGGAAATGATAGTATGTTAGTAAATGAGATATACATGTTGTTAACTTTTAAATATTTTTTAGTTCGAGGAATTTAATTATTTAAATAATCTTTACCAATTTTCAGCGATAACCAAATTGGGTGATGTTCGTTTTTTTATTAACGGTGAAGAAATTTCGGCAGTTTTGTAAGGGACGTTGGATGAGGTAAGCTATCTTTTTTAAGTCATATAATAAATATAATTTTGTCGTGATAATGATGACACAAATATACAGATTATTCAAAGTTATCGTGTTTAGAAACCAACGGTGAAAAATATTCTTCAATTGCTGTGGCCATCGCGGCTGCGAGGGATGATGTCGTATTTATTTTAAGAATGAATTTAAATATATCCCGAGTTTACCTGAGACTTCCATAATACAAGTCGTCCTAGAAATGAATTAAAATTAATTTCTTACTCAAAACGTGATTAAGAATACATTTTTTTGGTTTCGTGAGGAAATAATAAAAGTTTAGACTCGAGATGACGTCATAAGTTATCGTAATAAGCTGCGTAGATAGACCTCGACAGACACACACGCATGTACATCAACACACACATCCATATAACATGTACGCATCATGTGTACCGTTGTACAGCGGGAAAAATGAGAGGTCCTCCGACGCACACACGCACAGGTCCGCGGACGCACGCACATACACACACACACACCACAAGCGGTGTCGGGCGGGAAAATTAAAATTCTATAACGAGGTTTCCTTCCCCCCGGCCCCTGTGCCGCCCCATCCCCCGGCCCTAAACCAACACGGACGTGTACATACAGCCGTGTAAAATGCGCGCCGATCAATACGGACGTCTTAAAGTACGGCTCTTAGTTAAGAAGAATAATAAGAAGGAGGAAAAGTACCGCTCACGCTCACACATACACACAAACATTCACACGTACGCAAATTCACGTATCATAAATTCAGCGAGGGCAAATTACCGGGGCAGCTCGGAGCGGGCGAACGGATCTGCAATGATTTTACAACAGTTGTCAAAAAGGTTATTTAGAAAAACTAAAGATTTGATTTAATAACATTGTTGTAACGGTTTTCAGAGATAAAGTAAAATCTCATAATGTACTCGTAATAATACAAGAATCAAATAAAAAAGAGAATCATTTATTATTATTAATTATCTTCAGGTACAAAAAATTCAAAATCTTAATAAAGACTTAATCCATTTGAAACAAATCTGTGAAAAAATGCGCATCAATTTATGTTATATGAAAGATTTTATTCAAGTTTGAAATAATTATATTTTTTCTAATTTGTTTATCAATAATACTATGATGTTTTGAAAAGTTTAACAAAGTTGCCAGGATAATGCTATATGTATCAGAGGTGGAGTCTACTCCATCCCAAACAATAAACTACGAGTATATACTTAATTGCAATATAATTGTATCTTATGTTTATCATGTTATATTATAATATATTCACCTCTGTTACAACAAAAACGTGTATGTCAATAAAGTATAATAAATAAATAAATAAATTTCAATTTAATTTATATAACTATTACACACACAACTTCGTAAAATTATATTGAATCTTGTTTAATATCGAACTTTTGTTTTTCAAATTTTTAGAACTTGAACTTGGAACTACTTTTTTCTTTATCGTGTTCTGCTTTTATTATATTAAAACCAATGTAAACTTTTGATTTTACATGTGATTGATACGGGTAAATATTAATTACTTTTCTATTTCTGATTTAAATTGATTGCGTTATTAATTGTTATTACGTATTCAAAATCAATTTAATTTGATTCCAGCCATACATACATTATACACATACACGAGTATGTATATGTGTACGTTATGTTTATATGAAAAATAAAATAAATAAAACATGCTTACGGAGGGATGGATCCAAATAATCACAAGGGTAATGGGTTTAAAATAATACAAAGATCTATTTCCCGCACTCCCTGGTTCTCCAAAAGAACAATATCAAATATCTCTAGAATGAGAAATGAGCATTGCCAGGTAGCTTCTCATTTATTCAGATTAAACTTAATAGATTCTCCAACGCGCTGAGGAGTAAACCCTTGACCATATATTTTTTGCCTGTTCATTGCGGATCAGAGGTTTTTTACAATAATTTGGTCATTTTTTACAGTGATCTCGTTAATGGTAATTTTCAACTCCCGGTTAACTTGTGTCATCTTCATTGCCTTAACTCGCCACATTTAATCTATATAATAGCAAATTTTTTGAACGACAATGGTATTGACTTGTAATATAATATTTCCTATTCTATAATATTATGTACTTTTTTCTATAAAATAAAGTTTTAACTTTATTAATGGCACAGATCTCTCTTGAAGGGTGGATTGCATATTTAAAAGAAGAAGAAAAAGACAACATGTTTATGATATACAGATACGAACATTTCTTACCTAAGTAATTTTATTTTTATTGTAACAGTAGGTACCTAATCATTGGAGCAGTAATAAAATACCGCTAACAGTAATTATCTGAGAAAACTTCATCAAACTCTCAATGGTATTTCAATGGTATAATCCATTATACAAACAATCACGATTTTAAATTTTAAACAATAATAAAAATTAATGTAGGTATTGTGCCGTAACTCAAAGTCTGAAAATTTATGTAATTCAATCATAAATTTCAACAACACAGCAAAAACTGAAAAATTTAATAATTTTTTTAACCCTTTGACCTTATGGTGTAATTGCAGACGCACATATACATTAAAACATTGGACGTAAAGAAAGATAGAAAAAGGGGACAACATCAGAAGGGGACAGAGAGCTCTGCTAAGAAATGTCGAGGGGGGTGGGGTGGAGGCTGCGGAACCAGCGAGGGGGGAAGGGGGAGAGTAGACGTGTTTTAAATTCCAATATTCATTAAACGTGTATTTCTATTGGAAGGCCGCTAATGAGTTGTCAGTCGGACGACGTCTTGCCGTACTCCAATATATTGCCTTCGGGTAAAGAGTTTTCCTCCGAGGGGTGGCCGGTGGGTGGGGCGGCGGGTGACGGGTGCGGGTAAGGGGAAGGGGGGTGTATTTATGTTCGCGAAGAGTGGAATCAATTTGAGCCGCCCAGTGGCGAATCAAAGGGAAAATTAGGCGACGAGAGTCAAAAGAATTACGTGTGCTTTAAATATTTAAAATGATTATTTATAATATTTTCACTGGAATTGCCCGTCGGTGTGTTTTCATTTTCAAGTAACAAATAGATCTTTATGTATTGACAATAATATCATCGATATTATCACCAAGTATCGACATTATACTCATCTACCATTATAATCTTCTTTCTATTAGAGATTTTTTTTTATTTTTATTTTTTATTTGTCAAATGTATTGATGTGTTTAAACTCAATTCAGTGGTTAATAAAGCGAAGATAATAAATAAAAAATATGAATTTTAACCACAAAGTTAATATTGCTAATTTTAAAAGGAAAATTTATTTATTTAATAATAAATAAATGAATGACAGTAAGATAAGATAAGTACGCATTTCCAAAAATAATGCATTTCCAAAAATATTTTTAAATAATGTCGAAATATTGTATCCAGCGTACATTCGCCATACGTTTTTACACGTCTTCATTTTGCTAAACGTGTAAGCTGATAATAAACATAAAACCCTAACAAAATAAAATTTACAATTTAACTAAAATTTCTGGATGCTATTTATCTTTATACATAATGTATATTATTAATATAATTTAAAAATTATTATTTTATTCTCAAATTTTTTCTTCGTCTATTGAGTACTTTTCTTACTTTATTGTTGATAAATAAAGAAAAAATAACATTATATATATTATTTCATATTTTTATAGTCTTTTCCGTCTAATATTCTTAAAGCAATTTTTATGTACATGCAGGTACATTTTAAATCCCAATTAGTAAATACTTGTTTAATATAATCATACACGTAAAAAATTCTTGACGTCTAAATTACAAAAACTTTCGACGAGAATTGCGTTTTTTTTTTAAATTATGTTTCTTTAGGTATCTACTTTATTTTTTTTTAAATCGTCTTCATAAATTGTTCAGCCATTGAGTACATTGTTTTATGACAGCAAAACGATGTCTATCAATTGATCGATCTGAGAGAATGCAAATAATGATCGGAATAAAGTTTTAATTAGTAGCGCGGAGCACGTAGTCGTAGCCGTCGCACTGCGAGTCGCGGTCGTCCGCGCCGCGGGAGCGAGCGCCACTGCGGGGAAAAGAGACAATAAAACATTTCCCGACAATGTAATGTACATAAATAATACATCTATCTATTCCTCTTCTTCCTCTACTTATTCTTATACCGCTTTCACACTGTCACACGTTCCGCGCGACGCTGCCGCCACCCCCGTCAATCTTGATTTACACCGTTCGCCTCGTTCTCATTCCGATGTCCTGTCCTGTCCGTACAGGTGCTACAAACATATTTTCTAACCATAGAAAGCTCATTTCCGACCACGATGTCATTATTTGTTTAATATTTTCGGTGTTTGATGTGCCTGTGAAAAAAAATTCTTAATATGTCGATAGTTATGGCCCATGTCCAAATCTGTCACTGAGATGTCGATCACTGAGGGGCGGTAAAGGCACATATGTACTAGGTGAGTCATTCTAAGCCGCGAGTAAAATACGTGGGGTGATTATTCACAGATCGTTCCGCCGTGAACTTTGTAGTGTCTTATCTTATCTTATCCGTGTCACGAGCTATTAAAACACAGTTAGATAAATTTCAAAGCGTACAACATTATTGAAGGCTAGAGAATCTGGAGTATCCTATACTAAGAATCATGTATGCATCCATGAAGGACGATCCACACAGAATGGCAATAGTGTAAACTATACAGAGAGCGGCATATTAAACCAATCGATAGTATCCATGAACGGCGATCCATATAAAACGACGATAAAGTATACAATACAGAGAGCGGCATATTGAACCAAACGAAACAGATTTACCTTATATCTATTTACTCTCGCGCATTTTGGAACCTCGTTGATACGAATCTTTACTGCACTAATCATTTCGTTAACTATTCAAGCACGAGCATCAACTCTAGCTGTTATTATACTGTTATGTAATACCGGTCGTCACAGTGATACAATCAGCTCCTGACATAGAATTTCCATTGAAAATACAAGAAATGTAAATCACATAGAATTATCAATGTAGAAATTACAATTATATTCTCACAACTATCCATTGTACTATCATTTATCACAGTCCAATTACCAGTCCTACGAACACTCAACATCTCTCTAAACTTTTCGAAAAGTTCTACAGGTACAGTATTTTAGAATATGCGCATTTTTTACTGTGGGCCGTTATAAATAAAATATTATTGATTATTATTTGTACACGAAACGTAAATAAAATTTTAAAAACACAAAATCAATTGTTTGATAATAAACATATTATAATATATTGCTAAAATAATTATATTTAAATTCAAAATAATACCGATCTAGTGATAAATTTTATTTTTACGAACCTCTAAGAAATAAAATACAACAAATATTATTGTCACTGGTTCAAAATAAAAACTTCATGAAAATTAACAATTCGCACGCCGCGTACGGTCCGCACCGCACACGCAAGCGGTGTGAGTGCGCCCTTATCCCACTCGCCTCCCCCCGCGAAAACAACCCCCTTTTTCTGGTTCTTTCTCACTCTTTCTACCCCGCCCGTCCAAAGAATGACATGGCAATGCGCATAATGTAATTAACGGCCCGCACGAGTGCGCCAAAATGTATTCCCTCGGATTACGGGGTGAAGTGGTGGCGGGGAGAGGAAGATGGCAAGAAAGTGGGAGAAGATGGTTAGAAGGACGGTAAGAGGTGTGAGAGCGGTAAACCCTCTGTACGCGTCACGTCGTTCTGGAGGTCAAATTACATCAAAATATGTATTATTTTTTCATATGCTTTTTAAATATTAGCCTCCTTGAAGAAAATAATTCTTTATTACAATAATACTCATATCAATGAAAACAACTTTTTTCAAAAATGTCAAAGTAAATTAGCTTTTTTGGCGGGGATAAACATTATAAAATACCAATATAATAATATTTTTATTTTAATAATATGTTGGGTCGTCTGTTAATTTTTCCCGCTGTCTTTTGTGACAAAAAATGACAAACTATTCGATAGCATTTTTCTACTCTAAAACGTCAGTGTCGCTATTTTTCTGTATCTTATAGTTTTTCTTAATTTTTGGGAAAAACGAACATTACCAACACTTACTTCTTTTCGACTTTAATCAAGGTTAAAATGGTCATCTAGGAGCTTAACTGGGAAATTCAGCCGCGTCCACCCCACAGTCCCGACTTCACTCCGTCAGATTATCACCTTTTTCGGTCGCTTTCCAATAAAATGCATGGCGTTACGTTCAACAACGACGACGACCTCAGAAATTGGCGCGATAACTGTTTCGATCCCAGACCAGCCGATTTTTATAGAAAATTGGTTGAAACAAATTGGTTGAAAAATAGAATGAAGCCCTGAACAATAATGGAGAATACGTCATTGATTAAAATGTTGTATTTTTTGTATAAAAATTTGATTTTATAATAAATATAAATAATTACCACCGCAAAGACTAATTATACCACTGAACATTATCTATTACTTTTTTTCTATTTCTTCAGTACAGTTCAAACAAATAAAATATGACATGACCAGCGTCCTATATTATTTTATCGTAGAAATATAAGTAACAGCCACCACGTGTCATCGTACGATGGTGTACATTTCAGTCGAGACTTTGTAGCTAAGGTACAAACCGCTTTGTACTTCCGTAATCTGTCGCCATGCGGCAGTCGGTCGGTCGCTTGACTCGACAGTACTCTGAACTCGACAGTTGAGCGCTCGGCAAACACACTGCTTGGCTTAGCTGGGCTTTGGCGATTGCTTTTTCCTAGTCTATACATACTTACTTCATTCAAACATTGGTGTAATGCATCGATGAACACACTACTCCCGAATATCATTGTCGATTATATTACGTATTTTAATTTTGTTGCGACTACGTTAAAAAATACATTAAAGATAAAATATTTATTATCATACAGGAAATACCGAAATTACCGCAAGTATCAAAATTTTGAGAACATCACTAGACTAGCATTTACTGGATTTTCTAAATATATAAGTATATGGTGTTTGTCTAACGCTAGGCTATTATATAAAGATTTTATAAAAAATAGTTGTTTAATTATGCCTCCATACAGATAGATATCATAAGTGGGCACCATACAGATAGATATCATAAGTGAGCACCATACAGATAGATATCATAAGTGAGCACCATTCAGATAGATATCATAAGTGAGCACCATACAGATAGATATCATAAGTGAGCACCATTCACATAGATATCGTAACTGTAACGAAACAGCGAAAATATTACGGTCGTCGTATAGGATCTGCATTACCTAAAATAATTTTACCTTTGCTTTCATTTTACCTGAAAACATAAATTTTATAGAACTATAGAAAATATATATATATATATATATATATCAAGTAATATTCATCAGCTCGGAGTCTAGCTCGGATTAATTAAACCTCGGAAAATATTTATTTTTTTAACAACAAAGCCGCGAATTCCACTAAACTGATAATTTCAAAATATTCCAAAGAAACACAACGCCGTACATCAATAAATTTCTCAACATTAAATTAATAGATCTCTGATAAATTTTAATCATAAATATAATAATTTCCGTTCATCCGCGTCTCATAGCAACGTGAAAGTGTGCGGTTATAGCGTCAAACAAAGTAAATTATTTTACTATTAAGGTGTTCCAACGAGAGGTAGCCTATTTGTTTGTATAATTACATTTTTATAATCATAAAAATTATAATCTTTCGACAAAATTCAATGTAATGTAGTGTTCGAGAGTATCAATTGTTGCGCACGGCGTCTGACGTAGATAGTGTTACCTGTAGCCACGCTTTCGTGCAAGTGTTCGTACATCATACTCAGTTTCTTCTTATTTTGCCATTAAACGTTGAATTGTCCGTTTAGCAGGTGCCGAATGGCCACCGAATACTGCACTCAATCTTCTTTCAGTGCACACAATTGATCCGTTGCTTTCATAATATGCTTTCACAATAAGTAATCGTTACTGAATCGTGTAGCGCTCCATTTTGTACTGTGTGTGTGTATGTTTACATGGTAGCTGTAAAATATCAACTCCATTACAAAGAAACATCCGTAGAGAAATGGCAGAAATATTAAGTCGGCTAACGTTTGTTGGAAGTTATTATTTTAAATTCTAAATTAATGTATTAATTATAAATATATACATATAAAATCAATTTTGTCGAAAAATATTGTTTTTGCATCACCGGGATTCGAACCTGGATCTCTATTTCCAATACGGGGAAGTACACTACCAATTGTGTTATAACGCCAGTATTTTTCATGACAAATTTTCGAACCTATATGTTACATTTTTCAAATTAATACACCTGTCGTTCCATTATTTGAAAGCCATCTACATTATTTTTACAGAATCTCAAGTACCTTTGAGTAAACCGACTGCAGACGCCAGAATTATCAATTCATTTTTATTAAATTTTGGACACATTGATACAACATATATTAAGGAAAACACATTCTTATTGTGAAGTTGTAATCATTCAGAACATAGGTCTGTGATATTTTAAATACTAAATTAATGTATTAATTATAAATATATACATATAAAATCAATTTTGTCGAAAAATATTGTTTTTGCGTCACCGCAATATTATTTTGTGATTTTATAAAAATTATAAATTATTGAATGATTTATTGATGATGAGATAATAATGTTGGTGCAGTGGAGAAGACGTTAGCCTAGTGATCTAGTGCTCGGGGGTTCGCGCCTCGTTCCAGGACACCAGCAAGTTAGTCCTATTTTCATAGTACAAGCATTTAGCTTTGTTTGAAAATAGTAAGAATATTGATGTGACATGTATTCCGTGTACACATCTCTATTTAAAAAAAAAAATGATAATAATAACAGCGTATGGTATTTGACCATTTTTATGGAACTCACTGATTTTGTGATTCGAGCCCCCAGAATATTTTCACTTTTTTTTATTATCTCACGTAAGTAATTTCGTAATGAGAATTCGAAGACATCTTAAAGGATATAGCATCGAGCGGGTAGAGGAAGTATGCACGCCGATATATGGGAGGGGGGGAGTGCCAGGGCCGAGATATGGATTCGAATGTTTATTGAATGAAAAGGAAATGAGTCCGATTATTCTACTAATATTGTACGTGTCGGGTGGAAGCTTTTCTCCGCGCTACCGCCGAGAGCAGAGAGATGGAAGCTGTGTGTGCTCGCGAATGATAATTATTAATTAAAATCGTACGATTTCTAAAGACTGCTCACTGCTCATCTCAACTGGATAAAGATAGTTAAACAAACCTTTGAAACTTTATTAAGAATTATAAAAGGCAATTATGCCAATTAAATTACATAATTGTAGAATCGGCATTCAATATTATATATAACTCGTATTGCTTTTTTATTATTGGACGCATTCCATATTTTGTATCTCCTACCAAAACTTGATTGTAAAAATTCTAACCAAATTAAATTACATTATTATTGTGAAGTCGCTTTGATTTTTAAAACAAATTAAATTAATCACTTAGAAAGGTTTGAAATCTAAATGATGATGATAATAATAATTAATTTAATAGATATACAATATATCTTACGAACTTAAGTTAACATTATTATTATTATTATTACGATTGTTATTATTATTATTTATATTTTTAATTGAAAAAAAAACAGATGTCTTACTTAAGAATTTTACATAAAAGTCAAAATTCGTCGTAAAATTAATAGGTTTTAAATAAAAGGTTAAATAGGTTTTAAATTAATAGAAGTTTTTATTTTAATTTGATTTCTATTAATGAAAAAATAATTTATTGAAAAATTGTAGGTATTATATGAACGTAACGCGAATTTCTTATATATAAATAAGAAGACTCAGATTTACGTATAAATACAGAATATATTATACATGTATAAAATAATATTATATAAACCAGATAATATTTAGATACCTACTCATAAATTGAACACGTCATTGGAAGATGAAGACGCCTAGCATAAAAGGACTTCACCGAAACACAAGTACGACATGTATAACTGCGATCACACTCCCAACCCCTACGATGCCGAGTGTCCTCCACCGGTATGTCCTTGGAATCGGGGTGGGTTTTCAATTTTTCACAAGGAGATCAATGATGGATCAGATTGACAATAATATATATATATTTTAAATATTTATGGGAACATCTTTACCACTTTGTTTAAATTTGTTAAATTAGAACCACAAAAAGACTGTCAACGTTTTTACATACTTATGTATAACAATATTAAAATTTTGAGGTATGCAAAAATGCATCATCACTTTGTTCTTAATATTATTATTTGTGTGAGATATTTTTTAAATACCAAAATGCAGCGCTGACAGCGAGAAGTTTAATTAATAGTAGAATAGAATACATGTTGCGCACATCACAAATATCTATCGATTCAATTAGCCTTTTACCCTACCTTGAGACGTGAGGCAAGTTCCCGGGCAAAATTCGAAGCAAAGTACAAAAGGAGATGTGAAAATAAAAATCGAAACCTGAATTTCAACTTTGGCACACAGATCGACAGAAAAAAAAGATCAAAATGGTACTTTAATAATAATAATAATATTAAAACTTCTACTTTAAATGGTGAAATGATTTTCATAAAGATAAATAAATTTGAGAAAGATTATCTCCAAAAAAAATAAGGCAACTATTTATTAACGATCTTTTGGCGTGACACTGCCAGACATGTTAAACATGATAGTTTATAATGTTAATAATACTAATTAATTAAAATAAATAATAATAATAATACATAATAATAAGTTAGTAGTATTTTACCTCGCTGAATTACCAGAAGCCAAACAGTAGGTCGCAAATATTCTAAATATACAAAAGTAAAGATTAGTGATTTTACTTAGCGCTTAACTGCCGCCCTGAAAAGACGTGTTCCACGATCGTTTCAGAACGACTCTTCATCGATAAAGCGTCCCCTGAAGATCGGTAATGAGATGTATCTGAAACGTTATGACAGTAGTGTATCGAACAGATGCGCGATAATCAACGAACTTATTTTGTGTTTGTGTGTGATAATACTCAATTATAATATGTATATATACATATAATGTGTATGTATACATATTATAATTGAAAATTTTTGGTACATATCATAATTGAAAGTATAAAATCCAAAAACAATTCTAATTTTAGATGTAAAGGTATTTTTTTAGAGGTACAGTTATTTAAAATGAAATAAAATACATAAAAATCGTGGGTATTGGCTTTATTGGAAGGATGATTTTATACCATTAGTGCCACGGTCACGGTATTGGCTTTATTGGAAGGATGATTTTATACCATTAGTGTTTAAATATGATTTCACGCATATGGGCAATCTGGAAATCCTATTTTCGATCACTTTTTGGAGCAGGTGGGGGAGTATATTGGCAATAACGCGACGAATGTTGGCTTCCAAGTCGTCTCTGGTTTATCGACGTAGACTAGCGACTTCACATATCACCACAGAAAATAATCCAAAGGTGTTAAATCACACGATCTTGGAGGCCAATTCACAGGTACATTACGAGAAATTATGCGCTAATCGAATGTTTCCTTCAATAAATTGATTGTTTTATTGAAACCACAGCTCTTCCATATTAATGCCATTCAATTGGGGAACGAAAAGTCGAAAAATTTCTGTGCACGATGGCGAATCGACTCATTCAGGTCCTTCTCAATACTACGCTCAACTGCAGCAACAGTTTCTTCGGTGCGCGCTGTACAACGTTTCTGCAGATGCGTATTATCAATTAGAGTATGCGTGGTGCGAAAACGATCCATGGTATTCGAATTACTTACTCAAATTAACGATTATGTCGACCATAAAATGAATATAGCGCACGGTAAGATTCGCGAACTGAACCACGATTTTCGAAATAAATTTGCACAATTTGCAAGTATTGTTCTGACGTAAGTCTATTCATGGTAAAATGGCAAACCAAACTGAGCACAAATCAGTTGTCAGCTGTCATATTGGTTGTCGATGGAAAAAGTGTTACCAATTTGAAAAATTCTCTGAAAAAACACCTTTATCTGACAATAAAAAAGAAGTCTTTCGATTATCCATTTTCTATCTTTATGAAAAAAGATTCCACCTAATTCGTGTTAGACCATGGTATGTATATTAGATTCATATTTATTTGAAAATGTTAAAATATTTTTTATTATTTTCATTTTATTGAAATTAATTTAATATTTTCAAGGAGCCTGATAATAATAATTTAAAAAAAAATAATAATAATAATTTTAGTGAAATTTATTGCAAATTTTCACGTGGTATGTAATTTATATAGGGTCTTTCAACGAGGACGCTCGATTTTAAAATGTAAGTTAAACAGGTTGTGTGTGAGATATTCACTCAATTTTTCTTTCATTTGAAAGTATATTTTATGGCATTAAGTGTGGAATATAACGTTGTTCGAATATCCGCTGCGGTTTTGTTCGGTGGCAGGTTTGGGAGGTCCAATTTTCTATGACTTTATCGCATAAATCTGGTTAAATTTGCTGGATGGCGTTTGTTATGTTGACTTTGAGGGGGTCAATTGTTTGCGGCTTATTCGTAAAGACTTGCGATTTAAGATAGCCTCAAAGAAAGAAGTCTAAAGGCGTTAAATCGCACGATCTCTGTGGCCAGTTCACGTCACCGCCGCGCAAGATAACCGTGCCCTCAAATCGCTCGTGACTTTGATAATAAAATTTGATGATTTACACACGTTGTTCAACCTTCCGTGGTGATTTGCCGTATACTACTTAATAATTGACAATAAATTTGACAGATGTCACTTTAACAACATGGCTGCTATAACCTAACAAATTTTGAGTGTCCCTATTAAAAGACCCTATATTAATATACAATAATTTTAGTATATAAATAAAGTGTATTTTCTTCTACCATTTCTATTGTAAGAGTATTTTATACGTAGTTTAGCATTATAATATTATAAATTAAAATAGTTTGACATAAAATTCTTTGGGGCGAGCTTTCATTTTTCCAGTTCTAAATTTGAGAAATTATACACGAATTAGATATGCTTTCAAGACGAGGTTAATAGTTAAATTCTTATAAGTTCCAGAGAAATAATTAATGACGTTATTTGTAACGAAAGAGGAAGGTTTGAATAGAAAGAGACGACTATAAAATTGTTGATTTCTCGTATTCGATACAAATGTCAAACATAACTCGTGTCCAGAGGCTTGTCTATGACTTATCCAAGTTTTTCATATTAATATTTTGAAATGAGTGTTATCATTTGAATTAATCTATTGAAAATTAAATAATTTTTCGAATTACCTAATTCATATGTATGAATATGTTTTAAAATCAGACAAAATACCTACGTATATATAGATGATCGCTTATATTAATGTTATTTATTTAAAATTATTATGACAGCTTCAATTTATTATTTTGTTTAATATTATCGATTTAAAACGCTGCGTTGGCGTTTTGGTGATATGTCTGTTTCATAATTAGATATTATTTATGAAACAGACACTTTGTGTTTAAAATGCAACAGTGTTATATATAAACGAAGTATTTAATTGCAACATACATAAAAATAGCGTACATAAAATGTTTACTTCGTTAAAAAAAAACGTTGCTTTCCCTTGAAATCAGTAAAAAAACCATCTAATTTATGAAATTTGCTACTAATGCTGTGAATAAGTTCAATATTAATTCATACCGTGTGTAAAATATGCGTGAAAAATATTTTCACCATTTTTAAACGAATAAGAGTGCGGATTTCACTACCATCATGGCCGGATCAAGTGTTGTATTGGTGTTCAATGGACAATTAAAATTATCGTATTTTATAAGACTGAAAAAATATTATTTGAAAACTGATTATTATATTTTTGATATAAAACTTAGTTTTAAATAGTAGCTGAAATCTCAAAGCATGTGAGTAAATATAATATATTATTTTAAAATGTATGTTTTTACTAAAACAAAGTATTTTAAAAACGTCGAAAATTGGTAATATGTCCTGCAAATAAAATGGTTTATAACACTATTAATTTTTAACATTTTGTAAATTTGTCTTAATTGAGATTTGTCTCCGCAATTTTGGCTTCAAGATTATAAAATAAATATATTTAATTTATGCAATAATTTTGTAGCACGCGAAAAATGCATCTAATGGTGGCGGTCTTTCTTATAATGCTTGTATTGTCTTAATTGTGGCAAATAACATTCAGTTTATTAGTTGTTAATTAGTACAAAAATCTCATCTGAGTAATAGTTTTTTTAAAAGTCAAATTTAGTCTATAACTTCTGTTATGAATGAATAATAAAAACTCACATTTTCGTAAAAATGCGAAAATTGTAATTATTATTGAAGGCGCTGTCTTAATGAATCAGTGTAGTGTAACTGCTAGATATTCGAACTTTCATTAGAAAAATTATAATTTTACCAGATCCTTTCAGTTTAAGGAATCGAATCCCAACATCGCCGATTGTGAAGTCAATCTTCTACGTTACTTTTGAAGGCCATTTACGTCAACCGTTTTATTTAAGGGCGTCAACCGGAAAAAAAAACGTTTTACCCACACACAATAGTTTTTAATTTCTGAAAGTAATCATATTCCAGACATGTCATTGCAAAAACTCACCACGAACAAAACAAATTATTCCTCTCATCAATAAAGTGCGGAGGCGGTGGGGGCGCTGCCGACGGGGCAGGGGAGGGGTGAAAGAACACTCCGAGTCACGTCTCTATAAATATGGGGGTATAAAGTATAACGTAAGAATAATAAGAATTTCCTGAGCTAGGCTCTGATGAGACTTAGCAGATAGGGGGCTCCTCTGCCCCCCCCCCCCGACCCTCCCTCACCGTCAGCACAGCACACCTTGCCACCCTATTGTTTTAAAGTCCATTTTAATACAAGATTTCGCATGTTTGCATTGCTATAATAAACTGAGTTATTTCCGGAGTTTATAAATATTTTAGTAGATTTTAATAACTGGCTTCTTACGAAAAAAAAAACACAATTCTTCAATAGATTAATTGAAGGAGATTCTTTTGTAGTGACCCTGTACGAGCCCAATCCAAAACAGCCAATCAGCAGACACCATACATCGTGATTGACATTGTCCACGAAGCTAGCGACCACTTCTCCGCAGGCCTTCATTTCATCGGAATCTCGAACTAGCCTCTCCAGCTTTCAACCAAATTCTCGCTCTCTTTTTTTTCGCTTACGCTTTCTTAAACGATAACTGGCGACACCTTCGGGATGATAAATTTTAACATGTTACGAAAAGTAAAAGTGAATTGTAAAATTTGTAAAACATTATTTTACAATTAATGATTTTACCATTTAAAAATTAAACCTTTTAAAAAAACAAAAACGCCTTCAGCGAATGAATTAAGTATATCTACCCTACATTCGCGCTCGCGAGGGTAGCATCCCCGACCCCCACCCCTCGCGATATAAAACATCGCGCGTTTTAAATCTTTCTTGGCAAGGGTTGTGTGGCCGACTTCTTAATCAATATAAATTATGAACGCTACAGGAAATTGCTGCGAGTGCTGAAGTCGGGAAGAACCGGCGGCTCGGAACCTGCGAATTACAATGTTAATTGATATGGAAGGAAATATTTGATGAAATATTATATTTTTGCTTTTCGAGCAAATACAAAAGTTTTGTTAACAATTTAATTCTCTGTCGTATTCGACAGAGAATTAAAACTAATATTAGAATTATGTTTCTTAGATATAAATATTATCTATGTCGTTGAATGGATAATAATAATTATTATAATTACGATATTGTTTTGGATTTTTTTTAAATATGGTCTAACGTACTTCACTATCACTATCTATATCATATATGCCAAGAAAATGAGAGCACAATGGGCAAGCCACATCGCTCGGAGGACGGATACTCCAAGGACACCCAGTGGAACTAAAATCCAGTGGGTTGAATTAATGAAATTATTAAACTCTCCGGAAATACGTGGCAGTGAATAACAAAGAGGACAGAAAAAAGTTGGAGGCACTTCCTTCATCCAGCGGTGGATAGAAAACCGCTGGTAACAATAATAATGATGATGATTACGTACTTACTTACTTTCCATATTTCCCCGCGAAGGATAGCCAGAGAGAATAGAACGCCACACTTTTCTATTCTGTCACACAATTCTCGCCTCATCCACATTCATACATCTTCTCATACAAGCTCGCCGATTGTTGAGGCTTGATGATGATGATTACAGCAAAATTGTTTGGTATGTCTGACATCATATGAATGTCATATGAGACTCGTCCAATATTTCCGTGCTAACAACAACTCACCACAAGCAATAAATCATGGACACAACACAAGACAAACAACGAACGTCTACACGCCAGTTCCGAGAGCAACAACGACATTTCATCAAAAATTCTACATGTTCTTAGCTCCGAAATTATACAACACACTCAGCACCAACTGGAAATCGTTCACTTCCAATAAGATTACACAAATATAGACCCAATATATGATCCAATTTAGTAGAGATCAATCAGAAACATCGCTATCCAATATTCTAACATAACCATTATACAGTGTCTACACCAATAATTCACTAGTTCTACAACAATGTCACTACATATTTTTTTCTTTATTTTTATTTTTATTCCTGTCGAATCTTTATCTTTCTTGAATTAAATAACAGCGCGAAAAAAAACTGGCTACTTTTACACAGACGGCACTCTATCAAAGTAGCCATGACAATGCTGCATATATCAGAGGTGAAGTCTACTCCATCCCACACAATAAACTACGAGTACATACTTAATTGCAATATAATTGTACATTATGTTTATCATGTTATATTATAATATATTCACCTCTGTTACAACAAAAACATGTATATCAATAAGTCTAAAGTCTAAATATGTTTAAATACAGATGCATACATGAAAAATGTCCCTTCATTACTCAATTTTTCAAACACCCAAGACGAGGGTCAACCGCCAACTTAATGCTCCTTTTCACGCTAAACGAGTCAAATAGCCAATGAACTAATTAGCAGAGGAGATGGACGAGTGATAGTTTTGTACCGCTTTACTAGACTAGTGACTAGATACGAATAGTCGGGTTTTATTACCATTCCTACTCTTGCACCCTTCATTTATTTTCCTCCCACAAAGCAACACGAGATGAAATTAATCGCAGAGCTAGAGGTATTAAGTATATCGCCTCCTGTGCTGGTGTAGTTGATAGGTACGGGTATATTCATCAATGAATATACTCGTATCTATTAAGATTAATATTTCTAAATATCTAACAGATTTCAAGAATTTTTTCAATGCGCATTAATATTCTAGGTGGGTACATAGATTTTTTTCACTTTGTCAGATACTTTAAAATATTTTTTAAAACCTTAAAAAGATTATTAATATACTGTACGATGGAGGGTTTGATACCAACAATGTCCAATCATTTGACTCAGGGTTCGGAATTCAAACTGGAATTCTTACAAGTATAGCTCCGGTTCATTTGATTCTCGCGAATATGCCTCCGCCTCATGATATCCTTTTAATTTCAATTACAGTTTCTGTTATTTTGGATTCAATAAAAATATAGCTTTAAAAGTAGTATTGTAATTTAATTGTAAAATTTTGATCAAAAATGAGTGTTCAGATATTATCGACGGTTTCAATTCTATAAATTTTATTAGCAATATTTGAATATGTCCAAGAATATACAATTACTGAATTTTTTAATATATATATTTATTTTATTTATATATTTTTTTAAATATTGATTTTTCATGCGTATTCTAGTATTTATTTTCTTTATCTGTAAATGTTAAAAAAACATTTTACGGTAAAGAATATTCCTTTAAAATAATTTCAAAAAAAATTTGATTCTCACAGTAATGATATATAAGTTGTTTAAAAAAAGGAAAAAATTAATTATCAAATTTGTTCCATAGATGGAGATGGTGTAGTGGTACTCGAAGCGAGTCTACATCCTAACATATATACAACTTTAAAAAATTTGATAAATATGGAGATTGAGATTGAGACAGGTCGTAAGTCCTGTAATTACCCCATACTTCCATATATTTTGCATTAAATATAATTTAAAAAAATAGCTGTGTCTTTATGAGATATCTGATATTTGTTCGATAAACTTTCATTACCATTTTCCACGTGGGTGCTTACCTAAGAAATAATTTTAAATAGAACATAAGTAATTATTGAAGTTTTCAAATGACAATCTGCCTTGACGATTTCAACCCATAATTACAAATTATAGAATTAACTGTTGATTTCTTAGTAAAAAGAGTAGCGTTTTCCGATTATCAAATACCTTTATCCATGACTGAATCGACCATGATACAATCTTGTTGTCAACGTGTAACAATTTAGATTAATATGAAACAGGCATAATTGTATTGAAGAATATTAAATTGTGCTCACACATGCGAGAATCCCGGAGGCGGTCCTGGCTCCACTTGCCCGTGTACGGTGTACGGTGTACGGTGAACGTACACAAGGCAAGGACGACAGATCCCCGCTTGTCTTAATCGGATTGTACAACGAATGAGAAATGGCGGAAGGGATGGAGAGCTGGGGGCGGGTGAGAAGCGGCAGGAAGGGGTAGGTCGGGGTGGGTCAGGGAGAGAAAGACGCGTAAAAGAAAAGATTCATCTGCGTACACACTTATATTATATTTTCTTATTCCCTTAGAACGGTGGGTCTAGTAATTATGCACACTCGGTTGTATTGGTCGGGCGCTTTACAGTATAATAGAACGTACGAATTTCGAATACATCAGCGACTAAAAATTAGGTGTTAAAAAAATTTAATCTAATTTAAACATACACAACATATAATCAATTTATACAAAGCTGAATCTGAAATATCGGAGTAATATCAGAAACCATACTTTTAAAATGATTTTATTTAATTATATTTTTCATTTCACAAGTGCTTAGCTTTATTTAAAAAATAATCCATAGTAATATTGCGCTTCACCATCTTTTATCTATGACTTTCTGGATGTATCGATGTATTTGTGTATTTCTGGATGAAAAAATTCCACACGTTTTTAATATCTCTGGGTTAAGATTACTTCAATGTTTTCCCTTTCATATATTCAATAATAGTACCTAAATATATATTTCATTTGAAAAGAAATGTTCATTGCCTTTATTACTAGTAAGAAAAAACATACATCAGCGAAATTGTGTTACGGTTGGCAAGTACATTGAGCATCTACCATCGTGTTATTATTTCATCTATGGTATCATAGTTATATCACGTCACACTCTATGGTTGCAGTTTTCTTCCTTATCTATGATAGCACTGTCAAATGCGACTATAGTCAAATGTGACATTTGAATGTTTTATTCATATTTTTCAAGAATGCCTTTAAGTGGATATATATATTTCCAAGTTGATAAGTAAAAACACCGTTTGTACAATTTCAGGGAGAGCAATACAGAATGTACTAACAGAAAAGCAATCGGCTGTTAAAGCAATATAATAAAGTATTTACGCTTTGAAATATGGATTCAACTGAGACCCTGACCGCTGATCGATGGCCGCGTAGCTGCCACTACTGGCCGAGAAGCGGCCACAATAGCCGCCTGCGGGGTTTAGCAACAAGTAATCGGCGATACTAGTAAGAATATGAATGTGACAATTTTGTATTTATATGAACATATTTATATTTATATTAATTTTCTTGGTGGTTAGTAAAAAGTGGAAAGTAAAAAGGAAAAATAGAGAATTAATTATTAAAACAAATATTAGAAAAAATGTATCAATTGAAAAATATGTGAATCTAGCTGTAGTTATTAGTAGGAGCGCCATCAAAACTGACACAACAAAACTTACAAGTCCGAACAAAGATACATATATCTGGACAGAGTGATACTCTATTCGCATCTTAAATATATATATTCAATTCATTTATATTGATATCGATGCAGTTTTCAGAAAGACAAGGAACACCTTAAAATTTAAATAATAATTGAAAGCAAATTGCTTGCATTTCTTAAATAGGTAACAACTAATGTTTTATTTTGTATTATTAATGCAGCTACTCTGTGGTAAGAAAATTTGTAAAACTTCATGATTTTTATTCTCTAATTAACTGAAACAATGATGTGTTTTTGAAAATCACACAATTAAATGGAAATTATAATAAATAAATGCATTCATTTTTTTTTAATGTGTTTGCGTTTAACTTTCAGCTATAAAAATTAACTAAATATCCTAGTGCCATCTAACAATTTTCATTTAAAAATAATTCTTAGAAACATTGCGTTCAGAATTTGATAGCTTTGAACAGGTGAAAATAAATGTCACTAGAGAGAAACGCAAAGTAAATTTGACATGTATGTCGATTGAATTAACATGACTCAGGGGTCAGAACAGCCTCCGGCGATACAGCTGGTTAAAAATATAAGGGGTTTTAATCCCGACGGTAGTGTAGATTATTTAAAAAATAAATTAATTCAACTATTAGAAAAATACTTTGACACCCTCCTACGCGTCTACCGCGCCGGCTGTAACCGTATATTATTAGTAGGTACCTAAGGTACTTCTTCTTCTTTTACATAGGCAATCCACCCTTTAAGAGTATTTGTGCCATTAATCAAGTTAAAACTTTATTTTATAAAAAAAGTACGATAATATTATTGAATTAGAAATATTATACTACAAGTCAATACCATTATCGTCCAAAAAATTTGATATATAGATTAAATGTAGCGAGTTAAGGAAAAGAAGATGTCACAAGTTAACCGAGAGTTGAAAATTACCATTGACGAGATCACTGTAAAAAAAACAGTGATTCGCAAAGGACAAAGAAAATGGATATGTTCAAGGGTCTCCTCTTCGGCACATCAGGAAATCTTTCAGTTCAATCTGAATAAATGTGAGACTACCTAGCAATGCCTAATTCTCATTCTAGAGATATTTTAAATACTAATTTAATATTATATATATTAAAATAATAATATCAATTATAAAGATATAGATATAAAATCAACTTTATCGAAAAATATTGTTTTTGCACTACCTGGATTCGAACCTAGATCTCTATTTCCAATTCAGAGAAGGTGCATTACCAAACATTCCGTAAAATCTAAATCTCTATCGGATTACTCAAAGGTATTTGAGATTTCGTAAAAAACAATGTAGATGGCTTTCAAATAATGAAACGATAGATGTATTAATTTGAAAGAGTAACATATAGGTTCGAAAATTTGTCACGAAAGTTAATGGCGCTGTAGCATATTTGGTAATGCACCTTCGCTGGATTGGAAATAGAGATCCAGGTTCGAATCTCGGTAGCGCGAAAACAATATTTTTCGATAAAATTTATTTTATATGCATATCTTTATAACTAATAAATTAAATTAGTATTTAAAACATCACAGACCCATGTTCTGAATAATTGCAACTTCACATTAAGAATGTGTTCTCTTTAATAATAGAGATATTTGATATTGTTGTCTTAGAGACTTTCCTTTTGGAGAACCAGGGAGTGCGAGAAATAGATATTTGAATTATTTTAAGCCGATTACTTTTGTAAATATTCGGATCCATCCATTGTGCAGTCCAGATAAAATTCGAAAATTTTTTTCACAGTATTAAATCTGTCATATATCGGGATATGGAATTTATGAAGGGAATAGTGACCTCCTTGGCCAGTTCATCAGCACATTCATTTACCTAGGGTACTTACCTAAACAAAAAATTATTCTGTATAGTAAAATGGCCACGGTAAAATTACAAATCCTATAAAGAGCATTTTTGAAAAAACACGCCCGCAAGATGAAAGTTGGATGTCACCACCTACTTGTACAGGTGTGATATATTTTATTACATAATTATAAAGAAAAAACGTAAACTAAATAATCATAACCGCAATGTGTTCAATAATCCTGCGAAAAAAAATTTTACACACAAGTTGAAATTGCGACCGTATAAAGCAAATAACTTTAAAAATCTGCAATATCTGAGATTATTCTTGAAATATTTTATCCAAATAAAATTCTACTTCATATTTCACTTTCCAACCACTTCAATATTTTCTCTCAAGCACTCTTACTTTTCCTTTCTTTTTTAATTATCATTCTAACTCTGAGTGTCAAAATTCTGCACGACGGGATATGAGTGGGAATATAAATACTTTCACCCTGCCCAGGCGTTTTCTTAAGAGAGAATTAAAAATGTACATATTTCGAAATATATTATAGTATATTTTTGAATAATTAAAATTATTATTGCACAATTTCAATCCATTATGTATGTTTATGTACACTTGTTATCTCTTATACATACATAAAACATCCACCATCTTGATCGTGGTTAGAAAAATTTGCTTAAAATAGTCAATTTCACACCGAACCGTCAGTTGTAGATTTTTTTTAAATCAACCATTGAGACAACAGTGATATATATCAAATATTTCAATTTGATTGTCAATATTACAGTAAATAGACTTTTGTTTCGTAATCGGTGAATTAATGCACGTTAAATTTTTGACATTTCACATAGTAGGTACTATTTAGTCAGATTATAACAATATAAAGCGATTTGTATCATAACTAGAGAATGAGTATCGCCTAAAATATACACCATCATACGATGGCACATAGTGGTGATCATTGCGTTTGCAGCGCAATATAATTGCACCATTGGCCGCATCCTAACAGCAACTAGATTCACATTTTTTTCAATTAATACATTTTTTATAATACTTATTTTACTCTCGTGTGTTTTCTTCGTAATTCTCACCACCGAGGAAGTTAATATAAATATAAATAGGTACATATAAATACAAAACTGTCACATTCATATTCTTACTAGCAGATTCGATTTTGCCGATTGCTTGCTGCTAGGCCCTGCGGGCGGCTATTATGGCAGCTGCGTAGACATCGATTACCGCTGTGCTGTCAGGGTCTCAGTTGAATCTATATTTGAATGCGTTAATTCTTTATTACATTGCCTTAACAGCCGATTGCTTTTCTATTAGTACATTCCATATTACTCTCCCTGGAATTATACAAACGGTGTTTTTACGTATCAAACTTGAAATATATAGATTTAAAGACATTCTTGAAAAATATGAACAAAAAACTATGGTATTACTCACACTAATACATTTGTTCTTTCTAAATGAAAAGGAACTAGGCACTGAAAACTGTATTGCACTTGGTACAATTTGGGGTGGGGAGAGATTATTTGAATTAGTGGTTGCCTAAATTATTTATGTGAACCATTTAAATATGACGTAGATAGATCGTATCATATGTCCATTAAATCTGATCGAGCATTTTGTATTAATTCCTAGTGATTATATATTATAGAACCCTTTGAGTTTTAGAAGGTGTAAAACTGACAAGAGTTTCAGGTTTTATTTTCAAGCGAGTTACAACTGAAGATATTAAGACTCAGGATTTAGCGAAGGCTAGAATGACGTGACCTCCGCACGGTGGAGAAATAAATAGCGTCAATGTTCAGTGCCATGTCTCACCGATAAATATTTTAACATCTTTCAGACGCTAAACTAGAGTATCAGAAAGTGCCGCACAACGAATCGAAATAAGAAAAAAACCGCCGCGGGTATAATCGTGTGATATCTCGTGACCGATTCAACCTACATATTCATATAATAACTGCAGATGAAGTAATCTTTTAAAATAGTAACATAATTTAATATTTCTCGTGAGTTAGTTAACAAAATTAGATGTTTAATTTAATGTGATGTTTTTATACTACAAGAAATAATTCTTTTTAAACGTATTATAGTTTATTATGCTAATTGAATGATCGACCAATTGGTTGCTAATTAAACTTTCAATCGACTGAAAGGTTTACACTTTTTAAACGTCTATAAATATAATATTAAGCAATACATATGTACTACGAATGATATAATTAAATTTCCAGCAAGACCAGAAATATGTCATTTGTTGTCGTTTTTCTGGCGAGAGTGTTTGTGTTCGAATATAACTTAATTACCCGTGTAAGCGGTTAGTCTTTACGTGGTTTTAATCAGCAATATGTATTATGTATGTATAAGTGTGCATTAATGGCCGATTTTAAATTGAATAATATATTAAATACTAAATTAATGTATTAATTATAAATATATACATATAAAATCAATTTTGTCGAAAAATATTGTTTTTGCGTCACCGGGACTCGATCCTGGATCTCTATTTCCAATCCGGGGAAGGACAAATTTTCGAACCTATGCTACATTTTTTCAAATTAATACGCCTGTCGTTCCATCATTTGAAAGCCATCTACTTTATTTTTACAGAATCTCAAATACCTTTGAGTAAACCGACTGCAGATGCCAGAATTATCAATTCATCTTTATTAAATTTTGAACACATTGATACAACATATGTTGTATCAATGTGTCCAAAATTACTGGCGTTATAACACAATTGGTAGTGTACTTCCCCGGATTGGAAATGAGATCCAGGATCGAGTCCCGGTGACGCAAAAACAATATTTTTCAACAAAATTGATTTTATATGTATGTATTTATAATTAATACATTAATTTAGTATTTGAATATATATATAATTATTTTTAAATGAGATGGAGAAACACTCCGACCTGTTGCCGAAGAAAGTTGAACAAATATCAGGACTTCTGAAGACTATCTCAATTTGATATTGTAAAGGCAGTTGGCGTCTCGAGAAGTTCTGTCAAGAATATCTCTGGAGTCACTTTAGATCCAAGAAGAGAGGATTATTGTGGAAGGCGCCGTATTACAACCCTTAGGACTGACAAAAAGATTCGCGATATTTGTGTTTAAAACCGAAAATTACCAATTCTTTTACTGACTAAAAACATAACTGATGAAGGGATAACAATTTCTTAACAAACTGTGAGGCGTCGATTACTCGAATTGGGATTGGTCACGAGAAAGCCGGCCCAAAAGTGAAAACTTACTCCATCAATGATTAATAGGCGTCTCACATGAGCTTATAAATACAAATATTTCAATGTTGAAGATTGTAAAAAAGGTAATAGTGCTGTTTTGATGACAACTAAGTATGTTAAGAACAAAAGAATCCCTTTTCCAAGTTTTGATGGAGAAAACAAAATTTGTGCAACGAAGACCAAGCGAACAATATAATCCAGAATGTACTATGCCCATTGTTAAGCACTCACCTTCAATCAAAATTTGGTTGATCATTTCTGGGAAAGAGGCCGTCTCTACATAGTCGAGAAGACGATGCGCCAAGGCCAATTCAAAAAGGTAATGGAGACACGCCTGATACCACAACTCGAAGAATGGTTTCTTGGAGGTGAGAAACCGATATTCATATACGATGGTGTTCCTTGTCATAAAGATAAGAATATTATGGCTTTTCTGCAGGATAAAAATATCTAAGTGTTGGATTGAAGTTTTTGAAGAGGAAGATTGTTAAAATTGCAATAAAAACTAAAAGGGAGTTAATAGAGAAGTTGACTTATGAATGAAATCATAATTTGAACCTTCAAAAAACAATTCAAAAATGTACAGAGAGCATGCCTAGGCGAATTCAGGAATTCAGGAAAGCAAAAGGAAGACATCATATAAAATATTAGAAATATAGCCCCGAACTGCCTTGTAAGCTTTTTTTTTAATGGTAAAATTAATTTTATTATTTCTCACCACTAACTTATTTTTTTTCAATAGCTAATGCTGTTAAAAATAAGAAGATTAGCAAAAAACAACTTTTTGTATTAAAAATTATAATTATCAAGGAGAACACATTATTGAAGTGAAGTTGTAATTATTCAGAGCTCATGTCTATGATATTTTTGAAATACAAATTAAATGTATTAGTTAGAAAGATACACATATAAAATTTATTTTACATTACATTTTTAAAATGTGTAATTATAACTACTGGCAAAAAATGGTATTAAATATTTGCGCAATTCTAACAAAAAATTATGTTGAAGCTATACTTTAAGATTGAATGTTTTTTTCAGATTTACAACTAGCCCTTTTTCCAACGTGTAGGTAAATACTTTTATTATTTCCATGTTGCCACTTGTTTTCCGCGCCATCTAATGTCTATGGTCAAAACCGATCGTTTATGTCTATGCTTTGATATACCTTTTGTTGTGAGAAATTTTGACAGTTGTAGATCAATGGGGTTGCGTGGTTGTAGTTTTGCGGTTTTGTATGTAGTGTTTATTTAGTCTTATCTATTAAACATATATTTTTTTACTTGTTTAATATTTTATTAAGAGTTTTACTTTTATTTTGGTGAGTGTATTTTCCAAAAGAAAAATATCGCGTGCACAAACTCCATCTTTTAAAGAACATGGCGTTCGTGTTAAGATTGGTCGGCCGTCTTTCAAATAAAAGCTAATATTACCCCTATTCTTTGTTTAAATGGTGCCTCAACTAGAAAATTACCAACGGTTTAATTATGACAGTTATTTATGAATATATTAGTCACTTATTCACATCATTTTCGATTTAAACTACCTTTATGTAAGGAGTGTTAATAGCGTTCTCGACCTAAAACAATGGTTAAAACACGCCGAAGTGTCAACGGCGAGGTTGATGATAGAAAGTATATAAAAAGATCTCTTTCCAAAGACGAGGACGAACAGGTGAAAAGGATTATTAAAATCGTATATCCATAACAGCAATCTAATTTGTAGTTGCATAAGGGATGGGCTATTAAAGAAAATCCTACCGCCTTTTAGTTAGTTTAAAGCATGTCTAACGAGCGCAATTATACTTTTTGCTTCACCACCTCTTATTAATGTAGACTAATAATTATCCAATGCTGTACCTCATTTTGAGTATATTCTTAATCCTCCTTCATTTCCCTGTGTGTATATATATATATATATATATATATATATATATATATATGCAATCAATTTTTTATCACAAACCTTTCAGCTCAGCTATGTGTGTGTTTCATGAGAATACCATATTTATGGAAATTTTACATGTGATGCAACAGACTAACGTGTCTTTCACGTGTTTACAGATCTTTTATGAATTTTTGTATTAATCAATTTTTCTCTACTAATTACACAATGAATATTTGCCTCAACTTTGCCCATATTTTCTTAACTTCATGATAACAATATAAACTAATATGGCTTTTTCAAAATATAATTTCATTTGGCAAATAAAAGAGGCGGTTCTATATTTGCATGTTTCACAAATATTGTTTAAATATCGTATTTCTAATTTTGAATATATTCGGCTATGTGCATGCTTATTTTGATTTTTTCAATTTTAAAAATTCTCGCCAGCAGTCATTGTACAAATGATTAAACCCTGTCAATTGAATATTCGTTTCTGGGTGTTGATTTCGGATTCTGGTACACTCGCAGGATTTTTGTAAATATAAGCTTTACTATCATTAGCTTTTCTGGAGTAATTTTTCACTGTGAAACCTGTTATCGCCAATTTACAATCAACCCCCAGAATATGTGATCATAATCCCAATCAGAATTGCACTTTATTTTTCTTGAGTTTAATGCTGTGCTGATATTTGCTGTACATTTTGCTGATAATGATCATTACTGACTGTAAAATTAGCCAATCGCTGCCTGTATCCCATATAAAAAAATGTTTCTCACTCACAAATGTGGAATTACACTTGCAATCAAATTTATTTTAATTCTATATTTAAATCTGAAAAAATTTGATAACTCAATTGAATCAAATAATATAATACAGATTTCTAATGTTTATTAATATCTTGAACAAAAATAATTATGAATACGTATTAGATAATTTAATGAATTTTAAATTTCTACTACTCAATTCTTCAATTCTCAACACATCTTAAGGTTTACACAAGAGTGTGTGTAAATATCAAACTATTAAAAATTATGCAAAATAATTATGAAGTTTTATTAATATTTATTATGTAAGATATTGAAAAATTGTTAGAAAAATAACATTAGGAACACTGATTCTGATTGTTGCTAATTATGTTAATAATCGGCCTGATTACAAATGATTAATCAATACAACCTTACTTTAGTCTTCATACTTATTATGATTTATTTCTATAGCTAAGTACTTACTCATAATATTTCAATTAATTAGAGAATTAAAACATATTCTTCATTCAAGTTTATTTTATTTAATTCATAAAGAGTGCTGAGATATCAATGTTAAAAAATTTTCTTTGAAGGATGTCGTTCCTGTGGATAGATGGTCACCTAGAGAACTCCGCAGCCATTATAGAGTAACCAGAAAGAGGCCGCACTGGACTTCCAAGTGTATGTATTCAAGCAATGTTTTTATTTATGCTTCATTTGTAAAGTAATATAATATTGTGATAATAATTAGTGTTTTATCTTTTCCCAGGCAAGTTTTTTTCTAGTTTTATTTAGCCGAGAATTAATGAAAATACATTGAAAATTAACAAGATTATAAGGGCTGGGCTCTGCATCAAACTCGTTCTAAATATATTTTATTAATCTAGTATTTCCTCAGAAAATTTACAAATATTCACCGGTAGCTCTATTTAACTTAAAATACATATACATTATTTTGATTAAAAACATTGATTGTATTGCTTTACAGCAGTATGTTTATCTGTTTCAGTCAGCGGGAGATTAAAGACAATAAAAATGCCTAGAATCATATATCCAGAGAGTGAGGATACAGAACCAGAAAAATTTCCAAGACGGTAACAATTTTTATTATATTTTACAATTTTTTATTTTTTTTATTTAAGTTTTTATAATTTATGGAATCATAGATAATAATAATCGTGAATTCAGTTGTCATCTGCTGCTGCATTTTAACATTTCTTCAGTTCTATATTATTTTTTTCAAATCGAAATGTGTTCACTGAATACAATGAATAAAACAATATTTTCTCGAGTTACAGTAAAATCCCATTTATTATAAAAGTTTGAATAATGATTTACGATAATGAAAATAAAATTTTCAAAAACTAAATTTTTTTACATAGGTATTAGCATTTTTCATTACAACTCGAAGTAATTATATATATACCAATATACAGCGTAAACAAATTACAACATTATTTTAAAAACCCTGACTATAATTGACTATCTTTTCTTCGCATTTTTAATAACATCATAATTGTCATACTTGTCGATACCGCCATTTCTCAGATGTATTGAAGTTAACAATAAAAGTTTTCAAAGCTTTTAAAACTTTGTATTGTGTTTGTCGCGGCAGCATGTTATACTCATCTGTGACGTCTTGTCATTTTTCTTCTTCAATCTCCACTTCCTTGCTCCTTTTCCCTCCATGACATTTCTAGCATTTCAATGCCAAAGTTCTATCTGTTTAATATTGTCAACAATGTCATTAATGGGGTCGTATATTCCTCTATTAATTTCATTTTGAATAATATATTTTGGCAATCTCTTTTATTAATTTCATTTTTTTAGCAACTGTTGGTATTTTGTACGTGTTTTGATTTCATGCTATTTTCAATATTATAAAATTATGAGTCAAAATTATAAAAATGTTTTAATTTAAATTTAATGAAATACGGAAAAGTCTTAAGGAACACAAACCACGCATTCGCGAAATTCAAAATATCTAACACATAAATATTAGAGAAATACTAATAATTATCTTTACATACAAAACAATGGCAATAAAATAATTAACAAGATATGAGAAAATCTGAGAAACGCCAACCACACATTCTTCAAAATGCCTTGACACTCAACTTAAATAGAAAGAGAAATGTATTTATTATAATGAGTATAAATTAAATCATTTATAAAACACGGAAAAGTTTGAGGAACTCAACCGCGTTCTAGCATTTGCACAATAAAATATGCAAACACTATGTAAACAAAAATAATGATGGTATTAATACGGAATAGAAGATTGGCAAGCACTGACAATCACATAAACTGGAAAAATTACGTTACCTAGAAGGACGCAAAGATAATATTTGCTATCTTTTTCTAATGTAAAGAAAATGAGCGAAAAAAAAAGCATACGCATTAATGTGTTGCGGTAAAGACAAAGATTTAAATATCGAGGATGCACTAGGTATGTTTGTCTTTTTTTCAGTACAGTAATAACCCGGCTTACGCGAACTAGGCGTGGTCAACGGTCAGTTGACAACATTGCCGCCCGCTATATTCAGTGTTTCTCTTACTGTGATATGCATTAGATGTGTTTCGCGCGAACTCTACATGCACGATTACGATTCAACGATTTATTAAAGTTAAGATTGATTTGTTATACGTTTTCTAAACCCTTAAAAAAACTATGTCGTCCAAACGAAGTAAATCTGATTCTCCTGCAACTAGTAAGAAAAGGAAAACAATATCTTTGGAATGTAAACATAAAATTATCATCGATTTTGATAGCAGAATGAAAATTTGTGAATTGGCAAAGAAGTTTTAGCTACCGGAATCCACAGTAAGAACAATAATAAAAAATAAAGAAAGAATTCTCGAAGCGGTGAAAAATGCTCAATCCTTGAACTCGAGCATTATTCGTAAACATCATTGCTGAGATGGAAACAACTCTAAAATTATGGTGTGATAATCAAGTAAAAGTGAAGAATTGTCCAGTCGATCAGAACACTATCTGTTATCAAGCTAAGCTGATTTTTGAGAGGTTGAAAGTAGAAACTTGGGATGAAATATCCAAAGAAACATTGAACGATGGATTCACTTAGTCAGGAGCTAACAATCGAAGAGCTCATAGAGATGCGTAAGCAAAATGACAATAAAGACACTTCAGACCCAATTCCACCAGAAAAGCACATGACCATTGCAAGCTTGACAGAAGGTATCAGCTCAATTGAAAATGGCTTAAAAATTTTAGAAAACATAGACTCCAATGAAAAACGCCTTAGAGCTACAAAGCAGGGAATAAGAAAATTATTAGCTTGTTACAAAGAAATTCTGCGTGAAAAAAAGAAGGCATTGTGTCGTCAGACAAATTTGTTAGATTTTATGAAGCCATTGACATTGAAGTGACTTTTTTTACGCAAATCGTTTATTTTTGTATTATTTTGTATGATTAATATGTATAAAGAAAGCCAATTTTATTAAATATTTTTCTTCTAAACTAGTATTTTTGTTAGTCCTTGGTCCTAATTAAACAAAATTGTATGTATTTATATGTTAAGTTGTTCCCTGACGTACGCAAATTCGAGTTAAGCGATTTTCGTCGGTCCCACCTTCACGTAACTTATTACTATTATTACGTAAGTATTACTGTATATTGAAAATGAGTGAGAAAACAAACTATATTAGACTTAGGGTCCAAAAATAGCTTTGAATAACGATATTCGATTTATAAGTATAATTTAGTATGAAAACTTTCCAGAGGGACCACATTCTGCTCCAAATCTTCGACTTGTGGAGAATTTCGAATAAATGGAATTTTACTATTTTTAAGTTTTTGTAGATTATTGAATTGTACAAATATTAATTCGGTTGTATTTTTTTTTTAATTGAGAAGCATACACGAAATAATAAATATCATTATTATTTCCAAACTAAGCTAAAAGCTTGTGCTATGAAAATAGGATGAACCTGCCGGTCTCCTGAAATGAAACACGAACCCTTGACTACCGGATCTCTAAGTTAGCGTCTTAACCAGTCGACTAGCAAGCATGTCAAATGGTTCAAAACCACAAGGGTTTAGCGATCTTGTGGTTTCCTCAATTTTTTATTAACTGATTTACCAACCAACATGTTGCTGCTTACTTACTTATTTTACATTATATTACTTAGTACATTTACAGTTACATATTTTACTTAGTACAACTTATTTTTCAGACGCCGTCCAATGAGAGTTTTCTTTGAAGACGGGCAAAGAATACGTAGAACAGTGGGTCGTCCGAGTCGTTCAGCTGTAGTTGATCGTCAACTTCGGCCACTCCAGCCCAATAACTACATGGAAGATAGTGATAAGCCAATACAGGAAACAGAAAAACGTAAATATAATATACATAGCTTTTGATGTACACATTTTTCCTTGTTTTTTTTTTGCAATAATTACATGGAACATTTCTTTGACATCTGTTTATTTTGACACTTCTTTAAAACACGGGGAATAATAAGTATTATTATTAAGGAGAACACACTCTTATTGTGAAGTTGTAATTATTCAGAACTTAGGTCTGTAATATTTTTAATACAAATTAAATGAATTAATTAGAAAGGTATATACTATATATAAAATCAATTTTATTAAAAAATATTGTTTTTGCTACCGGGATTCGAACCTGATGTGTTAATTTTAAAAGTGTAGCATATAAGTTCGAAAATTTGTCATCGATCCACTGTGTTGGTATAGCATAATCGGTTAATATGTATATCTGTCTAATTAATACATTTAATTTGTATTGAAAGTATTATTATATTAAGCTTAGAACCCCAATAGTTCTGAAGATCAGGGGCAGATTATGACTCGGAGGTCTATCTCAATAGACATTTTATGATGATAATATCACAGCACAATGTGAACAGCAACAGAGATTTAGAGACAAAAATTATGTTAATGCTTGAATATGGCGTGTACAATAAATAAATAAAAATGTTTTAGGATAAACTATCAATAATGACATACCTGGAGCCCAACGTTCCCTGAAAGGTGTGCGCGCGCACACGATTTGGTATCATAGCGCACATAAAAAAATATAGCGCGCACACTATTTTTAACAAGACTTCTTTATGCGCTGCCTTCTATCGAAGGTTGACTAACGTGTTGCTGCACTTGATTTATCTTGTATTAGATCACCAACATGTTGGACATTGATTGTTGTGATTGCAATTTGAATAACTAAATCCACCATTGCTTTATCATCTTTAAGATTTTTCACTTATTCAAATATTATTTATTTTTATTAGATGTCCGTAGAAGTGGAAGACAAAGGAAGCTGCTTCATCATACCTTCAACGAGAGTTGGATTACCAACGAGCTAAAAGTGAAGGGATATCCTCGACTATTTGGTCACATTGGTCGAATGTCATCATCTTCCGCCACTTCCAGTGAAGATGAAAGACTTCAACCCAAGCGACAAATGGTTAAAATATTATTTACCCTATACAATTAAAATTAAATGTAATAAAAGTTATACAAAATCAATCATTATTCTATCCCTAGTATCTAAGCATAGACAAAGTTATAAGTACAGTAAAACCCTGTTTATTCGAAGAACGTTAATTCGAAATTCACCGCAAATCGAAGTATTGGAGCAATATGTGGTCCCTCTGAAAAGTTTTCATACTAAATTATACTTATAAATCAAATATCGTTATTGAAAGCTATTTTTGGATCCTATCGGATGAATTTGTCGATCTATTTTTCGCCTAATTCGATTTTTTTTTGTCAGATGTCAGCAATCTGGAAAATATACATGAGCTACGCGATGTGCCTGTCCAAAATCCAGGACCATCAAAATGGGTAGTTCCGCCCCTATACCGATTCGCGACACGTAAAGTTAATTCTCATTGTTTTCTCACTCGCCCTCAGTATACTAGAAAAGATGACAAATATATCTTATGCGTCCTCGATTTGAAATAAAAAAAAATTATCGCGACACTTTAACTTAAGGTTACGTCCTTTTTTCTCTCGCTCGTTTTCTTTACATTAGAAAAAGATAGCAAATATTATCTTTGCGCCCTTATAAGTAACGCAGTTCTCTAGTTATCCCAACTGCTAGTTACGATGTCAGTGCTTGCCGATCTTTTGTTCTGTATTATTACCATCATTATTTTTGTTTACGTAGCGTTTGTATATTTTGTTGTACAATCGTTAGTGCGCGGTTGAGTTCCTCAGACTTTTCCATGTTTTATAAATTATTTAATTTGTATTAATTTTAATACAGACATTTCTCTTTCTATAAGTTTCTTTTCTTTTAAGTTTAGTGTCAAGGCATTTTAAAGAATGTGTAGTTAGCGTTTCTCAAATTTTCTCGTATCTTGTTAATTATTTTATTGCCATTGTTTTATATGTAAAGAACATTATTTGGTTTTTTTTAATATTTACGTGTTAGACATTTTGAAATTCGCGAATGCGTGGTTTGCATTCCTTGGACTTTTCCGTATTTCATTAAATCTAAATTAAAACATTTTTATAATTTTGACTGATAATTTTATATTCTCGGTAATAGCATTAATGCGAAACTCGACAGTTGCTAAAAATCGAATTAATACAAGAGATTGATAAAAAATCCCATTTATTCGAAGTTGAGGGAACCAAATATCAAGAAAAAAGTTCAAATAACGATTTAGGATAATGAATACAAAAATGACAAAAATTTGATTCTTTTTTACATATTAACTTTTTTCATAGCAACTCGAAGTAATTATATACACCTATATCCACACATTTAAAATTAACAAACAAATTGTCAAAATACAGTGTAAACAAATCACAATATTATTTTTTTTAAGAAACACTATTATAATGGACTATCTTTTTGCGCCATTTTTAATAACGACATAATAGTCAAACTTGTCGACCTGCCATTTCTCCACTGAAGTTGGCGACAAAAGTTTCCAGCGCTTTTAAAACATTTATTTTGTGGTGGTCGCAGCGACATTTGGCACTCGCCTTTCAACGTTAAAGTTCTTTCTGTCATCATGTTTAATATTGTCAACAACCTTATCAATGGGGTCGAGTATTTTTCTGTTAATTTTGTTTTGGATAATATTTTTAGTCAATCTCTTGTATTAATTCGATTTTTAGCAACTGTTGAGTTTCGCATTCATGCTTTACCGAGAATACAAAATTATCAGTCAAAATTATAAAAATATTTAAATTTAAATTTAATGAAATACAGAAAAGTTTAAGGAACGCAAACCTTGCATTCGCGAATTTCAAAATGTCTAACACGTAAATATTAGAGAAAAACAAATAATGTTTTTTACGTATAAAACAATGGCAATAAAATAATTAACAAGATACGAGAAAATCTGAGAAACGCTAACTAGACATTTTTTAAAATGCCTTGACACTAAACTTAAATAGAAAGAGAAAGGTCTGTATTAAAATTAATACAAATTAAATAATTTATAAAACATGGAAAAGTCTAAGGAACTCAACCGCGTACAAACGTTTGTGCAAGAAAATATACAAACGCTACGTAAACAAAAATAATGATGGTAATAATACAGAACAGAAGATCGGCAAGCACTGACATTCGCAGCTAGTAGCTGGGAGAACTAGAGAACTGCGTTACCTATACGGGCGCAAAGATAATATTTGCTATCTTTTTCTAATGTAAAGAAAACGAGCAAGAGAAAAAAGCATGCGACCTTAAGTTAATGCGTTGCAGTAAAAAATAAATATTTCATATCGAGGATGCACAAGATATATTTGTCATCTTTTCTAGTATACTGAATGAGAGAACAAACAATGAGAATTAACTTTATGCGTCGTGAAACGGTATAGGGGCGGAACTTGAACTTGAGTCTTGAACTTTGGACAGGTACATCGCGTAGCTCATGTGTATTTTCCAGGTTGCTGACATCTGATAAAAAAAAAATCAAATTAGGCGAAAAATAGATCGACAAATTCATCTGATGGGGTCCAAAAAAAGCTGAAAATTATTCGATTTATAAGTACAATTTAGTATGAAAACTTTCCAGGGGGACCACATTCTGCTCTAATACGTCGACTTGCAGCAAATTTTGAATTAACATTCTTCAAATAAACGGGGTTTTACTGTATATTTAATGACTTCTCACTTGTATAAGAAGAAACATTTATATATGAATTTTGATTTTTTCAGAAAAAACAAATAAATGGCCAGGTAGGTTTTAACGAAGAGTATATTGGCACTAATGCTAGAATCGGAAGAAAAATACTAAACCAACCTACCAAACCAATTGCTAAAATTGAATCCAAAATAAATGAAGAAATTGTTTGTGAAAATGGTGACACCAATATAGACACAGAAAAATCAGATGATCAAAAATTATGCAGCCTTAAGAAAATAGATACTGTTGAAAATGCTAATGATGATAAATTACAGTCTGATGAAAAGTAAGACTCATAATAATTATTATTTTAAAACAGTAGAAAAAATAAATTGTAATAAAATAAAAACTCTAGTGTCTGATTCAAGCGTAAGTAAACCAATGGATTAAACTAGATGCACTATAACCCTACAGTGAATTTCCTAGGAGAAAAAGTAGCCTTCAATTATGTCAGGTTCCCTGAAATGGCTTGTTATGCATCAAAATAATAATGATTATTTTAATTTTTAACAGTCAAGTTTTTTATAATACAAAATGGTATTATGATACAGGATGTCGATAAATTTTATACAATGCTATTTAATTATTTTGATTTTGTTTTCATGGTGCAATTATTAATTCATGTTTATTTTTTAAACAGCAATGAGACTGAAACAGTTGCTCAAACATCGACTAATCGTAACCTCAGATTGAGACGTGGGAGGAGTGGCGACGTGGGAATTGGTGGAGAGAGTAATACGAGTCACAGAAGAAGGATGACAAAGAAGGAGGATGTTGGAACTAACAGCCACAGCCAAAGGGAATCAGGTTGATAATATATTATTTCTCCAAGTACTTAATAAAATGGCAAATAAATATTATATACAGTAAAACCTCGTTAAAATGAACCCGCCTATACCGAAAAATTACATATATCAAAAAAAAATCTAAATTAATCCCTACAATCAATTTTTCATACAAAAATGAATTTATATAATTATTTTTGTCCCGTACGAAAAAATACCAATAACGAAAACAAAAAAATTATAATGAAAATTTTTCAAAATATATTTCAGCCATTTACGATCATGTTTGTCAATCGTTTTATTGCATCGCTTTGAAGCGTACACATGTTCACGTCTCTAAAATCGGGTCTTATCTAGATTAGCTGAAGAAAATAAAAATCCCCGAAATCGCGATCGGCACGTCACACTTTAGGGCACGCGCACGTCTGCTTTGTGTACGGTATCGCCCACAATGCTCGAGATGCCTAGCCTATAATTCTGCACATTATTAGCTTTAATCTTCATTATCTTCGTCAACTTATGTCACTTTTTACATTATAACTGAACATTTACATTGATTCCATTGAACGGTAATATTGCGTACAGCATTTTCAATAATGTGTTTATTTGACAATTGTTTTTGTTAAACACAGTTTAAATTGAATGTTGTTTTATATTGACATTTTAGAATTTCCAAAAATATCACCTAATTATCCTATATTTTTTCGTAAAATATTTTTAATTTAATTTCTTAATTGTTATCAATTTGCTTATCTGTTGAAACAAAACTAAATAGTTTTATTTGTACAGAAAATCCTCCATTGTTTGCAGAATGCCTTATTATGTTATATTCCATATTAAACTGACAATGGGTGTCGCGTTTGCGGAACTTACAAACTTTTTTAAGCCGTGCTACATTTGTTTCTACAGTGCGCGTGGAATATTCACATATTGGGGAAAAAATATATATTTCGCTGTATGTAAGAATTTGTTATTATGAAATTTTATTTTTTGGTCCCCTGGATTTCGCAATAACGAGGTTTTACTGTATTTAAAAATCAGTATGCATTCTAACTTTTTATTAGTAGGTGCATGAACAAAAAAAAAATCACCAATATTTTCATTATGTTCACATTCTGACGTTCTTCTGTTTGTATGATTTCTATGTATTGAATTAATTTCTCATCATTTTGTAGGAAGTGACACCGAGAATAGTTCAGATTCTGAAAGTGAGATAGTAGTAAGAAGACAGTTGCGAAGATCAAATAGAACGAGAAAACCTAGAAATACTTACATAGAATCTCAAACCTGCCAAGGTATGATTTTTGTATTATTGCATAATATATTACAGATTATATACATATATTTTTTATACTCTGCATTTGCAACTGCCCAAAATTATAGTTTGATTCGTTTTTTTTTTACTAGAGAGCCATGGCTCATTTACTAGTGGAAAGAAAATTGCATATGTTGCAATCGTAAAATATATTATAGGCAGTCTTAGTAGTCTTAGATGTATTGTAAAGGTCGAACATTATAGACAAAGTGCTAGTAAATCTGCTCCTTATTTATCTATAACTGATAAGGATTGTACTAATAATAGAAATATTATCTCGAATTCCATAGTGCCACTTAAGGCCAGTTGTGTAATCAGTAGTAAACCTTGGTAAACTTTTACTATGGTAACTTTTTACCATTGCCCTTTGCGGGTTGTTGGTACATCTAATTTACTACTGTCACAGACGATCTCGCCTCACAGTGTGGCAAGGCGAATTATCATGAAATATCTTTTTTCTATGACTATTCGCCCCCGCGTTCGATATCTGTCACTTAGCTGGCAAAAAATTTTCAGTCTATGTGTTAAGAGGCTACTTTCATTTTTCCAGTTTGAATTTCGAGATATTTTTGCATTTTGCATACCCTTTCAAGACAAGACTAATAGTTAATTCATTTACAATATCAAGTAAACATAAAAGTGCGTTATTTTTTACGTAAATATTGCTAGAGTGAAAGGTATCAATAGAAAAGGACAAGTATACAATTGTTGGTTTTTTTAAATTCCTAGGTAATAAAGCTATCAGAAAATGGGCATTTCTTCAACATTCATAATACATATGTGTTGCCATTTGAAATTATCAGGCGAAAATTAAATGATTTGTTAAAGAGAATTCTCACCTAAGAATTGTTATGTTTATGATAAAAACCATTGTTTGTGTCGATAAACATGATTATTGCAATTATGCCCCGATTTATAAGGAAAAAATTGACGTAAATTCATACTAATAAATAATATTGACAACTTTTGAAGCAGCTGTATTTGTGAAGAGAAAACTATTTATGCTAATATTATATAATAATCATACTATGGTTGTAATAAAAAAAAAAGTTTTTTTTTATATTTATTTATTGTTTTAATAAATTACATATATATTTAATATTAAAATATAAATGAAAATATGACAAAAGTATTATTATTCACTGTTAAATAATTAGTTGTTCATCGAGCACATTATCATTATTCAGAATTTCGTTTTTTTTTTCTTTACACGTATTCAAAACAAAATTTGATTCACATTTATTACAATTTAAACTGAATTTAGAAATAAAATTTTATGTTCTTTCATATATTCAATATTCGTTCATGTGCACCCAAACATCGATTTGTGGGAGTAAATTTGATTAATTAGAGAAAAGAATTGGTGTATGTCGTCGACCACTCTTTTGCCATCCAATTTAGGAAGTTCACACGAGTCCGCACATTCAATGCTCGGTTCGGGAACATCCTGAAAATAATTAATAATATTATTATTGTTATTTAGTTATCAGTATTTTTATGTCTAAAATATTAAAATACATGTTTATTCATTTATATGACTAAAACAAATACATTTATATCAGACAGGTCTGTCATGTATAATTCTTTTGATAAGATTATTTATCTTTAAGGATATGTATTTCCAATAAAAAATAATTTATCTGCACTACATAATATATGTATATTGAACTAAGTAATTTGTATTGTTAAATCAAATAGATAATTGTTATAGAAATAGTAAAAATTATCAACTTACGTTGCGATTTTTATTCCAAGAAGATAACCATTCAAAATTTTGTTGGAATATTTCGTAGAGCGTGTCAATGGATACTTTTTGACCTTAGACATCTTGAGTCACAGGAGGCAGTAATTTCAGAATAATAATTTGTATAATAAAATATAATGAGAACCAAACCCAACAAAAAAAAAACACGGGTTCGCGAATGTCACGTTGAATCTTGTGAATAAATGAATTTTATGCCCTTGAGGCGCATGCGCTAGATGCGCATGCGATGCAAGCCGCGCATGCGTTGTCAGATTCTTAGCGCTTAAATCCGTAACGTAAGTTTTGACATATGTATTATGTTGAGAAGTCAAAATTATAATCTATTTTCGTATAAAAACAGCTCAAAACCATATAATTTACAAAAATAAGTAATTGGTTTCGAGAATAAGTATAATATTTATTCATAGTGTAGTCAAAATTTGTAATAAAATGTGTTTTATAGGCAAATTTAATGAAAATCTAATAGAGCACGAACCCCACGATCGTCATGGCCGAATTCAACGGCGTTCTGAAAGTCCGATAGACAATTAAAATTATTGTGTTTCATAAGACTAGAAATATATTATTTAAAAAATGATTATTGTATTTCTGATATTAAACTTAGTTTTAAATAGTAGTTGAAGCCTCAAAGCATGTGAGTAAATATAGTTTATTATTTAAAAACTTATGTTTTTACTAAAACAAAGTATTTTAAAAACGTCAAAAATTCATCAAATGTACTGCAAATTGAATGATTTATAACTCTATTCATTTTTAACATTTTGCTAATTTGGTTTCCTACAGATTTGTCTCCGTAATCTTAGCTTCAAGATTATAAGAAAATATATTTCATTTATACATTCATTCAGCGCATCGACTCAATTTCGTACCATGCCTAAAATGCATCTAATGGTCGCGGTCTTTCTTATAATATTTGTATCGTCTTAATTATGACAAATAACATTCAGTTTATTAGTTTTGTATTAATGTAAAGGTCCAATCTAAGTAATAGTTGAAAAACAAGTCTAATCTATTGAATAATTTCTGATATAAATGAATAATAAAAACCCACATTTTCGTAAAAAACGCAAAAATATGAATTATTATTGCAAGTCGCGCCTTAATGTATGGACAATGAGATCATCATCGGACAAACTCGCATCACTAAAATTGTGGGATATTGAATGATTAATTGTCGTATACTGTAAACTTTCAAAGTATTAATATGACAGATGACTTTTGAAGAGTCCACCATTTTTAACCAACGATTTTCGGTTTTTACCATCCGATATTCGAGTGTAAAATTAGTTGACTATTCCATTTTTTTACCAACAATTGAACAACCCGTTTTCGCAAAAAATTTTACTCTAGTAACTTTTTTTACCATAGTAAAAGTTACCATTGATCACACAATCGGCCTTTATTGTTGTATAGATTGAAATCAAAACATGAACCAGTTTAATTTTATTTCTAGGAAAACAGTACACATTGAGGAAACAACCTTACACAAGAAAAACTTATAGCCTCAGGGAACGAAAGCAGCCAAAGATAATTGTAAGATGTAAGTAAAAAATGTATTGCCTTTGATTTAATTAATTGTAATGGTTGACTCTTAACAATAAATTGATAAAAAAAAATTATTGTCACATATAGACTTCCTTTCTAATAACATTTTTAATTTATATTTTTTAATAGTAATTATAAGTAGATGGTGCAAAGATTATCGAAAGTAAATTAAATGAATATCAAGTCCACATTGGTTCTTACATCAATATGTAGCAAATTTTGCCGACCAATTGCATTATTTATTTTCTTTTACTATTGTTACAATTTTATTTTACGCATTCATCGTAACCGATTCTGATTGTCTAATAATGTTCAGATCATTGTCAAAGGTTAATCCGGGTATATAATTATACTAAAAATTATTTCAATAAATCAAAAAAATGTGAATGTTAATTGGAGTCGGAGGACTTTGTGTAATTTTTTATTTATAAAAATGATTGATTTTGATAAAATTATTTAAATTTTTATTTATGTGTATTAGAAAAATGTTATTCTCGTGTAGTGTAAATTTCATCATGTCTTACAACTTAACTATAAGTCTTTTATCAATGCTTCTGCACCAAAACCTATTACATACATATTAAACACATATAGGCAAAAAATCAGCAATTAATTTTTTTGATGGCATTTTAGTAGAATTCATTTTCAGCAATGGTGGGCATATATTATTTATGAATAAAAATATTTTTTTTAACATATATATTAAGACCTGCATTGTTTGAAGTAATCAAGGTGCAATTTTATGGTGAACGAACCCCTTGTTAACAATAAAGCTGCTTATTTTTATGAATAAATCAATCATTTCATAAAAAAAAATTAAGTTGAAACAATATCAATACTTCAATATGAAAATTTGGGTCAGCGGGGCAGATACCAATTTGGTGGTAATGAATGTTACTGGTGTGGCAAATTTTCATATATTTTTTTTACTTAGATGTAGGTTTTTATTATTCATTTATATCAGAAGTTATATACTAGATTTGACTTTTTTTAACTATTACTTAGGAGCTTTATACTCATTTAAAACTAATAAACTGAATGTTATTTTCCATAATTAAGACAATACAAGCATTGTAAGAAAGACCGTGAACATTAGATGCATTTTCCGCGTGTTATAAAATTATCTTAATTTTGGTAAATTATTGCATAAACTAAATATATTTTCTTATATAATCTTGAAGCCAATATTACGGAGACAAACTAACAAAATGTTAAAAATTAGTAGTGTTATAAAACATTCAATTGGCGAGACATATGATCATTTTTCGACGTTTTAGTGAAAACATACATTTTTAAATAATATATTCTATTTACTCATACACTTTAAGGCTTCAGCTACTATTTAAAACAAAATTTTATATCAGTAATCAGTTCTTAAATAATATATTTTCAGTTTTTTAAAAAACGGTAATTTTAATTGCCCATCGAATTTCAATACGCTGTTCGATCCAGCCATGACGGTTGTCAAAACCACACTTTCATTATTTTTGTTTAAAAATGCAGAAAATATATGTAATTATGCATATTTTATCCACAATATGAATTAATATTGAACTTATTCACAACATTAGTAGCAAATTTCAAAAATTTGATATTTTTTTTTTACTGATTTTAAGAAAAAACAACATTTTCTTGAACAAAGTAAACATTTTATGTACATTATTTTTATGTATGTCGCAATTAAATATTTTGTTTATATATAATACTGTTACATTTTGATCAAAGCTGTCTGTTTCATAAATAGTATATAATTATGAAACAGACATCAGCAAAACGGTAACGGGGCGTTTTAAATCGATAATTTTAAACAAAATAGTAAATTGAAGCTGTCATAAAATTTTTAAATTTAGAACATTAATTTAACTGATCATCTAAATTTATGTAAGTAGTTTGTCTGATTTCAAAACATATTCATATATATGAATTAGGTATTACAATAAATTATTTAATTTTCGATTGATTAATTCAAATGACATCACACATTTTTATTTCATTCCGTATGAAATATGAATACAGTAAAACCGCGATATAACGAAATCCAAGGGACCAAAAAATAAAAATTCGTGATAACGAATTCTCACATATAACTAAAAAAATAAAAAAACCTACTATATGTTACGCGCCGTCGCAAAAAAATGTTGCACGGCTTCAAAAAGATCGCAAATTCTGCAAACAAAGGAGGAAAAAGGCCATAGGGAACTGAATACCTACATATTTTTAGTAGTTTTGTTATTAAAACAGATAAGCAAATGGATAATCAAAGGAATTAAATTAAGAACAGAACCTATTCAACACCAATTGGAAGATATTTTTGTAAATTCCAGAATATTGCAAACACAAAACAATATTTTAAGTGTGTTTAAATGTAGAGCCGCTTTAAACATAGTTTTGGGCATGAAACAAAATAATTCAAAAATAACAATTTTACAGTCGAATCGCGGCATTTTTATAAAATGAGTCGTATATAAATTACGAAGGTACTTACCGGTAACGGCGGCAACCACTTCAAAATATATTTATAATCGTTAAAATTGTTCACTTAAAAATTATCGTTAACATTGTTCACTTAAAATACACGAAAACAATAGTTAATAGAAATACAAAATGCCATACAAAAATAGTCCATAAAATATTTTAACGAATTATTTATATTATTGACGAGTTCACACGAAAACAATTGTCAAACGAAAATGAATTTATGTAAATATTCAGTTCGGTCATGCAATAATCGCGTTAAAAGCGGAACAAACTTAACTCTACACTGAGACTGACATTTCCAATAAGTACATACTGCAACTTTCGGGGGGTTCCTGTTAATTTTTGTATTTTACAGCTGTTGGGTCTGGGATTGCAATCATATTAGAGGCGTATGCGTACGTAAAACGTGTCTAGGAGAACGCCGCAAGAATTATGTCAAATAGTTTTATGGGCCTACTATGAACCCAAGAAGAAGTTTGAATTGTTTTACTCCCTTGTCGGCCGACCGCCGCGCACCGCCGAAAAGGCCATAAAACCGTTCGCATACGGCAGATGCATCGGCGCAGCTTTGTAAGTGCGAAATAATATTTTCATCTTTTAACATTTTTTTATTTCGTTATAAATTTACGTAAATGTATTGGCATTTTTTCGTACGGGACAAAAATGATTTTGTTATAAATATTAACGGGATTTCGTTATATAAATGCATTTTTGTATGAAAAATTGGTTTTAGGGACTAAATTTCGATTTTTTTTTTCAATATACGTCATTTTTCGCTATATCGGGTTTCGTTATATCGCGGTTTTACTGTAATATGAAAAAAACTCCAGATAGGAGTTATTTTTATCACTTGTATCGAATGTGAGAAAATCAACAATTTTATTATTATCTCTTTCTATTCAAACCTACCTCTCTCGCATGATTTATGTAATAAATAATGTCATTAATTATTTCTCTGATATTCATAAGAATTCAACTATTAGCCTCATCTTGAAAGCATGTGTAATTGTGTAGAATTTCTCGAATTTCAAACTGGAAAAATGAAAGCTTGCCCTTAAGGACACTGGATAGTTGACTCAGGTTCACCATTAAACAATTAATATGACTCAGAATATCAGAAGAAATTTAAGTTAAGCAAAATCAGGAATGTGTAACAGAAATAACTTACACCTTGGGTCTTGTCTCGATATTTATTTAGTAGCTCCTGGTTTTACAATAATAGTCAAGTAGATTGTAAATTCATTGCAAGTATGTTCAAATCAACATAGTTAAATGAACACTATGAAATGCTGCTAGACTGCCCTGGCCATGAGAGTAGAATGGCCTCGTCAGACGCTGGTCAGCGTGACCTCTATTGACTGCTTACTACACACTACCAGCCTCGGTGTTGCGTATCCATCATATATACTTTTTTGCATTCTTAGATATGTAAATTAAATGTATGGTTATCATAAGTCTAAAAATGATAAAAATGTGTGAAGGTCTATCGCCTTCACAATTTGCACGCACCCTGCAAATACCTGAGTGCAAAACTGGGTTCTCATAAATCCCTTAAAATCACACTAGTACCGATCGAAAAACAGGTGTCAATACAATGCGCAGCAGCCGGCTATAGCGCACCACTTCCCTCAATAGCTTTCCAAACTTATTCATTAACCAATGCTTCTCGTTGTAGACCTTTTTACTGCTTATACTTGTATTCATAACTGTGTTTCAAGAATCAATAAACATTGATCTACTATACGTAGTCTTTTCTTGTTCACTCATACTCCGCGTTATAATTCAAGCAAATTATTGAGTGACTGGATAAAATATAATGGGAGCATTCATTTACTCCCGCTAAAGTACATCTTTCTGATCCATCAACATTTTGACAAATTTAACAAAGTAAACATCACACTACTAATAAAACCCATAAATGTATATAAAAACAAACTTTATCTTATATATAAATAGTAAATATATCATTTTTGCTACATTTTCTTAATATTCCATTTAATTTTTTTTTTTAGCTCAGAGTCCTGCCTCAAGCAGTTCAACATCGTCGGATACTGAAGAAGACTTAAATGTTTCGGTTAAAAACAAAACAAAATCTAGGTAAGTCGCATCATTTTCTTAAGACCATAAATAGAACATAAAATCAATTTTTCATAAAATGCGCGTAAAGAAATAATTAATTTGTTCTGTGCATAAAAATATTGTTTTTAGGGCAAATCATATTTGGGAAAGTCACATATTATTGATTGGGATATCTCTATTGGCAATAATAAATAATTATCTCGACATCTAATGAGTTTTTTAACACATTGATTGCCAATCACACCCATGGATGTTACTACATTGTCTCGCTAGGTGTCTCCAATGCCTAAGGCCAGACCATTTCAATACATGCGTCACCGATATACCCTTTGAGCAAAATTTATAATCAACACTTGTTATTGTTCCATAGTCAATGAACTAAGTCCAATAACATGTTTTTCAATAATTTTGTGATCATAATTGAAATGTAGTGTTGATAATCAACATATTTTTCAGAAAACTAGGGAAACACTGGCAAGCAAATATAAAGAGGCATTGAGGGTGGGTTTGACCATAGTAAGTTTTTACTATAGTAACTTTTTACCATCGCCCGTCATAAAAACGTTTACAGATATTAAACAACAAAATGTTCAACAACAACAATGATCATCGGATGAACTGTCATCACTAAAATAGCGGGATATTGAATTATTAATTGTCTTATACTGCAACTTTCAAAGTATCAATGTGCCTTTTAAAAGACCTGTGGAAGAGTCAGGCATTTTCAACAATTTTCGATATTTTCCATCCTATATTCGAAAGTAAAACTAATTTACCATTGCATTTTTTACTAAATCGAACCACCCGTTTTCGCAATTTTTTTTACTTTAGTGACTTTTTACCATAATAAAAATTTACCACTGATCACACAGCCGGTCCTCAGAATGGCAAAATATAGGTAATAATTTTAAATGTCTCATAATTTTTTTATATTTAGATAGAGTTAAAATAAACTCGTTAACATTTAACATCATTTAAAATTTTTCAAACAAAACCCAAATTGTCAAATTCATAGTTGATTAATTTTATTTTTAATTTTCATACTCTCGTACCATAAATCAATAAATTCAGAAAAATTTTAAATGCTATAATTCTAAACATTTTTAATAAAAAAAGCTATAAGCACGGTTATTTGTCCGTGCCTGCCCAAGTGAAACCTCCTTTATATATCCTCCCTTACATGACTGTCCCCGCCACCGCTCCACACCTATAACATGTGCGTACACCACTCGTTCAAAATGACCTAATTATGGAAACCTAGTTCATGTAACGTATTCACGGTCAGGGCCGATTGTTTGATCAGTGGTAAATTTTTACTATCGAAAAAAGTTACTCTAGTAAAAAAAAAATGGATTGTTCGATCGTTGGTATAAAAAAATTACACATCAATACATCAATAGTAAACTAATTTTACTCTCCAATATCAAATGGTTAAAATCATTAAGAGGCTACTTTCATTTTTCCAGTTTGAATTTCGAGATATTTTTGCATTTTGCATACCCTTTCAAGACGAGACTAATAGTTAATTCATTTACAATATCAAGTAAACATAAAAGTGCGTTATTTTTTACGTAAATATTGCTAGAGTGAAAGGTATCAATAGAAAAGGACAAGTATACAATTGTTGGTTTTTTAAAATTCCTAGGTAATAAAGCTATCAGAAAATAGGCATTTCTTCAACATTGATAATACATATGTGTTGCCATTTGAAATTATCAGGCGAAAATTAAATAATTTGTTAAAGTTCTCACCTAAGAATAGTTATTTTTATGATAAAAACCATTGTTTGTGTGGATAAACATGATTATTACAATTATGCCCCCGATTTATAAGGAAAAAATTGACGTAAATTCATACTAATAAATAATATTGACAACTTTTGAAGCAGCCGTATTTGTGAAGAGAAAACTATTTATGCTAATATTATATAATAATCATACTATGGTTGTAATAAAAAAAAAAGTTTTTTTTTATATTTATTTATTGTTTTAATAAATTACATATATATTTAATATTAAAATATAAATGAAAATATGACAAAAGTATTATTATTCACTGTTAAATAATTAGTTGTTCATCGAGCACATTATCGTTATTCAGAATTTCGTTATTTTTTTTCTTTACGCGTATTCAAAACAAAATTTGATTCACACTTATTACAATTTAAACTGAATTTAGAAATAAAATTTTATGTTCTTTCACATATTCAATATTCGTTCATGTGCACCCAAACATCGATTTGTGGGAGTAAATGTCGTCGACCACTCTTTTGCCATCCAATTTAGGAAGTTCACACGAGTTCGCACATTCAATACTCAGTTCGGGAACATCCTGAAAATAATTAATAATATTATTATTGTTATTTAGTTATCAGTATTTTTATGTCTAAAATATTAAAATACATGTTTATTCATTTATATGACTATAACAAATACATTTGTATCAGACAGGTCTGTCATGTATAATTCTTTTGATAAGATTATTTATCTTTAAGGATATGTATATCCAATAAAAAATAATTTATCTGCACTACATAATATATGTATATTGAACTATGCAATTTGTATAGTTAAATCAAATAGATAATTGTTATAGAAATGGTAAAAATTATCAACTTACGTTGCGATTTTTATTCCAAGAAGATAACCATTTAAAATTTTGTTGGAATATTTCGTAGAGCGTGTCAATGGATACTTTTTGACCTTAGGTATCTTGAGTCACAGGAGGCAGTAATTTCAGAACAATAATTTGTATAATAAAATATAATGAGAACCAAACCCAACAAAAAAAAACACGGGTTCGCGAATGTCACGTTGAATCTTATCTATGCGTTGAATCATGTTTATGCCCTTGAGGCGCATGCGTTAGATGCGCAATGCCATAGATAAGAGACGCAATGCGATGCAAGCCGCGCATGCGTTGTCAGATTCTTAGCGCTCAGATCCGTAACGTAGGTTTTGACACATGTATTATGTTCAGAAGTCAAAATTATAATCTGTTTTCGTATAAAAACAGCCCAAAACCATATAATTTACAAAAATAAGCAATTGGTATCGAGAATAAGTATAATATTCATTCATAGTGTAGTCAAAATTTGTAATAAAATGTGTTTTATAGGCAAATTTAATGAAAATCCAACGGAGCATAAATCCGACCCCTGTCATTGCCGAATTCAACGGCGTTCTGAAGGTCCGCTAGACAATTAAAATTATCGTGTTTCATAAGACTGGAAATATATTATTTAAAAAATGATTATTGTGTTTCTGATATTAAACTTAGTTTTAAATAGTAGTTGAAGCCTCAAAGCATGTGAGTAAATATAGTATATTATTTAAAAACGTATGTTTTTACTAAAACAAAGTATTTTAAAAACGTCAAAAATTCATCAAATGTACTGCAAATTGAATGATTTATAACTCTATTAATTTTTAACATTTTGCTGATTTGGTTTCCTACAGATTTGTCTCCGTAATCTTGGCTTTAAGATTATAAGAAAATATATTTCGTCTACGCATTCGTTTAGCGCATTGACTCAATTTTGTACAATGCCTAAAATGCATCTAATGGTCACGGTCTTTCTTATAATATTTGTATCGTCTTAATTATGACAAATAACATTCAGTTTATTAGTTTTATATTAATGTAAAGATCCAATCCAAGTAATAGTTGAAAAAAAAGTCAAATCTATTGAATAATTTCTGATATAAATGAATAATAAAAACCCACATTTTCGTAAAAAACGCCAAAATAGGAATTATTATTGCAAGTGGCGCCTTAACCGTTAATTATACATGGTAGGCTCGTCACAGCTTTCAAACGCAGTGGTGAATAAAGTCATGCCAGACTATTAGGCGAGATTAACTTTGACAGTAGTAAACTCGACATTCTAACAGCCTGTAAACGTTTTTTGCCACGGGGGATGGTAAAATTTTATTACTGATCAAACAACCGGCCCTTAGTGTATGTATGAATGTTTTTCATTTTTTTTGTATTTCATATTATTTTATACTTCATAATTTGAAATGTAATTTTTTTTAAATGTGTCAAATAATTTGCGCTCAGTTTTATGCTTGTGCACACTTGTGTGGACCTATCTTTATTTTCCTGTGCTGCGGTCGTCGCTGTGCATCTGTGTCTTCTCATATACTTTTGTGTATGTATTATGTCACAATCCCTGAAATTGTAGATAGCGTTAATTACACTTGATCACGCATTTTCTTATATATGTACTTACTTTTTGTCATAGTAAGATAATATTTCTTGGCATCTAAACTCAGATTCAATTTTATTATACAGGGTTAACAGATCATCACAATTTGACTGCGTAACATTGATCGAAGATGCTTTTAACATGCATGTACTTGCTGACAAATGCAGCAGTGAAATTTGATTATCTTGTTACATAACTTTTTTTTCAACTTTGAAATTAAAAATAGCAACATCGATTGTCCTCTTATACATTTTTTATTTTTGTTTGTAAGATAAACCAAGTACTGTAATACCCTGAAGTTACGTAATAAGTTACACGAAGGCGGGACTGATGAAAATCGCTTAACTCGAATTCGCGTAAGTCGGGGTACAACTTTGCATATAAATACATTCAATTTTATTTAATTGAGACCAAGGACTGACAAAAACACTAGTTTAAAAGAAAAATATTTAATAAAATTGCAGTTCTTTATACATATTAATACAAAATATTAAAAAAATTAATGTTTTATGTAAAAAAGTCATTTCGATGTCAATGGTTTCATAAAATCTAGCAAATTTTTCTGAAGACACAATGCCTTCTTTTTTTCACGCAGAATTTCTTCATAGTAAGCTAATAATTTTCTTATTCTTTGCTTTGTAGCTATAACGCGTTTTTCGTTGGAGTCTATGTTTTCTAAAAATTTTAAGCCATTTTCAATTGAGCTGATACCTTCTGTCAAGCTTGTAATGGTCATGTGCTTTTCTGGTGGAATTGGGTCTGAAGTGCCTTCATTGTCATTTTTCTTACGCATCTCTATGAGCAAATCGATTGTTAGCTCCTGTCTAAGTGAATCCAACAGCTCGTTAACATCGTTAGCATTGACTACCAAATCTAATTGCCTGCCAAGATTAACAACTTCTTCTATCACATGAGCGATATCAGTTTCTAGCAATCACAGTGAGAGAAACACTGAATATAGTTGGCGGCAGTCTAGCGGCAGTGTTGTCAACGGGCAACGTCTAGTGACAATGCCGCTAAGCGAACCGCGTAACTCTGAGTTCGCGTAAGTCGGGGTGGAGTATGTCAGAGTATTACTGTATTGTACTCTTTCCATTTCAGGCAAAAATCTAAAACTCTGGGGGAACACGGGGATAGAGCTCTCCGGGAGATTCAACCCATTGAACTGGATGGTTCTGTACGATTTTCTTCGGTAAGTTTTCAACGGCATTTCGACCCAAAAAAATATTTGGCACATCTAACATATTACCAACATTGATGGTGTGGATGCAGGATTTATTTGATTATTGCTGTTATTGCAATAATCACTTGGATTTTGGAAGGGTGGTTTAAATTTTTTGTTACATGTGGAAGTACCATTCCATAGGACGAGTGGTACGTGGAAAATAACAGCATATTACGCATTCGATAAGTACAGCATATAATTATCTGTGATATTTATTTTGTGGAATATATATTATTTTAAAATTATTGCAAATATACATAATAAAATATTTAATTTATTCACACAAAAAAGTACATATTTAAAAACGTTGAAGATCGGTAATATGTCCTGCAAATTGAATGATTTATAACACTATTAATTTTTAACATTTTGTTCAAGATTATAAGAAAATATATTTTGTTTATGCAATAAATTTCCATATTATGATAATTTTGTGGCACGCAGAAAATGCATCTAATGGTTGCGGTCTTTCTTATAATGCTTGTATTGTTTTAATTATGGCAAATAACATTCAATTTATTAGTTTTAAATGAGTATAAAGGTCCTATCTAAGTAATAGTTTTTAAAAAAGTCAAATCTAGTGTATAACTCCAGATATAAATCTATATATATATATAAAAATGAATGTTTGTTTGTCCCGTATGCGTACCTATATTGTTCATCCGATTGCGATGAAACTTTAGTGAGCTGTTGTGCACACACCTGCGAAGGTTTCTGAATTAGTAAAACTATTTTACAATGAGAAAGTTCACCGAAGAAAGCGGTCTGCGCGCCACAGCTGTCAGTTTCATGGCAAACCATATGTCGTGAAATGTGAAATTCGGACACGTTGATTGGCTATTTTTAGGATTTTCTATGGCAAATTTAGTGGAGAAAAAAGAGATCTGACGGCCCGGACGGGACGGCAGAAAAAATTACCTGAGTTTTGTAGTCTGGCCGCATGGGGGTGGCGGCGCTGGACCGAATCAGGGTAGCGCGGGGACTTGCCGCGCCATCCAATTGTATCCCAGCCAGACGGGGGGACTCTCGCTCCCAGAGGTTTTTTGTGTGAAATAAATAATGGTCCAGCGGCTGCAGAATTCATTCCCATCTCATCTCGCACCGCTAGACTCTTCAAGTAAATCGTGTTTTATTTATATCCGCTTCGTTTTGACCCTGCTATTACACTGGACTTTCTGGATTCTCGACCTTTGACTACGACATTTGGACCGCATCTGGAATTTTCTCGACTTTGGCTGCTACACTGGACGACGATTTTGGACCCTCCTGGACGAACTGGCGAATCACCCCTTACAAATCTACAGTCTTATTTCCTGTACGGAACAACCGCCAACAACATTAACTGCATTTTTCTCATTGTGCGGGAATGATATGTTTACAAAGACGCTGCTTTATATGAAATGCATCAGCCAAACAATTTCAACATCGCAAACAAGGTAAAGCAATTGAATGACATCCCAATTTATATTCGACCGACGCATTAGGCCGCCTGTACACTGCTCACCCAAATAATGCGGAATGTTTTTACTTGTGATTACTGTTACACATCGATCGATCGACATCCTTCCAAGAATTGAGAACGATAAACGGTCAAGAATGTACCACTTATCTGAAGCTTGCCAAGAATTAAATCTTTAGGAAAACGATGTACATTAGGACACTTCACTCGCTGATGCATCGAATACTGCTCAACCACAGCGAATAAGCATGTTATTTGCAATCATATTAACTATATGCTTCCCATCCAATCCAAAAGATCTTTGGGAAAAACACAAAGACTACATGAGTGAAGACATCTTAGATCATTTGCATGCAACAAATCAAAATCCGGACCTTCAATTCACACCAAACGTGTATAATGAGGCATTGATTTCAATTGAGATATGTTTGGCAATCTCTAACAAAGCACTGGTACAATTGGGAATGGCTGCTCCGAATCGATCTGCAAACATCCTTTTTGAACGTGATTTGCAACGAGAAACACAATTTGATGTTGACGAATTGGGTACATTTGTTCAAACAATCCTTCCGAAATTGGTTCCAGAACAGTGCATAGCATATGATAGAATTATGCATGAAATTACAAGCCAAAGCGGTGGATTGTATTTCCTAGATGCGCTCGGAGGCACAGGCAAAACTTTTCTCATTTCATTTATTTTGGCTATACGATCACGAAACAATATTGCATTGGCAATCGCTTCATCTGGAATTGCAGCAACTCTTTCGGATAGTGGTCGAACAGCACATTCAGCACTGAAATAGCCTTTGAATATGCAAATCACTGAGACAACAACATGCAATATCAAAAATAAATCTAGGATGGGTAAACTACATCAATCATATCAAATCATTATATGGAACGAATGTATTATGGCGCACAAAAAGGCATTGGAAGCTCTTCACTATACACTTAAAGATTTGAGAGGAAATGAATAGCTCTTCGGTAGTGCATTTATTTTATTGTCTGGGGTGATTTTCGACAAACCCTACCAGTTATATCACGTTCAACAGCTGCTGATGAATTAAATGCATTTCTCAAATCATCAGTTTTATGGCGACACGTGCAGAAATTAACTTTGAAAACCAATATGCGTGTAGAACTACAACATGACGCATCCGCTGAATGTTTTGCAAAACAATTGTTGGATATTGGGAATGGGAAAACGGAAATCGATGAATCTACACAACGTATCACATTGCCAACAATCTACTGTAAAATTACAGGAACCATAGGCGAATTGATTCACAAAGTTTTTCCGAATATCGCAAAAAATTACAAGGATTTACAAAAAATGAATGTGTTATATTTGCAGCCAAAAACAGAGGTTTATGCCATCAACTTCATGATTCAAAACGAAATACCAGGCGAAGAGACAATGTATAATTCCATCAATACTGTAATGAATCAAGACGAAGTTGTCAATTACCCAACTGAATTCTTAATTCACTTGATTTGCCAGCCGTGCCGCCGCACATTTTAACATTGAAAATTGGAATATCTATCATTCTTCTCCGAAATATAAATCAACCACGACTTTGCAACGGTACCAGGCTTTTAGTGAAAAAGATAATGAACAATATCATCAAAGCTGCAATTTTAAATGGAAAATTTAAAGGGGAAGATGTACTGTTGCCACACATCCCAATGATTCTGAAAGATATGCCATTTGAATTTAAACGTCTGCAGTTTCCGGTGCAACTCGCATTTGCAATGACTATCAACAAAGCACAGGGACAATCACTACAAGTGTGTGGACTAAATTTGGAAAATTTGGCCTGCTCACGCGTTGGAAAACCTTCTGATTTATTCGTATACGCACCAGTCGGAAAAACAAAAAATATTGTGCATCCGAAAGCACTTCAATAATCAGAATTAAAATAGAAACATTTTCTTTCTTTGAGTGGCATTGCAACGCATGCCAGTTACTCGCTAGTGAATAATAAAAACCCACATTTTCGAAAAACGCGAAAATTTGAATTATCATTAAAAGTGGCGCCTTAAATAAATAGATTATCAAATGAAACTGACTAACAAATAAAAATTCAATTAAATCCAGAAGATCATTTTCAGGTTTGCCTGCTGTAAGCATTTGACATACACGACCTTTTTCTGAAGTTTTACGAATGTCTTCACCCAGGTGCGCGTGGCTGAAATCTCATGAACATTCTTACGGTTGCCACACTAGACAATGATTTAGAAAGTCATAAATATTAAATAATGCTTTGAAGAAAAATAATGCATGGACATGTTTGTTTTTTAAGCAAAGTTTCTGCTAAGCCCTGTGTAACAAATGAACAAATATGTAAATGTACTCGGTGAGTATGTACTGCAGTTTAAATTACACCCAAGATGATGAAACTTGTGTGCACGTGTGTTTAAATACACAAAATTATTTGATTGCGTAACTTTTATTTATAAACTTTAAATGATATCTTTAGGTTGGCGGTTTGGAGGGCCACATAAGATGCCTGCGCGAGATGGTCCTGTTTCCTCTTATGTACCCGCAACTGTTTGAAAAGTTCGGTACCCAGCCCCCGCGGGGTGTTCTCTTTCATGGGCCCCCTGGCACAGGGAAGACTCTGTTAGCGAGGGCCCTGGCCAACGAGTGTTCACTGCAGGGTGGGCAGAAAGTGTCTTTCTTTATGAGAAAGGGTGCCGACTGTCTCAAGAAATATGTAGGCGAAAGCGAACGAAACATTAAGCTTTTGTTCCAACAGGTACAAATTTTTAATCTACGTTCTTTGATTATTCATAAATGCCAAAACTATCAAAACGCATACTTACATATTTTTGTCAATATAATTCTAAATTAATTTTACCAATGTATAATTTGCATTTTAAATGCGGTGTGCTAAATACTGTCTGATTAGCTATCCTTGTTACTCTGTTTCTGTTCATGATATTTGTAAATTATCTGCGCATAATAATTATAAAATGCTTTGTTTATTTTTATTACTACATCTCGTTAATTAATTTGTGTGTTTGATTAGTATATTACAACATTAATTCCTATTTTTTTTGTTACAAATATTTCACGATCATAATTTAAAAATTATATCACAACTTTCTTCCTTCTAGTTTAAACTAGTGCACCATTTTTTGTCTTCCAGGCCACGAAAATGAAGCCGAGCATAATATTTTTTGATGAAATAGATGCATTAGCTCCTGTAAGGAGCGTCAGACAAGAGCAAGTGCACACGAGTGTCGTGGGAACACTTCTGGCTGAAATGGACGGGATGTGTGATAGGTGAGAAAAATATTCATTTGTTACATTTCTCTGAAGAGTATTTTTTTAAGTAAATTTTATCATTATCAATTTTCACTTCATTGTTTTAAATATATTAATTATTTTATAATCTACCTGTGACTGACGCAAGTCACCGATCACAAGTGGCGGGCGATGGGATCGAAAAGGATGGGTAGATAGGAAATAGGGAATCGTAATGAGGGAATGGAAATAGGGATTGATGAGGATATGAGTAAAGGAATCCTTCGACAGCGGACCAGGGTGACTTATGAGATAAGGAGGACAGCTCGACTCACCCAATGATAACACTCCCTAGCTTATCCTGAAGTTCACCCTAAAACTTGAACAGACTCGAACCGGCGATTCTGACGAATCCACCGCACACTGTTCACTTAATTTCACAACAACAAATCTTCTGTTATTCCACTGGATCCAATGAATGATCCAGCAAGAGCACCACTTCATTTCCGCACTCTTGACGAATTTCACACATACAAAAACGAACTAGCCGAACTGGGGAACAGGTGTAAACTGAATTGGGAATGGGCTAAGGGGTAGGAACAAAAACAAAGCTGGTGACAATTATACTACATTTAATAATAATCACTTTGATTCCAGTATGGAAATATATGTGTTCACTTATAAAATAATACTTACGAATACGGAACACTGCCTTTTTTTGTGTTATTATTTAAAACAAAAAGTAAAGTGAAATCTACAGCATTATGGTCTGAGAAATACTATGGCAGCCCTGGCTAAGCGAAACTACATCTAAAAATAGCCGAACCTTTTTCTTCTCACTTCATACCACCTCATCTGGATGGTTAGACATTTGTCCATGTGTAAATGTCATACCTGCGGATTACAATAAAGTAGTAAAAGCCAGACTGGCTTTAGAGATTGAATGTATTATATCCACAGATGTGTATTACCTCACCAGGGGCTCAGTAGTAGTGATCGGGGCCACTAACCGTCTGGATGCAGTAGATCCAGCTCTGAGGCGTGCGGGTCGCCTAGACCGGGAGCTGCACTTCCCCGCACCTGCCGCTCCTCAGCGAGCGGACATACTTAGGGTGCATACGCGGCACTGGAGACCCCCACCCGCTGACTCGATGGTGCGTCACGTGGCTGATGTCACAACTGGATACGGAGGTAATGCTGATATTTTCAAAAAACAGCTACAGCATTTCATATTACAGTAGAACCTTGTTAATTTGAAGTTCACGGAACCAAAATAAGTTGAATTCGGAACTCCGTTAATAAGAAATTCAAGAGACAGTAAATAATTTTATTTTACATATTTCGCGATGCAATTGGTAAGAAATCGCAAAAGTCATGAAAAACCCGCTAATTTCGTGAAAAGCATTCATATTTTGCAAAGTCATATCGAAAACCCAATATTTATTATACTAATACAAAATCCTGGTGTAATTTATTATATGTTATGTACTACTGAAACTAATTAGTTTAAATATTAGATATATTTCTCGTAAGAAAGATCCTACCTTAAAATGTTCTCAGGAAATTAAACAATCATTAAATAAACAGTTAAAAGTACATTATAACTAATAACTATAACACTACAAAACACATGAACATATTTCGGCTTGAAAAAATCATCTACTTTTCCTTGACTCATTTTTTGAAACTTCCTCAATTTTACCGCTGCATCATATGAGCGTGTACTTCCGCATGTGTCTCGGGATCGCTTGAAAATTTTTACATGAAATAATAAGATAAGTTAACAATAATGTCATTCAAGGCAAATGAAGATTATTAACACAACAAGCACAGTTATTAGAAATACAATTGTTCATAAATATATAAAATAATACAAAAAATCAATCTTTCAAATAAAAGAAAAACATTTCAACAATACACAATTATAAAGTAAAAAGAATCAAAAGAAGAATTCATAATAGGCAAAAAAACAATCTTAAACGCGTCCAAAGTACAAGTAATTAGCACAAATCAAAGCAACCAATTGAAGAAAACGTACAAGGAAATCCCCAATTTTAGGGATCGCAACATAATATATATATATATAATGGAGGTTCCACACTAAGTAGGCTCAGGCGCATGTTGGGTCAGCAGGTATTGTGAAATACAGAATGCTCTACATGCGGTCAAATTATTAATTTGACGCACACATTATTAATTTTTTATAGCATACTCAAAATTTTCAAATTATGTGATTTAAAAATGCATTGATTTATCACGGGAGGGTCTGAAAATTATTTTGTTCTACCAATTACTGGGTTTTTCGAATTAATGGATTCATCAAGTATGAAACTGACAATTTGAGTCTTGAAGTGTGTTGAATTAACGGGGTTTTACTGTATATACATAGTGTCCCAAAAACTGTGTACACACTTTGAGAACTGTAAATTCGATATTTATTAAGCTACATTTATGTTTTATAATTCAAATTAAAGAGTATAAATATAGAATTTTTTGAGTTATTGCACGTCACTAATGGCCATTCTAGCACAGGTATTATTGATAATCCAAATCAATGGAATTGCAAACATTTTAATTATTGTTTGGGTACAATTAATTTTTTATTTGTTACCAGTTTTGCACCATAAACCTTATCTTTAATATGACCCTCTAAAAAGTGTCCAGTGACATGAGGTCTGGAGAACGAGGTGGGTGTTCAGTGCTACTTCCTCACCCAATCTACCTCTTTGGCAGATTTTTATCAAAATAGGCCTGGCCCATACATCATTATGCTTGAAATAAAACCCCTCTTCAACAAGTAAAACATTTCCAATAGACTCTCAATTTTGTAATTCCTGTCTCGTGTGTATACATTTTTTGGAAGATTTTATATTTTTATTACGTGTTAAATTAAATTTTAATAATAAATAATAATTTGTATTTTCAAATTAAATTGTACTAATTCAAATACTGCATACCCAGTCTAATTAGAACATACACCTTACGTAGAGAAGGGTATTTGCAAGTATTGTAGAATCTCATAACATATTTAGTATTTAAGGGTTACGTCTACTTGTCTGGGTTGAAAAATTTTTATTTTTTTATTTTGACATATTTTCAAAGCATTACATCTGGAGAATATCTCCACAAAATTTCAGGATTATTCAAGCATTTCTCACGAAGTTAGGTAAGTATATAGATAGTAAGCGCAAGATAGGCAACTGTACCCTCCCTCCTCTCGCCCTTTTACCTGTGTATTTGACTCATTGTATAAAATATAATACTGTTAGGACATGGTTATGCATTCATATTAGCGAAGATTTGAAATAGCTGTCTCAAATTTAGAAGAAAAAATTTTTACATGCGTAGATTCAAACTTTAAATGCATTTTTCTTGAAAACAAATTTTTCAAAAAAGGGCGATACGTTGTACTTGATATCCCAAAAACTATGTCACCCGATCGGCTTCAAATTTTGAGAGGTTATTCTATATATAGAGGACTGCTAAATAATCAATGTAATTTGTTTTCTGATGGAAATTTGCTATTTTATTAGGGAAAAATGAGAATTTTTAAAGTCAAAAAAAGTGATTTTTCGATTAAACCACTATTGGTAAAGATTTTAATTTCTAAAAATCCTTTGATTATTCAACAGATGTTGACATCTTCCAACAGAATTATTATTTGCGTGTGTTTTAGATAAGGTTTTCTTTAGTTATCATATACACCACAAAAAAAAAAAGTCTCACTCATTTTTAAATATATGTATATTAAAATAACTTAACTTGATAAATTAACTAGCTTATATCATACTACAAAATCATTTTTTGTTTTTGATTAAAATATGCATTAAAGTTGTGAAAAAAATTCTCAAATTTTGCCTATGAAAGTAGACGTAACTCTTACGGGGACCAACAAAAAAATATCATAAAATTCATGGGGAAAATGGGAAATTTGAAAAAAATTGCATGTCATTTGTGTTGTATTGTGTATTGGTGAAGGTATTATTATAATATAAACAGTGGATTCAATAAGCAGAAGCATTAGTGAGTCTGTGGTTGTACAATTTATTCTCTACTATAAAAATATTTATGTATTATAAAAACAAATCTCAAATATTTATTTCTGTAATAATTTGTTATATCTGTTGTTTTTTTTTTCAGGATCTGATTTGAAGGCGTTGTGTTCAGAATCTGTTTTGAGGGCTTTAGAAAGAACATACCCTCAAGTTTACAAAACACCGTACGCTTTATTAATTGACCCTCAAAAGGTAATGTAGAAAATTATTACAATCTACTGATTATCATCGTTCTTGTATGCATTCTTATAATTACAGTAAAACCGCGATATAACGAAATCCAAGGGACCAAAAAATAAAAATTCGTAATAACGAATTCCCACATATAACGAAAAAAATAAAAAACCTACTATATGTTACGCGCCGTCGCAAAAAAATGTTGCGCGGCTTCAAAAAAGATCGCAAATTCTGCAAACAAAGGAGGAAAAAGGCCATAGGGAACTGAATACCTACATATTTTTAGTAGTTTTGTTATTAAAACAGATAAGCAAATGGATAATCAAAGGAATTAAATTAAGAACAGAATCTATTCAACACCAATTGGAAGATATTTTTGTAAATTCCAGAATATTGCAAACACAAAACAATATTTTAAGTGTGTTTAAATGTAGAGCCGCTTTAAACATAGTTTTGGGCATGAAACATACAAAATAATTCAAAAATAACAATTTTACAGTTGAATCGCGGCATTTTTATAAAATGAGTCGTATATAAATTACGAAGGTATTTATCGGTAACGGCGGCAACCACTTCAAAATATATTTATAATCGTTAAAATTGTTCACTTAAAAATTATCGTTAACATTGTACACTTAAAATACACGAAAACAATAGTTAATAGAAATACAAAATACCGTACAAAAATAGTTCATAAAATATTTTAACGAATTATTTATATTATTGACGAGTTCACACGAAAACAATTGTCAAACGAAAATGAATTTATGTAAATATTCAGTTCGGTCATGCAATAATCGCGTTAAAAGCTGAACAAACTTAACTCTACAGACGTTACACTGAAACTGACATTTCCAATAAGTACATACTGCAACTTTCGGGGGGTTCCTGTTAATTTTTGTGTTTTACAGCTGTTTGGGTCTGGGTTGCAATCATATTAGAGGCGTATGCATATTTTATGAACTATTTTTGTACGGCATTTTGTATTTCTATTAACTATTGTTTTCGTGTATTTTAAGTGTACAATGTTAACGATAATTTTTAAGTGAACAATTTTAACGATTATAAATATATTTTGAAGTGGTTGCCGCCGTTACCGATAAATACCTTCGTAATTTATATACGACTCATTTTATAAAAATGCCGCGATTCAACTGTAAAATTGTTATTTTTGAATTATTTTGTATGTTTCATGCCCAAAACTATGTTTAAAGCGGCTCTACATTTAAACACACTTAAAATATTGTTTTGTGTTTGCAATATTCTGGAATTTACAAAAATATCTTCCAATTGGTGTTGAATAGATTCTGTTCTTAATTTAATTCCTTTGATTATCCATTTGCTTATCTGTTTTAATAACAAAACTACTAAAAATATGTAGGTATTCAGTTCCCTATGGCCTTTTTCCTCCTTTGTTTGCAGAATTTGCGATCTTTTTTGAAGCCGCGCAACATTTTTTTGCGACAGCGCGTAACATATAGTAGGTTTTTTTATTTTTTTCGTTATATGTGTGAATTCGTTATTACGAATTTTTATTTTTTGGTCCCTTGGATTTCATTATATCGCGGTTTTACTGTATTTTATCTGTTTTCAAAAACCTACAAGTTCTCAAATTTCTGAACTGTTCAGAATATTCAGTATTATTATGCCTCATATATCCGACCTTTGATTGCAGGTCCATTTTCAGGCATAATGAATAGTGACGTTGATCACCGATCAAAGAGTCAAATATACGTAGCACAAAACATGAAACTGTTCACAGTGGTTTTTCTTCTTATTAATTACAGTAATAAATAAATTGTAGAACTAGCATTATGTAAATGTTAACATGTAAACCCAGGTGGAGGTGTTACTGGAAGACATGGTGGGGGCCATGCGGACGTTAGTGGCGGCTGGAGCGCGTGTAGCTCCGCCCCCTGCGCGTGCCCTTCCCCCTCATCTCCGTCCCCTGCTAGCCTCTACAGTGGACCAAGTCTTCGGAGCGGCTATACGTCTCTTCCCTTTGGCAGACAAGACCCACACCAGGTTAACAAGATTGGCATTTTTCCCTTATTGGTTTCTTGTTTTACACTGAAGTAATAAATCTAAAGTGATGCTTTTCAAATTTCAGCAGCTCTGATGTATGTGGCGAATTAACAATAAATTGTGCGCTCTTAATATATTTTTAGTAGATTTGTAACGAATAGTTTATTCGGCTGGTTACGATACCGAATAGTATTCAGAAAATTTGATGCATAATTTATAAATAATGTAGTGAGAATGAGCGATGCGATCCATGAGCTGCTTACTGTACCCACCACACTATTAACTCATGTGTGCACATTTCAACTTGTTCACTTTGTTTCTCGGAGTCATTTTACTCAAAGTAATCAAACAGTATCATTGTGTTTTATTTTACTGCTGAGATATTCAATTTAAGAGTTTGCGAGTGGATAATCTAATATGAGTAGTAAAAAAAAATCTCATATATGGACATACTTTGTCGAAGACGATTGGTGGTGTATAATTTGAAGATTTCTCGTGGTGGCACTGATAGACAAGCTACAACATCGGGAACATTGAACCATTTTAAAAATAAACATTCTGACGAGTTTCAACGTGTTCAGCTTTCAAAGGAGAATCGGATGCAGTTACCAGTAAAATTATGACCAAATAGTTGAATCTTCACTAGTGCATTGATGTGAAAACCTGGGATATAAACGACACTAAAGTCAAAAATTTTCATTACTTAATTGGCGAGATGTTAGCCCTAGATAATGAGGCATTAAATATGGTTTGGAGACCAGGTTTCACCAGATTAAAGAAGGTAACTTTAACACGATACAAAATATGAGAGCAAGTTAAAAATGATCTACATTTTTCTACACTTAACGGAAGCCAAGCTCGTTGTGGATGATTTGATGGGCAGAACCATGGCTGATGTTCAAAGAAGACGCTACCTCACTGATGGTAACTAGCTTATTCGCTAGAACTATCTCTCGAGCTTGCTGAATCTTGTCGTCCGTGGTGGAGATTGACTGGCATCCTACTCCCACTTCGTGCGTCACACTTGTCGGGCTACTTTTAAACTTCTTGATCTACAAAAAAACACTTTTACGTGATAAAGCACTGTCCCCTTATTGTGATGATGACATGACATCCTCTACGATGAATTTCAGCCCTTTTCCACACCATCTGACCAGAGAAATCGGATCATTGCTCATTGTTCCTCCTTGGTGCAAACTTCTAGTAGATTGGACATGTTTACACATTAACAGCCAGAAGACAAATGATGCAATCGGGATCAAATTTCGCACACGTAACCGCAGTCGTACCAACTCTTAGCACACATGCACTGAATGCAGTATCATAACCTTGAAGGTGTGTTATGGCGAAAGTGTAGATAATTTTTGATTTACCCGGCCAGCCTTACTTTTCACAAAAATTAATACCAGATATTTATGATAAAGTAGTAACAAAAAAATTTTAAATGCTTACAATTGCAAACTATATTACGTTTACATCAGACATGTGGACTTGCTTAAATAGTTGTATTAGTTTCTTGAGCGTCACGCCCATTGGGTCGATCCTGAATTTCAATTTAAGCACGCCATGTTAAATGTGAAACATTTTGAATGACCACACACTGGACAAGTGTTTAAGAAATCGAAAATACTAAAAATTCACGCTGTCATTCACAATAATAGTCGCAATATGGTTTAAACTGTCGATGATGCCAAATTACAATATGTTGCTTTATTCATACTCTACAATTAACGACGCGTTGAAAACGCAACCACAGATGAGTTAGATAATTTCTAGTGGACGGGGAATTGTGACTCATTTGAACCACTCGGGTACTGCTCAGGAAAAGTAAAATCCAAGAAGATTTGAATCTTTCTCAACACAACCTAGTACAAGACATTAGTACGCGATGTAACTCCACGTACTACATGCTTTTGTGGCTACTAAAGCAAAAACAAGCCGTATCACTCTACTTGACCGATTGTTGTAATATTTCAAATTTGACAGCAGAACAATGGGACATCTTAGAGCAACTTTTGAAGCTACCGTTTGAAGAATTAGCAAAAATTGTAAGCTCTGAACTTTTATGCCTTTCTGATACTATTCCGCATATAGTCACACAAAAAATATTGTGGCAATGACAGCACCGCTAAGCTAACACATAAAGTATGGAATGTAAGGGCTTATCAATCGTTTCACAAATATGGACGATAACAAAATTGTACTAGCTACTCGACTTGATCCGCGATACAAAATGAACTTTTCTGCTGAGCAGCTGCAAGTTGAAAAATTTGGATAATATGTTTTGCTCGAGTCGTTAATATCATCCTATGAAAGTAGCAGTGATGAAAGTACGAAATCAACTCCTGTGAAGAAAAAAAGAACTGAAGAGGAAGAAATAAACCAGAATATTCACACATCATTTTAGGAGAGTTATGACAAAGTAGTTGCAGAAATGCGTTCTTGAAACGATGATACGTCGATTGAAAAGAATATGAGTGCTTCTGAGCTCGAGATATATTTAAAAATTAAATGTATTCCACCGCAGTCAAGCCCTTATTAGTGGTGGACTTCTTTATCAAAATTAGCTGCAAAATACCTTTCAGCACCTGCTCACAGTTGTGTAATCAGAACAGCTACTCTCAGAAACTGAAAATGTGTTTGTGGAAAAAAGATCTAGACTACTACTCCCTGAAAATGGTGAAAATTGATATTTTAGCACCACAAAATGCCATTTCTTTATCTTGATTGTAATGAAGATTCTATCTCATAATGTTTGCTGTTTATTCATATTTGCATTACTTTTAATAAGGAAAATGTTCTTTAATTTTTATGTTTATATTTGCGATTATATTTCTCAAATATAAATAAAGCAATTTACAAATAGTTTTATTTTAACTAAAATTAATTACCTTAAAATCTAGTTGTGTTTTTCAAAGTATTCGGTATTCGGCCAAATAAGAAAAAATTGGCCGAATAGACAGATTACCAAATAGTTGCCGAATATTTGTTACGAGCCTAATTTAAAATGTATGCACTTTATTGTCCAGAAAATATGCTATGTAAATATATACATAATTAAATTAGAAATGCACCTCATATATTGTAGTACATTTAATTCTGTTTTTACACAGTGGATATGTTCCAAAGAATATCGTGGAAAATAAATTACACATAGAAAAATGGTTCCATTACATAAAAATCGATTCAGGATTAAAATAAAACACATTATTTATTATGTCCATATTTATTAAAAATGTTAGTTTATAAAAATGATAAATATTTATTTAGTGTCATTGTCAACTTCATTTCTTTTAATGATCCTCGCTGATTCTCAATGACTAACCGTTCATACCCCTCCCTGCGCATTTTTGTAGTGTGCGTATGGAGAAGTGTACGAAATATAAACATTGAGTGTTCCAAAATAATTTGTATTTCCTAATTTCTACTGTGTTAAACCAAAATAATGTTAAATAAAAATTGGTTTGTTTTTTTGAACCATTTTATATCAAAATCGTGTATAATCAGAATTAGTTGTGCTTGTTTTTCAAAAATTTACATGTAAAGTACACCATCCAAGTACTTCCAGCTCGATGAACCTGTACAACCAGCACGTATCGTCAGTCCTGCTTGTGTTGGGTGAATGCGCCACTTCTCACATCGGCCCCGCCATCTTGTCCATCATGGAGCATTGCGCTCTGAAGGAGATCAGCCTTTCCACCCTCCATCAGGGAGTCTGTGTCACACCAGAGCAGGCCATTCTCTCGGTAATATATTTTTCATTAGTGAAATATGGGGGTAGCGAAGTAACTAAACTTGGCTAAAACTAATAACATTCCTTAAGAGGCTACTTTCATTTTTCCAGTTTGAATTTCGAGATATTTTTGCATTTTGCATACCCTTTCAAGACGAGACTAATAGTTAATTCATTTACAATATCAAGTAAACATAAAAGTGCGTTGTTTTTTACGTAAATATTGCTAGAGTGAAAGGTATCAATAGAAAAGGACAAGTATACAATTGTTGGTTTTTTTAAATTCCTAGGTAATAAAGCTATCAGAAAATAGGCATTTCTTCAACATTCATAATACATATGTGTTGCCATTTGAAATTATCAGGTGAAAATTAAATGATTTGTTCAAGTTCTCACCTAAGAATTGTTATGTTTATGATAAAAACCATTGTTTGTGTCGATAAACAAGATTATTGCAATTATGCCCCGATTTATAAGGAAAAAATTGACATAAATTCATACTAATAAATAATATTGACAACTTTTGAAGCAGCTGTATTTGTGAAGAGAAAACTATTTATGCTAATATTATATAATAATCATACTATGGTTGTAATAAAAAAAAGTTTTTTTTTTAAATATTTATTTATTGTTTTAATAAATTACATATATATTTAATATTAAAATATAAATGAAAATATGACAAAAGTATTATTATTCACTGTTAAATAATTAGTTGTTCATCGAGCACATTATCGTTATTCAGAATTTCGTTTTTTTTTTCTTTCCACGTATTCCAAACAAAATTTGACTCACACTTATTACAATTTAAACTGAATTTAGAAATAAAATTTTATGTTCTTTCACATATTCAATATTCGTTCATGTGCACCCAAACATCGATTTGTGAGAGTAAATTTGATTAATTAGAGAAAAGAATTGGTGTATGTCGTCGACCACTCTTTTGCCATCCAATTTAGGAAGTTCAGACGAGTCCGCACATTCAATGCTCAGTTCGGGAACATCCTGAAAATAATTAATAATATTATTATTGTTATTTAGTTATCAGTATTTTTATGTCTAAAATATTAAAATACATGTTTATTTATTTATATAACTATAACAAATACATTTGTATCAGAAAGGTCTGTCATATATAATTCTTTTGATAAGATTATTTATCTTTAAGGATATGTATTTCCAATAAAAAATAATTTATCTGCACTACATAATATATGTATATTGAACTATGTAATTTGTATTGTTAAATCAAATAGATAATTGTTATCGAAATGGTAAAAATTATCAACTCACGTTGCGATTTTTATTCCAAGAAGATAACCATTTAAAATTTTGTTGGAATATTTCATAGAGCGTGTCAATGGATACTTTTTGACCTTAGGCATCTTGAGTCACAGGAGGCAGTAATTTCAGAACAATAATTTGTATAATAAAATATAATGAGAACCAAACCCAACAAAAAAAAAACACAGGTTCGCGAATGTCACGTTAAATCTTGTGAATAAATTAATTTTATGCCCTTGAGGCGCATGCGATGCAAGCCGTGCATGCGTTGTCGGATTCTTAGCGCTCAGATCCGTAACGTAAGTTTTGACATATGTTGAGAAGTCAAACTTATAATCTGTTTTCGTATAAAAACAGCCCAAAACCATGTAATTTACAAAAATAAGCAATTGGTGTCGAGAATAAGTATAATATTCATTCATAGTGTAGTCAAAATTTGTAATAAAATGTGTTTTATAGGCAAATTTAATGAAAATCCAACGGAGCACTAACCCCACGATCGTCATGGCCGAATTCAACGGCGTTCTGAAAGTCCGATAGACAATTAAAATTATCGTGTTTCATAAGACTGGAAATATATTAAATTAATGTATTAATTATAAATATATACATATAAAATCAATTTTGTCGAAAAATATTGTTTTAGCGTCACCGGGATTCGAACCTGGATCTTCATTTCCAATCCGGGGAATTTTTTATATGTATATATTTATAATTAATACATTAATTTAGTATTTAAAAATATCACAGACCTATGTTCTGAATAATTACAACTTCACAATAAGAATGTGTTTTCCTTAATAATAGGAAATATATTATTTAAAAAATGATTATTGTGTTTCTGATATTAAACTTAGTTTTAAATAGTAGTTGAAGCCTCAAAGCATGTGAGTAAATATAGTTTATAATTTAAAAATGTATGTTTTTACCAAAACAAAGTATTTGAAAAACGTCCAAAATTCATCAAATGTACTGCAAATTGAATGATTTATAACTCTATTCATTTTTAACATTTTGCTGATTTGGTTTCCTACAGATTTGTCTCCGTAATCTTAGCTTCAAGATTATAAGAAAATATATTTCATTTATACATTCATTCAGCGCATCGACTCAATTTCGTACCATGCCTAAAATGCATCTAATGGTCGCTGTCTTTCTTATAATATTTGTATCGTCTTAATTATGACAAATAACATTCAGTTTATTAGTTTTATATTAATGTAAAGGTCCAATCTAAGTAATAGTTGAAAAAAAGTCAAATCTATTAAATAATTTCTGATATAAATGAATAATAAAAACCCACATTTTCGTAAAAAACGCAAAAATATGAATTATTATTGCAAGTCGCGCCTTAAATATTTTGTTAGAATTTATCAAAACCGATGGATTTACTTCGCTTTAAATTTTTTATTTTTTATTATTTGGTCATTAATTGAAATGGCGGTTACTTTATAGTTTAATATGATTATTTTAATTTTCACAATAAAATTTTATACTACAATTTGTGTACTTCACACCTATGATGAAGAATTTCTCGATTTTAATGAAAATCATGGTGTTAAGAAATTTGCTATGAATTGATAGGTGTGGAATGTTGATGAACAATCGGCATATAATTGGCTTCATTCAGACCAAAGTGTAACTGATCATGGAGTATTAAATGACAAATATATTTTGCAATGTGTGACGAATAATACCGAAGATAAAGACAAAATTTAAACCACGGAATCATTTCAACATGACATCAATCTCAGTGAAAAAAATGATGTAGAGAAATATTCGAAATATATCATCAAAATTCGGCAAGGGGCAAAATACAATCATCTTTACCTTTTTTTTTTCTTGATCTTTTTTAGTGAAATAAATAACAATTGTGTAAAGAAATATTTATGATATAAAACTAAACCATCCCGGTCAGCATTTGCATTTGCACAAGCACACATTCAAACACTAGGCGCATATGCGTAATTTTTGTAACTTTTGAATATTTTTTCAATACTTTCAGATCAATCGGGAAATTCGATTATCCGAAAAAAAAAATTTCACCACCTATCTCGGATAATCAGGAGTGTACTGTAATGGAAACAAATCACTCTTTTGATAATTACAAACTAAAACTTCTTCACTCAGGATTAATGATCAATTTAGAAATCGTTAAAATACAATCGAATTTAAATACGGAGATAACGCTTATTAACAACTTCATAATCCCTAACACTTCACCTTCACTGTACATATTCCCATTTCCCAAACTTCTCCCCTCTATTCAAATACACTGTATTTAGTTTAGTTATCACCGATGAAAGGGACTGCACTTCTCAGAATATAGTAGTGATAATATCCCAACGTGTATGTAGTACAAAGTTTAGTTGTGAAAATTAAAATAGTTTAAATTAAACTAGTCAATAGACTGTCCGGAATTTTTTTACATTTTCATAAAAACGTAGGCATAACTAAAAATTAAAGATACTTTTCTCTCTACATTGTCATAAGCTACGATAGTCGGTGATCTTCGTTGATCAGATAAAATTTTAGATTAAAATAATATTTTTTCGATCGCCGATAGTGTTACAAGCCTATCACAAAAAATATTTTTTATAATTATTTTTCATTAATTATTATTGGGAACTGGAGATGACATTTTATTTACACTGCACTATTTTTATTTCATATGACTTTCAAATCCTCTTCAGTCCGATATATTTTGTTGCACGGCACTTCACCCAAGGGAACATCACCTTTCTTGCACATGTGTCGCGTTTCCTTCCGAAGTTTTCGCTCAGCATGCACAAAGCATTTTGCCATCGGATTTTAGTTATAATGTAGTAATATTATAATTTTAGAAACATTTTATAAATAAAAAAGAGATGATTTGCAATATAACAAAAACATGAAAAATTTGCATTAACATTTTTTTCTTTTTAACTAAACATGACAAAAATTGCATACTTTTAATAAGAAATAAAGAAAGTAAAAAGCAAAACACTTTTTTTTTAAATTTTTTCATAAAGTAAATCGTACATTTCAAAAAATAATGTAATACTGAAGCAAGAAGAGATACTTGTGTAGTTGCCTGCACGTGCATGCATCATGTTCTTGTAGCATATTGGTTCATATGATCAATCCGTGAGCAGTACTCTGTTTATCACGCATTCAATCTGTGAGCGAACTATGTGCGTGCATGTGTGTGTAAATGTGTAATTCTTCGGTTCTCGTTACTCCGTAAATTCCCATATTAGTATATATGTTTGTTTTTATTCAATTTAATAATTTGTTTGTATTTATGAAAAAAATTAGCTAGCGATATCCCTGCTTTTGTATGGAGAAAAAAGTCGATAAAAGAATTGATTTTTAGCTAAATTGGGAGATGATCTTTAGTTCAAAACTGTTTTAATGGGTTGTCAATGGATCTCACTACTCAAATATAATATTTTTATTCTGACTCATAGAATATTAAATTTTCTAAACAAACTTTATTAAGAGAATCCACTACATCCCGATCTATACAGTGAATATAATGATTATAATTTGTCAGTACGGGTGATATCTTCTTCAGTCATCACTTATATTTTCACAGACATTGAAGATTTTCTAATTAATAATTATATTCCATTGCCGACGGTATTTTCAATTACACTTTTTTAAATATGCACTCTCCTTAGCCATGTTGAGTATGTGCGAAGCAAAGAAATATTTTTACTGCAATTATGCTCTCTCGCAGATATTTTCTGAAGTGCGTCGTGCTGGTAGTGGCAGCTCTGGGTGTGTGGTGTACGCACCGGGGGTGGACTTGCTATGGAGGCAGTTAGGGGATGGAGGCACTGCCCTGCTACTGCATCAATGGCAAGAAGTCTCAGCTAATGCAAATTGCTTTTTGCTTGCTACATCCGAATGCCAGTATGAAGATCTGCCAGATCAGGTACAAAAAAATGTTTTGCCTTTTATTAACTTATTTTGAATTGGCTCGAATGTATGTTGACAATTATTATTGTTCCAACAGAGAAGTTACTCTAATTTTGTTGTAATATTGTGATTATACTTACATACACCTGTAGATACTAATTCAAATATATTGGACAAAACATAACTAGCGATCTTTTTTCATTATTAAGGGAAGTGTATATAGCCTCAAAGATTTTAACAAACTTTTATTGTAATTAAATAAAAAACTGACTTCTTATTTTTTCATTTGCTTGGCACGAAATATGAATTAATCATCATTTTGTTTTATTTTAGATCCAATGCTTATTTCCCGCATACAAAGACTGCATCTATAAAGTTAAAGACCCTACTGCTGCTGTAGTGTCTAACTTCCTCTGCCCACTCTTCACAATTAAACCTCTGGAACCACCCGTCAAAACCAAAGAGAAACTTGTTACCGAACTTCCTAAAGGTATTTATTATCCAAGTATTGATTAATATCTTGCGATTACATAATTATTTTTCAAATACAGTGGAATCCGGATTTTACATTTTCCAGCAATTTGGTTTTAGTTTCACACAATCCGGTATTAAAATTATCCACGTAGTTTACATCACGTGATAGAAAGATTTCTCATAATTTTCCGCTCACAAAATCTGAAATTGTCAGAAGTGAAACTGCTGTTTCATGTTTTATTTCCTTTATCTATATATATATAAAAATGAATGTTTGTTTCTCCCGTATGCGTTCCTTTACCGTTCATCCAATCGCGATGAAACTTTGGTGAGTTGTTGTGCACACGCCCGCAAAGGTTTCTGAATTATTACAACCATTTTACAATAGATGGCGCGTGAGTCGTTTCAACAAATGTGTGTATTTCATATAGTTTATTGCCATGAAACTTTGGTGAATATCTGTGCACATGCCAGCGAAAGTTTCTGAATTAGTACAACCATTTTACAATGAAAAAGTTCGCCGAAAAAAGCAATCTGTGTGCCACAGCTATCAGTTTCATGGCAAACCATATGTCGTGAAATGTAAAATAAGGACACGTCGATTGGCTATTTTCAGGATTCTCTGGCGAGTTTTCCAAGAATTATCGTTTTTTCTGGCAACTTCTCCGTATACGTACCAGACGGAAAAACAAAAAATATCAAAAAATATAAGTGTATCCAAAAACACTTCAATAATCAGAATTAAAATACAAACATTTTCTTTTTTTGAGTGGCGTTGCAACGCATGCCGAGTACTCGCTAGTCTATAATAAAATCTTGTTAATTCAAGAGACCAAAAAAATAAATATTAGAATTACGTGAAACCATGTTAACTCAAAATTCAAGGGACCAAAAAATATTTTATCATGTGGGTCTAATCGAATTAATGTTTTCAATGACGAGTCGAGAACTTCTAGTATCGAATTGACAATTTCCGGCGGCGGCTGGTATCAATCTTTTTGAAAAGTACCGACGTACGGTGGCTGCTAATATTAATATATTTGAACATTATCAGCGTACGGCAGCTACTAAAGTAAACATATTTAACAATTACCAACGTGTCGCGGAAGCGGGAACCGAGATATATAAAAGAGGTTCTATGCGCGTGATGTGTCCACAGATACATGAGATGGCTCTACACGTGCAGGCACAGGTAAAGGCTTTTTTTTTTGTTAAAATTTATCATTTAAAGTTATCATACTCCCAATATTCACTAGAAACGCTAATCAAAGCCAGAACCAGATGTAATGAAATGGACTATGTTTCTCTGAAAATGGAACATTATCAGAATTCAAACATACTTACTTACTTACCATCACGCCGTTTCTCCGTGGGGGTAGGCAGAGAGGATAGAGCGCCACACTCTTCTGTCCTGACACACAATTCTCGCCTCATCCACATTCATACATCTTGTCATACAAGCTCGCTGATTGTTGAGGCTTCTAACAGAACCATCCTCCATTATCTGGTTTATCTTGTCGTGCCAAGTCTTCCGCGGACGTCCTCTATTTCTGGTTCCATCAACACTTGCGTCATATATCTTTCTTACCATTCTCTCCTCATTCATCCTTTCCAAATGACCAAACCACCTAAGTGATCCTTTCTTAATCTTACTCACTATACTAACATCAGCTTTACATTCTTTCCTTATTTCTTCATTCTTTACTCTGTCATAAATAGATTTGCCACAAATACGTCTAAGTGATCTCATTTCCACTGCATTCAGTCTACTTTCGTTCCTTTTCTGCCAGCTCCAGGCCCCACTTCCATACATCAGTGTCGGTACCAGGATTCCATTATGCACCACTAGTCTTGCCTCGGTTAACAAATTCGCGTTAGATATAATTCCATTCAAAGCGCCGTTTACTTTATTTCCTGCAGTCACCCTTCTTTCGATATCATTCTCAGCCTTTCCGTTTCTATCAAACATACTTCCCAAATATACAAACTCATCTACTTGTTCCAAACATTCATTACCTACAAGTATTTTGCATGGTGTCTTGCTTTCCTCCTTCTCGAATACCATCACTTTCGACTTGTTAACATTCATCATGAGGTCGCTTTCCTTGCATACATCGTACATTCTACTCACCAGATTCTGTAGTTCTTGTTCATTATTCGCCATTAGTACTGCATCATAGGCGTACAATAAACAGCATACAATCAAATCGCCCATTTTTGCTCCTACATTCATACATTTATCCATATACAAGTTGAACAGCCATGGAGACATTACACAACCCTGCTTGAAACCCTTTGTAATGTCAAACCATGGTGTGAGTGCTCCATTGATTCTTACACACGCAGAACTTCCTTCGTATAGGGATGCGATTGCGCGTATAAGTTTACTATTCACCCCGTAATCAGAGAGTACTTTCCACAACTTTTCTCTTATAACTCTATCATATGCTTTCTGTAGATCTACGAAGGCACAAAAAAGTTTTAGATTTTTCGCCAAAAACTTTTCTGTCATCACTCTTAGAGAAAAGATCTGATCCATGCATCCTCTTCCATCCACAAATGCCCCTTGCACGTTCCATACTTTTTCTTTCGTCACCATTCTTGCTCTTTCTATTAAAATTTTTCCATACAGTTTACCTACAGAGCTCAGTAGACTAATAGCCCTATAGTTACCACATTCCATTTTCGACCCTTTGCCTTTGTAAAGAGGCATGATAACAGCCCTCCTCCAATCTAACAGGGTGTGGCTCTCTTCCAAACATTGATTGAAGAGCGTATGAAGCCACAAGATAACTAATGGGCCACCAGCCTTGATATACTCTGCACCAACATTATCATACCCCACAGCCTTACCATTCTTCATATGTTTTATTGCACACTTTATTTCTTCCATACTTATTGCATTTATTTCGTTTTCCTCATTCATACTTACCCCAAAGAGCCTCTTAGGTGCTTCCTCATTTGCATTCTCTACACTTTCATACGTTTCCTGGAAATATTTCATCCATCTATCTTTTATTTCATCCTCATTCGTTAACATCTCTCCATTTACTGACTTAATAGCTTTCATACTACTGCTTTCAGCACCACATCGAGATTTTTTGACCGCCTTCCAGAAGAATTTTATATTATCCTGAGAATTCAAACATTGTAATATTAAAACCTTTTTTTTTTAAATAATTTCATGGAACTACAAGTGATAACTATAAGAGAAAAGAAAACAATTTGAATAAAAATTGTCGTGGTCTAATATCCCTGATCTATGTTTGTTAATCAATTTCACCCCCTTCGCAACCTTAGCAGATTTAATAATGTCTTTGTTTTTCACAATGTCGTTCTCGGCATACGGTATATAGCAGCCAAGTTCCGGATACGCATGCCACCTTCATACTTTTAATAATCTCTTTTTTCACCTCTGGTGAGCCTAACCATTTTCTTTGTTATTTGGCCCTTCTTATTAAACTCATGGTTAATGAATTTACAAAAATCACGAAAAAACACAAAATTCACAAAGTTATAGCGCGCGTTGTTTACTGAATGACAGAAACAATCGTGCTGACGCAGTGTGTAGTCGTGGTAGAAATGCCCCCTCTCCAAAAACCGAATTCAGCCGATCGAAACTGAGGACGTAAGCGTACACCATTTGACGCACGCAAGTGGTCGCCAAACAAAGGTCGTATGTCAAACGAATTTTTTTGCATCCAAATAGGATGTATACCAAGATACCACTGTATTAATCTTAAATCGAAGGATATAAAATTTTTTTTTTGGTACAAGTAATTACAATAAAAATGTAAACACAGTCGATTCCGCTTAATTGGGACCAGGAATTTGGCCCAATTAAGCAGCTTCCCCAATTAACCGAAGCGAGCTTAAAATTAAATAATAAATATTTTTCTTTAAATACGTAGGGCTCCCTTCATTGCCTTCCTGCATATAATAACGCTGTAACCCGGCTATAGTTTTTTTTTTCTGGTTACTTACAGGCACAGTTGCATATTAGTCATCAATATCTTGTTCATCTAATTTATGATGTTACGATTTAATGCTTCAACAATAGCATCCTCATTCTTTATTTCCATCGTTATCTATTGTCGAAAACTCTTGATAATTAACAATAGAATTTCTATCATTAAAGTATTAAGCAAGTTTCGCTATATGTACCTTTTCGATCCATTCCCTAAATAGGGTTTTCGATTTTGAGCAAATTTTTAAAACCCGGGTTTCGGGTTTGACAGGTTTTTTTTATTTAAAACCCAGGTTTTCCCAGGTTTACTTGGTTGGTTCCAGGGGGTCAATAGCAAAGAACTAAAATAATAAATAGTTTCTTAGAACCATTTAATTTATTTCAAAATTTCAAGTATAAAAAATAACAGTAAATAAATTTAATGTTAATAAACATATACATATACAGTGAAACCCTCTCAATACGTTTTCCAAGGGACTGCCAAATAAAATCTTATTAAGCAGGAAAACTTATTAACAGTGATTTCAATATTTCCATACTTTATTTGACCATAACATCTAATATTGTATTTTAACTAACATTAGAATAATTAAAAAATGAAAAAATTTTATTTATAAAAAAATTATTAAAAAACAATTTATTCTATAAAAGTTACTTATATAAATATGTATTTGAAAATCACAGCATAAATAGGCATACCAAAACGAGTAACAAAAATGCAACAAATTAATAATAACGAAGAAGATTAAATGAATGATAATAAAATGTAACTATAAAATGCTAGATGAAAATGAAATGATTAAAAACAAACTTGTAAAATATTGATGACTATCTAATAAAATACAACTAATCTTCTAATGTTCCCTTAAAATATATTAAATACTACTTACAAGGAAACTAAATAATATTATAAGGAAACTAAATGTAGAATAAAATTTGAACTTTCTAAATTACCTATACATAAAAAATTACTACTAAAACATGATTATAAAAAAAAACTATAAAACGAAATTTAAATTAAACTCACATAAAATATCTAACTACCTAAATAAAATAAATCGATGTAACAAAAGAGAATATAAAACATAATTAAAATTAAACCCATAAAGTATCTACCTAAATAAAGTAAAACGACGTAGCAAAGAGCAAAATAACCAATGACAACAAGACCAAAACACAAAATGATTTCAAATTCAAATTATTCGGCGTTTTATAGTAAAATAAGGGTAGGTCAAAGTTATTCGGAAATAAAATTCGCCACCTGTAAGTCCGACGAAAGTTCATACTTTTAAAGCCAGCAATCCACTCTCGCCGAGGCAAGGCGAGAGTAGCCGAGCACGAGAATGTAATACAACTCTCGGCTTGCATCGCCTATCTCGTATCGACACTGGTCGTCTCGTGCCATCTCGCTTGGCCACGCACGCCTCGCCTCGCCCCGTCCACGCTCTGTTCTGGTCGGAGCGTAGACGAGGCGAGGAGCCTTCGTATCTCTTCCTGGCCAACTTGACGAATACACATTTAAAAAAAGTACTGTTTGTAAATGAAAACCTGTTGGACTGCATATCTAAAATTTATCCCTTTTGATGAGTTTTACATCATTTACCTGTACACTCGACATATGGCCTTGATCAGTGTAATTGAGACATGGAATACTCGCCCTTACTGAATCTCATTTCAGAGAAATTATTGTCCGCATTGACATCGACGATGGCAGGTCCGAACTTACAATTATTATTATTGTCCTTAATTTTACAATTAAAATTTTTAAATCACAAATATGATGACATTATTTTTGCTTTGTTTATTTATTTTGTGCTGATGAAAAAAATCAAACAAACAAATAGATCAGCTGGTTACGTTAATTCAGTTGTCTCTGTGGTTTGCTCTGTTAATAAATTTTGTTAATAAATTTTCAAATATAATAATTTGGTTATTTTAGTTGTCAAGAAATATTAATCAAAGGTGAACCAGAAGTACTTAAAATGAAACAGCTCCCAATGAAAGCAGTTCCCTGTGGTTTCTCCGAAAACGGATGTTATCAGATTTCGAACATAATAATAAAAATATATTTTTTTATGAGAATATAAATTAATACATAAACCGCTTTCGAAAAATTCATTTTCTTTCATGCAAAAATCATGGTTTTAATTAGTTTATTTGACATTCTGATGAAGGAAAAGATATTTTCCGAAACCGGTTGGCATATTAAATTTAACTTATAAAAGTGGTTTAAAACGAAGTTATAAATAATATTTGTTTAAATAATTTTGTGAACTACAAGTGAGGGTACTAGTTGCAAAGTCAGCAACCTCCAATATTATTTGTTCTAACTTTTAATGCAGTTGTCTTTTCAAACTTAACTCATTTTTATATTTATTGGTCATTCAAAATCGGTGTTAGTTGCAAAATCAGTCGCTTTTCCCGCTGCCATTTATATTAGAATTGAATCAATAGCAGTCTTCGTTACTCAGAAATTTAAAAGGCCGCCAGTATGGAAACTATATTATTTTTGGAAAAATATGTTGTATTTATTATGTTTTTCAAACCAGATTATGGGGATTATTATTTATAACAAGAAATACATTAATTAATATATTGTTACAAGTATACATAATAAGATTACACAAAATTTATTCATTCAATTATAAACTCAAAATTTGACAAAGCAATTCGATACTTGGAATTCCCGAAATAAATTGAAGGTTCAGGCCAAACATAATTAGGGTAATACGGGGAAACAGATGAAAATAAAAATGTCAATTTATTTATTTATTTATTTATATATATTTTGACATCCATATTTTTGTAGTTACAGAGGTGGATACATAACATACATAATACATATTTTAATGTGTGAGATGGAGTAGACTTCACCTCTGATATATACAGCGTTGTCCTGGCTACTTTGCTAGACTAAAGTCTGTGTTAAAGTAGCCAGTTTTTTTTTTTTTTTCGTGCTGTTGTGTTATTTGGAATAAAAAAATAAATCAAATATGAATAAAAAAGTAAGAATAAAATTAAAAAAATAAAAGTATAATAAAATAAAAATATGTGGAGTGGGAGTGTTGTAGGACTAGTGAGTTATTAGTAAAAGAATTGTATACATTATAGTAAATTGTTGGATATCCATGCTTCTGATTCATCTCTACCTGATTGAATCATATATTGGGTCCATATTTGTGTAATCTTATAGTAATTGTACGATTTCCAGTTGGTACTGAGTGTATTGTATAGTTTCGGAGCTAGGAACATGTAGAATCTTTGATAAAATGTCGTTGTTGCTCTCGGAACTGGTGTGTAGATGTTTGTTGTTTGTCTAGTGTTGTGTCCATGATTTATTGCTTGGGGAGAGTTGTTATTAGTATGGAAGTATTGAATGAGTCTCAACATAAAGATTTGTCTTATATCAAGGACATTGTACTCTTTAAATATAAGGTCTGATGGATATCTAAAGGGACGACCAATTATTACCTTGAGAATTGTTTTTTGTGCTTTTTTAGCCGACTTCAATATTGTTTTTGCTGCTCCTCCCCAAACTAAAATAGCATAATTGATTAAAGAGTAGCACAATGCAAAGTACACCGATCTCAAGAGTTTGCAATCAACTATACATCGAATTCCTTTAAAAAAGTAAATTAGTTTTCTTATGCGTTTTGCTAGATTCGATATATGTTCTTTCCAGTTAAGATGATCATCGATCAGTACTCCCAGATGTCGAATAATTTTGACTCTTGTCAGTTTTTCACATTGGCATGCGGACGCCGTGGTCTTGTTTGCTTTGCAGTCATGAACGACGAGTGTAGGACTTTGACGTGGTGTTGTTCTTTCGTTAATACAGAAACATATATATTTTGATTTTTTTGTATTAAGTGATAGGAGGTTCGTATCAAACCATTTTTTCGCCTTGTTCAGACCATCCTGTGCACGAGTATTGACCTCTTCCCAAGACTTACCCTCAAAGCAAAGCACGGTGTCATCCGCGAAAGTGATTATTTTTCCATTGTTTAGGGTCATATTACAAAAGTCGTTAATGTATGCTAGAAATAATATAGGACCTAAAATGCTTCCTTGTGGAACACCGTGTGTTATCAATGATGGATTGCTGTATTTTTCATTATTTTGGACAATTTGACGTCTATTTGTTAAGTAATCCTTAAACCACTTATATGCTATGCCCCTTACTCCTATGTTTTCAAGTTTTTTTAGCAATAGTAGGTGCGGTACGGTGTCGAATGCTTTTGCAAGGTCAAGAAAAATCCCCATGCATTTGTTTCCCTTGTCCAGGTTCGATACGATATATTCCACGAGAGACATGAGTGCATCTTCTGTGTTGCGTTTCGATCGGAAACCAAATTGTTGATTCGATAGAATGTTGTTTACATCCAGAAATTTAAGGAGCCTCCGTTTAACAATTTTTTCTAGAATTTTTGAAAAAACACTTAGAAGAGAAATCGGTCTATAGTTGGATATATCACTAGGGTTTCCGCTTTTATAGATTGGGCATAGCAACGAATCTTTTAGCACGGTTGGAAAGACTCCAGTTTGCAAACTCAGGTTAGTAATAAATGCAAGTGGTTCGGTTACGTATGACTTAATTTCTTTTACAAGCTTGATAGAAATACCATCTTTACCTGGAGCACTATTAGTTTTTAATTCCTGTATAACTGTGTTAATTTCATGTGGTGTAGTCGGAGTTAAAAATAATGAGTTTGATGTTTGCGAATTTAGGCGGACATTATTACATAACTGTAATTCATTTGTGTTCATTCTAAGTAAGTGATCATCTGAAATTTTTTTACCTATTGAAGAGAAGTATTTATTTATATAGTTTAAAATATCAGTCTGATTTTCATCAGTATTTGGAATGTTTTCATCATTAACCATCTGAAATACTTTATTACTTTTTTCTATATTAGAATTGGTAAATTCTCTAATAATTTGCCAACATTTTTTTGTATTGGTTTTATTTTGATCTACTAAATTTCTATAATATAGTATTTTCGCCGTTTTTGTTGCCTTATTACAGATATTTCTATATCGCTTGTATTGAATTCGTACGTCTAAGTTGAGAGGATACTGCTGAACTTTTTTGTGAAGTTTGTCGCGCTTTCTTATACTTGATATTAGACCCTCAGTGATCCACGGTTTTATGTTTCTTTTTGTAGAGTGAGATTTATAATACTGGTTTTTGGTGATGTGTTGTTGCAATATAGTATTAAATTCTTTAAAAGCTGAGTTTACATCCTCGCAGTCATATACTGAATTCCATGCTTCCTGTTCTAGGTCTTTAATCAGTTCGTTGTAATTGATACATTTTCTTCGCAGATTGTTAGTTTTGTGTGATTTTTTGGTGTACTGTTCGATGCCCATCATAACCGGAAAGTGGTCGGTTATAGGTGATTGACAAATTACTGCGTGAATTGGAGACTTGGACTTAATCATAATATGGTCGAGACAAGATTTATCTCGTGTAGGTTTGTTTATTGCTGAGAGGAGTCCGTGGTGAGCTAGAACATCGAGGTAGTCTTGAGTGATAGTAGGCAGTGACTGATTGATGACGTCGATATTAAGGTCGCCTGTGATAATTATTTCCTTTGATTGTGAGAGAGTGGTAAGGAAAGTATCTAGTGACACTACGAATGTCGCAGCGTTCTGAAATGAGGGCGGGCGATATAACGCTAGAACATGAGTAAACTTGTCAATGATTAGGTGAAGGCAGTTTACATCTTGTATGATGGATGATTCTTCATGTGTGACATGTAAATTGTTATGAGTGTACACTACCACTCCGTCATTTTGGTTAAAATGTATGGTTGTAGCGTGTACATTGTAGCCTTTTATTTGCTTCGGTACGGACAAGTTGTTCAGCCAACATTCTGTGCAAATTATTATATCAAAATTGATGTTAGTGCGTTGGAGTAGCACTTGCAAGTTATCGAAATTGTAATTAATGCTTCGAATATTGACATTGAGTAATTTAATTCTTAGATTTTCATTAATTATTTCTTTGCAAGATTCCGGTTCCCCGACTTCTCTCGTTTCTATATGTTCGAATTCTTCTAGGACGTCATCAAAATTAATGTCTTCAAAGCCTTTTAACGAAATTAAAATTGTGCGTATTTATTGTGCTAATGGCGATACAGTTTAGTCTGATGCATGTACGTGTGAATGAAATGTACTGGAAATTGCTGACAATAAATAGGAAAGATAGATTGATTCGTTTGAATTCTGTTAATGGCTCCACTAATGATATGAATAGTTTGTGAAGATGTGTAAATATATTTATGGTAAAAAATAAAGAAGTGTTTTTTTTAAAAGAAGAAAGATTTAAATAAATAGGGTAAAAGTGAAATATGAGATAGCAGATAAATTTAGTAAAGGATAGTCATATAGACGAGAGGCAAGACTCGTTAGACACTAAAATAACTTTGTCGCCTTCAGTTTTCCGTACATAAATTTTACCATTTCGGGTCCAAACAAATTTAATATTTTTTTCTTTTGCCCATTTTTTTGTTATAGCTAAAAGACGTTTGTTTTTATTCGGTAAATGCTCAGAGATGTAAATATAATGAAAATCTTTTGTTGACATCCCTATATCAGAGGTGTTGAGCCTATTGCGTCCCACACTGTTTACATTGTAATTTTTCGCCATTTTTAGAAAATTTTCGCGAGCATTTTTACAATGGAATTTAACAATAGTGGGATAGGGCGTGTCCGGCTTTAGTGGTCTGGGTCCTCTATGAATGGCGGAAATTGATCCTGGCGGTACTACATATTTTGTCTATATGTTATTTGAAAAGACAAGCTTATCCTAAAATGAAGCCTAATTCAATGTGGATCATCGTAAGAGTTAAGTAAATTGTTGTGTATGCCAACAATTTATTCTAAGGGTTTTTCTGCTTCCTAAGCAATTAAGAATATTTTAAGGTAGATATTAGTAGAAATAAAACAAAATGACCAGTGTGGATCTGGTATTGTACATGCTGAATGTATTGTTTATGACAGCTGGGGTTCTGTTTTGTTGATTTTTGGGATTTATTATACTTGGGCACTATGTTTTATTGGCCTATTGAAATATTATGTTTTTTGTAAATGGATAAACTTTTATGATACATGGAAAAACCCATTTAAAGAGAGTTCATTTTATTGCACCCATCCAAAGAATACCTATCACTTTCATTTTTATAAATGTCAAACAAAAAAAATTCTGCAAAAAACGTATTACAAGGGACATTTTATAGGGATAAACTGAGTTCTGTCGGAAATATTTTAATTTATTAAGCGGGGAAACTTATTATTTGGAAAACGTATTAAGCATAAAAAAAATACATAATTTGTATGGGACTTTTTCGGGACCGAAAAATGTAATCCTAAGGCGTGAAAACGTATTAAAGGTGATCATATTAAGAGGGTTTCACTGTATGTATAACTTAAATAAAAGTAGTACAAATATCAAATTTTTTTATAAAACTTCCTTACAACCATCATTACACTCAACGTATCATCATTGAGTTAGCTTCTGAGTTTATTAGCAAAGAGACCCATTACAGAAAATGCTTGTTCTGCTTCCACCGAAGTTGGTCGATTGTTATTAAAGGCCTGAAAAGTTTATCTAACATTTCAGGTCAGCTTTTTGTTGCCCGAAACAACTCAATTTCTTTTCTTATGATATATGAACCAGATTTTGATTTTTTATGATTTTCCTTATTATCAGTAATATACTAAGCTCATCAGATAGGTACATTTGTTTAGTACAAGCACCAATACTTGCAGCATCATCTTTAACTCGTACCTCAACTGCCACTTCTGGTTCAGACTCTGAGCCATGAGCTATGGTGTGCAACGCCGCCAATACATCTCCATCTCACTTCTTCTCATTGTATTTTTTAATCATTTGTTTGAGAGCTGTACCGAGTCCGACTAGTTAAATTCAGTCTTGGTTCCAAATTAAGAAATATAATTGGTATTCTGCTGTATTAGATAAATAACTAATTCTCCAGATTTACATAAAAAATTCCCTGGGTTTCCGGGTTCGGGGAAACCTGGGTCAAAAACCCTAACCCTAAACTCCCTTTTTTCACAAATGCATTTTAAAAGTACACTTAAAAAAGTGCAATAGATGCGTTCTGCGAAAAATCGCACCAAAAAAGCTATGACTTACATAGAAAAAGTGAAGATGCGTTCCATGGATTATAAAAATCGCATAACTTTGAAACAGTTATATAAAATATACCCAAAATCGCACAAAAAAAAGTTAATAGAAAATCAAGAAAACTATAAGGCATTCAAAAAATAATTTAAAATCTTTATTTACTTTATTTTACTAAACAATAACATTTTTGGTGACATTTTAAGAATGTCTGCATCTTTGGGAAAATATTAAGGATCGCTGACATCTGTAACGCCAGACATCTGCTAAAGAAATAATAATAATTTTAATTACAAACTATCATCGCTGTATGATAATTTTTATTGCGATTTGCGATATGGCCCAAAATTGCTTTCTTCTTCGGAAGAAATAGTATGCGCAATCGTAGTATCAGCATCGATCTCATCATTGTTCTCTGTAGATTTTCTCTTTCTAACAATATAATTTGTGATTAAAGTTTGTTCGGATTTTCTTGTTTCGATGACTAATTGTTTATGCAGTTCCTCATACCCAGAAATACAATTTTTGAGCCCATGTTGAAACTTGAAAGCTCTTTCAGAATTCATATCATGAAGAATAAAATGATCTTCCAATTTACGGTAAAGTTGTAGACCTTTCCGAATTATATTTGCCGTGAGGGGAACTGGTATTTCTTCCACCATGTCATCGTTTTCTGATTCTTTGTCAGTATTCAGAGTTAAATTGATAATATCATTGTCACTTATAGCATTGTCCGTAAGTAATTCGTCAATATCATTTTCATTGAAGGTATCAAATCCCTCTCCGCCAAATCTCACGCACATGCCCTTGTCACATTGTAATAAACAGGTGAAATACTGAATTTTGCACTACAGTATGTGAACAACGTGCTGTTAGTTACGTTTTTACATATGTACATTTATATAGTCTCAAAAGCATATGTATTTAAAAAAAGAAAATTGCATTAAAAAAAACCGCATAACTTGGAAATCGCACAAAAAGAGAGTCGAGTGTAAATGAACTACTACTATTTTTTTGTATTGAACCACCATAATGTTCAATGTAACAGTCTTATATTGTTATATGTGTATTGTACAGCTCCACCAATCCCACCGCAACAGCCTTCTGAGGAGGATAAGCGAAAGCTGGCTCGGCGTGAGGCGCACCTTTTGAGAGAGCTGCGCATTTTCTTGCGTGATGTGTGTCGTAAGCTCGCTGCCAACCGGCGGTTCTACAAGTTCACCAAGCCCGTTGATCTGGAGGAGGTACACCTTTATTTTTATACCTTTAATAATTAAGTAATTAAAGCAAATTAGACACATGTAGTGGAAGCAACCGCTTGATGACGAACACATTATTTAAATTATTTTCACAGGTGACCGATTATCTGGACATCATTAAGCAGCCCATGGACCTAGAGTCGATGATGACTAAAGTAGATTTGCACCGTTACAATTGTGCACGTGATTTTCTAGAGGATATCGATCTCATTTGTGCCAATGCTTTGGAGTACAATCCAGACAGGTAGAGTTTAATTTTTCATACCATTACATTTTTGAGAACTCACTCAAGAAATAAAATATAAAATTGCCTCGTGGCACTGAGGGAATGGGACATAAAAAATGTATCCAATTTAAAAAATCAAATTATTTTGGCCAATCTAATTATTGTATATTGCAATACATATTTTAAAAATGAACAACTGATATAATTGAGAGTTGAATATACGGGATGTCATTTTATTTTATTTATGATTCAGTGCCATTTTAAGACTACCCATAGCAGATTTAATCAGTTGCCTACCCAATGCAAACGTTTTTAATTCATCTCGAGGTCAAAACTTTTTGAGGAAAAAATAAACATAAAGGAACAGGTTCATGGAACATAATTTTTTACACATATATTTACATATTTGTGCACTCAACCAAAGACAAAACCGTATTATAAATTTAGACTCTTTAACTAACCATTATATTAGTTTTAGTTAGTGTTTTCATAGACTCTTGATGAGAGGGTCTGACTTCCCAAAACTACAATATTAATAATGAAACTATAATAATATTGAGTTGTATGTGTAGTATAAAGTTTGGTTCAATAAAAAATTAAAATAACATTATTTTTTTTGTATTTGCAATTTCTATGAAAATCATGTAACCAGCAACCTAGTTTGTTACAACGCAGAACCTTGGCTCGTTTTAGTGTTTGACATATTGCTTTTTTTTTTAATTCTAAATCTAACCTCACATAAATTAATTTTTTAAGTCACGGACAGAGTGATCTACACCAAAACATCACTATTAAACAAACCATTTCTTTCAACCCAAGTGAACAATTTATGTATAGTGCACTTTAGGAAAAAATATTGTCGTGTACATTTCTGACATGTTCTAAACTGCAGTTTTTAGACTACACAGAATATTCTTACCTTATCATATTGCTCGATACTTGTCCACAGTATCTGTATTGTATATCGTAAAGTGGCAACGCCAGCTATCTCATTTTTCATCACTTTTTAAGAGAGGAATAAAACTGTTTTCTGTATGACTAATGCTACTTCCAATACTTATTTCTTTAATGTCCAGTTTTATTGGCAAACCATTAAATATCAAGGCTTTCCTAACGTACACACGGTCGTGATTCCACCTCAGTATCGCAAAAAATTGAGATAGCCGGTGTTGCTACTTAGGTAACGATATGTATATAATAATAATGTATTTCATTTATGTGGAAGAGTAATATATACACATCATTAACACATTACATAATGTGATACTGATTTAATATGCATTATCCATACGTAAATTCCATTATACAATATTTTGATTATAACACACAAATTGTGTATAATTTTTTTTGTTATTTAGATAATACTTGAACCTTCAAACAATATCATCTAAAATATCCTCCCTTCACACAAACCTTTAAATAATAAAGCTGCAACACGAACAATGTTCACTGTGAAATTGACTATTTCATTAATTAAAGTCTTGAAGTCAGACTCTCATTGCGTTGAGTTGTTTTAGATTTATGTGATGAAGAAAAATCCTGCTGGAAGATAAAGTGTTCTGATTTGAATATGGTCTCGTTCAGGGGCTTTACACCCTTCTCTTATAAGAATTTATTTTGTTCTTGACAACTTTGACACAAAAATCCTCAGTCCAATGCAACCCTTTCACAAGACTCCCAATCAGACCATAACAGATCCAAGATGATGCACTCTGCAATCTATGAATCATTTGAGTAGTTTCAGGGGATCTAAGAGCTCATATAATACATGCGTTTATCTTGCTCATTGGATAATGTCTGAGTATTGAAGATTTTCATATCGGGAAAATAAATTTTTGCATTACAATAAAGAAATATGCTCCGGTGGATATCCCGCATATCTGGTCTTCCTGATATCCCGCATAGATATATTTAATTTTTCTCCAGTAGACCATCATCTTAAAATATGATATTATTAAAGGAGACAAACTTCTTGTTGAATTCTTTCTGGGCATAATTTTCTACCTCCGAAGTGGATTTCGGAAATTTACATTACTCACAACTTTGGCGATCCCTGAATTTCTTATGAAGAATATACTCCATGTGTATGGGTCAACTTTCCATGGCCAACTCACTATTATCTAAAGATCATAAAGGATTTAATTTGCATGTAACAATGCTTTCAACTATATATACCCGCTTTTATTTATTTTACTTTTATCTGTGTAACAATATTTATGTCAGGATTAGGAACATCCAACCACTACTGACCATGCCAGTATTAAAATATCGCTTGATATGGCCTTGCTATTTTTAGTACATATATACATATTCTGATCTTTAAAAGCCGGGGGGGGTTCCTTTCTTTCATTCCTTCTTCCATCTCATCCTCTACCTATAATCTATCCTATTGAGAGATGAAATAGGTTTCATATTGTCATAAAATATAAATTATTCATTTATATAACAAATAACATCCTCTACCTATAATTAGGTAAATTTCAACAGAAATAATACCTATTTCTATTTCTAAATATATCTATATACAGGTGTAACAGACCTAATCCACAAAGTTTATGGGTGAATGAATATGTGCCTAATCTCAATTATGTCAGAGATATAAGCATTTCAAAAAAAATGGTTATTATGCGATTATTTCGATTAATTGAAATATTTTATTGATTCCTAATTATATATTAAATACAAGAAATCAAAGGTCATCGAATTTCGAGCAGCCAGACTATATTTTGTTAGATGATTTAGAGCCTGAAGCAAAGATATAGATTAATGTTGGACAAATTTTGTAAATATTTATTTCGTAGTACATAGACTTAAGGCTTAATATGATTTTGTAAAAAATTCTAACTATAGTATTTTTCGTAACGGTACATATTTTTTTATACATTTTTGATTCGTAGTTTAGTCAAGTATCCACCCATAAAATATTATGGACTAAGTCTGTTACACCTGTAGATATATATACAGTAAAACCGCGATATAACGAAATCCAAGGGACCGAAAAATAAAAATTCGTAATAACGAATTCCCACATATAACGAAAAAAATAAAAATACCTACTCTATGTTACGCGCCGTCGCAAAAAAAATGTTGCGCGGCTTCAAAAAAGATCGCAAATTCTGCAAACAATGGAGGAAGAAGGTCATAGGGAACTGAATACCTACATATTTTTAGTAGTTTTGTTATTAAAACAGATAAGCAAATGGATAATCAAAGGAATTAAATTAAGAACAGAACCTATTCAACACCAATTGGAAGATATTTTTGTAAATTCCAGAATATTGCAAACACAAAACAATATTTTAATTGTGTTTAAATGTAGAGCCGCTTCAGAGATAGTTTTGGGCATGAAACATACAAAATAATTAAAAAATAACAATTTTACAGTTAAATCGCGGCATTTTTATAAAATGAGTCGTATATAAATTACGAAGGTACTTACCGGTAACGGCGGCAACCACTTCAAAATATATTTATAATCGTTAAAATTGTTCACTTAAAAATTATCGTTAACATTGTTCACTTAAAATACACGAAAACAATAGTTAATAGAAATACAAAATGCCGTACAAAAATAGTCCATAAAATATTTTAACGAATTATTTATATTATTGACGAGTTCACACGAAAACAATTGTCAAACGAAAATGAATTTATGTAAATATTCAGTTCGGTCATGCAATAATCGCGTTAAAAGCTGAACAAACTTAACTCTATAGACGTTACACTAAGACTGACATTTCCAATAAGTACATACTGCAACTTTCGGGGGGTTCCTATTAGTTTTTGTATTTTACAGCTGTTTGAGTCTGGGATTGCAATACATATTAGAGGCGTATGCGTACGTAAAACGTGTCTTAAGTGAACGCCGCAAGAATTATGTCAAATGGTTTTATGGGCCTATTATGAACCCAAGAAGTTTGAATTGTTTTACTACCTTGTGGGCCGACCGCCGCGCACCGCCGAGAAGGCCATAAAACCGTTCGCATACGGCAGATGCATCGGCGCAGCTTTGTAAGTGCGAAATAATATTTTCATCTTAACATTTTTTTATTTCGTTATAAATACGTAAAGGTATTGGCATTTTTTCGTACGGGACAAAAATGATTTTGTTATAAATATTAACGGGATTTCGTTATATAAATGCATTTTTGTATGAAAAATTGGTTTTAGGGACTAAATTTCGATTTTTTTTTTTCGATATACGTCATTTTTCGCTATATCGGGTTTCGTTATATCGCGGTTTTACTGTATATATATATATTAAATACTATTTAAATGTATTAATTAGAAGGATATATATATAAAATCAATTTTAAGAATGTGTTCTTAATAATATATATATGTTATATTTAATGTTTTCACGGGTAAAAAATAACAAATTATTTTCTGGAGAAAACCGCGTCAAATAGTCTTAAAAAGGACTTTTACACTCCCATTGTTTTGAGTAAATAACGTTACTCATTTTCGAGGGTCTTTTATCTTGAATCCTGCTAAACTGACTAGTAAACTCGACCGTTCGAAGCAAGAGCCATCTAATCATTATATGTGTGTATATATATATATATATATATATATATATATATATATAATTCATATCTCATACATATATATGTATGAGATATGAATTACAGTAGTTCTAATCTGCTTTCAATTCAAATTCAAATACAGTGAAACCCTCTTAATATGTTTTCCAAGGGACCGCCAAATAAAATCTTAAGCAGGAAAATTTATTAACAGTGATTTCAATATTTCCATGCTTTATTTGACCATAACATTGAATATTGTATTTTAATTAACATTAAAATATTTTATTTATAAAAAAAGTATTATTATATAAATAATTAACAACATATAAAAAAACTTACTATCTAAACGGCAAAAAAAACTACTACTAAAAAGTGATTATAAAAAAAATAACTAAAATGAAATTAAAATTAATCTTACATAAAATATCTAACTACCTAAATTAAATAAATTGATGTAGCAAAGGTGAATATAAAAAAATATATATATAAAACGAAATTAAAATTAAACTCATAAAATATCTAACTACCTAAATTAAATAATTCTACGTAACAAAGGAAAATATAAAACAAAATTAAAATTAAACCCGTAAAGTATTTACCTAAATAAAATAAATCGACATAGCAAAGAGTAAAAGTAAAACCACTGACAAGACCAAAACACAAAATGATTTCAAATTTAAATTATTCGGCGTTTTATAGTCTATAGCGACACAGAATTCTCTAGTGAGACGGGCACAGTCCAAACAAATTTTTTATATGCATAATATAGTTATAAATAATAAATAAATAAATAAATAGTAGAATAAGAATAGGTCAAAGTTATTAGGAGATAAAATATGTCACCAGTAAGTCTGACGAAAGTTCATACTTTTTACAAAATGTAAAATTGTTTGCACTACAAGACATTTGTATCTTTTCCTGGCCAAATTGACAAATGCACATTTAAAAAAAGTACCGTTTATAAATTAAAACCTGTTGAACCACATATCTAAAATTTATCCCTTTTGATGAGTTTTACATAATTTCCCTGTATACTCGATATATTGCCTTGATCAGTGTAATTGAGACATGGAATACTCGCCCTTACTGAATTTCAGTTCAGGGAAATTATTGTCGGCATTGACATCGACGATGGCAGATCCGAACTTACAAAAATACATTAATAGTATTTTTGTCCTTAATTACAACTTAAATTTTTTAATCACAAATATGATGACATTATTTTTGCTTTGTTTATTTATTTTGTGCTGATGTAAAAAATCAAACAAACAAATAGATCAGCCAGTCATGTTAATTCAGTTGTCAGTGCCCTGTGGTTTGCTCTGTTTTGTTTATTTGTTAATAAATTTTCAAATACGTATCGGTCGCGAAAATAAATAATTTGGTTATTTTAGTTGTCAAGAAATATTAATCAAAGCTGAACCAGAAGTAATTAAAATGAAACAGCTCCCAATGAAAGCAGTTTCCTGTGGTTTCTCCGAAAACGGATGTTATCAGATTTTGAACATAATAATAAAAAATAATATTTTTATGAGTTAAATTAATACATAAACCGGTTTCGAAAAATATCTTTTCTTTCATACAAAACATTGTTTTAATTAGTTTATTTAAGAAGGATGAAGGAAAAGATATTTTCCGAAACCGGTTGGCGTATTAAATTTAACTCATAAAAGTGATTTAAAACAAAGTTATAAATAATATGTGTTTAAATAATTTCGTGAACTACAAGCGAGGGTACTAGTTGCAAAGTCAGCAACCCCCATTATTATTTGTTCTAACTTTTAATGCAGTTGTCTTTTCATACAATTTTTAAAAGTGTTAATTTATGAGCAGTCAAACTTAACTCATTTTTATATTAATTGGTCATTCAAAATCGGTGTTAGTTGCAAAATCAATTGCTTTTGCCGCTTTTTCACTACCCAGAATTTTAAAATGCCACCAGTATAGAAACTAGATTATTTTTGGATAAATATGTTGTATTTATTTTGTATTTCAAACCAGATTATGGGGATTATTATTTATAAAAAGAAATGCATTAATAAATATATTGTTCTTTATTTCACGTTTTATCCAAATAAAAATTTAGAGGTAGCTGAGATTGCGACTAAGAAACAATAATGCGAAGAAATATAAGCAGTTTGCATTAAAATTCTTGGAGTCGAACATGTTAAAGGAGTGTGTACTAATTCTGTACCGTTACAGAAAACATTATTAGGAAATTTTTACAAAATCATGTTAAGCTTCAAGTAAATTTACTTCAAAATAAATATTTGCGAAATTAATCCATTATTATTATTATTCCATTATCATTGCTTCATAAATCATCTAATAAAAAATAGTCTGGCTGCTCAAAGCTCAATGACCGTTATTTTTTTGTAACTAACTAACTTACCATCACGCCGTTTCTCTGTGGGACTAGGCAGAGAGGATAGAGTGCCACATTCTTCTGCCCTGAAAAAATCTCGCCTCATCCACATACATACATCTTCTCATACAAGCTCGTTGATTATTGAGGCTTCTAACATAACTATTTTCGTGCCAAGTTTTCCGCGGACGTCTTCTATTTATGGTGCTATCAATACTTGCGTCATATATCTTTCTAACCATTATCTCCTCATTCATCCGTTCCATATGACCAAACCACCTAAGTGATCCTTTCTTAATCTTACTTACTATATTAAGATCTGCTTTACATTATTTGAAGTGATAGGAAGAGTATATTATCCAGAATAGTATTAATGGTTAATTTAATGGCATAATATTTTTATTTTATGTATATATCATTGAGCACACATTACATTTTGCATGAACTCAGAAATCCAAAATACGCAATTAAAATTTTTTTACAAATTTAAATAATTTACTCCGTGAATTCCTACATTAATAAGAGAAATTAAATGTGAATAAATGCTCCTTGCAAGATCAGCTTTACATTCTTTCATTATTTCTTCATTCTTTACTCTGTCATAAATGGTCTGCCGCACATACGCCTAAGCGATCTCATTTTCACTGCATATCTACTTTCGTTCCTCTTCTGCCAGCTACAGACCTCACTTCCGTACATCGGTGTCGGTACCGGGACTTCATTGTGCGCCTCGGTTGACAAGTTCCCATTAGTTATTTTTTTGTATTCAATATATAATTTCGAATCAATAAAATATTTCAATTAATCGAAATAAATCGCATAACTAGGATTTTTTTAAACACTCGTATCTCTGGCATGATTGAGATTAGGTACAGCACACGCAGATTCAACATTTTCAACTTGTATTTTTAATCCATATGTATTTACTCCTAAAATATAATGTTCCACTCAGTATACGTAATAAGATTACACAAAATTTATTCATTCAATTATAAACTCAAAATTTGACGAAGCAATTCGATACTTGGAATTCCCGAAATAAATTAAAGGTTCAGGCCAAACATAATTAGGGTAATACGGGTAAACAGATGAAAATAAAAATGTCAATGTATTACATATTTTGTCTATATGGTATTTGAAAAGACAAGCTTGTCCTAAAATGAGGCCCAATTCAATGCGGATTATCTTAAGAGTTAAGTAAATCGTTGTGTATTCCAAGAATTTATTTTAAGGGTTTTTCTGCCTCCAAAGCAATTGAGAATATTTAAAGGTAGATATTAGTGGAAATAAAGTAAATTACCAATGCAGATCTGGTATTGTACATGCTGAAGGTATTGTTTATGACAGCTGGGGTTTTGTTTTGTTGATTTTTGGGATTTATTTTGCTTGGGCACTATGTTTTATTAGCCTATTTAAATATTACCAGCTTTATAAATGGATAAACTTTTATGATACATGGCAAAACCCATTTGAAGAGAGTTCATTTTATTGCATTCATTGAAAGAATATCACTTTCATTTTTATAAATGTCAAACAAAAAAAATTCTGCGAAAAACATATTACAAGGGACATTTTGTAGGGATAAACTGAGTTTTGTCAGAAATATTTTAATTTATTAGGCGGGAAACTTATTATTTGGAAAATGTACTAAGCATAAAAAAAATACGTAATTTGTATGGGACTTTTTCGGGACTGAAAAATGTAATCCTATTAGGCGTGAAAACATATTAAAGGTGATGTATTACGAGGGTTTCATTATATTTATATATTACCAGGTATTTAAATATGGAACTGGAATTTGCTCATAGATGGCCCTAGCTGTCAATGTAATTACCGTCAAACCGTGTCATTGGCGCCATTTTCTCGTTTTGACATTTGATGAAGATTTTAAAATCATAGCAATATTAGTTTCATACTACAGCATAGTTTTTAATAGCATTGAACATGTTGAATTTTTTGCCTAGAAATTACAATTTGCGTACAGCATTGATTTTCTGTTACCATTTGAAGAAAACTTCTGCAGAATTGCATCAAATGCTTGTAGAAGCTTACGCTGAGTATGCTCTTGGTAAATCACAGTACTTTGAGTGGTTTAAAAATTTAAAAGTGGCAATTTGACGTGAGAAACAAAGAACGTGGGAAACCACGGAAAAAGTTTAAAGACAGCGAATTGCAAGCGCTGTTGGACGAGGATGACTCTCAAACGCAACAACAACTTGCGGATCAATTAAATGTAACAAGAAGCAATGGAAAAGATCCAGAAGATGGGAAAATAGGTTCCACATGAACTGAATGAAAAACAGCAGGAAAACTGAAAAATCACTTGCGAAATGCTGCTCGCCAGGTACAAAAGAAAGTCATTTCTCCATCAAATTGTGATTAGCGATGAAAAGTAGATATATTTGAGAATCCTAAGCGTAAAAGAACATGGGTAGCTCCAAGCGAACCATCGACATCGACTGCAAAGCCAAATCGCTATGGACGGAAGACAATGCTCTGTGTTTGGTGGGATCAGAAAGGTGTGATCTGAGCTGCTAAAACCTGGCGAAACCGTTAATACTGAATGCTACCGACAACAAATGATCGATTTAAATCAAGCTTTGCGTGAAAAACGACCAGAATATCTAAAAAAGCAACACAAAGTGATTTTGCTTCATAATTTGCACCATCATACACAGCAAAACCGGTCAAGGAAACGATGAAGCATTTAGTTGGGAAATACTTTCGCATGCGGCGTACTCACCAGACTTGACTCCATCCGATTACTACTTATTTGCATCTATGGGACATACACTTCTTACAAAATTGGCCCGATGATTGATTTACCTCAAAAGAACAACAGTTTTTTTGATGTGACATTCACAAATTGTCATAGAAATGGGGAAAATGTATAGCTAGCGATGGCCAATACTTCGAATAAAATATTTTTTTCCATTTTCATACAATAAACGTGTATTTTCTGTACAAAAATTACGGTTTGATATTTACATACCTGGTATATTCGTTGAACTAGATGCAAATACTTTATGAATATTAAAAGCAATACAGAACTACCTTCCCTAAAATATCTTTGCTCCACATATTACAAGTTGCAAAATCTTTATCTTTCTCAGAATAGTGCTTCCAAATCAAACTATTGAACTTTTTTTTATATCTTTTACACTATAAACTAGTAATGAGCTAAACTGTTATTGTGACTGTGATTGTGTAATTGGTATTCAATTGTAACGACTGATAAATTAGATTTATTTAGTTTAGTTTTAGTTTAGTTTCTAGTGTACCATTGATTACTCAATGATTTATGAATAATAAGTTAATGATCATCATTGTAATGAAACACAATCTTCCAAGTCACAATCACAGTTAAAATAATAGTTTAGCTCATCACTGCTATGAACACACTTCAACTATAGAAACAATCAATTACATACTTATTTTAACTGCACAGGAAATGACACTGAAATGCGTTTGATTGAACCTTATGTGACAAGTCAAGTTTAGCGTGGAAGTGAGGCGCGTGCGGGTATACTATACCAAATTATTTATATTTACGAATACAGATTCTATAGTGTACGGAACATCCGTAATCTTTTATCTTAGCAAAATTCGTTAACTACCCTGATTCACCATCTTGTTTCAAAAATTAAAACAAAAAAAATTACAACTCTGTAAATGTTAAAACGTACCTCTATTTTTTTTTCATACTTTATATGGTAAAATTATTAAAAAATATGTATTTGAAATTCTGACAAAATCTATTTGATTCTTATTGCCAGTGCCGGAGGGATTTTTTAAGATTATATTATAATATTATATTGTAACATAAATCTCAATTTCTAATGAAATATCCACGCATAGCTGATCTCATATATAAATATATAATGTTTATTATGATTGGAAAAAGTAGAATGAATTAATATAGCATATTATTGAAAGATAATTTGCTATTTTTGATCATCTTCATTTAATAGGGCCATGAATAAGTGAATTGTATTTTTTTGTTTATGATGTTTTTGTTTCATATTGCTATTATGACTATCTCATTTTGAAATCATCAATTTTATCATCCATCCTTCATGCTGTCAATAGAGTAAAAGGGAACAATAGGTATGAATACATAAAAAACTAAAAATTGCATGTGTATTATTTATACTAGTTTATTTTGAGCTCACATTCATATGATTTTATATTAATTCATTATAATTGTATGTCAATTATAATGAACTTATTATTTATGAAAGCCACATGGCTCCTATCTTCACATTAATTAATAGTTTAATTACTTGTATTCAATTTACCTAAAACATGTACATAAGTTATAAATATTTTATAGCATAATTATTTACCAAACTATTTCTCCATATTGTTTTTGTAGTCCACATATCAATTTTTTTTTTTTCATATTTTGTTGCATATTGAAAATCAAAATAACTGTTTTTAAATATTTTCATTACTTCTTTTTTCACTGGTTCATTTTAGCAATACGGTTTTTTTTTCTAAAAAAAAAACACAAGTAACTTCATAAAATGATTCTAAGGAAATGCTATGTAAAGAAAATTAGGAATAATGTAATATATTTTCATATGTAATTGTCACGTGCTGTGTAGCTTATATTATAATTAATTCACTTTGTTGTTAAATTATGATTGTAATTTTTTTTTTTTATCTCAATTTATTGGATAATCAATCAAGTTTGTGCGGTTTTTTGTATATTAAAAATTTAAATCGGGGCAGAAATGTTTGCGAAAAGTTTTATTCATTAAAATAATCACCTTCACAATCTACTACCCTTTCCCGATGAAAATATACAAGTTTGTCAATTCAGTTTTAGAGGTGAAAAATTTACCAACCTCGGCTTTAATCTCCTCTTTATTGTGAAATTGTCTATTTCTTATGTAATTATCTAGCGCTAAGAAAAGATGATAACAGTTTGGAGAAATGTCGAAAAAATACAAGGGGCGGGATAAAATTTCCCATCCTAATGCACAAATTTTTACCCCAGTGTATCTTGCATTATGGAGTCTTGCATCATCCTGCAAAAATAACGCCTTACAAAAGTAACTCCATTTACTTAGCTTCGAATGCTACGTATGCATATCTTACGACACGCGTCTGCAGCTTTTGACCCTAGTTTAAATTCACAAAGCAAACATTCTCGAATTACACTTATTTAAGGATCAAAAATCACAGACCAAGAGACAAAGTGCTCCAATTATCTGACGTATATGTGTACTTTACGGTACACACAAACACATGGGCCCCGAAATGTCCGTGCACCGAACTCGTAACAAAACCGTATGAATTTTTTTGGTCACCTAATATTTGTGAAATTTTTCAGTTTTGGTGGTCTTAGACTGTATCTATCTCCAAAATGATCATTTTCAAATAAATATTTGTTTATGGAATATTTATTTCAAATATATTCATACTTATAATATTCTTGTGGTTTGAATATTAAAAAATAACAATACAACATCGTATTTTCGCAACAACCTGATTGCAAAAATAGTACAAATAGTTAACTTTTTAAAAAAATTTCTAATATATCAGATGAAAAATTCATACACTAATATCAAAACACTATTCCAGCTTACTTCAGTAAACCATTGTTAGATCGATGAACTCAAACGGCATAACAAATTTTATTATATTGCACAAACCTCAGAAAAAGTTTATTTTGACAACTTGTCTCCAATGTGAGAAAACTAACCAATTTACTCTCACATAAAAAATTTAACTGTTAGTTCCGTCATGAAAAAATATGATATTTGCACAGATTACTTAAAATTTAAAACTGAAAATATGAAAGATGGCTGTTTTATATTTTTAAAATAGGTACCACATTTCTTATTTGCTATTGTAATACGAAACTAATTTCTGATTGTGAGAAATGATTATTATATTTATATAAAGTCCATGGGCTAAAGTTCTTAAACTTTTTTTTAACATATTACTTTACTGTTTATTTTTCAAATGCCATTATCCGTAAAACTAAGAAATTCCTAGAAAAGTACATATCATTCGAAATTTTAAACCCTTTGCATTTATGAAGAACGTCATGAAATTCACTGGTTTATTTTAAATATTCACTTTTTTTCCGAGTGGACATGATGCATGAAATACATTTTTAAACTGTAAGACTTTGATTTTATCTATTTTAAGTTTTTTTTTAATGCCTGTCACGCGTTTTGTGTAGCGAAACTGCTAACAATATTGATTTTGAAATTCTACAAATTATATCAATATTTTGAAGAAATATATTTTTATCGTTATATAATTACTAGTTTGTGTTATGTACAGGGCTAGATAAAAAACTAACTCATTTTATTTGCTAGAGGTTAATTTATGAGTTATTCCCAAAACATTTTTTCCACGTGGGAGGGTTTGCGAAATCAATTTCCAAAGCTTGCTGTCTTCCGCAAGAGAAACATTATTTGAATGAAAATTATTTGTATCAAATGTAATTTGGATTACAGTTATAACTGCAAATAAATAACACATATGGACATGAACATTAATCAAATTCAACAATGGTGTTAAAATATATTTGGCCACAAACTCTGGAGTGCGGTGCTGTTCCAATTTTGGACATATAATGCTTCAAAAATATATTATTAAGTTGTTTCTGACTTAATTTAATAAGATAATCTAGATCTTAATTATACTCCCACAAATACCTTTTCCACCACACGTGTAATCTAAGGATTATCTGGAGTCCATCCCATTATCTCCCCTTCCCAGTATGTTGGATAATATGTAAAATGGAAATTTTCCTGCATATTTTCATTATCCTCTTACTTGTAAAGGACGTCATCAGACAAACAGATACGCCACGAGGCGTGCTCCCTACGCGACCACGCACATGCTCTAGTAGAGGTGGAGATGGACAGTGATTTCGAGGAGGAGTGCCGTGCCATAGCTGCTCGCCGTGTCTCAGAAGGACTTCCCCATGACAAGGACCTGCCCAACTTCATCTACACTGCTAATCTGACTAATCTGACAGGTAAGTCTTGACATGTCTTACCATGTACAGAACTTTTTTAATATTAATCATAATAACGTGCTTGTGGTCTAGTGGTTACGATATTCGCCTAGTGATCCAGTAGTCGGGGGTTCGAACCTCATTCCGGGAGGCCATGAAGTTAGTCCTGGTTTCATAGCACAAGCATTTAGCTTAGTTTTAAAATAGTAAGAACATTATTGTAAAATATGTAAGATGAGTCAGGGTAAGTACATCTATGTCTCCTAATTACGTTTGAAATTGGATTCCAGTGCCGCAATCTATTAAGGACCCAAAAAAATAACTTTTCTTACAATCCTTTTGAAACTTTGAATACACATACTTATGAGTGTCTTTTATATGTAGAAATATTTTTCAATAGTTCTTGCGGTAGTAAATTCGTAAATATTGACTATTCAAATTTGCATATTTAACATACGAACGATACCTCGATCGATGTTGTAGCGCACGTTTAATTGAATAGCAATAGTAATTTTCTTATGACTGTTTTGGAAAACTGAGAATCATTCATTGAAAATTTAACAAATATCTTTCTGTAAAAATAACTAAAACAAACGGTATTCATTTTGTTACAAAAAATATTAAAAGTGAGCTACTTTTGAATGGTTTTGATGTTTCCTTTTATAATTTGAATAGTGAAAGATTTTTGAACTTCTGCGCATGTGAGTGGAAGCGAAAAAGTACACTGTACCTCAATTATTTTTTATTCTATTCATAGTAGTTTACATACGGGGGAATCTTTTTGAAGATTGAGTACGACTGCTCTTTGGGAACGTCCTTAAGAAATGTTATAAATCAATATTTAAAGAGACAGTCCAAAGATGGTGCAAATCCAAACCCTAGTTTGCTTATAATACCATTTTAAATTATGACTTGTTTAATGTCAACTTGCGAGTTGTGTGTGCCTTTTCAATCTTTTGTATATACAATCTTTAAATAGACGCTGTGGAATGTCACGTAGTTGTCCGCTGTACTCACAATACCCAACTTAAATTCTGACAGTTCTCGTTCCATCTCTTTTTCTGTCTAAAACTTGCGACGGGGGCGGCGAAGGAATTAATTATACATTTCAGAGAGACAGTTTACTTATTTTTTTGTATCATTAATTACAGATATTCGGTCCCATAGAACGGCTGACTACATATGCAGCTCGGAAGAATTAATCCTTTTCATCTTCAATAATTTAATAAAAATATTGCTAAAAGACTGAAGTAAAAAAGTTCATTGAATGGTTTCATCTATTTTCTGTGACCGTAAAACATCATTTTTATAAGGGGATCTAAATTTACCAGCTTTTTTGTAACGTGTATCCATTCAGATTTCATTGCTCTGCTGATTTCACTGTTCCGTGCGTGCTTAGCTGTGTGTAGGTCACACCACTCCACCGTGCCGGTACACGTTTTTGATGTCGGTGTGTGTTATCTTTGGGTGCCTATTTTGTTATCGCATTTGAAACCGTGATTTATATGACTCACATTTGTTTTCTTTTGTTTATAAATATTTAGTTGACAGAGAGCTCTTCTCTCATCATTGATTTTTCATTTAGTTTTGTGAACTCTGATGTTACCCTTTTTGTCATAATTATTGTTTATATAAAAAAATATATTACGTTATTATGTTAACCATGAATGACGAAGAGGTAGAACAGTATGTTATAGACATTGATTCTATTTATTCCATGAGTGACGATGAAGATTACATTCCAAACAAGATAGATTTAGAGGACCAAGATGAATATTTAGAAAAAAGTGATTGTGAAATAGATATTTTGAAAGTAATGGATTTAGATCCCGTGGCAGAAATACAATTGGACGATTTCTCACCTGAATGGCACGATGGTAGTAGCTTCAGTGCAGTATTACATGACTTTAATCAACAATCTGGTTTACAAAATACTCAACTCAATGAAGAGTCAGAAACTGGACTATTTCAAACTATTTTTAAGTGAAGACATTGTAAACAGTATAGTGATTGAAACTAACTGTTACTATGAGGATGTTAAAGCTAGTAAAACATTCCCTCCGCATTCTCAAATGCGTAAATGGAAGAACGTGAATGTTGGGGAAATGTATATATTTATTGCATTGACTATGCTCATGGTTAGGAGTAAGAAAAGTAGAATTAGCCAATACTGAACTACGGATAAGCTTATTTCATCAACAATTTTCGGCGAAACGATGCCACGAGATCATTATTTATCATAATTGTTTGACGTCATATTAATAAATGCTCACGCAATGTACAAATATAAAACTAAAAAGGATGTGTGCTTGACTGATTTTCATTTAGAAATAATCAGGCAAATTTTACAAAAATTTCACCATCCAGAGTCAACGTCGAGAACTAGAAAAGGTAGTGATTATACTTTGAAACTGAGTGCTCGACATTTTCTCTCATATATTCCGCAAACACCAAATTCCAAGAGACAATCTGTGTACCGGCGGTGTTTTGTATATGCGAATACTTTGCAACAGCCTAAACGGTGAGTTTCAACTCGATATTGGTGTAGTGACTGTAAAGTTGCCTTATGCCCCCACTAAATGTTTCAAAGCATACCACACAATTCAACATTTTTAGTCAAAATAAAAATGTCTCGGCAATACAATTGTGTGGTCACCCTAACCAATGTGAACATAGCAGCGCGCTTGTGTTAGTGCTCGTGCCGGGATAGTTTTTGAGTGCATGGATTAGATTTATTTGTTTACAATATGGTTAAGACAAGGATATTTTTAATGATTGAAAAATATAGTTAAAAGTGCGTTCTCAATATACATGAAATAATATTTACGATATACCTTACACTTAATGTTCTGTGAGTGATTATTTTCATGGATGCGACATTTTTGAGGTAATTTTTTTTTCTATATAATTTTTACATAATTATACATTACAAATTCCAATTTTTTTATTTTATCATGAAATTGAAACATTTGACCACATTATACAATTTATTCTGTAGATGTATATATTTTGTGTGCAGCATAATTAAATTTTGCATGAAAGTATTGTAATGTTTAAAAATCACACCGTTCCAGGCGAACATTTCCCGAAAATCTTATCCGCCGTCAGAGGGTTAACAAGAGCCATATGCGTATAAGATATTTTTAAATTTATAATATGTGTTTGTTTTTCTGATGAAACAGAAAAAATAAAATTATATATTAATGTTGATCCTTATGAATGAATATACAACCCTTTTTAAGTCTATTTGGTTTTTGACCAATCAGAAACCCTGACACCATAAATAAAAATATACAACATAGACAACAAACATTTGTATGACCAATCATAGAAATTGATTCTTTGATTTCATGTCACTAACGTAAAATACGTCAAAATTTACAAAGTATACAATTTCATACAATAGTGATAAAGTTTCTTGTTACGGATAGCGCCAACGATTAAGAATAGACCTGAATATCAGCTCTCCTAAAAGGTTCTGATTTTAGAAGTCTTAAATTAGGAAACAGTTAATAATCCTTACATCAAAGTCACAGCATCATCTTATGAAGTTTGAGAATAGTTCCAAATTATGTCGCACTTACCCCGATTTGCCTTATATAAAAAATGTTTAATCGTAAACATCTTAATTTCCAAGTCATCATTTTTTTCATTCTCTTCTAAGTATTTTAATTGATTTTCAGTGGATCACGGCGCTATGTCAGCTACTTCCTGCAATACTGTCTCTCCACAAGCCGGGGATAGTGTGCTGGAAGCGTCCCACGTCGATGAAGGAATTGACGAGACTCTGAGCACGACTAGAAAGAGGAAGAAACGCAAGAAATGCTCACTTTGGTCTAAGGGTATTGCCAAGAAGCACAAACCTTCCGGATCTGCTAAGGTGAATTCAGAAATTGTGAAACCCAAAAAATAAAATACTTGAAACTTTTCATTGAAAGCTAATTTGAACTGCCTCATACAACAACCTCAGTCATATACCAGGTGGCACCTCGTTAATTATGCACGTATACAATTGTAATGCATTTGGAGAACCAAAAAACTGATTAAAACCCAAAATTATCCCAAACAAAATCATACGGAGATTAATTTGTTTTCTTCAATTGCTTTTAGGTGAAGTGTGTATTACAAAGCTTTGGGTGGGATTTTCGCAACTTGGCTCAAATGAACACAACTTACCAATGCCTGTCCAGATAACACAGAAGTTTCCGAGGAACCAAATTTATTACAACAAATATTATTATTATATTTTTACTTATTTACAGGATTGTAACAACCCTATCATCACAGATGAGGAGTCAAAGGAAAACAAGCCCCTCTGTCCTTCCCCGATACTGGAAGATCCCACTTCAGTTAGTCCTGGAAAACCTTCAGATCCTGCATGCCCCATACCGGAGCATGCTGGAGAAGAGCATCCCTCCCACACTCCCTCTACCCCTATTGCCAGAAATGAAGCTGTTATCGGACCTGTCAAGAAATTACATCTGGATAATGTTGAAATGTTATTCGATGGAAATACTGTTGATGTGTCAAATTCAAAAATTTTGGATAGGTATAAATATAATTTTTTCACCAAATTAATTTATTTTTTTATCCGACAAGTAAATTAAGTATTTATGAAGCGATGCCGCATTATTTGTTTTCCCTTTTTAGTGTAATGTGTGACCTCTCTATTTTCTATTCGTCTTCTCGAATTTCTCTATTCGTCTAGGGTCTGGCTTCACTCTCAAGCACTTTCGCCTGTCCGACTCCATGCTTGAGTGAGCTTACATAATAATTAAATACTTTGTCCTATATAATGCTGTACCTATGCAAGCATACACCGCCCAATTGTATTCTTATGCCCAATCTGTGCTTGTTTTGTTGAAAAATACTATATTTTTTTAAATAAGGCATTTCCATTATTACATATCCCAGAATCAACAGAAATTCAGTCTCGATCGGAGCAGCAATGACAGATAATATATATAATGTTATAGATATGTCTCAGGACAACAAAAAAAATTATCCCTAATTCTTTTGACACTTTTTTCAAAAGCTGAAATTGTACTGTAATTAGGTTACTCACGACGATATATCCAAATCGTATGCCTACATAGGGATGTACGTAACATATTTGAAGTCAAAAGAAACACATTTTGAGTTTGCCTTTTTTAAGTTTTTATATTTTTTCTTTTTCAGCCATGTTTCACCCGGTGGTCGACATAAGGACCGACGCAGTTCAGGCATGCTTACATCTACACCGCACAGAAAAAAATCTTCTAGTTTAGAACGTTTCGGTCAAGGTGATTATATATCATATTTTTATTATAATTTCAGTAAAAATTGGTTTGCTCACAACATCCTCATTTGAAAACAGTTGATAAAACATAAACCTTTTGCTGTCCACAAGCTTTAATTTTTTTTATTCCACCAGGTCTGTTATAAATTGAAAAATATTTATATTTTCTGTATATTAAGGGAAGGCTTTCATTTTTCCAGTTTGAATTTTGAGCTTTTCTCTGCATATTTCATACTCCTTTAAGTCACGACTAAGATAATCTACTTCCAATATCATCAGTAATAGAATGCCGCTTTGCGATGTACTCAGCTGTCCGGCTGAAACTCGTATTATGGTACAGTGGGTCGATGATGAGAAGTCCTATGTATGTTACAATTACAGGGATTTATTCTGATAATATTCAATATAAGATTCACAGTAATACAAGAAATGATCTCAACTATATCACGACCGACAGAAAGAGACGCGTTCACTTAAACTGTTCGCTTACACACACACACACACATATTTCTTGGCCCGCGGCCTCGGTACACACACATATTTACATGCAACTCATAGACACCACAGTAAATATGTATATACTTCAATAAATGATTTAATTTTCTATTGACTAATTCAAATGATATTATTTCATTCCACAATATTAATATGATAGAACATGGATAAAAATCTAGAAATTTGACATCTTGTCTTGATTGTGAGAATATCAACCATTTTATTCTTGTCCCTTTCTTTCAAAACTTTTCTGGCATGATTTATGTAAAAAAATAATTTTCTTTCATATTTCAATGATATTGAAAGTATTTATGACTTAGTAGAGTCTTAAAGAAGCATGAAATACGCAGAGAAAACCTCAAACTTCGAACTAGAAAAATGAAGGTCTCCCCTCCTTCACATTCTTGGGATATTTTGTTAAAAAATGCCATTACATTTTTTAGCCGTAATATGAATTAATATTGAACTTATTCGCAACATAGTTTGTAAATTGCGTATGTTAAATGGTTAAACGAAAACAATGTTTTCTTGACATTTTTTGTACGTTAATTTGAATGTAAGTCACAATTGATTATTCTGTATATATTTAACACTGTTGTCTTTTAAACATAGCAAAATACTATGTAATTATAAATCAAACATATTACAAAATGGCATTGTGTTATATTTAAATCAATCTCTACACACATAATAATAAATTGAAGCTATCACAATAATTTTGAATGCGGAATATCGTTGATGGTATGTGTAGGAACTAATCTTTTTTTTTTTTTTTAAATTGGCGTTTCACCCTTATGGAGTGTTCTTGCCATTACCGAATAATTTTATTTAATGTGAAGTTTCTTTTGGATACATTTAATTTTTACAGGTTTATTTCATTGGCGTTTAGGAACCTCGTTAATATTTTAAAAATGGTTTGATTGTTAGATGATAACAAACTTGGGATGTTGATGGGGAATGTAATTTTGTTGTTAGAAAGATCTTGGATTAAGTTTGGATACTGGTCATTGATAGGGCATCCTAAAAAAACATGATTTAAGTTTTCCTCTTCTAGTTGACATTCACACATAGGAGAGTCTCGAATGCAGATTTTAAATAAGTGAGAATTTATACAACAATGGCCGATCCTCATACGGCAGATCGAGGAAGTTTCAAACTTATTTAATTTCGTTTTGGAAAACCAGGGCCTAGTAGGAATCTCTGGCTGAATTTCTGCAAACCATTTACCTTTTATAAGTTTAGAAGTCTCCCATTGATCTCTCCAAATGCAGATCATTTTCTCTTTGAGAATAGGAAATATATCAGATATTGTCACATGATTATGTAAAGGGACGCCAGAAGTAGAGGCTTCCTTTGCTAAGGCATCGGCTTTTTCGTTTCCCGGAATTCCACAGTGACTGGGAATCCAAGCTAAAGCAATATCCATGTCTTTTTGTTTCATACTAAGCATTAATTCTCGTATTTGGATACAATGCTCATCTTCGGCGTATGAAAAGGGACACGATTTTAATTTTTGTAGGACGCTAAGAGAATCTGACAGGATCAGGCTTTTATTACAAATGGGTAGATTTTTCATAATATATTTTAATGTCTCGAGGATTGCGATGGCCTCAGCAGTAAATATTGAGGTTTCTTTTGGTAATCGATATTTCTGTGCCAGGTTTTCTGAATCACAAAATGTTGCTGCCCCGGTGTGACTAGTTAAATCTATTTTGGAGCCATCCGTAAAGAAAAGTTTCCAGCCCGGCCACTTTGATCTGGTAATATTGATGAAGTTTCTTTTGGCTTGGGGGTTATTCTGGATTTCAAATGATAGTAGTATTTTGGGGGTGAATGTATGGGTTTGGAAATGAGTGGCATATAGGGGAAGAAGGTTTTGTCTTAAAATTTTGTCAGAATACGTCTGAAAAGTCTTAAAACTATTGGTCAACAGTGGGGGACTTTTATTTTTCCAATATGAACTAATTCTAAGTTGATCTGTAAGAGTTTTAATTTTTGGTATTAGAGGATGATCTTTTTGATGCATACATTTGAAAAGAAATTTGTCAGACATAAACTGTCTTCTCAATTGAAGTGGAGGATCTACTGTTTCTACCTGTAAAGCATTGATTGGGGAAGACTGCATTGCTCCAATTATTAACCTAAGACTTTGCGACTGGATATGATCTAGCCTTTGCAGATTTTTTTTTTGAAGTCGGTTCCATAATGAAAGATGCATAATCTAGATGACTACGAACATATGCGTGATAAAATAACTTTTGGGTGTATGGATGGCAGCCCCACCACACGCGAGATAGTGCTCTCATAGTATTGAGACTTGCTTGGCATCTATTAACAATTTGGTTTATATGGGCGTTCCAGTTAAGTTTGGAGTCTAAAATAACTCCCAAGAATCTGATTTGGGATTTGACGGGGAGGGTTTGATCAAGGCAAGTTATATGTACAGCGGGGACTTTTCGTTTTCTGGTAAAGATGATTACACTACTTTTTGTCACAGACAGTTCCAATCCATGTCCCATAAGCCAATCAACCAGATTGTTCACGCTATCTTTGAGAATTTTTTCTAACTGCCTTAAAACTGGACCCGAAACGTAGATAAAAAAGTCATCAGCGTACTGCAGGATTTGAGAAAGAGGATGAATATGGTAAGCTATGTCAAGGGTGTATATGTTAAATAGGATAGGAGATAACACAGACCCTTGTGGTAGGCCTCTGGTGACAGTTCTGAATACAGGAGATGATCCTTTCACTTCTATCACTATTAACCTTTGGAGAAAGAGATTGACGATAAAACAAGTTAATTTAGGGGGAATTCCTATACCTAGAAGTTTTTGTTCCAGGATACTGATGTTGACGTTATCATATGCTCCACTGATATCGATGCACGCTCCAATGAGATATTCCCCTCTGGAATGAGCGATCTGGATATCTGTAGTCAATATTGATATGCTTTCGACTGTGCTTTTCTTCTTCCTGAACCCGAATTGTGTATTTGGGAGGATTTTTTTGTTTTCTACATACCAGTCAAGTCTTCTTTTTATCATGTGTTCAGTAATTTTAAGTAAAGTAGATGATAAGGCAATCGGTCTGTACGAGAGTCCCGAATTAGGATCTTTTTTTGGTTTTAAAATGGGGGCGATTATTTGAGATTTCCAAGATTGAGGGATGTTGCCAGTTTCATATATAATATTTATCATTTGAAGGAAGTATGAGAGAGTTTCATTACAAAGGTTTTTTATGAAAGAGTAGGGAATGCCGTCGATTCCCAGGGCTGAGTCTGCTACTTGATTTAGAACTGATTTTAACTCATCCATGGAGAAATGTGAATCTATCCAGCTAGTCTCACTAAATAGATATTTGTGGGATGTTTCATTAAAGTTGGGCACATATGGTGGTGCCAATTTGTTCATAAATTCGTTAATCCATTCTGACGAAGATGGTGGAATTTTTGGGGGGATGTGTGAGTTTCTAAATTTTCTTATTGTTTCCCATACTTTTGCTACAGGGACTTCTGGAGAAAGGGATGCACAGAAAATTTTCCAACCATCCCGTTTCTTTTTTTTAAGGATGCGTTTGGTTACCGCCTGAGCATTTTTGAATTTCAGATAATTTTCAAGCGTCATGTTTTTAGAGTACGCTTTTGCGAAGGTTTTTCTTTCTTTGACAGCCTCAGCACATTCTCTGTCCCACCAGGGGCAGGAGGGGGTTTCGTTTTATTTATTTTTTTCACAGGAATATATAATTTTGCTGACTCTTCAATGCAGGAAATAAATAAGTCATAACAAGAATTTATATTTTCATGGGTTGGGGATGGTAAACGAGTAATTTTACCATAAATAGTTTCGGAGAATTTTTCCCATTTTGCATTGGATGTCTGATATTTTAAACGGGTAAACGATTTTTGGTAGTTTGTGAATTTCTGATTTTGTGGTAAGGTGATTTGGGGTCTGGGAGAAAATCGAATGTGAATGGGATAATGGTCGCTACCATGGGGGTCATCTATTGTCGTCCAGACTAAGCTGGGCGCCAATGCTGCGTTACACAGTGAAAGATCTACCGCACTGGGACGGCGGTTTGGGATGTGGAGACGAGTAGGGGATCCGTCATTCAGAATGCAGAGACTGAATTCATCAAGCAAATCAACAATATCTCTGCCAGATCTATCGTTGGAGTCAGAACCCCAAATACTATGGTGGGAGTTGAAATCGCCCAAAATGAGTAACGGATTTTAGAGGCGGGAAAGCATTGTTCGAAGTAATGATTTTGAGGGACGATTAGATGGAGAAATGTACAAGGAAAGGATTGTGATACCATCAACCCTAGCGGCAACCACTTCGAATGGGCAACCGGAGGGTTTAACGTTCACTGGTGTAAAGGGGATGGAATTTTTGATGAGAACGGCGGAACCGCCTTTCCCATCTTGTCGGTCATCTCGGAGGCAGTGGTAACCCCGGACCTTAAAATGGGAACCCGGACTCAGCCATGTCTCCGAAATTGCCGCCACTGATATTTGATTGGAATTTGAATTTAGAAGAGCGACAATATCATGGCTATTTGATTTGATACTACGGCTATTCCACTGAAGAATTCTCTCCACAGATGGAGCCATTAGGAAGAAGGGAGTACAATGATGAAATAAGAGTAGCAGCGTTGGACGGTAATGAGTTATTATTTGAAATAATGGATATGAGGAGCATAACAAGGGTTTGGATGAAAGAAGAGTTGTCAGAGAGTAATGATTTTGAAAGATTATTTAATGGTGGGTTAGCGGAACTCGAGGGAGTAGGTACATTAGTGGAGTTTAAGCAATGGCCATTAGGGGATCCTGATGGATTATTTCCATTAGGATAGATTTGATGAGAATTGTGAAGTTGCTGGTCATAGCCAGGTAAAGTGAAGGGCTTGGATTTTGGTGTTTTATACACGAATTTTTTGTAAGATGATACTGCAGGAGCTACGTTAGCTGAAACTGGAGTGATGCTGGCTGGTTGTGCGGTAGTCTCCGCAAAAGTTTTCTTAGAGTGGGCAAACATTTTAGATGCTTGAAAATATGATGTATTATTAGCTGCCATGTATTGCTTAATGTTTTTTTGCCTTGTTAATTCTGGGCACGTGAGACTAATTGCTGTATGATTGCCAGTACAATTCAAACAGGTGGGAGGTTCGGAAGAGTTTGGGCATTAGTCAGCAGGGTGGTTGTTACCACATTTGAAGCAGCGAGGAGGGGATCTGCAAGTTGGTTTGGAGTGTCCAAACCGACAACAATTAAAACACTGCATTGTCGGGAAAGCATAAAGCTCTACCGGCAACGAATTGTAAAAGAGATATACATGTGATGGGAGGGTTTGTCCTTCGAAAGTGAGCACAACTGTTTGGGAGGGTTTCCAGATAACGGTTCCCGTGGAAGTGTCTTTATAATTCAACCGTCTAGCCTTTATAACTTTGCCTATATTTTGGGGAGTAGAGATAGACAGGATGATGTCGCTCTCAGAGAGGTCAGTGGAGATACCACGCACAAGACCCATGCGGGTAAAATTGTAGGTCGGAATGTAGGCTTTGAATTTGTTATTTTGGGAGTTTTCAAGAGATTTAACAAAATTATTCGCCATTACTGCAGATTTAAACTCCACAGAAATTTTCTATCTGCCTTCTGCTTTTATACCGCCTGGGCAGATACCAGGAGTGTTCTGCTGGGTAATGTATTTACCAAAATCAATTGGATGTATAGGTCCTTGTTCTGTTTTTTGGACACAAACAAGGAAAGGAGAGACAGCCGAATTTGGGTATAATAGTTGGAGACGGGTTATATTAACTGGAGAAGCAGATGGTAGGTCAAAGGTCACGGTTGGGATTAGAGTGGGAGAGATAGGAGGAGATGAGATGATGCTGGTTATTTTAGCATTGTTCTTTGTTTTTTCTGACTTCTTTTCAATTTTTCTTTTCTTGAATGTTAAAAAAGTGGAATCGTCTGAAGATTCTGCATCTTCTGAGGCAGGTATTGAGGGACGAGAAAGATGTGATGGAGGAGGAAAAGGGTCTGGAGGATCCGGAGGTCTTAATTCCTCCATTGTCACCGAAAATTAAATTAAATTAAATTGACAAAGATTTCTGACAAATGTCAAAATAAAAATAAAAATGTAACAATAAATAGACCCTACTGAAAAAAAACGCAAATGCCTAAACTGTAAGAAATATATTAAAGATAAATAGTTTAAATTATAAAAACACGTGAGCTAAGAATATTAAAGTAAAAGAAGTTTATAAATATCTGATTTTTTTGTAAATATCCAATTAATCCAAGGGAGCCTGCACAAACACAACTGTCACTCTCGGAGTTATTGTTGCAAAAAAAAGCAGGAACTAATCTCAAAACATATGAACTAGGTACTTCAACAAATTATTTAATTTTCAATCGATTTATTCAAATGACAACACACATATTACTTCATTTCACAATATTAATATGAAAAAAATTGAACAAAACTTTAGATACAAGTTCTTTTTGACAGTTTGTCTCAAAAGTAAGAAAATCAATAATTTTATTATTGTCTCTTTCTCTTCCTCTCTAGCAAGATTTACGTAACAAATAGTGTCCTTTAGTATTTAGGTGATACTATAGGTAGTTTAGCCTCATCTTGAGTGACTTATGTAATTCGCAAAGAACTTCTCAATTTCAAACTGGAAAAATTAAAATACCCCCTTAATACGAATAGCAACATCTGTATAATAAAGCTAGATATAGCTCTCTCGACAGATTGTCTCGAATTATTCATCTTATTCTCATTTCTTTCTATGGAAACCGTACTCTCTGGCATGATTTACGTAACAAATAATAATATTCAGATGATATTGAAACTAAATTAACTATTAGTTTCCCTTGAACGAGTATAAAAAATGTGTTTATAGAATACCTTCAAATTCATATTGGAAAAATGATAGATCTCCTTATAAAGTATTTTCTATCATTATCATTACAATTAAATTAAATAGAAAAGAAAAGCCAACTAAAATTAGTAATAAATTAGCCATTTTAAAGTTATGATCAATTATAAAAGTAACAGGCTGATGTATAATTTATATAAGTGCAAAGGTCTATTGTAGAAATACAGTGAAACCCTCTTAATACGTTTTCCAAGGGACTGCCAAATAAAATCTTTTTAAGCAGGAAAACTTATTAATAGTGATTTCAATATTTCCATGCTTTATTTGACCATAACATCTAATATTGTATTTTAACTAACATTAGAATAATTAAAATATTTTATTTATAAAAAAATTATTAAAAAACAATTTTACTTATGTAAATATGTATTTGAAAATCACGGCCATAAATAAGCATACCTAAAGGAGTAACAAAAATGCAACAAATTAATAATAACGAAGAAGATTAAATGAATGATAATAAAATGTAACTATAAAAATGCTAATAAAAAACCTAGATGAAAATAAAATGATTAAAAACAAACTTATAAAATGTTAATGACTATCTAATAAAATATAACTAATCTCCTAATGTACCCTTAAAATATATTAAATACTACTTACAAGGAAACTAAATAATATTATAAGGAAACTAAATGTAGAATAAAATTTGAACTTTCTAAATTACCTATACATAAAAAATTACTACTAAAACATGATTATAAAAAAAAAACTATAAAACGAAATTTAAATTAAACTCACATAAAATATCTAACTACCTAAATAAAATAAATCGATGTAACAAAAGAGAATATAAAACATAATTAAAATTAAATCCATAAAGTATCTACCTAAATAAAGTAAATCGACGTAGCAAAGAGTAAAAGAACTACTGACAACAAGATCAAAACACGAAATGATTTCAAATTCAAATTATTCGGTGTTTTATAGTAAAATAAGGGTAGGTCAAAGTTATTCGGAGATAAAATACGCCACCTCTAAGTCCGACGAAAGCTCATACTTTTTACGAAATGTAAAATTGTTTGCACTACAAGACGTTCGTATCTTTTCCTGGCCAACTTGACTAATGCACATTTGAAAAAAGTACTGTTTGTAAATGAAAACCTGTTTGACTGCATATCTAAAATTTATCCCTTTTGATGAGTTTTACATAATTTACCTGTACACTCGACATATGGCCTTGATCAATGTAATTGAGACATGGAATACTCACCCTTACTGAATCTCATTTCAGAGAAATTATTGTCCGCATTGACATCGACGATGGCAGGTGCGAACTTACAATTATTATTATTGTCCTTAATTTTACGATTAAAATTTTTAAATCACAAATATGATGACATTATTTTTGCTTTGTTTATTTATTTCATGCTGACGTAAAAAAATCAAACAAACAAATAGATCAGCCGGTTATGTTAATTCAGTTGTCAGTGCCCTGTGGTTTGCTCTATTTTGTTTATTTGTTTATAAATTTTCAAATATGTATCGATCGCGAAAATAATTTGGTTATTTTAGTTGTCAAGAAATATTAATCAAAGGTGAACCAGAAGTAGTTAAAATGAAACAGCTCCCAATGAAAGCAGTTCCCTGTGGTTTCTTCGAAAACAGATGTTATCAGATTTCGAACATCATAATAAAAATATATATTTTTATGAATTAAACATAAACCGCTTTCGAAAAGTTCCTTTTCTTTCCTGCAAAAAACATGGTTTTAATTAGTTTATTTGGCATTCTGATGAAGGAAAAGATATTTTCCGAAACCGGTTAGCGTATTAAATTTAACTCATAAAAGTGATTTAAAACAAAGTTATAAATAATATATGTTTAAATAATTTCGTGGACTACAAGTGAGGGTACTAGTTGCAAAGTCAGCAACCTCCATTATTATTTGTTCTAACTTTTAATGCGGTTGTCTTTCCAAACTTAACTCATTTTTATATTTATTGGTCATTCAGAATCGGTGTTAGTTTTGCCGCTGCCATTTCTATTAGAATTGAATCAATACCAGTCTTCGTTACTCAGAAATTTAAAAGGCCGTTAGAATGGAAACTAGATTATTATTGGAAAAATATGTTGTATTTATTATGTATTTCAAACCAGATTATGGGGATTATTATTTATAATAAGAAATGCATTAATAAATATATTGTTCTTTATACTTCTTTCAGATTTTACGTTTTCTCCAAATAAAAAATATAGAGGTAGCTGAGATTGCGACTAAGTAACAATAATACGAAGAAATATAAGCAGTTGTATTAAAATTGTTGTAGTCGAACATGTTCAAGGAGCGTGTACAAATTCTGTACCGTTATAGAAAACATTATCAGGAGATTTTTACAAAATCATGTTAAGCTTCAAATAAATATACTTCGAAATAAATATTTGCGAAATTGATCTAATAAAAAATAGTCTGGCTGCTCAAAACTCAATGACCTTTATTTTTTTTTTGTAACTAACTAATTTACCATCACGCCGTTTCGCCGCGGGAGTAGGTAGAGAGGATAGAGCGCCACATTCTTCTGAAACACAATTATCGCCTCATCCACATACATACATATTTTCATACAAGCTCGTTGATTATTGAGGCTTCTAACATAACTATTTTCCAATATCTAGTTAGCCTGGTCGTGCCAAGTTTTCCGCGGACGTCCTCTATTTATGGTGCTATTAATACTTGCGTCATATATCTTTCTAACCATTATCTTCTCATTCATCCGTTCCATATGACCAAATCACCTAAGTGATCTTTTCCTAATCTTGCTTACTGTATTAAGATTTGCTTTATATTGTTTGAAGTATTAGGAAGAGTATATTATCCAGAATAGTATTAATGGTTAATTTTATCGTATAATATTTTTACTTGATGTGTATATCATTGAGAACACGTTACATTTCGCATGTACTTCTCGGAAATTCAAAATACGCAGTTAAATTTTTTTTTCAAATTTGAATAATTAACTCCGTGAATTTCTAATTTCTTAGCATAACAAGAACGAGAAATTAAACGTAGATAAATGCTCCTTTCAAGATCAGCTTTACATTCTTTCCTTATTTCTTCATTTCTTCAGCCAGGACAACGCTGTATATATCAGAGGTGAAGTCTACTCCATCCCACACATTAAAATATGTATTATGTATGTTATGTATCCACCTCTGTAACTACAAAAATATGGATGTCAAAATATATATAAATAAATAAATAAATAAATTCTTTACTGTCATAAATAGATCTGCCGCATATACGCCTAAGCTATCTCATTTTCACTGCATTCAGTCTACTTTCGTTCCTCTTCTGCCAGCTACCGACCTCACTTCCGTACATCGGTGTCGGTACCGGGACTTCATTGTGCGCCTCGGTTGATAAGTTCCCATTAGTTATTTTTTGTATTCAATATATAATTTCGAATCAATAAAAATTTTCAATTAATCGAAATAATCGCATGACTAGGATTTTTTTAAACACTCGTATCTCTGGCATGATTGAGATTAGATACAGCATACGCAGTTTCAACATTTTCAACTAGTATTTTTAATCCATATGTATAATATCCCTAAAATATAGCGTTCCACTCGGTATACGTAATAAGATTACACAAAATTTATTCATTCAATTATAAACTCAAAATTTGATGAAGCAATTCGATACTTGGAATTCCCAAAATAAATTGAAGGTTCAGGCCAAACATAATTAGGGTAATACGGGCAAACAGATGAAAATAAAAATGTCAATGTATTACATATTTTGTCTATATGTTATTTGAAAAGACAAGCTTGTCCTGAAATAATTCAATGCGGATTATCTTAAGAGTTAAGTAAATCGTTGTGTATTCCAAGAATTTATTCTAAGTGTTTTTCTGCCTCCAAAGCAATTAAGAATATTTAAAGGTAGATATTAGTGGAAATAAAACTAAATGACCAGTGTGGCTCTGGTATTGTACATGCTGAATGTATTGTTTATGACAGCTGGGGTTCTGTTTTGTTGATTTTTGGGATTTATTATGCTTGGGCACTATGTTTTATTGGCCTATTCAAATATTACTGTTTTTTGTAAATGGATAAACTTTTATGATACATGAAAAAACCCATTTGAAGAGAGTTCATTTTATTGCATTCATTGAAAGAATATCACTTTCATTTTTATAAATGTCAAACAAAAAAAATTCTGCAAAAAACGTATTACAAGGGACATTTTGTAGGGATAAACTGAGTTTTGTCAGAAATATTTTAATTTATTAGGCGGGAAACTTATTATTTGGAAAATGTACTAAGCATAAAAAAAAATACGTAATTTGTATGGGACTTTTTCGGGACTGAAAAATGTAATCCTATTAGGCGTGAAAACATATTAAAGGTGATCGTATTAAGAGGGTTTCACTGTATTTATCAATTTTCCTATTTTGAAATTTTTTTATTGTCTTGTAATTATTTTAGAAATGTGGTGAAATATTTATGGGAAAGATAAAAGTGTGTATTTTTAGAGGATTTATTTACTTTTATTTTCAGATTTGGAAAAGGTGATAATTAATAAAACGGAGTTGGAGACAACATTTACAAAATGTTTGAAAATTCTCAAAAACATCCAAATGAAGCCCCTACTGGAGCTCTACTGCCAGCTGGAGAGGGTTATTAGCAAGTACAATGCACAATACGACAGGTCCAGCCTACCGGCTGATCTGCAGACCACAGCTGATAAGTTTAAACAAGCCTTATCTCAAGAATAATAGTATCCATGGACTGAAATAACAATAATGCCTTTTTATTTGTTCTTTTATCATCTATTTGTAAGTTAATTCTTTATTTAAATAGACCAATTTTAAATTTACAATAGGTAATTAATTTTTATTTGTATATTTTTTCCTATACTAAATTTTTTAATTTGTAGTGCTAGCCCGTGTATTCCAACCCACCATTACTGAACATGGATAATGATCCTGACTGACTCTTAGTACATACATACAATAATTAAAACTAAATTTGTTTATGGTCTTTCTTTTATTATCATAATTTACTTTTCACATAAGTTATTTCTTTGCTTATTTCCTAAAGAAGTTTATGTTTATTATTATACATCAGTTCAGTCTAATTGGCAACTTGAAAAGCCAAAATGCATTGAACTGTTTTAAAATAATCCTTTTTTATCATTTTGTACACCTTTATAGACAACCTATATTTTTAATCCATCAGACACAACATGTCTACACCTGATTAAGGTCCTCGAGTTTTTATTTTGATTTTTCAACCTCAAAAATTTTTCCTAACATTTTCATTACAAGTAGAGCACGTAACACGTGAGGATTCGTCCAACTTGCTTGCGGGTAAAAGTGTGTTTAAAAAATAATTCATATGTTTCTAAAGTCAAATCTGATTATTTATAATTAAAGTACATGACATGATTAATCACCAAATTGAACAGTAAATTTTATATGTAGTCTGTTTAAAAAAATAATTAAACTAATTGTGTGTAAAACGACTCTATAAACACGATAACGTCGATAGTTGATAGACAATGTATTGTACAAAACTAAACTACTACAGGCTAAACTGTTTTAAGTCAAATTCCTCAGTAACTTTAAATATTATGTTTGAAAATAGCCGCATAAGGTTACATTTATATAATTATTTCAAATAATTTAACATTTATGATAATGTTTAATACAAAAAAAAAGCAAATAGGAATAGCAGATAAACATAAAATATTACAAATAGATCGACCACGGGCTTCGCAGCAGTGTTGAACTATATGCCAAAGATAATTTAATCAGAGAGGCTCTCCATATCAAAGTCTGAAAGTTGATCTTGAATATTGATTGTTCATCAGTAATTATATGTCCATGTTGATTGAAAATGGCATTATCGGATACGTGTATTTGTACATCAGGACAGTACAGGTTTTATAATCACCATATTTTTTACTGAACAAACATGCGACCACTTTGCTGCACTATTGATCAGACAGATCGATCAGTTAGAACATACATGTATCGATACACCCGCAAAATTTGTGTTTTACAAGTTAATATCGATTTTAACACTAATTCTTACGTGTCACAAACTATTACCTAGTAAACAAATCTTTTGCACAAAAAGTGCATTAGTTTGGCTAGAATCCAGAGAATGTGGATAAAAGACTTGTTCATTTCTGAAATTGAAAATTAGCTATAATTTGAATTTTTCACTTTAAATTCATCATTTATTATACATTGCAATTGTGATAGTTAATTTTCTCATGGCTTTAATAAATCTTCAGTGTGGCCACAACATGTAACTGCCAAAATTTCTAATAATGTGCAAATTTATTTAATATTTTTTAATCATTAAATAGAAGGTGTGAAAAAGAATAAATGGCATGAAAAACAATTATCTTTGTATCCAAAATCCTCCTGGAAATTTTTCTAAAGCTACATGAAAAGTGATTCTTAAGAAGTTTTGTGTTGCCTGATATCTTTAAAACTAAAATTCCACGCGTTCATTGCACATTTCATATTGTTTAAGATTATCTTCGTTTTGAAACGTAAATTTTGTAAACAGTGACATACGAGGGCTGTATGATAAGTACCAGTGTTTAACCCTATTAAGGCCTGCGACAGAGTACCCCGTCAGATATAGCCGACACCCACGTGACAGTGCGCTGCGTCTATATATGACAGTAAACAACGGGTAATATCATGAGCACTGCTTATCGGATTTTAAACCAAATTATTATTTCCAGTAGTGATACATATTGTGAGCTATAGAAAAATTATTCAACTCAAGAACACCACGAATGACATCAGAAATTGAGTGTAAAAGTCATAATTTTTCCTCCATACAAAATTGGCAGATAAGCTCACTTTTGTGTTGCCAGATTTCATTTATACCATAAATAAAAGTGATTTATTCGCAAATGACTGCAATTTCAGTTACATTTTAAAATCTAACACACTGTTATATCGACGTCAGAATGCTAATATTTTTTTTATTTTAATGTTATCAAATTTTCAAAACCTTTTTTGATTTTATGTTTATTTTTACATAATGGCAGAGGATGACTTTTTCGTTAGTGGAGATATTGTAAATTTTTTAAACATTCCCGTTATGCATGTTACTACCGCAGAGTCCAACAATGAGTTAAATAATGAGAACAACATTGAGGATGATTATTTTGATGTTCATGTCTTTGTCACGTGATTTAATTAGGTACGCAATAAGTTGAAAAGTATCTGAAACGTTCCAATTTGAGTAAATTATCACTTGGATCTTAACGTACGTTAATGATATTTCTCGTTTTTTTTGGTAAGTAATTCAATTCAATAAGATATTATTTTTTGGTTAATACAGGGAGTGCGTCGTTAAGCCATTGACTATTGCCGCGGCATCATTTTATGCGGCGTGTTGTTAATGCGATGTATAATGTGTATGTAGTTGTGATGTGAAGTGCTAATATTTTTTCGTTTTAAGCATCATATTAATGATGAAATGAGTTGTTGTTTTTTTTTTTTTTTTTAGTTATACCCATGTTTTTATGGTTTTTTTTTTCTTTAAAAAAAATCAGAAAAAGCTGGCCTGCGAATTTTGAATTTTGGTGCTAATATGATGGCATGATGATTTTTTGACTAGGAATTTTTCAGCCAACTAATAGTTTAACTTCTGATGGCACCACTGACGCAAAATCTAATTAAACGCCACCTGTCAAAATTCCAGACAGATTTATCAAGTAGTTTTGTTTTAATAGCTGTTGAAAGTGGGCAAGTTGTGTTTATTTCCACCCATGGAGAAAGTGTAGTATCAATCAATGATTTGATTCCTTTTTTTAGATGGGAAGACGTATGAGAAAATCAAAGGGACGTTGCATGCCGTTTATAAGGACCGTGCACCTTCGATGACTACCTTCAGATAGTGGTTTAATGAATTCAAGCATGGCTGAACATCTGTTTTTAATCAAGACCGTCCAGGCCATCCGATTGAGGTGACTATGGAGTATATGGTCAACAAAATCCATGATATTGTGTTAATAGATTGCCGGGTGAAGATCGGAGAAATTGTAAACATCTCGATTGAGGAATTGCAAAATATCCTACACAAAAAATTGGGCATGAGATAGCTGCCCGCGCGATAGGTGCCACATTTTCTCACAGTGGAACAAAAATGGAATTATTTAAACATGTTTAAGTGCAATCTGAAAGAGTTTCTGCCGCGTTTTGTAACTGTTGACGAAACATGGATCCATCACTAAGTGCCAAAAATGAAAAACAGTCAAAACACCGGACTTCGCCTGGTGACGCTACTTCAAAGAAGGCGAAAACGAAAAGGCCGGAAAGGTCATGACCACCGTTTTTTGGGATTCGTGAGTGTTTGTTATTCTATGTAAATTTTGATAGTATGATTTTTGCATCAATCATAACTCAAATACGTAATTAACTGATTGAAAAATACAGTAAGACCTCAATTTTACACTTCTCTGAGGAACAGGAAAAAACAATGTAAAACTGAAAATACAGTAAGACCTCAATTTTACACTTCTCTGAGGAACAGGAAAAAACAATGTAAAACTGAAGAAATGAAAAATGTATTGAAAAACGGACGCACCACGAGGTACTTGCATCTTTCTTCTTGACTTATGACTTTTTATGATTGTGTAAAGTCGAACACGAGATGTCAAGGTCAATGCACAAATTGACGTGATCGAAAGATTTTTCAAAAATAATCATCTTGAAAACAAAATGAAAATTGATTGAAGATCTGGTCATCGAAAAATCGATGGATCATCGAAAAACTTTAAAAACAATGTATAATTGTCACGGTGAAGATCGCACGCGCAACTGGCACATGCAGTGAAGCAAAAATTGTAAATTGTTCAGCAAAAACACTCTGAAATCCCTAAAAATTTACCATTACAAAATTAATTCCTGTGTTGCGACGTCAGTGTAGCAGTCGCATGACTGACGTTTAAAAGGAGTAATTTTCGTACTAAAAGGGTCATCAGTCAAACGTTAAAAAAATTTACAGTGAGTAATTAGTGTGTTCCTTTTTACGTTTCTTCATTACTAACATATGTACTTGCTTGAGTTGGAACTAAACATGACAACGATGAACATACATATTTTGGATCATAAAGCTCGCGTGTTGAAATATCAAAATTCGTATAGAGTTGGCGTGTAGAGTTTTTATAATGAAAAAAGTAAAATTCAAAATTTTGTACTTAAAAGTCAATTAATGTAGAGTGGGCATGTTGAATTTTCGAAATGTTCTGACTGAGGAAATGTAAAATGTTATCCGCGTAAATTGTGAGAAATATTTGTATGGAAATGTATGAAGATGAAACGGGACTTTGACTTTTCAGCGTAAATAGCAGTAAAACGTAAAACTGAGGTTTCACTGTATATATGAATTAATTACTACATAGATCATTCGTTATACAGAAACATAATTGTACCTTTTTTATTACTATATTACCAATAAATTCTACAAAGTGTGTGATGATTGAATTCAACCATTAAATTAGTCTTTAGTACACATGTGTATTTTTTTCTATACACAAAGCCATCATTGATAAAACTATACTAAAGTATGTATTTATTTAAATGTTGAATACCAATTGGGTTCTAAACTATGCAATTTACACAACATTCCATTTTTTATATTTTAAAATGCTACATATTGCGAGTGGCACACTAAGGACAAAACAGTCATACGACAGTTTGCCACCAACTGTTCTATTGTTTTAAAATTTAGTCATCAGTGTGCACACTGCCATACATTCTCATAGCCCTCGCCATCACGACAAAACTGTTGTGTGACAGAAAATGGACAGTGTGCACTCGCACTTATAATAAATAGAAAACTAAATTTAAATATTATTTTGTACTTAATTTCTATTTAATATTTAGTATATTATGGCCTAGTGATCTAGTGGTCAGGGGTTCGCGCCTCTTTCAAGGAGACCAGCAAATTAGTCCTATTTTTATAGTACAAGCGTTTAGCTTAGTTTAAAAGTAGTAAGAATATTGATGTGACGTGTATTCCGTGTTGTGAAATAATATTTCTATTGGTCTTCTGTATTATGATCACTTTATTATTGTTTCTTGTTTATTCCACTGCTCAATTCGGTCCCATCCTCTCCCTTGGTATATTTTTGAAATCAGGTAGACATAAAATAACAAATCTTGTTATGCCATAGGTAGGTTTTTTTTTGTTGTACTCCGATCTCCTGTATCCATTTGGCATTGTTGTCTTTTAAATAGAACCTATTTAATAATTATGAAAAACACGTCAAAAAACGACAATGTATCTCGTTACTTCGACCACCAACTGTTACCAATGACCTTCTTAATCGTCAATCACTAATTATATAGGTACACAAATTTTTTTACAATGATTTATGCATTAAAAAATAATCTATACATTGTGTTAAATTTGAGTATTATGTCGGACAGAAAGTTTCTTGGTTATCCCACACCTATTGATCCTCAGAAGGACTATTATTGTCCCAACATTTTAGGTAAATCTCATTACCCATCTTCGGGGGGTCCATTATCGGTGAAGTGTTGCTCTAAAATGATCATGAAACACATATTTTCAGGGCGGCAGTTCAGCACTAAATAAAACCACTAATCTTTACCTTATATAATTATGATGTTTACAACCTAACGTTTGGCTTCTTATAATTCTGAGGTAAAATAATATTCTTATTTGTGTGTGCAATAAGTGTCGGGTTCAAAGAAATTGATATTGTTGTCAGTGGATGGAGTAATTCGTCTGTCTTCTAATATATTGAGCCAGATGTTGGAAACCTGACACTGTCGTCTCTATTGTTTCAAGTATTGCTATAGAAATTGTCAAATAACCAAACAATAGAATTTATCTCAAATGTTAAAAAAAACAATCAAATTATTCTCATCCTTTAATCAAATCTTTTTTTTTTTGCAACATTTGCATAAAAAATAATGCTTTTTAAAATTTTAATCATATTCTTAAGTATCAATATGTCATGACTTGAAGTAGTATGAAATGTGCACTGAATATCTATCTAGAAAAGCAAAGGTTGGTGCTTATTTAGACTGGATGGAAGTTTTTCTTTAAAGTCTTTTCGATAACAGCACAGGGTTGAGCATGGAATGAGCTGTCATTTGTTGTCTATTATATTTTGTACACAGAGCAGATTAACCAATTGATATATACCGACTTTTACTACCAAAACTCCGAGACAAGTCTTATCCGTATACGCGGATACGCGTACGCGCATAAATAAACAAAATTCAATTGAGAAAGAACATTAACAAATATGCATGGTTATACAAGAAGCAAGGGAAAAATCTTTAATGTTAATATCTAAAATATCCAGACACCATTAAAGTTGTTTTTTTTTATTAACATAAATTTGAATTACTACAAAACCTGTGCAAAAAAAATATATGAATTATTTTTTTATGTTTGTATATTTTATATTTTCGTTTGTATACTTCTTTTTTTTAGCCTTCGATGTACCCATTATTAAAAATTTCTTCAGTGATTTTCCAAACCGTATTGAACTCTTTTGAAGAATCCAGTGTCTTTGATCATTTTCCATGGTTCTCCTCCAAATTTAAGTAGTCGGGCTATGTTCACTCTTTTCGCCATTAATAACCAATTTTAAAGTATTTTCATTCTTTTATAATGTGTAGCCATGTAAATGTACTCTTCCTCACACGAAGATCACATCTAAAAAATTATGTTATAAAAATATATTACATAATGTGTGAATATTTCTATAAAATTACATAATTAATATTTAAATGGTGAAATAATACTTACCAGACGGTGCGCCTTCTTGCACAGTTCATAATTACTATTGTTCAGTTATCGCACACGGAAAATTGAACAATGAACCCCAAATGCTTGCTTGTTATAATTTAACATGACTGTTTACAGATTTATCCATAAAATACATAATTGTTTAAATATTGAAATCGCATTTTAGTATATTGTCCGGTTAATCTGTCTGGTTAATGTCGATATTACTATTTTCCTTAACTTACCTAAATTATTAAACAGTTTAAACTAAATCTAGACCCCTTAAAGTGCTTTGGATACATTGATTTGTGTACACTTTTGAAATAGTCGAATTTTAAAATTATGCTCACTATAAACTCAAATGAAAGTGAAAAGTGATTATATTCAATTATATTTTATATCACTTATAAAAAATATCAAACCTAATTATTTTACTTAAATAGCATCTCTAGTTACTTAGTTACTTTTCATTGTCACATTATAGTGATAATTTTTTTGCATTAGAGTGAAACCACATCCCTGTATAAATCATGCTGATCAATTTTCCGTCTGTGATGTTTTAAAATAACCTACAGGATCATGGTTATGCTGTACCTACTCCTTTTTTTATTAGTCATTAATAATTACCTATTTAATTTTTAGTATTAAGCCATCTTTAATAAATTAAAACACAAGGGTATTATACTTTATATTTATTACAATGTTTGGATAATTTTGTTTGTATTTGCGATTTTTGGTTAATTCTAGTACATAATATTTTTTTTATGTTTAGTGGTTACCAATATGTCAATAGGTTTTTTTTTTAACTTACTTTTTCAATATTTTTTACATGTGTACAGGAATGATTTTATTTTAGAGTAAATGTAGAATGTGTTTATTATGACATTCAAGGCATTTGTCAATATTTATGTTAATTAATGAGAAGTTTTTACTAGATAAAGACAACTTGTAAATTCTTGCGTATTGTTACTTATTTAACATAGTATTAAAATTTATTTCATCTATTATAAATTTTAAACTAATTAAATAAAAAGATATTCATTTTTGTGTCTACTGTGTTCTCAGCCTATAGGAGTTTATGCAGATAGTCTATCAAGTTGAATATGTATTTCACTATCACTACTGTTAACGTACAACAGACTTAACATATGCTGTTGTTAACTTATATTAACCTTTTTTACTTTTGTATGGCTAATCTCCTAAGTTTTCTAATGGGTTAGTTATTACAAACAAACCGTGTTAAAAATTACCTTATACTGTAAGTTTTTCAAATACTTTTTCCTATTATTATTATTATAATATAAAATTATTTTTCACCTATGAAATAAGTCAATGCTAAATTAAGTAAAAGAATAATATAAAACAAAACATGCTTTTGTAAAGCTCGTGTGAATAATAGCTGCTGTCAATATCAAGTATGATGAATGATTATTTCTGTTCATTTATCATTTACTATTAGTACTACATATTGTAGTGGTTAATGATGCTTTTTGCTTGTTTTATTTTGTACTATCTTTACTTAATAGTGGTCGAGTGAACATTGAAATTTCTGACTTTGCACCCTACTGATAAGACTGTTTCGGCTCAGCTATTCAAACACATCTGTGGACAAACTCTTTTCAATATGGTCTCCTCGCACTCTAACATATCATTATGATGCTTCATTAATATTGTATCAGATTTAACTAAATATATGTTAGTCGTATCTTAAAAGCATTCAAATATTCCCCCAATATTGATTTCCTGTTAATTTTGTCAAAAAAACAAATTATCAATGTTGATATTGAATGATTTATTGACTTCACATTGACCATAGCATTAAAGTACAGTTTGACTTAAAAAGTCCAGTTCCCTGCCATAGGAAAATGTATCCTGAGAAAATTAAGAGGAACAACATCCAAACTTCGCTGCTATCAAGATTTAGCTAATAAAATTATATCCTTAAATCGCTTGACTTATTAAATATAATAGTCGTTAATTTTGAAATAAAATGATTAGAAAAATATCTTCATATTTTCTATTAAATACATTCCCTGTTTAGTCCGCTTTCTTTCGGCACGGTATTATTCTGCTAACTGTTTTATGGTGTATTTATATTTTTCAGCATTAACTTTGATTTTGTTGTGATTACTGTTTGAATAACATGTCGCTCGCTACCTTTTTTAACTATCTTTTGGCATCTTAGTTTTATGGGAATTTCACTTCGAATAAAAAAAATACGTTATTGGCAAATTAATATTGTTGGCTTTGTATATTAGTTTCTGCCAAATTCATACCACATATGTATATTAAATTTGCTCAATTTCATCCTCGTTTGAGTTTAGTTCCTACATTAGAATTGATGTAATGTTTTGTATATAGCGTCTTACTGAGATTCCACAATATCTCATTAATTTTTTGAAAAGATTAATAATTGCAAAATTGATGCCTGTACAAATCATATTTTATTTCTTACTCTTCACAGATATTTTTATAATAGTATAGTATAGGTCACGATAGCTGTGTAATTTAGGCCTCCATGAAACATTTGAATTGAGAAGAATTGTAATTCTGAAATATTTTTTATTTAAATTGTTACAAGTGAATATGGCATATTAATAAATTTTTTCATTGAAGGGAACTTAGAACGTTATGACAGCTTCTTGTCATTAATGTAGCTGAGCCAAACAACTAAAATCCTGCTTTGAAGATGTAATGCATTTATCTATTGTTAGATATTATATTGTCTTCAATATTCAATTTAATCTTGGTGGGGCAAATGTCATTCATATTATGTGAATATAAAGAAACTTGTTTGCAAGATTTATGTTGACCTAAATTCTTTTGTAGTGTAAATTTGATTGATTTTGTATAGTATTCAGAGTTTGAAGATACTGCGCTTTACTTGCAGCAAAATGTTTTATAACTGGCATTTACTATATAGTATTTGTGCCTCAATATTAAAGTGCTTTCTACTACCTCTTTCTACATGAGCCATTGAACACAGGTCTGATATCAATTTAAGATTAAAATTTTATTTTTGTAATAATATTATTTGGCACAGATTGTCTCAAAACGTTTTAATTAGTATTAATTAATTAAATTCATTATTATAGCAAACAGTCAATATTTAAGTCACACACTCTTGTTGTGGAATTTATTTACAATTTTTAAAATCTAATGGAGTGCAATGTTGAATGTAAGGCCAGACATTCTATAATAATTGATATTTAGTGATAGTAGATATCCATTACCGACAGGCATTATCTACTATCAGTATTCTAAGAATGTTTTTATAAAGATTTGGTTCTGTCTAGTAAAATCAAGTATTTTGTTTCTCATAAATGTTATCTGACTTTTTTTAGTTTTCTGATTAAATTCAGCTGAACTTACCAACTTGTGTGGAACAATTTGAGAATATTGATGGCTCTGAGATATTTGATGTAAATAACTGAATTTAAAAAATGTATACTACTCAACTATAAAAACCGTGGATCGTTTGTCTATATGTTTGTGTGCAGGATTTATTTTTTTTCTTTAATCTTTTTGTTTGCCATTTAAATGTTTTTTTAACATTTTATTATTTTTTGTTTTGTGAGATGTCTACCTTTATATAATTTAGTTTTTTCAATAATTATTGTAAATATCTACATTAATGTAAGGTGTTTTAGAAATGACATCTTGAGCATAATGATTTATGGTATTTTTTCACATATTTGGTTCAACAGGATTTTTAATAAGGTGTTAATCGAATGTTGTGATTAAATTATAAGAAAATGATTGTATACTATGTACTTTAACCATGTCGAATGTACTGAATTTAGTAGTAGTAAATATACAGTTTATTTGGATATTGTGACACAGAATAACACATTTTATGCTCTACCTAATTAAATTGAAATAGAATTCAATATTTTTAATAATATCACCGTATACACTTAAATATAAGTTGAAGTTAATTTTTTTATGGTTTTTATCACATCAGAAATCAAAGTCGAAATTAAAAACAATTAAACAGAACACAGGTAATAACTTTCTTAACAATGTTTTCTTAGTTTATTTTTTTGATTCTACTATATTAAGTATAGATATTTAAAACATGATACATTTCCTCGATGAGCCTGTTTTGGCATTAGATAATGACAGTTTAATCTTTCGCTAATGAACAATTGGCATTGAACTCTCACATTTGAATTTCCATGATTCTCTGCATTTTCCACTACCTTCAAGTTAAACTGGCTGTAAACAACATTATTTTAGTGCACTCATTGCGGTATTTATTGGCTTTATATGATATTTTTTTATTTCACTCATTGTGATTTTTTTTTTTTAAATATGATTATGACACGTGACAGATTTTGCTACTCAATTATATTTTGGAGATAATATTTATTGTCAACAAAAAAGCCAACAAATTTCTCAACTTATACTTGAGTATATTCAGTGATTTCATTTCTTCTTAATTAACTGACTTTTGACATTCCTTTATAAATATTTCAGGATGAAACAAAAAACATCAGTTGATTATGAAATAATGACTGCTAGATTACTTTAATAGTACATAATATCTATAACGGAACATTAATTTGCTTGTGCCTATCAATCATCGGTTTATAAATCAATCATCCTTTGGGGAGCTTATCACTTGTGTCACTTCATCAGAAGAGTAGGGACATGCAAATAACAAAGATTTAGTGATCTCAACATCTCAAGGGGCCATAAAATAAAGTCTTCAAATAATAAATTAGCAATTGAGTATTAATGATTGTCATTAGTCATGAATTTTAGATCAATGTTACTGAGAGATATTTTATCTCATCGAGATTGTTATATCCCTCTCCGGCCCTGGATGCCTTCATTATTTTCTTTCAACCACAATGTGCATGTGATATAGGTTGGTTTTCATGCATGTCTGTTTATTCAGACCATTAATTCATATAAAGACTAATTATATACAAATTAAATGCATCAATTAGAAAGATATAATAAGAAATAAAAATATATTTGTACAAATATACCCGGACTCAAACCAGGAACCCTTAATATCCAGGAAAGTGCGCTGACCTATTACACCATGTGAAAGTGCAACATATAAGTTTGAAAATTTGTCCTTAACTTATGTCGGCATGTTGTAATAGGTCAGTGCACTTCCCTGGATAGGAATGGTTCCTGGTTCGAGTCTGAGTGGCAACAAAAATATTTGTTTGTTAATTTGGTTTTATCTGTATATCTTTCTAATTAATACATTTAATTTGTATTAAAATATCACAGAACTATGTTTTGAAAAAACTGCAACTTCACAATAACAATGTGTTCTCCTTAAAAACTATATTATATTTCTAACCTTACACTTTTAATTTATAATATTTTAAATAGGTTAATTTATACATCTTCCAGATGAATAACTCAATTCTTTGCTACATTATTCAATATCAGAGACTGAGATTAATTGTTATATTCATCGAAAACTTAAAATTAATGTTTGTGATAAATGATTAAATAATTTTCATAATTAAAGTGTTATTTTATATTAAATATTGCGTGTTAGCACTTACACTGATGTGAAAGGTGAATGTTTCAAGTATGATTATAATGAGTGGTACACACACAGGTATGTATTAATGGATTATGTAAATACATTATTCAAAAATATGTTTTTTTTTTTTATTAAATATGGTGTTTTAACTATTATGAGACTTCATTCACTGATAAATTATTATTTGAATAATATTTTAACAGCAGGTAGCTATTGTGATCAAATCCTTAGGACCGCTCGGTCTAACGTAACTCTACCTCTCGGCATTGTAATATTTCATACATCGCCTCAGCAATTAATATTCAAATACATATTAGGATAGATTGAAAACTTTCCAGAATCGCCGATAGAAAGTTGTTATTTTCCAAATATTTGTATGTCGCTCTATTGACGACTCTTTCATATGAATTCTGTAAATGTCTGGTTTTGACAAGCATAAATTGATAAAAAATTAATTTGGTAGTCATCAATTTGTTTCATTTGGAGGAAAAAACCACAATATAAATCAAATCCAGGTTGGATGCTGTTCTTGGGGATTCAACACCTTCATTTTCTATTATGGGTTTTCTGGTTTCGGAATTCAAATGTGGCCGCACACGCTCAAGTGTTGAACCAAAGAAATTGTGAATAAATGAAGCACCAAATAAAAGTTTGCGAAATTGAAAGAACCCGTGGGTATCTCCTACAAATAAGTCATTCATATTTTACTTGATTAAAATATCAACAAAAAAAACTGTAAGATGGGTGTGCTGCATTTGCTGAATCTAGAGCAGAAACAGTTTGGAAGTTTTTAAGTGGAATTCGATGAATTTGTGGATGAGACCTGGATTCAACACTACACACCAGAAACAAAAAGGCAATCGAAAGAGTTGATTGGACACGATGAATTGGTTCCGAAAAAGGCAAATAATGTTCAATTGGCTGGAAAGGTGACGGTGTCAGTTTTTGGGATGCCAAAAGAATTATGCTAGTTGATTATACTGCAAAAGGAAAAACTGTTACTGGGCAATACTGCACTACACTTTTGGACAACCAAAATAATACTGGCTGAACAGAGATTTGAGTCGAATGAAGAAATGATAAAGGCTGAAAATTGCTATTTTGAGGTCCTCAAAAGTCACTTCTAAAAGGGATCCGAGAAACGTTGAGTCAACTTTGTTGAGCATCAAAGAGATTATGTTAAATAATAAAATACAACTCGAATCAGGTTTATTTTATTTTCATTGTCATTTTGGAAACTTCTGCCCTCGCCTACGAATGTTTGTGTTTAGTATTAAGTTAATACATAATTATCCACCGTTTTTGAATTTTTTTTTCAAAAGAGGGAAAAATAAAATAATTTTGTATTTATTTTTTGGGAGGATGACTTCAGATTTTATTAACATTACTATTGTTATATTTAATTTAATCTTTACTTAGATATTTTATTTACACTAATATTATTGTTTTTAGTATAATGCTTAAAATGAAAAAATATTAGCACTTCACATCACAATTACGTACATATTGCACTTATATAGCACTAACAACAAGCATAAAATGATGCCGCCGGCTGCGGCAATGGCCAATGATGCCAGCGATGCACTCACTGTATTTTTGGTAAAACACGTGTATAACTATAAAAATAATATCTTATATATCACTTGAATTACTTACCAGCAAAAATGAGAAATATTGCAAACATGCGTCAAAATTTATTTGACAGTTTACCCAAATTGAAACGTTTAATGTCCAACTTATTGCGTAATTAAATTGCGTGACAATGACATGAACCTCAAAATAATCATCCTCAACGTCGTTCTCATCATCAGACTCTGCAGTAGTGTCGGCATATCGGGAATGTTTAAAAAGTCGACAATATTTCCACTAACGAAAAAGTCACTCACCCCCCATTTTTTTTAAAAAATACATAAAAGTAAAAATAAAATCAAAAAAGTTTTATAAAATTCGATAAAGCCGCCGGGCTATTTCGCGATCACAATGATTATTTCGACGATGGAACAATTAGCAAAAGAACGCAGGATGAGACTTGTTCCCTTGACCACCCTACTCTCCCACCGAGGCCCCCCGCGGACTACCACATCAACCGCTTTCTGAAAAATTGGCAGGTTGGCAAATTCTATGACGATCTGGAGAAGTTGATGGAGGATGTCAAATCGTAGATTGCCTCAAAAAATCAGTGCTTTGCTCACGGAATCGACTGCCTTCCAACCAAATGTGATGCAGTAATTAACGTTGATGGTGACTACACCCCCAAATGATAATTGTGACTCAATTTTTTTTTCACCGTGTGACAGGTTTGTGAATAGTTTATTTACATACAATAAATAAATATGGCTTTTATCATCTAAAATGTTGTTGAAATGTATGTCACAACTTTATTTTATTTATTTATTGAAAATATCACAGAGACATACAAGTATAAGGGCATTGAACACAGAAAAAAAAAATTATATTTTTTATTTATTATCTTTGTTTTATTAACCACTTAATTGAGTTTAAATACATCTACCGGTTTCGAAAAATACCATTTTCTTCTTCAGGATGTCATAACTAACTAAAAACATATATTATTGTTTCTGTACCAGAATCTAAAAATGGTGACCAATAATTTACATCCTAACATATTTCACATGGACTCGAACAATGCATGTACTATGTAAAAAAGTTATGAATGCAGAAAAAAACGAGGAAAAATCATTTACATACTGCATTGAAAAATGTTGTTAATTAGGTTTTTAAATATTGATAATGAAGCAGAAAATATATCAATGTCGATGAACAAATCATTATAAGCTCGGAATACTTTCGCCATAGGGGAGCGTAATCCAAAATTGGTTTGACTTATAAGAATACTGAATTGAGATTGCTATCACGGTACTTGCATTGAGACATAGAAATTTATTAATGGCAAAAGGGTTGGAGAATTAAACTGGTTTCCACTGATTTTGTATAAGTTTAAAGTAAAACAAATCTACTGACGTTCATGGGAGTTGATAACATATATACATATTACCAAAATCAATCTTTACTAATGGAATAATTCAGTATGTTGGGAATGGGCCTGCGGATAATTGAATCCAAAACTAAATGTACTAAATAAATCAAAATATGTGCATAACACCCTAAATGGGTACATTACCTCAAATCACTATCGGTACGTACATATTCGAAGCAGTGTAAAGGTTCACACTCTTCCGCACCAACCGTTTCTCTCCAGAAAAATCAAATACATATACACTTGCACAACTCTGATTAAGTCTATATTTACTTTTAAAATTAGCAATAAGTTATGACATCCTGAAGAAGGAAAAGTGTTTTCCGAAACCGGTAGATGTTTTTTAAACTCAATTGTGGTTAATAAAACAAAGATAATAAATAAAAAATAAGTCTATATTTACTTATGCTTCCAAAATGTTGATTTTGTTAAAACATACCAAAAGGGCCCTTTGTATATTTAAAGAATGATTTTATGTACAATATTAATAGTAGAATATAATATACAAATAAACATAATTCATGAATTATTCCTGGCATAAGGCATCAGAGCTCTACTTATTGTATTACGTTGTTAGCGTGATCCAATCAATCCAAGTTGGTGCTACTCTGGTTAGGTCATGTAATGCGTATGGGAAACTAGTAACCGCCAAAGAAAATTTTATCTGGCAAGCCAGAGGGGCATTAGAATGGGCAGACCGAAACTACACTAGCAGGACGATGTTGTAATGGACTTGACTGATATAAAGGAAATTAAAAAGGAGAAGCTATTTTGGACAGGAAGCAGTGGAGAAAATTTTTTCTAGCATATGTTCATAGCATTTTCTACCCACTGTGTATATCAAAAAAGAGATGTTCTGTCGTTTGATAATTTTGTCATCAATGTGCGTACTGCCATAGCCCACGCTATCATGATAGAACTATTGTGTGACAAAGTCGTCGATATGCACTAGCTATAATAATGAGAATGATTCAAAATGAAACCATTTCTGATGATGTTTACATGTGTAAATACAGTACTTGGTTTAACATGATTTTTTTTATTAAAATTTAATACCAACCATCAATTTCAGTGGCATTGCAACAAACCGCTGGCATATATTATACCAGGCTACCCTCCCCTCAAGAACACAATTTAACTAAGGTTTCTATATTAATTATTATCGACTTAGCTTCTTTCACTTACTATTCACTATTTTTGCTAGTTGAGGATTTTAATTTAAAAATGTAATGTCTCTGCATATTTATGTTTTACTGCAAGTACACAGTTTTCAGATAGAACATAATTTTTTTAATGTTAACGTTTTTCAGCACTTAAAAAAACTATAAATACATATGTGACATCTTTTGTTTCATAAATTCATTCTGTAGCTCTGTTAAAAGTTGCAATTTTAAGTGTTTGAGATACTGAGGATAATAAATTAACATACGGAGACTTCATGAACACAATTTAATAGGTGGCGTGGTATTAGCTGAATGTCACTTTTTGGTTCATCATCGGGAATAATTAAAGTTAAAAAATATATATTATTTGTTTTGTTTAATGATCATGTGCAGCGATTCCGGGTCCCCGAAATAAGGCGGTATTTATGCCACAGTTAAATTTTTTCATTCATCTATAAAATATAAAATTATGCAGATGACATCCACCTACTCAAAATTGTGTGTGTATACAGGGCAAAGACTACATTTTTAATTAAAATGTTTTGACAGATAGTATTTATACATTATTGTAATTAATATTTAAAAATTAAACCTCCATTAAAGTTATGACATTCTGCGTGGCCTTTGAACCATAGAAAAGATTACCTTTGGCTGCAGACTTTTGTCGCTACTATTTTCCATGTAAATGTAAATTATGTAAAAAAAAAGTGGTAATCATGAACCCAGAGATATTCAATAAAACAATAATATGGCGTTAAAACGTCAAAAAAAAAATCTTTTCTTATATCAAAGTACTCTTGCCTTGAAAAACAAAAACACCATCAATCCAATACTTAATTTCATTTAAAAAAATTTTTGATAAATTTTTTTTTCGTAACTGAAGGAATAGTATTTATAACTATGAACGGATTTATGGTTCAGGGGCTGCTTTAATTATTTTCGCTTTCTACTTTTACTTCACTTATCTCATTGGGATTGGGAGGCTCTCCGGAACGCGGGACCCCTTGCAATTGCAACATACGCAAATATAAATCCGCCACTGGCAGTAACAAACAAACATAACAAAACACGTTTTGCGGTTAATCAGGTTCAACAAATTGATTTAAAATAGATTAAGTATACGAAAGTTATTATTTCTCGAATTATTTAAAGTCGATGAGTTATCTCAGATATTTGAATGAGTAACCAAGCCTAAAAAATAATCGTCACAAAAATATATTATCTTAGTTCAACAGTCAATAGTTCTCAAAATGTCATCTTAGAACAATCTCGAAACAAAATTACTTGAATATGTACCTACTAATAATATATTAGCGAAATTTCACAACGCTGAATTTTAAAGACGCAAGATAATCAAGTTAATGACGTTAATTTCCATATGAATATTTTACAAAACATATCACAGCTGCCATAGAATATATCATAAAAACTATGATATGTTTTGTTAATGTGCAATTATTTAAAATCTCCAGCCAAAAATATTATTTCAAATCTCCACGGCCCCACAATTTCGCACACGGGGACGAGCGTCATTAACTTACGTTTTTTAAATTCTGTCGTGGAATTTTGTACTGCGTAATTTCGCAAATGAATGATTGTTGAACGTCGTCTTAAAATGAATACATTAAATATTTTTATCTCTTTATTAAAGGCTGATATTTTAATTTTAACAGATGACGAAAATTGATGTGAGTCAAGGTCGTGTAGTACATATTTTTTATTTATTTAAAATTACCCAGAAAGGCTATGATGATAATATTTACATTACATAATAGAATTTTTTAAATATATTTCACAATTTATTTGTGTGTAAAATTTGTGAAAATAATATGTCGTGTCACATTGGTAGGTATGAAACGTGGTGACGGCGGCATTCTAACCTACATTGCGCACCGTTAACGCTGGAGCTTTAATAATTTAGACTACCAAAAAGCATATACATACATATGTAGCGTAATGGCCGCTTCGTGATCAGTGTTGACCACTGCCAGTTGCGCAGACAGTTTTTCCGTAAAACTTTATTTTTAAACATTGAATATTTTTTTACAAAATAAAGGAATTGGACCGATTAACGCACATTCAATAATTCCGGATCTCGTATATATATTTAATGATCCTGATTTTATCTAAATACACATTATACTAATAAAATTATTGAATATTCTATTATTTTTTTTATTATACAACAATTTCAATGTCAATTTGGCCCTAAATTTCATTAAAATTGAGATAAAAGTGTTTCAAAAAAGAAAAGAGCTTATGTTGCCTTTGACAGTTATAAGAGTAAAAATGTATATAGAATAGATGAGAAACTTGAAAATGGAAAATAACGCAGTCGTGGTTTCTTTGTGAAGTCAGGTGGACGGGGTAACACGCATGTATAATATTATTTATCTTATCTGCGACTACTACCACAGATAAAAGATTTAAAAATAATAATAATCCATCAGAGCCAGAAATGCAATAATGAAATTTAAAAATCATTTCTCACGTGAATTACGAAAACACTATCGATGTATCTATATATAGAAGTACCCAGCAATTACGACCAGACCATCGCCGCAAAACAAAAATTTGAAGCAAGACCTTTTTTCATTAGCGAGTGCATATAATAAAACGTTAAAAATACATTTGCTATTAACCTTGTGTGCCGCGTGATAGGTTCGTCAGTGTGCCGCGAATATTGTATAATTTGAAAAGTGTGCTGTGACGCGAAATCGGTTGGAAACCACTGCGATTGGCCGTTAAAACTGCTGCAAAAGTAAAATTAATTAGATAAATTTTAATTATTAATAGATAATTATTTAGATAAATGCTGCATTACATATATTCTAGGTCGTTGTTTTTATAGGCCTTTTTTCTATTTTGCATCGGGTCCCAATTTTTAAGATTCGCCATTAAATGCTAGTCTGCGTATTTTTATTTATTGTGATAGTGACATGAATACATTTGACATTTCAAATGCATCCATATCATTCTCAAATACCTATCGCATGTTTAAAGTACATTTCTCAGTATTCTGAGATCATAAACCACTCAGCCTTTGACCTGTCATTTTATATCAAAATTGTTTTAAATATCAGTTTTTTGTCAAAAGATATATCTACGGATTCGTAATTCACATTCGAACTGTTGCAATATAACATCATCATATATGTATTACAATACCATTATGCATATATTACACGCATGTACGTTCGTCTAAGGACATTCTGTGACTGGACCAATGGACTGGACACGCGCCGCGGGTTGTGTCTACTCGTGTCACTGAAATGAAAAATGATCTCAATTCCATGACGTAAAGTATAGTTATATTAGAAAAAAAATAACAGCAGAATTTCATGATTTTGGTTTCATTAAGCCTCCCATATTTTAAATATTTTATTGTACTTTCTGATTAAAAATAAAATTGTGAACATTGAAAGTTTTAAAGATGTGATTTAGTTTTAAATAGTTTTTACTCCGTTTTGTTTATGTTTTGTATACAGAACAGACTGTAACTTTTTTTTAAATATCATTTTTAATAAACGATACAAAGAAATCATTTTTATCATTTAATCTCCCGTTGGAAATGTTAATTTCATAAAAGTTGTAACATATACATTGGTTTCTCTTTTTCATTCACATTTCGACAATATATTATATACGTACATGTGGATTCATATTGACAATAATTTGATCAGTTGGAGCAGCTAACTTTAGGACCTCACGGACCACTAAATTCATATTTAGAAAAAAGTGATCAAAGAACACATAATGCATCTAGTTAATATAATAAAACCATTAATTGTAACCAATTTATAAAAACTTTATTAATAAAACAAAAATTGTCAAAACAAAACAATTAAAACATGATTTAGTTATTTTAAGCTTTTAGCATTATACATTTATTGTGTGATAGATGTTTCGGCTTGCTTTAAATAAGATTATGGATATTTGGCTCCAATCATGTCACTGCAGGACGGAGAACTCCATTTATTTCAAGCCGAGATCGATATTGATTGCTATGACAGATCAAGTGACAAGTCCTTTTCGCATAAATAAGTTGTAGAAAATTGAATCATTTCACTAAGAAACTTTTTATTGACTTTTTCACTTATTTTCCGGGTTGGTTTGCTGCTAATTTAAAAATGCAATCAATGTCCACATTTATTTGCGGACCACCACTTGGCGATCGCTGGTGTCAGCCCCATATGAGAAGGTAAAAATAAACTTATTATATTATATTACGAGTTCTGAAAATAGTGACCGACAACCTTCAAATTCAATTGAACACATCTTTATAGTACACTTTATTAATCAAAGTAAGAGACATTTAATTCTACGCATTTTTGCCAACGAATTGCAAACTTATAAACGCCTATAAAATAAAACTCAGGCGGGCCCAAGAATTTTTGAAATTTTCAATTATTTCGTTATTACGGAATATTTGTCATAATAATTATCAAGATGCATGAAAATATGAAAGTTGTCATAAATCAAGATGGATATTTTTCAGTTAATCAGTGCTGGTCTTCCACTAAAGCTTTCAATTCGTCATTTTCAGTACGATAGCAGGCTGTCCTCAACCCTCTTCATCCGTAAAGTCTGCGTTCCTAAGCTTTTTGAATCAACGCCGCGTTGTTCGTTCAAAAGTAGTTCCTTCACCACATGCTCGGTTAACATTACGTGCTATTTGCTTGGTTTAACATTGCGTGCTACGATGCATAATGCTCCAATTCATGTAAAAATTTACACGTTATGCTTATTTTTTTACTCCCATTTATAAAGGATTAAAATAATGCAAATTAAATGCCAGACTTAACAAATAAATATAACAGATTTCTAACTGTCAAACAAAAACAAATGAACAAATTTTTCTGAGCAAAAATCATTGAAAATGATATAATATTAAAATCGATCATCACTTTCGGAATAAATGCCTTATAATTGATAAAAGAACGTACACTGTAAAATATTTAATAAATGTTGGGACGTTAATATAATATTTGTCCATTTACATAATGTTTCTTTGTTCTCCTACTCTTATTTGCAACATAAGGTCGAATAAAGACAGAAATAAATCCACTTCTGCACGAGCGTGAACGCGCGCGCGCGACCGAGCGTATCGGACTTCGCGCCATGTTTCATTGGGAAACGGCCACGAACGTGTGATGTACGTTTATGCACGTGTTTATGTTTATTATGAAGTGAACACTGACGAGGTGATGACACTTCACGTTGCAATATGCAACCCTTTACGATCCTGTGATATTCTGAAAATACACGTGCATTAAAAAAAAGAAATTCCGAATGAATTACATAAGTAATTGATTTTTTTTACGTATTCCTTTCAAATGCAAATTAATATTTTTTCGGCGTTAAAGTCAATGTCAAGAACTTCACGATAAAATTTTCTTTTAGAATATTTATTTTTATCGTATGGAAATTAAGAATAAATGTGTATTACTGTAATAAAAATAAACCTCGATCTTATTCCTAGTTGTGCTTTTACAACGCGTTCGCCGTCGTTGAATATGCATTTTAATATTACCCGTGAAGCCATGATTTAATTACAAATAATGTTACGAAGCCGAGAAATCACTACATGTTTCAATGATTTCTCCGTAAACTACTTTCTCTAATCTTAAAAATTTACTTATGTATTTATTAATTTATTCTAATGAAATAATATTTGGTTTCCAAATATGTTTTACGACATCGTTGCTACGTAACTTCGGGCAGTCATTTAATGTTAACAGTCAATCCGAAATCGAATGTTTGCGTCATTTCATTAAAAACTTCCGAAACAATTCAAAAACGTGCACACCGTGGGAGGGAAATTGGCCGATCTGAACAACTTGTATAAACACGTGACGCACGACCTAAATTTAAATGGCATCGGGCATTATATTACACAAATTTGACAGGAACTTATAATCTAACTTATGATTTCTGCTCAAGGTAAAAATTACCTACTCAAATACAATCATTCTAACCATTTTTTTGCAAAATAAATGGATAAATTATGTATGTATCATTACATTATCTGTTGGGCCAGTTCTTTGACTAAATCTCTACGTATAGCCAACAAAAATACAAATTCCGCAAACTGTCCGTGACTGTGACATTGCCTCGAGCTTTCAGGGCTGCACTGGATAATAGCGGCTCCGCAATTAAGTGATTCGACATAAACTAATTTGTGTTTTTGACCAAATATTTTTGTGGAAAAAGAGATCTGATTATTCCGCAATATAGCAAATTAAAGATATCAGCAAATTAATATCTTAATATTCGTAGAGTGGAGAAATTTAGATTAAATAATAATAGTTGTAATGATTTTTTTTAAATACCGCCCTACTCGTATTTATAATTTTTTTTAACCTCCATTGACAACCCAACTAGCGACATGTCAGTAAGTATAAATTAATTTTATACTAGTCCCGAATCATGGGTACTTGTAAATTGTGCACAACATAACTATTAAAGCCATCGATGCACTTAGGGAGGAGGGTGAGGAGCAGGGTTTAAAACCTACATACAATTTGTCAAAATACATTTAAAATAAAATTATTATGAAATTCCAAGTTACTTAGGTAATTAATATATATTAAATACAGGAACAAGTTATTTTATACTTGACGGCTTTCGCGGCTACTGATTACAATTCGTATAATAGTTATATGCACACTAGCAGTCCGCCTAGAATTGCAATTTTTATACATTGCACAACTTAATTCTAAGACCTCACTTTATACATGATTTTAGCACCTTTAAGAACTTATAGTTTTGTGTTTTTAATTACGAAAGATTTTTATTTCCTCTTAATTCGAGTAATATAAATAAATAATGAAAAAGTACATACACATTATTACAAAAATGGACAACTTTTGAAATTTAAAATCACCTCTGGCCATATAATTTTATCTCGAAGTTTTTAGCTTTCAGGTAATGAGTCATTTTTCTCTGTTCTATTTATCTATGGGACACGGTCACAACGGGGAGATGGACTCACTCCTTCCTCCCCCGAGTGGCTGTGAGAGAGAAAGGCCGGCGGTGTCTCCGGCGTTTGATCATTATACGGTGCAGATGGTCTCGGGCCATGGCGAGTTTTGAGCCAAATTATTTGACCTGAGACTCACCGAGGACCCGTGGTGCGTCTGTGACCGTATGAGACATACCTACTCTAGGCGTGTGAGATTATGAGGAACGCAAGGGTCGATATGCTCGCGGGATTGTATGTGGCAGCTCATCGTTCGGAAGAGGGTGAGGGCCATCTGCCCTTCCCCTTCTTGCTTGAAAAACCGTAGATTTTATATTTGCTGGTCCTGGCTTTCCTTTGCCAGAAGAAACCTTTTTTGTTTTTGTATATTGTCTTCTTTTTCCCTTTAAGGAGTGTGTGAGGGACTTAGGAACCGCCATTTGCTATCCCTTTGTATTGTATTATTTTATTTGTATATTTTATCTATTACTGTTGTGCATTTGATTTATTTCTGCCTTATGTTATTTTACTGGATAAATGTTTTTTACTGCACTGTGCGGACAATGAATGGCCTTTGGTTGGCAGCCATACCGTGTTGCATTACCGCTATACGGCATTGGGGCATAGCATGATTGCCAAGTAGTATTAAAAAATGTCAACTTGGCGGTGAATATGAATGACCGATATGAAAGCTTTTGCTCTTAAAACGGTCCTGGGTAGGTGGTGGGTTATCATTCACTATTATATTTATCTTTTAAAGATATAGTATATATATTATATATATATATATATATATATATATATATATATATATAACATATTTCATTTCATTAGAAAAACAAAAGATTGTATAATACATATAAATTTCTAAATTAATATGAAATTTATTCTTAAACTGAAGTATGTCATTATTAACAGTGTGAATAATATTCACCTTTCTACACCGATAAGTTAATCTATGTAAATTTTTTTTTAAATATGTCGTATCGTACTATCCATACAATATAATAACAACGCAGAAAACAGAATAATTTTGCAAATAAGTTAATTACACGTCAATTTGCTTTAATATTTATAAACTTAACAAATTATTATTCTGTGAATGAAGATGAACTATAATCATTTTAAATAAACATGAAACAAATGTTATGTACAGTAGGTGGATCTCCATTGCTTGTATGTACAATTATTTGAGACTATTTCGTACATGGTAGAAACACATTTTGTATCATGAAGTACCCTGATCCCCAATAAACAAAAACTATTTGGGGAAACATTGTTAAAGTAAAATATACTCATGGGACATGAAAGAATTATAATTAAAAACGACTACCGTTTTCTTTTATACGCAGCATTATTATTGAACTGCTAGTTTAGTATATTAATGAACATTCATAATATAGTGATGTTTCCATAGTGAACGAACTACTACAATGTAGTACTACGTTAAACTTCACAGTTCGCATCGCTCTACCAGTTTAATCTTTCAGATAGCTATCACCATGCGCTGCCACGATGCTGCCGTGTGGCTCTCGGTGGAAAAAGTATGAAGAGATTCCCACACACATTTGCAAATCACTCAGTTTCCTACGGTGTCGTAAAGCTCGTTCCTGTACCGTGTTAGTACATACGCTGTAAGAAACCAACCCCCTCTCCAAGAAACACGCCGTATATTTGTATATGCAACATTATAAAATACATCCTCGCAACGCTTAACTGTTCCGATTTTTTACTATTGATTATGTTATACATCGACGCGGAATGACGCAAAACTATCACAATAATTAGACGTAGAAAAAAAAAACAATAAAAAAGGTAATTTCATTTTGCCCATCTCGTGCAAATCACCGTCAACGAAACCATATGACAAGGAAGCTGTTGACTGAACAAAAGAATTCAGACGAGTGACGGACGTAATTGCCTAGGGACCATCGATTTATGAAATTACGAATTGCACAATAACCATTAAAGGAACTGGTCACCGTCTTTTGTCGTATAGAACTCATTGTTTTAAAGGGGTGAAGCGGATGCAATAATTCACATTCGGGTAACTGTAAAAATGACCAAAAAAAAAGAGAAGTTCGTTTTTCTTTTATCACAGGAGACAGTAAATTCCTAGCATTCTCTTGTCTAAGAAAGAATAATTAAGTTAGAGCCACCCACCAACCCTAACATGGAACAGGCAATATATTTTTTTAAATTGAAAATTTAAAAACGCATAAGAAAATAGATGTAAAAATAATGTTTTTTTTAACAAATATCAAATTCCCAAATAAAAAACAATATGGTGAGAACCGAATATTCATTCTTTAAAATTCACCTCATACGGCGAACGGTTTCACATCGTACGATGAACGATTTCAAAAGAACTATTCATTAATGAACTACCCACCTCTATTTCGCGACGTTGTTCGCGTTGCGCACGAACATAGATAAGAGAGGGCACTGAAGAAAATCTAGTGAAAAGTGGAAACCGCGAAGTGTCAAAACCCTCTTCGTTTACACCGTACATACCCGTTCAATGCTGAGCTATATTTAACTTCATGGTTTCTCTTTAACTTAATTAATGAACCGGATTGACTGGCGTAACCAGCGTGCAGATATCTGTAATATGTACTTCATAATTTCTTTTAAATACTTAGTCCTCGCGTAATTTCCACTTCAATAGAAAGATTCGTGTTTTTGTAGGTATGAGATTGGAATCCAAAATCGAAAAATGCCGAATGCTCTTGAGACATCGTATCCCATGGGAACAGCTGAAGGATGTCAAATTGATGAACAGCAAGCCGTCACATAACCAGGCGTACGTTCCCACTGAGGTTTGTATATGTTTATTCAGTGTTATTAAATTGATAATTTACGTAATTATTGGGAATACAGAAAATTTAATATGAAATGCATTACTTAATTATAATTAAATTTTGTGAGCTTGGTGAAAAGGACTATAGTTATTAAAAAAAAAATATATTTAAGACAAAAAATAACCTATCATTTTTTTAATTAATTTGTTAAATTATATAAATTTACAAATTACATGATAAAATGATAGTAATTAGTAATATTACAGTGTTTTGAGCAATTGTTTATAGTTAAAAAAAAAACATTTTTATTTATCTTTACATAATCCACTTTAAGGGATCCACAATTAAAATTTGGACATCTTTTATCATTGCACTTATGTACCTTACAGTTTTTAATTCAGTGTATTGGCCACCTAAGCATAAGTATTGAATTTAAGACTGCAATAGCTTGTTCAAAGAAAACTTGCTTATTTTCAGAGACATTAATCATACTTTCAAAGAATTTACATATTGTTTTCTGAGTGGCTCCAAAAAACAACTCCAACTCCTACAACACCAAAAAAATTATCTAAATATAAAATTTTTTATAAAGTATTAGTTATACTATAGGCAGTGGCATAACTAAAAAAATTGAACTCCGATGCAAAATGATGTAATAGACCCGCATGTATATGTATTGTGTATACGACATTATGTACTATGGGATTTTATACATTCAATAGTATGATCAAAATTGGTCTCTTGTTTTCCATAGTATTTATATTTTCATGGAAAAAAATGAACATGCATTTTTAGGCATAGGCTTTATAATGATTTTTACTTTGCGGCTTTATAATGGTTATCTGATATATTAGCGGGATACTACTGTATATGTTGATAATATTTTCACATGTTTTCATAATATATGTGAGATGAGAAATGAATTTTAAATTTTCTTGCTATGGTGGATTTTAAAAATTATAAGTGTATTAGCGCTGGGAAAAGTATTAATATTCACAAAAGTATCGATAACCAAAAGTAATATAGGGTGCAAAACTTTTGGCTCCTATCTAGTATGGCCCCCAATGTAACGCATGGCTGGTTGGGCTACTGCAAGTACTTTGCACTTACAGAAAGATATTATTTATATACTGTGAATGCCCGTTTTACTATAGTGATCCATTCCAGAAACTCCATGGTGCATGAAAATATTACGCTTACCTAATAATTATTTGTATATTGGTAATATGTATGTAATTTTGATATCAAGAAAATTATAAGATATGCGGAATAATAGCCCGCCTAATCCAGCAAACAGATCATAGAAATGATTTAATTTTCTAAATATATATTAAAACAAAAATTGGAAAGAAAACACTAAACATATTCTTATATGTTTACGCATCTCTATTTAAAAAAGTTATAAACAATGCTTAAATTGTATTAAACTCATTGTTAGCTTTGAAAGGGCTGCTGGGTTTTTTGTGATTTTGCTTTATGATCAATCATTTTACATAGACAAAATGCATGGACAAAATTCACAAAATGTGCATTTACATACACAAAATTTTGCTTTCGAAATTTGTGGAGACTATATGAGCTCAAAATCACGAACCGTGAGTCAATCACTTATATCTTTGAGTCACACTCACTATCAGTGATTGAATATCTGAGAATATCGTGATTCATTTTTAAAATTTTATTTATGTTTGGTTGTGAACCGTGATTCGACGCATGTGCATATGAAATGAAAATATTCATGAAGGAATGACATTATAATTTGTGATTTGACCCGAAATGCTGAGAATTTGACCCGAAAAATAAACTCACATTTTTAGGGGTTTTCATTCTCTTTGTGACATATTAAATTATATATATGTTTTTTATGAAAATATAGTTTAAATAATAATAAGTAATTACGTTAAAAATCATGTTTTGTTTATTTATTTATTTTGTGTATTGTGATATTGTGCAGCGCCTGCGTATTAGTAATGAAACTGTGATCACAGTCGCAATTTTCAATCACTGATATTATCGAATATTAATCACAATCACGCCAGTGAGTCATGAGTAGTATTTTTTCTCATCACTAGTGGAGGCACAGAAAGGCGACACTGAATTAGGGTTATGTAATTAATTGAAATATTATCTACATGTTTTGTTTATATTTAATAGTTCTCATATGTGTTTTGTATGTACACAACTCAGCTAAAGTGAACGTGGTGAATCTAACTTCTAAATGATCACTATAACACAGCCATGTAACAGAAGAAGGAGAAGAATAAAGAAGGATTGTTAAGGCTTCTACAGGAATGGGATGGCATCCAGGACTATGCCCAGCAATAGCCAATGGACAACAGAGAGGCGCATTTTGTATTGAGTATGGAACAATTGGTGACAACAACCCTTTCCGCTTTGTCTTACATATATTGAGGGCGAAACTTCACATGGATTTTTTTGTTTCAGGAATCGACCATAAAATAATACCGAGCAAACCTTTTAGCTGAAATTCAGCTTCAATTGATGATATTTGAGCCTCTTAATTTGTTAGTGATCGAATTGCTTTAGTTAGTTTTATGGATTATTACAAAGGAAGAAAGAGATTGAAAAATTGATTGAATAGGATTGATATATTCAAGAAATGTAATGAATTTGACTAGTAGGAAAGTTTGAAAAAGAGTGGAAAAGTTAAATTCTGAAAGAGAATTATGTTGGGATAGTAGATTCAGGCAAGGCATGGTTCTGGTGCAAAAGTGGATCTAGCTGGCTGAGTGGGTGCATTTGGATAAATAGTGAATTTGCACATGAAGGTGGAGTAAAGAGAATTTGCGGATTTTAGGTAGGAGAATAAACTCAGACAAATGATTGTACGAATGAATTCAGAATTTTAGGTTAGAAAAGTTTATAATTTTTATTTTATTATTATAAGTTTATAATAATAATAATCTATATTAACTAAACTACACATCATTAATAGACCATCATCAATGTGGAGAAAAAGGATTATTTTGTAATTTGGACAAACTTTTGCCCGCATAGATGAAGACAGTCCTAAGAAAATAGCCACTGGGAGTGTAGAAGAGTGGCAAGCAAGAGAACGGTTTAAGTGTACTGCTCACTGTGGTTCACAACCGAGGGGAGTAGCAGGCCACATATAGCTCCGTTTATAAATTAATATATGTACAGTAAAATCCTGTTTATTCAAAATTCACTGCAAGTCGATGTTTTGGAACAGAATGCGGTCCCTCTGAAATGCCGCCGCGACCGTCACAAAACAATGTTTTAAAAGCGCTGGAAACTTTTATTGCTAATTTCAATACAGCGGAGGAATGACGTGTTGGCAAGTTCGTGAATTATGACGTTATTAAAAATGGCGCAAAAAAATAATCCATTATAATCGAGTTTTTTAAACAAGTTATTTGTTTAAATTTTTGCTGTAATCATGATTGTAAAAGGACTATTTAACATATTTTTTTAATACAGACTAAGTGAAAACATTCCATGTGACCCAAGTGAAAATAACATAATATCATTTATAGTAATTTTCCATTTTTTTTAAATTATTTGTATACGCTGTATTTTGACAACTTGGTATCTTAAAATGTGTAGATATAATAGGTATATGTAATTACTTCGAGTTGTAATGAAAATGAAAAAAGTTACTATCTTGATAAAAACTCATTATTTGAACTTTTTTCTTGATTTTCAGTCTCCTCAACTTTGAATTAACGAGATTTTATTATAGTTATTTCTCCTTGCAGGTGGAGCATATAGCAAATGTACTGACCCATGGAGTGTGCATGATGCCTAGTGTGCTGGCGGCATGTGAGCTGTTTCGCCGCAGTGGGAGTTTCCCGCAGGTCATGGCAGCTAGTGTGTACGGCGCTGCACTGAGTATGCTGTTTGCCGTCTCCACCACTTTCCATTCTGTCTTCTATTGCAAAAGCAATTGGTAAACTGATAATTTAATAACTGGTAATTTGGCAACTACCGGTGTGCGTATCGTTCTATTTGACAATTATTGGGTGTGGCGGCAACTAGTATTGATTTATTTGAAAATAATCATGCATGCGGGTCGAGTGCTAATATTGATCTATTTGATAATAACCAACGTGCAGTGGCGTGCAGTTCCACACGAGTGGGCTCTGATGCACTGTTTGTCAGCAAGTATTGTAAGCATGCAAAGGAGGCGCCACACAGACGGGCACGAGCAAAAAGCCGTATGCATTGTCAATTTTTTATAACTTAGAAGAATTTGAATTACAAATTGCCAAGGTTAATCAACTATAAAATTGACATTTTGAAAAATTTTGAGTAAATATTGTTTGAATTGCCGGGGTTTATTATATTTATTTTTTTGTGTTTTGTATAGCAGCCAAGACAAAATGATTTGTAATTTTCCTAATGTCTCGAAAACTAGGCAATTCTCAAATTTTAAATTGGAAATATTTCATTAATACATCAACATTTATTTTATATGTCCAGTACCTTAGACTTAGTAATGACTTACTACTAGAAATAGTATCGAAAATCGTAACCTACTGGATAAATTATATTTCAATTACTTTTATAATGTCTTTTCATCTGCTCTTCTTACTTACCTTTGTAACAATCTTAAAAAATTTCTTTAATTAAGTTGGAAATTAATTAGATTTTTTTTTATTTTAATAATTTCTAAATCATTTACAAATAAATGCATGTCCTGTAATGTTTAAGTTTAACACTCAACGTGCACAAGTTTCAAAAGAAAATCGACAAACATATTATTTGCCACTTTCATACAAATAAATGTCTTCTTTTTTATAATTACATATAATAGTTATATAAAAATTTAATTTAAACATTTTTTGGTATTTTGATTTTAAACATTTGAATTGATATTTTTCTATTATTACTTTTATTGTTTTAACATTAGTACTATAAAACAAAACTAACTAAATGGCTACTAGTGGGATTACAACTTCCAATCATCAAAGCTCGGCATTCCGATTAGTAGCACTCTCAGCACAAGCTAGTCTACATATTTTGCATTTTTACTGCAACATTTCCAAATTCTTAGATAGCTAATTGTGTAATCATTTTTATTTATTTATTACTTTTAACGTTTGTCACTCACTGGCGAGCTTAACAAAGATACATACTTTATTCCAGCCACATGAGACATGTGCTTCATCGCTGTGACAGAGCTATGATCTATGTGTTCATTGCCGGTTCGTATTTCCCCTGGCTGACCATCGGTTCTCCTAAAGGATCTTTATTGGAAGAGATGCGCTGGATTATATGGCTGCTGGCAACGCTGGGCATAGCTTACCAACAAATGTTTCATGAACGATATAAACGACTGGAAACAATATTCTATTTGATCACTGGAATTGGTCCATCAATTGCAATCATCTTATCTGATGTACGTATTATTATTTTTTACGCATATAATAGGACATCATGGAAATATTTTTCTTTTATGTTGCTAATTGAGGAATTATAAAAATGATTTTCTTTCACTGTATGTGTAGTATTAAATAATATAATTGGTGCGGTGCTATTGCACTTTTCTTAAATAATATTATAGATTAAAACAAATAAGATAAATCACTTAGAAGGATACATATATAACTTTATATAGACTGCATTACCATTTATATCATGGTGACTTATTGAAAATAATTGATTTCTCTCTTATAAGATAACTTACAAACAAGGTTTGATCAAAAAATATGCAAAATATTTTAAATTTCGCAGACTGTATAAATCAAATTGTCACAATTTTTTTGTTGTGTTAGTACACTTGTTCCTGACTTATTTTGACATTGGTAACCATATTGGATACTATTGTTGGCTGTTGAAAAGGTTACAGGTGTTTTGGTGTGCTCGGTGATTTTTTACTTATGGAAAAAATAGAACAAAGAATTTGCATTAAATTTTGCTTTAAGAATGGAATATTGCGCAACACCATATTGGAAATGTTCAATGTTGCTTTTGGTGAGTCTTCTACAAATAAAACAAGTAGCACAAACATTTCTAGAAGACGTTGAAGATGACGAGTACCTTGGATGCCCCAGCACATCAACTACCAATGACAACATCGAAAAGTGAAGAAAATGATTATGGATAATCGCCGAATCACTATCGGAGAGGTGATACTGATGATGTTGGCTTATCATTCGGTTCATGCCAAGAAATTTTTTCAAATGTTTCGGGCATGAGATATGTGGTAGCAAAATTTGTTCTGAATTTGTTGAATTTTGACCAAAAGCAGTGCCAAATGGACATTACTCATGAGTTGCTGAATGAAATCAACAACGATCCAAAATTGCTTAACTGGTGATGCAACATGGGTGTAAGAATATGACTTTGAATCTAAGGCCCAACAGAAGCTTTCTGAAGAGCCAAGACCGAAAAAAGATCATCAAGTTCGATCGAATGTGAAGGTTCTGCTTAGTATTTTCTTTGATTTCAACAGCATAGTATACCATGAGTTTTTGCCACCAGGTTGTATGGTGAATAAGGAGTATTGAAAGTTCTACGACATTTGCGTGAAGCAATCCTAAGGAAACACCCAGGTTTGTGACGAAAGAACTCAAGGAAATTGCACCACAATAATGTGCTGCTCACATTATTTTTTCGTTTTTCTATTTTCTGGCCAAAAACAATATTGTGATGTCTCTATTCTATTATTCCTATTCCCAATGATGAAAAAAAACCATGAAAGGACCAACTTTTGCCAACACTGAGGAGATAAAGATAGAATCACTGAAGGAGCTAAACGCTATACTAAAAATTTTATTCTAGAAGTGCTTTGAAGATTAGAAAGAGCGCTGGCACAAGTGTATTATATCTGACGGAACCAAATTAATATAGATGAATAATTTTTAAAAATTTGAGATAAACGAAAATTCTGTTTTTTTTAAATCAAATTTTGTATATACAGTTATACCCTGTTAATCAACGCTAATTAATTTCACCAAATGTCATCGGTTAATGAACCAATATAAACATGTATATGATTTATTCAAATTTCAAAAATTAATGAATTTAATAGCTTATGCACATTACACAACATGCAAATATATATATATTTTTTATTTATTATCTTTGTTTTATTAACTACTGATTGAGTTTAAATACGTCTACCGGTTTCGAAAAATACCATATTTTGTATGTATATATGTCTGAATTTTTTACTTTTTATTAACTTTTTTAAAATTTTTTTTTATTTATTATTATTTTCTTTGGTTTTCTTTTACATAGCATTATATTTATTTCATAACCTTAACGTATAACATAATATATGTATTTAAAAAAAACCTGATCACGCTGGAATAAACACATAATAATAATAATAATTATTATTACTATTATTATTATTACCTACAAATATTTAGCACGGTGTCTTGCTTTCTTCCTTCTTGAATACCATCACTTTCGCCTTGTTGACATTCATAATAATGTCAACAAGTGGAAAGTGATGGTATTCGAAAAGGAGGAAAACAAGATACTGTATACAATACTAAACCAGTACATCAAATTGCGCCTAGTGCGCCAGTTTGATGTTATGTTATTATAGGTAAAATTTGAGCATAGCGAAGGCTTAAGAAGTGTCATTCCACTTTAACGTGAATTTTCTATTAAGCCATCAAAGATAATTGATAATTGATTGATAATTAAGGGGTATCTCAATTTCGAAGGCCAGCCAGATCGTATAGTATTAACCCTTCCCAAACCATGCAGTAACACAGGTCTACCGCCATAATTAAATCTGTAATATTTCGGTAAATACATGTAACATAAAATTCATATTTTAGATAATCCTATAGAAAATATTAGCGCTTAAGAATGACTAGTGAAAAACCAATTATGAAAAGGGAATCGTACAAAAACAATTTTTTTTTCTCCGTTCAATCCGTTGTAAAATTAATACGCTGGTAAAAATACCATTTGTGATATGAAAGACAGAGATCGCACACTATTTTCACAGTGTAAAGAACAACAAACATACAAATACAATTGTCTCTTTTTCACTAATTAAATGAAGAGAGATAAGAAGGAAGGACACATTGTATATGACTTAATGTTTAAATTATATTAAATTTTTTCAAAATTGTATACTCAATATTTAAAGAAAATTCGTGCAATTAAAGCCATTTAACCCAATAAAAACATTTTTTCTAACAGTTATTTACGGTAACACGAGTTGACAGCATGGCTGCGTTCGGGTATTTTATATCATGGTATGGTAAAGGTTAAGGACAACACATTCTTATTGTGAAATTGTAATAATTCAGAACATTGGTCTGTGATATTTTAAATACTAATTAAATATATTTATTAGAAAGATATACATACAAAATCAATTTTATCGAAAAATATTTTTGTTGCTACCGGAATTGGAACCTGGATCCGAATCCAGGAAACGTCCATTAATAGATGTGCATTAGCTACAATTTTTTTAATTTAGTTGAATAATTTTTAGGAAAAAATTTTAGAATGGGACTCTTAGTTAAATTTATATTAAGCAAGAACTTGAGTTAGGTACCAAATTTATTTTTTAAATGTTGTTTTTTTAAAAATAGATTCTGGTGAAGAAACAATGATATATATTTTTAGTTAGTTATGACATCCTGAAGAAGAAAATGGTATTTTTCGAAACCGGTAAATGTATTTAAACTCAACTGAGTGGTTAATAAAATAAAGATAATAAATAAAAAATATGAATTTTAACCACAAAGTTAATATTGCTAATTTTAAAAGTATAAATATATATATATATTTAATTTATATATACATATATATATATATATATATATATATCTAATTTCGAAAAATACCATTTTCTTCTTCAGGATGTTATAACTAACTAAAAATATATATCATTGTTTCTATATATGTACATACAAATGTAAAAATATCAGTCTTAAGCAGTAACACAATTGTAAGCCTCTTTGATCTCTTTATCGTCAAAGTCAAATAATGGGGTATGACATAATATAAGAGCGTCGAATAGCGAAGTATGACTAGATTAAAATGAGACGATAACTGTAGGTTACTTTGGCATAATTAGATAGATTAGGTGATAGAATGTACCAGGTTTGAGTTCTAGTGGTAACTATGTTATTTCAAATGATAATTTTTTTTATTATTAAGAACACATTCTTGTTGTGAAGTTGTGATTATTCAGAACATAGATCTGCGATATTTTAAATACTAATTAAATATATTAAAAAGGTATGCATGTATATATAAAATCAATTTAATCGCAAAAAAATGTTGTTGTTGCTACCAGGATTCGATCCTGAATCTCTTCCAATTCGGGGAACGTGCATTAACTGATTATGCTACAGCACATAGTGTATTGACGATAAATTTCCGAACCTATATGTTACGTTAAAAAATAAAGTAGATGGCTTTCAAATAACAATGATAGATGTATCAATTTGAAAAGGGTAACATATAGGTTCGAAAATTTGTCATCAATGCTCTGTGTGCTGTAGCATAATCAGTTAATGCACGATCCCCGGATTGGAAGAGATCCAGGTTCAAATTCCGGTAGTAACAACAATATTTTTGGTACTTTATATGTATATCTTTCTAATTAATACATTTGATGTTTCTTTCTAAGTGTTAAATCTTTTTTTTAAATAATGTATAAAGGAATTGTGTTTTAAAATTGCCACCTCACAATTTATATATTTTTATTAAAAATTATTAAATATTGTAGATGTTTAATTAATCAATTAATAAAATAAACTTTTTTTTTTCATTTCAGCACGAATTTGCAGGAATGAGTGAATTAAAGTTGGGTGGGTTGCTGTATGTGATTGGTGTATTTTTCTTCAAGTCAGACGGGCTTATTCCTTTTGCACATGCTATATGGCATGTCTTCGTTGCAATAGCCGCTTCTGTACACTACATGGCAATACTCAACAACCTTTATGCAAGTAGTGATGATATACAAGACAAAGATAAATCTTCTTCCCTCGAATTAATACATAATCTATAACCAATCTCTTAATGATATTATTTAAAAAAAAAAAATATTTTTCTCACAATCTGTTCTTCGTAAAGAAATGAGTCTCTTAACAAAAGGTGTACTCGTTGATCGTCACTTGTTAAATTAAATATGTAGTAATAGTAATAGACACTTTTATAGAACTTTTCAAGTAAATAGCGTTCTGTATTAAACAAATAAATGTGTAATGTAGAAGTGTAATGAAAATTGTGAGCTCTGATTCCAAAGCATTTTTTCTCAACCAGTTCTGTGACAGCTGTGATCCTCCGCTTTGTTTATGTGAATTATACGACTTATTTAAATAATCCGGAGCATGATTTATTAAGTAAAAAGTAATGCTAATGGGTCAATTACTGGAGATCCAAATCGCTATAATAATAAAAATACCATAGTTCAAATTATCTTTAATAATGTTTGTGATACTGTTTGTGTTTTATCCAAACATGATCTGAATTAGTCAGCACCCATTAAGTATTTTTCTCATTTTATGTGCAATTCAATACTTTTTCTTTTATAGGCGGCTCAATCAAATGAAACTTTATTTTATTGTATATTTTATATTTCATTTTAATCTACCAATTCATGTTTCTAATAAGCTTTTATTAGTAATGGATAAAGACTTAATATAATATAATTTTACTCACATATTTTGATGATATTTTGAATGAAATTATAATACAGTAAATGTCCAGTTCCTTTGAGTGAGGCTAACAATTTAATGACAAAATCATACCTAACTTACCTCTATGTGTTGACTTACTTGTAATATGCACGGTGGCGTTCAGTCAGTTCTTTGAAATTAGATGTACCCAACTAGACTATCTGCAAAATAATTGGAAATAAAATGTATATCTCGTAATATTCTCATCACAATTAGTATAATTTTATTTATAACTAGCTGAAGTACCCAGCGTTGCCCGGGCTTAATGCAGAGTGAAGGGGCTTCAATTAGAGGGATGAAGTAGTTTTTTCAAAATCTCAGGTAGGCATTAGTTATTATTTTATTTGGAACGTCAAGTGTGCAAAATTTCATCAAGTTGTAGCAAAATTATACTTTAAGGGGTGGGAAAGTGGGATGAGAGTGGTTTTTCAAAATCTCATGTAGACAGTGGCTTAAGTTTAGGACTCATGCCTTAAGATTAGGACACTATGCAAGACATACTCACCAAGTCCCTACTCCTCTCCCAATCCCTTTCCACTCTCTACACTCTCGCTTCCCATTCTCCTCCCTTTCGCCTCATTTTCACCTCCCATTTCTCTTTCGCTCCTTCCCCGCACCCCTCCCGCACCCTTTCTGCTCTCCTTCTACTCCCTTACCCCTCGCCTCCCTCTCGCTTTCCACTCCCCTTCCGTTCCCTTCCCTTACATCTCTCACTCCTCTCTCTTTCACCTCCCATTCACCTCCCGCTCCCTTCCATACCCCTCTAACTCCCCTCCCACCGCCTACCCGCTCACCTCCCACTCCTTTCCCGCTCCATTCCCTCTCGCCTCCCACTCCCCTCCCGCTCCCCCCACCTGCTCTCCTGCTCCCCTCACTTCCCCCCCCCCACCGCTTCTCCCATTCCCCGTTCAACAGTAACGCTATTCTAAATCATTTTGTACAGTTGAACTCTAGAACCCTGAGGAAAAAAAAAACATCCCACCCTCCTCTTTTTAGTAATAAAGAATAAAATAAATTCACTGCGCCTGATTTAAGTGTATTCGAACATTTAATTTCATGTTTTTTTTAAATTTATATTTCAAACTATCTGAAGTACTCGGTGCAGTCCGAACCTTATGCAGAGTGAAGAGGCTTCATTTAGTGGGATGGGTGTACTTTTTTTTTCAAAATCAGATGAAGACAGTAGTTTTCCTCTTATTTTGTAAGATAGCAGCGGCTCTGGAGAGGCGGCAGCTTCACTTTTCCATTGGAGCAACACATTCCCGCTAGTTCGTATTTATATTTCTTTGCATGACAATGTTTACATACAACATCCATCCATCCTCCTTAATTTTGGATCTGAATGTCGATTCACAATTCTTAATTATTCGTTTCTACGTCAATCTTGTTGTTGCAGCACTCTTTTCTCCGAAGTTTCCCTTGCCCTAGATGTAGAAGTTCTCGTACGCTCCTGCTGTGGACGAAGCTCCCATAGTTCAGTTATTTCTGATGCCCAAATGCCTTTTTATCTTTTAGCTGCAGGGTTTTTCTGACAAATACTCATTATTTTTTTCGGCAGCATTTCGATGGGTATGAATTAATATCTATCCATCGATCGATTATTTGTTGTCTTGAAGAGTTGAATTTTGCTTTGTTATCGGTTACGCCGTTAACGCTTTTCTGGATTTTCTCTTTTAATCAATTTATTTATTTTACAGTTAAAACGTTTTAAAAAACAAACACACCCACAGATACTCTTTTTTTATATAAATAGCAATTCCACATCCACAATTCCGCATCATAAATTATTTGCATAAAAATTTTGAATGTGGAACATTGTCAGTAATATTCTCTTATTACGTCAAGTGTACAAAATTCATTAAAAAAGTACCAAAAATTCTACTTTAAAGGGTAGGAAAGAGGATGGGGGTGGTTTTTCGAAATCTCATGTAGACAGTGACCTTTCTCTTCTTTTGAAGTATGCAAAGTTTCATCAAGCTCTGAATTAAACTGTAGATGTGTATAAAAAACAAACAAACAGACACTCTTCTTTATATATATAGATATTGTCAAATAAATATATATTCAATTTCACTTTATTCCGCAAAATACCCAGTTTCATACGGCTTATTTCAATGCACTGACTGCACGTGCCTGCGCATGCAACTTATTAAATTGCAAAAAATATAGTGTTCCAATAGCCAAATAACATGATTCTCTTTATTAATATAAAAATACTAACTACTTTGAATTGTGCGGTTCATTTATGATAAACTTTGTACAGTACCTATGAAAACTGAATATGTATGTATACTCAATGTTTGAGATGTAGAAATAGTGTCAGTTATAATGTCATTCTTGAAAGTTAATTATATTTTAGACGTGTTTACCTTTTACTGTTAGTCCATTTAGATAATAAATTGTTATATTTCATCTCTGATATTACTATATCTCCATATATATATGGTTGTAGAACTTGTTCATTATTTTATCAAATCACTTGCATCTATAATGTACTATGATATGAATGTTACTTATATTAGATTAAAATAGATCAGTGGTGTTCTTTTAATTAATATTAAATCAGTTTAGGATTTAAGTTAATTCTTAAAATTGTTGACTAGAAATTATGTTTAATGACAGATGCGCTACTCTTATAAATATTGGTCTTATTATTTATGAAATGCTGTGCTGATATTATTTTTGATATTTAATTAATTTATTTCAAATTAATGCTCTCTTTTGCTGTATTGCTGCCATATTTTTTTTACTTACAAGGGTGAGGACATTTTTAAATGTTAAAAATAATTTGTAATTTTTCACCGAATAATGCATGTATACATTTTTATTTGTCTATAAAATGTGGAAGTTTTTTAATGTTGATTGCAAATTTTTTTAGTTTTCAATTAGAAATTATTAGTAACACTGCAACCTGTGCAAATTCAGATTCCTATGAAGAGAGTTTTTGGTTTAGAGCATTTGACAATTAATTTCATTAATCTTACAACATTTACTTTACCAGCCGATCTAACTGGGCTTACTTACAAATGAATGGCACATTTTTTTATTGTTCTTATTAAAAATAAAATGTGGTCATTGTGTTACTCTCTTGCTTACTTAGAATCTTTTTCTGCTGCATAGGCTGTGGGTAGGCTGAGATTTGATGAAAGAAAATAAACATATTTAATTTTATATTAAATTGAATTAAGTTTTTAAACTCAATGGTATTTTTAAAATGTTCAACTTTGATGAATAATATTTTTAGATTTTTAGATTAATAATGTTTCAGTTGCCAAAAAATAATAAGAAGACAGTCAACCGCCTGACTGGAACTGGTCGGATGTGAAGATAACACAAATTTTGTGTTGTCATCATTCATCAAGATCAAAAAACCAGCCTGAGATCTTAGCTTAACTTATGTTTTGTTCCGCAAACATGTTTATAATAACTAGGCTAAAGATTATTTATTTATACAGATTCACCTATAAGTATTTCTGCATTAGTCCTTTTTTTAGAATTAAGAGATCAGTACTATTTTTTAAATTAATTACCTGTCTATGTCTACCTATAATGAATTATCACAATGTCTAAATAAATGTACGATATAATATTATAAATTCAATATTTATTATAATTGTTTATGTTATACTACATATGAATTATAATCAATATGCAGTATAATATAGTAGAAATTTAAATGTAATATTTATTCATGTTCTTTAGATAATTCACAACATCAAGTCTTGCATCTTGTTTCATTAAAAAATCTTTAGACTTTTATTTTTTTAAATGCTTTTTTTTTTATTATATTTTTTTATTATTTTAAAGTAGAAACAAACAGTATACATAATAGCTTACGTCTAATAAATTTTAGAAAATATAACCAGCTAAGAAAAACATAAAAATACAAAAAATATTACTGATAATAAAAAAATATTATAACATTGCATAAAGCGGAAAGGGTGGGGAGAGGAGGGAATGGGATTTAATTAAATTATAATTGACTAAGAAGACTTTTAAAAGACATTCTGAGACATTTAAAATCTGACTTGTATGGCCAATTTGCGCTGGCTATGAAAGCAGCACATCAATTTACCACTCATGTGGCAAATCGGTTAAACCTCCAATTCGAATTCTACATTGGCTTTGCTGATGCAGGGAAGTAATAGGATGCCCTTCTAAACCCTGTGCGTCATCGTAGCCAGCCCTTAGTTTGTTGACACCAGCCAACTAAAGTAGTAACAGCTTTGAAACTTTTCCTGTAGTGAGACTGTTCTCCTCAAAAATGCAATCAAATCTTTTTCCATTCATGATTAAAGAGCTCAACATGATTTTTTAGGTTATATTGTTGCTAATAGATGCCAAATTGGCATGCCACTTGCTGAAGCAATTCCTTTTACAGCTTCTCCATGGTTAACTGCACACAATATTCATCTTCAACCATGATTTTACTTCATGTACTTTCGCACCATGTGGTGTTTCAAATGTACGGAAACTAAAAGATACATTATATTAAAAAATTCAAGTGCACAACATTGCATTAGTAGGTACCCGTGTAAATCATATGTTTACGCCACCTTTCATTTTAAAAAATAAATCTGAACCTGAAAACATTTGTGTTTTAGAAATAGGATTGGCTTGTGCGGCCACTAATAGAATCAAACATGCCGAGCTATACCATCGAAGGTGAATGACCTAACTACCCAATCACATATTAATATTTAATCATGCATTCTAATGAATGCTAATAAAACCAGATGTGGTATTATTCCCTTTGGTACTGATACAATTATGTCTCTTTTGGGAAATAATATTTTATTAATTATTTCTACATTACATTTGTGATTTCTTGCATTGTGAAAAGCATATGAGATTGTTTTTAGGTTTTTTTTATTTAATTTATTCTGTACCCCTTATTTTTACATTATCTTTTATTCTAACTTGATTTTCTCCTTGGTACACCCATATCGAGAGAGATAATTGTACACATTTCACTTTGTTTAAGTATATATAGAATCTACAATGCTAAGAATAAGTATTTTGTAATAATATTCACCAGAATACCTTTACATGTAATGTGTTTTTAGTGGGTATAAAATGTTTGTTTTGTGCAATAACGGTTATCTTATGCATATACATATAATATCGCATTGTTCTTTTGTGTGTTATGCGTAGGGAGGTTAGAAAGTAAACTGACACATTGTATTGTAGGAAGTGTCAGTTTCCTAAAATTAAGTAGACGTGTGATGTTTTTGTTCTGAAGGTACATTTTTCAAATAGAAAATAAATAAGTATACATATTTCTATTGTCAGAAAATTGAAACACTAGTGTACTGTAAGTAGGTAATTATTTCAATTATTACATATTCCATGCCTGCCCTAGAATGGATTTTAAACACTACCAATACTCACAATTGAAGTAAATGAGAGATTTAACCAATTAGAATTATTCTAATGTAGGTACAAAGTTTGTATTCAAATTAAAGTGTAGAAAAATGTATGTACTAGAAAAAATATTATTAAAATACGTAATAAATCAGCATTCAATCTTCACAGTAGGTATGTTATTTTTTCATTGAAAAACAAAGTTTTCTGGTTTTTATAAAATCATTCAATGGTAAACCATTGAATGGTTTTCTAAAAACATAAATATTATAATCCTGAGTTACTCCTGATGACTGATAAGACAGGCAATGAATGTATGAAAAAATATTTTAAACACAAACTTGTTTTCAATATTTATATTGAATGAAAACAACTTTATTTAATATATTGAGTCAGAAAAATATGTTCCACTGGGGTACTTTAAATGTGCATCAACCAATTAATGATTTTAATCTTCCATCATAATTGTATCATCTGATTTTATATTTGACTCCCGTGAACTGTGGAGATGATTTTATAGAATATCCAATTGAAATAGTTAAAAAAACATCCTGAAGAATAGAAACTTAATTGTATTACTGCAATATTGTTAAGTTTGTTAGAAATTAAAAATAGTATTCACTATCGGGCTATCATTTTAACAAACTTTAAGTACCTGTTTGATATAACAAATTAAATAATTTACTGTGTTATTTGAAAGTATTTTTACGTATCTAAAATATTGGTTTTTAGATATAGTGCGCTTGACCACTTTCAATAATTAAATTTCATAGCCAAAATTAATAATTTGAAAAGCCTTTATGAAATTCATATTTATGGTTCAGATTATTCATATATATTATCATTATTTTGTTCAACAGTTAATTTTCTAAATCTAAAATGAGGAAACATTTTTTTTAAATTCATTCACTAAATGATGAGCATAAAATTACTGATTATGATGTGTGAGATGATGTTATTATGTGATTTTAAATGTTCATTGTGATATGTATTTATCTTTATGCCTTCATATTTTAAGACTATCTCTTATTGATTTTATTTTATCTTTGTACATTTAGTATTTTAAGAGAAATAGATTATAACTTTCCCATTTATTGGGTAGATGTTCAACCTGTTTAATGAGATTCAAATATAGAACTTCGGAATAAACTAAAACAATTGTATTGATTTGGCACAAAAAATTGCAGAAATTATTAATCCGTAATTGAGTTCCCATAATTTTTATATATTTTGGTGGTCTCTAATCTATTAAAATTAATTACGCATGAACATTTCTGTTTTTAACAAGTTTTAAATAAAATAAATATGTACAATAAAATTAACAAAATAAATCAGAATTGATTTTTTTAAATTTATTATTTTTAAATCAGTTAAATTTATTTTCACTTTGTCATTTGGTTTGCAATAATCAGAATATTAAAGAGAAAATAATGTACACTGAATTAAATTAATATACAGTAGTACCTCAGTATACGTCTGCTTTGGTATAAGTCCTGTTTGGATGTGAAAATTTTTGTTTGGTATATAAGCTTTGTTTGGCGACAATTCGCATGTGTCAAATGGTGCGCTTATGTCCTCAATATCGTTTGGCTGAATTCGGTTTTTGGAGAGGGGGCATCTCTGCCATGACTGCCCACGAGCGTCAGTATGACTATTTCTACTCTTTAGTGAACAGTGTGCACTATGACTCTCTGAATTTCGCGTGTGGTTTTGTATTTTTTCACAACTTTTTTTGTAAATTAATTAAGGGGCTACTTTCAATAATTCAAATTTTTTTGTTTTTTTTATGAAAATAAAAACTTTTTTTAAAGTATTACTTAGATAGGACCTTTATACTCATTTAAAACTAATAAACTGAATGTTATTCTCCACAACTAAGACAATACAAGCACTATAAGAAAGACCGCGACCATTAGATGGATTTGCTGTGTGCTACAAAATTGTGTTAATATGCTAAATTATTGCATAAATTAAATATATTTTCTTATAATCTTGAAACCAAGATTATGGAGACAAACCTGTCTTAAACCAAATTAGCAAAATATTAAAAATGAATAGAGTTATAAACCATTCAATTTGCAGTACATATTATCAATTTTCGACGTTTTTAAAATTCTACATACATTTTAAATATTACATACATTTTAAAATAATATATTGTATTTACTCACATATTTTAAGACTTCAGCTACTATTTAAAATCAAGTTTGATATCAAAAATGCAATAATTTCTTCTAAATAATATTTATATCTATCCCAATAATGTGTATTTTTTATTTTCTTTATTAACTTCAGATCGCTGATCGACAGCGGCTGTAATGACGTCTAGTTTGCACTCTCGTAGTTTTCATTAAAAAATATGAAAATATATGTTTTCACACATATTTTACCCTCGGTTTGAATTAATATTGAACTTATTCACATCAGTAGCAAATTTCATAAATTAGATGTCTTTTTACTGATTTCAAGGGAAAACAATATTTTCTTGAACAAAGTAAATATTTTATGTATGTTATTTTTATGTAAGTCAGAATTAAATATTTTCTTTATATATAACACTGTTGCATTTTAATATTATACATAACAAAGCTGTCTGTTTCATAAATAGTATATATTATGAAACAGACATATCGCCAAAACGGCAACGGGGCGTTTCAAATCGATAATATTAAACAAAATAATAGATTGATAAATAAATAAATAAATTGAAGCTCTCATAATAATTTTAAATTTAGAACATTGATTTAAGCGACCATCTAAATATATGTAAGTACTTTGTCTGATTTCAAAACATATTCATATAATGCACGTTCCCCGGATTGGAAGAGATCCAGGTTCGAATTCCGGTAGCAACAACGGTAGATAATATTAATTTTATATGTATATCTTTCTAATTAATACATTTAATTTGTATTTAAAATAAAGTTTGTTCCAAATGTCCTCTACATTCTCTAAGAGGTTAAGCTAACTGCTATTTGTAATCTGCAGTGTTATGAAATTTTTAAAATTAATGCGAATGACTACAAATCTGGAATCTAAATTAATTTTAACTCAAATAAATACTAAGTAGATAAAGGAAAGGATATGTGCAGAATTCCTTCAGTGAAAATAAATTAAATGTGCCATAATTCTTGTTTTCTAGGAAGACCAAAAACTAAATTAAATATTTGTTATCCAGCTTACAATTAAATTATTTCCAAGCTATTAAAGGACAATTAAAGGATCTTAAAATACTTTTTCTCATTAAGTATCTTTAGTCAGATGTGATAGGTACAAGGAACAGTTTGTTGTAGACTATGTAGTAGTCTCGATAAATTATTCTCGCAGTAGAAAAATAATAAATATGTTTTGATAATCCAATTTGAAGAAAGTATGTTTTTGATCTCTGGATTCGATCAAAATATCAAGTTTGATATAATAGAATATTTATTTACTTACTGTAGTTCAATTTCTCATAATTATTTATGTATGGACTAATATCTTTCTTTAAACAAATGTAGTCTTGTTAAATAGTTTGTAAATGTATTCTTTGTTGTAAAATGTGGTTTCAATTATAAATTATTTGTAACATTTTGAATCTATGTCTATTTTTATTGAAAAATAAATAAACTTTTTATCTAGTTCATGGTCTTTTTAAAATATTGGTATCAGATAGGTGTGAATATCAATTTTAAAAATTTGTTTTAAACAAAGTATAGAATTAGATGGAAAATGCTTATTAGCCTAGTTGTATTAGTTTTGTATAAAAAACTTGCTGCGTCATTTTGCGGACATAAAATTCTTTTGAGTTGTAATAATTGACATGTGTCAAAACTCTGATGGCCATGTTTGCTTTGTCAAGTTATACTCGAAAATACTATAATTTCGCTCATCTTCTTTTATAGACGAAATATTTGAAAAGTGGAGAAAATTGATCAACCTTATACACTACGTAATATTTAAAATAGTGAAACGATTATGTTGTTATTCAAATGGATGACACAGTTTTTCATCTCGTGTGTTTTCAAAAAATTTAACTGTTCAACTTGTTTTCACTTTTCTTTGCCATTTGTTTAGCATACTGCATACAGTACAGAGTGTTTTCCTAATCACCAATAGCCACTGTCTTTTCATACAAAGTAAAGTTGTTTCCTGGATATTCACTTTCTCCACGCATTCTTTATATACACATATATACAGATAGGACCCAGCGCTTTAAGGGAGCCCCTGGAGTGACAAGAAAAAAGTGAAAGAGCGAATATGGTATTTAATTCTAAATAAAGATTTGATTGTAAAATACAAGGCCCTTATGCAGTGCTGCACCGATTGAATTAAATGTTTTCTATTTTCATTGATATAACTGGCTTACAGTTACGTTAATTTTAGAGATTATTATGAATTAGTATAACCTGGAGAATATAACAAAATCCAGAGTATAGCTGTCTATTATTCTCCATTTTATGAATTATTTTATAAAACAGCATTGCTCTATCACCGAGATGTCGTGTTAGGTAACTTTTGGAAGTAAAATAGTAGATTTCATTTTTAGCAGCAGGACAACAGCAACGATAAGACAACACATGCTGAGGTCAGTTGTGGTTTGCACTTGCCAACATTTTATTTAACTAAATTTCCTATTAATAGAAGGAAATGTCCCAATCGGGCTCCGCATTTGCTAGAGCCAGCCTTGTACACATATGTTACAATCGACCACCACTTCATTGGAGGTGTGTCATTCGTGACTGAACTGGCTCTCTGAGCCGGTTCAACGGTTCACCTGCTCAACAGTTCAATCCGCTCCTAGAACAATTTGAACGGCGGATCAGTCGAAAATCGACCTGTGGACTGACAGCCAAGGCAAGAATTGCTCCATGAGTTTTGAAGGTTGACACTTGAAAACGATTCTAGATAAAATTGTTAGGACAATGCATCAATGAGTTACCTTGTTATCAGGGTGTTCGGTTATAAAACAGTTTTTAACAGTGAATTATTATCAAAATATTTGTTTAAATTATTTACTACTTATGTTTTCAAATATCAGGTCATGTGATGTCATTTAAAAAATAATGATGTGGTCACTAAACAACTGAAACGTCTATGACAAAAAACAATATTGCTGATGTTAGTATAATCTTCCAAAGCATTTTTATTTTAAAGAATGTTAATTTTTGATTAATACAGATTTTCTTTGATCTTTTTTTTTTAAATTTTGTTTGGTTAAAGCAGAAATAATTTGCTTTCTTTTATATGTACATATATTTGTATTCTCAGCTAAAGAAGAACTTTTAAATCATACCATTTTGAAAATTACAATATATATCTTACATCCGCCATTTACTAGAGACAGGAAGTACATATAATTTTATACTAGTCAGGATGTATAATTTAACATTGAAATGAAAAAATAGTTATTTTATGTATTTTAATTTTGTTTTTTGTTTAAAAATAGTTCATTTATTTAATTGAATAATTTTGATTTCATTACACTGAACGTAGTAAAGCAACCTTTAAAAATGAAAATGATATTAAAAATAGTTGATATCATTTAAAATAGGATGTTAGATGTTTTAATTATTGTTATCCGACAGAGAGCAATGGTAATGTGAAATATGACTCCGCATACGTCTGAGGAGCAACACATTCGTCAATCAACGGAACCATCAACCATGCTTTCAAAAGATCGAACCGATGATTCAACTGCTCAATTGATCCATGATTCAATTTGAACCGGCTCAGCTATGTGAGCCCTGTCGCCCATGGCTACACTTCATCTTTCTCCAACACTATTTTAACTTCCAATTAAATCAGTAAATTGTAACACAATCTTCACTTACTTGGATTAATTAGCTAATTGAATAATATGCTACTTTACAACATTTAATATAAATTAATTAACAGTGATAAAAGATATTTGTCTAATTAATCTGCCCAAAACAAAAAATCGGAATTCAAAATGAAATGAAAATGTTTACTTTTACAGGTGTAGATAAATTACCACGAAAGATGCAGCAAAATACTATATTTTTTAAGCCTTTGCCTTTGGCAAATTTATTTTTATTTTATATGCTCTCCAGTTTTGTGATTGATTATGCAGTCGTATTTCTCAGTCGCAACAATATATTAATAGTATTGTACTTTGGGGAAAATAAAAGTGTAATATGTTTTTTTTTGTATTTATTTTGTAAACTTCAAACGTTACAAAAAGTGTATAAAACAGTTTATGAAGATCAATGAAATGAAAAAGAATAATGACTTTTGTTAAATAAATAAAATTTCAAAAGCTATATTTTAAAACATAATATTGATACCTTTTAAGTTTTCACATTTTGGATACTGGTGTCAATCCTAAAATGTCAAAGCACCTGCCCATGACTTGGGCTGTAACTTCACATAGTAAAATTCTTTCCAAATTAATTTTCACTATCTTTCCGGTTGAATCTTTTTCTACACAATAGCAAGCATCATAAAACTCTGTAAAAGTTGAAGCTATTTCATACAAATATTCGCACAATGGATGGAGGCATAAATCTCTTTCCATTTTCAGTATTGTTTCTGAAAATCGTAACAAAACTTTTCCTAACTTCCACTCTTTATTGTGTTCTAATGATGGATTCAATTCTTTTCTACCTTTCTGTAGTTCCTCAGCTGTTAGATTAGCGTTTCTTGCAATTGATTTTATCCTTGTATAAGCGTACAACAAATATACAGCAGTATTTCCTTTATCTTCCAACATTTTATCAAATGAAAATACATATTCATTAGTTCTGTTATGAGAGAGATCAGCATACCTGATACACCCATAAGCTACAGCTTCTTGGGCTAACTTCAGTTCCTCAGGACTCAAATGTTTGTCTCTTTCTTTCTCAATCAACTTGTCCAATGATCGTTTTAAGCCTTCATCTAACAATTCTATAAGCCTAACGGTGTCCCCTGATCGTGTCTTAAACTTTTTGCGATCCTCCCCTAAAACCGGTCCAAAACCAATATGCTCAGCTTTTTGGTCTTGTAGGTAACCAGCTTTTTTAGCGCATGAAAAGATAATTTTAAAATGGGTGGCTTGACCCGCATCAGTAATGTATATTAATCGATCACATTTTTCTTCTTGAGTTCGATGTTTGATGCAAGCCATGTCCGAAGTATCGTAGGTGAATCCCCCATCTGACTTCACAATGGTCAATGGTACCTTTTCATCTCCCCACATAATCAGCCGACCTTCATCTTCTTCTAGCAGGTTTTGCTCTTTTAACTCCTTTACCACAGTTTCCATTCGATTTTGATAAAAAGATTCGCCCCTAGGAATGATTTTAACCTGTAAACGATCGTAAACTTTTTGAAATTCTACAAGTGACACATCGCAAATGAGTCTCCACGCTTTTACATAATCTGGATCCATAGCTTGAAGCTTCACAACACAAGAATAAGCTCGTTTTTTAAATTCGGGATCTTCATCAAAGAGCTTCTTGGATTCTTTATAAAACACTTGTAAATCAGATATTGGAGGTGAGTGAGTTTTATAATCTGGAAACTTATCCTGCAAATGTGCAATAAGCATCCCAAACTGAGTGCCCCAGTCTCCCAGGTGGTTAATACGCAATACATTGTGACCTAAAAATTCCAATAACCTGCAAATACTCTCTCCAATTATGGTTGAACGCAAATGGCCAACATGCATTTCTTTAGCGACATTTGGTGATGAAAAATCAATAACAATTTTCTCTTTTTTCTGTATTGCTGGTGGTAAAACTCCATTTCTCAATATTTTACCGAGAATAGTTTTAGCGTATTCACGTTTTAGATAAATATTGATAAATCCCGCTCCGGCAACCTCCAACTTTTCAATTAACTGTGAAGGGATAACACTCTTCACAATCTTATCAGCAATTTCTCGGGGGTTGGATTTGATTTCCTTGCTTTTTAACATTTGCGAAATGGCCATTGAGGAATTACATTGATAGTCGCCGAATTTGGCGTCATTCCCTGATAAAGCTATGACGACCGGCGCATCCGGGAGCTCAGGATAGGCAATACGAATGGCTTCACCAAACGCATTTTCCAGTTCACCTAAGATACTAGGCACTTCGTCCAAGCCCGGTTTACATTTCTTACTTCTCTTGGATTCTGCAGCGCAGGCATCTTGCAGCACAGATAAACGATGTTTCAGTTTTATGTTCTCAGCAGTCAACTTGTCAACCAACGGGTCATTCAGATTATATTCATTAGATTCATTTTGCAATAACTTAAACTCGCTTTCTATTCTCCCTGCTTCCATTTCCATTTTCTCCGTGTTCAACACGATCGCTTGAATACACTTTTCCGTCATATTATATTAGTATTTAAATTTATAATAAATATGAGCAAATATTTAAGACAGCAACGTGGTACATAACACACGAAGACGCTGGACAACGCAGAACGAACATAGAAAATGGAAATAGAATTCAACTTTTACGTGTTCCGAAATGACAGCTGTGTCAGTAGTCAGTAGGGATGTAAATACGAAATCTCAATCGATTTATTGGATAAGAGAATTTCTCCAAATAAAAAAATATATTTATTTTCATAATAAAAAACTTTCAAAATTCAATTATTTATGACACATAATTTATCTAATTACAAAAAACATTATGCCAGTCGTTAATAATGTTTTCATTTAAAATATATCAAAAATTAATTTTTAAAAAATCAAATCGTGACACGAAAAAAGGTAAAGTGTCTTATTTTCGGAAATAATTAGACGAGAACATATATTGATACAAACGGGACACGACGTTGGGCGCCATGTGATACAAGTGGGACACGACGTTGTGCGCCATGTGATTCAAGTTGGGGTTCGTCTAGGAGTAATCGAACACGTATCAGCTTCTGATCGCTCGTCAGAACGATACCCCGCACTCTAAAGGATGTTCGCTTCGCGACCCATCCATCACATATCACGCTTTCATTAGTACCATGGTTATAGGAAGAATAATACAGGTGAATATGAATACACGAAAGATGCACAAATTATACATTTATTAAACACACATTTAAATTCACGGGCAGGTGGAAATACTTATAACTAACTTAATCTAAAATTCATTCTACCTCGGGTTATCTTTGATTTTCCCTTAGACCTTCTGGCCGGCGAAGTGATGCCGTGAACACCCGGCGTGGGCGGCTATCTGCTGGCTCCGCGGCTGCTCCGGCAACAGGCTATTAGACTGGTTGCTCGGAACGGGCGGGGCGGCTACTTCTGGATAAAATGAGGTGAACTGTGGCTGTCTATCCTCCGACTCTCTATTACGTTCGGTCGGATTTCCGGTGTCGACTGTCTGCTTCTGCTGGTCAACCTCGCAACGTCTTCTAGCTTCCGAGATTGACTTTTATCTTTCCACTCCCAACTTCTGTTTTCAACTGCCCCCTTCCAAATCCTGTCTTCAATTCTAACTTCTGAATCTTGTTCACAACTTCCTATTTTTAACTGCGCGTTTTCAACTTCGCTCCACTCGTCCTCCCAGACCTGGTGTCCGACTCACTCCTCTGGGTTTCGTTTCGCGACTGCGTGCTTCCGACTGTCTTTTTACAACCTCTTCCGAGCCTCGTCTAACTCGTCCTCCCAGACCTCGTCTCTGACTTACTCTTCCGGACCTCGTTTTCCAACTGCGTGATTTCGACTGCGTTTCGACAACTTCTCCCGGGCCGTGCATAGGCCATTCTTATACCTCAACAGTGGGGTGTTTCCCATCGTCCGATTTGCCCTCTTCCCGTCATGGGACGGGCCACCATCCCATTCGTCCATTCGCTTCTTCTGGAGCCAACGCCCAATCCAAACCCAAACTGACTCTTCTTTCGTCTTATCGTCTTATTAATCTTATATTCTAATTATTTACACTTTAGTTACATTTAGTTATTTATTTATTTCTTTCGCTACTTTACAGAATCTTATATCTAGTCACACATATTATTTAATTATTCTTATTCTACTTAGTTTATTTTTATTCTTTTTATGAATGGAACATTTCATTTAATTTAAATTTTGCATAATATCTCTACACTATCATTTGCATCTTGTTCTTCCCTATATAATATTTCTTTATTCCGAATATGCACACTAGGTCCACCGTGATCGATTGTCATATTCGTTAAGGAATTACTATATTCGCACTCATCGCTTTTGAACGCATTTTGAACGCGTTCTGTCAGGATCATATTCGCGCGTCAAAACATATTATTTATTATATTCTAGGTTATTAAAATAATGACTGAATCGGTGGGCATGTTATTTCTTGCAATATTCTAGGATCTAGGGATACATTCATTTCCATTTCAAATCGAGCCATGTGGTTCGTCCAACATTTTACTAAATTACACAAAGGAACTGCATTTTTTGTTTTCATCACGCTTCAACCCTGGACGCTAGCTAATGGGCACGTAACGGTGCATTCCCTAAATCTTTCTTAGGAAATCGATTGTCTCGCCGGTACAACGGGTCCAGCTTTAATGGCCCTATGACCTTCGGTTCTATCTGTCGGCAGGGTGCGTCTCCTCGAAACAAAGCGCGCAAGGGCGCGCTTTGTTAATTTAGCGTTAATTTGTTAATTTATAGCGTTTGCTATAAGGATAGATTTGTTATCGCTTCTCAAGAAACCTTCATATTACCGTTATTTTCAGCCCCCCGTTTAACGTGCATCGCACAACACTTGGGCTGGAGGTCGTTATTCGCTTTTGAACGAGCCGCTAGGTTTTTTTTGTTAAGAGACGTCCGGTCTCGTTTATATGGGCCTACCGTCAGTGACCTGCATGTACTTGGGAGACGCGATTTCCAGCCTTTATTTTATTTAATATTTACGCCTAATAAATGTGATAACTTCACGTCACTTCACGCTGAGGCATATCAGTATCTAGAAACAAAACATTTTTTTTCAAATGGAATCATATTTTTTATCTAAATAAATAATCTATTTTTTTATAAAATAATCGTTATTTTTAATGTAAGTCACACCTCTAGGAAATTGTTAACACAGGTGTCTATCTAGCTAGCATGTCATAATTCGTCAAATATACATAAAATTACATCAGAAATTTGTTGAAACAATTTATCTTGCTTATATTTTATGTTTATTGTTACTGTTCACTACTAATAATTTCTTAGACGACCGCTTGTTTCTTCTTATTATAACTACTTACACTTAACATTATTTTGAAATCTACAAATCTATACTATTTTATTATTTCACATAACCTTTGTAACTATTTTATGCATTAGAATTTTTTTTTAGTTCGTGGCCAACTTAATTTGTAAAATAAATTGGCACACACAATTATTATTACTCCTAAAAATCAGAAACTATATCGAAGGAAATGATCACATTTTTAATACATATTTGATTCTTAAAAATAACAGAAGTAGACTTTATTATTATAGGTTTAAAAATTTGTTTAATTGTTATTTTTAAATAAGGTGAGAATATAACATAATGTTTTACTTATAATGCTTATAATTAGACTCGTAACGAATAGTAGTATACCATTCGGCCGAATTCCGAATACTTTGTTACTTTGAAAAACAACTAGATTTTAACCGTTTTAGTGCTAAGCAATTTTGGCAAAAATAAATGAAAATTGCTATACACATATTGATTAATTTAGAGGAAAAAATAATGGTGTCAAATAAAACACTCTAACTTAGACAAATATCAATCAATTTTATTAATTATTTTTGCATTATAAAGATAAAATGTTTATTGTTTATTAATGTTTATTAAACATAAAGTGATATCAATATTATTGTATTTTATTTCTTTTAGAAAATAAAAAATCAAAAAAAAATAGCTCAACAATTATGTTTTAGGGTTCTTCGCTCGTCCAAATACACGTACAACATTGTGTTTCTTCTGTTTCTGTAGATGAAGAGGAGGTAGAAGACTCACTTTCAATCCTCAATCTTTTTCTTCGATGCGTTATAATACTGCTATCATCACTATTTGTATCTGTCGTTTCACTCCCCGTAGAATCACTAGGAATCGAATCAACGTTCGAAATAATAGCACGTGACATGGTTATTTTTTTTAAAATATATAAAAAAACGATAAAAGTTATTTTTAAATGTATAAGAATGCACTCTCATTACAAATTACGCGCGAGGTTAGCGTACGTGCACTCCCGCGGAGCACCGAAAACACACTGAAACTCGCAGCGCTTTTGCGCCGCGTAGCATTCTAACGGTTAAGGTAATGCATTTTTGATTAAAATAAAACTATTTGTAGATTGCTTTATTTATATTTCAGAAATATAAACATAAAAATTAGTGAACATTTTTTTCTTTTCTTAATATTATAGATAATGCAAATATGAATAAACAGCAAACACTATTGGATAAAATCTTATTTAAAATCAAGTTATATATCAAAAGCATAATAATTTCTTACTAAACTTCTTATTAATACGTGTTTTTTTTTTTGAAAAATTGAAATAAAAGAAACCTAATAGTCGCGGTCTTTCTTAAAATGCTAGTATTTTCTTAATTATGGCAAATTGCATTCAGTTTTTTAGTTTTACGTTAGTGTAAAGACTTTATCTAAGTAGTAGTTTTAAAAAAAGTTAAATCTATTGTATAACTTCTGATATAAATGAATAATAAAAACCCTATTTTCGAAAAAAAAAAACGCAGAAAAATGAATTCTTTTTGAAAGGTAAGTCTTAAACTACTATTCAATGTGCCACAAAATTACCTTACTATGTAAAATTCTTGCATATATGAAATATAGTATCTTATAATCTTGAAGTCAAGATTACGGAGACAAAACAATATTTACAAATTAATAAAGAATTAATAAATAAAAACAATATTAAAATTAAAAGTTAACAATGTTATAAACCGTTAAGTTTTCAAGACATTTGATTTTTTGACAATTTTAAAACGCTTTGTATTCGTATAAACAGGCGATTTAATATATTATATTTACTCACACGGTAGGGGTATGAACTAAATAATTTATTTTCAGAATTACAAAAGACAGTTGTTTTAGTGTTTATTCAATTTATCAATTCGCCGCTCGATCCGTCCCTTAGTGTTTTGGTTAAAAATGTCCACAAAGCATATTTTAAAGAAAATTTTCACAGCAATATGAATAAATATTATACTTATTTACAAAATAAGTTAGAAATTTCGTAAATTAAACAGTTTTACACTTATAAATATAAAGAGAAAATAAAATTTTCTTGTTCACAAAAAACAGACATTTTGTAAGGTTTTATATTCCATATATATTTAGTACTGTTATCTTTTAAACATAGCAAAATACTACATAATTATGAAACAAACAGATCAGAAAATGGCATCGTGATATATTTAAATCGATCTCTTTAAACAAAAGAAGAAAACCAATCTGACACAATAATTTTGAATGTTGAACATCATTTATGGCGTCACTCCAGACAAGTAGCTAGTTGAACTGATCTCGGAACATATTTACGGATATCAAAAAGATGAATGTGGAGAGCTAAAACGATTTAAATAAAATTAAAATAACAACATTTATGGTTTTTATATAACAAGCTGTGTAAATATTTCTTATAGTTTAATATCTTCATAAAATCTTATCTTGTACCAAATTAAAAAATCCTCTACGTAGGGATTTCAATAAATTATTTAATTTTCGATTGATTTATCCACACATATAATACTATTTCAATACATAATATTAATATGATAAAACCATAGATAAGGATAAAACTCTGAAATTAGTTTTTCTGACGGTTTGTCTGCAAAAAGAGGGTTTTATAGAGTTTTCCCCAAAACACACCACACTTTAATTTAAATTTAAATTTAAATCTCCATGTAATTGAAATTATTATGCTTAACTAACGCTGAAGTTGTGAAAAATTGTCTCACGGGACCGCCCGAGTGGTCACAGTACTATAAATTTTGAGAGGACCTAATAAATTGAAAGAAAAATCATAGTCTTACATATTACATAGCCATAAATAAATAAATAAGAAATGTTTGCGATGACCATCGATGAGAGATAATGACTTGAAGTTGTTGAAATTAATTTCAAGGCTAAATTTGTAATAAGTGCATTTATCGAATGATGATCCTTTATTATAATAATTGCAAGCTGAAATATGAATAAATCTTTGAAATCTTCACGCAATAATTTAAATAATGCGAGCTACCGCATAGATAAGAGAAAAGAAAGCCATATCTATGAAGAAAGCGGAAGAAAGCTACCGCGATTTTATAAATGTATCCGGTGTTGCCAGGATTCGAGTGAAGCTTCCGGCACTCAATTCGATATTCTATTTCCACAGGTACGCACCTAAAAATATTTTTACCGATCGGTACCAAACTCATCGCCATGGTTACGGAGAAAAAACAGATTTGAAACAAATAAGGTTGTAAATTGTAAATGTTACTTTTATAGCGAAAATAGTTTATAAATTGATATAATTGTACAGACGATATGATCAAATAAGTCAGAACTGTTTTTATAATACCTATTACAGAATTGTTGCGGAACTGTACAATAAATCCACCCAATAATGAATGTATGAAAAATATGTTGTACATCTTTATAATAAAATAAGTCAAATCATGACGGAAGACAAATGTCAATTGATGAAAAGTTCTATTACTCCAATATCTCCATCACCCTATGTTCCATCATGGATTGAAGATATTACTAGGTGATTAAATATTTTAATTATTATTTTGCAAATAGGTATACTACACACCAAATCCAAAATCAACAAACTTTGAAAAGTTGATTTTTTCCATCTGATGATCCACAAAGTTTGCAAATGCTTGCAAGTCTTGTGCTAGATATCTTCACAAAAAATTAATTTAACCTTCTTTGATTACTGGTTAATATCCCCTTCAGTGAAAAATGTCTTAATAATTTCCCTTAAATTTTTTAGCTCTTCAAAGTCAAGCTGCAAAAATCCTAAACTGTGTTCCGCCTCTGGCTTTGAGACCATTAACTGGTTGACTGTTAATGGTCTCAAATATAAATATATTACGTCCAAATAAAGCTTGTTATGTGTTTACACGGGTTCTATAAGTTTGATATATTTTTCATGGTGTCTTTTTTCAAAAGACAAATAAATTAATTTATTCTAGGCGACTAGCTGGTTAAATTGCGACAGTTGCTAACCGATGATGGTTCACAAAATATATCTCTATACTCCACTTCTCAGTAAAAAATTTAAATTAAAAATAATCTTTGTGAGTCTTGCCTTCACCCTTAAAAAATATGATGGTCTTGTTTCTCTAGTTTACTATGAATATCCTATATGTATTATACTTTCTTGTTTCTAGCAATGTGAAAAGCACTATATTGAATGAGGATGACAGTAGTGGATTTGTTTCTCCTGCCAGCGAAGGCCCAACAAGTCTGATGGATGGTTTTGAAAGTATCAGGTAATTTGATTGATAATTTTATTTTAACATTATTAAAAATAATTAAAATATCGATGGACACAGATATTATACGTTCAGTTTTTAATGAAATTGAATTTATTTTGTACAAAACCGTTCGCATCATATCTTTATGGTATCCAAATATAAATAAATTACTTAAAAAGATAATTAGTCTCATTCAAATACATAATATGTATATCCATTTACAAAAAAAATATATGCATGTCCAGCTCATAATATTATTCCAGACAAGTCTTTTGTTTCAGTAAAGGAACATGTCAATAGTTTTCCTAGTATGGAGTCCCATTAATGTTCCCGAGATTTTACTAAACTCTATTAGACTTGTGCGCGTTTAGTTGTGTGTGTTTTTAATAAGTAGGCGGACCACTTGACAAGCGATAGAGATTGTCCTGTTTATAAGGCAGCCATTGAGTTGACTATTAAAACAACAAACTATGGCTAGGAATCTAGGGATCACTGTCAGCCAAGTAAATGTCGCATGGAAGCGAACCACTTTCCTTATGGAAGAAATGAAACTACCAATTATACTGGTCCAGGAACAATATGTATGCAGAGGCAAATCGCCAGGTATCGGGGCCCCTCTTCTTATGCTGGAACACGAGAGTGCTCTGGAGGCAGGGATTCTTATTGATACGCGATGTCTCAAACCTCTGTTATTAAAAGAATCTAACCAGTATCGGGTGTGTGTCTCTATTGTTATTGGTGGAAATAAGCTAATTTTTATTTCAATTTTAAATATAGTGACCCAGTAGGAACTCACATTCACGGATTATCGAGTGTGTTGGATAAACTACATGGCAAACATATTATTATAGGGGGTGATTTTAAAGCGTATTCTTCTCTGTGGTTCGATATGAACCCGGGTCCAAGTGGACATACCAGACGATTAGCAGTGTAGGATTTTTTGTAAGCATTGGCCTAAACATCATTAACTGCCAAGACCAGCCTTAATCTTTTTCTGCGCGTGCAGGTGAGAGTCGGTTGACTCCGTGGTTCAATAGACTCTTTTGCACGGTCTTAGGGTAGCTAGGGCGGCTTACTCACAGGGTATACATTGTGCTAAAAGAGACACATGATGCAACAATAACATAGGTAAGGTCGGCCCATGGAGGGTAGCTGAGCGGATGATGGATGATGATATTTAATGGGTATACTTATTGGGAGTGTTGCCACAATTGACCATGAAATTACACTAACGGGTTTTATGAACAGACTTGTTCCTCTAGAATCCCCTGCAAATAAAACACCACACTATAGACAAATCCGGCTTCTGTCTCATATACCTAATAGTTTGATGCATAGTAAGCGTGCTGATCCACCAGTGGTGGCGGAGGCCGAATTAGATCATATATACAAGGACCTCGGATTAAGTGTTACCATTACTAAAAAAGTATGTAGTATAGAAAATGCTGAAGTACTTTATGTTTTCAATATCTGCCTTGAGCAGGGTATTTTTATAGGTAACTGGAAGAAGGGTCTCTTATGCATTATCCCTAAGGTAAAAGATAAGCTGCAGTCGAATCCAGATTCGTATCGGTCAATCACGCTCCTTTTCATTCAGATTACTCTATGGGTCAACTTATGTAGCCCAAATAACAAATGCTATGGGGCTGTGGGCTCATCGGATACATATAGGCATCATTGTTGCTGCAGCGATTGGGGGTCAACATATCCCTCGACTGGCGCTCACTGGCGCATATAGAACTATATCCATTATTGTGACACCAGTAACAGCTAACAGAGGAAAAAGGAGTGAGTCCATCTCCCTTGTATTGCTGTTAAAATGAAAGGTGCGTGGAGTCCTCCGGTGCTGGACCACTATGAACTGCAGATGATCACGGGCCATGGGCAGTTCTTGAGCAAACATTTTGATCTGGGACTTGCTCGAGACCCCTGGTGTGTCTGAACTAACTAAGAACTCTAAACCCTACTACTAATTCTACGCTATGAAACAATAATATAGGGGGGGTTAAAATCGCAACCAATATGTTACCACTACGATGCTACATACATATATGCATGTTAAATAAGATTAAAATTATTGATTTAAAGTTAATGGGTCAGATCATTTGTATTTGGAGGCTAACTATTAGTTGCGATTTTGACCAATATTTAATCAAACGTGCTAGAAAAAGTGCTAGCACCAATGAATGGAACTTACTGATATCAATTGTTGGATGAAAGCCTTGTCCATAAGTTGTTAACCATATGAAACATTATGACATTAGTTATAAAGATTTTTAAATAATGACATCTATGATGTTGATCAATATAAACAATAATGTTCAAACTTTTACATATATATTTGTAGCGACCGGAATTTAAATCCACCACCATCTCAGTCGGCATCGACACTAGCGACAGCGCTGCCGGCTGCTGCTACAAGCCTGGCTCGAGAATTCACCGCTAGGCAGTCTCTCGAGTTTCACAACGGCGGTCTTGCCGGCCCATGCGCCGAGCAAGACCGCCAATTCGCTTCACTTCATTTCATAATCAACACGCACCTTCTACATCTCCATTCATTCTTTAATTCTGTTTTTATCTTAATGTCATAATAAAACCTCACACACGCGCCAACAACATTTATTTCATTTAACCACCGTCCTAACCCCCAAATATTCATAGATTCGAAAAAAGTTTGACTTTAACTTTCTAATTTAAATATAAGTGAAGTGAAGACCGATCATTTGATTGCTTACTTTTGGAACCGGTTCCAACTTTCGAAATGCATGACGACATTCATCATTTAAAAAAATATGTCAAGGGGGAGAGAAACAATTTTATAACCTCATCCCCCCCATCACCACTAATTTTGTTAATAGCAAAAACTTTAACTTTGGTCAAATTTGATCATGCATTTCCAAAGTTGAAACCGGTTCCATAATTATCCGGTCAAACGATTTGATATTCATCTGGAACTGGTATTCCAGAAAATCGATGATATCAACCATTGTGTAATAATACTAACAGGTTACCAAGATATGCGTAGCAAAGAAAAAGGGCTTAGAATTTCATTTAGATCATGGAATTATTCCCCTTGAGTACAAGAAATTGATTGATGACTTGCCATTAAGTAATATGTATTATTGTATTAGCAAATAATTCTTGTATTTAATTTCTTATAAACCTTTCATGATCTCTAATAAAAATTTCAACAATTCTACATATTTTTTATTTAGGCTAATATAACATGTCCAAATTCAGACTATTTTTCATGCTTCCAATTATTCTTATATAAAACATAAAACAATTCATCCCTGTTTTATATGTAATAAGAAAGTGGGTTTGTAGTTTCACTGGTACTGAAGCTCACTCTGGACTAATAATTTCAAAAATGTTATTTATATATGAATAAGTTAATTAATATTTAAAATATTAAATAGTAATAAACACATTGATAATCGTTCTTTCCTCAAAAAACATTTCTGATTTTACACATAAATTTTATTGTTTAAATAAGTTGACGAATTATTTAAAACATGCAAAATTCTTAATTTAATAATGATTTTTTTTAAAGTCTGGAGTGGCCTCTGGAACGTAGACGATCCATAGCAGGGTTGCCAGATGCCGTCCGAATTCGTCCGACTGCTGTTGCTCTCTCTGCTGATTACACAAAGAGGCAACGACCAGGAGGTATCATTGTTATGAAATATCAACTCAGAAGTTTCGATCATTCTAAAATATTATTACAAAAATGTACTTTGTAAATATTGTTATGAATGGAAAATTGTTATTATTTTATTTTTACACTTTATCAACTAAATTGATTGCTGTTACAGTTATAAAATCGGCAATTTGGTCCCTGGAAAAGAAAGAGCATGAGATTTCGAAGGGCGGTAAGCATGATGAAGAATTTTCCAAACAACTATTGGATGATGCTTTGGGTCCACCGAATAGATCTCAAGATATTAGGCCTTTTGTCTATTTGGATGACGAAGGTATAACATCAAAATTTAAGAAAATTAGTTTTTTTATGGTTGAATTTGAATTAATAATCGTTTTAGCAAATTGTTGTTAAAAATTAATTGAAAGTGTATTTTTAGGAAATATAAATTGCGTACTGAAAAGCAACATGGCTTAACATTACTTTACTTCAAATACAATGTATTTGACTATAAAGTGTGATAAGAAGTTTTTGGTTTGTTTGGTTGTTCTTATTTTCTCTGAGATTGAAATAACCTGATAATCTGTTCTTTATTCAGAATATTTGCAGACAATAAATCTTGTGTTCATAAAAATGAATTGGTACTATCGTCTAGAGTGCTTTATCTACGACACCAACAAAACTGCGAGCACTGTTGCTTTGAAAGTTGATATTATGTAAATAAATTATATTTAAAAAGTTATTTATATTTTAATGCATTTCATGAAAAAACTATGTATATATTTATATATGTATATTGTTAATTCCTCAGTACATTCCTCAAAAGTGGATCTAAGCAATAAAGAAGTTTGTAAAACCTCAAATGATATGGGATCTAAATCAAATTTCCTGACAAATTCTGGTGTAAAAATGAAAACCACAGATAATGATTTTAAGAATTCAAAAGCTTCTAAAAATTTAAAAACATCAAGTCAAACAAGATCTAATAAAATGAACTCTCATACGAAATCAATTAAAAAAATCCAGCAAAAACTTTCAAATGAAAGTGTAAATACATATGATAGTGAAAGTGACATGAATATCAATGATGAAAAAGATATTTTTATCATTCCTGAACTACCCCAGGGTCAACTTTTGGAATTCAGAATATACACAACATGGGGTGATCAGAATTATATTGGATTAAATGGTATTGAAATTTTTAATGATAAAGGGGATGCTGTGAATATAGAAAAAGTAAGAATTGTTTTTAAATTATTGACACACATGTATATCTTTAATTAAATCATCAAAGTGTATTCGGTAATTAAAATATGTAAAAAATTATTCTTATTCTTGTTATGGTAAATATCTGACAGTATAATCCAATTGTCAGAACGTTTGCCAATAAAAGGTCAAGAGTTGCACCAGAAGTCATCCAAGTTAGACCTATTTTCGTAGTAATAGTAAAAAGAATGATGTGACATGTTTTCATTTTCTTGAGAAGAATGAGGTCTCTCCCGTTACTTGTTGATATTAAAACTAAATTATTTTCTTTAATTAAAGTTATGGACGGAGCCTGAGGAGATTAATGAGAAAAAAAGTGGATTGGTAAAAAACCTGTTGGATGGCAGGACTAGGACAAGAGATCAAAAGCACTTGTGGATTTCAAAAATAACAAATGACAGCCCATTCTCAATCAATTTACTATTTTGCCAGAGTGAAAGATTAGCACTTTTAAGAATATGGGTGAGGTTTTATTCTGTGTAATTTCTACACAATTTATAAAATAATAAAGGCGTTTTAGATTTATTCTCAATATTTTTTTTTAATGATACTTGTTATTTCAGAATTACAACAAGTCACGAATACATACAACAAGAGGAGTGAGATTAGTCAAAATATTTTTAGATCAAATTCAAATATTTGTCGGTGAAATAGCTCAAGCAAGTGGGGAATTATCCGGATTACCAAATACTTTTGGTGACGTTAGTATCATCTGTTTATTTCAGTGCATTTTCTTTACAAAGCCGCCACCAGTCCTAGTCTGGCTCAAATCTAAAGTTTTCTACAAATGACCAGTTTATTAATATGATTCAAATTCATATTTTGACCCCGCTAAGATAAACTGATCTGAATGGTATATCTAAAACTATTCAATATTAATATACGGGGATAGATTAAAAAGTTTCCAAAATGACGATGAAAACAAAATAAATCTGATACAAGCTGTATTTTATTTTTCAACATAATCGGTTTGAAGCTTACACACTTGATCCAACATCTTTCCAGTTTCTCATAGAAGTGAATACGATGGATCCTGAAAGATTTTGAACTTGAATTATGTTCATATTTGCTAAGTGATTGCACTTAAAAGTGTGGGTGTGGTGAAATAACACCTTTTCTTGACTATTCAGCTTGTCCAAAAGTGTTGTATAGTACTCGCCAATAACAATTTTTATTTTTTTTAGCATAATCAATCATGAAAATTTATTTGGCATCACAAAAAACCGATGCCATCACCTTTCCAGTCAATTTAATGGTGTTTGCCCTCTTGGCAACTGATTCACTATCTATCCAATCCACTGTTTTGAATTGGATTTCTCTAAAATGCATGCTGAGATTTAGGCTCCAATGGGTTTTTGTTCCGGGTTGAATAAATGCGGCACCCACTTTGCAGAAAGTTTTTTTTAAACCCAATTCATTATGTAAAATACAAACTTTTCATTTGTAAGAGATGCCCGCACCATCCTCAATTTTGCGCACTTTTATTCGGCGATCTTTTTCGATTTTGTCCATAATTTCTGGTGTGGTATTTTGGACGTACTGAACGTGGTTCATCATGGTTATTTGAGTAGTTTTTTTAAATCGATCCTAGACCTTTGGTTTCTGTGAGTGCAGGGGTAGGATGGAGAAGACTCGGGGAGGCTTGCGGGAGTCCCTTGTTAAATTTGACTTGGATCAGCAAGCCTCATTATTAAATTAATAAAAATATTATACTGTCAGATCAAACCAGTACCATTTCATCTGTTGGTATTTTAAAAGTATCATAAAATTTCTTCCCCTTTTTAAAATTTCTCGTTAAATACTTCATTCATTACGGATGCTTATAATAAAACAGCCCCAACCAATTGTCTGGAGAATAATATAGCAACACTTAAATGGACTGATATTTGATATGTATTATTTCTAGATATTGGGAAAGTGATAAAAAATTAACCTCACCACCAAATTCCGCGAATTATTAGCTCTGAGGCAAAATGAGCCCCTTGTTATATATGTGTCCATTATTATGAAAGTAGTCTAAGGCAAGAAATTGAAAAAAATAAGTTTATCAATTATTTCACGTGACATTATTTTAAATTAATACATTATGATGCAAATTGAAACAATTGGGAAAACTTTGAAGCATTATATTCAGTGTATTGTTACGACATTCAACAGTATTCCGCTAGTATTTATTTTGATAATAGAGTAAGTTATTTCAACTTTAAATTTTTTATTTCCAACATTTATATGTCAAAATAATTATAAATCTAACAGACTAAATAAATTTTGAAATATTGTGTTGTGTAATATAGAAATATTTTTTAATCAATTCAATCGCAGATCTTTAAATATCTCGAAGCAAAAGAAACATGACTTAGACTGCTTTCATATAATAATGGGCACATATATTGTCAACCCACTCCTGTGAGGACAAGTCTGTACCTGCTCAGTCAGCGAGGCAGTAGTTTTATTATAAATTATAAAAGCCAGTACTTATTATAAAAGATTTTTGTATTAATAGTCCAATATTATTCTCATAACACTTTTGCAAGTTTAACATTTGTTAACTAGTAGAAGAATTTTAGTAATCTATGATTTAACTTTTAGACAATTCTATTTACAACTGATGAATCAATATTAGAGCAAATATATAAAAATGATCAGGCTTTCAAGTCTATTATTGCTACCTGGAATCGTCCACCAATACTTCTAGACAAGAGGCCACCAACTGCAAGTGATTTAAAAAATGATCCGGATAATCTGTTAGATGATATAATTGTGGACTCCACCGTTAATAAATATATTGCAAATAAAATTGAAATAGTACTTGTCTCCAATTGGGGACAGCAAAATTTCATAGGATTAACAGGCGAGTGCAATTTTGATTAATTTGAAATTTCATAACTTAACACTAGTGCATTTTCCTCTTAACTAAATTATCTTTGTCATGTTTTTTTCAGGAATAGAAATTTTCAATTATGATAATAATATAAAAATTTTAAAAACATTTTTCTACACATCCTGTCGAGATGCAGCAACATCCTACACAGAAGACCAAACAATACAGTGTGACCAACTATTTGATGGCATCAATGTTACATCAGAATACCATCACATGTGGCACTCTGATTATACAGAAGGTGTATCCACACACATTGTCATTATTCTTGAAGATGATTTTGTTATTACAGGTATTAAATTCATTTTATACCCGCCACATCCAATTAGACTTGTTCATTTTATTACTCCTTAAAAATTACATTTTAATACATAGAATAAAGTGTTTTAATCAAACGCTAGTAATTTAGGTCGTTCCTGGGTCTGTTTCAAATATTTATTTGAATAAATTCAGGAAACAATAAATCTTTTAAATTAAAGTGAATGATGCTTAAAAAATTTCATTTGATTTGATAGAATATTTCTGAAGCATTAGAAGCAGCCTTTCAAGGATTTGTAAATTTTCTTATAGGCTTAAGAATATGGAATTATAATAGTAGTCTGGAATCATCATATTCAGGAGCAAAAGAAATACAAATCTATCTTAATGACAAACTCGTTAATCAAAAACCGGTTGTTTTGAGAAGAGCACCAGGAAATGTCAATTACGAATTTGTCCAAGAAATTTTATTATCATCGATTGATGAAAAAAATAATACAAGTTCTGTATCGGACCAAATACAAGAACATGCCATATTACCATCAGGATTTGTATTTGAATTTGTAATATTTTCAACCTGGGGTGACCCTTATTATGTGGGACTCAATGGTATTGAATTAAGAGATGCGCAAGATAGCAGAGTACACATCACAGAATCAAGTATGTTAGCTGCATAGTAATTTGGCTTATTCATTCTTATTATCTCATTCTGCATCAAGATAATAATTGGATGTATAATATTATAGATGTTTGTGCTCAACCTGTCAGTATTAATATATTAGAAGGAGTGTCAAATGATACCCGAATCCCTGCTCGCCTGTGTGATGGCAATAATACAACACGAGATGGTAGACATGCTTGGCTCGCACCACTGTTACCGGGAAAAGTTAATAGGTAAATTCAAATTTTATTTATTTATTACAAATGAATAAATATAAATATGTTTTTGTGCTACTCTGAAATGTATCTGATGTTCTTTTCAGGATTTATTTTATCTTTGATAGCCCTGTATGTGTATCATATGTGAAGATTTGGAATTATGGGAAGACACCAAATCGAGGAGTCAAAGAATTTGCTGTGAGATTACTTTTTATTATTGCATAAATACTTACAGTGAATCTTGCATTCCTTTTCAGAATAACCTATTTAACTACTAACGATTGCTATTGTTACACAGCAACAGGGACACTGAAGTTGATTAGTATTTTATTACTTTATTGTTTTGTCAACTCTAGAATGTCTCTGGATTATATTTAAAGAGAGTTGCGAGTGTTATTTAAAAATAAAAACAATTAGATACAAATTAAATGCATCAATTAGATACAAATTAAATACATATATAGATAAACTCAATTTATCAAAAAAATATTTTAGCTGCCACCAGGATTTGAACCAGGATCTCTTCCTATCTGGGGAAGTGCGATAACCAATTACACTACGTCAGCCTTGTAAATAGATGCCAAATTTTCAACTACCTATAGAAATTTTACAATAAAAAAGGTGATAGTTTTCAAATAAATGGAATGTAAGGTGTATCAATTTGAAATGGCTGCAACATATAAATTCTAAAATTTATCATCTATTTACAAGGATGACATAGTGTAATTAGTTATCGCACTTCCACGGATAGGAAAAGATCCTGGTTTAAATCCTGGTGGCAGCCAAAGTATTTTTTCGATAAATTGAATTTATCTGTATGTATATTTTTCTAATTGACGCATTTTATTAGTATTAAAATATCACAGAACTATGTTCTGAAAAAATTACAACTTCACAAATAATGTGTTCTCTTTAAAACAATTACAATTAGATACATTCCAAACATTTCCATGGAACGGACACACGTTATTATGATATATAAGGCCTTGAAATATGTCGAACCCAGAATGGTTAAAAATTCAAGAATTCCAAAACACGTATGCTGCAATTAGAACACTATATCAGTGCAAGTAGCTCCAGGAATTTAAGACGGCAATGGATGTAGGAAAAGGGTTAATTATTTTTTGTGATATAACTAACATAAATGAATTAATGAATATTTAAGTATGCTAAAATATTTTCTCAGATCAATAGTTCTATATTCATATATTTAATTAATGTCACAAAACATTTGCTAAGTTTTGGCGCTATTTCATAATTGCTTTTCTTATAAAATCCTTGTTCGATCTGTGGGGCCTTTGGGTTAAATAATTGTGATTGATAAAGGAAGTTTTCCTATTTTCTAACTTCTCCTGCATATTTCTTCATTATTAGCCTAGATGAACAGATGGATATTTTTTCAATGAAAATATAAAGATTTTACTGAATGGTATTTTAATAATAACAATAAATTTTTAAGTTTGGAAAATAGTAAAAAATATTGAAGATATACAATACATACACAACAATAGTAAATAGTAAGTAAGTAAGGAAAATAGTAAAAAATATTGAAGATATACAATACATACACAACAATATCATTATACAGTAATAATTTACTTTACACGTTTCAGATTCTCATAGATGATTTGCTGGTATATAATGGAACACTTCCAAGTGTTCCAAAATATGGACCAGTAGTGCCACTAGATATAAACTTCTCCTCAATAGAAGAAAATGGATCGCTAAGGTATGATAATAATAATAATATTTTTTTATCCACAATTAATTTTTTAAGGGGCAGTCAAAAAATAAATGGTTCAGATCCTCCTCCTCTTGTTGGCATTCGCAAATCAGAGAATCAAGGACGTGTATTTTGGCAAGGTGAGAGCAATAACCTAGCTGCATTTGAGGAATTGATGACATCTTTCTCTTGTTTAATTTATTCCCGTGGCACCCGGCTCGAGTTGGGATAGTTAACTGAATAGAGGTGTAGTGTCAACCCTTTGAAATTTTGCTAAAATCTCAATGTTGCCACTGCTATTTTTTTATAAATTTTGCTAAAATCAAGTGTTTGCCACTGAAGTTCAATATCATTATTGGTAATTTTGAGAAGATCACTAACTGGAATGGAGGAAAATGTGTCATCTCCCTTTGAGATTACATTTTTAGCCAGAGAGTCCACCATCTCATTACCAGGAACGCCTACATGACTTGGGATCTAAGCTAAGACTTAATCTCTAATAATTAATTCTTAATCTCGATCTTATCTAACCATAGATCATGCATTATGGCTCTGATTTCCATACATAATTGATCATCAGGGTAGTGAAAGGGGCTGGACCCACAAACCATCAAATATATAGACTTGAACTAATGCAAATTTCTTGTCCCAATATTTTCATTTTGGTGTCACCCACGTGATCACTTTGGTACTACTTACGTAATCATTAACTCCGCAACTTTAAAACTATGCTATGACTCGATTGGAACAAAAATTTTAACGCTGACAATATAATATGCATTAATGTAAAAAATACGTCTTGTTTACACAAAGATTTAATTTTCAAAGAGTAAATACTTTTACTGTTGCATAAATGTGTCATAAACTATCGGATTTATGTTTCCACCAAGAATGTGTGTAGAATGCCCCTCGTCCTGGAACTAATGTTTCAAACCCCTCTACTATATGTACACTTTATTTCATGAGTATTCATTTACTGGTCTGTGCGCTGGATCTAGTTTTTATTAGTGAGTTTAGTTGAGTCTGAGAGTATTAGAGACTTCTGCATTTCGTTTGTTTTACATGTCTTCAGCGCTTCACGGATAGTCAAGCACTCTTCGGGTAGTTTAAATAAACCATGATCACCATTACGAGGGCAGTAATAGACAACTAGGCAGTAATAGCCGGTTGATTGGAGTTTAGATCCATCGATGAAAATTTGGGTTCAATCACCCCATTCACTATTAATTATATCTAAGAATTTGTCCATTGGGTTAGGAGATTATTTTTAATTTCTGAAGGAATTGATTTTAAGAGTAAAAATGTGATCTCAGAAAAGAAAGTTGTAAATAGGCAGAAGATGGTTTAACTGAACCTAAGGAATAAATTGGTTGTGTTTGGCGACGTTTTGATAAGAGGATAGAGGAGGAGACTGGTCTAGTCTAGCTAGTCTAAATAACTCTAAATAAAAATGTTCACCTAAGTAAGCTTATATTTCCTTTACCAACAAGCATACAATTTTTACTCGCAGACTGCTGTTATGCAATTCTAAAATTACTAATAAATTTCCTGAAAATTAATTCTATCAAGCTGTAAATGTGCATCCAAATGGCAGTGATATACTCCATTATTGAGTTGGTCCGGAGAAATCTCAATCGAGAAATCCCTCCGCATTGTTGAGTTTCATTAATGGTTAGCAATAACATCCTATTGGGTGATGCGCGATTCATTTATGTATTAAAAAAATATTTTTTTAAGGAAAATACTCTATATCCGTAGCTCACATATTTCACAATATTTTAGGGGTAGATACATATTGAATATATTATGAGTCGAACATGTTGAAACTGCATGAGCCTAATCTCAACCATATCAGAGATATAAGCATTGAAAAAAGTCATAGTCATGCAATTAATTTATTGAATTCAAATTATATATTGAATACAAAAAAATAAAAGGTCATCGAACTTCAAACGGCCATACTATTTTTTTAAATTATTTATGTCTTGAAGCAAAGATATAGAATTTTATAAAAATCTCGTACAAAATGATTTTACATAACAGTACAGAATTTGTACATACTTCTTGGCTCATAATTTGGTCATGTATCCATCCATTCATAAAATATTGTAGACTATATCTCTATACTTTGTATATAGTTGCGTAAATCATGTTCATACTTATATTTTTTATAACTGCATATGAAACGTACTAAATATCTCATCATGGATGTGACTTTTTAAACATCTCTTCTTCACTTAAAAGAAAAAATTAGGTCACAATTCTAAATTTCTTCATATTTGCACACAAATGCCAACTTTATCCAATGTAAGTATGATAGTCTTGGAGTTTAAAGATTGATAACTTTTCATAATCATCTCTAGAGTAATAATAAAATTTTGTATTAGGTTAAAAATAATTCATTCTTTTGAGAGGTTTTTGAATCCCATCTGTATAAAAATAATACTATCCTAAGTTATATATACCGTGCATGCAAATTTTGAAACTCGCAGCTGTATTTTGGGTTTCACAGTAGGAATGCGTATTATTAACATGAGCAGTGCAAACATCACGTACAACAATAAATAGTGTGCTCAGACTACTTGCATTAACAATTTGTAACCGTAGAATGCAACCCAGAATAATGTTGCAGATAGGCAAGCCAATCGTGGAATTAAGTTATTTAAAAAAAAATCTTTGTGATATCCTAAAACTAAAATGTATTTGCTTTAGAATATCAATAAACTTTCCAAGTTTTGTACTATTATTTACCATTTAGAATGAATCCAATGTACAAATAAACCAATAAGCCCACAAATTTTAATGGTTATTATATTTTTTTACAAAAATATGTGAATTTATATATGAAAAACGTTATTATTCGGTATGAGCACAGCTATACAAAATGCCATTACAGAGTTAATTCTTGCAGTGGCAGATCTGAGGGGACGTTGGATCTTTACGGAGGTACTGTGGGGGCACACAGCGAAGAGGATGTGGATCCCAAACGCCGCCCCCAAACCAGCGTTAGGGCTTTTCCACCCCAACATCGCAATAGATCCACTCGATAGTAATGATGGATCCAAAGGATGAAGTCATTTTCACAGTGATATCTCATAAATGTCACTCATTAGTCAACCATGTAGACATGCACCATGGAATAGAAACAAAATGGAATCCAAGAGCCCCTAGGCAGACAGTATAAGAATACTATTATCAACGGATCATGTTCCAAAAACTAACAATGTCTAGGTGTGGAATTAGATGTTTTAGCATCTAAAAAGCAGTTAAAAAAATATGTTCCTTATGTAATACAAAATTTATATCTTTGATAGTGATTTTTTCTTTGAATATTGTAAACCAGTGGGGTGGGGTCTAAACACTAAAATGTCACTGGTTCTCGACATAATCAATTTTTTTTTTTTGCTCGTTAACAAAATTCCAATTGTGGGCCCTAATTCGGGCTGCTGTTCCTTTCCCCTACCCATTCCGCTCTTGTACAATGTAACAGATAGTATTTTAAAACATATTGTTGATTGGAAAAGCGAATAGGGTGAAAATGTTCCAAAAGTGGATCTTCGAGATCCCTGAAATCCATCCTTTATGTTCAAGTGCCCAATTTGTTGTTACCTATTCAATTTTATATTGCATTTTTAATGTCATTATAAGTTTATTAAGCACTGTATTCTCTCGATTATCAAATTGGGTTGTGGATTAACGGAGGTCGAAAAAAAAAAAAATTTTTGATATAATTTTAAATTATGTTGAAATTTTATTGCTGTTGTATACAATAAAGTCTAGAATAAATTTTATTATATGTATAAATATAATAGTTTCTTTGCCTGTAAAACTGATATCAACCTCATTCTGTCAGAGTTTTACAGTAAAACCTGTAATTTTTTGAAGTTGACCATTGTTTCAAATAGTGACGTAACTACAAAAATTCCCAATGCAAAATGGAAAAAAAGGCCTTCTAAAAATTGGATTCCTATAAAAATAACGACTTATTATTTATTGTATGTACAGTAGTGTTTATATACTGATTACCTACTGAGTTTTAATTTTTTTTTCGTAATACTCATGAGAAATGATTTTCTAAATTTAATAATTCCATTTCTTGTTATAGTGAATTTTAAAAATTATTAGTCTGTATCAATATCTAAGTGTTGTAGGGCGCGAACCTTTTGGCCCCTATCTAATGTGAGCCCCAATGCACTGCATTGGCGTAGTTACTCCGCTAGTTTCTAATAACTTGAACCAATTTTATTTTAATCAAATTCACATTATATCGCAATATATTTATATTCAAATTCAAAATTGTCAAGATGTATAAGTTTTTGTTTGAATTCTTTTTCTACATGTTTATTCAAATTTTTTTATTTTTTGTCTAGATAATTTTTTTTCCTAACCCCCCTGGATAGTCAAGAGTCAGCTCAAAATGATACCTCTGATGAAAATGTATTTTATCATTTAATTTTTATTAAAGACAATGTTAACACAATTTTTGATTTTAAATATTGAAATTTTTATTTTCTTATTATATTCAATACATAAATCTGTAACAAAAATATGTTTTTGACTATTGAATGTGGGCAACGATTTCTGGATTTCTCGACAATCCAATATGTATATATAAAAAATCACTAAACCTAACCAAACTTTCCCACGTAATATTAGTACATGCATTAATATATAATTAGCTTAAATATTGTTATTTTATATTGGCAATATATTTTGCCACGCCTTACATTATATTCGAAGACTGAACAATAAAAAAATGGTGTTATACATTTTTTCTTTGAACTTCCATATTCACAAGTAACAGGAATGTGTCATATTGTAAAGAAAGAATCAAAATTGGTATTTAATATTAATAAACACATTTAGTATGTTACATAATACAATGCTACTTTGCTAATATATTATATAAATTGATAATCTAAAAGCCTCAGTTAATTAAACAAATAAACAATAAATAAAAATAAATTGTAAAAATGATAAAATTAATTAAAAAATTTTTAAACCAGAGTAACTAGAGATATGCGTGTGATGGGATACATTCTGAGAATTTTACAAGGAATGTAACATCGTCATAAAAATATGTATATTTCCGAAGAGGTAGATGAATTTCTAATCCACCATCTTTAAATCAGACATTTGGTAGATACATACGAGTAAGTGCAAAACATATCATTAACACTTATCTCAAACTTTTCATAGAACATGTATGTGCAAAACAGTAAATTCAGAGGTTATAAATAAATAAATATTAAAATGATATCACGTTTCATCGAGATAGATTATAATAATAATCTTTGCGCAAATCTATCTATCTGTGTACTACCACTTTTCCCGAATAGATTTTTCTATATTTTGATCAGCTGACTATGTTTTAGTAAATACGAGTATTTCAATGTATGGGCCTTATACAAGTGGCCCACAAGCTTCTTCATATCGTCATGGTAAATGCAATAGGTTGTATATAAAAAAAAATCTCAATTTCGCTTATAGTGTTCAGCTCAGTGTGACATAATACGCTACTTACATAGAACAAATTCAATTAAAATAATAAATTTACGAAAGAACGGTGAGATGGGGGTAGTTTTTTGTCTCTCCTGAAAAGGTTGGTATTTTTGATATACAACCTGTTGCATTTACCATGACGATATATTGTTTTTGCAACAAAAAAATAGAGAAATTAAAATAAAACATATTTTGATAATAACAAAATAAACTTTCCAATATTTAGACACTAAGTTTTGAAAATAATATCTTGGCCTTGAGCACATTCACAAACCTGAGTTCTTTTGACTGCATTCTTCATGACTGCTCTTAGAGTTTCGGTGCTTATCCCCAAAATTTAAGAATGAATATTTTCTTTAAGGTGTTGTAAACTTTGTGGTTATCCACTTTCTCTTTCCAATAACCCCAGAGAAAGATATCTGGCGCCGTCAGATCTGGTGATCTTGGAGGCCACCTCAAATCACCATTTTTTGATATCAAGCGATTTGGGATATGCTCTTTAAGGAAGTTCATTGTGACTCTCTGTATGAAAAGTGACACTATCTTGTTGAAACCAAGATTGCTCAATTCGTTCTCCTTATTCTGGCAAGAAATAATTTTGAATTATTTCCACACATCGGGCGATATTGACGAGTAGAGAATTTTAGGTTCTGTGCTACACTATCGGCTACAGCTGCAATATTATCATTTGATTGTAACATTCTTTGTCTACCGGTTCTTCTGGAATCTTTGATTGTCCCTGACTGTTCAAACTTGGCCACCAACCTCTGTATTGAAACCCAAGAGAAGAAGTGTCTAATATTAAAAAATGAACTATATTTGTTGATTTTCAGAAACACTTTTTTGGCTTTTAAGATAAAATACAACGATTTTAATGCTTTGTGCAAGCATGAAATAGTCGATTTTATTTTTAGAGGATACATATTTTAGTCTGAAAAAATTATAATAATAATATTATTATGGATAATAAACAAAGTGGTAGTAATTGAATTTTAAACGTATGAAAAAATTTACGGGCCACCCAGTATTAATATTTACTTAATTAATTATATACAACATTATTTGAGATGGAATATCACTGAACACATGCCATGTAGATTCTATTGTAGCATTTGTGTTTGTCTCCCTAGCAATCTACGAGCCTCAGTAGTTTCTGAATTTTAATTAAATTCAAGGTCGGAAGTGTTTTAAAAATATATCATTCTATGATAAAAAATAATATGTATGTAGATAATGCACTCAGTAAATATAAAGTCTAAGAATACTTTTAGATATAAATTGTGTAATATATTATGTGTTTCGTTAGTAGATGCACTAAGTTTTTATTTATTGAAATAAGCTAATGTATTACATTTATTACATAAAATAAAAGATTTATTTATTTTTAAGCAATAGTATTTGTATTTTTCTAAGTATTTGTATTTAAACTTATTGTAAATGTGTAAATTTTTGTAAGTCAAATAAAACTAAATAAAACTGAAACAATCATTTTTAAACTAGGCTCAAACTATGGCCACCATGTGCCCACATCAGAGGTCAGCAAAGTGCGGCTCCAGAGCCGCATGCGGCTCTTTGGCCCCTTGAGTGCAGCTCTGGCACAAATATCCACGGGCAGGCGACGATCGGATATCGGTCGGGTGACGAATACGGGGTACGCGGCGCAGGGGGAGATCCGCGTGTTTCTACAAGTCTGGTTGGTGTTTCACATTGCGAACAGTCTTGTTTACAGTGCTCAGCGCTTATTGTGTCTGCAAGTCGCGCGCGTGTTACAAAGATACCTTCTTGAAGAATAAAGTTATTGTATTTTTCTATCCAGCTGCACACCCTACAGGTATTTTTGTCATCAATTTAATATGATAATAATTTTGTATCGGTGGCTGTTGAAAAAATTATATTTTGGAATATTTTTATAGGTGCTCTATTTTGACATGGCTACCAAAAAGAAGCAACGAAAAATGGAAGATGAAAACCGTGAATTTAGAGTTGAGTGGACCGAGACTTTCGCGTTTATTCAAAACTTAAATGGCCATCCGACATGTCTTATTTGTAAGGAAAAATTTGCGCATAACAAGAAGGCAAATTTGGAGACATTTTACAAATAAACATGTCATTTAGCACTTAATATCCTGTCGGTGATGCAAGGAAGAAAGCAATTGAGGAACTTCAGAAGAGTCAAGAGACATCAACTTCTGTATTTAATAACTGGATGCAATCTTTCAGCAATATTAATATGGCAAGTTTTGTTGTTAGTCAAGAGATTGCTTAGAGAGGAAAACCGTACACAGACGGCGAATACATAAAAAGTTGTTTTATAAAGGCATCCGAAGAGCTATTTCGGGATTTTAAGAACAAAGCAGATATTCTAAAAAAAATTAAAGAGTTACCATTGTCTGTCAAAACAATGAAAGATAGAACAATTAAAATGTCTTCGAATATAATCATCCAGCAAATCGAAGATCTGAAATTGGTTTTGGCTTTATCAATAACAGTTGACGAGTCTTGTGACATAAATGATAGTGTAAGTTTCGCTTTTTATAAGATTTATTTCTCATACAGGTCCTAAAGAAGAACTTTTAGGATTATTGCCACTCAAAGGTCAGACGGATGGAGAGGATATCACAAATGCTGTAATTGGATGTATGGATAAACATCATATTCCTCTCAATAAAATTGTGTCGATTTCAATAGACGGGGGGAAAAATATGAGCGGTGTAAGAAAGGGGTTTGTTGCTATTTTGAAAGAAATAATTAATCACGAGATACTTGCTTACCATTGCATCATTTATCAAGAAGCGCTTTGTACGCAGACATTTCCAGAAGAAATTTGTAAAGTTATGGACTTGGTGATTACGATTATCAATTCCATTTCAGCTAAAGCTCTTAATCATTGTCAATTCAAAGAATTTTTAGTTGAAATGGAGAGTGAGTACGATGATCTTCTGCTTCATAACAAGGTACGTTGATACTAAAATTAAGAATAAGAACAAACCTGACTTACTCAAACTTTCCAAGGAGATGCAAGGACATTGTTCGCATTAAGTGTTTGTCAGTCATTGTCATGATTTAAATTTATAGATTCCTTAATTACATATTATTTTTTATCAATGAATAAAATCTTTATTAAGTATGAAATCAAGTTTTATTCAGTGTACCTGTAATTTAATGAAGCACTAAAATTATAAAAAAGGTTTGCTAAATCAATAAACAGATTTGGCTCTCAAATTTTTTTTTAATCATTGTGATGCACATATTTGGCTCTTTGGCTAATAAGTTTGCCGACCACTGGCCCACATTAATAATTTATTTATATCGCCTCATTCATCCATTCCATATGATTGAACCACCTAAGTGATCCTTTAGCACTGAGACGGCGGTTTGGGATGTGGAGACGAGTAGGGGATCCGTCATTTAGAATACAGAGACTGAATTCATCAAGCAAATCAACAATATCTCTGCCAATCTATCGTTGGAGTCAGAACCCCAAATACTATGGTGGGAGTTGAAATCGCCCAAAATGAGTAACGGATTTTGGAGGCGGGAAAGCATTGTTCGAAGTAATGATTTTGAGGGACGGTTAGATGGAGAAATGTACAAGGAAAGGATTGTGATACCATCAACCCTAGCGGCAACCACTTCGAATGGGCAACTGGAGGGTTTAACATTCACTGGTGTAAAGGGGATGTAATTTTTGATGAGAAGGGCAGAACCGCCTTTCCCATCTTGTCAGTCATCTCGGAGGCAGTGTTAACCCCGGACCTTAAAATGGGAACCCGGACTCAGCCATGTCTCCGAAATTGCCGCCACTGATATTTGATTGGAATTTAACTTTAAAAGAGCGAAAATATCATGGCTATTTGATTTGATACTACGGCTATTCCACTGAAGAATTCTCTCCACAGATGGAGCCATTAGGAAGAAGGGAGTGCAATGATGAAATAAGAGTAGCAGCGTTGGACGGTAATGAGTTATTATTTGAAATAATGGATATGAGGAGCATAGCAAGTGTTTGGATGAAAGAAGAGTTGTCAGAGAGTAATGATTTTGAAAGATTATTTAATGGTGGGTTAGAGGAACTCGAGGGAATAGGTACATGAGTGGAGTTTAAGCAATGGCCATTAGGGGATCCTGATGGATTATTTCCATTAGGATAGATTTGATGAGAATTGTGAAGTTGCTGGTCATAGCCAGGTAAAGTGAAGGGCTTGGATTTTGGTGTTTTATACACAATTTTTTTGTAAGATGATACTGTAGGAGCTAAGTTAGCTGAAACTGGAGTGATGCTGGCTGGTTGTGCGGTAGTCTCCGCAAAAGTTTTCTTGGAGTGGGCAAACATTTTAGATGTTTGAAAATATGACGTATTATTAGCTGCCATGTATTGCTTAATGTTTTTTTGCCTTGTTAATTCTGGGCATGTGAGACTAATTGCTGTATGATTGCCAGTGCAATTCAAACAGGTGGGAGGTTCGGAAGAGTTTGGGCATTGTCAGCAGGGTGGTTGTTACCGCATTTGAAGCATCGAGGAGGGGATCTGCAAGTTGGTTTGGAGTGTCCAAACCGACAACAATTAAAACACTGCATTGTCGGGAAAGCATAAAGCTCTACCAGCAACGAATTGTAAAAGAGATATACATGTGATGGGAGGGTTTGTCCTTCGAAAGTGAGCACAACTGTTTGACAGGGTTTCCAGATAACGGTTCCCGTGGAAGTGTCTTTGTAATTCAACCGTCTAGCCTTTATAACTTTGCCTATATTTTGGGGAGAAGAGATAGACAGGATGATGTCGCTCTCAGAGAGGTCAGTGGAGATACTATGCACAAGGCGCATGCGGGTAAAATTGTAGGTCGGAATGAAAGCTTTAAATTTGTTATTTTTGGAGTTTTCGAGAGATTTAACAAAATTATTTGCCGTTACTGCAGATTTAAACTCCACAGAAATTTTATATCTGCCTTCTGCTTTTATACCGCCTGGGCAGATACCAGGAGTGTTCTGCTGGGTAATATATTTACCAAAATTAATTGGATGTATAGGTCCTTGCTCTGTTTTTTGGACACAAACAAGGAAAGGAGAGACAGCCGAATTTGGGTATAATAGTTGGAGACAGGTTATATTAACAGGAGAAGCAGAAGGTAGATCAGAGGTCACGGTTGGGATTAGTGTGGGAGAGATGAGATGATGCTGGTTATTTTAACATTGTTCTTTGTTTTTTCCGACTTCTTTTCAATTTTCCTTTTCTTGAATGTTAAAAAAGTGGAATCTTCTGAGGCGGGTATTGAGGGACGAGAAAGATGTGGTGGAGGAGGAAAAGGGTCTGGAGGATCCGGAGCTCTTAATTCCTCCAGTCGCCGAAAATTAAATTAAATTAAATTGACAAAGATTTCTGACAAATGTCAAAAAAAAAATTAAAAAATGTAACAATAAATAGACCCTACTGAAAAAAAACGCAAATGCCTAAACTGTAAGAAATATATTAAAGATAAATAGTTTAAATTATAAAAACACATGAGCTAAGAATATTAAAGTAAAAGAAGTTTATAAATATCTGATTTTTTTGTAAATATCCAAGGGAGCCAACAAACACAACTGTCACTCTCGGAGTTATTGATGCAAAAAAACGTATAACAAGTTGAAGATTGTTATAATATGTACTATACATTCCAAAATAATTCATATGACCCGTGTTCGTCTGCTTTGTGCAGGACTTGAATTGAATGTAGGATTGTGATGGTTAATATATATAAATTAATAAACACTTTATTTTTAATAAATTTATTTTCAAATCTATTTTATATATATATATATATATATATATATATATAATTATCTAACCACAGAAATAAATCAAAGCCTAAACAATCTTTAACATAACTGAAAATCAAATTGTTTCATGTCTCTGGTAAACCTGTAAATCTGATAATATGATAATTCAAATTTCTTTTCTTATCTTTTAAATTATTTTTTTATAGTAAAATGTTTTGATTATTTAGACATTTGGAAATCAAAACAGTACTCGAGAAAAATCATAAATATGCAAGACAATTTATATATGTGTCACAAATGTAAAATAGGGAACCAAATTAGAAATTTGTGAATATGTCCATAATACACAAAATTCTCGATTTGCCGGAATCGCATTAATTGGGATGCAGTTAAACAGCGATTATAAAAAAAAAGAAAATAATTCATAATTAGTGTCCGCGAAAACTCTGAACTCTAAAAAAACTGATTAAAAGTATCAAATTCTGGGTCAATCACTTTGAAAACTCCTAAACGGTAACAACTCTGCTCGTAGCGATAGCACCATTGAAGCTAATCCTGTGATGCCCAAAACTCCCAACATTAATTAAGGCAATGGAATCCTTAAGAAAACAACAAGTCATCCCCGGAATAGACAATATGCTAAAAGAACTACTGAAATATGAAGGAAACTGCCTTCATCGGCATTTTTACTACTTAATAAAACATATACGGATGTCGCAAATGCCTCATTTTACTAAAAGAGGATCAAAAGTATCTTAGCAACTACAGAGGTGTCACATTCTTAAACTAAAATAATCTAAAATATATTCTCTATTCCACTTGCATACTTTGACTGATATTAATGTTGATATCATTGCTGGATTAAAATATGCACTAAGATGGGATAAGACTGGGAATGTAAATAAGTGAAACAAAAACAAAATACATTACTCATTGGTTTAATTCCAGCCAGCACATACATATTTGACACAGTGGAAAGGTTCACCTATCTTGGCTCTCTAATGAACAAAATGAATAATGTTGTGAATGAATAATAGACGCTACATCAGCCTAACACGATAGCTCAAATTCTGCTTTCTTTACAGAAAAATACACATTATACAAAATGTTAATAAAACTACTTGCTCACACACACTTCTGAAACCTGGACAATCACTAAGTGGAACGATGAAGGCTGTGAACATTTTCCCCACCAAATGTTTGAGCCAGTAAATGACAATATCACTTGAGAGCGGAGATACAATGCAAATCTCAACATCCTATATGAGGATGCAGTGTGGCACAATCAATTAAAATTGAGAAACCAGGCTGACTTGGCCATGTACACGGGAATGGAGGACCAGAATCCAGGAAGGGAGGTGCTATCTGGTAATCCAGAAGGGCGAAGAAGGAATGATAGGCCTAAACTGCACTACCATGATGGCGTTATTAAAGACTTCATTCTACTGGGGGAAAGAAACTGGCCATTAGTCACAATCAAGAGATAAATTTTGAAAATTGCTGTGCTCCACCCTGGTTTGTCAGGCTCATGACGATGATGATGATGATGGTTTTAAACTACTACAAAATAAGGAAGGACAAACAAGTTTAAGTCAATTAGAAATTTCTTAATATTTTAAAAATCAAATTTTGATTTAAATTATATTTAATTTATTATCATCCGTATATGGCACTGAGGATGAGACAAACAGTACTCCTGACTAATACAAGCAAAAAAAAAATACTTTTTTTATAATTGGAATTTTTTTAAATATGATCTTTATTTAAATTTATGCAGTACTGTGAAGGGGCTATTTAATGTATTTTTTTACCATGGACTAAAGTGAAAACATTCCATGTGACCAAGTAAAAATAATTAAAAAATATTATTTAATTCATTTTACTGTAATTTTATACTTATATTGATTTGTTTATGCTGTGTTTTGTTTGTTATTTTTAAGTGTGTGGATTACACATAATTACTTCATAGGACATAATTAAATAGTAGTAGTAATGAAAAAAGTTAGTATATTAAAAAGAAATCAAATTTTTGACATTTTCATTATCGTAAGTCGTTATTCAAATTTTTTTTTTGATTTTCGATTCCCTCAACTTTGATTATTATTATAAATCGTTAAGAATATTGTAATTCTTATTAAAAGGCACAAATAACTACATGGTAGGTATGTGATTTAAATTTAATACATTCAATATAAATATGTACATAGCATTAAAAAAAGTTATGCATCTGAAGTTTCTGGAGTTTTTTAATATTCAAACACAGTGGAACCCTGATTTTACACATTTCTGAGATAATATAGGAAAGTGTAAAATGAGGATAGTCATATTTCCAGTATGTATATCATGGTTGATCAGAAGTAATTTTGTGTTGTAAATAAAATACTCTATGGTTTTTTAATGCAACTACTCTTTACTTGAAACTCAACGAAAAACAATAACAAAATAAATGTAAAAAAAAACACTAAAAAAAAACCAATGTTATAACACTAAAGCCAGCGAGTTAGTGAAATTATTAGAGTCGGTTGTATCAGTGGTAAATTTTTACCATTGTATAAAAAGTTACTAAAGTAAACATTTTTGTAACAACGGGTTGTTCAATCGTTAGTAAAAAATATTTATCCATCGAAAGTACATCCAATAGTAAACTAATTTTACCCCCCAATATTGGATGGCAAAACTGTAAATCTTTAAAAATGGTGGACTCTTCACAGCTGTTTCAAAAGTCATTAATCACATTAATACTTTGAAAGTTGCAGTCTATGACACTAAATCATTCAATATCTGACTATTTTAATGATGAGAGTTCATCCGATGATGATCTCACTGTTGAATTTATATTAGTACATAGACTAAAGATTTTTCACTAGTAAAGGAACAGATTTCGAATGCAGAGGTAAATAAAGCCATAGATAAAGCATAACATTGTGTGTATTGCCAATGGTGAATATTAAAAATAAATACAATTTGACGAAATTCTCCGATATTTTATGATTATTCGCTTTGCAATACTATTAGGTGAGATTATCTTTAACAGCTTGACAACTTGCAATCTTTTTTTGCCTAGTAAAAATGTACTATGCTAAAAACTTACCACTGATCAAGCAACCAGCCCTAAGTGTAGAATCTTGTTAACTTGGTGTTAATTTCACAACCCAAATTACCAATCGTCTAGAGTCGCTTGTTATTTTGAAAACTCAGTAAAAAAATTACAAAAAAATTGCAATTCAAAATAATTCTGAGCCACATTTTACATTATGTAATACATTTTAACATCAAATCATTTTAACAATTTTAGAAGCATTCTAAATGAAAAATATAAATTGAAAATATCGAAATTCAACATCAACTTATGTATGTATTATTTCATATAAGGTGGTAGGTAATGTGTAGTTGATGAAAAATGAGTAATGGCTTTTGCAAACAAAGATAGCTTACCAGAGCACATTACCACCTCTTTTGATAAATGCTAATTTATCCATGACATATTTCGAAGTATAAAAAATATAAATTAATTAATTATAGCTACATACTTCTTATTCTTGGTGAATTTTTGATCATTTACTTTTACCTCATGATTTTTTTATAATTGGTGGTTATTTTATACTTTATAATTTTTTGAAACATTTTATATTTTGGAAGTTGTTTTGATGTTTAATATTTTTTTATGTTTTTTATACATTATACAAATTCAGTCAGTTAATAGTGTTACAATTTGGTGTGACAATTTCAAAATTTGCTTCTTCATAAAAGTATTAAATTTAGTTCATCAACATCTTAGAGGAGAATTTTGATTATTTGTGTATACGGCCATAGGGTTAGTTCAGCATTTCTTACACAAAATTACGAATTAGCAAATGCAATTGAAGAATATTAAAAAGTTGCAGTTTTACTTCCGACTTTGTCTTCATAAAATGGGTAAAATGTGGGAATCTTAATTTTGTTTCTACTGAAATGTATAAAACTGATCCGGAATTAATTTTTTTGATGTAAATTACAGGAGAAAGTAAAATCCAAGTTCCACTGTATTAAAGTTGGGTGTGCACCCAGAGAAAAAAATTGCCAAGCGAGAAAAGACTCAATGGGTAAATGTAATCAAATTTTGATTTTTTTTAATATTAATTCCCCAAATTGACATTCCAAGTCCTTATTTTACAGGGATACCTTTACCCCTGAAATACTAAATAATTATCAAATTTTGTATCATAATATTGTCAAATTTCAATGGTTTTTATAACCAAATTATAATATGTTAAAAAAATATTATACATATTCTGCAAACTCCACAGCATAAAAAAAAGATTATGTGATTATATTTAGACATTGGGAAACATGTTTGTTTCAAATTGTGTATAAAATCATCTAATAAAAGCAGAACAAATACAGAAAGAAAAAACTATTTAACTGAAGAAGTAGACTGATTTGAGAACATTTTGAAGGTCAAAATCTCCTTTTTGTGGCAATTGACGAAAGAAATCACTCAATTTTCTTCGTGATGTGTCTGTTCCATTTCCTTTTCTGAAAATTTCTCTGAAAAACAAATGTATTACTTTTTAAAAAATCTTGAAAAAAATAGGTAGAATTATTTTAATTTTCACTACTAATTTTGTACTACACACTACTATAGTTTCGAGAGGTGCAGTCCCTCTCATCATTAGGCGATAACTAAACTAAATACAGTATTTGTAGTCTATTTAGGTAATGGGGCAGGGCTTGGGAAGAGGGGGGAGGTTTCGGTCGTTAACGGGAATGCGGACAGTAAAATGTTTTTCAATTTTTTTTTTTTGTATTTATATATATAGGGATACAGTATATATTTAGAGACACAATTCTGTATTTAATATGTAATTTTTTATACATTTTTTGTTGTTACATTAATTGAATGAAAGCATTTTACTTCATCATTCACGACAGTAACTAAGTTACACATATCTGATTTAATTAAATTATTATACAAAGTTAAATGACAAAATATATTATTTTTTGTCATTTTTGTATAATATGTATATATACACAATAATAAACTTTAAACTCTTTACAGAAAATTAAACTTACTCTGAAGCAAAACTATTATATCTCTCGACCAGATATTCCGACAAATTTTCCAAAATTGGCTGTGAGTGTAGAGCGACAAACTGCTCCCTACAAACCTATAATTAATTCAAGTCATTAGATATGTACAGTATGTAGTAGAATTCTTATATCCTCTTAATCCTTATACAATATTATAATTATTAAAGAAAACCTGTATTTATAGCACAGCTTAGTTCTAATAAGTGATATTGTTTTTACACCATCCATCCACCATTCCTCCCAAATGGTCACCAAAAAAAACAATTTATTTTTTATCAGTATGAAATATCTCTTTACATGTGATATTAAAAATATCTGATAATGAAACAGCTGACATTTTATAAAAATATCAAGAGAAAAATCCAATTTGAGATCTGATAATTTGATAAAGGTATAAATTTTTTTTTCTCTCTAAATACACAAATAAAGCAGACCCCTATAAAAAGATTGATCAGTAGTAACTTTTTACTAAAGCCAGTAGCAAAAATCCTTTGCGGGTTGTTGATATATCAAATTTACTACTGACAAAGCATGCATGAAGATATCTATGGGCGTGACAAATAATCATGAAATATGCTTAATTTTATACATTATCTATGGATTTTTTTGCATAGGCGTTTGAAATCTGTCACTTTGGCGGTAATTTTTTTTTGTATTATGTATTAATCGAGATCACTTTCGGACAAACTCTCATCACTAAAATAGCGGGATATTGAATAATTAACCTCTCGGCCGCTAAACAAATGTACTCCAAGTATACCTCCCTACACAAGCCTCTTTTCAAAAGGCATGTATTCGGTTGAACACCACTTTTAAAACGACATTTAAACATCCATAAAGGCATCCTATCTACGATTTATTACTTGATAAGACTTCACAGATAATGTTATTAATATAAACAATCACTTGAGATGTTCAAATCCTTAAGATAATGTAAATATTGACTGAACCAAATAATCATCTCTGAAAAAACCGCTGTCTTACGAATATTATTACACGGTCACCAATACAATCACATTGTTTATACGATCATAGCTATCTCGTTCAACCGGATTGCTGCGCCGATCTTCAATATACAGTTACGCTGTATTTTTTTAACATTTCTCAGTTGTTTGAAAATAATGTTTAAAGTCTCATAAAGTACTTTGGAATACATAAATAAACAAAAGAGCACAGATACCCTAGAATATGTCAACATTAGGATATCACAACAAGTCAAGTACCGGCCTCAGGGATGTCCGCTCAGATAATTAAATAACACAATAACTTCGGTACTCATTCGCTATAATATTTTTATGCGTTATCGTTTTGTAAAGTAGTTAAGAGTTTGATGCAATCAAATTAATTATATGGAAAGTCACTTTCTTGTACCACTTTATTGTTTTCCATAAGCAATTTAAACTACTCAACATCATGTCCACTTTATCCACAGAATCCATACACTCGACACATTTCGGTTTAATATTAGGTTAGGTTCACAATGTATTTCGGCTGTCGTTCGGAATCGTCATGCAAGGTTGTTGGAATATGGACTTCCTTTTTATTGTGCCATTTTAATACTAAAAGAGATCCACGATATTTGGTGTCCATTTCACCTTTTTTTAATTTACAAAATGTGGCCCTACCTTTCCGTATTTTACTCACTGTACCACAAACATTAGTATTTTTCTTGTGCATAAAATCAAATAAGTGAGGGCTACATCTAAAAATGTATCTAATATTTCTTTATCCGTAAGTCTACGGCTGCCATTTTAAAAGTATACAATTATTAAATTTAAATAATTTTGATAAATATACAAGCTTCTGTTTTCTAATGAAAAATAAAAGAATATTATCAGAAAATACAACCGTTCATCAAAACGAAATCAACATTTTAAATGTAAACACCATTTTAAATAAGATCACATAGTAATAATAAATGTATTTTCCGATACAATATATTGATTTAATTGTGCACAAAATACAGATCGCGATGTCAATATTTCGTATCAATGCACAGTTCTGACAAATACTAGTGACCTCGAACACATGACGAGAGGACGATAATTCAGCGCTGGTCTTCGTTTTTAAACTGATTTATATAAACAAATAACAATATTTCACTTGACTAATGCAAGATGTCAGCAACAGTATGGATCAAACTAATTTTTGATATATTTTCCTGCTCGATTTGCCTCGCTGTCACGTAGTATATGACGAAATAAGTCGAAAACATCATATGATGTGCACCACGCTGGGAGAGCAATTCCTTCTCACATCATATGATGCGCGTAGTGGGCGTCGGGTTAATTGTCGTAAGTCAGATAACTTTTGGAACAGCGTGAAAAGTCCGCCATATTTAACTATCGATTCTCGTTCTTCCTATTGTATATCAGAGAGTAAAATGAGTTTACTACAGTGTGTACTTTCGAAAAGTAAATATTTCTTTACTAACGATCAAACAACCCATTTTCGTAATTTTTTTTACTTTAGTAACTTTTTTACTATGGTAAAAAGTTACTACTGATCACACAACCGGCCCTAAATGGATGTCTGGCTTTGCCTGTGTGGAGAATGTAAAAGTATACAAAATAATCAAATAAATAATAAAAAGTAAATAATTGAAAACAAAAAATTTATTGTAGTAATCCATTAATTTGTTTACCTGGTTCATTAAATTGACTGTGGATGGGTGAGTCCAGAAGCAATCATGAACAGATACATAGGTGATATCCTTTTCCTCGCAGTGCAGTGATGTGAGCATCATATGTGTAGAGTCCAAGGAATGTATGAAATTTGGCGGGAAAGCATTCTTCTGTTTTATAACGCATGGTTTCCTTTAATAAAACAAATGCATCAAATATACACTTTTTTATATTTAGATCCATACAGGAAAAGAAAGGTATTAAGATTAGAGTAGAACCTTGATTTTACACGTTTCTGAGAACTGACCTAAAATATGGAAAAGTTGAGGGCCATCAAATTTTCTATTGCGTGTACTTATGGCAGCCAGTTGCTAATCATTTCTTGTTAATCTGTAATGCGTATTTTTCAGATTGTGGACATTTATTATTAAACAAAAAATAGATTGACATATTCATTTGATAGGGTCCAAAAATAACGCTGAATAAATCTTCGATTTATAGGTACAATTTAGTATTTAATAGGATCGATATAAATATTATTTATTAAGAAATTATTGTTTTTGAGATAAAATTTGATTTTAAATAGTAACTGAAGCCTCAAAGCACGTAAATAATAATTAATAAATAATTTGGTTTAAAAATGTCAAAAATTGATAATATGTCCTGCAAAGTCAATAGTTTATAACTCTATTTTAACATTTTGCTAATTTATCTCAATGCAGATTTGTCTCCGCAATTGTGGCTTCAAGATTACAAGATTATAAGAAGATATGTTTCGTATATGCAAGAATTTTACATATTAAGGCAATTTGTTGTATGCAGAAAATTAATTTAATGGTTGTGGTCTTTCTTATAATGCTTGTATTTTCTTTATTATGGCAAATAACATTCAGTTTATTAGTTTTACATTAGTGTAAAGGTCCTATCTAAGTAATAGTTTTAAAAAAAAGTCAAATCTAGTTCATAACTTCCGATATAAATGAATAATAAAAACCCACATTTTCGTAAAAAATGCGAAAATATGAATAATTTTTGAAAAGGAAACCTTAATTCTATATACAGTAAAATTGTATTAGTTTATACACCTATATTTCGTATTTTCACACTTTTCAAAAAAACTTTAGCCTTGAAAATAATATTTCATATTAATTTTTATCGATAATTCGAAAAAAACTAATTATTCGAAGTTCGTTGGCATTTTTGACACCCGAAGAAATAAAATTGTTTATGTAATTTGCATATTTGCAAATGTTTTAAACTCGCATTTGACTTTCATCCCTTCGCAAACATATGCAGCTAGCTCCGCCTCTACTAGCCAATCAAGGCGCTGTTCCGTATCACAATAACGACGCGCTGGCAAGACCGCTGCTGAACTAAGCCGAACTGAGTTTTGCCATATGTATATCAAATTCCACAGTGCATTTGATAAGGTTTGTTGTTATTGAAGTAACTTTTTAAATGAAATCTCGTAATGTATAAATTAATTGTGTGTGACAGTTCTATTGATTTGGTTTTTAGGTTTATGAAACGTTGTGATTTGCGTTGCAGGTACTAAAGAAACTAAATCTATCATATTTAAATACATTGATATATTTTAAACTTCATTTTTTTTTACATTTCGTTCTCTAAAACGGCATTAACACCTTGTAATTCATGTAAATCCTTGATCATTTGGAAAAATGGAGCTTATTTTGAAAACCGATACTCAATCATTTAGATCAATAATAAAATTGGTGAAAAAAAATTGAATCCCGAATACCCCGAAAATAATAAGCTTAACTATCAAGGCCAACGAGACATGACAATTTAAAGGTTTTTAATTATTTTTTACGGGTATTATAAATATTCCAATTCGATGGAAAAGTCGGGTTTTGTTGCGTCAAGTGGTGAATTGCAGCTTCACCACCTTTCTTATTTAAGAGAAATTCATTATTTGATAAAAATTTCAACACAGAATAAGCTGACGTAATGGATTCATTATGTTCCACTATGAAAACTGCGATGTCGACAACGGCGGCGCGCACAAAAATGACACAGTAAATTAACGCGTTTTAAAAAAAAATTTCATTCTAATGTTGTCATCAACAAACTTTGTTCTTATTATTTGTAATTCGAATTTTTTGTAAATTTCAATTCCGTGTGTTACAAATTAACGGAGTTTTACTGTATGTATAAACCAGCCATCAAGAGTATATTAAACAAATAGTCAAATTGTCTCACACGGTTGCCATCTGAATGATTAAGAAAATATAATATATAAAACATTACATATTATACAGAAAAAAAATAAAGTGTTTTCTATATACATATGTATATGCAAATAATAAAAAGTTGATGGTTTCCTGGAATTGCATATTTAAAATATAGATAAGGGACATTTTTCTAGAAGATAAAAAGACTTACTCATGTTGATCGCAGGACGAGTATTCCATAATATTTCCTTTACTATTGTATAGTGTTTTTGACAATTTGTGGTAAGGCTGTACTACAGGAAGACCCAGAGGTGTTACCCATTCAACCTTTTCACTACAAACGCTTGCTATCAACCTAAACAAAAACTATTTTAGTGCCAAACAATTTATAAGTTACATATATGTGATATATAATGCTCATATGCCATTATTCACATACTTTTATCTGTAAAATATGATATAATATTCTTAAATTATCATAATAAAAATAATGTAACTTTAGATAAAATGCAAATAGAGTTAAGTATAAATAACATATGAGAAGAAAGAGAAGATGATGAAAAATAATGACACGATAGACCCCTGCTATTTGTAATAGAGATAATACAATTGAAGTTGGTGAACTCTAAATTTATAGCAAAAAAAAAAAAAAAAAAAAACTGAATTCTGTGGACAGTACGAGAACAAACAAACAAAATAAACAATAATAATTATGATATCAATAAAACAGTTTGCATTTATTTATTATCGAAAATTGCAATTTATCACAGAAAAATAAAAGAAAAAATCATTTTCGATTAAAAAGCAGCTAAACTTTGCATCTCATTATTCATCTTTTTTATAAATTAAGCATTAATGGTTTCTATATAATTTTTTTCAGTTTGTTTATTACCTATATTGTCGAATTATACATATATCTTAATTATTAATCAATGTTGTATATTCTTCTAATGTAAATATAGTATGAGAAATGAAAAACTTACTTTGCACACTCAGTAAACCAATCTTGGATCTCTTTGGTGGAAGTGAACATTTCTCGAAGACTCTCAAATGTTTTAACTGTCAAGTACGTTGAGGCCGTCCAAACGTGTTCTTTTGGAAATCCATCAACATCTGAATGTAAAAAAAATAATTATTGCACAACACACAAATGATATGATTATAATGGTACGCATCCACAAAAGTGACACATTAGTCATTAATTTTAATACTGTTACAATTCACTGTTATTTAATTTCGCTAAGATATTCGAAAAATATATTTAAAAAATGATTAGTAAGCTTTTTTAATAAACACTTTATTATATCAACTATTCGATTTGGTTTTCAAAATAAAGTGAGTACTTATGACGCAATCTACAAATTAACCAAAGATATAAGTAATAATTTAGATAATCACAATAAACGTCTAGCTATATTAATCGATCATCAGAAAGCCTTTGATACAGTCATGAAAAACTATTATTTATACTTTTGAAATTAGCAAAATTAACTTTGTGGTTAAAATTCATATTTTTATTTGTTAACTTTGTTTTATTAACCACTTAATTGTGTTCAAGTACATCTATCGGTTTCGAAAAATACCATTTTCTTCTTCAGGATGTCAATACTAATCAAAATATGTTGTTTCTTTACTAGTCTATTTTTGAAAACAATAATTATCTAAAAAATAAATTTAGTACCTAACTCAAATTGTTACCTAATACAAATTTAGTCGAATAATTTTTAGGAAAAAATTTTAGAATGGGACTCGTAGTTAAATATGCGTTTTTGTTACGCTCCAACGATTACAAATTACTTAATTTGTGACCAACACCGTTTATATGCAAAATTGATAATCCCAATTTTTTATAAATTTTTTTTAATGGCGTGTTTTTAAGTACCAAATTTTTTTTTAAAGAAACACAACATCATTTTTACAACACTTAACTTTCTTCGGACGCTACAGACTTAAACTGCTTCTCAACATAGTCGCCACCATTATTAAGGCACTTGTCATAATGGAGCACCAATTTTTGTATACCTTTGTCATAGGACGACGCTGCTTGAGATGAAAACAATGTCTGTACTCCGTCTTTGAGTTCATTATTGTCATTAAAATGCTTGCCACCAAGGAACCGCTTCAGATAAAGGAAAGGATGGGAATCACTTAGTGCCAAAACAGGACTGTAGGGGGAATGCTGCCATTCTTCTTAACCAAATAATGTAATGAGGTCCTGGGTTTGATGAGCTGTGTGCGGTCGGACATTGTCAAGAAGCAAGATGATTCCATGGGAAAGCATTCCACGCCTTTCGTTCTGAATCGCACAACGGAGATTTTGTAGTGTAGCACTTTCCATCTTTATTGATTGTTGCATTCCGAGGCAAGAATTCAATGAGCAACACGCCTTGTCTGTCCCAGAAAACCGTGCACATAACCATGGAAATTGTCTATTTGAATTTCTTCTTCACTGGTGATGTTAAATGCCTCCACTCCAAGGACTGCTGCTTCAATGTGACGACAGACGGTCGGCCATTCTGCAGTTCGTAATGCACACGTCGACGACCTTTATTGAACATTCAAACCCATTTCTGCAAACCAGCACACAGATCACTAATAGCTTTCACATGTATTTTTCATATAGGATATTTTGTACGCATTCAATTGAGATGTTTATAATGTCAGCAATCTCTCTGACCTTCACCCGACGGTCTAACACTGCTCTTGCTCTGCTTTTGTAAAAAAATATAAATATCCTGTTAAATTTGGATTTATTTTTTTCTAATTATCTAACTGAAATTTTCTTAGTTGCATTAAATTCGGTGTCATGTTATATTCGGGCTAAGACGGTACATCTTATAAATACTATACACTTCCAAACCCTAATTATACATTTCATAGTTGATTAACACTGTTAATTCCAAAACCCCAATAATTTGCAATTCAATTTTCAGACCCTCGTGACATAAATCAATACATTTTTATGTCAAATAATTGAAAAAATTTGAATAACAAAATCTTAAAAAATTATAATGAGATTTTTGAATTACGAAGGCAAGTCAAATATTATCTACATTTATCGTTCTACAATTTATTTACACACTTTACGGAAGCCAAGCTCGTCGTGGATAATTTGATGGGCAGAACCATGACTGATATTCAAAGAAGACGCTAGAACCATCTCTCGAGCTTGCTGAATCTTGTCTTCCATGGTGAAGGTTAACGGGCACCCTGCTTCCTCTTCGTGCGTCACACTCGTCTGGCTACTTTTAAACTTCTCTATCCACACTTTTACGTGATAAAGCACTGACAATGTATTGTGATAAAAGTATACAGTAAACTTCAGCCCCTTCCACACCCTCCGACCAGAAAAATCGGATCACTGCTCATTATTCCTCTTTGGTGCAAACAGTTAGCGGAGCAGACATGTTTACACTGTAGTAGCCAGAAGCCAAATTACATGATCAGGATCAAATTTCGCACACATGACCGCACTAAGCACGCATATGCAGAAGGTAGTATGACAACCTTGAAGGCATGTTACGGCGAAAGTGTAGATAAATTTTGACTCTAACTAACTAACTTACCATTACGCCGTTTCTCCGTGGGGGTAGGCAGAGAGGATAGAGCGCCACACTCTTCTATCCTGACACACAATTCTTGCCTCATCCACATTCATACATCTTGTCATACAAGCTCGCCGATTATTGAGGCTTCTAACAGAACCATCCTCCATTATCTGGTGTACCTGGTCGTGCCAAGTCTTCCGCAGACGTCCTCTATTTCTGGTTCCATCAACACTTGCGTCATATATCTTTCTTACCATTCTCTCCTCATTCATCCTTTCCAAATGACCAAACCACCTAAGTGATCCTTAATCTTACTCACTATACTAACATCAGCTTTACATTCTTTTCTTATTTCTTCATTCTTTACTCTGTCATAAATAGATTTGCCACAAATACGTCTAAGTGATCTCTTTTCCACTGCATTCAGTCTACTTTCGTTCCTTTTCTGCCAGCTCCAGGCCTCACTTCCATACATCAGTGTCGGTACCAGGATTCCATTGTGCACCGCTAGTCTTGCCTCGGTTGACAAATTCCCGTTAGATGTAATTCCATTCAAAGCGCCGTTTACTTTATTTCCTGCAGTCACCCTCCTTTCGATATCATTCTCAGCCTTTCCGTTTCTATCAAACATACTTTCCAAATATACAAACTCATCTACTTGTTCCAAACATTCATTACCTACAAGTATTTTGCATGGTGTCTTGCTTTCCTCCTTCTCGAATACCATCACTTTCGACTTGTCAACATTCATCATGAGGTCGCTTTCCTTGCATACATCGTACATTCTACTCACCAGATTCTGTAGTTCTTGTTCATTATTCGCCATTAATACTGCATCATCGGCGTACAATAAACAGCATACAATCAAATCGCCCATTTTTGCTCCTACATTCATACATTTTAGTTCTTTCACACATTTATCCATATACAAGTTGAACAGCCATGGAGACATTACACAACCCTGCTTGACACCCTTTGTAATGTCAAACCATGGTGTGAGTGCTCCATTGATTCTTACACACGCAGAACTTCCTTCGTATAGGGATGCAATTGCGCGTATAAGTTTACTATTCACCCCGTAATCAGAGAGTACTTTCCATAACTTTTCTCTTATAACTCTATCATATGCTTTCTGTAAATCTACGAAGGCACAAAAAAGTTTTAGGTTTTTCGCCAAAAACTTTTCCGTCATCACTCGTAGAGAAAAGATCTGATCCATGCATCCTCTTCCACCCACAAATGCCCCTTGCACGTCCCATACTTTTTCTTTCGTCACCATTCTTGCTCTTTCTATTAAAATTCTCCCATACAGTTTACCTACAGAGCTCAGTAGACTGATAGCCCTATAGTTACCACATTCCATTTTCGACCCTTTGCCTTTGTAAAGAGGCATGATAACAGCCCTCCTCCAATCTAACGGGCTGTGGCTCTCTTCCAAACATTGATTGAAGAGCGTATGAAGCCACAAGATAACTAATGGGCCAGCAGCCTTGATATACTCTGCAGCAACGTTATCATACCCCACAGCTTTACCATTCTTCATATGTTTTATTGCACACTTTATTTCTTCCATACTTATTGCATTTATATCGTTTTCCTCATTCATACTTACCCCAGAGAGCCTCTCAGGTGCTTCGTCATTTGCATTCTCTACACTTTCATACGTTTCCTGGAAATATTTCATCCATCTATCTTTTATTTCATCCTCATTCGTTAACATCTCTCCATTTACTGACTTAATAGCTTTCATACTACTGCTTTCAGCACCGCATCGAGATTTTTTGACCGCCTTCCAGAAGAATTTTATATTATCCTGAAAATTCTCAGTCGTTTTCACCCCTTCTTCTCTTTTCAGCCGCTCTTTCCTTTCTTTCACACCAGATTTAACTTTTTCCTTACAGACATTGTACAGGACTTTTGCTCTCGTATATTCATCCCCATTTACTGTCAACAGATAGCGCCACGCATTCTTCTTTTCTTTCACAAGTTCCTTTATGCCATCGTCCCACCATGCATCACCTTTCTTCCTTCCTTGGGTAGCTATCCCACAGGTTTCTTTCGCTGATTCGCATAAAGTAACCTTAATGTATTCCCATGCATTGTCTATATTCAGATCACTCGCTCCTTGTTCACTCAGTTTTTCACAAACTTTCCTTTCAAATTTTTCTCTGACATCATCCCTTTGCAGATTCTCAATTTTGACTCTAGATGGTGCCGATACTGTTTTTTTCATGGACCGCCATCCTTGGAATAAAATTATTCTTGAAACAACGAGGAAATGGTCAGTTTCCATCTCGGCGCCCCGAAACACTCGAGTATCAACAGTAGCGGATCTCAGTCTAGAGTCAACCACCACAAAATCAATCCTCGACCTTTCATTTCCTCTCTCCCATGTGTACTGGTGGATTTCTTTGTGATCAAAAAAGGTGTTTGAGATAAAAAGGTTCCATTCCAAGCATACCTCAAGTAGACTTTTTCCATTCCCATTCATCTTTTTGTCACCGTACACACCAATGGCTGACTCGAAACCATCCCTCCGAGTCCCCACCCAACCATTCAAATCGCCTGCTAAAATTATTCTTTCATTATTCCGTTTTACATTCATTACATCCCTTACATTCGTCCAAAATTCATCTTTCATTTCATCATTTTCTGAGTTTACGGGAACATAACCTATGACTAAAAATACACTCGTAATTCCAATTTTAAAACGGATCCACATAAGCCTAGCACTGACAAGCTCATATTCTCTCATACATTCTATCATTCTTTTCGAGAGCAACGCTGCAACACCCTGACACGCCCGGTCCTCTTCTGGGACCCCAGACCATAGTACCAGCGTGTCATTGTGCTCCATCTCTCCTTTTCCTTTCTTCATGCTCTCACTAATGCACAATATATCCAGATTCTTTTCATTCATACTATCACACAGTTCATTCATCTTTCTGTCCATTCCTCCTCTAATATTCCACACACCTACTCTGCACTCCATCCTCCTCTTCGCGCCACCACAGGAACCGCGGCATAATGGGGGGCGAGCCTCATTGCTACCTATCGGCATGTTCCCGCGACCTTATACTAATTTAAAAAAAAAAAAAACCATTATACATATAGTCATCTTTCACCATTATTCTTTCATTCGATCCACTAGATAATTACAACTTAATTATAACATAAAATATAACAATAGGTCTAAACAATTTACACTAGATTAACATAAAATATAACAATAAGTCTAAACAATTTTGACTCGCCCTCGTATTATGCGTTTATTAAATGTTTTTTTAGAATATGCAAAAATATGTTTTTTTTTTCATTAAATTTGACCTTCTTCAAGAGTTTTGCAATTTAAATTTTTTTTTCTCACTTTAATTAAAAATTAACAGGGTTTTACTGAATCATGATCAACAATTAAAATGTAGTAATTGGACAATTAATGGATGGATAATGAATTAAGGCGCGACTTGCAATAATAATTCATATTTTCGCATTTTTTACGAAAATGTGGGTTTTTATTATTCATTTATATCAGAAGTTATTCAATAGATTTGACTTTTTTTTCAACTACTACTTAGATTGGACCTTTACATTAATATAAAATTAATAAACTGAATGTTATTTGTCATAGTTAAGATGATACAAATATTATAAGAAAGACCGCGACCATTAGATGTATTTTAGGCATGGTACGAAATTGAGTCAATATGTTGAATTAATAAATAAAGGAAATATATTTTCTTATAACCTTGAAGCCAAGATTACGGAGACAAATCTGTAGGAAACCAAATTAGCAAAATGTTAAAAATGAATAGTTATAAATCATTCAATTCGCAGTACATTTGATGAATTTTTGTCATTTTTAAAATACTTTGTTTTAGTAAAAACATACGTTTTTAAATAATATACTATATTTAATCACATGCTTTGAGGCTTCAACTACTATTTAAAACTATGTTTAATATCAGAAACACAATAATCATTTTTTAAATAATATATTTTCCGTCTTATGAAATACGATATTATTAATTATATCTCACACTGTCAGTATGCCATTCAAATATGGCGATGGCGGTCCTAATATCTGCGCTCTGAAATTTTTTAATTAAATTTGCCCATAAAACACATTTTAATACAAATTTTGACTACAATATGAATGAATATTATACTTATTCTTGATACCAATTGCTTATTTTTGTAAATTGTATGGTTTTGGGCTGTTTTTATATGAAAACAGATTATAATTTTGATATTTCAACATTAAACATTCGTCAACTGCCCGGTTTTAGAATCTGACAGCTCATGCATGGCTAACAAATGCGTGGCCAGTGCATGATGGCTAACGAATTCGCGGCCAGTGCGTGGTGGCTAACAAATTCGCGGCCAGTGCATCCAGCGCATGCGCGGCCAGCGCATGAATCAATCAATAATGAAATGAAAAGTCAATAATATATTATTATATGCATTATTGTTCTGAAATTGCTGCCTCCTGTGACTCAAGATGCCTAAGGTCAAAAAGTATCCATTGACACGCTCTAGGAAATGTTCCAATAAAATTTTAAATCGTTATAAACCTCTTGAAAAAAAATCACGACGTAAGTTGATAATTTTTACCATTTCTATAACAATTATCTATTTGATTTAACAATATAAATTACATAGTTCAATATACATATATTATGTAGTGCAGATAAATTATTTTATCAAAAGAATTATACATGACAGACCTGTCTCATTGATACAAATGTATTTGTTATAGTCATATAAATGAATAAACACATGGCTACTTTAACACAGACTTTAGTCTAGCAAAGTAGCTAGGACAACGCTGTATATATCGGAGGTGAAGTCTACTCCATCCCACACAATAAACTATGTATTATGTATGTTTATTATGTATCCACCTCTGTTAGTACAAAAATATGGATGTCAAAATATATATAAATAAATAAATAAATACATAAAAATACTGATAACTAAATAACAATAATAATAATATTATAAATTATTTTCAGGATGTTCCTGAACTGAGCATTGAATGCGTGGACTCGTGTGAACTTCCTAAATTGGATGGCAAAAGAATGGTCGATATACACCAATTCGTTTCTCAAATTAATCAAATTTACTCCCACAAATCGATGTTTGGGTGCACATGAATGAATATTGAATATGTGAAAGAACAATGTTCTATTTCTAAATTCAGTTTAAAATGTAATATGTGTGGACCAAATTTTGTTTTGAATACGTGTAAAGAAAAAAACAACGAAAATCTGAAGAACGATAATATGCTCGATGAACAACTAATTATTTAACAGTGAATAATAATACTTTTGTCATATTTTCATTTATATTTTAATATTAAATATATATGTAATTTATTAAAACAATAAATAAATATTAAAAAAAAAAAACAGTTTTTTTTTATTACAACCAGAGTATGATATAATATTATCATTAATAGTTTTCTCTTCACAGCTGCTTCAAAAGTTATCAATATTATTTATCAGTATGAATTTACGTCAATTTTTCCTTATAAATCGGGGCAAAATTGTAATATTTTATAATCATATGTTTATCGACACAACGAATTTAAGAAAACCAACAATTGTATACTTGTCCTTTTCTATTGATACCTTTCACTCTAGCAATATTTACGTAAAAAATAACACACTTTTATGTTTACTTGATATTGTAAATTAATTAACTATTAGTCTCATCTTGAAAGGGTGGGTATGCAAAATGCAAAAATATCTCGAAATTCAAACTGGAAAAATGAAAGTAGCCTCTTATCTTGAATTTATTACAGATCAAATTTAAAACACGTGAAAAAAACCAGGATATATTTTACTCCAAAATAATTTTATTACCCTACTCAAGCACTGGCTAACTTCAAACTAATACTGGACAATGTAACTAAAAGTGCCAGCTGATGCCCAATGTTAAAATTGGGAAATTACAAATTATAAACTTCCAGGAAAAAAAGTACGGCCGACCGGCTTACTGACATGGCTAACATGCATTAACATAAACCACGGCTGGAATGAAATTTTCATTATAAAGGGTTTTTCATTAAGGGCGCTCAAACTTTTTTTTAAAATAAAACAAAAACGAATGAATATATCTAAAAAATATTTATTATGTTTTGAAGTACATTTAGTGGCAATTATGTATGAAATTCAATTTCCCTCGCATGACCACCGCGGGCACGTTTGCAGAAGTCCAATCGTTGAATCCAATTTTCCACCACTTTTTCACATAATTCGGCCCAAATCGCACCAATTTCGCGTTCAATATTTTCTCTTAGCTCTTGTAACGTCGCCGGCTTGTTGGTATAGACCAAAGATTTAACATAGCCCTAAAGAAAATAGTCCAATGGTGTTAAATCGCATGATCTAGGCGGCCATTGAACTGGTCCATTTCGCGAAATAACACGCTCACCAAATTTGGTTTTCAATAAGTCAATTGTTGCGTGTGCCGTGTGACTGGTGGCGCCGTCTTGTTGAAACCACATATTGGCCAAGTCTATACCTTGCAATTGAGGCCAAAAATAATCAGTTATCATGGAGCGATAACGATTACCATTCACAGTAACATGACGATTAGCATCATCAACAAAAAAATATGGTCTAATGACACCTCCGGCATGTAATCCACACCAAACAGTGATTTTTCCGGGATGCAATTGTGTTTCGTGAAGCACGTGTTGATTGGTGCCTGCCCAATAACGCATATTTTGCTTGTTTACATATCCATTGAGCCAAAAATGAGCTTCGTCGCTAAAGATGATTTTTCGATGGAATTCAGCATCATTTTCAAATTGTTGTGCAGCCCAATTGAGGAATTGGCGACGCTTCAAATGGTCAAGCGGCTTTAGTTCTTGTGTCAACTGGATCTTGTATGGATGTAGGCCAAGATCTTTTCGCAAAATTCGCCACAATGACGTCACAGAAATGCCCAATTGTTGAGAACGTCGTGTTAGTGACTCATTTGGGTCATCAAGAACAGATGCTCTAGCGGCGGCAATATTTTCCTCATTTTGTGCATTTCTTTGTCTCACTGGCACTGGAACATTGTGTAGCGACAATGTGCTTTCAAATTTTTGCACCAAACGTTGAATTGTTGATGTGGCAGGCAAGTGATGACGACGATAAAATGGTCGTAATGCTCTTAAAGTTGCGGTGAGCGAACGCGAATTTTGGTAGTAGATTTGAATAATTTGCAAGCGTTGTTCCGGTGTGTACTGCTCCATGATGATTTGCCAACTAAGTATGAGTGTTAACCTCAAAAAAAATTGAAGAAATATGGCGTAGTTTCTTGTCCCTGTTGAAAGAAAGTTTGAGCGTCCCTATTGAAAAACCCTTTATATATTGATAAATATATTCCATGGAACAAATAAATATAGAAGTACGAATTAGCAAGTGGATTTTAGTATGAAAATTTTGTACTATGTACCTTTTGTTGAATTTGAGTTACTCAGAATTTCGAAATATATACAATAAAACCCCGTTATAGTGAAAAATGACATATATCAAAAAATTTTTCAAAATGAATTCTCTACAATCAAGTTTTCATACAAAAATGAATTTATATAATGAAATTTCATTAATATGTACTATGAAATTATTTTTGTCCCGTACGAAAAGATACCAATCATTTACGTAAATATATAACAAAAAAAAAAATTTTTGAAGCGAAAATATTTCAAAATATATATATAATCTCCACTTGTTCAAGGTTGGATTTATTGTCCTTTGTCAAAATAGGTTAGAATGGCACCCTTCCCACACTCTGAAGCATACACGTATTCACGCCACTAAGAACGGAAATCGAAAATAAAAATCCCCAAAATCGAAACCGAAGTCATACTTGAGCTCAGCTTTGTATATAGTATCGGCCGCAATGCTCGAGATGCCTAGCCTATAATTCTGCGCATTATTATCTTTGATCTTCATTTTTTATCTTCATTATCATCGTCAACTTATGTCACTTTTTACATTATAACTGAACATTTGCATCGATTCCAATGAACGGTAATATTGCATACGATATTTTCATTAATGTGTTTATTTGACAATTGTTTTTGTGTGTTTATTTACCGACATTTATATGTACTAGTATTCCGTAATTTATTCTTCAAAGTACATTTTTTAATATTTTGTGGAACCCTAAAATGGCTTCAGGTCATGATAATTCCTGCAAAATTTTAACCTTGGACAAAAAAACTATGATTCTGAAATATATAAAAAGAAATATGAAGATCGATTGACCGATGCGAAACTCTCAATGCTTGTAGCGGCTCTACAATTAAACAGTTAAAATTTAATGTTGTTTAATATTTGCATGACATTTTGGAATTTCCAAAAATATTGCCGAATTTTAGGTTATCTTATATTGTTTTGTAAAATATTTTTATTTTAATTTCTTAATTATTATCAATTTGTTTATCTATTGAAACAAAACTAAATAGATTATTCAGAGTATTCTTTACATAGAAAATCCTTCTTTGTTTGCAGAATGCCTTATTACGTTATATCCCATATTAATTTGACAATGGGTGTCTAGTTTGCGGAACTTACGAACATTTTTAAAGTCGCGCTACATTTATTTCTACAGCGCGCGCACAATATTCATATATTAGGAAAAAATTTTTTTTTCGCTGTATGTGGGAATTCATTATTACGAAATTTTATTTTTTGATCCCTTGAATTTCGCAATAACGAGGTTTTACTATATTAGGGTTCAAATTGGCGAAGTTATACTGTATTTGGCTACAACATACAAATTACACAAAATCCAGTGATATCGTCCTTTGCAAAAATATAATGTTCACTGTGTAATGACAGCTTTACCTTTTAGTTGTTTCGCAATTTGAAGCCTGGCTCCAAATCTTGTTACTCCGTACACTGTAGTCATCACAGTTTGCTTGATGACCTTCCTCTTAATAAAACCTTCAAGTGATTGAGCTATCTTCACTCCTGCGGCAGCATCTCGGGCACGACTCGCTTCAACCTAGCAGTAATGTATGTACAGTTAGATTTAATTTATAATGATGTAACATATTGCTAAATTCTCTAAGAATTTATCATCCTCCCCTAGAATCTATTAAAGAGCTTGTACTATCAACTTCCGATCCCGAACTTTGTAATCTATATATCTATGTATAATCTAGTGTATAACTTCTGATATAAATGAACAATTAACATATTCATTTATAATTAAAATCTATAGAAATTAATGCGACAATATACCAGTACCAATTCTTACTACGATATATGTGTTGCTTAAAAGGCCCCACTGTCACTGTGCTGAACTGTTTTGCAATAAAATCAAATGAATGGGACTGTTTACGCGCTTTATATTTCGATAGGTAGGCCTGATATAAAATTTTGAATATGTGTGTTCTATTTGTGTAGATTTGAAAAACAGAAAACAAAAGCGATGCTGCTTCTGGGAAAAGAGTTATTGTGATTCGGACGGACTTTTTACGGCGGCAATAATAAAACATTTAGTATATATAATTTCGGATTATCGGTTGTGTGAAGGTGTGAACGTGGCTGACCAGCATATTTGCGGACCATCAAGCTACAAGGATAGCGACGTCGGCCTCAACCAGCACAGGTTCGCAAAGGTTTGTGTAATTTGAATTTACATAGATTGAATAACTGTGTTCATCATTACCAATAGAAAACCCAGAACTAGCTATCAAAGTATTTACGGAAACAGGGACCATAAAACGCATTAGACGCGTTGTACACACCTGAGCAATGTTTTGGAGAATGCGTTAAGGATTACAAATACGTTCAAATATCCTTCATTATTAGAAGCATTATTTGCCAAATTTTGCAGATCCACAAATTCTTAAGGGCGGGTATACTATATGTACAAGTAGCTATGCTACACATATTTCATTTGAAGTACACAAGCCAAAAACAAAACAACCAAAATTAAATAATTAAGCACAATAAATGAAAGACTAACGAGAGCAACAACGGCACTGTAAACATCTTGAGGTTGATCTGCTGGGGCCAGATTGACACTGAACGCTCCAGCCGTGTCCCCTCCCAGAGCAGCGTAGTGTTGCAGACCGTTGCAAGACCCATCTTGGTGGACTGGGAAGTGACATATATATTCTGAAAATCATCAGTACATATATGTATTTATTTATAATTAGAAGAAAGCGTACAAGATTGTGTGTGCAATCACAACTCATAAGATAGAAAGGTTAGGATCTTTATTGTTAGATACAATCTCAGTTTAGAATTATGAAAATATTACATATTGAAACTACTATTTATGCAAACAGAAATTCTTAAATTATATCAAAAATGCATGTAATGGTGGTTCAGTCTCTATTGCCAACAAGAAAAATACTTTCGAAACTAATGAAATTGTATATCTTATACAGGGTCTTTCAATAAGGACGCTCGATTTTAAAATGTAAATAAAACAAGTTGTGTGTGAGATACCCACTCAACTTTTTATTCATTTGAAAGTATATTTTATGGCATTAAGTGTGGAATATAACGTTGTTAAAATATCCGTTGCGGCTTTGCTCGGTGGCACGTATTCGGGACGTCCAATTTTCAATGAGTTTGTCGCATAAATCTGGCTGAATTTGCTGGATGGCGTTTGTTATGTTGACTTTATGGTCGTCAATTGTTTGCGATTTATTCCAAAGATTTGCAATTTAAGATAGCCTCTAAAAGGGTTAAATCGCACGATCTCGGTGGCCAGTTCACGTCACCGCCGCGCGAGATAGCCGTGCGATCAAATCGCTCGTGCAGAATGTCCATAGTGCCACGTAGCGCTGTCCTGTTGGAACCACGTTTTATCGGTATTCATATTATAAGTTCCAGTTTAGGTCACAAGAAGTTGCTTATCATCGATCTGTAGCGCTCGCCGTTGACGGTTATGACAATGCCAATTTCGTTTTGGAAGAAGTACGGACCGATGATTCCGCCAGACAAAAATCCGCACCAAAAAGTGACTTTATCGGGATGCATTTGGTGCTGGTGTATCTCGTATGGATCGGTATCGCCTCAAATCTGACAAAATTGCTTGTTCACATATCCATTCATCCAAAAATGGGCCTCGTCGCTAAAGATAATTTTTTTAGCGAAATTTGGAAAAAACTTCTAACTGCTCCAGAGCCCAATGAGCGAATACACGGCGTTGTCTATGGTCGTTTACCTTAAGTTCCTGGATTAGTTGGATTTTATATGGGTGCAGACCCAAGTCCCGGCGTAAAATTAACTAAGTTGAAGTCACAGAAAGGCCAAGTTCTTGTGAACGACAAAAAATTGACTGCCTTGGGTTTTCCCGTACTTTCTCACGCACAGCAGCGATGTTTGAGCAGATCTTGCGTTTCGGTGACGTACTGGTGTTGGCCGATTATTTACCGAACCGGTTGACTCAAATTTGGCCACCATACGTCGTATAGTCGACTCGGCAGGACGGTAGTGGCGAGGATAAAAATCACGTAATGCGCGGGATATTTTTCGAACGGAGCAGTGACTTCAATAATAAAATTGGATGATTTCCACACATTGTTCAATGTTATAACCTTCCATGGTGATATGCCGTACACTACTAAATAATTGAAAATAAATTTGACAGATGTCACTTTAACAACATGGGTGCTATAACGTAACAAATTTCGAGCGTCCTTATTGAAAGACCCTTTACGTCGGTTATCTACCAAATGTACCAAATATTATTTATTATCTGTTAATTGACAATTAAGGATAATCATTTCAAGAAGGGTCATTTAATGAGAAAAAAACTCAATATCTACAGCTTTAAAAATAATATTTTCAAATCTTCTTACTGGCAAGTATCTAAATATGTCATCTGACAGAAAACAAATGGATTAATCATTCAATACTTATCCAAGACACAAACCGTACGACCCTATAAATTATTATTTAAACCATTTTAAGAATACAGTGAACCCCTCTTAATATGTTTTCCGAGGACCAGCAAATTCAAACCAATTAAGCATGAAAACTTATTAGCAGGAATTTCGCATTATTTATATTTGACATCTAATTTTGCGTTTTAACTAAAGTTACATTAATATTACGAATTAATATTATTATTTAAAAATGTTTTATTTTTAAATGAACACGTACGTGGAATACACGTCACATCAATATTCTTACTATTTTCAAAGAATAGCTATCTAAACTGCAAAAAGAACGCTAGAAAATAAATATTAAAAGAAAAATAAATCGAAAGTAGAATCACAGACAAGACAAAAATGCAAAATTGAATCTAGAATTCAAATCGGCGCTTTTTCTATCATAAAGGATAGGTTACGCGTAATAGGAGACCAAATATGACAAAAGATGTCTCATGTAAGTCAGATTAAGTTTATTTATTTTTACAAAGCGCAATTTTTTTACTTGTTTTAGAAAACGTACTCTGTTTCCTGCTGATCAACTTGAAGAATGCATATTTTAAAAAAAGTACTGTTTATAAATAGTTACCTGTTCTGACCTCATACCTAAAATTGATCCCTTTTAGTGACGTTTACACAATTTACATGTATCATCAACACTTGTATGATCAATATAACTGTTTAAAAATATCACCTTTAAATGCAATGTCAATAAAGGTTATTGTACACCCTTACTGAATCTCATTTGCAGTGCATTTTCATCATCGGCAGGGCCGAACTTTATGCGAACATTAACATTTTTGTCATTTTACAATTTTAATTTTTAATCACAAATATGGTTACGATATATTTTTTTAATTTGTGCCGATGTAAAAAGCATAAAAGCAAGCAAACAAAAAAAAACAGCCGGATAATTTGTTTCAGAGTTAATTAAGTTGTCAGTACATATTTAAACGCTCTGCTCTGTTTTTTGATTTTGTCAATATATTTTCAAATATAACTGTATATACCAAATATATATATAACAAATATATAAATATATACACCATGGTACAAGGTAACTGAAAGAAAAGCCCTAACTGTCGGTCGCACAAACACATTAGTAATTTTATGTTTTAAGAAACGCTGCTAAACTTAAGAAAACAGTAACTACTCTGATTTTCGGTAGAGTTGCGTGCCCTGAATTCAAAACTTCTAGATTGTAGTTGCCATTATACCATTCGAAAAGTAACCGTATTCGCCATTGTGAATTTGCTTCTACTGGATAACATGTTTTTTTGTAAAGATCCGAGAAGTTACATATTCTCAATATACATCAGAAATGCATTAAAGCTCCTAATGAAACGGGGTATGGTATTTCCGAAAACGTATCATTATCGGATTTTATTTGGAACATCACATTTTTTTTTTAACAATTTCATGAACTAAAACTAACTAATAACAATAAGAAATAAAGTAATTGGCGTAAAAATTGTTGATTAGTAGCACATAATATTGTATAAAATCTATTTGTACAATTAAAAAATGTTGGTCAAACAATATGATATTTTAAATTCCCGAAACATATTGAAGGTTCAGTTAATGCAGAACAGTGTACAATTAGAGTGATGCATAGAAGTCACATTATCTGAAAGGATAAGCTTGCCATAAAACAATTGATAATCTAAGCTATTTTAAGAATTGGGTTTTTCGGCCAAGAATGTTTGCATAGTTAAAGTTAAAAATTAATAAAAATAAAACAAGAAATTAGTATTACCAATGCGGCTCTTATAAAAAATAATTTATGGCGGTGGTAATCATTGTTTCCTGGAAGCAAGGCAGTCAATTTTATTGGCCAATATTGGTCAATTTTATTTTATTTATTTTATTGAATAGATTTTTGATGATGGGGACAAAACCCTAATTTTTTTGCACCCATTGAAAGAATACCACTTTCATTTTTGAGAACGTTAAACAAAATTTCTTGTGTCGAAAAACGTATTACAAAAAGGTATTTTTAATGGATAAATTGAGTTGTGTCATAAACATTTTAATTTCTTAGACGAGAAACTTATTATTTGGAAACATGATAAACGTATTAAGCATAAAAAAATACATAATTTGTATGGGACATTTTTGGGACCGAAGAATGTGATCTTATTAGGCGGGAAAACCTATTAAAGGGAAACTTATTAAGAGGGTTTCACTGTACATCTGATTAAGTATTTATTTGCATTAATTGATTAAGTTAGCAATGCCAGTTGCTTCCTGCTAGTTATGATTTATTATTGCAATCAACAGAAATATTAAAATAAAAATGTATTTTTAATCATTGTTCTCAAAAAAATTTAAAGGGGATTACCCTTATTACTTCATTTGAAAGCATATGTATGTATTGGTATTTTTTCATATGAGACAAACAAATTTTGTTATGTAAATAAATTTTTATATAAAAATAGATCGCAGGAAATTAATTTAGAAAAAAATGTCGATATATGAAATTTTTTAATATAGTGGGGTTCGAGATTTTAGTGAATAATGTAAAGTTCTCATTTTCTACCTTTCTAACTTCTGTAATAAATAATAATCTCCAAAACTATAACAGTTGTTATGTATAGTACTAACTATGGTATATTGTTTTTAATTAAAAATTAATAAGCCCAGATGTAATTTAAATAATCATCCGAGTTGTCTTTTTAGTCACAGTATACCTTCAGGATTAGGCCAACGGGAGGCATTGGCTATCTCTATGCAGCAAGCGAGCGTCTGCCAGGGTTTCTCCGACTCCGCCCACCATCGTTGACCGTCCAGAGGTCTGTCAGCCGAATCTAGGATCTTATCCATTATCAAATTTGCTTGTGTCAATCTGTAAACAAAATACATACATATTCACCATGAATAGACTTACACCAGAACAATGCTTGCAAATTGTGCAATTTTTTTTTCGAAAATTGTGGTTCAGTTTGTGGTTACAGTGCGCTACGTCCATTTTACGGTCAACATAATCGTCCATCCGAGCAAGTAATTCAAACAACCATGGATCATTTTGCACCACGCATATTCTAATTGATAATAAGCACCGCAGAGATGTCGTACAGTGCGCACCGAAGAAGCTATTTCTGCAGTAGAGCGTAGTATTGAGGAGGACACAAATTCATATAATGTATATTTGCACCCAGAAATTTAAATAAATGTGTATAAAAACTAGATTTATATCACCTTTCTTGAATTGTATCTCTCTTCATGGTTCCCGTAAGGTTGATGCAGTGCAGCTTGAGCCAGTCCAGCCCCTGTGGACCCAGAGCCTTCCCTCGGGCAAACATCAGCACAGAGCGTGAACCGTCAGCGCCCAGGTGTGACAGGTGGGGAGGACAGGGGTATACTCGCCCACGGAAATCCATATTGTGAGGTAACCAGAATATTTCATCTCTGAAAAGCACAAGTCACACTGCTTGAATTTACCCAAATTTTGGAACAAAAATCTGATTTAAGGATGTGTGTACCCCCCGATAAGTCCACAATGTGTTTGTATCGTGAATGGTCGTATCGTGTACATTACACTTACATACATTTTTTAAATATGTACCTCCTAAAATTGAATCGATTACAATATAAATAAAACATTAATAACAAATAAAAGCATTCATGTATATTTTAACCTGTTAGCTGCCTGTTATGCACAAGTGCATTCCAACAATAACAAAAAGTGGTCGCCCAGTCACGCTACCGCTAAGGAATACTCAGATGTCGCTGAATGCACTGAAAAGTGTGGGCTAGTCCGAGTGCTCCAAATTCGCCGATGGTAGTACTCCGATTTGCTTTTATTCGTAAAGAAGCTAGGCTCAGGGAGGTGATGTGTGCAGGAGAGAAGTAAAAACCCAGAGAGTTAACTCGGGCAGGCCGTTTACAGCGGTTTCCCCCTATTTATTGCCTGTTTCATATTAAACACGACCGGCAGGGGGGGCTTACAAACCTTACCCCTACCCCGCTAGATCGCTGTGGAGAAGAGCTGCCCGTTGATCTCGTTGTGAGGTGAAATCCTGTGTGCAACACTGCCCGAAAAAAGTCCTAAATCATCAGTGAAACAGCGTCATATCACCAATAAGCACCAAAATTCATAAAAATTCAAAATTCATAGACCAGTTTGTAATTTTATTTTTACAAAAAAAACATGAAAACGTTGATATAACTAAAAAAAAAGGAGCTTCTATTTTATCATAAGGGTTACCTAGAACATTTTATTTACACTAATATTACTGTGTTTACTATGATGGTTAACTAAAACTCTTCTTCAGTGTGATATAATTCGAAGCACGGCAATATACTGATGAAATGAAAGCCGATCTTTGAAAAGTGGAAGGCTTTCATCAATGCAGAGGTTTTGGTGAGGCATCAAAAGTTCTGAGAATTTTTCTTTCATTGCGTACAGTAATAGACCTAATCTTGCACTTGATTGAACTTGAGTTTGTTATCATAAAAATGTAACATCCTTAATATTATTTGGAACCGATTCCTCCACATAGTATCTGAATAGATCGATGAACTCAGCAATGGATTTGTCGACCAATGCTCTACCAATGTATTCCTGGACCTCAACAAGCTCAGGGCCAAAAATACATATACTTCGTCGCTTGTGGTGTCAACACCAGCCAATGGTATATTTTTTGTGGCAAATTTAAATTGGCGGCTTGTTTCACCCACAATAGTATCGACCACTGTTGTATTGAGATACAATTTTTTTAAATCTATTTCCCACACGTCTTCTGCAAGGTCAGAGTTAAAACCAGGAGTCATCGAAAATCGATGTATATTTGGAATGAAACAATTTGAGCCGCGGCGCGCTGTCAAGACTACTTTGACGAGTTTTATTTCTCCCGAGCTGCCTCGCCGATCCTACACAACCTTCCTCTCCAGCCATCCTGTGTCCCATTCTACGAATAAAGCAACTCCATCGGTGAATTTGGACTAGCCTGGATTTTTCAGTGTGTTCAGCGACATCTAAGTGTTCCCTAGCGGTAGCATAACTGGGCGACCACTTTTTTCTATTGTCGGAACCGCACTTGTTCGTAACAGATGTGAACCTCAAAATAATCATCCTTAACGTCGTTCTCATCATCCAACTCTGCGGAAATAATAAGCATATTGGAAATTTCTAGTAAGTCCGCAATATCACCATTACCGAAACAGTGACCTGGCAAACAATAAACTTCTTTTTTTTTTCAATTTTTTTCATCTTAAAACCGTACGAAATCACGGTTGAAGGACGCTTATGATGAAATAGTACCTAGGTTTTTTTTTTTGATATACTAACATTCCTATAGTTTTTTCGCAAAAATAAAATTTGGAAAAAGCTAGCCTGTGAATTTTGAATTTTAAGAATTTTGGCGGCAATATGAGTGGTATGACACTGTTTCACTGATGATTTTTTTGGGCAGCTAACAGGCTAAGAAATAAATTAAATACTGTTTGCTATTATATGACAACTGATACCTGTAGTGATTAGCGAGTGAAAGCTTGTACAATGAATCGCACCAAAGGGAGTGCATTTCCTGTCTTTGTCTAGCGAGGCAGGCGCGCGCTCTCTGAGCTATGGCTCGTTCTTTGCGAGACAAGGACGCACTTAGCGGAGGCGGAAGGGGAGCAGCGCGGGATGGTTGAGCCACTTTTAGCTCGCGTGAGCCCCCAGACCTGAAAATAGAAGTAAATCATATCTAGTGCTAAATCGCCAAACCAACCATAACAGTAAAATGAATTTTCTTTCTTCAGATCATCATTTCAACCATTTATATATTCATTCATAGTGCACTGCACAAACATAAAATATCAAATACCATTCTCCCAGATCCAACTCCACATCATTTCTGTTTTATTAGAAATTTGGCTGAATAAATGGTTCACTTTTAATCTAACGGAAAAATGTATAACTAACTAACTTACCATCATGCCGTTTTTTTCCGCAGGGGTAGGCAGAAAGGATATAGCACCACACTCTTCTGTCCCAACACACAATTCTTGTCTGATCCACATTCATACATCTTCTCATACAACCTCGTCGACTATTGAGGCTTCTAACAGGACCATCATCCAGTGTCTGGTTTACCTAGTCTGGACAAGATTTCCGCAGACAGCCTCTATTTCTGGTGCCATCAACACTCATATATCTTTCTTACTATTCTCTTCCTCATTTATTTGTTTCATATGACCAAACTACCGAAGCGATCCTTTTTCAATTTTATTAATTATGTATGCTATGAATCAGCTTTGCATTTTTTCCTAATTTCTTAATTCTTTATTCTATCATAAATGGATCTGTCACATCAGTTTACTTTTGTTCTTCTTCTCACAGCCCCAGGCTTCACTTACAATGTGTAATATGTATTTAAAATAATAATTGTTATATTATATGCATAATTCTCTTTATTTATAAACAAATAACTCATATGCAGCTGGGAAAGTTGAAGAAATTCCAAATCCAAATGGATGACAAATTAGAATTGTTAAATAATCTAATATCTCAACACCTTCATGAAAGACTAAGAAGAACGAGCGTACATGGAATGTTTTTGAAAGGAAACATTTTAAAGCATGTTGATTTAGAAAACTAATTTTGTCGTGAGCGCTATAATGAGCTATATCATATTGTTTAAAGATCTAGTGTCTCAAAGTTTACAAAAATTGAAAGACTTTGGTGTTTGGGCCTTTGGTGAGGATAACCGAATAGCAAAGGCACGCTGAACATCAGACTGACAGAACGCAGAAGCTTGAAGAAAAGACCCAAATTCAAATAAAGTGATTATGTTCTCAAAGACATGTCTGATCTAAAACTGGAGAGAAACAGCATAAAAAAGAAATCTATTAAAGAGGCCAAGAGACTTACTAAGGTTTGTAGAGCAAAATAAATTTGTAGGTGACATAAAGCCAAACATGTTAGGAATTTCATTTTGTTCCCTTTCATACTTTCTTCTCCGTTCAGCGCACTTACATCGCTGAAAAAAACTATGTTTTCATAGCTCAAGTTTTCAGATATGAATTAAACATCCCATCTCTATAAATGGGAGCATACGAGTCTAGCCTGAAATATAAAGTTTAATGTTTAAATATAATAGTGATAATAAATGAGCATTACATTTAAACCCAACAAATTAAATTGATTTACCTGAAAATATGCAAAAGGATATCAAGGACAGGTTTGTTGATGCACCAGGGTACGGCACCGAGCTGGTTGAGACTATCCAAGGCTGGCAGTAGGGAATGCGGAGGAGCTTCCTGGAGGCGCTGCAGTTGCTGGGCCCCTCCCACAGCCGTCCTGCAATATTAACTGTTGTAATCCAAATCCTCTTCAAATCCATAGCCATCAATAAAAGTGGTTTTGATTACAGTAAAACCGCGATATAACGAAATCCAAGGGACCAAAAAATAAAAATTAGTAATAACGAATTCCCACATATAACGAAAAAAATAAAAAACCTACTATATGTTACGCGCCGTCGCAAAAAAATGTTGCGCGGCTTCAAAAAAGATCGCAAATTCTGCAAACAAAGGAGGAAAAAGGCCATAGGTAACTGAATACCTACATATTTTTAGTAGTTTTGTTATTAAAACAGATAAGCAAATGGATAATCAAAGATTAGAAGATATTTTTGTAAATTCCAGAATATTGCAAACACAAAACAATATTTTAATTGTGTTTAAATGTAGAGCCGCTTCAAACATAGTTTTGGGCATGAAACATACAAAATAATTCAAAAATAACAATCTTACAGTTGAATCGCGGCATTTTTATAAAATGAGTCGTATATAAATTACGAAGCTATTTACCGTAACGGCGGTAAATAGCTTCGTAATTTACAATTGCTGGTCTTCTTGGCCCCAATCTTTTATAGTTTGGTATATTCTGGCAGAAATTGTTTGTACCTGTATTATTTGTATCATAATACAGTAAAACCGCGATATAACGAAACCCGATATAGCGAAAAATGACGTATATCGAAAAAAAAATCGAAATTTAGTCCCCAAAACCAATTTTTCATACAAAAATGCATTTATATAACGAAATCCCGTTAATATTTATAACAAAATCATTTTTGTCCCGTACGAAAAAATGCCAATACATTTACGTAAATTTATAACGAAATAAAAAAATGTTAAAAGATGAAAATATTATTTCGCACTTACAAAGCCGCGCCGTTGCATCTGCCGTATGCGAACGGTTTTATGGCCTTTTCGGCGGTGCGCGGCGGTCGGCCGACAAGGTAGTAAAACAATTCAAACTTCTTCTTGGGTTCATAGTAGGCCCATAAAACCATTTGACATCATTTTTGCGGCGTTCACTTAGACACGTTTTACGTACGCATACGCCTCTAATATGTATTGCAATCCCAGACCCAAAGAGCTGTAAAATACAAAAATTAACAGGACCCCCCGAAAGTTGCAGTATGTACTTATTGGAAATGTCAATCTTAGTGTAACGTCTGTAGAGTTAAGTTTGTTCAGCTTTTAACGCGATTATTGCATGACCGAACTGAATATTTACATAAATTCATTTTCGTTTGACAATTGTTTTTGTATGAACTCGTCAATAATATAAATAATTCGTTAAAATATTTTATGGACTATTTTTGTACGGCATTTTGTATTTCTATTAACTATTGTTTTCGTGTATTTTAAGTGAACAATGTTAACGATAATTTTAAAGTGAACAATTTTAACGATTATAAATATATTTTGAAGTGGTTGCCGCCGTTACCGGTAAGTACCTTCGTAATTTATATAAGACTCATTTTATAAAAATGCCGCGATTCAACTGTAAAATTGTTATTTTTGAATTATTTTGTATGTTTCATGCCCAAAACTAGGTTTGAAGAGGCTCTACATTTAAACACAATTAAAATATTGTTTTGTGTTTGCAATATTCTGGAATTTACAAAAATATCTTCCAATTGGTGTTGAATAGGTTCTGTTCTTAATTTAATTCCTTTGATTATCCATTTGCTTATCTGTTTTAATAACAAAACTACTAAAAATATGTAGGTATTCAGTTCCCTATGGCCTTCCTCCTCCTTTGTTTGCAGAATTTGAGATCTTTTTTGAAGCCGCGCAACATTTTTTTTGCAACGGCGCGTAACATATAGTAGGATTTTTTAATTTATTTCGTTATATGTGGGAATTCGTTATTACGAATTTTTATTTTTTGGTCCCTTGGATTTCGTTATATCGCGGTTTTACTGTATATACATAAAGGAGGTTCCATACACAATAGGCTCAGACGCGTGTTGGGTCGGCAGGTATCACAAAATACATGAAGAATGCTTCACACGGAATTCACTTGTTTATAACTTACTCAAAATTTTCAAATTATGTGACGAAAATTATTTCGTACTACGAGTTACTGAGGTTTTCATATAAAAGGTGTTGATTAAGTATGAAACTGGCAATTGGGATCTTGAAGTTTTTGAAAAGTTTGAATTACATAGAATTTTGAATAAAAGGGGTTGGAATTAGCGAAGTTTTAGTTTATTTTGATTCCATCGATGCCTGGAATTCAGGCAATCCCTACCTCGTGCATTATGAGTTATAAGAGAAAATAATATGCCACAGGGTCGGGTTTACAGGACTCTATGGTGTGTCAGGGAGAGAAAAATTGAGTTATAAATAGGGAATTACGAGCTGGAGCGGGCATTTTTTAAGTAAAACAGAAGGTTGTTTCTTTTATGGATGACAGGTATTGACACACATTAGACAATTAGCTAATAGACAAAATGAACAGCAAACAAACCTCATGACAGATGTCTTGGTGAGTAGATAGCCACCTTGACTGTGCCCTGACCAGGGCAGGGGCGGACATAGCGAAGGCACGAGGGAAGAGTCTAGGCGCAGGTAGGGAGGACAGCTCTCTCGCACTAGACGCACTAGCAAAGGATGTGGCTTCAGCTCCTGGTGTAGTGTATAGCCTTGCCCGCGATACACACTGTACAATGCTGGCAGGTACTTCCTAAAATATAAAATGTATGAAACACAAAAAATCTTCAGCTCGTAAATGTTTAATTGTCTTAGATGTATAATGATGCAACCATTCAACCCATTTTAACTATCAAGCACAATTCTCATTAATCAAATTTTTGACAAATGTCCCACAATTAGTTTTACAAACTGAGTGGAGTGACAGAATCTGACTGTTACTAAAATAATGTTATCGCCGGAGCTGAAACACTTGATTATAACATTTGTGACTTTAATACAAGTTTGGTGTTCGTTTAATGCGCTTTTATTGCCATCAATCAAAAATTAAGATTCAGCTCGGATATCATTTATTCTGGGGTCCTAATAACCCAATTTTACTGAAATTTTTTATCGATTATGAAATTATTTTTGATTGATGATAGTTTATAAATTTTAATTAAGGAAAAAGTTACTTACGGTTTTTTCAGATTTCTTTTGAAGACATTTACATCTACTTTGATATCATTCATTAAGATATTATAAAGAAATTTTCCAACACCTACACATATGGTGATGGGCCACTGATGTTCTTCTATATCCTGCAAAATATAAAAGCATATTTACAACATTTTGTAAAGTAACATTTTCAATGCTGTTCATTTTGATAAAATTGACAAAGTACCTAAGTGCAAAGTAGGTGCATAGGTAGTGTTGTAATTGTTTTATAATTACAATTCCTATTCAAGTCTTACTGTTCAAGAACATTACCGGTGGTGCACATTTTCTATTAGTTTTTCCTGTGGCACATATTTACTCTTCACATTAAGGGCAACTTGTATTCAACTGCAACTAGTTACTGATGCTAACTGCCACGTATGGTATATTGTCCCTCTGTATTTATAGCATTTCACTTTGTGTTCAAATTCATTAAGACATGAGTATTTTGAGCCAAATAACTAAACACTGCATACGGAAAAGGTATTTGAGATGCAACATATTATAAAGATGAATGCTTTTAAAATTGGAATAATAAATGAATCAATTATAAAAATATACAGATATGTTTTAAATTTGTCATAACAGTAATCGATTGCTGTAATGGAGTGGTAACACATTTCCCTGGGTAGGAAGAGGTCCAAGATCAAGTCCTGGTAACAACCAAATATTTTTTCCATAAACAGATTTTTTCTGTATATCTTTCTAATTGATTAATTTAATAAGGAAATTGTTTAACTTAAAAAAGAGTCTCCAACATATCTTTACTCCGATATATTTTTACTTTGAAAATTCCAACAACACAATTAGTATTTGTAAGTGGTTATCCAACCAAGGTTTCTCAGTTTCCACTATTAGTAGTTGTACAAATATTAAACACCCTGAAATTGTTGTTTAATCTAAACCTTCTAATAAAGTGAGAACTAACAAACTCATATATAAACAGTGTATGAATTAAATGTATAACTTACAACAGATGCTCCGTCTCGATTATTGTGAAGAAGCTGTTGCCACTTTCTCCTTGAATTGTACATTTCTGTTTCTCCATGCCCACTTCTGTTAATGTACCACTCGCAATACTTAGAATATAAATCTTTTACTTTATCCATTATGCCACTTCTTTTCTTCAAATGTATTTGATACCTTAAAAAGATAATCAGAATATATAACAATCAAATTTGTGGATTTGTCTAAGGGGAGCCTTTCAATACTAATTAATCTTTTCACATTTTTTAAGAAAATGTGTGTTTTTGTTATTCATTTATATCAGAAATTATAAGCTAGATTAGAGTTTTTTTTAAGACCACAACATAAATAAGACCTTTGTACTAACGTAAAACTAATAAACTGAATGCTATACAATACAGGCATATAAGAAAGACCACAACCATTAAATTCATATTCAACGTGCCACAAAATTGGCTAATTATGGAAAATTAATGAATACAGTAAAACCGCAATATAACGAAACCCGATATTGCGAAAAATGACGTATATCGAAAAAAAAATCGAAATTTAGTCCCTAAAACCAATTTTTCATACAAAAATGCATTTATATAACGAAATCCCGTTAATATTTATAACAAAATCATTTTTGTTCCGTACGAAAAAATGCCAATACATTTACGTAAATTTATAACGAAATAAAAAAATGTTAAAAGATGAAAATATTATTTCGCACTTACAAAGCCGCGCCGATGCATCTGCCGTATGCGAACGGTTTTATGGCCTTTTCGGCGGTGCGCGGCGGTCGGCCGACAAGGTAGTAAAATAATTCAAACTTCTTCTTGGGTTCATAGTAGGCCCATAAAACCATTTGACATAATTTTTGCGGCGTTCACTTGGACACGTTTTACATGCGCATACGCCTCTAATATGTATTGCAATCCCAGACCCAACAGCTGTAAAATACAAAAATTAACAGGAACCCCCGAAAGTTGCAGTATGTACTCATTGGAAATGTCAGTCTCAGTGTAACGTCTGTAGAGTTCAGTTTGTTCAGCTTTTAACGCGATTATTGCATGACCGAACTGAATATTTACATAAATTCATTTTCGTTTGACAATTGTTTTCGTGTGAACTCGTCAATAATATAAATAATTTGTTAAAATATTTTATGGACTATTTTTGTACGGCATTTTGTATTTCTATGAACTATTGTTTTCGTGTATTTTAAGTGAACATGTTAACGATAATTTTTAAGTGAACAATTTTAACGATTATAAATATATTTTGAAGTGGTTGCCGCCGTTACCGGTAAGTACCTTCGTAATTTATATACGACTCATTTTATAAAAATGCCGCGATTCAACTGTAAAATTGTTATTTTTTAATTATTTTGTATGTTTCATGCCCAAAACTATGTTTGAAGCGGCTCTACATTTAAACACAATTAAAATATTGTTTTGTGTTTGCAATATTCTGGAATTTACAAAAATATCTTCCGATTGGTGTTGAATAGGTTCTGTTCTTAATTTAATTCCTTTGATTATCCATTGGCTTATCTGTTTTAATAACAAAACTACTAAAAATATGTAGGTATTCAGTTCCCTATGGCCTTCTTCCTCCTTTGTTTGCAGAATTTGCGATCTTTTTTGAAGCTGCGCAACATTTTTTTGCGACGGCGCGTAACATGTAGTAGGATTTTTTACATTTATTTCGTTATATGTGGGAATTCGTTATTACGAATTTTTATTTTTTGGTCCCTTGGATTTCGTTATATCGCGGTTTTACTGTATATAGAATATTATTTATTACGATCATGAAGCCAAGATTGCGGAGATAAAATTGTATTTAGATAATTTAAAAAATAAATGTAATTATAAACCATTACATTTGCAGTACATTTTGTTAATTTTTGACATTTATAAAAGGTTCAATTTGGTGATTAAAAAAAGAAAATTCAACTACTACAAACCAAGTTTTATATCAAAAACATACAGTAAAATCTCATTTATTCGAAATTCACCACAAGTTGAAGTTTTGGAGCAGAGTGCGGTCCCTATGAAAGTTTTCAAACTAAATGTACTCATAAATCGAATATCGTTATTCAAAGTTATTTTTGAACATTTAAGTTGAATTTATTGATCTATTTTTCCCCTAATTTGTTTTTTTTTTTTGTCAAATGTCTGTAATTTGGAAAATACGCATTACAAATTAACAAGAAAAGGCTTAGCAGCTGACTGATGAAAGTACACGTGCGCTACGCAATGTGCCTGTCAAACATCAAAGTCCATCCAAATGGATAGTACCCGCCAAATTTAAAATTTTAAAAAATTTGCTACAGATCAAATAACCGCCACTAAGCTATTTTTCTAAATTCAGGTACCAAATTTAAGGTGAAAAGGTGAAGTATTTGCAGTTTTTTGCAATTTTTTCATCACACATTCAGCTTCAATAGATTGTATAAGATTTTGTGTGAGGCAGGTCTTTAAATATTATTAAATAACATTTTTAAATGTTATTAATTCATGTCATTTGGTAATTTTTTACCACCCTGGTTAATTTACAATCTCGGATATCAAGAGTGTACTATAGTCATATTTTGGGATCATTTTCTTATTATTTTGAAAAGAAACCTATTAAAGCTTGTATTAATTAGAAAATCGTAAATATGTATGAATATGAATGCACAAATACATTGTTATTTAAATTTATTTAAAAAGAAATCACCTTAAAAATACTTTGAGGCCTAAATCTCTCTGCAGGGTCCTTACAGTGGGACTATAAGTCTCACTGCCGTCAGCCAATTTCCTTAATTCTAGCATCAGCAATTCAACAAATTCTTCAACCTGAAATTCATATAACTATGTACCTTACACCATGTTAAACGGTAATTGTTACAATATAATAATAGAGAATATAATGTGATAATTCCATAACCCTGTAAAGTAATATTCATTATTGAAAAAAATATAAGATAGATTTATCCAAATGCATATTTGAGACACTAATATGATGAATGAATATTAAAACAGTATTCACTTTAATTAATTACTTGCATTATTCGCAGGTATTCGCAATTCCAAAAATTACACTACAATTAAATTGAAATTTAATACAAAAGCAAAATTTACATAATAACGAAATACACAAAACCCCGCTAATTCAAAATTTGCACAAACATCGCATAATTTTTTCCATCGGCAGATTGAAACAAATTATAAAATATCAAATTTGTGTGATGTATAAAAATTTGGATAAATTATATTATTATTATCATGTAATATGAATATAGATTTATGGCACAAGGGAGTTCAAAATTACGAATTTACGAGGATTTCAAATTAACAAAGTTACTCTAGTAAGAAGTTGATCATTTTGGTTGTGAAATTTTGGACATCTAATTATGTCAAAATTAAATTAACAAGGATTAACTACATACCACTAATACATTATTAGATGAGTAAATTTCACTTTATCATTGTAATAAAGCAGACTAGATATTTGGTTGCTAATGTGCAAGACTGTAAAATAATTAGTAATGTGAACACACTCCGATACAAGGTCAATTATTTTGAAAACCCATCATAAGATGGACAATTAAACCAGTTAATATTGAAAGAACAGGATGTTAAGTCGTAAATATGAAAAACAAGTTATAAATTTAATTGCAGAAGTACACCCAGCGCAACAAAAATAGCCGCACCCCCTAATTAGATACAAAAATTCCCATGAAGCGTCAATAAAACTCAAAGTAGGTAACGGGAGAAAGCGGTCCGCTTCCGGGAAGGGCAATTCGCTTATCAGGTACTTGAAGAACCCTACATTTCTTCACTTTAGTGCCCGTTTTTGCAGTGAGTAGTCGTTTTATTAGTTTTACAAAATCGCAATATCTACGAGACTTCAACTAAGTGAGCAAAAAGAGCAATGTAGTTGCATTATCAAAACAAAACTTTTCTAATCCTGCTATAGCAAGGCAAATTCAGTGTAATGAGTCATCGGTAAGAAGATTTCTCCAAAAATTCCAGAAAAATGGGAACTGGCTTAAAGCTGATGATCACATTTTGAAACGACTTTCTTTGAAAAATCATTTTGCTTCAGTGGAACTCCAAGATACCATCAGTGCTAGTGTTAGTGTCAGAACTATTATAAATAGACTCAACAATATGGATATACGAGCAAAAAGACCTGCAAAAAAAAAAACCTCTATTGACCAAGAAAATAAAGAAAAAACAACTGCAATGGGCCAAAGAAAAAGAAAATTGGTCTGTAAGTGATGGAAGAGGGTTGTTTTTTTTGACAAAACAAAATTTAATTTGATTAGTCCTAGATGGTTTGCAGACAGCGGGTTGGAGATCCAGAGAGAAGTACAGCGATAAATGCATCACGTCACTTGGTGTTGGGAATCTTATTATGCTAGAAGGATCAGTGAATGCTGAGAATTACAAAAAAGAAATTATTGAAGGTGTTTTGCTAACATCTGAGAATTTGACTAAAAAAATTGATGATCCAGTATTTCAGGATGATTCTGTACCTTGCTATCGTGCCCACTCTGTAAATTAATTTTCATGAATCTTAAAAATTTGTTTTTTTTACTTGGTGAACATTTTCAGCACTAAATTCCTTTTAATTTTTTCACAGGTATCACAGTTCAAAGAATCGTTGGGATTGAAATCACTTTCATACCAGGAAACAGTCCCGATTTAAATATTATTGAAAATCTGTGATTCATAATGAGTAAAAATTGCCCAAAACTATTAAAGAATTAAAAAACATTATAGAAAGTGTGTGGTATGAAGAAATTACAGTGGAATACATACACAATCTTGTAATCTGTTCCAAAGAGGGTCAAACTAAATATTGATTTGATGTTTAAAATGATGAATTCGCTTTAAACTCCTCTAATTTATTTTAATTTAAAATATTTGTGTCAAAATTAAATAACACATCAATATGGAGACGGCATAGAAATCATTTTGAATTAAGAATGACTGATTTAGTTGGAAGAGATATTTATGGAAGTTTTTCCTAATAAAAGTAGTCTTCAATAATTAAACCCTTGATGCTGTTATTATGGTATAAAATGTATACTTATTAAAACTAAAGTATGTATATATGTTGCCTTATTTATAAAAAATATAACGGTTAGCAAAACACAGTGAACAAAATTGCCAAAATTATATTTTCAATAGATGTGGTTATTTTTGTTGCGCTGGGTGTAATCAATAAATTAATGTGGGCGTGTCTTACCTCCAAAACATTTAAATATGGGCAAATATTCAGGGCACTGTGTGAAGCGGTGGATTGGGATTTCAAGGTAATCAAATTACGTTTAAAGGCCTTACGAATTACTTCCCTCCACTCTTCTTCCCATTTGATTAGTTTTTCCCTCTGCAATTAACATAAAATTACAAACTGAATTCTGTGTATAACTTATATGAAGATATTAAATAGATGTTTACATTGTTATAAGACAAGGTATGATAGCTACATTTCTAGTACCAACACTTTTCTAGGACGGCGTAGTTACTACGTTACGATCTTAAATATAAATCATATTCATATAAAACAGTTAATAATGATGAAATAGCTAGCATATTTACGAGTGCATTATATAAAATATTGCGAATTGACACGTTTATTTGATCTTGCAGAAATACACCCACCCACTGACCAAAAGATCAAGGGTTTGATCATAACAGGGGTCAGGCAAGTTAGTCCTATTTTACACAATAAAAGCACATCATTTATTAGTTTGAAAAATAATAAGAATTTTGATGTGACACCTTAAAATACAATAAAATGTTAACAACGGTCATAATAGGCAATTATTATTTAATAATAAGAAATCGCATTGGCGCTGCAACAAAAGTTTCCAGAGAAATAAAATTAAAACTGTAAGATACACAATTAGAGATTTCAAAGAGCCTATTGGAAACAAAAACTCGCGCAATGTTCATTTTAAATCCAACATCTACCTGTGACCCATCATTAGAATTCTGTAGACCCTCAAACTAGAGTGAAATATAGGGTCCAGCTAAATGGAAGAAATGAGAAAAGAAAAAGAACAAACGGAAACTTCACAATAACATATTTAGCTGAATTCACACAAAGACCAAGATTTACAAGTGCAAATTTTTCATGTTGTATTTGATTTATTTTGACATTTTTCATTTTCATTTATTTTTAACAACATTTTTCATACATGTATGTACCGTATTTTGCTGACGATAAGACACATTGGACCATAAGACGCACCCCAAAATTATCAGTTACTTTTTAAAAAAAAAAAAATATTTTGGACGATTCGACGCATCAAACCAAAACACACACAAAGAGACGACTTTTATAAAACAAATTATCATTACAAAAAATTCATTAACTTAATTTTTATCTTCGTGTATGTGGCCATTGCTGCGGCCGGCGGCATCATTTTATGCGTGTTGTTAGTACTATATAAGCGCAATGTTTACGTAGTTGTGATGTGAAGTGCTAATATATTTTTGTTTTAAACATCAAATTAAACACAATAATATTGATAAAATCTGATGTTGTCCTTCCAAAAAACAAATATAAAATAAATAATAATTTCTTAAATGTAAAGGCCCAACAACACTATAAACTTTTATTTTTTCATCTCAAAACTGTACGAAATCGCGATCGATGAGTGCTTATGATGAAATAGTACTGAAATAATAGTAGTGAAATAGTATAGTTTTTTTTTTTAGTTATACCATCGTTTTCATGGTTTTAACATAAAAATAAAATTTGTAAAAAGCTAGCCTGTGAATTTTTCATTTAAAGAATTTTGATGCCAATATAGTAGTTTGAAGCAGTTTCACATAGGATTATTTTGGGTATCTGTTCTTTTACCATTTCCCATGAATTTATCTCCCAGGTATACACTTCTGTAATTGTCAATCGTTTCATTCTCCCTGTTGCTGTGGTAGTAGTGACATGGTTTTGTCATCCATTTGTTTCAATCCTCCCGCATCAAATCTTTAAATTACTTATTAATTGGTACATCAAACGGCCGTAATTGGCCAGGAATGACAGCAACTTCCGTGTTCATTTGCCTTAAAAGCTTCTTGGTTGATTAGGTTGTATGTGCTCTGAAATGATCCCACACTAACGTAGCATGCATTTTTGATGACACACCTAGCCGTTTTACCCATAACTTGTGTTTTCTCCCCCATTTCATACATCCAGGCTTTATATTGAACATGGACTAAAATTCCACAAGCAATTTTGTCTTTCGGTAATATTTTTCTTTTAAAAATTACCATAAGAAACTCTAGTCCGGCGAGCGGTGTACCATTTAGGCATTGACCTACTAAATTCAGCAACAGGTAGAAGAAGCGATCGTGAATGTTACTATATGATCTGGCGTCAAAGAAGAAATACTCAAATTTCTTATGCTTGCAAAAGAATCTTAATTCTTCTGGCACAATGATGGTGAATCGCGCCCACTCCGTTTTTCAAAATGATAACAAGATGGCGATGAGACGTTGATTTGAAAACTAATCGACTGGAATATGCTACTTATGTGGCGATTTCTTACAAATTACGCTGACGTGGTGATTAGTCAGGGACTCAACGAGGTTACAGCGGGATTAACGCGCTACGGAAAGCCTTTGTTTCCAGGTATTATTTGAATAAATTCTGCTGCACCGAGACATAACGTGTGAGTCTAACGAAGGTAAATTCTGGTCTGGCGAAGCAAGATGGTGGGAGCAAAAAAAACGTTTTTCGTGCAGTTTTCTGATCGGTTCAGATCTAGAGAACCATTAAGTGCTACCATGAGATTTATCGGGTGGAAGAAAATTGAATTATAAAAATGGCAGCAAAGATATCCATTGGCGTATTTCTGACCATTATTATAGCACGGTAAATTTGAAATACGATTTCTGAACTAAATGAATCATTTTGTAAAATTATTTGTGTTGGGGAAACTGGCCCGTCACAGCAAGCTGCAACACCATAACTAGTATAGACATTTTCCTTGGGGGATACCATACATAAATTCATTTTTATAAAAATACCTGATGTAATTTATGAGTATTCCCAATTTATTTTCATAGCATTCCCTGAATTTTTTTATTAGAATCCTGATTTATTTTTATAGAAATCTCCGAGTTAATTCGATGGGAATCACAGATTTACAACGTATCATATATAAAAGTTCAACTATGATGCACTTTGGACTATAAGACGCATCCCAATTTTTTGTTTAATTTTCAGAGTAAAAATGTGCATCTTATGGTCCGAAAAATAGGGTATGTATTTACGTGCAAGTTTATCTTTGTTTGAAATGAGTTTGGTATAGTAGATTTTTTTATGACATTTTATTTTTTATATATGTGATATGACATCATAGTGAGGACTTCTAATCATTGTGGTACATTTGAGTAAGGGTGGCCCATTCGTATATATAATTGACAAGTCATTGATCAGTTTTAAGCATCACCGATGCTCTAAACATAATTAAAATTAAAATATTATTATTATTTTTCACTTACGCAATATAAAATAATTTCAGAAGGCTGGCCTTTGTTTTCGATGTTCTCTATGTCTATTGTTCCTGATATTTCATTGTCTATTTGTTTCAAACCTTTTTTCATTAGTTCATTGGCGGTTATCAAACCTTCTGCTGGCGATGTAAACTTTGCAAGGCTGTCTTTAGCATTCAAATGATCCACTAATGGACACTCATATTCCATCACAGGTCTGGTGTAATGTGGAACAAAGCTCGGATCTAGACTCTTGATAGCCTGTATTACATGCTTTCTCTGATCTTTTGAAAATTTACTTTGATCTATCAGATCATTCAAACATAATCCCTGTAAAAAAGAACACGGTAAATTACTTATTATTTACACACATTTGACATCTTAATGTGGAACCGTAGATAATTTTATATAATAAATTAATCTGCTGCACATGTTATGTAAGAATCTTTGCAGGCTTAGATACATATTAATCTTTGTGTCGTGACATACCTTTTCTACAACCAAGTTAATATGAAATTCAAGGTACCAAAAAAAAAATCTGAATGTTTAGTGAATTTAATTTAGGGTAGACCAAGGTGAATCGGATCACAGGGCGAATTGGATCAAATTAAGGAAACAGTCCATATTTAAAACATTGTGACAGAAACGAACTTGTCACATTACTTCGTCCATCTCCTCCGAGTCCTATGTTATAAACATTAGATTGTTTCAACTCATTGTTTAGCACAGGTGACACTTGTCAATTAGAAAACATAGAAGTGTGTTACAATTTCGGCATGAATTTAAGGTCTATTCTACCTATAAACCTATAATCTCGAATATAAAATGAAAAGTTTGTTATAGAATTTAGAAGGTTTCTGGCAGTAGTGATGTATGTGATGTGTGAATATGGGATTGAATGGTTTTTTTTTACTATAACTTAAGTATATATATATATATTGAAGTTATATATATTAGGTTGATCGGATGAAAAAATTGTATTTTGCATGGTCATTTTTGACCATCAGTTCTATTTCAGTCTTTGCTCAGAACGTTATTTTAGTGAATTTTTTTTTTTCGTAATTGGATTACGATAGAGACAAACAATTTATACAAAACTGCATGTTGTATGAATATTGTGGAAAAAATAATGCACCAACTAAAAACATTTGCAACACATTTGGAGAATGTTTAACTGTTCGGCAATGCCAAAGATGGTTTAAACAATCCTCGAAGTAAAAAAGTAGTAAAAGTGGATGATGACATATTGCATACAGAAATCGAATCAAACCCAAAACTGACTATACAACATTTAGCTGACAAGCTTGAATACTCAAAATCTAATGTGCAAGTACATTTGAAAAGAATCAGTATTGTGAAGCAGGGCGTACGGATACTGTACGATCTAACGGATGAGACCAAAGTGGTACGCATGCGCATATGTGAAAATTTAATCGAAAAAGTAACAAACACTCCGTTTTTACACCATTTAGTGACCGGAGATGAAAAATGGGTGTCATACTGAAACCAACAAGGTAAACGCCAACGCAGGTAGCAAAACCGACCCCTCGACTATAACTTCACAATAATAATGTGTTCTCTTTATAAAATATCATAGATAATACTTTATTTTTACCTTTGAAAGAATTTCGTTCCTATACTCATTTAATAATAAATATTTATCTGCCATTTTTGAACGCTGTATACATTCAAATACTGCAGCATAGCTCTGGACATCCATTGTGATGGAATCTGCTCTCATGGTGTCCAAAATATTTGAAACATTTGTATAATCACCCTAGAAAAATACTTTTATAGAATAAATCAAGGTATGTATATATATATATTGCAAATGAAAACAGTGGGTATATGAAAAACTTATGTACAGTGGGACCTCGACTTACGAGCGTAATTCGTTCCATAAACGTGCTCGTATCTCAAAACACTCATATGTCGAAGCAAATTTCCTCAATGTAAATAAAAGAAACTCAATTTGTTCTAAAATCCAAAAATAATTAATACAAATAAAAAAATCAGTATCAGAATTATTAATACAAAATATACATATATTTTTTATATTTTATTATTATTTCAATTTATAATAAAAGACGTAATCGAATTTATTAATTATCCATATCAGAATCACTGACGGCTCAACAAAATCATTTTTCTTTTTGTGTAACTTTAATCAGGAATCTATCTATTGACAATTGCTTTTGGCTCTTTTTGAGGATATGATGAAAATATGACATTGCATTGTTGTTGAAAAGATTAATCACTCACACTGCTATAGCCTTACCCGGATGATGCTTTTCTACAAAATGTTGCACAAATTTCTTAGTCTCGTGGATTTTCAGAATAAAACACGAGCAAGGACTTAACTTTCAAATCACCGCTTGCATTAGCACACATCAAGAAAGTGGGACGATCTTTCATGGGTTTGTTACCAGACATTGTTTTTTTCTTTTGCTGTCTTGTCTCATTGCAGTTAAAAACTTGCTGCGGCAGCACTTGGAAACCACGAGCTTCTGGAACTCGATAACGAACGCCTCAAGTTCTTTAGTATCTGAACTCGCAGGCTCTCCGTACCTCACAACACTATGGATGCCACTTCTCTTAAACATATCAAACCATCCTCTACTCGCTTTGAAGCAAACAGTAAGTAAACTGTCGTGCACATCGACATGTGCATGACAGTTTACTTACAATGTCGGCATATCAAACTCTTAGACACAGAATCACAAGCTAATCGCTTCTCGTTTATCCACACCAAAAGCAACTTTTCTACATCTTCCAGAATAGGTGACCTATGCTTTGTTATTATCGTGACTTCTTTTACTGAATCTAGCTCGCTTATTTCATTTTTCTTCATTAATACTGTGCAAATCGTCGACATAGACTTCTTATAAAATCATGCAATGTCAGCCACTCACATACCTTGTTCGTGCTTCTTGATGATTTCTTTCTTAACTTTCTTCATGGGGATCATTTTCGCTATATAATTATGACAAAAACAAACTGACAAACAAATTAAACTATGATAAATTAATGTAAACTTGGACAAAAATAGTAAACATTTGGGTATACACAGTGGTCACAAAACAATTGTTATCCAAATGGTATATGAGTGCACGAAGCCAACTGTACGAATGTAACACGCCAACTGGGACATTTGAGACAATAATGCAAGCGAGTATTTATCACTATCCGCCATTGCTGTTATTAGTGACATCTCTGGCGTAGAATACATATTACATCTGTAGCTCACTGTCCGCCACTGCTGTTATTTGTGACATCTCTGGTGCAGAATACATGCTACACCTGTAGCTCACTGTCCGCCACTGCTGTTATTAGTGACATCTCTGGCGCAGAATACATACTACACCTGTAGCTCACTGTCCGCCACTGCTGTTTATTTGTAACATCTCTGGCCCAGAACACGTACTACATAAATTAATGATAAAATTTTAAGTTACGCAATAGATTTTTTTGCTCATACGAGGGGCAAGTAAAAAATAAGGTTCCTACATTTTTTTCAGGTATAAGGTATTTTTTATTGCAATAAATAAGTAAACCATCTGAAAGCTTGTACTGTATTCTATTTTTCTACATAGTCTCCTGATTTTTCTATGCATTTTTCCTGACGAGTTATCCACTTCTGAAAACCCGCTTCGAAGAATTCCGCCGCTAGGCCGCCGATGAACTTGGTGACCGCTTCTTTCACCTCTTCATCTGTATTGAAGCGTTGTCCACCCAAGTGTTGCTTCAATTTCGGACAAGTGGAAGTCGCTGGGAGCAAGATCAGGGCTGTAGGGGGCATGGTCAAGCAATTTCCAGCCGAATTTGTCCAGTAGGGCGGTGGTCTGTCGAGAGACATGCGGGCGAGCGTTGTCGTGGTGCAGCCTAACGCCCTTGGTCAGCCTTCCTCTCCGGCGATTTTGGATGGCTCTTTTGAGTTTTGTCAATGTCTCGCAGTACCTGTCCGAATTGATGGTGGTCCCTTTAGGCATAAACTCGGTCAGCAAGACACCTTTTCGGTCCCAAAACACCATAGCCATCACTTTCCCTGCGGAAAGCGTCTGCTTAAACTTTTTCGGCCTAGGCGATTCAGGATGGCGCCATTGTTTGGACTGTTCTTTTGTTTCTGGAGTGACGTAGTGACACCACGTTTCATCTCCCGTAATAATGGAGTCCAAGAATTCTTCGGTATTCTCGGCGCATTCTCGAAGAAACCCCTCGGCACACTTGACACGATTGTCTTTGTGGGTTTCTGAAAGCATGTGTGGGACTCACCACGCGCACACCTTGCGATAACCAAGTTTATCGGTCAAAATGTTGTCGATGGTTTTTTCACAAACCTCAGGAACCTGGACAGCAAGCTCCCGAAGCGTTACTCTCCGATCTTCGAGGAGAATGCGCTCAATCTTCGCCACGACTTCGTCCGACACCGATGGCCTCCCACTCCTTTGCTCGTCGTGGACGTCTGTGCGTCTTTCGGAGAACTCCCTGCACCATTTGCGGACGTGTTGGACGCTGATGCAAGCTGTGCCATAAACTTCTTCCAACTGTCGATGAATTTCAACAGGTTTAAGCTTCTTCGCGTTTAAAAATCGAATCACCGAACGGATTTCACACCTGGCGGTAACGGCGATGGCGGGTTCCATAGCGGATGGCTGTCAGGCCTTTACTGAGCGTCGCAGCGTTTGCTCCCGGTAGTGGGGATGTAGTTAAGGGACCAACAATCAAGGCAGTGTTGCCGGATTTCGCCTAGCATCTCGCGTGGCGAGTGTACAGCGTAGGGAACCTTATTTTTTACTTGGCCCTCATATGTCGGGTCAAATTTAAAAAAATTTTACTTGTATCTCGAAATACTCATAAGTCGAGGTTCTACTGCAGTATCATTTATTTGGTATGTCCGTTTAGGGGAAAACCACAAGTTTCCAGGCACAATATATGAAATTAACTGCAACAGAAATTAACCATAACTACTTACTTTGCCAGCAAAGCCTTGCAATAAAATGTTGTACAATTTAACATTATTTAAAGTTGCATGATTAGACATTTTCTTTCCCCGGTTTCTATAGTGATTTAATATTTGTAATCCCTGAAAAAAGAAAAAAAAAAGTTTATTATATTAAAGTATAAGTTTAATAAACACTAATACACAATTTTAATGAAAAGTTTCATTAATAAATATTTATATATAATAATTGTCTCCTAAAGCTCACTCGTATGACATGGATGATTATTCAGATTTTACAAAATTATATCTAGGAGTTTATGAATAGTGGCTAGGTTTGGATAATAATTATTTAATGCCTGCAACATTCCACAACACGAATATATATTATTTTTAACTATGTATTGATATGGTAAGAGAACGACTTGGCAAGGTACTGCGCCCGGCCGGGGTCACTCTAGTTCGGCGGACTGACCGCTAGGTAGCAGTAACATCGCGGGCAGACCAACTGGGTAGGGTGGGGAGTGTAAGCCCTCCCCCGTTGGTCTTGAAATTAAATAAATAGAGGGGCGCTGTGGCCTGAAACTCGTTCTCGCCACAGCCAGCCTACGTGTAACATCTCGCTTTTACATCTGCTTCCGGACCTGCTTGGTTTTTATACAATAATTCACCACCTACGAAGAATGTCTGAAAAACTTCCGACCTCAACATGAAGATGGTAGCATTCGTCAACAAAAGTTGGGGAACATGTTTGCACATGCTTTGATAAGTACTCACAAAAATTTCAGCCATTGTGGATGCACAGTTGTTGTTTGACAATCGTTTGAGTTAGTCGATTTAGGGATGTGCAAATCGCTGTGCGCAATATTTATATCAGAAGTTATACTCTAGATTATCTCTTTTTTAAACTATCCCACCGCCCAATTTGGCAATACCAGACGCGGAATCTATCACTTCCTTAATTTTTAGTTAAATACGGCAATAAGATATATTTTCACCCATATTTTAGCTAAAACATGAATTACTTTTGAACTTATTAACAGCATTAGTTGCAAATTTCGAATATTACGATGGTTTTTCACTGATTTTCAGGTAACACAACGTTAACTTGAACAAAGTAAACAGTTTATGCATGTTATTTTCTATGCAAGTTGCAATTGAATATTTTGTATATATATAATATATGTATATGTAACAGCGTTATCTTTTAAATATAGCAAAATACTACATAATTATGAAATGTGGTGTTTTAAATCGATAATATTAAATAAAACTATCAAATACATCTATCACAATAATTTCGAATGCAGAACCTCGTGTTAAGGGTCAATCTAAATACACGTACGTACTTTTGACTCTTCTCAAAACATATTCATATATATCAACTGGGTAATTCAATAAATTATTTAATATTCGATGGATTAATTCAAATGACAACACAGATATTACTTCATAATATTAATGTAAAAAAAGTGTGGATAAAACTCTAGATATGAGTTTTGACACTTGTCTCAAATGTGAGAAAATCAACCATTTTATTGTCATCTCTTTCTATCAAAACTTTTCTCTCTAGCAAGATTTACGTAACAAATAATGTCCTTTGGTATTTAAGTGATATTGTAAGTACTTTAACTATTGACCTCATCTTGAAAGAATATGTAATTGGCATAGAATTTCTCAAATTTCAAACTGGAAAAATGAAAGTACGCCCCTTTCTAGTGAAATGCATAACAGTGGGTTTCCATATAAACATAAATTCAATAAAAATAATCTGACCTTATCTAAAGAACCTACAGCAACACACATCTCAAGATGTGCCATCAATAATTGAGTTAAAGAATGCTCTCTGGAAATTTGTTGCATCTTCTCATAATTTTGTTTAGCTAAATGGTTAGCTAATGAATTTTTCTTCTTACTTTTTGACTTTAATTTCAATGCATTGACCTTGGCCGTCACAGAAGGTCCGCTAAAAAGTCAAACAAACAATATATACCAATATTTTAGTACCCATATAACTAAAGGTGTGAAACTCAGTTATAGAAAATGATCAAAATTTGTTTACATATTTGTAATACTTGAAGCAGTAACTTAAACATTTGTATAATTAGTACAAATTATCTATGTATATAAGCACTTTGGTTTTATTATCTAACACCAACCAGTTTCGGTTGAAAGTCTGTTGGAAGGAACAGATACTGATATGGCGCAGGTTGATAACAAACTTAACAGTGACAGTTAACATTGAAATTCAAGAAAACAAAGTCAAGATTATTCTTATTATTAAAATTCTAGTGTAAAATAATTTCATTTGATTGCTAATTTCTGCTTACTTTTCACTATTGTTATGAACAACGGCAGTTTCATATGTGAAAAGATCTTTATTTAGTAAAGTGGTCGTATTGCTGCAAACGCCTTCATCTGCCATTTCAGAAATACATGGAATTTGAATTCCTTTAGCCCTGGAAAACCAATAATATTCTTTAAGACCTTTGTAAAATCACCAATCACACACAAAATTCCTAATAAACAGTTTTGTGTATTAAGTATTGAAATATTCTAAAAACTCACTCAAGTTCTTCAATATGTCCCAAGTTTTCAATGTCAATACTGTCATAATTTAATTGCTTGAATTCGGATAAATATTCTCTAAACATTTCGTGTGCCCCCTTTTTGCTGGGCTCGACGTTACCACTGAAACTTTCAGGTAGGAAAAACTGATTTCTTGAAATAACATCAAAATTATCTTTACCATCATCCGGTTTCATGTTCTGGTTAACACCCTCATTGATCGCACAAATAAGATCTTTCATTTTCTGATCACGCAGTGTTTCTCTTCGAAACTTATCATAACTATCCTTAATCATTTTCATATTTAATTTTTCTTGAAAAGATTGAATGTTTACTAGATGCTTAGATATAAAAATTAATGCACTATCATCTTCATCTATCTTTAAGCCAGCAGTATTATTTTGTTTATACTTATTTAAAACTGAATTCTCAATTGCACGTAGAAGCTCCATATCAATACTATCGTCAACAATCTTGGCCGAGGTTTTAGCTGATTTCAGTTTATGTAACTGTCCAAGCGACACGTCAGTATTTGCTGTTAGTTTAGAAAGATGTTTAGCATTAAACTTAGTTACCGACGCTTTGGTCTCTGTCATAGCCATGTCATTAACTGAAATAAATAGTAATATTATATTAATAAGTACAATTACAAAATTAATTAACAAATAACATAACAATGACAAGGATCAAATATTTTATGAACTAATATTTCAAACTGTTGATAAATATTAATTATAACAATCAGGGCGATTTATTATTCATATAAACATTAAGGGATCAAATAAAATTATAATAAATGTGGTACCTTCAAGGAGCTCAACGTATTTACGTTGATTTCTAAGCTTCTTTTTTTTTCTAGTTGATCGATGTATTAACGCTTCACGTGTGCTTTGAAATCTTTTATTTATAAACAATTGGGAATCTGAAATGACAACTATTATGCAATACTTGTATATTAAGGTATATATTTTTAAATGTCTAAACATGATTTATGTTTTAGGTAAAAGAACATTGGTTTGATAAAATAAATAAAAGGGGATAAAACATAGTCGTACCGGATTTCGAATGATTTCTTATATTTTGACAATGTGAACACGAAAATGTGTAGAATTTTGTATCATTTACTAGTGTATTTGAACCACAAGTTAAAAGCTGTTGACAATAAGATTGATAAATATTTCTAAGACTCGTTAAACGATGCATTTTATATGAAATTTGAATTATAACACCGCTAAAAAAACGTTTTTAAGTTACACATGGTATGTTGTTATTATGAAAAATCAGAGAAAAATCACATGTGAAAATATACCATAGAAAAACTGTCATATAAGTTCAGCATAAGTTACATTTATCTATGGCTTACATCAGTATATTCATAGACAAGTGAAAGAATTCAAAGAATGTAATGTTGTGTACATAGTTAAAAATATTAGTGGTGCGGTATGCCTTGATTTTTTTACATAGAGTTGTGTACACGGAGATGCGTCAGATCAATATTCTTACTATTTCAACTAACTTGCTAGTCTCAGCCCCAACATTGGATCACAAGGCGGGTGTCTTAACCACTAGAGCGTCAATAGATAGTAGTTATGTTTTCTTATCAAAGTTTAATCAAACAAGTTGTCAAACAATTTTTTTTTAAATATATATTTTTTTATTTTCAGTTTGTAAGCACAATTTTTTGAGTTGTATCACTAGTTTCTGGAAGAGCAGTCCTTCATAACATCTATAGGTGTAAATTGTGTAGTACAAAGTGAAAATAATAAAAAAAAGATTTTTTTAAATAATATGTTGCACTACGAAATAACTACCAAATCAATCAATGATATTTATTTAATATAAGTATATATTGAAAAATAATTTTAAAAATCTTATTGATTTCTACGGATATTTTTTGATTTAAAGACAGTGTGAGATGTATTAATTCCATAAATATAACTTATTACTGTCATTTGTAAAAATGACGCATCGAAATAAAAGTGGTTACCTCAAAATGGTTTTATGTAATATTACTTTGTGGGGGTAGATGGTGAAAATAGAATAAAACGCGCGGTTGGCATAGTTCGTTTATTGGTAGAGATAGCAGTTAGAGAAAGAGAAAGCAGGAAATAGCGGAGTGAGAAATACGAAGAGTAGAGAAGCGAGTCTGCGGTGTTTCGTGTCGGCCCCGTCAGCTCTCGAGTGCCGTGGCGGGGCAGCAGAAAGGAGATGTGTCGCCGGTGAGTATATCTCTTATCTATGCCGGTGAGCGATCGAACCAGACAAAGGCGGCAGCACTCTGCCGCCGGATAGGTATTGAATGCAGATGTCGTTGGTGTCAATGCTGGGATGACGGTGAATTTAAACCGCTGTCCTCTACAACTTCATTGAAATAAAATTCAGATATGCATGTTTGAGTGGATTATGAGCATGTGTTTGGATAATGTAATCCCAGTCGTAACTCAATTTTAACAAAAACAAAAATCGAGATACCTACGCCTTTTTGAAAGATGAACAGCGAAATGTTATAATTTTTGGTTTCTATATTCGTTTATGTTTCTTCAGTACTTAAGAAATGCTTTAATCAATATATAAAACAATTTTTAAAACCCAGTTTGTAGTTTGGGCAAATATTAAATGCAAAACATCTTTATGCGCATTATATATGTCACAAAATCGGCTGACGGAAAATTGGTTTGATAATCATTACCTCCCAGAATACCAACTCCAACAGGTAGACTGCGACAGCGTGTATCAGTGTCCGCCTGGTGGCCATACTGTTACAGCTCAAGTTCTACTGGACACATTTTAAAAATATTAAAGCGTAATGATTTTTTAGTAACTACAAATCTATTATATCTTGTATTTCTTGAAATCTACTGAAAACTATTCAGATACATTTGTATAAATATAAACTATATTTAAAAAATAACTAACACTTAGATCGTGAATAGAAAATCCAACCCGGATCTTGGGATCTCGGTTCAGTTCACAATGTTTATTAATCCCGAGATTAGAACATGTAATACCGAATCTTTCGGGATTGAAATTTTTTATTAATACATCCAATATTAGATAATACAATACTTAGAATATCGAGTTGATTTGTATATACTTATCACAAGGGGTGCCTCGTTTTCACTCCAGAAAATATCCCTCTTCCAAAAGTATTGAGACAAGTGTTTATATACATAAATTTATTTAAAAAAATGAATTTATTGATATTTTTAACCAGAAAAACATACGATACATGCGCTTGAGACTTGTAACACGTTAATTTTTACGTCGCATCGATCTGACTACATTCAATCGGTTTTTGTATTTTTAACCAACATACAAAAGTAAACGTGATGAGCAAATCTAAATCAAATGCTTCAAAATACATTATTACGAAATGACTGTGAAAGCAAGTAAGTACCAGGGCGAACTAAATGAAAAATGCTTGCGACGAGTCTGGTTGAAACCGTTTAAAATGTGACAGATAAAAAATCGATATTATGTCGATCATTATTTTTGTCACTTCTATACTACCTACGTAGGAGTGTCTTATCAAAATTTTATAAATATTATTGACTTACACGACTAACCAGGTTGATTGTCTGGCTGCAGCGAAAACATTTATTACCTAAGCTCAAATATGTTATGAACGAATGCATCGAGAGGTTAAATAATATCGTAATTGATTTGTTAAAAAGATAAAGTTGGACGACTGAGAGTAAATTACTTCAACGACCAGCAAATTCGAATCAGAAAAACCTAAGCTTTTAAAATAGAGATCAGAAATTATTATTTATGTAAGTACAGTGTATTATGTACAATAATATTGTATAATGTCATGCATTGGCTAAAGTCAATCGCAGAGGAAACGCTCAAACAGATTTTTATGCCTTTTTTCAAATTTGTTCACTTGTATATTTACATGTTTATCATATTTCTAGTGTGTTATTTCCACACATTATAATCAAAACATTACAATTTACAGAAAAAATCTATACACAGAGTGTAACAGACCTAGTCGACAATATTTATGAGTGGATACCTGATTAAATTACAAGTAATATGTGCAAATTCAAAGTATTCAAGGAATATGTGCGAATTTTGCACTGTTGCCGAAAATATTATTGTTTAAAATTGTCACAAAGTCGTGCTATGCTTGAAGTCTATGTATATCGAAATAAATATTTGCGAAATTGTTCCATTATTAATCTATGGCTTTGCTTCAGGCTCTAAATCATGTAACAAAAAATAGTCTAGCCGCTCGAAATTCGACGACATTTAATTGTTTGTATTCATTATATAATTTGGAATCAATAAAATATTTAAATTAATCGAAATAATCGCATAATTACGATTTTTTTTAGTAATAAATCTCTGACATGGTTGAGATTAGGCACATATCCCTTGAACATTTTCGACTCCTAATTTAGCCACCCATAAAATATTGTGGACTGAGTCTGTTACACTTGTATATTGAAAAAAATAATTTTGATTGCTAACATGATAAACCTCTTCCTTTCCGAGGAAATACATTACCATTTCGCTATATAAAATTTATGTTCTATATACTTTTTTTATAATTGATACATCTATTATAAAAAATTGTTATCCCGGTAGTAATCAAAATAATTATTATTCAATATATAGATTTTTCACCGTAATCGTATAGGTACCGACCTACATGATTAATTTAATTAGTATTTATTAAAAAATACCACATAACTATGTTCTGAAATTGCACCTTTACAGCAAAGATGCGTTTTCATCGAAAATCAAGAGTTGAATCAATTCAATATGAATTAAATTTACTGTTAATACATAGCTTATAACCAGTGGCGTAACAGAATGAAAAAAGGCCCAAGTTGGTCCACTACCACAAACATTAATAATGTTTTCGCGTATTTTCATATCACACGTGAAAAAGGATTATTTAAATTTTATAATTCCATTTCTTGATGTGATAGATTTTAAAAATTATTAGTCTATATCAGCCCCTATGCACTTCATTATACCATTGTGCGTAATAACTCATAACAAATAAAATAAATTAATTTCATTGGGAGATTTGATTAAATACAAAGTGTCCAGAGGAAAAATTTCAAGATTAAATTGTAATTGCTCGTAAACCATCAGGGTGAGGTAAGTGAGAGGAATATTGTTTGACGCGCGTGATTTGCTGATTTGCCAGTCGCAATGAGTCACTGGTCGGGAGTGCACCGTGCGTTCGCGGTTGAGAAATATTTAAAGTGCGGTGATTCATTGGTTCGTGCGCTACACGCTTTTTGTACTCACTTTAATATTCGACGAGTAAGTGATGGGCCGAGCGCGCAACTTATCTGGTGATGGGTTCAAAAGTTCAGAAAAGAAGGGACAATTGTTAACTAAACTCCTCCGGGACCATCAGCGTCAGCAGTGACGCGAGAACATGTGACTCAAGTTCGACGTTAAATTATGCGCAATTCGCGTAAGTCTATAAGGAAGATTTCAGCCTTTACTAGAATAAAAAAATCAACAGCGCACGTTATTTTGAAAAATAAACTACTGTTTCACCCATACAAACTGCAAATCGTGCAGTTTCTCAACGAAAATGACTATTCTTTACGTGAAACCTTAGCGAGAACGATGCTGGAACATTTTGGAACAGCATGAACGCTTGGTAATATATTGTTTACTGACGAAGCACATTTTCGTATAAATGGCTATGTTAATAAACAGAACATGGATACTGGTGCCCCAACAATCAAATGGAACGCCATCAAAAACGTTTGCATTGTCCAAAAACAATGTGCAATTTCTGCCCGAGGGATAATTGGACCTAATTTTTTTAATCAGCGAGAGACAGTCACTGCTGACGTGTATTGCCGAATGATTGACAAGTTTTTGATACCGTAGCTGCAGCTGTTTCCCGACAGGTCGTAAGCCCTATAATGCCTAAGACTTCCATACTTCTCATATAAAAATAATAGGTTCGTCTCTGTGAGACATCTCAATCTTGATGACAATCCTCAGGGGATAAAACCCAGTAATTAGTTCCTACAAAGATTTGGACATACTTAAAATATTGTGAAAATTTTCCGCTGGACACATTTTAATCTTTTATGAGCATGTCATTATAACAGGTGCGTGTCGACCATTTTAAGTTATTTATATTTCCTATAAAAGCTAAAATATCTCCCCCAAATCATGCAGCATGTTAAGCAACAAAAACTACATTTATTTATTACAGAACAACTAGTAATTTTGTTGCGGGGCTATTGCCCCCCTCCCCCCTTCCGCCGCGTCCCCTTGAACAACATTTCAATTGCGTACAAGATTAACAAACATGTAATTAAAGTGAATTCAACAATTGCGGATACCTTTGATCTACAATAGTTAACGTTATTTTAACGAGCAGCGGAATTCCTTTTTGGACTATTGTATTGATGTTATTTAAGTCAGAAATAATAAGTTGTCTGTTTAACATGCCGACAAAGTTCATAATAATAATTAGCATGTGTTAACCCCTAATAATATGGTGGTGGCTTACCAGGGCCGCTGCTTTTTCTCCATCTATTAAATTTTTATACAAGTTTATGAAATGTAAATTAAGTAAGTAGCAATATTATTAGGGGTTCACAGCAATAGCTCAGTGAATTCGTCTTGTACGCAGAACTATTAATGAATCGCAATTATTAATAATACGCAAAGACGTTGTTTAATCTCAATTATTTTCCTTAACGGCCTCATCCGATTCAAATCCATGATCTCAGTCACTAAAAAGCGCCATTCATCCCTTGACATCAGTGTCGTCGTCCAGTCACTGCCGGGCGAATGTAAAGTCCGGCCACCTTCGGCCCAAAAATATACCTTCGGCTCCACATTCGGTTTTAGCTAAAATCTGCCGAAGGTTTGCCCAAAGCCGAAGCTTTGTATTTGGCTGAAAATGCACGTACTATTACGAATGAAATAAAATTCAGTTTATCATTTCTGGAAAACTGCATTTTATTTATTTAATGGGTATATTTATAATTACTATCAACGCCATAACGCAGAAAGTAACAGTATAAAATTTGCTTTGTTATGTATATTTTCTAGTCGTTGTTCTAATATTAAACCTTCGGCTTCGGCTTCTGCCGAAGGTTATGGCAAGAGCCAAACAATCGGTTTCGCCCAAAAACTAACCATCGGTTGGATACTAATTAAGTGGTCCAGGTTTATATAGACTTTTGACATTCCACGCAGCATATTTCAACTCCTTATATGGATGTGTCTTCGCGTTTGTCATTTGCTATTGGCTTGCCGGCTATTTCTCTATTACGATTCTTTCATGATATAAAATTTTTTTTTGGATGGGATATCAACCCTCACTTAAAAGTATTAATCAAAAAATAATAATTATTTGTTGTGTCAACATTTCCACGACAACTAAAAGTCTTATACTATTAATTTTGCGCGGCATTATGCATGTTTTAATTTTTTAAATGCTTCATTTTGGCATCAAAATTACGGTAAACAAACCATTAAAAATATTTATTAATTACATATTTTCAATTGTTTTGTCTAGGGCGTAGTAATTTCCTAATGCCTCCCTGGGAACGTCTAAAATGGGATACGGGTGGAAGCAGGAATGTATGGACGACTGTCGATCGTCGATCTTAGTTTGAGTTTCAGTCTCGGTGTGTCTTTGTGCTCCGCGGTGCTGATGTTGACTATTGACCTCACTTTACTCAGAATGCCAGTCTTCATCTAAGATTTATCAGTGAAAATTTTGTTTGTGTTTAGGTACATATCCAATTTATTGATTTAAAAAGTTTATTTATCAAGGTAATGTTTATTCCTTTTTTTAATTTTTTCGATTGTTTATAATTTATGCTTCATTTTTAAATTATCTTTACAAAAAATGTAATATTTTCTTTGTGTACATGTGGTGCTATGGTGGAGCTACATATTTCAATGATCTGACAATTTATTAAAGCACCCACAAGTGATATACTTTTAATTGCCTTGCGACTTGATAATCAATGTTATTTATTTGGTTTGTCAAGTTTCTTAGAATTTATAATTTAGTTATGATGTTATCTCTTCACTTGATCCATATTATTTTCAATTTTAAAATACGCAGTGCTTATATATACATAATACCTATACACTACTCGGTGCAGATGCAATTTTATGCGGTCATACGATAATCCGTGGTGCATTTTTTATACGCGCGGGAAATATTTAAAAAAAAATTGCGAATATGTTTATTTCTTATTGAATTTTTAACAAGTCTCTTTTTTTTACTCCTGTTATAAGGTTAAGTGGCATCGAAATTGAACATTAATTTATTGTATAAAGAGTTTGTTTGACCCAAAGATAACCAACACAGAGGTCAGCGCCACCACAGACACAACAGTATCTACTTTTACGCATACATTGCCGTTTTTTGATAGTAGATAGTACTAATAATTTATATTTCACATTTATTGAATGATGCAGATAGCAATAAATTGAATTAGTTCATAAGATATAAGTATTGTGGTTTACGCTTGCAACTTCCAAGTTGAATTACGAACTAAAAGCGAAAAGTGTGTATGTAAAAGGTAAAAATAACATTCCATTTTAAATTTAATCATCGCGGCACGTCAGTGGAGCTCTCATGTGCATTAAACATATACAAAATACATACACACGCGTGTGCACATGTGGTATTTGGCCTTTCGTCCATGTGCCGCTGCGTGTGTGACTCACCCGTTCGAGATGTTAAAATACTCTATTAAACAAATTAATTGCTTATTTGATATCCCACACTTCAGGGTACAGGATACAACAGGTAAAAAAGACCATTCAGTTTAAGTATCTAATTTGTCGGGAGGCTAAACATTTAAATAAAGCGTTGCGACAAGGACTTGTTCCCACAAAACTATATACTGTGATTAGGTATTCAATTATAAAAAGATCAATACTGAGGAGAATTTTCTTATATTATTGTTATTTATACCGTATTAGGTTGATACCTAGCTAGGTACTTCCTATTTCTTCTTAATTGTTATTATTTATAATGTACTAGGTACCTACTTACATGAAAGGAAAATATTGGATATTAATTAATATCATAATATGAAATATCTCATCTAATTGTGTCATTGAAAATTCTGAGAAATGATTAATTATATATACATATTGTACTATTATATGTGCAAAGCACAGTATACGCGTGTAAATAAATCATTATCTACAAGAAGAAACGTTTCATAGTAATTGCTAGAACACTTTCGATAACAGTAGTGGATCTAAATTCGCCCAAATTTTGTGATTATCCTTTGGCATTTCGCATACATTTTATTAATTTATTGCATAAAATGTAGGACATTTATGGGCTAGATGCGGGAGAGGGGTAAAAGCTTATGAAAAAATATCTGAGTTTAGTTGAATTTTTAAATTTGTTTTGACACTTCTGTGGCATTTGTGCACCACAATATCATAAAAGAGAATATTTTGGGGATAGGATAAAAAGTGCTGCACTTATGATTAAAAATATTAGAGTGGTAATCTATATAATAAAATTGTTTCACTTCAGGATTTATATGCAATAACTAATTAGATAAAGTTATAATATTAATGTCAGTCAAATTTAATTTATTGACATTTATGGTAATCTAATTTCAGAAAATAAAAATAAAATGAATCTGGGCATTTTAGCTATGAATTAATTTTAAGTGGGACGTGTGGTCCAGTTATAAATTCAGGATACGTGTTCTTAGCTTTAGTTCTTAATTTTTCAGCGATTAGAATCGGGCTTCCAGAAAAGGTGATGCAGCTAACATTTGAGTTTAGGCCGAGCCAGAGTAGCAGACAAGCAGTCAACTGTCTCACAGTCTGGATCCGGACGACTGAACGCGTAGTAAATAAAAAAATATTAATAATTCCAGACTGAATTTCCACGGTGCACATTGCTGGCTCGAGGATTATAAATCAAAGTGAAAATAAAACCGGCTTCAGAATTAAATGTGTAAGTGCTCGAGATCCATCAAAAGCCATTGAAAGCTTCGCTTGCCGCGCCCTCGTCGAATACACCGTGGGTTTAAAAATCTAAACATTGTATTTGAAATCTTTCCGAATGAAATTTAGAATCGGCCATTATGACAGTCGTTTCTTTTATGTGCGACGATAATGTTCAAATGATTTACTTTTTTTTCAGAAAAATATGAAAATTCTTCTATTCGCACTGGTCTTCACGGTGCCCTTTTTCCCATACACACTGGGCAGAGAAGTGACGTAAGTATAATAAATAACATAATAATGTTAAAAATACTTCAATAAATTCTAATTTTGAAGATATAAAAAGTTTGACAGTTGTAAATCCACCATAATATCATTATCGTTATGTAAAAGTAAGGTATTTTATTGAACTTTCAAAAATACCTAACAATAATAAAATAAGTTCATAAATATTACTTTTTTATTCAAACTGTCTTAATTTGGCCACAGAAACTGATCGTTACAATGGAGCTGTTAAATGAACACATGAAAGTAATAAAACTACATCCTGTTTATCCAAGTTGCATGTCGTGGATCATTACAGGAGTCTGTCTCACATGCAGGCCTTGAATGTTGAAAATATTACACCGGTGTGGTCCCAAGGCCGCATCACACCGCGTGATTTTATAAATATCACTCAATTTTAACACAATAAATATTTAAATGGTTTAAGTACACATCTAAACGAGACTAGAGATCCAGTTCTTTGAATGGTTCCGGATGAACCGGAAATCAGTTCCACTTCGTCATGCGATTATTCCGTTTCGTCAGATGAAACACAAATTCATAGTAGGTACCTATAGTAAAAATGTGCAAGTCGTGTCGTGTAGCACGTCCCTGTACATGAACGAAAATGGCCTTCCTCTGTACTATTTTGCCATTTCAAATTGATATTTTTTTGAAAAATAAAACAGTATGTATTGTTGATTTCTGTGATCTTTATTAGGAAATCACAATAATTTTTCATACATTGGATGTGTAACACACGTGCACAATATTTTAGGGGTAGATACATATTAAAAACATGTCAACCATTTCAGAGACATAAGCATTTAAAAAAAATATTATTTCGATTAATTGAAATATTTTATGGATTCCAAATTAAATATCGATAACAAAAAGTAAAAGGTCATCGAGCTTCGAGCGGCTAGACTATGCTTTGTTACGGGATTTAGGGCCTAAAGCAAAGATATGTGTATATATATATTTATTTCGTAAATATTTATTTAGAAGTTAGCTCAACATGATTTTGCAATAATCTCATGATTACAATTAGATCGTCTAATGTGGACCCCAATGCACCGCATTAGCTTAGTTACACCGCTGATGCACAGAAAACCGTCAGAATCCATTAGCTCACCTATATAGTATTAACAATTAAAATACATAAAATGCTTTAATAATAAATACAAAATCTGAATCCTCGCTCGTCATCTTCGTAGTGTGCACAACGCATAGATAAGCACAACACGAAATAAAGGCCGTATTTATAAAATCTTGCTAATCGCGAAAATACTTGAATTCTGGTATTAAAAAGTGTTCGAAATCCGGTTCATACCCTAATTAAGATATGAGATTTTCTTAAAATATTGAATCGGGAAAAAATGATTTTCTTATTAAGTACATACGAATATTTATAATTTCTGTGCTCATTCAAGTTTTTAAATTCACGTCAATAAACAAAGGAAAATTAAAATTATAAGAGGCCACAGTGGCGTAACTAAAAAAAATTTGGTCACAATGCAAAATGGAAAAAGGGGGCCCTGTATATAAAATATAAGAATATTAAGTAGCAAGAACAATATTTGTCTTTTGTTTCTTATAATAATAGCACTATTCACGAAAAAATCAAAAGTATGTTTTGAACTGAAAAAAATGCAAATTTTACTTTGCGGCAATGGTCTGGTTCCTAACTACAGTATAGATTTTTAGATATTTGATGTTTTTATAATAAACGTGAGAAATGATTTTTGAATTGTATTATTCAATTTCTCACTGTGGCAGATTTAAAAAAATATATTTGTCCGTATTAGCATTGAGAAAAGTGTCGATACTTGTAAATGAATCGATAAAAAAAGTATTAAGGACGCAAATCTTTTGGCCCTCTATTTAATATAGGCCCCAATGTGCCGCTTTGGCGTAGAGATGACAATTCTTTAAGTAATATTGTAGATGACAAAAAACGATCTTATTAACAAGCTTATTCCTTCGTTGTTGTTTCAATTTCATCTTCGTCTTCTTCCAGTTCATAAGTACACACACACGGATATGTTCCAAGTTGCCGTATACAGTTATAAGTAGTACATACCTCAATCATATGCTTACCAAAACGTGAAAATCAAATTTCATATCGAAATGTAAATCGCAATAACTGGAGTATTCCTGTAATACTAATGTAATGTACGAAACGCTCCGAACTTAAAACATATATTACTAGTGATGTTAAACCGTTATGTGACTGTGATTATGTCACTGATTGGTAATTGAGATTTAACGATGATTGGTAACTAAGATTTAACTGTTGGAGGTTTAATTTTTAGTATACCGGTCGTTGTTTGAAGAATTGCGTTAATCAGTTATCAATCATCTTAACAATCGAACACAATCACGTGTCACAATAACGGTTTAAATAACGACTTTACCATCACTATATATTACATAATGCAAAATTTCGAAAATAGATGTCGCCCCAATAGCGCAACATTGTCGATAATAATTAATATGGTTCTGATTTATAATAATAATAATAGATGTCGTTATCCATTTTTGTAAATAAAATGAAACACGCTCTCTAAAAATTTAATTATAAATATTATTTTTATTTACAAAAAAAATGTAGGCCGAACCGCGGGAAACCTAAATACGAAAATAAAAGAACATCGCCGTTGTCTAAATAATAATAATTTCTCGTAATTTTTGTATAAAATTAGTCACTCTTCCAATAGCCATAAATTTACCCATATTACTTATTAAACACCTCTATATAGTAACATATAAGGGATGAATAATTAATAACTTAGAAACAATTGAAATACAATTTAATTAATCCATACTCCATTAAAAACCACAAAATCCCTCCCACAAATAGGTAGAGGGCTTATGTATTGTATATATGTATGTATACACATTTCATTTAATTGAGTTGTTATTTACATCTATTGATGATAGGGACTGCGCCTCTAGATGCTAGTCGTGACAAAAATATAATCCATTGTGTGTGTAGTACAATATTCAGTTTATTTAAAATATTTCAATAGTCATATTGTATCAAAAGCAACTATCATGTCAATTAATGATGTTTAAAAAATTACATCCTTAAATTTGTTAGTTATTGGCCGAGAGACAAGATAGATGCCAATGCTGTTAATGGGAATGGTGCTCTTCGATTCAAAATATTCAATATAATAGTAATAATATAAGAGCTTCGAAAGCTGTGATTCCACAAGCTTTTTTTTTCTTATGAACAATTTCAGGGTTTACACAAACTGAAATCTGGTCACCCTAATCACAAGACATATGATTATTTAATCAACACCGATCCATTCAAGAGCAATCACTATATATTTTTCCAAGATGCGTGATACTCTTCGCCAGCCATACTGGCAAAGGGCTGCAAAATTTACAATGAGAACTGGTGATTACGAGAATGATTGTCAAGAAAGACCCACAATACCTGTGTGGGTCGTTGACTGCAAATAAATGTAATGAAATAACTGAATGTTGTAAAATAATGAATCCGAGTATTTGGGTGAGTGATCTATGGATGTATAAAACAATATATAACATACAAGTTACTGGGTACCTGAGTGCCCAACTTATGAAATGATCATTTGTTAAACCTTATTTTTTGTGATTTGATCGTATTTCGGAGACTTTGGATACTCGTGTATTTTTGGCGATCAAATATTATAATTTAAAAGAATTCAATATTATTTTCTACTTGCATATCTCAAAGATGACATCAGTTTTCTATACATGTGAACAGGTGTTATCCATCTGATATATTACACTGTGGAACGTTCTAATAAGCAAATTTACTTGGAATTAAAACGTGGATGCTGAGAGGAGATAGGAGAGGATACTTCTTATTGCTCCCTATGATGTGGATACATCAATATTCATCTATTATTACTATATTGTTTTATGTGTAAACAAGTTCAACATATATATTTTGCTTGAAAATTTCACTGAAAGAATTTATTTTCAAATGAATGTTCCGTTAATTGGTCAATTTCTAGAAGTCAAGCTCAAATGTTTTTTAAATCTATTTTTAATGTTTTTCAGACACGAAGACATTCGAGATGCCATGCTATCATTAGTTCATATGTTCAGAGCTTCGGATGACAAGCTAGAGAGGCACGAATTTCGAGAAAAAGCTTTAGGAGACCAATTAAAGAAAGCATTAGCCGGTTTGGATAAGCGTCACAGATCGCTGGATCCTCTTAAAGGAGCAATATCCAGGCTAGATGAGCGGTTATCCAATGTAGAAACTATACTCATCCAGGTAAGATACTATTACATATATAAATACATATTATCTTAAGAGATTCTTTCATTTTCACAGGTTCTTGCTTAGAATCTTGTTTCAGAATTTTTATTTTGTTACGTTTAAATCTGACCACAACTGATCATTTATGGTCTAGAGAAGCCCAAGTCAATATTAGAAACTATAGATTTAAATTTTATTTTACTTAGACCAGTGTTTTTCAAAATTTTTACCAAAGTGGTACACACATCAGTGACACACCAAGCATTGCCAGAATAATAATAATAATTAAACATGGCACTCCCTATAAACAAAGTGCAAATCACAAACTTTGTCAATTCTTGTGATTAACAAAGTTTTCATTCAATTCATTCAGTGATCAAAGCAGTTTGGGTCGATAGAGTACGGCAAGACGAGTGTATAAAATAAAATGGTTTAGTGCGCATTAGATCAGCCAGTTTGCTAATCCATCGTCGTGTTAAACATGTAGATGAGTTGTTAAACAATGATCACTTAATTGCACCTAACTAGCTTCATTTCTGCCGATTGTTGTTATGGATGTAACTTGTGCAGATTATGTTCTTTATTGATAAAAATTAAGAAAATTTGACGGCATACTAGAATACTCGCAGCACACAAGTGTGCCGTGGCACCCCGTTATAAAACACTCTAGAAAACCCTATATTAGATTTTATTCATTCAAAACTGGAACTTAAAATAATGGTGATCTGAAAAACAAGCACCAAAAACAAATAAATAAAAACTTGCAAATCCATAATTAATAACATAATTGTATAATTAATTACTGCATCTATTTATAAAGTGTTAGTATTTGCTAAACTTATTTATATTGTAGTTTAGAAGATAAAGAAATATAAAACAAGCTTTCATTGTTTGATTTATAACTCAGTCTTTGAGTAATAATATGTAATGCTAAGACATTAACCACAATATAAATGTACAGTTATATTGTCAAAAGCGATCAAAAATGAATACAATTTTGTAACGAAATAAACAAACTTTGGTCACCACATATTTTCAAAATAAAACCATTTTTTCTGCACAAATAGCAATGCAGTGGTACCAATTCACTATTGCGTGAAAATATCACTGTGACGCACTTGTCCTTCAATGGCATCCATGCATTATCAAGTAGCTTCGAGAGTATTTATTTTATGTATTACTTTAATTATATTTCTTTAAATTTTAACAGTAAAATAAGTAATCTACTATATATCTTCATAAAATGCTTAAAATATTTTTATACAATTGTGTGACATCTTTTTTTCAATCAGAAAGACGAAAGAGAGAAGCAACAATTACAGAAAACAAATGAAATAATTGATACAGTGCAATCAACACTTCACACTTGGAGTGCTAATATAGCCAGCATGATCAAAACTGAAATAAATGGAATAAATATACCGATACCTGATTCAACCTCCACTAATAACAAACTAGCTGCCTTGGAAGAAAAATTTAATAATAAAATAGAAGGCGTAAAGCAAATTGTAGACAGTATTAAAGGCATTGTGACAGATTTAAAAGAAAGTCAAAAAGTGAAGGTAAGATTAAATATTTATAATATAAAATGATACTTCACACTAGCCAAATAGCCATGGAATATTAATTGACATGGCAGTTACTTTGTGGTACAACGTGATAATTTAAATTTTTTTAATAGACTAAACTTTGTAACTACACACACACAATTGAGTTATATTTTTGTCACAACTATAGTTTCAAGAGGTGCAGTCTCATAATTTACACATGTTGATAAGAAGGTCTGCATCTCTCGAAACTACAAAAATATAATTTAGTTGCGTGTAATATAAAGTTTACTTTATTTAAAAATAAAATAGCCCTCAAAACACTGCTCAAATTACTCAAACAAAGTTGTAAAAGATAGACTCAGATTATTGATGAAAAGTCTGTGTGGTTTTCATTTCATATCAAAAGTCAAAGTAGCTCTCTTTTATATTCTGTGTTCACGTGCACACTGAATCTTTGAAAATTTAATACATCGCACTGAATCTTTTTCATCTCAGTTAATTATTTTTTTAACTAACTAACTTACCATTATGCTGTTTCTCTGCGGGGGTAGGCAGAGAGGATAGTCACAGAGTCACACTCTGTCCTGATACACAATTCTCACCTCATCTACATTCATAAATCTTCTTATACAAACTCGCCGATTGTTAAGGCTTCTAACAGAACCATCCTCCATTATCTGGTTTACCTGGTCTTACCAAGTCTTCCACAGACGTCCTCTATTTTTGGCGCCATCAATATTTGCATCATATATTTGTCTTATTATTCACTGGGTCCATATGACCAAACCACCTAAGTGATCCTTTCTTAATCTTACTCATTATACTAACATCAGCTTTACATTCTTTCTTTATTTCTTTATTCTTTACTCTGTCATGATTTGCCACATATACACCTAAGTGATCTCATTTCCACTGCATTCAATCTACTTTTGTTCCTCTTCTGCCAGCTCCAGGCCTCTCCTTCATACATCAGTGTCGGTACCAGGACTCCATTGCGCTTTCACTTTCACTTAATTCCCTTCAGTCACCCTCCTTTAGATATCATTCTCAGCCTTTCCATTTCTATCAAACATACTTCCCAAATACACTACTCTACTTGTTCCAAACATTCATTACCTACAAGTATTTTGCACGGTGTCTTGTTTTCCTCCTTCTCGAATAGTATCACTTTCGACTTGTTGGCATTCACAATAAGGTTGCTTTCCTTGCATACATCGTACATTCTACTCACTAGACTCTGTAGTTCTTGTTCATTATTCGCCATTAATACTGCATCATCGGCGTACAATAAACAGCAAACAATCAAATTGCCCATTTTTGCTTCTACATTCCAGTTCTTTCACACAATTATCCATATACAAGTTGAACAGCCATGGAGACATTACACAATCCTGCTTGATCCCTTTGTAATGTCAAAGCATCACATTCCATTGAGTCTTACACATACAGAACTTCCTTCATATAGGGATGCGATTATGTGTATAAGTTTACTATTCACCCCGTAATCAGAAAGTACATTCCATAACCTTTCTCTTACAACTTTATCATATGCCTTTTGTAGATCTACGAAGGCACAAAAAAGTTTTTGGTTTTTCATCAAAAACTTTTCCGTCATCACTCTTAGAGAAAAGATCTGATCCATGCATCCTCTTTCATCCACAAAGGCCCCTTGCATGTCTTTTGTTCTTGCTCTTTCTATTAAAATTCTTCCATACAGTTTACCAACAGAGCTCAGTAGACTAATAGCCCTATAGTTACCACATTCCATTTTCGACCCTTTGCCTCTGTAGAGAGGCATAATGAAAGCCCTCCTCCAATCTAACGGAATGTGACTCTCCTCCAAACATTAATTGAAGAGCGTATGAAGCCACAAGATAACTAATGGGCCACCAACCTTGATTTACTCAGCAGGGACATTATCATACCCCACAGCCTAACCATTCTTCATGTTTTATTGCACACTTTATTTCTTCCATACTTATTGCATTCATATCGTTTTTTATCATTCATATTTATCCCAGGGAGCCTTTCACGGGATTCCTCATTTGCATTCTCTACACTTTCACACGTTTCCTGGAAATATTTCATCCATCTATCTTTTATTTCATCCTCATTCATTAACATCTCTCCATGTACTAACTTAATAGCTTTCATATTTACTTCTGCTTTCAGCACCACATTGGGATTTTTTGACCGCCTTCCAGAAGAATTTTATATTATCCTGAAAATTCAGTCATTTTCACTCCTTCCTCTCTTTTCAGCCGCTCTTTCCTTTCTTTAACACCAGATTTAACTTTTTTCTTACAGGCATTGTACAGGTCTTTTGCTCTCGTGTATTCATCCCCATTTACTGTCAAAAGATAACGCCAGGCATTCTTTTTTTCTTTCATAATCTGTAGGTACTAAAAATTAAATCAACCTTGACTGTATTGGGAAACTGTAAATTCCTGGCAGAGAATAGATTATTAGTACACATATGAATTAAATAAGTGTTAATAGAGTGTACTATGAAGTAGAAGTGTGTAGCGGCAATTGCATTTATACACGGAATGTGGAAGAGCGATAAGGATGGGGAAATTGGAAAACGTAGCCGGGATTTTTAAATTAAACCAGGAAACATGCCATTTTCATGCAATTGATAATATTATTCAACATGTATAAAATTAATAATTTTTTATATAATACAGGAAGACGTCAAAGAGCCAAATTTGCAAGAAGAATTGTTTATTAAACATATTGATGAAACTGAAAAACTATTAACAAAGTATGATTCTAAACTAATGGAGTATCATGTCAACATATCTAAAATAAATACAGAACCTGACCCATACGGAGAAATATCTTTAGCTGACGAGGCGTGGCATAACAAAATGACAATAGGTGATTTCTTATATGTAAAAACAATAAACAATGTACATGTTCCACAAATTTGTACATATCACATTAAACTATTTTGTATTATTTTCAGCTCTAGAAAAACAACAAACAAATATGCAGGATATTAAAAAATCTCTTCAAAATATTGAAGAAGCCATTAAAGAATTACCATCGAAAAATGATACAGATTTTTTGAAGAACCAAACCATTGGTGCATTCCAAGTGGCAAGCTATGACCAGCTTAGTAATTCTGAAAAAGGTGCCATGAGTATACTATTTCTAAAACTGCAATAATTATTATTAGATCATTATAATCTATTCTAAATGCATTTCATACCGCAGTGATATTTCTTACCAATATTATGTAAGACTTTATTATACAAAAACAACAATGTGAATCATAAGGCATGTGCACTGGGTACCACTGAACGCTATTTATAAATCTCCAGTGTTCGGTATTCAACATCTCAGGAAATTTAAAGTATTTATTTTAATTCAAATCATGCCAAAATTATTCATAAGCTTAACCAGTGACGACATATCTTGTTCACATATAAAATCATGTTATCACCTAGCGATCGCTTCAGTTAATAAAGTTATAGATTTCCATTGACATTTTTAAAATAGGTCAAAAACTTGAGGTATTAATTTTTCAGGTATAATGAGGCTTTCATCCCAGTTATCAGAAATGAAAACCTTCTACCAACAAACTCAAGACGAAGTGACAAAAAGCCTTACAGATACTGAAACGATGTCAGAAACCATGCACTCCGAAGTGGTCAAAAGCTACGAACAACTTAGAGCAGAGGTAAGGCTTAAAAGACAAGCATTTAAAAAAAATATATTGTGGCGTTGTTAAAAATAATTTAGGATTTTTCTAATTTCTAGGTGCAAACACTGTCTAAAGGAGAAAAAGTCATGTTACAAACTGCAGATAATGTGCTGGATACAAAGCGAAGAATTGAATATGGAATTCATCAGATTTTATTGGAAATTGGAGCACTTGTTACAAATCAAGGAAAAGACCTTAATCAGACAGTGAATCAAAGGTTTGATGATATAGAACATTCTATTGTCGACAGCCAAACTGGAGCGATGGCCAACTTAAGTTCAAAAATCGAACATGAAATTTCACAAGTGTGGCGACAGATTGGAATAATGTACCAACAGGTTACAGCTAGTAACACTGCCTTGGACAGACTGCAGGTGAGGAAAATTAGATAATTGGAAAGGCTTTCATTTATTATATATATATATATATAAATGAAAGCCTTTCCAATTTAATTGAATTATATATATATATATATATATACTATATATATGTACATATATATATGTATATTTCAATAGCATTAATTTTGTGCATATTTATCAATACACCTTTAATTCCACAATTTATTATGCTTTGAATTTCGTATTTGATTGGTCTGCCTTGAATTAAGTTGATTGAAAAAATATCAACGGTATTAACCAATCTAAGTTAAGCTTAATTGATCAGATTGTACGAAAATATTAGTGATTAATACAATCTTTCATAGATTTTTTATTCAGTTTCATTATTTTTTAACATATTGGCCTAAACATGTGTGAATCAAGGACCCATATTTTGAATGTGATGTTTCTTAAAATCACGTAATATTTTTTAAATACTGATTTGGTAATTAAATAGTGTTGCTTAACATTTTTAACGCAAATGGCTTTGTAAAATGTCAATTTATTGTGAGAGCATTTAAAATAACAAAACAATCACTAATTTAAAAAAAAAATTATAGGCAGATCGATTAACATGCAGATGTAAAAAAAAATATTGCTATGCCATCTTAAATACTTTTTGTCGATTGAGTAATTTTTATATATAATTTTTAAAAAATATCTGAAAATTTTATATACAATTCTTCCTCAGCTGAATAGCCAATTTTTCCATTTTTAACTAATAAGAACGAACAGTAATTAAAAATATGATTTAAAAAAAACCTTTAATTACATTCACACATTAACTTTAATTTTTAACACAACTTTAATTCAAAAGTACTGTACCGTACCAATCCTGAATTTTGTTTCCATGTGTCATTGTCAATCAATGACGAACCTTTTAATTTTAGTGTGTTATATTTGTCAAATACAAACTGGATTTTGGTAATATCGCTTACTATTTAATTTTTGAGGAGCATACACAAATTCTAAGAGAGATTACGAGACAAAGATTAGACAAAATATATAAAACTTAATTAAAATTATTATTTATTTCTCAGGCACAAACAGAGCAATACGTTAATGGTACTGTTAAAACGATGGACAGCATGGAAGGAAAGGTTTGTATTAATTGAACTACCTATTATTTTAAAACAAATCATTATATGTATATTAAACACGGCCCATTATACCGGTTCAGCAATGTATGGGAGTATTTTTATTTTAATCCATTTCGCCGAGCGCGCAAAGAATGTTACATATTATTGGTAACATTCTGTAAACAGTATTTAAAAATAACACCATCTCCGGTTGGTGCAATAGGTCAAAGTTGAAAATTTCCACATGTAAAAGAAATACAATGAATAGTGAAGTAATGTAGTAACAGAATTGACTGTATGCTTGAAAGAGGGTATTGGAAAGTTATAATAACGCAAAATAACATAATCCTCATTATCCAGCTAAAAATATTGCAGAACTGGTCAATCCGTTTACACGTATAGAAGTGATTCTTATTCCTCATTCAAGAGTATGAATTCCGGTGATTCCTCATCATTATGTTTAAATAAAAAACATAAAACACAATATTTAATTGTATAGCATATCTGTACAATTTTTTTTAAATATCTAGGAAACATTTTTTTAAATTAAGGGAAAACTGATTGATATTGCTATGCTTAATATGATTTATCTATATTATCTGTGGTGTGGCAGTGATCATAAGGTTCCATTAAAAGAAACTAAATTAAATCAGTAAAATTAAATTAAAATAAACAGAAAGTTTACTTAAACCTGTTTGAACAATAAAAAAAAATGATTATGAAAAATTTATAAAAAACCAATCAGAAGCTCGAGCTGTTCCTCGTAGCAAAACAGCAAATATCGCAATGCCTTCAATCTTTAGGATCTCCATGAAAGAAATTCAACATTTTAATCTGAAAGGTGTACTTTAAATTTTCCAGTTTGAACTTTAATTTTCCAGTTTGAAATTCGAGAAATTCTACACAAATTACATACTCTTTCAAGGTGAAGCTAATATTTAAACTGCTTATAAATACTAAAGGACGTTATTTGTCACATTACGATAGAAATTAAACAATTTATTGATGTACCTAGTTGATATATATAAATATGTTTTGAAATCAGTCAGAGTACCTACATATATTTAGCACGATGTTCTACATTCAAATTATTGTGACAGCTTAATTTATCATTTTGTTTATTGAGATCGATTGAAATATACCACGTTGCCATTTTGTGATCATAGTATTTTGCCTCGTTTAAAAGACAACGGTGTTAAATATATATGAAATAAACCATTGCGACTTACATACAAAATAACACATATAAAATGTTTATATTCACAATATTTTGAGTATATCCAAATTTTTGTAAGAACACAATTGCTGGATTTGTCCCCAGAGGGATTGTTATCAGTGATCACTCAAGCCAGCTGAGGACAGGCTGTAAGTCCTGTAATACCCGTATCTCCCATGCTTCCCATATAAAAAACAATAGCTTTGTCTCTATAAGATATTTATAATATGTATGTACACAATTTTTACTAATCTAGTGTATAACTTTTTATATAAATGAATAAAAACAACAAAATTGAAGGAGTTTAAGGAAAAATATTGAGTGATAACATGCCGAGAAAATCACAAAATGTAACAAAATTTCAAGTAGTTTTATAGATTTTACAAATTTCTTTTCAGTAGCAATACATAAATAGTTTTTAAACAAAGTTTCCTCTTAAAGACCTCCGCCCGCGCCATTTCTAAAGAATGCAACGCATTAGGTTTTATCCTAACACACTTTACTATCATCGGATATTATGAATTAATTTAATAAAAAAAATTTCCCAACAGGTTGGAATGATTACATCGAGAATGTCTGCAGTCGATGAGAATCTAAACTACTTGTTAGGAAAGTTATCTTTTGTAACTCGAGAGTTTAATCAAATCAGAATTGGCCTTGGAGACGCCTTGGACAATATTAAAGATAGCTTTTTAATAGTCCAATCCAAAATAAAAGGTAATACATATTTTCTTATTAAATGCGCACAATATATGAAACCACTCCGCAACAAAATCGTAAATCGGTTTTTACAATTGTTGATAGATAAGACAGAGCGTCAGCCATCTCAGATGATATACAGCGTTGTTGCAGGAAAGCTCACTTAGAAATTGTGTTTAATAGTATTGTTTAATTTAATAATATGGTTGTTTAATATACCATTTGATGCCCAAGAAGATAAGAATTTTTTTTTAAATTTAATTAAAGACCACTGTCCAATCGATACTTCAAACACTTTAAAAGATAAGATGTTTATACAATTAATGTACAAGAGATTGGACTTAATTCTTATTCTGGATCACATTCTAAGCTACTAATCATTTGTCTCAGTCTGCCAATTTGTCAATTGCCGAACAGCAATGAGATACGACTTTTGAGTTCAAGAAACAAATTCAACACATACAACCAAAAGAGAATACTATACCTTGCCAATCAGGGTATCCTCAATAGCAGACAATGCCTCTTAGAAGTCCGATGTAACAAAAATAGTTGCACTGCTTTTATTCGTCAAATGGATCATACACATTTGTTGGCAAGTCGGGTTCATATTGGAATGTGAATTCTCCAGACTTCTAGCGAGTCCTTTTTATGGCACCCGCCTTGTCACAACTTAACAATTCAAGCATTTGTTTTTATTGTAATCATACAAACCAATGTTGCGCCCATGCCCAGGTGAAACTCAAATAGTCTGTCTCCTCATGATTATGTTATCTTTGTGAGATGGCTAAATAAGAATATATCAATTTTTATCATTCCTAACTCTTCTATTTTAAAGAATTTCAAAGAAATTAATATGTAACAGATCAGTACTTTTGTTTTTCCCGATCGAGCCCATGTTTTACACAACAAATCTTGAATATTATAAATATAAGAAAGTTTGTGATGAGATATTATTAAATGTAGTAAACAAATAAATGTAATATATAATTTTTGAAAATTAAATTTAATGACACAATCTTCTCACACAGAGAAAATGAAATGCAAAATATGAACTCTATTGAGATAAGCAAAAATGCTTAAACATTACTTATTTTTTGTTTTTTTAAAGTACTGTTGAATGATTATTATAAGAATGAAACTTTAGGGAAAAAATTACATTTAATAAAAAACGTGATAATAAATGCAAGTAACAATTTTAGAAAAAATACTTTCAAATTAATATTTTAGGCAAAAACTGCTTACAATTTAAAATCATCTTCTCAAACATCTATTGAGTATATATTGTATTTAAATCTTCTGATCGTGTCGGTCCTGTTAACAGCCAGCTTCTTGAACACCAGTTTATCCCATAACATTAAAAATTGAAAAATATTTAGGTGGCAAAAATTAATAAACAGCAAAAAATTTTCCTACTTTTGTATGAGAACAAAGCATTTTTCTAAAACCTGTTTAATCCTTAAATAATATAACATGTCTAAATATAATGTTATGTAACCAGTTTTATTTTGATCATTTTAGAGGCAGGACCTGGACCTCACAACATCCCAAAAACGGAAATGCCATCATCAGAAGAAAATAAAAAATAATTTATTCTACTTAATAGAAAAGTAAAATGTGAGACACAGAGTACAGTTACGCTCCTTGAACTCTGAGCAAACCTTTCTATAAAGATCCAAAGATTATCTGTTAAACAATAGTTTGAAAAAACTGTAACAATAAAACCTCATTTCTCAGTCTTCACTTCAATTAGTATGGCTTCGTACTAAGATGAAACTGAGAAACCGGATCAGAGGGAGCGATGAGAAAAATTCTATATAGTTATTAAAAAAAGTTAGGCTAATAATTCAGAAGTTTTATAAAAAATCGTTCTTTCGACACATGAAAACGAGAAAAGATTAAAATCTAAATATGCCCTTCCCTTCCACAGCCATGATTTGTGGAATGATATGAAGACATATTTATTCCAGTTGAGCATCTAAGTCAACAGTAGCAATTTTTTAATAAATACAGAATTTCACAGAATTGAATTTGACAAAAAATCCATATTAAATGTTTTCACCATTCAAAAGTTTGCATCCAATATAGTATGATTATTTGATACATAATATAGAATGTACAATAATTTAGTATTCAGATCAAAGTTCTGAATGTTTCAATAGTTTATAATGAAATGTTAGGATAAAAACAAAATCATGTATAATTATAAAATAAAAATAATTTATAGATTTTTGCAAATATTTAATTTAGGTTTCATAATTGTGTATCTATATGCAAATATTTATATTAATGAAAATGCATTCATTATGGTACAATGTACTGATGACCAATTTTATACAAATGTCACAAGAAAGTGTGACACATGGTAGCAAACATGTCCAAACAACGTTCAACGATAACGAGATAATGACGTAATATACGAAAAATAAAACCAACAACCGCATTAGATTAGTATATCTAGGAATGTGTTACGCTCTGTACAAGGTCAAGTATAAAACTAAAATAAATTATAATACATCTGACTTGTTAAAATTATTCATTACCCAGTTTTATTTTGGAGTGATGTACTTAGTACGTACACGAGACTCGGTTGTCGCGTTCACAACCACGTACAATCAATTATAACCTAAATATCTACTGCGTACTGAGGATATCTGTACCATTTTTCAAATATATTCATGGCAGAAATGTATTACATATCTATAAAATGCATTACAAACTTAACAATCTTCGCAGCTCGGTGCATTCAATTCATTTTGAAAATGTAATATTAATGCCAAATGAGTAAAAGCAAGTAGTACCAAAATGTAATTATAATAATGTCTTCATCCACTCCCGTGTCCACGTTAGCATTTTACAGCTTAAGCATAGTCTATTCATAGCAAATCATTGTCCTGCCAGATAGAAAAGCCTATTTATTTAAATATACAGAACCAGAACTCGAGATTTCGACGGTTCCTCATCTATCAATATAAAACTTCTTCATACATAGAAAACTAAATACAGGTATACCCCAATTTATGTATTTAACGTTGGTGTTTTGTTTGCATAATTTTCTTATGAAAAATAATTAATACAATAATTAACATAAATTAATGATAGATAAAAAAAATTATAACCATTTGCTATAAAATCAACTTTTCACATTTTTGATAAATGACCGAATACTTTTGGTATTTTATCAAGAGCCCCAAATAAAATATTTCTGCACTCGTGGTGCCTGTAATGGAAGCAGCTGCAATACAATAGACATCGCTAAGAACAAGAGCTAAAGAGAGCATCAGCAGTAATATCTCGCTTAATTTGGTCAAATAAATATAAATTCATGAAGTTTAATTCATCAACTCAAGTCACATTAAAAGACTACATTAAATATTTTACACAACTTGTGTAAATAAATACATTTTATTTATATAAGGAATGAAGTATGTATATGACAGCCACGGGTAGCCTAGAGGTAGAGCTCATGCATTCTGATCATGGGGTTATGGATTTGATTCTTATTGAAAGTAAAAAACATAAACATAATTTTTGAAATGGAAAAAAAAAATTGCATTCGGTCAGTTTAAAAATGTAAATAGTTGTTTGAAGCTTACAACAATATCCACGGTAGGCAATGTTTATGAATAAATATATTTTAATCATTTGTTATTCATTTGTAACTAAATAACTGTATATAAATTGGAGTATTACTGTATCCAAGATAAACCTTATGTAAAATTAAGTAACACTACCGATGATATTTAAAAAAATATGAAAATTGCTTACTAAAATATAAAATTTGTGCATAATTTCTTACACATTAACCAAACAAGGAGCACTGGATGCCAGTGCTGTTCACAAGCTGTGAAATATTTTCATTCCTATCTATCTTTATGTTATTAATGGACTTGGGATAAAAGTTGCTTGTACAATTCTACATATATTTTAGATATTGTTAAATGTATTATAATATGTTAATGAAACTATTTAAGAGAAATCAATACATCTTTCCTTAAAAAATTAAGAAAATGTCTCAAACCAATTACATATATATATATATATACAGAATGTAACAGACCTAGTCCACAATATTTTATGGGTGGATACCTGATTATATTACGAATCAAAAATGTTAAAGAAATATGTGCAAATCCTGCACTGTTGTGGAAAATATTATTGTTTGAAATTTTCTCATAATTATGTTAAGCTTGAATTCTATGTACTCCGAAAGAAATATTTGCGAAACTGTTTAATCTATATCTTTGCTTCAGACCCTAAATCATCTAACAAAAAAGAGTCTAGCCGCTTGAAATTCAAAGACCATTCATTTTTTGTATTCAATAAAATATTTCAATTAATCAAAATAATCTCATAATTACAAATTTTTTGAAATGCTTATATCTCTGACATGGCTGAGATTAGGCATATATCTTATGAACATTTTCGATTCGTAATTTAGTCAGGTATTCACCCATAAAATATTGTGGACTAGGTCTGTTACACCTGTAACTTGGAGTAATATACTCATACTTTGGGAATGCAAAAATGAAATAACGATTATTCTGCAAAACAAATACCGTGGCCAACCAGTGATGGAACTAAATGCTTGACACCTTGCGAAACGTGAAGTTCCATCTTGAAGTTATGAAATTACATTTATTGGACAGAATTCGAAATAAATTTTTAAATAATAATTTTAAGAATTTTAGTTCTAAAATTCAAGAATACTGGAAAAATTGAATTCTCGTAATTTTTTTCTGAAATAAATCTTAACTTTATTCAAGGATTTAATTACTACAAGCCATACAACAAATATTTTGTCTTTATCAATCCGAATATGTGATAGTGTTGCAAAGCTTTCCAAAGTTCAAAATAACTGGAACCATATACAGAAATGTTGCTGCCTGGGGAGAGTAGTGAGCTATCAGTGTGAAAGAAATAATTTTATTAGTAGTCACACGGATTTCTCTTTGGATTTGAAGTCAGTGATGGTATTTGTAAAGAAGAAAAGCAAGGCAACGTGCAAGATACTTGTGGGTAATGAATTTTTGGAACAAGTACATGAGTTTGTGTATTTAGAAAGTATGTTTGATAGAAACGGAAAGACCGAGTAAGATATCAAAAGGAGGGTGACTGCATGGAACAAAGTGAACAGCGCTTTGAATGGAATTATAGCTAATGGGAACTTGTCAACCGAGGCAAGACTAGCGGTACATAATGGATTCCTGATACCAACACTAATGAATGGAAATGAGGCCAGGAGCTGGCGGAAAAGAAACAAAAGTAAACTGAATGCAGTGCAAATGAGATCACTTAGGCGTATATGTGGCAGATCCATTTATGACTGAGTAAAGAATGAAGAAATAAGGAAAGAATGTAAAGCTGATGTTAGTATAGTAATTTTAAGAAAGGATCACCCAGGTGGTTTGGTTATATGGAACGGATGAACAAGGAGAGAATGGTAATATATGACACAAGTGTTGATGGCACCAGAAATAGAGGACACCGACAGAAAACTTGACATGTCCAGGTAAACCAGATACTGGAAGATGGTCCTGTTAGAAGTCACAATAATCGGCGAGTTTTTATAAGAAGGTGTATGAATGTGAACGAGGTGGGAATAGTGTGTCAAGACAGAAGAGTGTACCTCTGCCTACCCCGCGGGAAAACGGTGTGATGATAAGAAGTCAGACCGAAAGACAATAATTCATATATCTGCATAACAGCATTTGTAAAAATAACACCATGTCAGTAATTAAACCAGTTTTTTTTTAATATTTAATAAAAGAAAACTTCCCAAAATTTGAGCATTTCCTCTGAGACACTTGTATATTTGTGTGTATGTAATAATGCAAGTGAAAATATATTACATATGCTTATAAAAAGTCAAAATATACATTCATCGGGGCAAAACTAGAGTACCTCATAACAGATTATTAAATAAAAAAATTACAAGACAAGAAAAGTCAGACAAAAAATTTATATCTTTATATTAGTGGTCTGTTTTCACCAGGGGTTTATTGCAAAAAAAAACCATATAATTGTAGCAGCAGTCTTTACGATTGTTACACATTTTGTTTATATTACAAGGTACTGAACTTTGCCCTCAATATGACATTGCACTGCGTGCTACATAATAAAGAAATAATCATTTTTAAAATGAATATTGATATTGCAATAAAAAAGTACAGTTATATTTTATATAGTAATTAAACTTAATTTTATAAAGATAAACACACTGATAGAGTACATAAATTAATATAAATTGAGGCACAGCGATAAAACTTAAAATAACTTCCCTTCTAATTCTTTAGGGGGCCTATATGCCGCCTCTGCAGATGAGCAGTCGCAGAGATCATATTTAGTTTGGAAACAAGATGCAGTTCAGTAATTGTTACCGACGACACTTGTCTTCAACATTTATATAAAATTTTTAATATATAGAAATTGAAGATATAGCAAATTACACACCATCACGCAGTGATTAATTACTTGTTTCAATCTGAAATGATATATCATGTTTATGAATGTAATAGTGATAAATCAAAACATTAAATGGAAAACGAGGATTCAATTCAAATAAGTGATTGCTTTGAAAAGATAGTAACTTCTGTGAATTCCTACATACTCATGCACACACACATGCACGCACACACACACACACGCACACGTGTAAGTACTGTGTGAACACATAGTGTACATCTTTATTTACATCATCCGCCTATACATATTTACACTGTATTAAAATTTTATAAAAACTTTACACTGATTGCAGATTTTTGCCAATATTAAAAGGTGGCAAAAGTGACTTTTCAACTGTGCGGATCAAACCCATTATTTTCTACCACTTCTATAATGAAATGTATATCTTTACCACAATCGGTAACATTTATGTTCCTTAATACATCATAAATGTGAAGACTACAACTGGACAAGATGGTCGAATGTACGAAAATATAAAATAGCTTTCTAAACTTATACATGATCACTTGTGCTGTGCTTCAATCAATAGCAAGTGAGAAAGGGAGAATATCTAAAGAAGTATTAATTATCCAAATAAAGAGGCTGGATATCTAGTGTTAAGGTTTTCGTATTTGTTCAACTCCCCAAACATCAAGTACGAGGGTATTTGGGAAACAATATTAACACAGTTGAACTATGTGAATCTGCCGCATCCCCATCCCAAGTTTGTATTTTTTAGCAAATTTAAAAAATAGTTACACAAATTCAGCACCTAGTAAACCAGCCGTAATGCAGAGTGACACTGCAGTTTTGATATCAGTGACTCAAGCCAGGTCCATTCTTAGCCTTACACAGTATGCAGTTCCTTACAGCGTGCAGGAGAGATCAGACCGTACTCTCAAATAAATGTGAAGGTGAAGCCTATTAAAGAATCCATCAGGGAAGTTACATTCCTTGAACATAATTTCAACACTAAAAATAAATAGCGTTACATTTTATATTTAGAGTAAATCATTGAAAGCAATAATTTACTGAATTGTAATAAGGTTATATTATATAATACAAAAAACTTAGATATTCCTGTATTGATCTATTTACATATTGTCAAGACGCATCAATGGAACAATAAATTAATTTAAAAAATTTCTGTCCTATTTTTATTTACAAAATTCAATGATATCTACGGTATGTACTATCAAATACTTCGATAATTTTATAATCTTATTTACATATTGTCGTGTCGAGAGTAGAGTAAAATGTATATAAGTAATTAGTTGACGTAGAAGAGAAAATCAAACAATCGGAGTGCAAGATCACTACAGTTTCTAGCCGGCCCCGCTCTCTTCAACCCTAATCTCATAACTGCTATCTTCATCTTCACTCTATTATATTCTATCCGGTAAAAGCACATCCACTAAAACATAAGACATTGTCTCGCAGAATTATTTAAGTAGAAATTTAGTCACACCCGCGATCATCGCATAACAAAACTGTTAAAAATTCTAGTCAATGAACTCTTACGCCTACAAATGTCGGAGTAATATTAGGATGGACGACTGAAGCTCCTGGGAGAGGGCGGACGGTCCCGCTTATCTGCGCGTGGCCTTGGAAGAGGAGCGGGAGTGCGGCGTGTGGGGGGTGTGGCTACCCCCCGGCCGCTCCTAACTGGAGCACGAGGCGAGCGGAGACACGGGCGACAGCGGGGAGTCCCGCGGGCAGCCTGACAGCGTGACCACCACCTTGCGCGAGCCAGCGTGATTTCGGTGTTCACACAGCCAAACTCCCTGCCACGTGCCGAGGTTCAGCTTACCATCCGTGATGGGGATGCTCAGCGAAGAGCCTAGGAAGCACGCCTTCACGTGGGCCGGCTGTGCATACATAACATACTTATTAGCTGCACATCCACACTATTTTATTCCTCAATATCGTTACTTTTACACTTAATATTTTAACTTGACATTATCAATGCCAAATATCACGAAGTTTGATATCCAAGGATTCCTACCTTAAATGTTTTATCCAAGGAATCCTACCTCAATATTCTCATCAACATGAAGTAGAAACTGGCCAAGAATCAAACAGAATAATTATAAACAGACCGGTTTCACTGCATTATTGTCCTCAGGTAATGAAACTATTATATTCCTAAATGTGTATGTTCGCACAAGATAAGTTGTTTTAATGTTAAACAAAAGATATCTCTTGACATTCTCAAAACTGAATAGAGCTAGTACATACCATATCATCTGGTCCTTCGCAAGAATGCCTGTATGGTAAACCTTCGGGAACTATTTTATTTAACATCATTTCCATATCATCTCTTACATTAGGATCCCAACTTTCGTTTAATGCCAGACTGGCAGAAGTATGCATAACTGAAAATAAAATAAAATCTTAGGTTAAACTTGAAAAAACGACTTCTCAGAACTAAATGGATTCTCACTGTCAAATTGACAATCACAAAATATACAAGATAACTTGAGCGCTCCACTCGCGGGCGGATATCGGTAATTAGAAATATACCATTAGATGTATAATATTTTTTAACATTAGTTGAATTAGTAATATATATTTTATACGTGAAGCAAACTTCACGAGTGGGAGGGGGTGAGCTTTTGACCATGCGACATTTCTTGAGAAAAATACACTCACTTTGTATATGACAGAGACCCACAGAAAATTGAGACAACTCGGGAATTTGCTTAAGAATCTCCTCTGTTACCAAATGTACACCTCTGTGTTGTGGTCGCAGATTTAATTTCCTCTGAAACCACGCTGATCCGATCTGAATTCCTCTATTTGAAGCCATGTTGAATGCAAAATTCTTTTATTACCGACGAAGAAAAGCACACACAGTCGCGTTCAGTGTCACATTATTAGAGATAAGTTTAAGTTTATTCCATAATTATCATAAAAGAATCATTGTGACTTCGTAATAAATATAAAAATTAATAAAAAGGTTATAGAACAGATTCCGACACCCTATTTTCTGCGGGAAGATGAAATAGCCATAAGTGAAAGAGAAAAAACATACGACATGCTATAGTCTGCCCACGAATAGCTTACAAAACAGGCGACAATCACCTTTATGTAAATGAATATTAAGATAACGATTTCAGTGCTATAAATATTACATCGTTCTTGACGTATGGAATCATTATTTTATTATTTTTTGATATCATAATTTAATTCCCTCCTACTTAATACATACTTGTATTCAAAGATAATTTCAAATTAAAATCGTGGTTATAATAATAGTTCATATATTATTTTAACAATTTAAATTTATTAATTACATAAAATAATAAAAACAAGACAAAAATGAAAACCAAACAGTTCTAATCGGAGCCTAAAGAGGAATTTAAGGAATCACATGCCGTCGTTAGCTCCGCCTGCTATTGTGGAAGGACCCAAAAAAATTGGTCCAACGATCGTTTCGCTTTGCTTTTTTCTGTTATTTGTAGCAGTTAATGGTTGTATTAACGCCTGAATAAGCTTTAGCGCTGCGTTTTTCGTCAACATCAGTTTGAAGTAGAATATTTATATTTTGTTTAAAATGATAAAGTGTATTATGTATATATTTTTAGCCAAATATCGAAAAATTTAGGCCGCAAATCAAAACTGAACTACAATTTTAAAATACCATTATATCGAAAAACCATATAGAAAGGTGTCGGTATTTTATTTTCGTAGGTATGTGTATATTCTTAAAATGAATTCAGAAATTATAAAATAATTTTAAAATAACAAATACATTTATATTTTATGAACCAATTTGTATTGAGCCCTTTTTACTGAGTTGTTACATTATTAATCCTCTTTATCCTGGTTACATCATTATTACACTTCTATTTTAGACGCCATTGTGTTAGACCCACCACAAATACACACATATCAGATTACGTTAAATGCTGCACGCATTGGGGCTAAAGATCTACCATCAAGCTGCTATTGAATTGTCTAAGAACATTAGAGGGAACTTTATTCGCAGATTATCATTAAATTATCTAAATACACAGAAAACTTAACATTAGATCTTGGATGATTCTAGATGATTTCCAGTTTGTTGCATATCACCTCGCCCCTCCCCCCCCCCTTTTTGAGAGTTTAAAAATGACACGAAATTTTCTTAGGTATTATTTCTAATGCAGCTTTCGTGATGAATTTTACTGGGAAATGAATACATTCTATATTTAAAAAACAACGGATATGATATTCTTTTAAATCATTAATATTTCGCAGTCCACCAACGTAATTCCATTTAGGAAATTATCCAATAATAAAATATATTCCATGATAAAATATTTTTTTGTTATGTAGTTAGGTGCGTGTATGCAAATAAAACTTGACTTAAAAATCGAGTAAATGATAGCACATAGATAGTTAAGCGTGAAGTATTCGTTGTCTATTTAATTTTATATGTAGAGCAGAGTGACCTTTGCCTCTGCGCGGCGATCTTTATATCTCAATAATCTCCGAGGTGAAAAAGAAAAGTTTCATCCCCACTCCATAGAGATAAGTAATTGTAATTATTTCATCCAGACTTTACAGAGATAAGTAATTGTAATCATCGCCAAAGAGAGAGGTGTGGGGGGGGGGTTACTTGAGCAGAGCTTGACAGGGTTAGTTAGATCAAAAATTTACTATCTGTTAAACTGATACGTCGTTGTATCAAATAATGTTTGACACAGACCTTTAAATTATTATCAGTGGCCCTGGTGGTACTGCATAAACCATAACCCTCAGCACAATACTTTCTGAAGTCTGCGTATTTAAAACAATGTATTATTATTAAACATAATATGCCTGAAGTTCCATATTTTCACTTTTTTTGGTGTCGAGTATACAGATAATAATTAAAATTTTAAGAAATATGTAAATATAACAATATAATTGAAAATATTATTTAAAAAACAGAAGAATATTACTGATTTTTTAAATAATAACACATAAAGCATCCATTTTATTATTATTAAATAACAATAAGAAAATTATGAATTATACATTCATAAATTTCTTATTTTAAAGTAAAAGAAATCATATGTTATACTTATATCACATAATCCGCAAACTGAATTCGAAACAGCTTAAGAAACTTCAGTAGCGCATTCATCAAATTCAATCTAATCGAATGCTAAAAATATTTTCAGGTTTTCACTGCCATTCAGAAGCTTATGTAATGAAACGTAGTCCAGAGAGGTTGTAGTTTCATAGAAAACTCTATACAGAAGATAAAATCATTTCGAATGAAAGCTCTTTTATTTATTTTTGTGTTCTCATAGCCCTAAACAGTGAAATGTGGTCTTTTGTGCGCAATAAAGTTTTGAAACTCCTGGTCCTAAACCGTAAAGAAAATCATTCTTAAATGAGGAAATTAATATTTATAAAGTAAAAATTTTCACTCTGCATATTTATATTATTCTAACAAAAATATCCATCTATATAAACTAGTGTACACCATGTGTACACTAACCTAAGAATGAAATTCCCACAGATATAGACAACATTTCATTATGAAAAAGTCTATGAAAATCTGCAGGTTATTGTTTTTGACACATTATTTTCTAAGCTTACAATACTGCATTCTAGCGGGAATTACAAAATAATGATCATTGGCACTTTGTCGTATAATTTTATACATTAATTAACTAAAAAATAAAAACAGTGAATAATATCTTCAAATAGTATTATTAATAATTTTTAGACTGTTTAAATTTCAAATTATTGATGATTCAAACAAATGATGCAACAAAAAGTTAAAGCATGAATATTAGCATGTAGTGTTCAATTGGTGGGAGTGCCTCCGTTGCGTGAATTATTGAGGTGTGGCCTAACCACTCCTTAATTATTAATGATTAGGGGTTGAATATACAAAAATCTAAACCGGCTATTGATTTACATACGCTTGTGTCTAAGAATTTAGTTATTAGTTGTATTCATTTGATCTCTACATACATATATTTTTTAAATGGACGCTGTAGTTGATGGAATGTTTAAAAATGCGAAAGAGCCCGAGTGGCTCGAGCAAACTGTGTTTGGAGATTTCCGAGCTTGGCAAATCATATTTCTTACTTTGACTGGATTAACTGCTTTGAGTAAGATTTTACATTTTGTTCATTAATTTCTGAGTACATTGATACAGCTTTCTTTCTGGAAACGTTATTAATTTAAAATTTCTAAATATTCTCTTTAAAATTAACAATAATTATAATAGTCATTTTGTACAAAATCCAACATTTTTTAAAAACATTAACTGTTAAGTAAACAAATGAATTACTTACCTAATGTTAATATTTAAAAAAAAATTCAAAACCCCTTTAAATGATATTTTTTCCCTACAGAAACTTCATATTTATTATGAATAACTTTTTCAAATTTCTTTCTATATTTATTTATTTAATAAAAAAGTAAAAATGAAAAATGCACTTTTTAAAAAATATTCTAGGGTGAAACTCGCCGGGAGAATAAGTCAATGAAGTTTAAGTATCATTTTATAAATATCAGGTTCGTCCCTACTTAGCATATCATATATTAACTAATAAACCTTCAATATCAATAATGGAAGCTGATCTATTAGCAGCTTATCTGAATTAATAACATAAACGTACAATGGTCACAATAAAAAGAAATACTCTTTATGATTTTATGACATTAACTAGTACACAATGACTTGTAATAATTATTAAAAGAATTATCTAGGACATGATATTTTTAAATATTTTTAGGTTTTCATAGCCATTCAGAATCTTCTGTGTATAGTTTTCTGGGCTAATCTGCTGTGTATATCTGACCTTTCTAGTCAATGTTTCAGATCCTATTGCAGGATCCATCATCAGGGCTGATGTGATGTATAACTGTTAGTGTTATGGTTAAGTACTGGCTTGCAGTACCGTGTCGAAAGCGAGGTCTGTCATTTATTAGGTACTGGCTTGCACTACCATGTCGAAAACAGATGTTGTGTGAAGTGAGTAGTGTTATGTTAAGTTCCATCTACTGTCGGATCACTATCTGTGAGGGCTCTTCGACTCCTATGATTTTGAAGCGCTGGAAACCACAAGGTTTTTAATTTTAGGCCGTCATCCCTATTAATGTTCATTGGGTGTTTGTATATTTCAATTGTGTTTTTGACCAGACGTACATGATGACTCTTGGGATTTATACTATACACAGAAGATGATAATATTTATTATTAAATTATGTTCCCATTACAATATTTTAATTTTTAGCCATTGCTCTGTGTTGCTGCATAAAATTTCGAGTGCCAAGGACCAAGCAACAAATAGAGGCAGATTATCAACGAGGAATTATCACCAAAAAATTCCGCGAACAATTGGAAAGGATACAAAATTCTCAAATGGATATGATCGATTTAAAAGCTGGTGAATAGTAAAAATACTAATTAAATGTATTAATTAGAAAGATATACACATAAAATCAATTTTGTCAAAAAATTCTGTTGTTGTGCTACCGAGATTCGAACCTGGATCTCTTTCCAAACCAGAGAAGGTGTATTATTTTGTATGTATATCTTTCTAATTAATACATTTAATGAGTATTTAAAATATCACAGACCGTCTGTTCTGAATAATTACAACTTCACAATAACAATGTGTTCTCCTTAATAATTTTAAAAATCATGTTTTATTTCTATTTTTATACATTTCTAAATTTCTAACCTAATTCAAATTAAGCATATTTTATGAAATAGTAAGCCGCACAAATTTCTGGCATAGTATGATCGATTCATATGAAAAGTAGATTTGGCCAGGAAAGAGGAATGATAGTCCGCCCTCTCTGCTGAGTTGCCGAGGCTCATAAAAACCTGAAAAATTATTAAAGGAAAAAGCTTTATAAATACACTATTCAATGCCAAAACCAATAATAACTTATTAACTATTCTATGATTGTAGTTAAGAATTTTTTTTTTACCGAAATGGATTGTTTGTAATGTTTTTAAAGCTTTTAATATTTCATGCTGTTTCCACAATGTGTTCGCTTTAAATTAGATATAGGTGGGGAAGATTATATATTACTTCTTAATAAAAGATTCAAGAAAGATTAAGATAACTATAAATAAAATTAAAATTTAACTCTATATATATATTTTATTTCAGTATACAGATTATTATATTTCTTGTATTTGATTAATTATCAACCTTAACCCTTAACAGCATTGGAATTGGTGAGGGCAGAGTTCAAATCAGACACAGACAGCGAAAGAGAGCAACAAAGTGCTTCATTAATAAGCTCTGTAACATCACCAGTCCAAAGTAATGTATTACATTATTATAAAACAAATATTTACTATTTTTTCCACTTCAGAATATTGTCAAACAATTGAGTCTCAATAATTTATTTACCTACTTCTAAATATATCGTCACCAAAATAAAATATCTGAAAAAAATCAAAAAATATATTTTTTGTATAACTAGTTCCAAATGACCTTTTGCCAAAAGTGACTAACTGATATCAGCTGACAAAAATTAGGTACATATTTCGTATTTTACTTTTGCGTGTAACTATTTTGAATTCTAAAATTTCAATATATCGTCATTGCACATTAAATATGGTCTACATGATATTTTTTTACAAAAATGAGAATTGATATTCTTTTATTTGTTTTTTTCTTTTCCTTTTAAAAAATTAATCATGAAATTATAACAAATATAAAAGGAAATAGAAGACGAACCAAGTCTCGGCATCTAAAACTTCACATATAAATATAAACTATGTGACATGCGTTACAGTGCATATGCGTAATTTTAAATATGCTTTTAGTACCGCGTTTATGATCACATAGCCCGCTTTTTACATATATGATTTCAAGTGGCTCCCGCACGTACGCACATGAGCATTTTTGAAGTGATAAAATATAAAAATAATATTTAATATCACTGTTTTAAAATTAATAACCATTTGGTTTAGTTTTTTCGTTTTATTTAATAAAATTTTTGTATTTTTACACAAATACTTACATAATTAAAGAATTACAGATCTTTCAATGTGTATTTAATGTTCAATGCTACGAAACCTTTAATTTTACTTTACTTGTAATTACGTATTTAATTAATTTTGATGTAGAGGAGTCAGACTAAAGTTTAACATCAAAGAAAGGAGAAACATCATTTTCGGCAAAGCATTCAATATTTATTATCTTGCTTCCAAATTTGTAAGTAGGTATATAACTTTATTACTTTTAACTATATTTTATGAAAATACTTATTACATCACTGTGTACTTTAAATTTCAGTCTTCTTTCCAGGAAAGAATTACTGACACGAAAACATGGGAAATAGTATAACTGAATTATTGCTGTTGTTCACTAACAAGTTACACTTTTAAATTAATTCATATTTTTAAAAACTATTAATACTGTATTGGAATTAGGTTAAACTTCATTTATATAACATACTAAAATTAAGAAGTATATTATTATAAAAGTAAATTTTTAATTTAGTATATTTTATACTACATACTTATAAGTATATACATTAAAATGTTCATATAAATTTTCCAAATCTTTGTTTGGAGGAATGAATCAATTTTTTTTTTTGCCTGGGGTCATTGCGTGAATAGGGATCAGCATCTATTAAAGTTTAGAAACCGCTTATGTAATCAGCGGTTTGAATGTGTACATATCTAACAACTCCGCATCTCATTTATTAAATGTTTTAGTATAAATATTACTTATGAGACTGGAGGAAGTAAAGTGACATTTTGTTTCAAGAAACATGATATACAAAGTGGTCTGATCTTAATTTGATTGGTTTTCAGGTTCGGAAGATAATTCGTTTAAATCTACCAAACACCTAGGAGGCCTGCAGGAATTACCAAAAGATCCAAAAAAGCAAAACATCAGTTTTAGCAGTAAAATAGCAGCACTGGTAAAGATGTCTAAACAAAAATCAAATGAGCCAACGCAAATCATGTGTTAAGCACCGTAAAGATTTTATACGCTTGAGCGATGTGACCTGTTCTGAAGAAATCCACTACATTAATTGTAAAATTTAATTTTTAGTGCTTATATACACACTAGGCGTAGGCAAGTTTACTTCATGCAGTTATATTCAAAATAGCAATTGCAACTTAGTTTCAATGACAGATGCGTACGAGTCATATTCCTTTCTAGTACCATCAAATAGTAGATAGATCTAACAATGATGCATTTGGTGGTAGATGTTTCACAATGGAAAATGATACATGATACTCTTGGAATAATAACTACAATTCTACGCTCTTTGGGTTTATATATGTATAACTTTCTGGTATCGGGGAGGTAATTTCTCTAAATGAATGTTTAGTATAGCATTGTATTTGTTTTGTGTTAGTATATTTAACAGTATCAATAATTTATGTAATAATTTTATGCAACTCGTGAAAAATTGTCCGTGGATATCTCATATTTAAAATTGGGAAGTCCCAATAAATAATTAAACAGAAATATAAAACATTAATGGTTTAATAAACCATTTTATTGGGGATTAAAAATTTTTACTGAAGATAATAAATGGTTACTTTTGTAGTTTCAAAGAGAATTTGAGATAGAGTTTGAAGCAAGTTATGGGAAATACTTTCAATTGCTTATGCATGATAAAAAAATGATAATATAAGTTCTCATGATGGCGAACAGTATGATTAATCAAATTATATTTACATGTATTAATAATATACAGTAACACCCAAAGTTATGTAACACGCGACTTATGTAAATTCGCAGGTACGTAAAAAGGAAATCTTGAAAATGAGGAAAAAAAATTGAGTAGAACTACATAAAATTTTACATTTGATTATTATATTTCAAACATCTAATACCCAAGCGCACTTTATTTTGTGTACAACACTTGGTATGCATAAATGGCATTGTATAATATTAACTCGTTGACTGTTTCACACCCCGTTCGGGATAATTCGACTATTCTAACGAAAGTACCATGAAGATCGTTCGGCGGTATTGATGTGATACATTTTAAATCTATCAGTATTTATATGTTTTTTTGTTTTCTTTTATAAAATAAGTAATAATAAATATTATATTACACTCAATATTTATTATATATAATAATAAATATTGAGTTTTTATTTACGTAGTTACACTAACCAATTTACAAATTCGGCTTAGATAATATTCAAGTTACGTAAAGGTCTACGGAATGCATTACATACATAACTCGGGGTATTACTGTACAAGTGAATTTATTATAAAACTGAATAAAATACTTTCAAGAAGATTGAACAACTATCAATGTTTTTTTAGAAAGGTAATACAAATAGATAATTTTTTACTATCAATAAAAAAGTACTTTAAAAGTAATTACTATCAGCTCCCTTTTCATAAGTGTTATACACAGAATCCTTTAATGAATCAAAAGTAATCTTTCTGAGGTCAAGTTGGGAGCCCGTATCTGGATTATGTAATTTCAATCCACCATATTAGCAGAGGTGTACTTTAACCAATTATGTCCCAGCGATCTCGTTTGAGATTTCAAACAAGATCGCTGGGACATAACCGGTTAAAATCAAAGTTTTCATACACAATCGTGTATGAAAAAAAAACTTAAAAAATAAATCAATATTAGTAATACCAGTTGAAAAAAGTGTATTTAATTTGTATAGGCTCATTTCACTTTTCTATGGTCGAAATGTCACTACTTACGTGTCTGGATGTAGTTCATTAAATTGCAGTAAAAATTTGATTTAAAGTATAATTTGCTTAACAATTTTTTTACTTTATCATACGTGTTTTATGGAATATTAATTTCAAAATTATGTATTTCCAATTCTTTAAGAAATATTGCAGTGTAAACATCACCGATCTCGTTTGATCCCGCTGAGACGATACAGTAGCTTATTGTATAACCATACTAATATGGTGATGCACCATTTTGAATTCACATCTAAATTGAACAAACTTTTTTTCTTTCTTTAGTGTAAATTTTTCTCAACTAAGATGTCTCGCCGTAATTTTCTGACGATGGATCAAGCTATGGCTTATCTGGAATCGAGAGAAATAGAAGCAGATATTTTGGCACTGCCCCCTGAAGTCGATGAACTAACAGATGAAGACATGGAATTAAATTTACCAGAAGAAGATTAGATTAATTTTGGTCGTAACTTTTCTTTAATTTGTGCCATAAAGAATAATCATTATTTAATAATCACTTATCAGTTTTGCTCTTATATTAAAATAGTTTTAAATTGCGTTAGTATAGCATTGTAGCGTGGAACTGATGAAAGGAGTTTCAAACTCCTACAACGGTTCCGGGAAAGGATGGGTCCTTCCGGGGCCCACAAGGGCTCTAAAACTTTATTGAGTCAAAAAGATTATTGGTTGGAGGATGAGGATCTTGGAGTTTAAATAGTGAAGGACGTGATGAGTAAAAATACTTTATTTGAGAAAAAAGATACCTTCCTTCTCGAAATAATAAATTAGCACATGAAAACAAACATGATCGCTCATTTAAGATTAAACCATTGATGGATTTAGTTTTGAAGAATTTTCAAAAGTGGAATATTTTCCACATAAAGCGATGGCATGCTAAAAAAAAGATAAAATAAATATTGATTAACCAAATGTAATCAAGAAATATAATTTTTTTATGGGAAGGGTTGACCAACATGATTGGCTTTTAGAAAAGCAAAGAATAGCCATTGACGGAAAAGAATGGTACTGGTGTTTGTTCACCAGAATGATAGATATGGCAATAGTAAACGTCTTTTCTATGTACCATATTCTGAATGCAAATAATTATAATTTCATAAAAGAAATTCAAAGAGAAATTGCCAGAACATATCTTTATTTGGGAAAAGACATAAGAATTGCACGTGATTGTCCATCATTTTTGCTGAGTACATCAAGATCAAAAGTTTTGCCGACAATACAATACTACGGAAACTACCTATTTTGGAAAAAAGGGATAATCAACACTGTTGCTAACTAGATGGATGTAAGAGTCACACTAAAACATTTTGTTCGAAGTGCATTCCTTGTTTCAAACATAAAAATAAAGAAAAAAATATTGTCAACCATTTAAATTTTTTTAAACTGTTTCATTCATCATTGCGTTCACTCTTACATACATATAGTATATGATATTGTCTCAGCGATCTCAAACGAGATCAGTCTGTAACTATGTACCTAAAAAAAATATCGACAAATTGAACTGAAATTCCCTTATTTACATCATTTCAGATAAAAATTGTAAATTGTAGCAAAAAAATAAAATTCGAGACTTAACCTGTTAATTAATAAAGAGGACCAGGTTATCTACAAGGTGGAATTTACATTACCATCATTCATATAAGCCATGAAACAATTTGTTTTTGTACGAATGATGTAAGCTGTGTGTGAACACTGGGTTAATATTCAATATGCAGTTGCAATAAAAACATCAAAACAAACTCTTGATATATTACAAAGTAAACCAGTAAAAAAGGTATAATAAATTTTTATGCACAATTCAGAGATGACAAATTTTAATAATGGATTAAAATGATAAATTACAAACTTGATGTGAAGGAGAATTTTATCTGAGCTTTATTGAAAAAGCTTCAGACTCACTTTATTGGCACATGTCCAATTTGAACACCTGCGAGTTTTAATAAAATACAGAAAACTTAAAATAGACTGAAATATCCAAATACCTAAAATTTTGAAATAAACCTCAAAAATTTCTATCATTGCGAAGGCAACATAATTATTATAAATCTCAAAACTAACAAAAAATTTAATGTTATACGAGGTGCATTTTTAAGTACCGTTGCCAGATATTCCGATGTAGCACTGCAGTCGCGCAATGGTTTCCTTCATCTGTTGACTCACTGCATTCTACGTTAGAGACATACACATAGTGTCGCCATCTTGTAGCGAGTGGTTGAAATGTTTAAGACGATAGATCAGCCCGCCGACTGTGAGAAACGGTCCATGATTTGTTTCTTAAATGCACAAAACATGAAACCACCTGACATTCATCGCCAAATGTGTCCTGTTTTGTCGCCAAGTGATTTCCATTGTTTCCTTCATCTGAGGCAATTCTTTGATGGCAAGCATATTGATGACGATGATGAACTCAAAGACAGAATACAGACATGGTTTTCATCCCAGGCAGCGTCGTTCTATGATGAAGGTATACAAAAATTGGTGCCCCGTTATGACAAGTGCCTTAATAATGGTGGCGACTATGTTGAGAAGTAATTTAAGGTGTGTAGCGTCCGAAGAAAATAAAGTGTTGTAAAAATGATGTTTCTTAAAAAAAAATCTGTTACTTAAAAAATGCGCCCAGTATATAGATCACCAAACACAAGTGTTAAGATACTGCAGTCAGTATTCGAAAATAGGCATGATTTTTAGATATTAAAAAAAAATTTGTTTGATTATAAATTAATCATATTTTTGCAAGCCAAATTTTATATTAGCATTTTGATTATTGCTTTACCGTTGCTGTAAAGGGTACCTGCATCCATGAACCCTTGTCAGTTAGATTTTTTGAATAAAATAGGCACAGTCCAATATCATATTTATAATTTACCTTGTATAGTTAATAAATTAAATTAAAATCAGTAACCTGGACAACATTGCAAACAATATTTTGGTAATTTTAGAGGTACATGGATTGTTTCTATAATGTTATTACAGTAAAACAATGATCCCTTCACCCTTACTCTAAAATGTAAAAAACCACCTATACCCTTCTATGTGTGCATGATAATAACTTTTCTTAGCAATTACAGTACATCGGAATCTTTGAACACAAAATAACTGATGGAGTACAGGAATGTTTCAGGAACCACTACAAAACTCATCAGTGATTTCAGCTAAACACAGATGATGCGAGAAAAGGAAGAGTAAAACTCATTTATAGTAATGTTTATATTTATTCATTAAATATTCACCATAATGCATTAAAATCAAAATATAAAACATTATCAGACATAATTTTATTTTATTAAAATCAAGAATATCTAAAGTAAAATACTAGATTCCATGACTCAGAAATACTTAAAAATATTTTTAAAACAATATTATTTAAATAAATTTATATACTTTAAAGCAACTGTCAAATAATATGCAATGAACAGAATAAATTAATGTGAACTTTGTTCGTGGCTATGAAAAGGAGAACAAGAAGAGAAAATGTGTCCCAATTGATTGGATTACCCTCAATAGAGTTTTGGTACTACCTAGGTACATTTATAAACAAAACATGTTCATGTTGACCAATCAGAACATAAAGATTAAATAAAAGTCCATCATGATTTACTGAAGTTAATGTGTAATATGAATGGATGAAAAAATAATACACGCATTCCATGCAGGGATAATATGGCTAGTTTAATGATATTACAGTATGAAAGAAGTAATGTAAACAGATATGTAAATATATTCTATATTCAAGAAATTAAAATTAAATAAGAATACAAGAATTATATATAAAGTGTCTCAACAAGAGATGTCATTTTAATAATTCTGGTTCTAAGCAGTGATATTATTTGTGGCTTACTGGAATAGGCTTTTCTTCACGAAATCTCGGTGTGATATCACACAATCTCCATGGGCAATTTTAGTTACCAACTGAGAGATAACTGCATTGTGTCTCCCGCTGTATGGCAGGTTGCACTGTCTCACTGAAACCACATGTCTTCACAATTCATTCCATAAAAAGTATCATGTCACAATAACACATATCATTGACAGTTAGTTATTGGGGGTCCAGCAACATTTTCAAAGTACGAAAATGTTTGGGTTGTCAAAAAACAGTCTATACATCCAGAAAGCGGTATGAGATTATGTACATCGAAATGTTGACGCAGTTTGCAAAGTGTTGTCATGATATTTCCCTCATTTTTGTAATGAGTTTTCATAATAATTATGCATTAAACAGTTACTAAAAATTTTCACAGAAAAAATGGCATTTAATTCAAAATGACACCTCTCATTGGGAAACCTATATATTACGGGACATCATTTTCATGTTTGTATGTGCATTATCCTTGTTATCCAAGGATATCTTTCTAGTCCATAAGTCAAGAAACGTTGCCCAATTCCATTATAAACATATAAAAGAGAGAAAAAACTATAACGCTCCAGGACAGGTATTATAATACATTTATAAGAATTAAAAAATAAGGTTTTGTACACTATATTTTTTAATAAGTTAATTTAACTTAGTTTGAAAATGGTAAGAATATTCACGTAAATTCCATCTCTGTTTAAAAAATAATACATAATCTTTAAACGATTCTATTAATTTTATTAATCTTTCTATTTTAAAGCGGTCACAAAAGTCTTCGATATTAAATGTTTACTTTAATAATTTACAGAGTTCTAACAAATGTTCACTGAAAATTCCCCTACTTAGAAATAAATACTGAAGAAAAAAAATGCTAAAGAAAATGTTGATTAATAATCTTACTACGATGATATTAATATTTAAAACGATAAGTTTTGTCAATATTGCCCTCTGACATCAGTATGGTGCTGTCAAAAAGTTTATCTTTAAATGTTCTGTTGTGGTTTGATTGTTGCTTGTTTGCTGACTTTTAAAGACACAGTAAATATAAAGTGTTTGCTGCGCATATTTTAATAATAAATTTATGTATGATATGACAACAAATCGCTTTTCAGATTTAACGAAGTTGGTTTAAATTCCTCGCAACTGAGATAGATTAAAGTTACTTGAAAGGACATATTTTATGATTAAATATAAATTATTTTCATGATTGATAAAGTTGACGATAAAAATGAATATCATTGTCTGAATTGATTTGTAGTTAAGGAGTAAAATAATACATAATGGAATATGTACTTTTTGGCAACAATAAAAGTGAAGTCACCAAATAAGTCTTGGCGGTAGTTGATGCCATTTCTCCTATATTATATTTTAGAATGTAAAGAATTTCATAATAACTAAGTCTTAAAAATAATAATATATAGATAATATCAGAGCCAATTAATTTTTCTAACTTTTGTTATGAACATCGCACTGAATTTGAACAAGGCAGAGAGGAAAGAAAGTATCTAATAATAACTAAAAGTCTTAAAAATAACAATAAGTTTATAATTAACTACTACACAAAATCATGAAAATCTATTCAAATGATGGTAAAAAAATCAATATTTTAAGTAATAATAAAAATGGATATAAAATAAATAAATAATTGTTTCGTGGTAAATATTAGAACCAATCAATTTTTCAAACTTTTGATTTTTTTAGAGGAAAGAAATTCACACCTTTTAAATTTTTATGCTCTCTTCAGTTTGTTTCAGTTCTCCTGACATTTGGAATTCGTAAAACTTGTTCACACTGGATTTTACCACCCACATTTAAAAATATTCACATTTGACATCCGTTGAGGGTTTTTTATCAGAATTTTTTACCCTTCCAATTCACGTATTAATATAAAACACATATGATGTTTATTACGATAAGGTAATAGATAATAAAAGTGTCAAAGCGATCAGCGCAGATGCACTTGTGGTAGTAGATTAGGCGGTCTAGCCGCATGAAGAGTACTCAGAGTATAGTAGACTATAAGGAATTGGAAAAAAAAATTATACATCTGTCTGTCTATTATTTCTTCAGTAATATGTTGCGTGTCCTGGAACCATCTATGTTAGTAAACTTTTCTTCATTTCTTACTATCATATACATATAATCTTCCCATAAAATTGTTTTAGTGAGCACGTTTCCATTCCGTGTTGCAATCCACCTCTATTCTAGCCACTGTGCGCCATTTACAAGTTACGCTGGCATACATTACAGATCCCAGGTCAAAATTGGGCGTACAATTCATCCTTCTATAAAACTTGCTAGATGAAAACTTAAAAATCATCTTGACACTTCAATCACTGCTTGCGAATATTTAAATAGCACAAATTACATTAGCTAAATCCTCTGCCCATATCTTTTAACTCTTTTATACAACCATCCATGTATAAATGAAACTGCCAAAAGTGAAATTCTAAATTAAAAGTGAAATTATATTAGTGTTGTGATTGGAGCATTCGAGTGACCAAATGGTAGGAAGCTGTAAATAGATTGATGGTTGGATCTTATCACTAGTCATCAAAAACAAGCAGTTTGACTTTAGTTTGAAAATAGAATATCACCTTTCAGATGTTATGAGTGAATTAACACATCAAATTTTGCATGCCAAGCCGTAAGAGTGATTACTCACACCTTCGAATTTTTTTTACAGAAACAAGATTAAACACAATTTTCAATGTCATATATTATATAGTGGACAACATTTTCCAGTTTTTAAAACTTTGTGGTATCCTCAATGTCAAACACGGTAGGCAGATAAAAATACATGTGACATGTTTATGCAATAGAATATTAATTAATATATATATATATATATATAAACTGCTCAGTTTCAGGATATATTTAAAACACAGTTATAATTACTTCTTAATTCACCTCTCAAATTAATGAAAATATTTTAAGGATTTGTTTTATTTAAATTATGTTACCATTACTCAATTACAATCTTAAGTCTCAATTGCAATTCCATTGATACTTCGTACATTCTCAATATTTTCTATTATATTCCCATCAATACTTAATTATATTCCGTTTGCATTTACACTCAATTTCTTCCCAATGATGCAATTAAAAACAAATTGAAACAAAATTTTCTCCCCCGATAGTCAATTACATTCCCATTAACTCCAGATTCACACTTCCCAATTTTATAGTGTAGGTAGTGGATTAATCAAAATCCTACTATAGAAAATACAGCAATGATATATAACAAAAAAGAACAAATAATCCAAGAAAATTAAACCTAAAACTCTGAAATAATTGTATTGTCAGTCAGCAATAGAAAATTTTATGGGATCATAGATGAAATTACAAAACATTTAACACATTATCGTTGTGGAGTTTTGCTTACTCATCGCTGCTATTTAAATGTTATACTAAAAATACATTTAGTAAAAATATGTAATGAACAATATTTATTTATAAATAAACCAATTATTTTAAAAATACAGAAATAATTTTTACTGTTGTGCACAAAAAAAAAACTAAATATTTTATGCAAAATCACAGAAAAGAGAGTAATTACATATTCACAGGATATAAGCATCTTTGCAATACTTTTTCAAACCTATTTGTAGTTAACATTTATAATGTATAACAAATCATATTACCAATGCAAACTGTCAAAATGACCTGCAATTTTTTTGTATATATAATGACCATTTGATTTAATACATCTTTACATATGATGAAAATCTTCTTTTAGGTTCCTAAGGAATCATTTTGAGCATCATCTAACATTAAAGAATATTTATAAATAGTTAGGAAATAGTCTACATGTTTAGAACCACCATATTCATAATTAGAGAATAGAAATGCAATTTGGCGAATAAGGATGGAAAATAAGACATTGAATCTCAATGAACAGATGAAAACCAACAGTTTATGCAGTAACATTTGTACACTTGTAACCCATCTCTCCGTATCAATCTTTTCTTACAAATACTCTCCCCCTGAAAGAAAACAAAAGATAAATTAACATGTTCAGTGAATCGATGTTTAATAAATTACTCATTGTTGGTTAAAAGGGATTTCGACTTAAAATACATTCTTGTTCCATCAATTTACTTTGTAAAAAACTTAAGGCACGACTTGCAATAATAATTTATATTTTGGCATTTTTTACGAAAATGTGGGTTTTTATTATTCATTTATATCAGAAATTATTCAATAGATTTGACTTTTTTTTCAACTATTAGATTGGACCTTTACATTAATATAAAACTAATAAACTGAATGTTATTTGTCATAATTAAGACGATACAAATATTATAAGAAAGACCGCGACCATTAGATGCATTTTAGGCATGGTACGAAATTGAGCCAATGCGCTGAATGAATGTATAAACGAAATATATTTTATTATAATCTTGAAGCCAAAATTATGGAGACAAATCTGTAGGAAACCACATGAGCAAAATGTTAAAAATGAATAGAGTTATAAATCATTCAATTTGCAGTACATTTGATGAATTTTTGACGTTTTTAAAATACTTTGTTTTAGTAAAAACATACGTTTTTAAATAATATACTATATTTACTCACATGCTTTGAGGCTTCAACTACTATTTAAAACTAAGTTTAATATCAGAAACACAATAATCATTTTTTAAATAATATATTTCCAGTCTTATGAAACATGATAATTTTAATTGTCTATTGGACTTTCAGTACGCCGTTGGATTCGGCCATGACGATCGTGGGATCTGTGCAAATTTAAAATTCGTGTAAATTTGCCTATAAAATACATTTTATTACAAATTTTGACTACACTATGAATGAATACTTATTCTATGAATATACTTATTCTCGATACCAATTGCTTATTTTTGTAAATTGTATGGTTTTGGGCTGTTTTTATACGAAAACAGATTATAATTTTGACTTCTCAACATAACGCATGTGTCAAAACTTACATTACGGATCGGAGCGCTAAGAATCTTACAACGCATACGCGGCTTGCAACACATGCGTGTCCAGCGCATGCGCGTCCATGGCATAGAATTCATTTATTCACAAGATTCAACGTGAAATTCGCGAACCCGTATTTTTTTTTTTAGGTTTGGTTCTCATTATATTTTATTATGCAAATTATTGTTCTGAAATTACTGCCTCCTGTGAATCAAGATACTTAAGGTCAAAAAGTATCCATTGACACGCTCTACAAAATATTCCAACAAAATTTTAAATGGTTATCTTCTTGGAATAAAAATCGCAACGTAAGTTGATAATTTATACCATTTCTATAACAATTATCTATTTGATTTAACAATACAAATTACATAGTTCAATATACATATAATATGTAGTGCAGATAAATTATTTTTTATTGAAATACATATCCTTAAAGATAAATAATCTTATCAAAAGAATTATACATGACAGACCTGTCTGATACAAATGTATTTGTTATACAGTGAAACCCTCTTAATACGTTTTCCAAGGGACCGCCAAATAAAATCTTATTAAGCAGGAAAACTTATTAACAGTGATTTCAATATTTCCATGCTTTATTTGACCATAACATCTAATATTGTATTTTAACTAACATTAGAATAATTAAAATGTTTTATTTATAAAAAAATTATTAAAAAACAATTTTACTTATATAAATATGTATTTGAAAATCACGGTCATAAATAGGCATACCTAAACGAGTAACAAAAATGCAACAAATTAATAATAACGAAGAAGATTAAATGAATGATAATAAAATGTAACTATAAAAATGCTAATAAAAAACCTAGATGAAAATAAAATTATTAAAAATAAACTTATAAAATGTTGATGACTATCTAATAAAATACAACTAATCTCCTAATGTACCCTTAAAATATATTAAATACTACTTATAGGAAACTAAATAATATTATAAGGAAACTAAATGAAGTATAAAATTTGAACTATCTAAATAATTACCTATAAAAAAATTACTATCTAAAGTACAAAAAAAAAATTACTGCTAAAAAGTGATTATAAAAAAAATTAAATTAAACTCACATAAAATATCTAACTACCAAAATAAAATAAATCGACGTAACAAAAGAGAATATAAAACGAAATTAAAATTAAACCCGTAAAGTATCTACCTAAATAAAGTAAATCGACGTAGCAAAGAGTAAAAGAACCACTGACAACAAGATCAAAACACGAAATGATTTCAAATTCAAATTATTCGGCGTTTTATAGTAAAATAAGGGTAGGTCAAAGTTATTCGGAGATAAAATACGCCACCTGTAAGTCCGACGAAAGTTCATACTTTTTACGAAATGTTAAATTGTTTGCACGACAAGACGTTCGTTCGTATCTTTTTCTGGCCAACTTGACGAATGCACATTTAAAAAAAGTACTGTTTGTAAATAAAAACCTGTTGGACAGCATTTCTAAAATTTGTCCCTTTTGATGAGTTTTATATAATTTACCTGTACACTCGACATATTGCCTTGATCAGTGTAATTGAGACATGGAATACTCGCCCTTACTGAATCTCAGTTTAGGGAAATTATTGTCGGCATTGACATCGACGATGGCAGGCCCGAACTTACAAAAATACGTTAATAGTATTTTTGTCCTTAATTTTACGATTTAAATTTTTTAATCACAAATATGATTACATTATTTTTGCTTTGTTTATTTATTTCGTGCTGACGTAAAAAATCAAACAAACAAATAGATCAGCCGGTTATGTTAATTCAGTTGTCAGTGCCCTGTGGTTTGCTCTGTTTTGTTTATTTGTTAATAAATTTTCAAATACGTATCGGTCACGAAAATAAATAATTTGGTTATTTTAGTTGTCAAGAAATATTACCAGAAGTAGTTAAAATGAAACAGCTTCCAATGAAAGCAGTTCCCTGTGGTTTCTCCGAAAACGGATGTTAAAAGATTTCGAACATAATAATAAAAATATATATTTTTGAGTTAAATTAATACATAAACCACTTTCCAAAAGTTCCTTTTCTTTCCTGTAAAAAACATGGTTTTAATTAGTTTATTTGACATTCTGATGAAGGAAAGGATATTTTCCGAAACCGGTTGGCGTATTAAATTTAACTCATAAATTGGTTTAAAGTTATAAATAATATATGTTTAAATAATTTCGTGAACTACAAGTGAGTCGCTTTTGCCGCTGCCATTTATATTAGAAATAAATCAATAGCGGTCTTCGTTACTCAGAAATTTAAAGGGCCGCTAGTATGGAAACTAGATTATTTTTAGAAAAATATGTTGTATTTATTATGTAATTCAAACCAGATTATGGGGATTATTATTTATAATTAGAAATGCATTAATTAATATATTGTTCTTCTAACATAACTATTTTCCAGTATCTAGTTTGCTTGGTCGTGCCAAGTTTTCCGCGGACGTCCTCTATTTATGGTGCTATTAATACTTGCGTCATATATCTTTCTAACCATTATCTTCTCATTCATCCGTTCCATATGACCAAACCACCTAAGTGATCCTTTCTTAATCTTACTTACTGTATTAAGATCTGCTTTACATTGTTTGAAGTGTTAGGAAGAGTATATTATCCAGAATAGTATTAATGGTTAATTTTATCGCATAATATTTTTACTTGATATGTATATCCTTGAGCACACATTACATTTCGCATGTACTTTTCGGAAATTCAAAATACGCGGTTAATTTTTTTTTTCAAATTTGAATAATTAACTCCGTGAATTCCTACTTTCTTAGCATAACAAGAATGAGAAATTAAACGTGAATAAATGCTCCTTTCAAGATCAGCTTTACATTCTTTCCTTATTTCTTCATTCTTTATTGTCATAAATAGATTTGCCGCATATTCGCCTAAGCTATCTCATTTTCACTGCATTCAGTCTACTTTCGTTCCTCTTCTGCCAACTACCGACCTCACTTCCGTACATCGATGTCGGTACCGGGACTTCATTGTGCGCCTCGGTTGACAAGTTCCCATTAGTTATTTTTTGTATTCAATATATAATTTCGAATCAATAAAATATTTCAATTAATCGAAATAATCGCATAACTAGGATTTTTTTAAACACTCGTATCTCTGGCATGATTGAGATTAGATATAGCGTACGCAGCTTCAATATTTTCAACTTGTATTTTTAATACACATGTATTTACCCCTAAAATATAGCGTTCCACTCAGTATACGTAATAAGATTACACAAAATTTATTCATTAAATTATAAACTCAAAATTTGACGAAGCAATTCGATACTTGGAATTCCCGAAATAAATTAAAGGTTCAGGCCAAACATAATTAGGGTAATACGGGCAAACAGATGAAAATAAAAATGTCAATGTATTACATATTTTGTCTATATGTTATTTGAAAAGACAAGCTGGTCCTAAAATAATTCAATGCGGATTATCGTAAGAGTTAAGTAAATTGTTGTGTGTATTCCAAGAATTTATTTTAAGGGTTTTTCTGCCTCCAAAGCAATTAAGAATATTTAAAGGTAGATATTAGAGGAAATAAAGCAAAATTACCAATGCGGCTCTGGTATTGTACATGCTGAATGTATTGTTTATGACAGCTGGGGTTTTGTTTTGTTGATTTTTGGGATTTATTTTGCTTGGGCACTATGTTTTATTAGCCTATTCAAATATTATGGTCTTTGTAAATGGATAATCTTTTATGGCACATGGAAAAACCCATTTAAAGAGAGTTCATTTTATTGCACCCATTGAAAGAATATCACTTTCATTTTTATAAATGTCAAACAAAAAAAATTCTCCGAAAAACGTATTATAAGGGACATTTTGTAGGGATAAACTGAGTTCTGTCAGAAATATTTTAATTTATTAGGCGGGAAATATATTATTTGGAAAACGTATTAAGCATAAAAAAAATACGTAATTTGTATGGGACTTTTTCGGGACCGAAAAATGTAATCCTATTAGGCGTGAAAACGTATTAAAGGTGATCGTATTAAGAGGGTTTCACTGTAGTCATATAAATGAATAAACACGTATTTTAATATTTTAGACATAAAAATACTGATAACTAAATAACAATAATAATATTATTAATTATTTTCAGAATGTTCCCGAACTGAGCATTGAATGTGCGGACTCGTGTGAACTTCCTAAATAGGATGGCAAAAGAGTGGTCGACGACATACACCAATTCTTTTCTCTAATTAATCAAATTTACTCCCACAAATCGATGTTTGGGTGCATATGAACGAATATTGAATATGTGTAAGAACATAAAATTTTATTTCTAAATTCAGTTTAAATTGTAATATGTGTGAATCAAATTTTGTTTTGAATACGGGAAAAGAAAAAAAATAACAAAATTCTGAATAACGATAATGTGCTCGATGAACAACTAATTATATAACAGTGAATAATAATACTTTTGTCATATTTTCATTTATATTTTAATATTAAATATATATGTAATTTATTAAAACAATAAATAAATATTTAAAAAAAAAAGTTTTTTTTTATTACAACCGGAGTATGATTATTATATAATATCATCATAAATAGTTTTCTCTTCACAAATACAGCTGCTTCATAAGTTATCAATATTATTTATCAGTATGAATTTACGTCAATTTTTTCCTTATAAATCGGGGCAAAATTGTAATATTTTATAATCATATGTTTATCGACACAAACAATGGTTTTTATCATAAACATAACAATTCTTAGGTGAGAACTTTAACAAATTATTTAATTTTCACTTGATAATTTCAAATGGCAACATATATGTATTATGAATGTTGAAGAAATGCCTATTTTCTGATAACTTTATTACCTAGGAATTTAAAAAACCAACAATTGTATACTTGTCCTTTTCTATTGATACCTTTCACTCTAGCAATATTTACGTAAAAAATAATGCACTTTTATGTTTACTTGATATTGTAAATGAATTAACTATTAGTCTCATCTTGAAAGGGTATGCAAAATGCAAAAATATCTTGAAATTCAAACTGGAAAAATGAAAGTAGCCTCTTAATAAAATTAGGATCTAAATCGTAGTGTATTTTTCCTTTTGAATAATGAAAATGCATTTTGTGTGACCATTTCTCTTAAAATTTGTTTGATGTTTCACTAGCATGTTTTTCTCATTTAAAAATTATTTTACAATTCTCAACATTATAACAAATTAATTCCTAGAAGTGAAGGCATAATATGTATGTATTACATTTTATGTTGAAAAAATATATAAGCAGTCATAAAAAATGAACCTAGGACTACAGTCCCACAATTGCCGTGTCAGAAAACAGATCTTATATTATTACTTATTCATTTCTTACCACTTTAAGGGTGTGTTTTCATTCTTACAGTTTGAAATTCGAGAAATTCTACCCGAATTACATATGCTTTCAAGATAAGGCTAATAGTTTAATTCTTATAAGTATCAGAGAAATAATTAATGACACTATTTGTTATATAAATCATGCGAGAAGGGACGGTTTAAATAGAAAGAGATGAAAAATAAAATTGTTGAGTTTCTCAGATTCGATACAAGTGTCAAAAATAACTCATATCTGGAGTCTTTTCCACGGTTTTTCAAATTGATATATGGAATGAAATTAAATTGTGAAAATTAAATAATTTATTGGAGTACCTAAAAATATGTTTTGAAATCAGACAAAAATACCTATGTACATATATTAAGATGATCGCTGTTCCGCACAGCCACAGGCCCGCGGGGCCGCGACAAATCGCGGTCTAAAAACAGGGCATCAAAAAAGGCATCTTATGCAAAAAGAGGAACTTTCCGCCCGTCACTCCGCGCTGCTGGAATCCCGACGCCTCTGCACACAGTGGGCCGCCGAGGAGAGGGGGAAGCCGGGCCGCGGACGAGGCCACGCCCCGGCGCCGGCCGAATTTTTATCATTATGTTTTGTGGAATAACTCACGTTAGAAAATTATTATGTATGATGTAACTCATATAATAAAGAGAGTTTGTGGAGGGCGATCACCCGGAGATAATATTATGCACCTTAAAAATCGTTTAGATTGTTAAAGTTTAACCGTTAGAATGCTACGCGGCGCAAAAGCGCTGCGATCGTTTGAATCGAAAATTGCGGCGCAGCGCAAAAGCGCTGCGAGTTTCAGTGTGTTTTCGGTGCTCCGCGGGAGTGCACGTACGCTAACCTCGCGCGTAATTTGTAATGAGAGTGCATTCTTATACATTTAAAAATAACTTTTATCGTTTTTTTATATATTTTAAAAAAAATAACCATGTCACGTGCTATTATTTCGAACGTTGATTCGATTCCTAGTGATTCTACGGGGAGTGAAACGACAGATACAAATAGTGATGATAGCAGTATTATAACGCATCGAAGAAAAAGATTGAGGATTGAAAGTGAGTCTTCTACCTCCTCTTCATCTACAGAAACAGAAGAAACACAATGTTGTACGTGTATTTGGCAAAACATAATTGTTGAGCTATTTTTTTTTGATTTTTTATTTTCTAAAAGAAATAAAATACAATAATATTGATATCACTTTATGTTTAATAAACATTAATAAACAATAAACATTTTATCTTTATAATGCAAAAATAATTAATAAAATTGATTGATATTTGTCTAAGTTAGAGTGTTTTATTTGACACCATTATTTTTTCCTCTAAATTAATCAATATGTGTATAGCAATTTTCATTTATTTTTGCCAAAATTGCTTAGCACTAAAACGGTTAAGGTGCATTAATAAATTCCCCGGGCCATCGCCCGCAGTAAAAACTACCAGGCATCGCGAGGCAGGTCCAGCTTTGTAATAAAAAATACTCGCGATGTCTGGGAAATGTCCGTTCGAATTTTGATAAGCAAAATTGCGGACAAAATTGAGTTCTGCCGCCCCATACAGGACGGCAGAAAAAATGACGATAGCTTTGGAGTCTGGCAGCCAGGTGGTGGCGGCGCTGGACCGAATCGGGGTGGCGCGGAGGATGTCTGTGCTTCCTGATTGGTTCCCAGCTACTTGATGGAGCCATATGCTCCCAGAGATGAATCTCGAGAATAAATAAACGGTCCAGCGGTTGCAAAACCACTTGCCTCGTTTTCGCCTGCACCGCTGGATTTCTCAAGAAAAAATGTTTTTTATTTATCTCTACTTTCGACCCTGCTATTCACCTGGACTTTCTTCCCTGGATTCGACATTTAGACTGATCCCGGAAGACTCTACGACCCTGCAAACTACACTGGACAAGATTTGGACCCCCTGGACCACTGCACACAGCTGCAGAATATCGACGTTCGAGAGACAGAGCGGACCGACCGAACCACCCCCTACGTGATTGTTACAGTCTTGTTCCTATACTGAACAATCGCTTAAATCGATGTTCTAAATTTCAAATTTTTATGACAGCTTTAATTTATTATTTTGTTTAATATTATTGAATTAAAACGTCATGTTGCCGTTTTGGTGATGTGTCTGTTTCATAATTACATAGTATTTATGAAACAAACAGCTAGTGTTCAAAAGACAACAGTGTTATTCATAAACAAAATATTTAATTGTAACTTACATAAAAATAACACATATAAAATATTTACTTTGCTCAATAAAACATTGTTTTCCCTTTAAATCAGCAAAAAAAAATTTAATTTATGAAATTTGCTACTAATGTTGTGAATATGTTAGGCATTTTTTAACAAAAATAATGACAGCGTAGATCAACATCCATATGACCGGATAGACCGGTGTATTGAAGTTTGATGGACAATTAAAATTATTGTCTTTTATAAGACTGAAAATATATTATTTAAAAACTGATTATTGTGCTTTTGATATAAAACTTAGTTTTAAATAGTAAATACATAGTAAATAGAGTAAATACAATATATTATTTAAAAATGTATGTTTTCAATAAAACAAAGTATTTTAAAAAAGTAAAATTGGTAACGTGTCCTGCAAATTGAATGATTTTTAACATTTTGTTAATTTGTCTCCATAATCTTGGCTTCAAGATTATAAAAAAATATATTTTGTTAATACAAGAATTTTTCATATTTAGGCAATTTTGTGGCACGCGGATAATCTATCTAATGGTCACGGTCTTTCTTATAATCATTATATTTTCTTAATACAAATAACATTCAATTTATTAGTTTTAAGTGAGTGTAAAGATCCTATCTAAGAAATAATTTAAAAAAAAGTTATATCTAGTATATAACTTCTGATATAAATGAATAATAAAAATCCACATTTTTGTAAAAAAAAATGCGAAAACTTGAATTATTATTGAAAGCCGTGCCTCAAAAAAAACTTAAGCGCATGAGTATCAATAACTGTAACTGTAATAAAATGCATGTTTATACAATCTTGGAGAAGAAATCTTCAAAAAAATCTAAACATTATAACTTTGGTCCTGCCGACTGGTAAAGAAACATGCATCTTCTAATATATACCACACACTTTCAAGGTGACATAAAAAGTAATTAAAATGTATTTAAGTGAGAAAGGATATTCAAGCAATGGTGTAGATTTTGATAAATGAAAAATGAAAAAGAACATTCAGATGGACACATGCATTACGATAATGAATTTCAGCAGGAGAGGCGATTCCGGCAAAGTGGTAGATTCAGTTAGGAGAATGTAACTGAGATTCAGAAGATACAAACAGAAAAATGGATTTGGGTAAGACTGCTGGATGTGAAAGGATTTGAATTTTAGATTGGAATGTGAATTTGAAACAGGCAAGGTGTCTGTCTAAATATATTAAAAAAATAAAATGGTGCAAGGTGGAATCAATGAAGCGGGGTGATGTAAATGAGATAGTAAATTTCAAAGGCGAACATCAAAGATATAACTGATTGGCTCTTTGACATCAATGAAAAATTCATTTCTAAGTGCTGGTTGTTTGATCGGTAATAATATTTTACCACAAGTAAATTTTTACTAAATTAACTTTTTACCATCGCCTGTGGTATTTACAGTTTTTTCAAATGTCAAACTAATCCCTCTGTAATAATGTGGCAAGGTGAATAATCATAAAATCTGATTTATTTTAAATATCCACCATTGGCAATTGGCATGCGTTTGAAATCTGGCAAAAAAATTTCAGTCTATGTGCTAATATAAATTGAACAGCGAGATCATCATCACTAAAATAGCGAGATATTGAATGATTCAGTGTCGTATAATGTAACTTTCAAAATATTAATGTGACAGATGACTTTTTAAACAGCTGTGAAGAGTCCGCCATTTTTAATTAACGATTTACAGTTTTTACCATCCAATATTGTAGGGTAAAATTAGTTTGTATTTTCAAATTTACTACTGATCAAACAACCGGCCCTAAGAAGTAACTGTTAAATAGTACAACCTAGTCATCTACTACACAATTAATTATTGGCAAAGGTTACTCACGTGATAGTTTTCTTCTCAACATTTTTGGGTTCTGGCCGAGCTCTGTTCAGAACTTTCAAGAAGTCCTGGGTTTTGGCGCGCATTCGAGAGTGTATGTACGCTTTAGAACACTTGATGTGATAGTGGAGGTAGTTCCGGAACATGTGCAGTAGATCTATTGTATTGTCTCTGGCGTCGGTGCACGTGTGACGGGGGAAAAGAACTGAAAATAACTATACATTAATAAAATGAGAAAAATTTTATGTGATTAAAATTATTATAAAAATCAAACAATTTTGTAAAGTAACTTCAATAATAAAGTTAGAAATGTAATTTAAGACAATACGCACATATTTAAAGTGTTACTTTTGAATAAATATAATTACCTACATTTTATAAAGAAACATAAATATAGTAAAAGGTTGTTAATACAAACAACTTTGTTTCGAAATTTGTCATATATTTTATCCTCATCAAATGAATTTTCATACAAAATTCTACCTATAATTCATAATATGAAATAATTTTAAGACAAAATTTACATGTAGTTATTATAAATCCAAACATTTGCAAGTATTTTATACCTGCGCCGTCTCCGCCACGTCCGGCCTCTAATCCCTACATCGATTGACTAATTATATCCCGCCATAAGATGAGTTTAGTTTGAGTTTGATTATCTTGTGCGCTAGTTTTGGAGTTTTAAAGTTTAACATTTTAATTTTTACATGTCTATCTTTGTGTTTTTCTACATTTAAAACATTAGTTATTTTTGTGTCAAATATCTTGAAATATTACTGTCATCTGACTAACATAATTGACTCTTTTTTGTACTTTTATTTGTGAATTTTGTGAAAATGGACACTCTTGAAATTTTAGACTATTGGGTGTAAAGAATATTGCCTATTTTTGTTGCGTCTTTTTCACTTTTTATTTTGCCTATAGTTTCATTTTTAATTTAAAATAGTGTCAGTTCACAGTATTTATAAAACATTAACAATTCTAAGAAAATGGACTTGATTAAAGATGTGGATAGTAAAATTGACAGTAAGAAAAGTATTTTGAAAAAATATGGTATCACTAACTCGATTGTGTTGAAAAATCACACCAAAATTGAAGAATCGTACATATCATAAGTTGAAGGAAAGTAACACGCAATGGCGCATCCGCCCAGCAAAACACAAAGATTTGTCTCAAATGCATTGGTCAATATTCCAATTTCTGATCCAATTCTCAGCGAGAAATAACGTTCATTAGCTAATGAATTGGGGATTAATGATTTTGGAGCCTCTGATGGTTGGCTCCACAGATTTAATTCAAGGTTCAAGATAACATGCTTTTCAATATGTGGCGAAAGTCAAAAAGTTGACGAAATAGAGATGGGGGAATGACAAAAATGAACACAACATTGGCCAAATACATGTATTTAAAAATGTTTTGAGAAAATGCATATCTGAAGAACATATATAAATGTAAATGTTTAGAAAATATGTTGATGTTTTAAAAACTTTCTATGAAATTCTACTTTTCTAATTCGAATTTTTTTTTTTTATTAAAAATTATCGTATTGTTTCATCAACATTTTTTAATTGTATGAATAGATTTTGTATAATATAATGTATGTATAAATAATACACAACTAATTTATATGCACAATAATTTTTATGCAAATTTCTTCATTTTTTATTGTTATTAGTTAGTATTAGTTTATGAAATTGTTAAAAAAAAAAATTATGATGTTCCGTTTTCGGAGATATCATACCCCGTTTCATTAGGAGTTTCAATGCATTTCTGGTGTATATTAAGAATACGTAATTTCTCAGATCTTTACAAAAAATTCCGGTAGAAGCAAATCCGCAATGGCGAATATGGTTGCTTTTCGAATGATCTAATGGCAAGTAAGGTAACTAGAATCTAGAAGTTTTGAATTCAGGGCACACAACTCTACCGAAAAATATATTTTGCAAAAATCAGAGGGGTTACTGTTTTCTCAAGTTCAGCCGCATTTCTTAAAAAATAAAATTACTAATGTGTTTTGCGACCGACGGTTAGCGCTTTTCTTTCAATTACCTTGCACCATGGTATAACAAGATATATATTTGAAAATTTATCGACAAAATCATAAAACAATGCAGAGCGTTTATTATGAATTAACTCTGGAAAAAATTATCCGGTTGATTTTTTGTTTGCTTGAACTTTTTACGCTTTTTACATTGGTACAAAATAAATAAAACAAAAAATTATATCGTAATCATATTTGTGATTAAAAATTAAAATCATAAAAAGACAAAAATATTTATATATTTTCGCATAAAGTTCGGCCCTGCCAATGTTTTGTCATCTAAATAATTTCTCTGAAAATGCACTGCAAATGAGATTCAGTAAAGGTGAATATTACATGTTTAAACAGAATACAATAGCCTTTATTGACATTGCGTGTAAAGGTGATGTTTTTGGACAGTTATATTGATGATACAAGCGTTGAGAACACATGTAAAAATAACCAAAAAGGATCAGTTTTAGGTACGAGATCAAAACAAACAGTACTTTTTAAAAAATATGCATTCTTCAAGTTGATCAGCAGGAAACACAGTACGTTTTCTAAGACAAGTAAAAAAATTACACTTTGTAAAAAGAAATAAACTTAACGCAAGATAATAAAATAATGTCTGATTTACATGTTACATACTCTACGATAGAAAAAGCGCAGATTTGAATTCTAAAATCAATTTCGCATTTATGTCTTGTCGGTGATTCTACTTCTGATTTATTTTTCTTTTAATATTTATTTGATTCTAACATTCTTTTCGCAGTTTAGATATCTATTCTTTGAAAATAGTAAGAATATTGATGTGACATGTATTCCATGTACGCGTCTATTTAAAAAAAAAACATTCTTAAATAATCGTAATATTAATGTAACTTTAGTTAAAATGCAAAATTAGATGTCAAATATATATAATGCAAAATCCCTGCTAATAAGTTTTCACGCTTAATAGGTTTGAATTTGCTGGTCCCTCGGAAAATGTATTAAAAGGGGTTCACTGTACCAAAATCGAAATAATCAATGAGTAGAATAAAAATTACCAAAAGTGACATAGCCGATATTGTCACCTACAATAGCATCCGTGTTTAAAAGTTCCAATGGTGGCTCCTTGTGAGAAAACAGAACCTGCAAAAAAATATAGATATTATTTTAGAGTTTGTGCATTAAGCAGTACATAGCTCAAATAGTGGAGAGTGACTCTCACCTGTGGAGCTGTGTGTGATGCTCTCCTACCCTCCTTTAATTCTTGCATAAACACTTTCCCAATGACTACATCATCTTCATGCTTAAATATTGTTGAAAATACAACGGTGACTCTGTCACTTTGGGCCTCAACATATCTGTAACAAACAATATAAAGGTAGTCATTTCCAGATATTGACAAAATCAAACACATATTCGTTTATCAATAAATTATTATTATTATTTACATATCGTGGGGTGACTACTTAATTGTTCTGTTCTAACAGCACTTTTTCACCAAATCTACATTGTGATGTATGTATTATTTTTGTGGGACAATATTTTATTCTATCGAGAGCATAATTTTTAAAATACAATAATAAATAAACCCATGATGAACGAAGACATTTTGCCCTATTAGTTTATTTATTCAAATATTTTGTGCTTACTTATTCTATCAGAACTGTCCAACCACAAGTCATAGATTATCGCTGTTAGAACAATAAATGATTGAAAAGTTGCAAGTTCAATATTCAGAGTACTCCTTGATGCAAAATGTTTGGTTTATTTTTTACTTCATGTGAAGTTATAATATTACAAAGAAAATAAATAAATTGTGTACTGTAAATATTACAAACATTTTATAAGTCAAAATATTCAATATATTTATGTTATTATGCTATAAGAAAATTTTAATTATAATTTAATTAATTTCAATTTTATTGTATCAGACTTATAAATCTTAAAAATTATGTTAATATCGAAACTATCGAAACCACTGCAACCATAATTATTTAAAATGACATTATTGTGTTTTTTACGTACCAAGAATCTTCAGAAATGCAACCTCCAGTATTGTATTTACAAAATGTAGGTGATTTACATAAGGATTTATAAACAATTAGTATGTTAATTACATTGAAAGAAAAAAATAAAATAATATAACCTAGTAAGGTGGAAGAGATTACGTGAGAGAGGAAAAACGTAAAATGAAAAGTAAAAGTCGTGATACCAGTTGTGTGAAAACAATAAAAAAATTATAGAGAAAAATATATATTTAAATTTATACTTGAAATGTGTACTGTTAAAATAATTGAAGAAGAAAGGCAGTAGGATACACAGTATTTGGTGTCAAAATTTGATGGCAAGAATACTGAAAATTTGAGGAGGAAACAAAAACAAATCAGAGAAATCTAGGTGAAATTTCAGCTACGTAATAAGATAAAAGCTTCTATTTTTTTAAGTGCACTCAATAAGTAAATGAAGAATTGATTGACTAAAATTCAAAAAAATAAATAGAATGGATAGTCACAATGAAAAATATTCTGTATTTCTGATAGAACAATTTTTGTACAGTTAAAAAAAACATGATAATAAATAACAACCTTTGTTCTATCAGCAAATTTAGAAAGCATATTTTTACTTTTTGTTGAATGTTTTTTTTGATAATAAAGAATTTTAGTCTGTTAAATGAATCTTTAATTTTATTGTTAATTTATTATATAAATTGCACTGTTGTAAATAAAGTATCAAAATAAATAAAATGTCAGAATTCTTGTTTTTGCTCTGCTGTAAAATTATAAAATGTTCTGTTAGAACGATTAACTACCCACCCCGTAATGTAGTGAAACCTAAATTTTAAATTTTCACACATCCGCATTCAAGTTTGATGTCTCATTTATTCTTCAATCTGATACAATCCGATGCTGAACATATTTTTAAAAAATCCCCACAACTGACACGATGTCAGAAGTAAAACTGAAATTTTATATTATTCTTCAATTGCATTATCTAATTCTATTACACTCGTAATTTAAAGTTGGCAATGCTGAAACCAAAATATGAACTTTGTACCGTTGCAGCTCACATTGTTCATTGAAGCTGCCTTCAAAGTTCAAATAGCAGTGATTATTTCCAATCTTCATACGTAGACAAGTAAAAGTTAGAAGGATTAAAGTGCATGTAGGCAGACAAATTGTAAAGCGTAAAATTTTTACACTTTACAATTAATTTTTAAGATTATTCATGAAGGGGAAACTGCCCGTCACACCGTATCATCTGTCTCTTTTCCTTCCCCCCCCCCCCCAACACAGTCACCCACCACCACTTTAACACCTGACACTAATGTATAATACACTAATATGTAACGCTAAGTTAGTATCTTGTACACCCTGAAGAAATTGAAACCGGTAAGTGTTAGCAAAAATAAAATGGTGTTTAAACAAAATAAATTGTTTTTAATTATAGCGGTATTATAACAGTATAATTTTTTTTTAATTCAATAAGCCATTTAAAGTGAAGAAATGACAAATAAAATATTATATATGAGCACCACCATAATGATGGAATACGTGGAAGTAAAATGAATTAGAATTGTAAAGTCTAACTTACAATGTCTCATCTTGTCTGTAATTGATGACTGCCCTTTTGTTACCAATTTCACCTTCTTCTTGAAATCTGAAGTATCTTTCAAACACTGAAGCAAAACAGTGACGTTTCAATAGCCCCACTTTTTTCACCACCTCCTCCCAATTGTCGGGTATATCTTCTAAATCCAGTAATACTGATACATTGTAACCTATGAAAATAAAAGAAAAATATTACTGTATACAGTGAAAACCCTCTTAATAAGTTTTTATTATTGTTTTTGAATTTTATTTAATTAGTAATAATAATAGTTAAAAAAAAATATTGTATCAAAAAAAATATATCACAATTTTTATGTGGATCAGAGATTTTGAAAAATGGTTAGATGAATAATAAAGCAGGCCGGCACACTCACCGTTCTCTGGTTCAGTCAGCAAGGATCCGTAAACTCTTTTAAGGAGCTCATCTGCACCATGCTCTAACAATTGTTTGTAGAATTTTAGTGAAATACTAACCTACAAAAATGATAAAAAAATTTATGGACTTTATTTATAAACCTTCACACCAGACACACGGTTCACATGACAGTGCATTTTATCAGAAAATGATTTTCAAAAATAAAAAAACAAAACTCAGATACCATTTAGATATATTAATTGTCCATCACCAAATATGTACTGCAAAAATTTATACTCGTGCACAGATATATTATAAACAGACTTTACTTATTTTATTTGTGAATTTGCAACTTTCTAAGAATCTGTGAATCTATCAATTCTGGCGACTGTCACTGGTCTCTCAAAACTTCTTCCTTTTCTTATTAGAATATTTTCTTTTAATTTTCTTGAAGGATATTCAATATTTACAAAATGACCACAAGACACCATTCTTAACATTATTTTCTTGTGCGATGTGTTATTTCTTTCGACCTGCAAATATTTCATACAGCACTGTCTCGTGATAGACCTGCATTACACATGATTCCTATTTTGGTTTATAAAAAAAAAATTTCACATATTAACCACACTTCCATATGTCCGATTGTAATTCAAAACATCAGAGGAAATATCTATGAGAGCATTTGGATATAACTAGTGTTTTAATATTATGATAAACCAGTGTGAATCGGGAATTATAATATAAAATATATAAACAATAAACCAAAAATTCTTAACTATACATAATACTAACAAAAATATTAAAAATAAAGTATTACTATTCTCTATTAAGATGATGCAGCTTATATTAAAAATGTTTAGTTCTTGTAAGCGAGTATTTTCTTGAATTTATATTTGTTCAGTTTATCCTTTGTTTTATTGAACATAAATATTTTACATTATTTGGCAAAATGTTGTGAGTTTTAAGTGCCAAAATCAATTGGTAAAATTTACCAATTATAGCTTGTAATTTTAAAGATGCATTTTATTAATAGTGCGTCGGAAGAGATTAGCAGAAGCTGTTTGTCATCACATTTGACACCATCGCAACTAGCTGCACAATGGCACAAATCCAGCTACCTTACAATACCTCACCCACGCAATTTTGCAAAACTTGCAACATATTTGAAGAAATCATTAACAGATATGGTGGGGAAAAAACTAAAGAATTTGTTCAAACACTCACTCTGATTTTGGTTTTATCACCGTTTACATTTGAAATGTGGAAAAGAACTCCATCAAAGTCTGCTACGGTTACATCTGTTGTTTCAGGTTTTAATCTGTAAATATAAAAACAATTAATATCAAGTACAAGCCTAAATACAGGACAATGACTAAAGAGCACAAAATCTGCCATAGGTGACAAAATCAAATCATTTATCAACCTTTTATATTTACTTCAGCAGGACAATTCTGGTATTAAGAAGAAAGAGGCAACGATAATATCAGTATGTAAAAAATGAGAATTACATAACCAATGAGCATTTCTCCACTGCAAAATAATATGAGTAGTATTCCATTATTTCTTTGAGACATTGTTGGAAGCTGAATATAAGTGTGAATTTTGTTTACCACAATATACATATTGCTTTCGTAATTAGGTCTAACGACACACAGAAACATTGAAATTAGTTCAAATCCAATTAAAAATATTTGTAAATAGAGAAATAACTATAATCATGTCCGCAACATGATTCAATTAATGAATTGAGTAAACAGAGCATTAAACACAAACTTGTTGTTCATGATGCATAATGAGTCTTAATACCAACCCTGAAGCCTGGAATTGGCATAGGAGGAATGAAAGTAGACTGAATGCAGTGGAAATCCATTTATATAAAATAAAGAATGAAACAATTAGAAGTGAACCGATCTTAACATAGTGAACGGAAGTGATGTGAAGACGGCGAAAAAGATGTACGACGTGAGTGTTGGTGGTATCAGAATTGGAGGATGTCCAGTTAGAATGTGCATTAGGTAAAAATTGCACATCAGGAGAGAAGATGATTTGAAAGAAAACGCAAAAAAGATATTTTATTAATGTCAATAAAAATAATACAAATTAAATTAATGAACTTGAAAGACATACAAAAAAATTTATTTACCGAAAAAATATTTTAGTTGCTACCAGGATTCAAACCTGGACCATTTCCTATCTGAGAAAACACGTTATCCAGTTTCGAATCTTGGTAGCAATTAAAATATTTTATCCATATATCTTTCATCAAATTGATTAATTTATTTGTATTAAAAATAGCACAGAACTATGTTCTGAAAAATTGCAACTTCACAACTATAATGTGTTCTCCGTAAAAATAAATTTAAATAATTATGTTATTTAAAAAACCTTTCATCCTAACCTAGCCGTAATTCTTCAGTGTGGAAAAAGTAATCCTGTAGCCACTGTCCATTTCAACATACAGCTGACAGTAATGGCTGCGATTTTATCATATTAACAATTTTCACCGCTTGCTGTAACACTATATCCCCGTGGAGGTAGGCAAAGAGGATAGAATGCCACACCCTTCTGTCCTGACATACAGTTTTCGCTTCATCCACATTCATACATCTTCTCATACAAGCTCGCCAATTATTGAGGCTTCTGACAGAACCATCCTCTAGTATCTGGTTTACCTAGTTATGCCAAGTCTTCCGCAGACATCCTCTATTTTTGATACTAATGCTAATTGCTCCTAATTTCCAATGAACCTATATTCATGCGCACCCTATTTTATACACTTATTGCAGCCACAGTCTCCAGCACAGTGTCCTGAGGGAATGACGTATTTAACGTGCAAGGAAAAATAAATTTCTTATCAAAAATTATGGACGTTAAATGTACGAATTGTGGAATTATTATCAATGAACAGTGATGAAGTGACACTTAGTCAGTTATGTTGTGATGGATTCACTGGGGAAGAAGTCAATCGGGCAAAAGATGTTCTCTTCGCACAAATTTTGAAAAAGCGTGTAACGAGGAATAGGGAGTGCCGGCAAGCAAAGGATCTTCAAGACACTATCAAAGCTATGAAAGATACGGATCCAGACTGTCTACCCATTTTTGCTGCTCACCAGCTGGAGAGATTACCATCTGTCAACATCAAATGCAAGGAGATATTTGCCGCCCTCACGGCAGAGCTATCCATGTTGAAAGCCCAGCTAACTGCGCAAATATCATCTCCGATGCCGACAACTTCTCTCCAGGATCAGGCCCTGAGGGAAGATAGTGAATATTTGCGAACACAGATTGAAACTGTTTGCGCTGAAAAGGAACCGAAGAAGTCATACCCATAGTCACAAGTGAAATGATTACTCGTGCAATTAAAGCTACAAGAACTGGCAAATCACCTGGACATGATTCTCTCAGCGTTGAGCATGTAAGAAGTGAAGGAGAGTATTTATCTCCGCTCCTCGCGACACTGTTTAGTAACATGATCAAGCATCTATACATACCTGCAAATATGATGAAAACTATTATTGCACCGATATTAAAGTCGAAACAACTGGATATATCATCTCCCAAAAACTATAGGCAATATCGCTAGCCACTATACACTAGACCACATTTTTATAAACATGAACACTAGAGACAACCAAATAGGATTCAAAAAGAATCTGTCTACTGATAAAGTGATCTTTGTCGTAAAGCAAATTATGGACTATTTCAAAAGTCGAAGAATCACAATGTATGCATGCTTTCTAGATTTGAGCAAAGTCTTTGACCGTGTCAGATATGACAAATTATGGACAAAACTGAGCGAGCAAAACGTTTCCCAACCAGTTATAGACATACTTGACAAGTGTCACGGGCAACAAGAGAACTCAGTGCGGTGGGAAGGTACCAACTCCGAGCCATTTTACATGGACAAATTCGCTATCCTATGTAAAAATTGGCTGCCACATGGGCAGGACGAATGTGTGCCACGTTAGTTATAAAGGCGATAAGAAAGTTTTTACAGATATACAAAACATATGCCAGTGAACACTATGTTTTATGTCATAATGGCATTAAAATATGGAGAAGTGTCAGATATTATCCCTCCCGTATGGCTGGACGGGACGAAACTGAGCGTTCAAAATAAGGTAAAATACCTTGACCATATAATGAAGATAGACAAGACGATGATGACGTAGAATGACAGAGGAGACAATTAAGTATTCGTGTGAATATGGTGTAACGGCGTTTCTACCGATGGAGTAAAGAGGATCCCGTTTAAATCATTCTTCACCAGCATGTATACCCATGAGCTCTGGTCGAAATACAAGCAAGTGACGTACAACCATCCCCGAATATAGTACAATAACTCATACAAAATACTGTTCGGGCTGACGCGTTATTGTAGTGCATCTACAATGTTTTTCAAAGGCCATATACATGGATTTGTTCCACTTCTGAGACATCGAGTTGCCGGCGTAAAGCTGCGACTGGAGCTCATCACCAACTCTCTAGTGCAAGTGTTGCTCTCATGGAAAGCTGGCTCCTAGACCAGGAAATGACAACGACTACAGAATAGCTACAGATACAATAATACCCATGACTGAAATGCAGAATTAAATTTTTTTTTATATTCGTATATAGGTATATGTGTGAACTTTTTTTTTTGCTTTTCTTTTCATAACATAAATGTTATCTTGTGACTAAAATGTATTCTATTAAAAGCCCATCACGCTGGAATAAACACATTATTATTATTACATACACGGCTAGAAATTCATCAGTTCCATCCCCGCTGTGCACGATGCATTCTTTCTAATCCATTGAATTATTTCCAATCCTCATTGATTAAAAAGAATATCTCGTTGACAAACAGAATAAAAAATCATTAAGCACCTCTGTCTTAGGTATATACCTCACCTCACAAATTTATTTATTATCTGTACACATCAGTGGCTTCGTTCAACTGTGAAATATATACTAAATATATAAATGTATTTGAACCTCCACATTTAGTTAAAAATTATTAAACACATATGGGGCTCGGAACGAATAGATCATTGGTAATATGTTTGGCACACGCTTTGCTATACAAAAAAGCGCATATACAATTGCTTTGAATCTAAATATTAATACAAGTCAAAATCTCTTCATTATGTTATGTTGAAACACACACAAAATGTCGCCGAAACCTTAAAGCTTCTTTTTGGCAAATAGATTTATTTGTTTATTTATTTATTTAGATTATTTGACATTCACTGTTATACTTTCTCTTCTTCAGCTTCATGTGTGATATCATCGCAGAGACTCACATTGAAAAGTTTCTCAGTTTGTCAGAATTTTGAATATTGGAAAATACATTTGATATTTAACTAATTTTACACATCGTTGAAGGACTGATTATTTTTTGCAAACTGAAAATATGATATCACAGTAAAAATTATACAGAAATGTCTTGAAATTAACACATTAATACGGCAGAAGAAATAGACAAATTAAATTAACATCAACACATAATATATACACTTGGATAACCTGGAAGATTTTATGGATCGCCAGTGGCACACAGATCTTTTTGAATAAAATTACCAGAGGTTAGTTTAGTTAGTAATATCCAAACCGTCTGATATTATACATGTGAATATGCTCAAGATACTTCTACAAAATTATCACTACTATCTATTTAAGCAACTAACACCTTAAATACTTAATTTAATATATGGTATAAAACACTAAAATTCATGCTATAAAGTAAAAGATGTGTATTTGAATCATTAAATATTAAATATAATTATTAAAATTATATACGAAATCATATCACTAGTTAGGCTATTGAAAACACTTTAACGGTAACATACGTATGCGTCAGATAAGCCAATCCTAGCGATAATGAGGCGGATACCTATACGATCCGTTGATCGCGTTTAGAGCCTCACCCCGGGTATCGGTTTGAGGTGAATTCTAAGCATTTTATTACGGGTTTCGACATTTCAAATGAAAGTACATTTGTGAATCTTATTTTAATATTCATCTAATACAATGAAATCGACAAAATTATAGGAAACTGTGTATTACAAATTCATAGCAAATAAATGTGACTTACCGTGCTTGGGCATTTTTAAATTTAACAGTTAACGTCTCTTCAACTATCCTATTGTTGATCTCGAGTAAAATCATTATTATTATTATTTAACCACCGCAACTTCACAAAACCAAGCCCTAAAAATTTGACATAAAGCACCTTTTTTAACCGGGATGAATAAGCCAAATGCCACAGATGCTTCAACTGATGAACTGACAATCCATAACCATTAAAAAATAGAAACGTATCATGATATTATTCAGGAATCGGGGTATGTAGTTTGTTATTAATAATACATATCGTATTTTTTTAAATTTATAAGTCTTTATTTGTATTAAAAAACATAAATATACTTAGATCAGTGGCGTTACTATACCAATGAGGAGCATTAGGGTCCACGTTAGATAGAGGCCCAAAAAGTTTGCGCTCTAAAATCCATTTGACTTAGATATTTTTGAGAGTATCAATATCGCTTATATAATATCTTAATATGGACTGAAATTGAAGACGTTACTCAAACAATAATGTTCGGCACATTTTGGTGATTTTTTAGGAACTGAGAAAAAATTGTTCGATTTAAAAAATAATATTCGATGTGTTTTTAATACATTATAAAAATAATAATATACTTTTTTATTAAATTGTAATCTAAGATGAAAATAAGAGGATTGACGCATATACGAAACTTTTTTCAATAGAACAATTCTGTACGGCATGTGCTTGACAGCATTGTTCCATAAGAGGAAAATATAAACTGATTATATTATGTGAAAGTTGTGTTTATTTTAAAAGAACAAAGAATACATATCACTAAAAACAAAAAATGTAAGAATAATATAATAATTATTTTCAAAACCATGTTTGACATAGTTCAATGAATAAAATGTGCAGTACAGCGTTGTTTTACTCACACCAGTTAACATTTTTGTTACAGCAACGGCTACTTCTCTCTTCCAAATATGTTGTTGACCAGCATCTTTCATCATTTTTCTCTTGATATTTCTAGTTTGACATGCTATTTTTTCTTTTTCTTTGATTATTTAATCTCCAAACATCACTTGGTGAGAGAACCACATCTGACAAGTTTGCCATCTTGGGTGCTTTACAGCGTTGTTCTATCACATGGCTTATTTCAATATGCCGTAACTCCGTCAGGTAGTAGAATTTCGAACTACCGACTACACCTAAATGTGCGTAATTTAGCGTATAACAACGTTGCATACTTAACTCAATACAGCCCAAAATGTGCCGTACATAATTATGATGTCTTCATTTCTCTAAAATTTACCACATAAAGAAACAATATTTTTTTTTAAATCGTTACCCACATATTTTACGAAAACATTATCAATATATATACTGGCAGTATTTCGCTAATGTGTAAGATTAAGGACTAGTCCATCGCTGTAAAACGAAGCAAGTATTTTTTAAATTTCAACTGCATGTAAATGCCTAAACACATATATATATTTTATTTGTGAAAGTGTAAATATTATAGGAAACAAGAAGCTAGTTAACGGATAAACCACGAATTTTTCGAATTCGTATATTTTATGTCGTATGATACTTATTTAATGGACCCTTTTTCATTATGGATTAAGGCCCAATATTTGTAGGTACGCCACTGACTCAAGAGAAAAGTACAATTCAATTGATTCTCAGGATTCATTTGACATATGTGGATATTTTAAAAGTTTAAAATATTCATAAATGTTCTTATGTTTTCACACCCACGCTCAGAATCTTTTGTGGGTAGTTTGCTGGGCTAATATTCCGTGTATATCAGATCCCATTTCAAAACCATAGGATAGTGATCCGAAAGTAAATGGAACTTAACATAACACAACACTACTCACTTCACACAACACCTGTTTTTGACACTGTAGTGTGAACCAGTACCTAATAAACAACAGATCTTGCTTTCGACACGGTACTACAAGCCAGTACTTAACCACAACACTAACAGTCATTCACAACATCAGCCCTGATGATAGACTCTGCAGTATTCCAGGTAGAAGTAATTGGTAGATGACATAAAGTTACTGAAGCTAAAAAGCTGTAGAATAAGAGCCAAATTGGCACGATAAGCGTTCATGAATGGACATCTACGTATGGATACATTGCTTCCCAGTGATAGGCACCAAATCAGTCACATGAAGCTATCGTATTACACAACACCTGCATTAGGAAAAGTGATGAAACAGTTTATGCACTGCATAAAACTCTTTTTTTTTACGAACCTTTATATTAAGAAAAAAGCTCATATTCATTAAAATGAATGTATCAATGATCTATAAAATTCATGTGAATTGAAAAATTTTTTTTTGCCGATGATTTACGTCGCTGGTGTAGTTCTAATCGTCATAAAAATATTTTTTCTTGTCTTTCGGCTTGGCAGTTGCTTCAGAAACTGTTTTTATATTTTTGACTCAAAGACGTAGATATTTTTTGAACATTCGTAGGCTTCAATTTTAACATTCATTGATCTCCAAACCAAGAAAGGGTTAAAATCTAAATAAAATAAAAACGTATAAAGGAGTACGTTTGGTCATCTTAGTAGAATAGACATATATATTCACTATTCGAAGCAAACGAATCACTGATATTACAAACATAGTCATAGCAGTATCTAAGTATCTGTAAATATTTTGATTTGAATGATTGATTTTCAGAATTATGCCAAAAATCCATAATAATGTCGTCCTCTTTGTGCGTGTGTTGGCTTTATTTCCAAAATGTTATTTAATCATTAGCTGACATAACACACAGTTCAACGTTAAGTGAGCTAAACTAAATCAATCTAAGAGAACGTGTCTCATGACCATTTTAGAGCTACACTTCACCGATAAGGCACCCTGAAGATGGGTAACGAGATTTACCCAAAACGTTGGGATAATTCATAGATAAGGGATAACTATGGTCCTTCTTAGGACCAAGAGCAAAACACGTACATTATTCTTAACATTTTTTATAAAAACTTTAATTTTTTAGTAGAAAGATTACAGCACATCATGCCATTTCATTAAATCATATTTAAAATGATATATTGACATACCTCGGCGTGAAGTGACGCGAAGTTATCACATTAATTAGCTGTAAAAACGAAATAAAACGATGGCAGGAAATCGTGTCTCGAAAGTATATGCAGGTCGCTGACGGCGGACCCATATAAACGGGACCGGACGTTTTTTAACAAAAAAAAACTAGTGGCTCGTTCAAAAGCGAATAACGACCGTAGTGACCTTCAACCCAAGTGTTGTGCAATGCACATTAAGACGGGGGGATGAAAATAACGGGAATATGAAGATTTCTCGAGAAGCGATCATAAATCTGTAAGGGCGCGCTTTGTTTCGAGGGGACGCACCCTGCCGACAGATAAAACCGAAGGTCGTAGGACCATTAAAGCTGGATCCGTTGTATCAGTGAAACAATCGATTTTTGAAGAAAGATTTAGAGAATGCACCGTTACGTGCCCATTCGCTGGCGTCCAGGGTCGAAACGTGATGAAAACAAAAGACGCAGTTCCTTTGTTTAATCTGATTTGAGTGCAATGCCGAACGAACCGCATGGCTTGGTTCGAAATATAAATAAATGTATTCCTAGATCTTAGAATATTGCAAGAGATAACATGCCCGTCGATTCGATCCCTAATTAAATCATCTAGAATATAAAAGTAACATGCGGGAGCCCTTTGTTAGTAATAGGCTTCCAATCGATTTAAATACGAACCGTAACTGTAAATCTGTGTATAGTTTATAATGTACTATGGTGAATGTAGTGATAGTGGGCATAGGCGGATTATTTTAAGACATAAGTTAATATGTAATAAATATAAGACATTTGTAATTAGCTATGTACAAATGTTATACAATAATAATTGGTTGTAACGACGTTTTATAGAACTTCACATGTGTTCAATTAAATTTACAGATACCATTTCAAACTATTGTAAGGAAAGAATACCCTTTCCTCCCAAGATGACTGATAATGAAATTAGACTTTAAGTAATGAAGTAATGAAATGATCCACCCATGTAAAACCAAGTAACAAAAAATAATATGTCTGGTTAAATAATACGTGATGCAAATAATTAGAATATAAAATTAATTATAATTAGCTATGAGATGAGGGAGGAGTCAGGTTGGATTTGGATTGGGCGGTGCCTCCATAAGAAGCGGATGGATCAATGGGATGGTGGCCCATTCCATGACGGGAAGAGGGCAGATCGGCAAATTAGAAACACCCCACTGTCAAGGTATAAGAATGGCCTACGCACGGCCCGACGCTCAGTTGAATGGGATAAAGAGGGCAGTTGAAAGCGAGATTTGGGAGGAAGAGGGGAGTTGAAAGCGAGATTTGGGAGGAAGAGGGCAGTTGGAGGCAAGATTTGGGAGAAAAAAGGTAGTTGAAAGCAAGATTTGGAAGGAAGAGTGCTGCTGAAAGCGAGATTTGGGAGGAAGAGAGCAGTTGGAAACAAAATTTGGGAGGAAGAGGTCAGTTAGAAGCAAAATTTGGGAGAAAAGGACGAGAAAGAAACACCTCAGTTGAAAACAGGATTTGGTGGAGAAAACAAAAAAAATGAATAGGAACTCCAGCCAATTCGGGAGCAGCTGCCATCCAGAGCGCCAAGTCAGCCCGGAGCAGTCGCCCGCCTAGAACGCAAATCCAGTTCGGAAGCAACCGCCCATCCAGGAACTCAACCAGCGACCAAAGCAGCCCCGAGCAGCCAACCGTCAGCCACCGCCCTGCTCGGCATCACCGCGTCGTCAACCGAAGATCGAGATCCCTGGAGAAGACCTCTTGACCAACGCGTAAAGTATAAGGTAGAATAATTTTTAGTCTAAGTTACAATTAAGAATCATGTTTGAATTAATGTGTTTACAGTGTATATTTGTTCTTCACCTGTCCAATAACTCTTATAACCACAGTAAAATTGACGATGTGATACCTGGAAATAATCGCGGAGCAAAATATTACCAGTGTGCGGGGCCGCACTAATGAGAATTAAGAGCGTCTAATTAAAAGGATAGTAATCATTTCCTAACCCCCTCTATCAATATCTATAAAAAAATCTCCCAAAAAACGGTTAAAAAAACAAAAACTTGGGAAAAAAAAGACCCACCAACGCCGGATATGTTTTATTTGACCCATAGATAAGAGTTTGACCTATCGAGCAGTGTTAAACCAAATTGAAACAACCGGCCCTAATCAGTGCAATTTCGAGTCAAAGAGTGGCTTGCGCCATAGATAAGGAATATTTTTACCATCTTTATACTGTTTGCCCGTGCTTGAGTCAATATAGTCAATTTCATCCAATTACATGTCATATGTCATCATATGTCATAGATAGGTACGGCTTATTGGCACTCGCAATTTTCAATTTATTTTGCTCGTTAGCTACCTTTGCCTTATTTTTGTCTTCATTGAGATATTGAATATATGGATTTACATTATAATTAACTGACCGTAGATACAAATTTATCTGTGTGCGGTATCTACGGTTTTTGTTTCATGAATGATAAGAGGGGATGAGAGTTATATAAGTTCATGTACTGTATTAGTGTGTTCACAGTGTTCATTGTTATTCGCACTTCACAGGTTGATTCAGTTTGATGTATCCTTTGGCTGGTTGTTCTACATTTCATTCGTTCAATTTGCGCTATATTAATGTATACAATCAGTGTTAAATTAATAATTTTCTGCTATTGTAAAACTGACAACAATGGGTAATTGAATTTTCGCTATCTAGGTTGTAAAGCATATCATATAAATTGCAAGATAATTCAATTCTCTTATTTAAATTACGCAAAGTGGAAAAATGAGTTCAAAACAGTTAGTACTTGGAATGGATATCGGTACAACTTCTGTTAAAGTCTGTTTATATGATGTCGATTCTCGCGAGATAATTGCCAAGCAAAATAAGGATACTGCTGCTAATATACCTAGCGATTTAGGCACTGAGGGTAATAAACAGGATGTTCCAAAAATAATATCTGCTATTCATGGGTGTGTGTCTCGCCTTCCAAAAGAATTGCTAAAACAAGTTGTTCGGATCGGAGTTTGTGGACAGATGCATGGCATTCTTTTATGGAAAAATGATGAAGATAAAAAGTGAGTTCCCTAAAAAATATTTTATATTGAAAATACAAAAGAGATTTCACAGTTTTATTCTGGACAAAAGTATTTTTTTATTGAGTCCAGCAATGTCTTTAAAGTTATTTATGTAGTTTTACGATAAGGATAACAGCTACATATGGTTACGTTTTTTGTCCATGTTAATTTAGCACAACCAGTGAAAATTATGTCATTATAGATCATAATGTTATCTGACACACTGACTATTTTCCATATATTAAACGATGGCTATTCATATACTCAATAATATTTTTCGAGAACTATTAACACATACATTAAAAAAATATTTTGTTCCTTAGAACAAATTATTTGTGCAATAAAATAATAAAAATTTAGCAAGGTTAGGTATTTTTTGTTGAACAATGATGTATTAATATTTTAAAATTTTTGTGATTAACTTTGTGGAAGTCTACTGTAATTAACTTTTAGAAGACTAATAAAAATTGTAACTTTTAAAAAATAATTAATTATTAAAATAAAATACTACATTTTTTATTACTGACGATAATGCAGTAAGCGTCGAAAATATTTTAATTAATATTCAGTTAAAGTGTTGTGTGAAGTAAACAACATTGTGTTTTATTTCAACAATTCATTTTTTCAAAAAGTAAAAAATTTTCTTAAAAGTTTTTAAAAAGTTAAAGATGAATTATTTAATGTTCATTTTTTATTATTGTAATAAACAAATAATTTGTTTTATGGAACAAAGTATTTATTTTAATGCACTTTTCAATCTGTGTATTTAATGTGTATTCAATGTGTATTTATGTACTTTTTGGTAATAAGCATAATCAATTTAAGTTCGATAATAAAATACAATAATTTTTATCAAAAATATTCCTCATGTACAATATTTGTGGTGTATAGAAGCTTTTACTTGAAATAATTATCGATGACGCGTATACAGTTATCAATAAAAAAAAATTGAATTGCTGTACAGCTCATTTTCTATTATTATGAGTCCTCGAGAATATTTTTGGTGACATGTATAACAATCATGAAATAAATTTTCAAATTGCTTTTTTTCCCCAAATTTATAGAGCATGGGAGGCAATACAGAAAGATGGAACTTTAGTACGTTATGATGCACGCAGAGATAGCGTGTCAGCTCTCTATACTTGGCAAGACAATCGATGTAAAAAAGATTTCTTGGATGGTTTACCAAAGCCAGATTCCCACCTAAGATGTTATTCTGGATATGGTTGCGCAACGTTACTTTGGATTGCTAAGCGCAAACCAGACAAGTTGTCAATGTATAACAGAGCTGGAACTATTCAAGATTTTGCTGTGTCTATGATTTGCAATCTCGATATTCCTACAATGACCACCCAGAATGCTGCTAGTTGGGGCTATTTTGATACTAAATCAAACACCTGGAATGTTGATATTTTAGAAAAAGAAGATTTTCCAATAAATATGTTACCTAAGATAACTGAGAGTGGAAAAATAATTGGATCACTTACTGAAATATGGTATGGTATTCCGAAAGGGACTCCGGTCGGAGCTGCACTTGGAGATTTACAGTGTTCTTTCTTAGCCACCCTAGAAAAGGATACTGACGCAGTTTTAAATATCTCAACTTCTGCACAATTGGGATTTGTTGTAGATCAAATAGGAGACCAACTGGAAACTGTTGAATTTCTGCCTTATTTTAATGGCAAATATTTAGCTGTCGCAGCGTCATTGAATGGAGGAAACTCACTCGCTACGTTTGTAAGAATGTTACAACAATGGGTAATGGAATTAGGATTCTCTGTTCCCCAATCAAAAGTATGGGAAAAGCTTATTTCTTTAGGAAAAGACGAAAGTGCGACCTCATCCATAGTGGTTCACCCTGTTTTATTAGCTGAAAGGCATTCGCCAGAAAAATATGCATCTGTGACAAATGTTAATCTATCAAATTTGTCATTGGGTCAAGTATTTAAAGGTCTTTGTGAAGGTTTAATAAAAAATATCCATTCAATGATGCCTAGAGAATTTTTGATTGATGCAAGTATCACCAGAATACTCGGGAATGGCTCAGGCCTCTCGCGAAACATTGTTCTCCAAAAAGCAGTAGAAAATTGCTACAGTTTACCCTTAGAATTTACTTCTGGAGGTGACGCAGCTAAAGGAGCAGCAATTGCTGTGATCTAGATATTTTTTATAACATTCATTAAGTGTTTATAAAGAGTGCATTGAGTGAATGCAGTCATTTTATATTTACTTTCACAGCTATATGGTACGTATTTATTCTAGTTCAAGATTCATAAAAGCTTTAATGGTACAAATACACAGATGAGATTTTGATCTCTCGTCTCGAAGAAGAGACAAGAGATTAAAATATATATGTCATTCCAATTGGCGTACGAATAACAGCTTGCGATGCACTCAATTCTCAATTATACTTTAAACGAGTTTCGAGTCAAGTTCCATCCGTATACATGCATCATAACAATAGTATTTTTTGGCTGCAATATGTAATATTCTATTTTTATTTTCAATGATATTGTTATTTAAATGAAGATACCATTTTTATGTAACCTATTTTTTTCTGATATATGACAAAGTAGTATATTGGATCTTGCCAAAACATGTAGACAGTATTTTTGATATATTGCCAAATTCCTAATGAATGTTGTATGATGAAAGGTTAAGTTATGTTTGTACATTAATTTAGAATTAGGCATCAAATAACAGATTCTTAGATACATTTTTATATGAATGTATAAGATGATCACCAATCGGGCCGGCTGGATTGCCTACTAATTCAAAGGATGAGGGTTTGATCCCTGCACCTTGCAACTATACATTAATTTTATTTTCGTAGCACAGAACACTTAGATCTAGTTTGAGAATATGCAGTAAGAAGTTTTCAATGTTTACATAATACATTATAACACAAAATCAGGTCTATTAGATCTAGAACATTTTAAAATGACCTGGATGAAAGCTTTTCTCGTGCTGCAAACACATAATTTACAAACTGTTAATGGCAAATACACATTCTTATTTGTAGGGCAAATATTATATAGAAATAAATTTTAAATCTTATTAATCTGTTAGTAAAGTAATAGATGTAGTAATGCTATTACACCAAATATAAATTACATAAATCAACGGGAACCGACCCCGATGTTGAAAAATTATTAAAAAATCTTAATATGTATATCGAACATTGAAATGCTACAGAGTCACAAAACTTTGCAGGAGGGCACTTTCATACAGTAAAACTGCGTTAATATAAAATTCATGAATAAAAATAAATAAATAATTTTTTTTAGATATACATCTACCGAATTCAAAAAATATAATTTTCTTCAGGATGACATCAACTAATGATGTAAGTTGTATTGTTTCTTTAACATAATCTATTTTTAATGTTTATGATTAGTTGATGTCATCGAAGAAAATTATATTTTTCGAAACCAGTAGATGTATTTAATTCATTAAGTGGTTAATAAAACAAATAATAATTTAAAAAATGGATTTTAACCACAAAGTTGATTTTGCAGATCTTAAAAATAAATAAATTTCAATTACGAAACCACGTTAATTTGAATTTTAAGGGCCCAAAAATTTTATTTTTCATAATTTGCGAACACATTGGAAAATACATGGAAAATAGTGGTAATTTAATGAAAAAAAATATACATTTTTTCACATTTTCTAAGAAAACATCTCAAAGAGACACAAGAAGAAAGTTTCACATGAGCGTGCTTAAGCATGTGGTATGCTACAAGTACCTTGGCATACGTAAAGAGGCTTCACATGGGTCGGCATGGTCAAAAAGCTACACGTTTTGCAATTTTTATCATTTAGTTATTAAAAATGTTGAATTATGTGACTAATGTATTCATTTATGGCACGAGGGTCTGAAAATGATCATGAATTACGAATTGCCGGGGTTTTGAGGTTGAGTTATCCAACTATTGATAATGTGTCTTGAAGTATTTGAAAATTTTTGGATTATGTAGAATTTTACATAAATAGGGTATATATTGTATTATTATAAGTAAATAAATTTGTAATACTGTTCTGGAGAATATTTACAAACAATAAAATTTATTATACCTTTGTAACATTCAGGTTCAGGCAGTTCAGGCACTTCGTCTTTATGTATGATTTGTGCAATATTTTATTTTTGAAAATCGATGACATTTTATTTCAATACTTATATAAATATTTTTGTGAAGGAACGGCATTTCCTTTACTATATAGAATGTATTTACCATTCTTATGATGCAAATAGCTTTCTGAAACCTTATGCAACTTTTTGAATTACTTTAGATGTTCTTTGACAGTGTATCCTGTTCTGATTGAATTTATGAACCGCTTATCAATATTTCATGTTATTTATAATATTTAATAGATTTGGCACAAACTTTGTGATTTAGAATTATTATTATGTTTAAAATTTATTAAATGTTTTATAGTACGCTTTTAAAATACACCTATATTTTATCGAATCTCGCTTCGTAACCATATACTGAGTGAATTATGTTAAAATTTGGCATAAATCACAAATTCCTTAGTCTGAACAATTTATTAAATACTTCAATAAATTGCTGTCATCTATATAAATATTTATTTATTTATTATCATAATAAATGTGAAACAAGTTAATTTATTTACAGTAAATATTTAATATTTCTGCCTCTATATTTTTTAAACATTGCTGTTATTTCATTGAAAAAGTTAACAAACAAAATTAATTGTTATAATTTAGTGTTCCAAATTAACTATATTTTGGGATACACACCTATTATAGTATATATTATTAGATTAAAGTACAGTCCAACTAAAAACATCATTCCTTATCTTCATGTTTTAGCATTTACATTTATAAATATTTTTTGGAACAAATTAATTTTAAGTGCCTTTGATAAAATAAAACCTGTGATATGTATAAGTTCTTTCACCATATTTGCTACAGATAAATAAACCATTGAGAAAATGGGAAGATAAAATGTGAATTTGATTACATTTGAAAAAACGGGCCCTTATTTACTTGTTCTAATGAACAAGTAAATAAGGGCTCGTTATAATGTAATATGTAATATTACTCGACAAAATTTACTAATGTTACACCACGTTCTTTGAGGGCGAATTGAATGATTTTCTATTTGAGTAGGGCTGTAGTTTTACCACAGTATTACTCTTGGGTAGAGATAAAGAGAGTTTATTATTCATACGCTTAATTGAAAATACAATATTCTTATCTACATATTCTAGTGCTTAAATTGAAAGGACATGCTTGATTAATGTTTTCTCTTATCTGTATGTAATATATCTCGTTTGTGCTGTTGTCTGATAAAAACCAAATGAACATTTAGTTCATTATAATCTATTGTTTCCATCCTTCCACATAAACTTGTTTTTCCTTTATTTCAACTCATAATAGGATTGTAGGTTTTCATGGTCATTAGATAATGATATAGTTTATTCTATCATGGTCTAGATTTTTGATGTAAAAGAAACCATATTATCATTCTCATATATACTGTAAGATTCTTGTTAGCTCATTTAGTTTCGCCGGGGTCTTAGGCGAAAATTATAACCTTGGGTTTACACTGTTTGCGGCGATTATCTGATTGCTTGGCAAATGAGATAAACACAGTTTTCTAAATGACCTGTATTGAGCAATGCTAGGAGGTCATTTTGATTAAAGGAATAAACTAGGATGTAACACATTCAAGTTTTGCTGTGCTTGGAATTACTTGTGTACGATGTGTTTTCAGCAAATTAACTATAATGACAAGCGTGAAATAACATGCGTGCCTTATTTCTAAGATAAGAGGAGATAGAACATCATAGATTCTGTTCTCTCATATCTTTTGCTTCTTCCGCATTCAGTCTTATATGCTCTTCTTGATTTTTAAGGTAATAATAATATACCTTCAGAATTTGTTCTATTTGGTTAAGCCAGAATTTACATGGTCACCATCTTGCCATATCATTTGGATCAATAATATTATTGAAATCTATTTCAAGAAAGAAAAAAAATGTTTTCCTTACAAAATGAAAAGTTAATATAATATATTTTACTTATTACTTTTTCACTCGTATCTGACAAGATTTCTGTGTGGCAAAAGTATGAAAATGATGTAACGAGTTTGGAACAAGGATGTTGGAAATTTTTGCATAACACATTCATTGCTGTTAAAATCAATAATTCATTCAATAAACAATAAAAGAATTCTTACTCACCAATATTTCTGTACTGAGGCTTAAAAGGGCCTATTATCAGTGAACATGATCCATGTTTTCTTCAAGAACACAATAATATATCTTGGATTAACAGTGTTATTTGATTATGTACCATGTGCCTTTATTATCCCTAATAATCAGGAGTTAATTACTCTTTATTTTAATTAAACCATGGGCCATGATTATTTATATTAATGTTGAGTAGTATAGTAGTATGTGTTAAAAAAACAAAAACTTTATTTAGAACTAGTAAAAGTAGTATATAAAATAATTACATACATGCAAATATGTTAATTAGTCAATTTTATTTTTTTGCTCAATACATACTTATAATGCTTATTATGTCATACGCAGGACTGCAGATAGCAATTCAATTTTCTTATCAATTAAATGTTGAGTTTGGTTCAAAATTATAGAAAATATTTTTCTGTGAATAATTTAATTATAGAGAAAAATAGTTGACCAAGAAGAATGTTACAAATGCTTCTTATGTTTGGATATCGAAATACTTGTATATTTTGTCAAGCGTCTATAGGCAAAACAATGTGTTTCTGGTACATTCGAATTTCATAAATTGGCAGATATCAATCAAATGTCATTTCACAATATGTATTTGAAAATTTTTTGTACATTTACATTCTTGGAATCTTACTGAAATATTAAGTTAAGTTTTGTCAAATTAATTTAAGTGGATGAGAACAGTAATCATTAAACATAACCACTTTTGGAAAATATTTTAAATGTTTACAATGGTGTGATATTCCTATTGGTGCAATAATATTTATTTCAGAATTTTATTGCTTTTATAACTATTGTAGCACAACATTTTTCTCTTTTTAAAGTCGAATGATGTATATGAACAATAATATTTTGTTATATTTTTTAAAAGCTAGTCACTTCTTGCTGTGAACGTTTTGGATCACTTTATAATAATTTGTCATGTAAGTTGTTAAAGTTTGTTAAAATATTTATATAAAAAGGATGTTTATTACCATAAATCTGTAGTGTATTCGCATAAAACTGTAGTCGGAAAATAATTATTAGACCTGAATTTGGAGTCATGTAACAGCAATAATATTTTTAGAATTGTAATATTAATGAGCTAAACGTTATTGTGACTGTAATTGTGCGTTTGGTATTTCTTTGATAATGATGATTGGTAACTGATATTTTACTGTTAGAGATTTAGTTTTCAGTATATCAGTGATTGCTCGCCGAATTACGAACAATCAGTTACTAATCATCGTTACAATCGAACACAAATTTTAAAATCACAGTCACAATAATCACTAAATTGTAGTAAAATATATGTCTAATTTATGTTCCATTAATTTTTTTAACATTTTTCTTTATGAACAAATAAATACATATCTCCATATTTGGTCCTTAGTGTTGGAAAATAAAAAAGTTGAAACAGTTGCTTTTGTTTTCTTATTGATTTGTCGGGAAGGATTTCAGAAGGATTTTATGTAATTTTTTGACGGGGCGAGAGGAACGCTTTACAGCATGTGGGAATAGTAATCCAATAACAATTCCATGTGACGGGCGATGTGTGGAGAATAATAAATATATTTTTTAAATTTTAGTAAATCTTGACAAATTTTAATTACATTTTTTCTTTTTCCGTTTCACCGGGATTAACCTGTGTTGAGAGTTGAAGAAGGCAAAATGTGCGACAGGTTATTAAATTTGTATGAATTTGAGTTCAATTTAAGAAAAAATTAAGATGAATTTACAAGATGTATAAATAGTTTCTTAAAAATTGAAAAAAATAACTACAAAGCTGAAAACAATAGTTCAAAGTTAAGAAACATTATGTATGCATTGTTGTTTGTTATTGTTTGGCGGGTATATTATAAATGTATATATGCAATATAGAGAAAACTCTATACAGATATATTGTTTTCTGTAACATATTTAATATCTCCTTATATAATTCTGCTAAATGTGCACCCAACTAAACATGTACATGTACAATAGTTGCTACTGTTCTTAAAACAGATTTTTTTTTAACATCTACAGTAAAACTTCGTTAATTCGTAACTCACGGGACCGAAATTAGAAAAAAAATCCGAATTACGAATAATGAAAACAATTTTTTTGAAGGCAGCATAAGAAAGGAATTTTAAAAAACGTGTTGTCAGTTTACGCTTACGTATTTTTGCATGCACCGCCGCTGTCAACATCGTGATTTTCATACTGCAAACATGGTGACTGTATTATTTCAGTTTTATATGTGTCGAAATGTTTATCAAATAATTCATTTCTCCTGGATAATGAAATTTGATTTGAGGTTGAACTCGCCATCAAAATTGGCCAAGAAATTGGAATATTTACAAAGCCCGTGAAAAATAATGAAAATTTTTTAAATCTTCATACTTCGTCGAAGCTTGTTTTTTTGTTGCGATTATTGTAATTATTACATATAAAAGATTCTCATGTGTACTGCAAAAGCGCGTGAAAACATTGTCGATGTATTCAGTAAAGCGAAAACTGCCTTAAAGCAAAACAAGTATTTTTTAAATTGCAAGCGCATATAAATTACCTTGCAAAGTGTAAATATTATATGAGAAAAGAGGCTATTTAAGAGACAAACCATGCAGTACTAATATTTGTATTCATATGTACAATACATATTTAGGGGGCCTTTTTTTCTATTCCGCATTGAAACTCAATTTTTATAGTTACGTCACTGCTCGTTTGTAACACATTTTGGAAGTCTATGATTGCCCATGCCTGTCCGGTCTACCTTAGTCTGGCCTCCATGATCATGTCCTCAATAGGTCGACACTTAGAGGGATGTAGGACTGCGACATTGAATACATGGTCGTTCTAGTATATCTGCCAAATGCAGTGAAGGATACGTTGATGGAACATTTCCAGACTCTTAACATGTCTTCTACAGGGTACCCAAGCCTCAGTCCCATACAAAAGTATGGGAAGAACAATAGTTTTATAGTGGGTTGAGAAATATGTCCACAATTAAAGACAATCTTTAAGTTTGGCAATGACTGCTGACGCATTCCTGAGATAATTCTTTAGTTCGTCGTCAAGTGAGGAATTTGATGTAAAAGTGCTACCTAAATAGATAAAGTTGGATACGCTCTCCGCTCTGATGACAGATGGGTCCAGTGTCACGTTTTCTGCAAAGCATACTAATATTTGTTTTTTTTTTTACATTTATTTCCAGGCCAAATATCTGATACACTTATGTATAGACCCTGATAATCTCTTAGAGAACTTTTTTTGAGTCGGCAACCAGAGCGCAGTCATCAGCCTATTGCAGCTCTGTGATGTATGTGTGAGCAACTCTACTTTGGATAGGCAGTCTAAGCAAGTTATACATTCTGACGTCATTCCCGTATCTCACTTCAATGCTTCTGACACAGAGTTGTGTTGTCAAACATAAAGACTGTCATGTATGCCTTGAACAGTGTAGGTGCTAAAAGCCTTGTCGAATGCCGGTATTGGTAACCCAATTATACTGCTGCAAATAAAATACTCTTTAATCTGGTATAATGATGGTAAAACCATTATTGTGATTGTATTCTATTATAATGATGATTTGTTACTAATGCTTTCGAGCAATCACTGGTACTCGAGAGAGTCAACCTCCAACAGTTAAACTTCAGGTACCAATCATCATTACAATCGAACAGTCACAATAAAGGTTTACCATCACTGAGTCCCTTTAGTCCAGAGCTTTCCTTAATGATGCATTATAAATTATTATATATTGCCTTTTGGGATTAGAAAGCGAACCTTGTACATAACTTGAGGGTGGAGACCATATTTTAAAAAGACCACCAGGTGATTAAGTAGACAATTGCAATCTTTCCTAGGCAACAAAATTTGGGCTGCTTTAGCAGCCGTAGCAAGCACAGCCAATAGTACTATCCATGGGCCAACACCAGATGTTACATATTTCTTACCCTTTGTGGAACATTAAAGAATCAAATATCTGCGGGAATTGCGTGCATTGATCCTGTCTAAGTATTACCAGGAATTAACGCGTGACTCCCGTTATTTTGTGATTAGATTATGTTTATGGTCTATGAAATTGAGATTTTAATATTTTGTAATACGTGACTGTTGTCTATGGTTTACTCTCCATGACAGAAGCTGAGGACGATGCAGAAATCGTTTAAAAATAGTTCAGATAGGTCTACAAAAAACTTTGAAAGTTGTACGAAACACACGAATTGTTTCAATAAATTATAAGTTATTTACTACAGTTTTATGCATTTCATCCAGAACAAAGGTAATATTCCTGGTAATCTTAATAGTATTAGGTTATGTTAAGTGTCTTGGAAATATAAACATTTATTAGAGCTACGAAAAAGTATCCTCAAAAATGTATTCACAAGGTTTTGAAAATGTGATGACAAAATACGTATTTAACTAGTAGCTTAACAATAAATCGAAAGCTTCCTGGCAGATTTGTTTAAGGCAACAAAGTTATATCAAGATAAATTGTAGCATATTTGACCATGATTAAGATAACTATCATTTAAATAAAAATGTCAGGAACTAAGAGATTATCATAAAACGAAAGTGTAACTACGAATAGATATACTTTTACAAAATTAGTACATATTTAGTTAGCTTATTATTTATTTATTTTATTTAAATGTGGCAAAGTGAGCCTCAAGTACAAGTTGATGTTCCTTTCAAATTTAACTGGTTGCCTGCCCAACTGAAATATTCTTAACTAGCTCCAAGATCAAAACATTTCAGATTTGTTTTTGTCAAAAAATTCAAAACATTTCTAAATGCAAAATATAAAATGTTCTTCATATATTCCAGGCCCAGGGGATATAATATATATGGACGCTTACAAGTGTTAAATTAAATGTTTTAATTTAAACTTTTCAGGATAATCATAATGTCTGACAAAATCTGCAATGGAGATACCACTGACATAAACAATGAAAATGAAGAATCAGATTTGAAAGCACCACTTCTGGAGGCTAAAAATGTGACACCAGCACGAACTTACAAGAGCACTCCCCTTATGAAGCTGAGAACTTATGTTTTAGCCCTCAGGCCGTGGTCATTAAGTGTGAGCTTGCTGCCCACCCTGCTGGGATCAGCAGTGGCATACAAGCTGCCTGGAGACACAGAATTCAGTTGGATTATTCTCCTGTTGACGTTGTTTACTATTGTAACTGTGCATTGTGCAGGAAATGTTGTGAATACTTATTTTGACTTTGTAAAGGGAATTGACAATCGTAAGTCAGATGATAGGACTCTGGTTGATCATATTTTAACTATAGATGAAGTGGTATCTCTGGGTGCTCTCTTGTACTGTGCGGGCTGCATCGGGTTTATTTTACTCGCGGGACTCTCTCCGGCCCAAATGGAACATTTGGCACTTGTTTATTTTGGCGGTTTATCTTCGAGTTTTTTATATACTGGTGGAATAGGACTCAAATATATAGCTTTAGGTGATGTTTTAATATTGATTATATTCGGACCTATCTCGGTGCTTTTTGCATTTTTATCTCAGACAGGAAGAATAGATTGGACCACCATATATTATGCTATTCCTCTTGCACTTAATACTGAAGCTATACTTCATAGCAACAATACCAGGGATTTGGAAGCAGATCGCAGAGCCGGAATCGTTACGCTGGCCATTCTGATCGGTCACACGGCATCACATGTTCTCTACGCCTTTCTTTTGTTTACGCCTTATATTTTCTTCATGGTTGTCGCTACCAAATACACATATTGGTTCATGTTACCACTTCTGACTCTTCCGAGAGCTTTCGAAATTGAAAAGAATTTTAGACGCCTTGATACTTTAAAAGATGTTCCGAAACAAACTGCAAAATTGAATATATTTTTTGGACTTCTCTATATATTAGCTTGTAGTTGTACCCATACTTTACCTTTTTTTACAAAATTGAAAGTATGAAAAGACAATAATATTTGTTATACTTGAATGTTTTAATTTATTGGAATTTGTGTAATAAACACGGTAAACTCTCCGTTTCCGGGGGCATATCAAGCAAGTAGAAAGTCCAAATTAATCACACTGCATTATTTCTCAGATTCAAGTTGATTGTTCAAATTCATTACTCTTTTCCTTGAACCTGGATATTTAAAAAAATATATATTTTGTAGAAATGATGCATTCATTAATACCTCATCAACTGCGATTTTTATGTTTATACAGTTTTTTTGTACTTTAAAAATCTTACCAACTGCCAAAAAAATTGTTTTGTTTCTAAATGTTCATGTTTATTTGTTTAAGGTTGTTTTTTTTTTATCTTAACATAATTCATTAATTATAACATTTTGTATTACCAAACAATGCCAGTCTATTTATCAGATTTTGCAACATTATTTGGTATTTAAAGGGAAGAATGTGCAACTTGTGATCCGGAATCCACAGTTGACAGAGGATTATTGTGTATTAAGTATTGATGTTGTAGATTTAACAATTAACTGAAATTTTGATGATGTAAGTTGTTTTCATTTGTCCCTGAAAACTGAGAGTTTACTTACATCAAAATTTTACCGTTTGTAATTTTGCATATTTAGTTTACTAGTTAAGTAGATGAATCATTATAATTGAGGCTATTGCCAGACAATGTCAGATAGTTGTTGGGAGTATAAAGGAATAAATCAGTTTTTTCTGCCTACGAATGATGATTAGGTATTTGGATCAAATCTAAAATGTATATCTAGAAGGCCACCACCGCAAGTGCATTATTTGAAGAACACATTCTCCTAAAATATTTCACTTCCTTCTTGAAATATATCTGATTGATTCTTATTCTAATTACATATCAAAAATATATACTAACATAAAAATTGTTCAAAATTCAATACTATTTTCGGTATAAGAGATTTCTATCCATTATGACTATACAGTACAGTCGAGCTTGGTTGTTATTGATCATTATCAAGGAAATGCTATGTTCACAGCTGTAATAAAAAAAAACTCATTGGTTTTTAGCTCACGCTTATCGCGATACAATCACAAACTTTTATAACGAGGTTTCTTTGTGAATATACCATATAAATAATAAGTAATAAAAGTGAAACGGACGGCAAAACTTCGATGACTGTTTGCATCAGATTACGTTTACAATAATATCTAGTTGGTCTGACAGTCAGCTTATTATCTATCACTTATAAAAAGGGCTTATTGAGCTTGCTCTTTTTGTGATCTTTGTACTTTTTTTACATGTTCTTTTGTATCTTGGGATTTCTTAAAAAATGACACGTTTATCAGTTTTTAAATACTAGAATTAGGTTTGTTTACTGATATAATTCAGTTCTAATCCAAAAACTAATCCTTGATTAACAAACATGTCTAGTAAGAAGAGAGAAAGTGTATTTTGATTCGTGAAAATGTGTTATTATTAATTAGTCAATATTTAAATTCAAAAGGGAAAAATCATTGGTGGAAAAATTCGAAAATTCGTTTGACGGCTCATATTTTCAAATATGACTGGTATTGACAAAAGAAAGCTTTTTGTAATTGGAAAGTCTTCAAAACCTTGATGCTTCCAGATACTTTTCAATATACAATACTATCATATTGATAATGAGTAATGCTTGTAATAAGCGAATTGATTGGATCAGAATATTTTGGATTTAACAAATTAAATTGGAAAGTCTTTAAAATCTCTTCATGCTCAATGCTTTAAGACAATATACAATGGCAATCAATAGTAAAAAAAGATATATATTAAAATATATGTCTGATATAATGAGTAATGTTTGTAATGAGCAAATTTAGTCAGTCCTATCTGGCTCATTATGACCAAGTTCGACTGTAAACTAATTGTGGCTATTTTGCTCACTGATAATAAGGTATGCAGGCTTACATGTGACACGACTGCAAAACAAAAAGTTAATATTTTTTGTTTAAAATATACATACTCTTTTCCTCCATGAAATTAAGTTTTTTTTTTTTATCTTGTTTTTGTTGAGTTCAATTTGTTGAATTCTTTACATTATTATTTTAAATGTAACATTTCATTTTATATCACTAGGTTGAAATAGGATTTTAAATGACTACAACTGCTCATAAAAAGAAATGATTTTATATTCCGCATTATCACATCAAAACAGTTATCAATACAATAAGGAAATTTAAAAAATCATCTAATTAGAAACGATTCATATGATCACTAATATAAAGTAGATAATTTTAATTTATCCACGGGTTTCGATTAAAGCTCTGTATTAATGTTTTAAAAGTTGTTGACTAATCAGCAATGATTACATTTGGCCATGTGTATTTTTGATAAGACTCTTTGTTAACTTACTGTTTAATGATAAAGTTCTATCATCTTTTCAGTGTCTCCCTTATTCACTCTTGCCACCTAGCTCAAATTTATATTTCCAGAGAAATAGGTCATGACGTTTGTGACACAAGTTACGCTGTTCCAATGTGGGTTAATTTTCAAGTATAAGCTAGGAATGTATGTATTACATCTAGAGATGTGATATGGATGAATAAAGACTTGGGTAGGTGTGAATAAACCTATGAGAATGTTTGATTAATAATATAGTATTCATTTTACGTGGCTCTCATATATTACAGTTTATTCTGGGTTGTTCTGCCTTAGGTAGGCTACGACAAGAACTGATCCACACCAGAATCACACAGAATCGGTCGTGCCATAAACATGTGCCGATTTTCAATTAGTTCATCAGAAAAAACAAGATTTTAATCAATTGTATATTCTGCATCTGAATTTATCGCTACTTAATTTTTGAATTTCATTTGGTTTTGAGGCAAAAAATGAAATGCAGTTGAAAACTTCTATTTTGTAAAAATTTTCACATCTGAAAACTGCTATAGAACATGCAACCAATAACCCAAAGGAGTGAGATCCGGAGAATAGAGCGGATGCAGCAATGACTCATTTTTTGATCAGTGTTTTTCACAGGGATGGGATGGGGGAGCATTTATGCGACTTTACGCAATTGTGGTTTAAAATCACACTGATTAATGAAAATTAACAAAAAATGAATAATCCTTGCAAAATTTCACCACACGCAATATCTTATTCTTATGTAATCTGCCAACTTGTCTTTCTGGTGGATTTTTTTTTATCTACTCATTACTTTTAATGTTTATTGGTGCCATAAATTATCCACTTCTCATCCCCATGCAAATGCCAAAATGCAAAGGCCTGAATGAACTCAAAAATATATTTCAAAAAAATTGTCATAACATGTACCCCAACTTTTTTTTTGTTATTAATTTTTAAACAAAACATTTTAAAAAGAAAAATAGCATGTATTAATGGCACTATGGATATTACCAATACATATTTATAATTGTTACTTTTATGATATATAGTATCTTCATTATTGCATATTTGTATTTTGTCACACAAAAATAAAATTTATACTATGCCTGTCTTACTAGACTAATCTGTAGTGAGACAGTATTGTAGTTTTAAAGTAGCTGCTTTAATGTTTGAATTGCATAAGCGACTCAATGAGTTGGCACTGACAGCAAGTTTTTGCACACCATTGCAGAAGATTGCACACCGACTATAAAAGGCTTGTTCACTGCTGACACATATGGAGAAGCGAGGTGTATTCCTAGTTCTGAATGTATTAAGTGCCAGCTCTATTTGAGTTACTTCTAAATCAAAGGTGTATGTTTATTTTTTTAAAGTAGACAGATCAATATAATCTAACATTATAATTTCTGTTAAAATTGATCATATGTTTAACTATACATAACTTAATAATTTTTTTTTTTTTTAATAGTTGACTATAGGAGTGTACATGTTTACGCAACATCAGTATTATTTATTTATCAGTCTTGGTGCATGTGGTGTGGAATGGGGATAGGCATTTGTGAGATACATAATTACTTATAGTACTTAGAATATTATTCTTTGAGAGTGTTCTTTTACTTTTCCAATTTAAAATTTGAGATATTCTATGCGTATTTTATATTCATTCAAGACGCTGTTAACTATTCATTAATTAACAATATCAACTATATATAGGGTGTCCAGCAGAAAAATTTCAAGATTAAATTGTAATTCCTTGTAAACCATCAGGGTGAGGTAAGTGGGAGGGGTATTGTTCGACACATGTGATTTGCTGATTTGCCAGTCGCAATGAGTCGCAACTGGTCGGGACCACACCGCGCGTTCGTGGTAGAGCAATATTTAAAGTGCGGTGATTCATTGGTTCATGTGTGTCGTGCTTTTTGTACTCACTTTAATATTCAAGGAGTAAGTGATGGGCCGAGCACGCAACTTATCTGGTGTTGGGTTCAAAAATTCAGATAGGAAGGGACAATGGTTAACCAAACTCCTTTGGGTCCATCAACATTAGCAGCGACGCCAGAACATGTGGCTCAAGTTCGAAATGAAATTATGCGCAATCTGCGTAAATCGATAAGGAAGATTGCAGCCTGTACTGGAATAAAAAATCAACAGTGCACGTTATTTTAAAAAAGAAACTACAGTTTCACCCATACAAACTGCAAATCGTGCAGTTTCTCAACGAAAATGACTATTCTTTATGTGAAACCTTATCGACAACGATTCTGGAACGTTTGGAACAGTACGAATGTTTAGAAACATATTGTTTACTGACGAAGCACATTTTCATATCGATGGCTATGTTAATAAACAGAACATGAGATACTGGTATCCCGACATCCCAAGGGAACACCAACAAAAACGTTTGCATTGTCCAAAAAGTGACAATATGGTGTGCAATTTCTGCCCGAGGGATAATTAGCCCTTTTGAACCGTACACCGTGTGACTTTTTTTGTGGGGATACTTTAAGTCAAGAGTTTACAGCAACAATCCTCAAACAGTTGAGATCCTACAAGAAAATATCTGCCGTGAAGTTGCTGCCATTAAACCAACGCTTTGTTCTCGCGTGTCCACAAATTTAAGAGTCCGATTGCAAGAGTGTCTTGAGAGAAATGGACGGCATTTAGAAGATATTGTTTATAAAACGTAAAATCCACCTCGTTTAACTCCATTTTGTATAAATAAAATATGAGAGTAATATTGTAGTTTTTATTTTTTATTTAATCTTAAACTTGAAAATTTTCCGCTGGACACCCTTTATTAAAGTGCATTATTTTCTACACAGATGTTGCTTGAGAAAAAGATTTTAATAGAGACCAACAAGTATAAAGTGGTTAGTTTTCTCACATTTGAGATAGGCTGTCAGAAAGAACTAATTTCTCCAGTGTTTATCATAATAATTTTATGTGGAACATGTGCATATTGCCGTTCGAATTAATCAATCGAAAAATAAGTAATTGATTGAAGTACCTACATATATGTAGTGTATACCGTTTTAATTTTAGTGGATGCATTTTTAATCATGTACTACATAAGATATTCTGAAAGAGAAAACTATAAAAATATTCATGCAATTTCTCAGTTATAAAAAAACGTGTTATTTTAATTTTATTTAAATCATTACTTTTTTCTATCTATGAATATATTTTGAAATCATTCAAAAGAGTATGCAAGTACCTACTTATCTAATGTTATGTTAATCAAAAATGTTCCATTTATAAAATTATTATGATAGATTTATTGTGTACTTTTGTTTAAACTGATTGATTTAAAAATATGTAATATGTTTCATACATTCAGAATATTTTGTTTTTCTTTAAAACAGATTGAAAGGTCTTTCAATAAAATCTTTTTTTTTCTTTCTCAATTATAACAAATTTTATGGAGTTTTATGAAATAAGAGCATTTGTATTAAAATTTTACAATATTTGCAACAAGTCGTGATTATTATTTGTTATTTAAGTTGTATGGAATTTTATTGCATGCAAAATTCTGATAAAATTAATGGTTGGCAGAGTGATAAATATTTAGTGACATGCGACTCAATATATTATTACGGGTAATTTTTTAAGTATGCATATATGTATATATATATATATATATTTTTTAATATTTTTGCGGGACCTTGCACAAGGTCATATATGTATAATATATATATATATATATATATACACACATGAAAATTACTCAATAAAATATTGAGCCTATAAGAAAATTCTGAAAGTTGGTATGGAAAATCCTGCAGTCAAAGTAATTTATTTTCTTTTTTTTTATCGTTGTTAGTTATTTAAAGTAAGAAAACATTTTTGTGGGCACGAATAAATAGTTTTGTTTCATGTCTTTAAGATATCCAAATCATTGTTGCAATTTTTTCAATGGGATTTATGATGTAAGCAAAACTATAATAAAATTTTTTACTATGAAAAATGGCTTAAAGTGAAATAAAAAGCTGGTACACACACACATTCAAGTACAAGTAGATTGATCCTCAACAAGACTTAGCAGAAATGACATAATTGTAAGGAGACATTTCAGAATTGATACATTTCACTAATTTTTTTTTAGATATTTGTCTTATTGTCATACTAAAGCAATCTTTGATAGGACTATTACAACTGTGTTATATTACCATTCCTGTTACATACAACAATATGTATTTACAATTGTGTTTTTCTTAAAAATTTGTTATGCTATTCTTTTGTTTAGCTATGTTGTTTTATATATATTGATGTTTGAACTGCAATATATTTATGTAATATATTGCTTTTAAAATTTTAATGAAACATTAGCAGTTATTGTGAATGCAATAAAGCATAAATTGTTTTGCATTTCTTCAGTCTAAGGTGCTTGCGCAGTGTGGCTTCCACTTCGTATTTCATTGCTTGTCATAACTTTATTAAATCTTAAAATGTTATCTCTGGATTTTTAATTATTGATTTGTGTTAAATAACGTAAATATTTTGTTATACTTTCATACTATTTGTATCTATATGTTAAATCATACTAAGCCTTGTGCTATGATTGCTCACGTAGTAACGATTTAAAAAATTAAGATGCCTCAACTTAGGTTCATTTTTAAGTTTTTTGAAACATTAATAAACATTGAAATTCACTAAAAATATTGCCATCTAATAATGACAATCTGTTATTGGTGAAAGCTATAAAACAACTGTTGCATCAAATTATCCATATTATTATCTTCAGATATTCATGACATTGTCACATGTTTAAACAATGTATAAATATTCTGCAATATTTATTTTTCTCTACTAGAAATGTTGAGTTTTTAATGTCATTCATGGTTTACAAATTTAACAATTCCTTATATGAATAGCCGTCAATGTATTTTATAAGCCATTGATGTATCATAGATATCTTTTGCAATTCCATACCATACCATGCTATTTTTTAAATTCTGTCGACGTGACTGAGATGACAATCACCATTCCGTGTCACCAGTATTAAAAATCCACATTTTGTGTGCAGCAGTGGCAATATAAACAGTAATAGTTTACCTTACCGTCAATTTTTTGCGGGACCTTGCACAAGGGATGTGGGACATAAGTTCAAACAATTCTGGAGACATTAGTTCAGATAGCAGTGTACAAGGCCTAGTAACAATAAAACAAATTTTAATAGATTGAAACAAATATTCATTTTAACTAAAGTTATTTTTTTAAATCAGTTATCTAGGTGTAGGTACTAGACAGGTATTACCCAAAAAATATGTAGGATTTAATTTTGTTTTTGGCGCTAAATCTAATACAGTTAGTTACTGAAATGAAAAGGTTAGAATAATTATTTATAAGTCAGTGCAAAATATTGTATTTTTATGTACCATTGTGATTGGCATATCTTTCCTACACCATAGAGCCTTTTGTAACAATTTCACTGGGTGACTTTTTCAGCTAGTTGACTGTGTATTTATATTTTTTACATTTATATATTAAATGTCCATTTTTATGATGGGTGCATATCAAGCAATTACACTAAAATGACGGTTCTCTTAACTTACACTTCAGGAGCTGTGTGTGATTAATAAAAGTGAAAGTTTATTTTGTTTTATCCTTACCGAATACACTGATTTACAATATAGGTGTAACCTACTATCTTATTGGTGGATACATGACTAAATTATGATTTGAAAATGTTCAAGAAGTATGTAAAAATTTTATACCATTATGGAAAATCTTGTATGAGATTTTTATAAAACCATGTTGAGCTCTAAATCTATGTACTTCGAAATAAATTTTTCTTAAATTGACCCATTATTACTCTATATTTTTGCTTCAGGCCCTAAATCATTCGACAAAAAATAGTTTCGCTGCTCAATATTCAATAACCTTTTATTTTTTGTATTCAATATTTAATTTAAATTCAACAATAATATTTTACTCCTTACTTTGGAATCAATAAATACTTCAATTAATTGTGAAATAATTAAATGATTATATCTCTGCAGCTTCAACATTTTCCACTCATATTTTTAATATGTATCTACTCTTAAAATATTGTACACTAGGGGTATTACACCAGTACATGTAGTTGTGATGGATCCCATCCAAGGACATCCATCAATCACACACATAGTCAATATTCAATATATAAATGTTCACAAGTAATAGTCTCAAGATAAGCTAATTTTCTCTCTAAGCAACCTACCACAGCAGTGTCGCGCAACTTGCTCAGTGAGTAGTCATTTGATATTATTTTTCATGATCTTGTGCATTCTTCAGTGTAACAAAGTGACCCTTCCTATGTAAAGTATTGTATGTAACAGGTAGGTCATTTTTATATAATTTTCATACAATCGGTTCTTTGCATCTATATATATATTTATGTGACAATATATTTATATCAATGCTCAATATGTGCAATGTATGCTCAATATGTATTTGAATATAATAGAAAATACTATATATATATATAAAAAATTACTGCCACTTAAAATATGCATCAAATATGTGTGAAATACTAGATCAACTAAAAATTACCTATTTGTTAGTTATGATACTTTACTTAGGAGAGGTTGAAATACTCTCAGATGGTGAATGTACACGGATGGGACTTTGATTTCTCATCTCGTAGATTTAGCGGTCAAGGTCGGTATATATCATTCTACTCTGCATACAAAATTTAATAGATAAAGGAAGACAGCCCACTCCGTGCTTAACTCAGTACTGTCGTATATACGATTTTTAAGACAAGTCTCATCCATGTACTTCATGTTTTTCATTTATTTAAAATAAATATTTCTTGTATATAGGCTTTCTTTTATATTAAATCAGTTTGTTAACCTTTTTAGAGCCAAGATATTTGATCAAAGCTATAAAATGTTATATAAACGTATTTTTCGCCCTTTGGGAACATAAAGGGTTATTACAAAAAAATAGCAAAATCAGATTTTTTCACTTTTGATAATTCCTTTGTTATGTAATTCTACATTGGGTAATGCGGCCAAGAAAAGCCGTGTGGTTAATTTTGACGCTCCCAAGTGCAGAATTGTGACATCACTGCTTCGTTTAAAGTTTATGCAATAATTGTTAATTATATTGAAATTGATTGAATTGATTTGAATTATTTAGTTCTATTATATATTTTTTTAGATCTGAATCGACATATTATTAAAAACTCACTGATGTGCAACATCTTTAGCAAGTCTTATCCCATTCTTGGAATAGAAATAGCATTACAAAAATCACCCTTCATCCACTTTCGTAGCCATGAGTAAAACTGTCGCTCTGTACAAAATGTTGCTCTCACTTGCTGCATCGTTGCAACAAGTGTAACACTTGAAATATTGCATAGCAATATGATTTTAGAAACTCAAGCTATTATTGTACTTAAAATTTAAAATAAAATTCCAAAAATAAATTTGCTTTTTAAAAAATTTATGACTTACGGCTACATATAGGTACTACTGAACAAGTGTAGTTATTTCAAGGTCGCCTCAAAGCTTCCTAATTGAATATATCTAAAACATAAAATTTCATAATATATAACTCTTTAAAATCGAAAATAAAATTGAAGAAGAATACTACTGAATATTATAATTTTTACTCATTTTGATTTTAGTGACTGCCACTCCCCCAATTTTAATTATTTTTTATTGTTAGTATTATATAAATCCACATCATATATTTTTATCATTACTAATATTTATTTTAGAAATAGTTGTATGAAAATTAATATTTTGGGGACCTAGCCTTACATTGTGCATTTTTTGGCAGCTGAAGGTGAATGGGAATATTAATGGGCAAATATGTGGTTGGTTAGTAGAAAAAAATGTTATGGGTTATATCATAGCTTCATGTACTTAATGTTTACGTACAACATTACATATTTAAAAAAATAAGAGATAGTGTCATAAATAATCTTTTCTATTTTCAAATCAAAAAATAGAACTGACTTGCTGGTCTCCCGAGATGAGAGCATAGTAAGTCAGCCTAGCATCTTGTCTTGTCTTGGTGAGAGTGTAAAAAAAAATATTTTTAGTTTTGATCCAATAATATAATTTTCTTTAATATAAAATAAACTCTTCAAAATAGTTAACTGCTGGAAATATGCATTTAGATTATTTATCTGATATTTGGTAAAGTACATAAAATATAGTAATAGATATGAAATATGGTATTTTCAATTGTGACAGCTATTTTTCATTATAAGGCAACTTTGATATGCCCTAGCATGACTATCCACGTCTTTGTTGATTGCAAAATATATTTGATTTTATGTTAAAATAGCGTATTGCATATCGATCTGAGTGTTTTGTAAAGGGGATACAAATAACAAACATCATTTTTATGTCACTTGATAAGATCTGAATCATTGTTTTTCTTTTATGTTCTCTGTTAAATCAACAGCCAATGGAATAGATCTATGTTGGTGGCTTTGTTTATATATCAACAAAATAATATGTTTTTGCATATCAATCTGAATGGTCTGCGAACAGCATTGTCAACAGGATGGTCAAACAGCATTCAATATGTCAACTGTCTCGCTAATAAAATATTATCTTATTATTTATTATAAATTGACAAATAGCCAACCACCAAGGGGACTGATTATTTTTAGTAATTTTTGTAAAATTTTGTATGAGTATTGAATACAAGTACATACATATTATAATATTGTACGAAATTCTGTCATCAGTTTATTGTTTATCTGATTTTTAATTGTAACATTTTCTATTAAATATTTTACCAGACTTTCTTGTATTAATTTATTACGAATTGCATGATTTGACTTCACACTTAACCCAACATAAATTATTATAATGTGACATAATCTAAGCGGGTCGAAACGCTTTATAGCATTAATAAGAGGATAAGCAAACATGAAAAGACCTGGTAACTTAGTCGTCGGAAATGTGCACTTGCTCATTTTTTCTAAAAACCGGTCACTCATATTCCATCGAGCCGATGTTACTAGATAAGTTCGAAAGTTAACTTGTAAAGGAAGTATGAGGGCTATATGATAATTACCTGTGTTTAACGACTGATAGTGCAAAATCTGTTTACCATTATTTAACACAATCTGTTGAACGACGCCTGTCAAAATTTCAGAAAAATTTGACGAGTAGCCAAAGTAATCATGGAACCAACATCTTTGCTTGTTCTGTGTTTCTGTATAAGCAAATTGCTGAAAGTTTAACCAGTAAATAAATTGATCCACCTGAATGCTGATGAAAACAGGTCCCGCTTTATCATTAAAGTAAACCTATTTAATGTTGGTGCAGTCATTTAAATCAGCCGGCATCATGTGGAATTTGAGATGAAAAAACAGACCGCGAAGAGCAGGAGACGAAGTATCTGCATCGGTTTGTGTAAAAGGGAAGACACTGATTGCGGTGTCACATTCACATGCAAGCAAGTCGTGTCGCATCTGGATGATGACTGGAAAGTCCTGTAAATTGACTTGTGCATGCAAAAAAGATGGTTGAATTTGTAATCATTCTTTGATTTTAATTTGACATTTACCCATTGTGTTTGTATCTTTATGATGATATGGTATCAACTGCAAAAATTAGGAGACATGTTTGAATAAATCAATATTGCTGTCTATCAATATTTTATTATTTCATTACATTAGCCTGACCAATAAAATGAGCCCCAAAACATAATCTGTAGCAAATACCAACTCACAATGGAATAATTTGGTATTCAGCATTGGAATATAGAATAAATGGAGAACACAAAGTTATATAGCTCCATTTTAAAAGTGCCATTTTTGCGGCACGGAAAGCAGTACACGAGACTTGAGTCAGGGATAACAATTATTCAATTCTTTGATTTATAATATCTCAAATCCATAAATAGAATAAATGTTACACAGGTTGTCAGTAATTGTGTAACACAGCTGTATTTAAAATGAATGTTAGAATTTTCAGTGAACATTAATTATCATAAGGTAGGGACCACCCTAAATTGCCTCAGATTAACCATATCTTCATAAATTCGGTATATTACAAGGTGTAACAATTACTTCACAGAACAGCATAATTGTATTGAAATCACATATTAGTGTTTGATTTTAAAATGATATAGCCAGTTACGTGACCCAGATAGCTCCATGTGATTTCTGGCTATTTTCAAAATTAAAATCTGCACTGAAGGGATGAAGATTTTCTAATATAACTGATATCCAACAGGATGTGAGACAGGTACTCAACAGTATTCCGGAAAATGAGTTCCAAGCCTGCTTCCAAAAAGGGAAAGATGTATATAGATTGTAAAAGGTGAGTACTTTGAAGGTGACAGTAGCCACCAGTGTACAGTTCCGCACGTATATATTTTTAAAGGTGCATTCTGACAGATACAGTCTAATTACTTGTGGTTGTAATATGAGTTCATTCAATGAAAAATTCAATGTATAGTTTTTAATTCTTTATTACACATATTCATGTAAAATATATTTATATACAATATTAATAGCTTTAAATTTGTATGAAATTAATGTATGATAATATATTTTACTTCAGTAAGCTTCTTTATATTAAAATAATTATAAATAAGAGGACCGTGTGGGATATTTTTGATTTTAATTAAACCATTCGCACTTTTCATCCAATACAGCACTATCTAATAATTCTGACAGATCTATCCTTTCGTAAATACTTATTTACAAATAGTGAGATAATTAGTACAGAAATCATAAGTCCCTACGACTCAAATAATTGTATTTCGTATCAATTTACATTAAAAATTAAATTTTATAATCAAAATAAACGAGACATTTTTCTCGGCTCATGTTCCATTGGTGTTTTAATTCAAATAACTCAAAATTATATTTATTCTTCCATAAATAAAATAAATCATAAAACGTGATCATACAACAATGTAAGTCTATATTTTTTAATCATGGTATTAGGTATGCCTTTACACAAAAGTCTTTTTCATAAAGCTTACAAAAACAACAATATTTTGATTTTGATGTTACTGTTTATTTTAGCAGTCTCTTATGAAAGTTGAGAGGATGATGCTTTCTTTTGTTTCTTCCAGTTTGAAATTCTTTCTTTAAGTTCTGTGGCTGTAAAAAATATATTATGAAACATTTAAGTAACATTTAATGATATAAACATAGAGTTAAGAAATGTTTTAAAATCTTCGAATAACAGGATTAAAAAAATTAAAACTCAAATTAAAATCCAGCTTCTGATTCCCCAATGCGGGGGTTGGAAAATCACAGCTCCCAACTGATGAGTATATTTAGTTAATAGAAATAGAATTTTTTCACATAATAACAAAATTAAATGCCGGGTCATTCCATGTGATATCACCTAGGTGTGGTTGCTTGACCATTTCAGATATTCATTATTTTTTTACCATAGGTAGCTCAAAACAATTTTTACTATATTTTTATCTCAATTTTCTCCGCAGCGACAGGTTTTGAAAAAAAAAATTGTTCTCCCATAAAAGGTTCTGTTTTTCACTAACATAAATAAAACACAATAGGGTTATAGAAAATGTATAGAAATGATAGAAAATTATGTATAAACCATGACTATATGTCAAATTTGAAAGCATAATCACTGGTTTTGATGAACTTTTAAAGTGACTGGGGGGGGTTGAAACCACAAGATGTTTTTTTTTGTTATAATTTGGGTTAGGACCTCTTCGTGTGTTTTTTGGCATCAAAGTTTCAAAATTTAAGAATTTTGGTAATTTCAAGGTCAAATATCTCAAGTGGGGGACCAGATAAAAACTGGTACTTAACAAAACTTTTAAGTTTCATTTTGTGGTTCAAACTGGTTTAGAAGTTACGGTACACGGTGAAATGGTCAAGCAACCATTTATTTTAAAATTAGGTGATTTCACATGAAATGACTCTGCCCTTAGTTGGAAATAATTTTCACAATTCTACCTATACATATTTAGCTTTTATCTCAGAATTTTGCCAATCTTTGCCCGAGTGAATTGCATATTACTTTTGCTATGTTCCTTAAGGGGATGTGACAATAATGTCTCCCGGTTCCCATTTTCCAACATATTATTACAAAATGATTTTGATTTAAAAACACATGTAAACGTTTTTATCATTTAAATTCTTCAATGAATCTAATAACGATGAAAAAAATATTTCAGAAGAAAATAATATTAATTTTTCGACTAAGGCATATTCATTCTTCTATAACTGGTATTGTAACAGGTAAAACATGCTCTGAAAACTCAGTTCAGATTAAACACCCCAAGCAGTAGCCAAATCATTTGTGGCTTTAATTACACGTATGCAGTAGGAAAATAAGTGTGAATTATATTGTGTTGCATGTCCAAACATATTGTACAACCATCCATTGTAGATGTTCCGTGTAAAGTATAATTTTTTTCATATATTACAAAAATTTTATTACCTGGCATTAACTGATCTTCGCGAAGTGGCTGACGACTGAAGGGATCTGTGTTACTATTGAGAAGATGCCGAAGAATGACAGGCTTATCCATGACCTTTCCAGAGGGCAGCACTACAGGTTCACACATTAATGTGTCCATTAATGGATCCCGAAATTCTTCAGGAGCATCAGCGTACTCATCACAGCTCTGCTGATTGCTTACTGTTGTTAAAAGTAAATAATTCATATGTAAGATTAAATTAATTTAAAAAGTTCATAGTTTTCAAGTAGAATCCAACTACCACATTTGTGGTACTTGTACTCGCCCTTTTCGGTATTAATTAACCAGGAGACCAGCAAGTTAGTCCTATTTTCATAGCACAAGCATTTAGCTTAGTTTGAAAATAGTAAGAATATTGATTTGACATCATGCCATTCCATGTACGCATCTCTATTCTACAAATGCAATTTCACAATTGAATTATTTTTTCCTTGTACAATTCATGGAGCCAAATTAAATTAAATGCCATATCGGAAAAAAAAAAAAATTCAATAAAGTGTTTAAAATGGCAAAGCTATACCAAAATGTATGGTGAAAATTCGAATCTTCATTTTAAACATCTGAGACAAATCAATTTTTTCTTCATTTTTGTAATTAGATTTCTGAACTCTATTAAAAACACAAAAATCTGAGCATATACTGTATTTGCCAGTTTAATCCTATGCAGATAAATAATTTTAAATGTGGAGTGGGAGACATGTACCAACCTGAAATCTCATTAGCTTTTTCTATGAGAGATCTAAACTGTTCAATCTCAACGGCAGTCTTAATGCAGCACCTCTCCATTTTCAGAGCTGCATCTTCGAAGAAGTCTTTATTAAATGATCGCTAGAATAGTCAAGAGAATTTCATTATTATAAACAAATATCTTTACAAAACGCACAACAAAGGAGTAGCAGCATATTATAGTGAAATTATGATTTTACACTTCTCTGGAGACTGCAAGAATGTTGTAAAATATGAAATCTCATGTAGACAGACCTATTGTTTTGAAGGTCAAGTGTGCAAAATTTCATCAAGCTCGGAATAAAACTGTAGATTTGTATAAAAAAACAAACCAACAAACACTCTTCTTTATATATATAGTTACAGATGTGGTATTCAAAGATGAAATCAATGATTTGTTTACCTCATCAGCAGCCAGTGCCGCAGCAAATTGTGGGCAATCCAAGTGGAGGTAGATGCCAACTAACTGGCTCAAGAGTCTCCGGGGATCCCAGCCATATTTTTCGGGACGGCGTACCTACGTATAAACATTTTGATATATTATTACATTCATGGCCCTACGGTAAAAAATATTAAAACACAAGAAATAATTTTACCTTGAGGTTTTTGCATTTGGGGCCACATAATTGTTGAAGATTGAAGTTGAGCATCGAACTTAATCTGTCCACGAGCTCAGGACGCAGAAAAGGTTCTTTAATTTCAACAGTGAGGTAGTCAAACATGTCCACAGTTTCCCTGAAAACAACATGTATTCAGATAGAATTCAGATGCTGATGAATTTAATGTGTATTGAAGGTTTAGAACATTAAAATAAATGGTAATTTGCATATTTGTGTAATATGTACGTATCGACTTAATGTTGGCTTTTTTCTTCTCCCGCAACCTTTCATAATAGCAGTCACAAATAAGTTGGCACTTCACTGCTACTAGGGAGCTGCTGTAGCACACAGAGGACCAGTGATGGGAGAGCAGGGTGGTAATGTTATTCAAAGTATGCCCATACAAGATTTATTATTTATACACCCATATTTTTATCATGTACTGTCATTTTTTAAAATTCAAGGTAGATAATTTTGTAAGGAATTTTTTGGACATTAAATGACAGCTAACCGGAACTTATTGAGTCAAATGAATAATTTATAACAATATTTATTACCGGCTACGCCTACTATGCCATATTTGTTTATAGCTGGCTTGGCTTTGCCTACTACATAGTAATTATGAGGATTGCCATGAAAAATAAACAATAGTTTTTATTTTTCCATGGCGTGTCCATTGAAAATAATAAAGCTGTATGCAGTAAAATATTATTAATGGAAAATAAAAGTTATAGTTAAAGCTGAAGCAGACGAAAATAACTGATACATGAAAAAAAATCATCTTAAAAATTTAGAAACAAACCGTACCTGGCCAGAGTGAGATAGGAACGGCACTGTCTCTCATCGTGTATGAGAGCCCGGGTGCGAGCCTGTTGCTGGTCAGCTGGGAGACGAGCCCAGCTCTCAGTGTCAGCCGCGGCCTCCTGTGTCTCGTGGATTCTTTTCAGGTACTGAAGGCATTCATCTAGCAGGAATGTGGTGTCGTTCATCAGCATGTTAACGAAGCGGACAAACTGGTCTCCGGAGCGGGATTCATCTATCACAGCCTGCTTATGAATAGGACTAGCCCACATCCCTTTCAGTATAATACTTATATGGTATCTGTAAAATTATTATTCAATAAACTTTTCATCAATTTGACATAATGCAACGATGTAACGGGAATCCATTCAAACTAATACATGATTTATCAAATATCTATTTTTGTTTGAATATAAAGTCCAGCCACGTAAGTATTTAATTTTATTTAATGAAAATATTAACAATTATCAGGGATTGCAGATTAAGCAGGACAGTAAAAGAATCTGAAATATTATTTAAAATGTAAAAATAATTATTCATTGACTACACAATGATACTAGAAAAAACTGACAAAACTGATAATAATATGTAACAGAAAATAAAACTGGTGAAATTTCAAATGGAACTCGGTGGATAATATGGGTGGGTCACGTCCAGAGGATGCAAGAAGCGTAAATCCCAAAAAGAAATAGGAAACCCGAGTAGTAGGAAGGATCATCGGAAGAACCCGACTTCGTTGGGAAGATGGCGTAAAGGCCACAGTAGAGCTGTTAGAGATTCTAAACAGGAAGACAGTTGCGACAACAAATTCAGAAGGCCAAGACTCGATAAGGCCATTGAAGAAGAAAAAAAGTAGATTCATTATTTACATTACAATTTACATGTGACGAAAGTGGGCACGCGCATCACATCAAATTGTAAATCTAAATTACATAAACATAGTGGTTGATTTATTGACTTTTAAAATTATGTTTAAAATAGACTCCCGATTATCCAGGATGGATCAACCGGGACTTATTTTTGAAAATCATTGAACATGATGTTCCACATTGTTCATAACGGCAAAATTGTTCATAACGGCGTACAAAACACGTTGACTTTTAGAGTTGAGCAGGTCAGCTGTCCGTTGTGTCCGAAGAGTGATCTCTCAAAACATTAAAAAAAAAAAAGAAGTTTTATGATTAGTTGCATCCAGTAAGTTGTGATTGTCACTTGTATACTTATGACGGAGGCGGGGTTTGCTGTCAAGGGTGCCGCCACAATGTATTTTTATTTGCACGGCCAAAGGAAAATATTTTAATAATTAATTAAAATGTAGGGTGATTTTAACGTGTCTTCTGGATGACATGGTTTAAATATAGGCAATGTCCAACAAATTACTGTTCAAGGCAAAAAATCAAACAGTCATGATCTAGTTTCATGAAAATTCATGCCGAGGCAATTCAGACCTTATGCCGAGGCAAATTTAAATCCTGATTAAATCAGATTGGGTGTGATAAAGAGCTTCTAGACTTTAATTAAAATCACAAACTTTGTGATGAATTGACAGGTGCAGGATGATGATGAGCAATCGGCACATGATTGGCTTTATTCGGGCCGAAGCGTATTCACGGATCACAGAGTATTAAATGATAAAGATATTTTACAGCATACAATAACTGATACTGTGCATCATAATGATGATGAAAAGGGATGAAGACAAGTTAATTTCTTCAGAAAAAATCAAAGCTGTCGAAATTTAAACCACAATCATTTTTTTACTATGATTACAGTAGAATGACAGCGCAGCAAGGAGGAAAAAACCAATCCTTTTTACTTTTTAAAATTTTTTTTAGTGAAATAAATAATAATACTTTTAAAATTAGCAATATTAACTTGGTGGTTAAGATAATAATAATTGTATAAAAAACTATTTATGATGAATGATATTTGACAACCCTATAACATCCCTGTTGGCATTTACGTTTGCACAAATACACGTGCGTGACTTTCGGACAGTAGACGCGCATATGCGTGATTTTTTAAACTTTCAAATATTTTTTCAACGCTTTTGAATCAACCGAGAAATTAAATTATTCGTTTTTTTTCACCACCTATCCCTGATAATTATTGGGAGTCTACTGTATTCTTATTTTATATCCTCAATTTTGTATTTCCGTGTCGTAGTTGAGTGCATTTGTTTTATGTATATTTTTTCTTGACGTGAGTCGTAGTGTCAATTTTCCATCAGTTTGTTTTATAATAGGTGAACGTTCTGCTGTTTTGAGTTTTTTTATTTGGGTCTATTTTTTCCTACCACTCTGGATAATCGAGACCATAATTCAATCACAATCAAAATACACTAGCCGAAAAGCAAGCTAGATTGCTTGCTGCTAGACTACTGTGGCCACTTCACGACCGATAGTGGCCACTACGCAGCCAGGGTTTCCATAAAATCTATATTTCAATGCAAAAATCCCTTATTATATTGCTTTAACAATGCACCATGTAGTGTACTTTGTATTTATTTCCAGTTATAAAAAACAAAATATTGGTAAAATGATACACGCTGTATACATATGTACACCTAAAGCTATCTTAAATTTATATGATTACAGTCAAAATGTTATTAAAGGCATAAACATGAAGGATACAGTGAAATTAAAGAAATGAAATAATAGGGGCAGGTAAAAAAAAATTAACTTAAAATCTCGAGTAAATACAATGTTTTGTGTAAAATCATTTTGAACTGCACTGCTAAAATGATTGAGTAATCGTATCCAAGAATTATTCACACCAGATTTTGACTAACATTAGACTGTGAACAGATGTTTTCGTACTGTAATGAAAATGCAATGAATACATAAAGAATAAAATGGATATATAAGGCCCATCGCAAAAGAAATTCCACCACGGCCAATGATGAATTAACCTTTTAAATGCCATGAGCGCGTTAACACACACTTTTGGACCTTGCAAACTTGCATGGATTAAAGCCATATTTGTAAATCATTTTACCATCTGTGAATGACAGGTCTCAGCTTTTGATATATCAAAATGTCAAAACCCTTAAAGCCTAGTCTTACTCTATGTGGTGTCTTCCATTTCAAATAAAGTTGGCAGTTAAAAGGTTAATCCGTCACGACGTAATTTATTTATCTACTTTGAACAGCGACACCTTCCGTAAACCAGTGACATCTATTGTACAATGCGGAAAGTTTGTAAATGAATATTAATAATTATTTTTTGCTAATTTGTACTGCCATCTAGCCAATTTTCTTACAAAAACTGGCAATGACACTAACAATGGATACACACATTAGCGCAATTATATATGTATAAATATATGTTATATTATTATAAAAATAAAAGATATATGCAATTTAGCAAATATAGAATTCTTTTGAAATACTACAAAATCCCCTGCTGAAATTTTTAAATGTTCATTCAACTACCTGTCACTAGGGTCACAAATGTATGATCTATATTATATAATAAAAATTGTTACCTTATTGTAAACTTGTCATAGAACTCGGTGCTTTGTCCGGTTGTTTCAATTTCTGTATAAAATTTCATGAGCGCTCTAGGCAACGCCTTTTGTGACACGGGATGAGCCATCACACGGGTGTAGATATTTTCAGTACGGAGAGATATTGCTGGGTCCATAACAAACAGAACTTCCACTATCTTGGCCACGAGGTATGGATTTTTAATTCTGTGTCCATTGCACACAGCCACCAGAAGCCACGTCAGCAGTGAATCTTCCATATAATCTAGTACTACTTTTCTTACATATCTATAATGGTAAGAACACAAAAGTTATTAATAATTATGTCAGTTAACTTGAGTCATCAAAATTAGATATGATTTTTTGACTCGCAAAAATAACATAACAAATGCCTTCAGAGAAAATACATTACACAATACAATATATCAGAACATATTTATTTCATAACTTTAACTTATTAAATTTTCATATTAAAAACTGGACACACACATATATCGATGCCATAAAGTGTAATTTTGCTAACTCCATATTTCTCAATTATACAGGAGGACAAAAAAATGTGTGATTTTTTTTCTTCGTTAACTATTTGTATATTATAGGCAGTGGCATGCAGTAGGCTTAAACTTAGGTTATGCTGTTACCGACGACGATTACGTAACTATACGGAAACCGGATACGGTTTTCTTGGTTGCATATATATATATATATATATATATATATATTATGCGCAAGGGTTTTTAGAGCAGAAGAGAATTCTCTTAACCACCACAGATATCTCAAAAATGAATAATATAAATGGCATCCAGCTATAGGAATGAATATCCGGGGCTAATCATCAGATGCAGCGTGTGAGTGTAATCAACAACATTTCTTTTTGGCTGTTTCGTCAATGAAAGCGCTAATTAAAAACTAATTCCTAAAAACTGATTCATAAAAACAGAAACAGATTGAATTGATAATATTAATTAAAATATATGTCTGTACGTACTGATGTATTAACTCAAAGTAATAATTAACTCGAATATGTATTACATTTTTCTCACACTTTGCAGATTGACAGATAACAAATTGTCCATTGAAATACACTGTGAAAAAGAGTATAGTTAGCGAAGCAAATATGTAAAAGTGTTTTTACTTGGAGTTTTCAGTATGGGTAAATCTCTTTCGAATTATACACAAATTGTTTGAATAAAAGGTAAATTTTGGCAGCCTTAAAGACGCCCAATAGGTTGAGTATGAAAATATATAGTTTAGTACGTTTCTCATAGGGATTGAACAAACAAGTTCTAGCAAAATGCAGAGACGAATGGCAATGAAGTTGAATATAAATAAGTCGCAATTTTTCATATTATTGTCGGCTAGACAAACATTTATCCATGGGTTACGCTAATCCGGATAACAACAGCTAGAATTTTATAGGGTATTTTCTATTATCCAGAATCTTTAGTAATGCATAGCTTTTTGCATGTATGCAGTGCACGCCCCTGATTATAGGAAAATGTACTAAATATAATATTTATGAAATATTAACATTCATGTGATTTTCATAGGCTTTTTTGAGTGTTAATAAATCTGTACTTATGTGAAATGATATATACGTTATGATACATTTTGAATAAATTTTATACTTATTAAAAATGTCCAAAATGTAAGCTTCCCTAAATAATATAGTGTACTTCTGGTATCAAAATTTAATTATGTACTTTTTTTTATTTGCAGCAAATAAAAAGTATGAGTACTTGAAGAGTTGATGATACACGCGTTAGTTCTGACAAATCCGCAAATGAAACGGTAAAATTACACATTTTGTAATGTTACATTTAGCGACTCGAGAGTTAGCAAATTTTCTTGTGACACTTTTTTAGAATAACTTTACGATTTTTTAAATGTCAAATTTTCGTAGGATATGAATCAGAATGTTGGGAATAAAATGGCATTATTAAGTCATTTTTCAACAAAAGTGGTGTTAGTAATTTTACACTTTAGGCCATCAATATATCTTTAGATCGGGACTAATATCTGCAGCATTAAGACTTACTAAAAGTTGTATGTAAAAAAGAAACAAAAAAATTAATACACTTCATTATAATATAATTACACTACATACATAGATATAATCAGTCAATAATAAATGAAACAAATAATGAAAATACAATAGCAAAATAATTTACTTTGATTTGATGCGATAACTCCACATTCTCAAGATCTTGTTTATTTTATGTCGCCGCGCAATATAGACAGAAGTCTATACAATAACTGGTTATAATAAAATGAATACTTGGGTAAAATACTAAAAAAAAAATCTATCTAAAAAAACCTTTGTAAAATAAATAAAAGTACGTATACAAGAGAAAATAAACTTACTGCATAGCAAAAAGTAAAAATTCAGCAATGTCCTCGACGTACCACTCTGGTAAAGCACTGAAAGGATCGGTCATAACATCACCAGGCACGCTGGTGGTTATCTCCCCGGTTCTAAGTTTACCGTCAGGATCCAACAAATCCAAGAGCATGCTCCCTACTGATCCATAGAATTGTAGCGAGCGCCTCATCAGATTATCTTCCAGTAGTCCAGTCACTGAACATTGCTTAGATCTTTTGATATAAAACAAATGCGATATATTAGTAAATCTGGTTAAATGAGAATAGTAGCCCTTTTTTTTTATTGTTTATTATATAATTAGTAATAAGTTAAATAAAACCTTATTAATTAGAAACTAAAAAGAGGTTATATTGAGTAGGTGCAAAAGTTGTTGCCATTTTCTTTATGATACTTTTTTTTTTTTAAAGTAACAATGATTATTTAATCAATTATATAATTTTCATTATTTTATATAACTGCCTCCCATCTTTAATTAAATAATTTATATATTCCATCCCTATAAAAACTAGGTTATAGGGTTTTAAACTCATCAAGGGATATTTTGACTTCTTCCACATCCATACAATTTTTGACCACTAAGATAATTTTGTAAAGATTGAAAATTCATACTTATTTTCTTTTAACATAAAACAAAAAAACGCTCAACGTAAAAAGATTTCACTTCCAAGAACAAAAAATATACTGGCTGCTGCGTTGTAACCAAATTGTTTACTTTTTATAACTTAATAACTCAACGTTCTATTAACTGGGCTGATATCTCATAATAGATGTACGGATACCACTTGCTGTACACCACCCCAACCATTTTAAACAAATGTGATTACCTATTGGCACGTGTCATCACAGTATTGCTAACCGTTTATGATTTTATGACTTAATTTTCTATCGACTAGGCTGGCATCTGTTAATGTACAATGCATATGAAGGAGTTTACAATAAATAATGTTTGTAAAATCTACTTTGTATGGCGTTACAAAAAAAAAAGCTGATAGTTTTGATTATTACTTCGGTGAGTTATCAAAAACATCAGTGAGTAAAATTTATAATACCATGAATTTTTTTAAGACCCATGGTTTCATGTTGAATGATTTCCATTGTAGTTTTGATTATAATTTCAAAGTTTTCATCGGAATTAATCGGCTACCCAAGAATGTAAATATATATATGTCCAAAAAAATTATTTATCTTCTGTGAGTTTTTGTTATATTCCCTAGTATGTTATTAGTTCTTGAAGCATTTCTTAATTATATTAAGATGCGCCAGTATCCACTATGTCAGTAGCGATGTGGTTCAAGATAAATATTCAATAGAATAAGGTTATATTCCATTTTTTCTATCAAATCAGTCGAGTTGATTGTAAATTGAATAATATATAACTGAACATACCTAGTTAGTCTTTTTACTTGACGCTTCCATCTTTTAATCAATTCTTGATTTCTGGCAGCGACCAACATATTCTTCCACTGCGGCTCCATCGCTAGCATTTCATCAACAAGTTTTTGAAGATCTCGTAAAGTTCTATAAAATGGAAATGTTATGTCATAACTTGGATAAATCAATAACAATGTATATTGCCTTGAATCAAGAAGAGCATCATAAATTTACCTGATTCTCCTTTGATGGTTTTGTAACGCCGGTAATAACGCAACATGATGGGCGTGTAATGTTAAAAACCAACACTGTGTTTGAAATTTGGGATCTTTCCACACGTGCGAGGGATCTTTATCTAGGGAAGAGGGAGGAATTATAATGCAAATGTTTCATTGTTTTTATTTATAATTAAGCAGTCAAAAGCAAAAATCAATAAAATGGTTGTAGATTTATGGTTCGCTGCGGGTTAAGTAACTTATCAAAAATATTTAACTGCAGTGTAAACAGAAACCACAAAAACTTACAAAAAATCATACTATTATTCCAGAGATCGGATTGTGACCAAAACTCATCATATGTAATAGACAATACTGCCATTGTAAATAATAGTAATGGCAATCTTGGTAATTTAAACTGTTATTGTGACAGTGATAATGTTTGATTGTAACAATGATTGATAATTGATTAACGTAATTCTTCAAGTAATGATTGGTACACTAAAAAAGTAAACCTCCAACAGTTAATTCTTAGTTGCCAATCATCATTAAATCTCAGTTACCAATCGTTAACACAATCACAGTCACGTAACAGTTTACCATTACTAGTAAATAAGCCATAAATGGTATATAAAATATTTTGTATATCTTGTATTTCATATCAAAACCATTACATTTGAGCATTTTTCAAGTATAATGTGAATTTAATTAATATAAAATTATTTCAGATGTCATAGAGTTTACACAACAGTGGAGGCTACAGTGTATCATTTTAGAAAACGGAAATAACAAAATATAACAAATATATGGCAGATGTACCAAGTTTACTTTCGCTCAAACAAAAATAATCAAGGTCATAAACAACGTTCCTTTTAAATTTGGATCATGGCACATAAAAAAATCTTTTGTGCATTTTTAAGGACCAATGCTATTATTTGTGTGCTGGGGAAAAAATAAGAAAAACATTACCATATTTGTATAAGGCTACTGGGAGGATCTGGGTTCGCCACATTACTAATGAAGATGCATAAATAAGTAAAGAGAACTAATAACAACTATCAAGGAAAGCTGCATACTTTGGACACATTCTCCGCAATGTAAAATACGATATTTTATAACTCATTATGCAGGTGAAGATAGAAGACAGCAGAGGCATAGGTAGAAAGAGATTATCTTTGCTGTGTAAATTCAGAAAGTGGTTCAATGTCCGAAATGTTGGTGATAGTCCGGGATAAATCAACATACTGCAACATGGTCGCCAACCTTCAATAGAAGGCAGCGCATAAAGAAGCCTTGTTAAAAATTATGTGTGTGCACTATGCGGCCAAATCGTGTGCCTGTGCACACCCGCACACCTTAGAGGGAACATTGGTCATAAATACTAATTTTGCAGAGATTAAAAATTATACCCTTCTTCAATGAATGATTCAATGTCCAATTGTCCATAAATTGCTATAATAATATTTCAATCCCGATATGAATGCAGACAATGTTATTTTAATATGAAAATAGGTGATCTAGAGTTAATTTATACTCACTAAGTTGTTCTACCCAGTCTGAAGCCTCTTGATTGGTGAACCAGAGTCGAGTATCATTTTGTGTGGAAACTAAACTATTGGGATGGAAGGCATACAGAGGATCCACTCTCTCCAGTTTAATTCTTACAGACAATAGTTGTAATACTGACAGAATGTTAAGCATGAAGCCATCACCTAGAACACAAATTAGGTAAGGGAAACTTTAAATTAAAATCCAGTAATTACCTAAACATGTTAGTTATTTAGAATCTTGGAATCACTCTCCTTACCTGCTAGAGATTTTTCTTCAGATTGTAATTGTGTCCGTTTTTCATTGTGACGGAGAATATTGGCAAAATATTGCAACAACGGAACACGAGCTGGGCTCAGTAACATGGCGTGACAAGTCCCGTGCAGCACCATACGAGTATGTTCAATGTCTTGCTGCAGAGCAAACGCTAATGACTTGTCCCCTGATGTACCATTTGCACCATTGAAAATTTTGTCTGCTAATTTTGGGTTTTCTTCAGAGAATAATGAGACGGAGAGGAAAGTTCCGAGGAAACTGGTTTTAGCAATTTCTCTGCCAGGAACGATCGAACAGGGCTCCGGAGAGAAGTCTGGTAATGTCGCAATAAGACCAGCCACCGGCCGCAAAGTGTGCGAAGGGCCACACCTCAGTTCCGCTAGTTCTCCGAGGGCTTCGAGCGGTCTCACATGCTCCTGGTCTGCCACGGAAGCCTTTTGCATGGCTTCCATTACACCTCGTAAAATAGGAATAAATATGCAATTAAAAGTATTCTCATCGCTGTAAGTCTGTTCGGCCAGTTCGGGGAGTAGACCTCTAGGAACACCGTTTGTAAGTATGTAAGATGTCAGGTGGGAGATTCGAGGAGGATTTTCTGCAAAAATTTTGCCCTGCAAAATTAAAACTAAATGTCCGACGAGTGATGTGCGCAAATCTAATAGCACTCCACTCAGAGGAGGGACCGAACTCTTCTTTGGATGCTGTCTTTCTTCTGAAGTGATATTCATGTAGCAGCGTAATATATATGCTACCGCACGTGCGATAGGAACATCAGCCATCGGGACGGGGCAACTCTCAGATTCGGAATCGTTTCTAGTATCCATGGGTTGCTCACCCGTATCTTTGTTAATGGAATCCGCCACTGGATTTTCATTGTTGGAAGTTGTTTCCACTTTCAGTGATGCAACAGTGTAGTTGAAAGGATCATTTCCGTCAGCTATTAACGATAGTATTTCCATTATTGATTGGGATGTGATTTCTTCTAAACTCAATGACGAATCTTCTAACAGTAAAGCTGCTACCGATGGTAAAAAATATTCACCTGAAACAAATGCACAAATTCAACAAAATATAACTCGGGTCTTTCTTCTTTCATATTAAACAAGTCAGTGCAATGCTCGCCACAGGTCTCTGTTCTGGACCCTGTCAAGAAATTGTTTGTAGGTGTTTGCATTCGCCTCATTCATTATTTGGCAAATGTGTTTTATTGAATAATATATTAACCGTTTGAATGCTACACGTCGCAAAAGCGCTGCGATCTTTTGTATCGAAAATTGCTTAGCACTAAAACGGTTAATATATGCATAATAATTGCATCTCCATAATTCAAAACACATTCATTCTATTTACATTTTCAAAAAAGTGCAAAAATCAATTACCCGTAAGCCAAATGTAAAGATGTCCTCAGATTTTCATACATTTGGACCAGGAAAAACATTTTTAAACTAAAATAATCAAATATATATATATATTAACTATTAAAATACTTTTGACACAGATTTATAACAAAATTAAGCATATTAATATTACATTCACAGTACACTTGACGAACAATACAGACAGTTCTCGAGTTACGAGTTCCATTCCTTGAGGTCATTCGTTTTATGTTTTTACTCAAATCTTTGTCCAAAACACCTAAATATGCATTTTTTGCATATACAATGCAATCGTATAAGTAAGCGATTGCTTTTACGTTTGAAAAGCATTGTATTAAACACTGAATGTGTACGTTTTATTATAATGATACGCTATGAATGTAAAATAGGTTGAAAAAATAATAAGAGAACAAGATATGTATAGTAATAGTTAATTTTAATTAAAAACATAAACAAAATTATATATTAAAGGTACATATATGTATATACATATAAGGCGCAAAATAATATTGGTCGATGCATTGTTTGTTTGTTGAAAACAGATGTCACTCCCCCATTATACACACTGTGTATGTGTTTAGTATTTTGTTGCTAGATTTGTTTTATTAGTCAAGAAACATTTATTTTCAATCTATAAAATTTCATTTACATACGTATTAAGAATTTTCTGATTAGTATCGTATTAATTAAGTTTAGGATATCAGCAATCTTACAATTATGTTCGCTATATGTCACGTAAATAAAAAAATTCCTTAAATTTTATTATAGCGAATGTTCATAAATCGAGAAATGTCTGTACACTAAATAAATCTGTTCACTGGTGAAACAAGCCGGTAGCCTAATTTGGAATGTGAAGACTAGAATAAATTAATATCGTTTAATTTTTTCAGTGGTAATGTCGTCTTTATTACATGTGATGATTTGATAAATGTTATACACATCCACATCTGCCGACCGCATCTCATAATTTACAATTCAGTCAAATCATTTATTGTTTGATATGTCGCAACAGATTAGTTTATTCTAGTTATTAGTATTATTAATTAGTTGAGTTTAACCAAGTTTAGCATATTTGTTTAGTCATCTTAGAATAAATAAACAGAGAATGTATAATAACAAGCGTTCTCAAATACGAATGGGGAAATTGTTTAAATTTGTTAAGACGTGATAATAAGAGAATGGATGTAATATTACTATGTCCAAGTTTATGGACAAATTAATGATGTATGTATATAGACTTATGAATTGGATGTGCGGAATTTTACTGATATGATCAAAATGATTTAAGTTTGGAGAGTTTTGTCATTTAAATATATTTTATTGTCATTTTTTTAATACATTACTGAAATTTATATTAATAAATTTATATATATAATAATATAATTTAAAAAAACAATGAAACACATTGAAAACTTTACCTTGAATAAGTATTATTTAATATATGAAATATAAGGATTATAAAAGTATAACATGTACCCTGACAGTGATCAGCCCAGGAAACTTGCAGAACTCTAGCAACCACAGTCCTCAGTTGCTCTTCTGACATTTCTGTTCCGCTGACAGTGCGAGCTCGGGTACTGCGTACATCACTATTTGAATCTTCCACCTAAATTGAGGATAAAAAAAGTTACCATTTTAATTCCTAAGATGAGTTCAGAATCAACCACATGTTATCATTACCACGTCTAGCTATCAATATACATTGAAACCCTGTCAAACACCTAATATAGACATATCTCGTACACTCGTCTCAAAAGAGCATAAAGAGCACGAAGCTAGCTATGATTGATTGTTGTGCGTGTTTTGCATGTAGAGTAGAATGCTGTAACTAGTACACACCGACCTATAAAAATTGTTAATCCAGCAGCTAAAAAACAAAAATATGTTGTTGACAAAGGGATCAAACTTTGCAATTGCACTCAAACCAGCAACAACTGTGGATAACTGTGTTGAATCATCTTTTAAAATACTACTTGGATTTCTAGAAAAGAGAAATGCAAGAGAATAAGCATTTTGATATAAGCAGCGCCGCTTTCAAGGATCATTGTGAAAATTCTGATATTTTGATAATACCCGAGAACAAGGGTTTTGAACCACTTGGGAGATAAAGGAGTCACTTCTATACCCTGACATGTATGGAGTATCCAATGGATTAAATATATTGATGATGTATTTCGTAACGATACCGAAAATCCAACAATTCAAGCTCAGACTAACATGAGCCATATGCATATAAATGCTTTACTAAACCAAGATTCTTACAGCCTATTAAACATGAGATTTTGCTGATTAACAAGCAGTTACATTGCGTCCATCTCTCGCGGTTGCAAACATAATCACAGTTTTTGCAAAATAAGTTTATCTAATTTAACAAAACTAAATTAAAATTAGTAGAATAATACCGTAATGGAAAAAGAAGAATCTTCTGCTCAGGACAACAGATCAGATAATAATATTTGAACAACCGGTGGAGAGCGAATTTCCACCAGTGTAAGTGCTATCTGTCTAAAGATTGTTAACTCAGAATACTGTAGGTAGTACTTCAAAAGTTTATTTTGGTAGACTTACATACACTCATAACTCACAAAAAAAACCATTCTCCATTGACAAACAAACCAATTTTAAAACAAACATCATCACTGTGAATTTATAATATTATTATGGTGGTGAAATGATAATATGTATTATCAAAATCAAGAATCACACTCTCAATAATTAATTTCTGTCGATCTTTCTAGCGTATAAATTATCCTTCACAAAACTCTGGAAAAATCTTGTCAAATGGGGCAGGACGAATGTCGATAAAGATTGACACCCTCCAAAAGATGAATAAAAACACCACAGAAAGAATATTAGACATGACCTCAGGTTATGTCGTTAATAACAATCCTGTAGAAATATGTATATATGAAATATGTATGGCTGTGTTGCCACTAGAAGTTATATTTGTCTGAACTAGAAATAATAAGAAATACAATTTTAATTTTCAAAGGTATATCTCTAAATATCATTTTATGTTCTTAAAAAATATTAATATTATTACTACTATTCTTAGAAACATTTTCAAATTAGAAGTGAAGGCTTAAAAATAATATAATGTAAAATAATACAAGGTTAATATGTAATGAAGGCCGCTTCGAATACAGTTTTCCACTTTGTAGGTTGTAGTTGAAAGCAATTTGTGACACATCAGTTCAAGAGAAGATTAAGGTGTGTATTTTAACACTATGGCGGAGCAAAAAAAACGTATGTCTGGGATTTTTAAAGAAATTTACTTTATGGAAAATTATTTGAATACACAGCTTTATTTGTTATTTTTAAATTATTCCACTAAGTGGTTCTAGTTAACATAATATTAAACATTGAATTATTTGTGCGTGGACTTAAAACAAATATATTAATATATAAATTAAATACGTCATTTAGATTTATTTTGCAGAAATTACAGTTATGTGCAGCTTTCTCGATTGTATGAAGTGCACATCCTTAAAGACTAGGTATTTGATTGCATGCGGAAAAAGAAAAGTCATCATTCAAAGGATTGAAGAATCATCAGCAGACATGTGGGGAAAATTGCTCATGGTTTAAACATAAAGGTATGATAAAATATCGCCATCATGGAACTGCCATATAACTCGGTACAGCATATAATTTGGTAAAAATGTCATTGGGATAATCCATAAATAAAGGCACAGCAAACACGTAATTTAATTAATTATTATTATAATACTGTACGGAATGAAAGCCCAAGTTCTGGCGATTACAATTGTAGTATACTCGATTGTATAGTGGTTACAATTGTAGTATACTCGATTGTATAGTGATTACAATTGTACTATTTCACAATATCTGAATGACTCCAATTGTAATTCATTACTTGCGAAAGACAAAAGAATGTACACGACACGTGCCAGGAAAATTTCTCAATACAAATAATCAAAAATATTGTGTGGAAACTATTACGATAATAAAAAAAAATGTGCTTACTTCCATAATCTCTGTTGAAAAATCTTGATCTCTAAAACTGTCCTTTTCAAAGTGCGGGGTTTCATCAATATCCATGTTGATGGAATCTTCCCTCACAAACTTAGAACTTCCAGGGGAGTTGTCGCCATTGTATGCATTAGAAGGTTGCACAATACTTTGAGTCACTAAAGTGGGACTAGGGTCAACTGTGCACACATTTAATTCTACCGTTTGAACCAAACCATCGGATTGAGTAGTTTCACTTTCCATTGAACTGATTAAGTGTGCATCGTGAGCTATTAACAGGGGGCTCGCCAGGCTTCCCCGAGTTAAGGGAGATTGACGCGAATGGACAGTGCCTCTGTTAATGGTACTTAAATTACTGTACCCCATGTCTTGTGATATATCTGACAATTTTGTATCGGGCATTTCTTCCAAGAGATTGGAGTTGTTAGACTTTTCCGTAACTATGATTCCAGTAGAGTTTAACACGGGCTTTTCTGAAACATTGGTGTTGTCTGTGTCACTCTGCAGAAGATTCGAGTGCTGGTTTTGTACATTGAGATCGGTGACGTCTTCGGGAGTAGGAGATACCACGGAGCCCGCCCTCGCTTCCTCGGTGCCTGCAGAGGCGGGAGGCGCAGCGGTCGCTGGGGGCGCGGGGCCTTCGCTCGACGCTCCTGTCAGACGAGCCAATCTGCGCCTACGAATCTAAAATCAATCGGAGGCATAATGTAAACAACATAAAATACTCGTATGAATTTCTAACACTCACAAAAAATCAAAGACACAAATTTTATAACGTGCCTTTGTTACGAAAGGACGCATCGTCATGACTGGCAATAGCGACCGTCTGCGACGCCAAGGTTAGTTATCATAACAAATAAAAAGAGAGCTTTCTCACCTCTTCCTGACTAAGTTCGCTCATTTTATAGGCACTACTGAATCAACAAAATTTAAAGTATAATGAACAAATCCAGTAAATCGGAAAAGCGTGCTAATGCCACTTATTGTCTATTTGTCCACAATCCTATACGTCAGTCTACAACCAGTCAGTCACCTCTCAACAGCTGAGACGATTATATTAAAGTTAGACTGGTTTATTATGCGAGGCTTCGTAGACGATTCTCAAGGGAAAAAAATCTGACGTACATTCTAAGCGATCACGAATGCCGCTCCACCTGGTGGATACATTTCAAATTAGATTCATTTGTCTCTTTCTTTTCTTAATGCGGAATATATTTCTCTCTCCACATTATTCAAAAATATTGACGTACAGAAAAAAGCGCGAAATTCAAATATATTTTTAGAAATCGAATAAGTCCAAAACAATGATTTTTTTTTACATTAATATTCCATCATATTCATCCATCATCCAGATATTTCTTTGAACATTTACTCACAGGTTTTAACCTAGCTCACTAGTTGAAGTAAAGAACATTGAACAAGAATTCATGGCGTGTCCTTCTCAAAAACCAAAGGTAAGGATAATCCATTCTGGTTTTCTACATAGCCTTAAAAGCCTTACGATGTGCTTAGTGGTAGCGCTGCCAGGTCTAGATTTAATATAGGGCTAAAGGGGCTAAGGCCCTGGATCCGCAAGTCAATAGGAACCTCGGGCTTTATTATCAGTAGTCTAAAAGATTCAAACTTACATTTTGATAAAGTAATAAGTGATTTTGCCAATACAAAAACAAAATCTACTATGAAAAAAGAAACAAATTTTTCGTGTCAATGTTTTGTTTTTTAGGGCCCCCAAAATGCATTAACTCAGTGCCCTTCAGGGGTAAATTCGGTCCTACACTGTTTGATGGATCTGAAAGTTCAATGTAGCACCGCGAATTTCAACTTAAAAAAGGCCCGCTTTTATGGCATCGGTAGCCACAATTTTTAAAGGTCAACAAAAAGGTAGATTGTGAGTGGTAGACTTTGTTTTTACCTTGTTGCAAATACCATTACAAAAATGATGCTTTATACCCAGTGCTGTAGTGATACACTTCACAAAGAGTATACAGTAACATACTCTTGATGTGATGTCGTATACCGTGTATCTTATATCATATTTACATCCATGTTTACAGTATAAATAAAACCGTATTCATAATAATATTACGCTTCCCCGTCCATATCTATGACTTTCTGAATGTGGCGGCCTCAGTAATGTCATTAACGGTAGTGTCATTATGGTTGTATAGTGTTTGATTAAACGGACAGGTCTGTGAGACGCGAGCATGGCAAAAACGAACGTGTTTTTAATATCTCTAGGTTAAGATTACTTCAATGTTTCCTCTTTTATATATTCAATAACAGTACGTAAATATATATTCAATTTGAAATGAAGTGTGCATTGCCTTTATTACGGGTAAGAAAATATTTTAGCGAAATCGTACTTTGACATTTGTCATCTTTCTTATGTTTATGGTAAGGGAGAAATCTTACCATAGAAATTGTCATCTAGATGTCATATTTGTTCGTTTTGACAGCTAACTTACAAAGATGAAATATTTTAATTAGATCGACATTGAATATCTAGATATATAGATATATAGCTAGCTTTATCATTGAAATATAAATTCTATTGAGACCCTGACTGCGTAGCCGTCACCAATGGTCGCGTAGTGGCCACTATTAGCAGCAAGCGATCCACGATAGCCGATGAGACTCAGACCGCGTAGCGGCCACTATCGGCCGCGAAGCGGCCACAATAGCCCCCCGCTGCGCCTAGCAGATAAGCAATCGGCAATAGCCATTTGCTTATCTGCTAATAACATATTATTCCTGTGTTGTACTTTACAATACCGTGGATTAGAAAAAGGAAAATTATATTAAATGAAAATGAAGTACAATAAAGATAATTTTTTTTTTGTGGAATTAATCAAACAAAAATTGGTATTAATTTGAAATATTATAGAATATAAGTTAAAAAATTTGTCAATAATGTATTCGATTGCTATGTAAAGTGAAATTGGTAGCAACTAAATATTTTTTCGATAGATAGATTTTTTTCTATATATCTTTCTAATAGATTAATTTAATTGGTATTAAAATTATTTGTTTAATTTATGTTATCGAGTTTTGTTCATGTTATTCAAGTCCTACTACGTACGAGTCCTTATATTTGAATTACATCTTAATCATACTATTATATTTGAATTATATTTAGACATCGCTGCTTATGCTTAAATCGAGCTTAGCTTTCCATTTTTGAAAAATAATCATCACCGTACGTAAGTTCTTCAAATTTCAAAAAGTCGAAAATGCACGCAAAGTATTTTATTGAACTATTTCGTTAAAAAAACAAAAAACGATGATTCAACAGTTGGTAGCAATGTCGATCTTATTCATATTATCGATACCGACTTGGATTCCGTTTCTACACAAGTCAGACAAAATCTTCAAATCATTCAGAAGAAAGTATTTCCTTTGTTATTAATAATTCTCACAATACCACAATATTGAAAGGATAACATTTGATTCTAACCATAATTTAGATATTGTGAAGAAGTTATGGAAACCAAAATCAAATTTTAATTTCCGTGCATCCTTTCAATAATAATGATAAAGTTTACGCCTTGTGTATTCTATTTTAACTAAAATCAATGCGCATTGTAAACAATATATATATAAACTTTATCATTATAATTGAAAGGATGCATATATGTTTTTTGCACCTACTAATACTGGAAAATATTTCTTTGTGATTGGTAAAATATACTTGAGTGGACATCGTGATCATGAAGAATTTTTATTTGAACAGGATCTAATCGCTAATGAAGACAATTTTCCAGCTTTGTTAAGAACGAGAATCGATGTGAGCAATCTCTTTAGACATTACGTTAGAAACGCTACCCACATTAGCCGGAGCATACAAAATCAAATTATCATTTTGAACAGTTAGATCAAAAAAAATAATTCGGCCAAACGTTTTTCATTTCTTGCAGATGAAACTTGTGACATTTTCTACCGCTGAACAATTTTTTCTGCGTGTCAATTATATAGACGAAAAAAATGACAAACAAAATTTGTTCCTGTAAAGGAAAAAACTTAAAATCGATAAAATATTAGAAACCTTCAATAATATAATTATTGCATCGATTTGGCAAGGTTACGACGGGTAATGAGCGGGAAGTTTCTCACCTATCAAACTTTATATATATTAATTGTGCAGCATATTTTAAATTTGGTGTGTAATTGGATATGCTGTATCTGTGACTGAAACAAGAAATTGCATTGGCATAATTGAAATGAGACAGAACTTTCTGCTCGGCAATATAACACTGGATATTAAGAGTCAGAAACTACGTTGAAACAATCATTTCTTGGGAAGACAGAGACTCGTCCTCTAACTGAAAACTTTTGAATCGTTGTGTAATTTTGGTTATACTATATACATTTTGCATACAAAATTTATTTTGCGAACAACTTACCATTGTGTAAAATATTCCAAAAATGCCCTAATGTTTGTTGATAGTGTTGTGGGTCAATTAAAATCAGAATCTTCTTTTAAGGATATTTACAATGAAGCATCTATAAAAGTCAATAATTTTAATATTTAACGACTACTTCCGACTTCATGAACGTTTTTTTCATTTTGAAACAGTTTTTCACTCTTCTACCAAATGGAAAAGATTCTCTAATAGCAAGCGCGCTGGAAGATTTCCGTCTGTTGTGTGAATTTGATGATCGTGATCTACAAATACAGCACCTTTGAACACCAAATTCAAGCTGTACAAAAATTGTTTGCAATAACTTCATGCAATTTCGAGTTATTTTAGCAACATGTGTCATTTTCAACTCTACGCCTTTTAAAAATTTATTTAAGATCTACCACAATCACGATTAAATGGACTGCCTTTGTTATATATATACCTACACAGAGAAGTTAATGTAACAACCATGCTTTATGGCTAATTAACGCCGTTTACTGTTCTATATATTACTTAACTAATGATAGAAAATATAACATATGTACGTATTCCACATTTTCGTGGAAATATAGGAAACAACAAAGCGATAAAAACCTAGCTGCCGTCGCTAATAATATTAATTACTAAATGTTCTATGTTCCGCACAGCCGAGCGAGAAAAACGGCGCTCTGGCCCGAACGTGCGACCGCCCGGGCCTCGGCCGCGAATCCCGCGGCACCCCGGCCCGAACAAGGAGCTAGCCGAGACCCGAACCCGGCCGCGCAGGGCGCGGCGCCCGGGCCTGCGCTAGCCGAGACTCAAACCTAGCCGCGGCCGCACGCTGGCGGGCGGCCAGGGGGAGGCGCGGTGTCGCGATCGGAACTTGGTCACTTCACGGCGACATCGCGGCCACCACGCGCCGCCATTGGAAAACCGCCGCCACTGCGGCGGCCGAGCGGCCGAGGGGAGGGGGCAGCCGGATTAGTGACCAAGACCACGCCCCGGGACCGCGTGGAAAGACAATTTCATTTTTATCACATAACTGGTTGTGTAAAATTATTTGTGCCATAATTTAACTGTATCTACGTAGAGTTTTGTAAGGGCGATCGCCCAGAGATAGTTTGACGCACCTCAAAAATCATTGTACTAATAAAAAATGGATTTTAAGGTTTGAGGTGCGTTAATAAATTCCCTGGGCTATCGCCCGCATTGTAATATGCCAGGCATCGCGAGGCAGGTTCATGTTTGTAATAAAAAGTACTCGCGGTGCCTGGAAAATGTAAAATAAATAAGAGATGAATTTAATTGTATGACGAAAGTCAGTTCTGCCGACCCACACTGGACGGCGGAAAAAATGACCAAAGTTTCCCGATTTGGCCGCCAGGTGGTGTCGGCCCGGGACCGTATCGGGGTGGCGCGGGGATATTTTGAGCCCCCTGATTGGTCCCGGGGATTTGCTGGAGTGGGACACTCCGAGGGTAATCTGTTTGTATATAAATAAAGCGATCCAGCGGTGTGGAAATCACTTCACTCGCCTCGTGTGCTTCACCGCTGGACATCTCTACTGAACATCAAGCCTTTTTATTTCTGACCCTGCTTACCCTGGACTTGCTTCTTCTGGAATTCTGACCTGGCTTTCACTTTTGGATCGACCCCGGATTATTCCACGACCTTGGCTGTTACACTGGACGGAGATTTGGACTACACCACTGCACGCCGCTGCAGACATCACCGACCGAGAAGCGAGGCGAATCGGCGAACCACCCCTACACAGATTACAGTCTTGTTCGTACTGAACAAGTGGTCCTTCGCCACGGATTGCCGATTTGCTTCGCAAATCTAACAGCAGGATTGCGTCATGTCTCGATCGGGACTGCGATCGGGACACGCCGAGGAGCAAGAGAGAAGATTGGAGGCGGAGGAGCGACACACCGAGCCATCGGACTCAGACGCACACCAGTCTGAGGATGACCGCGGCTCGCAGAGGGAGTCATCGACCGTGACTGACGACACGATTCGTCAACTGAGGGCTGAGCTACGGAGGAGTGAGCGGCGACATCACCGCCTCATCAAGGAGCTGCAGCGGGAGCACGGAGAAGCATTGCTCCGTGCTCGCACAGTCACGGCCGCCGCCGAGAACGTCGGCGGAGAGGCGGCAGGAGCCGCCGCCCGGGACGGGTCGGTAGCCCTGAAAGAGGCCACCGCACCGGGCACAGCACTGGACGCGGCACTGGGAGCGGGACCGAGCGCGGCATGGCCCGCCGCGCTCACTACCGCGCGGACCGCGGGGACGGGCGCCGCCACAGCGGCGGCGCTCGAAGCGGCACTGGGAGCGGGACCGAGCGCGGCATGGCCCGCCGCGCTCACTACCGCGCGGACCGCCGGGCCGGGCGCCGCCACAGCGGCGGCGCTCGAGGCGGACCGGAGCGCGCCGCCGGCTGGGGGCCGGCCGCAGGTTTCGCCGCTAGACATCGGAGGCGTCGGGACCGTCGGAGGGATTCCGCGCGCTCACTCGAGGGACACCGCGCAGGCGTCGCCGCATGATGCGGCCACAGCGCACGGTGCCACATCATTTACGAGGGAGTGGGTACGCGACCAACGGGATCCGATGGCGATGATGGCAACCGCCATATCGGACGCCATCCGATCAGCACGAGCGGAAGGGAGCCCGAGAGCACACTCGGGCCAGGACGAGCCGCGCATGAATGCGTTCATTGCGCGGCAGGCCGTCGCTAAGGATTTGCCGCCGTTTAGCGGCGATCCCCTGGACTGGCCGACTTTTAAGGCGCAGTACGAACAGTCGACAGCCCTGTGCGAGCTGTCGAACAGCGAAAATCTGCTGCGCCTACAGAGAGCCCTGAAAGGGCGAGCACGTGAGTCAGTCGCGGCTCTTTTAATAGAGCCGCGAAACGTGCCGGAGATAATGGCCATACTGGAGAGGTGGTATGGCCGCCCGGATAAAATTGTCGAGAGCATGCTCGACCGAGCAAGGAGACATCCCCGCCTTGCAGACAACGCCACCACGGAAGCAATTGTGGACTACGCGGTTGCGGTCAGGAACGTGGTGGCGACCGTTGAAAACTTCAACGGGAGGCAGCTGGCCCCTGCACAGCTGCTGACAGAGCTGGTCGGCAAAATGCCGACTTGTTACAAGATGCTCTGGATGGCGGAGCGCCGCGGCATGGGAAAAGACGTGACGGTGCATGATTTTTCAGCGTGGCTAACAGAGCTCACGGCTGAAGCGCCGCACACAGGGTGTCTGGAGTCGGCGGCGCAGACGCAGAGAGGGCGCAGGAGCGCCCAGGTGCACGCGACGCAGGAAGCGGACGGCGAGGCCGACGCGGGCGCGCCGCCGCGGGCGAGCGCGGCCGCCGGCCGCAGGGAGCGGCAGTGCGCGGCCTGCAGGTCGCCGCAGCACGGGACGGCAGTCTGCGCAGAATTCGCGCAGAAATCATACGCAGACAGATGGGCCGTGGTTCGAAAAGCTAGTGTGTGTTTTGTGTGCCTTGAGGCAGGGCACCGGGCCCCACAGTGCCGGTCGACGCGATGCGGTGTAAGCGGGTGCCGCGCGCTACACCATCGCTTGCTACACGGGGCGCCGCGCGCCGCGGCCGCGCCCGGAGCCGCGCACCCGCCCGGCGGGGGCGCGCCGGCCGCCGCGCCGAGCGCGTACCGGCGGCCGGAGGGGTACGCCGGTCCGAGTACCGGCGACCTAGTGGGTCTAACGGGAGACCGCCGGCACCACCGGGTGCTGTTGAAAGTGTTGCCGGTTGTGATAAGTGGCCCGCGGGGGCAAGTGGGTGCATATGCACTATTGGACGAAGGGTCAACCGTCACCCTGATTGACGCAAGGTTGGCCAAGGCCGTCGGTGCGCGGGGACCGGTGCGTGAATTACGCATACATGGGGCGAGCGGCATGTGCTCGTCCGACGCCCGGTCACAAACCGTGCACATATCAGTGACAGGTGACGGCGGGGAGTATCCGCTGAAGGCGAATACGGTGCGTGGGCTGGCGCTGCCCGCGCAATGGACGGTGCCGGCCTGCGATGGCCGGCGTGGCGCGGGCTCAGAAAGGGCCGCGCAGGTGGTGCCACAGCTCCTGATTGGGCAGGATCACGCCCACCTCATAGTGACACGTGAGGTGAGGACAAATTATGGGACAAGGATCCTGTCCCGCACGGCCCTGGGGTGGACCGTGCATGGCACCACCGAACAGGATACGGAGAGTGCGGGCGCTACCATTTTAGCGCTCGCCGGAACGCCGCGCCCGGCGGCCGACAGCCGCCTGGAGGCGCTTGTGCGCCAGCACTATTCGGTGGACTCGCTGGGAGTGACCACCGCGGCCCGGGTCAATGCTGAGGATGCCCGGGCCATGCAGATAATGGCCGCCACTACGCGGCAGCTGCCAAGCGGCCGATGGGAGACGGGCCTCCTGTGGAGGCAGCCCGACGCCGGCCTGCCCGACAATAGACAGTGCGCAGTGAGCCGATTGGCCGGCATCGAGAGGAGATGCCGGCGAGACCCGGCATTCGCGGCCGCATACCAGGCCAAGCTGGCGGACTATGTCCAGCAGGGGTATGCGCGCCGGATCACAGAAGGTGAGGCAGCGCGGCTGGGTGGCCGCCGGTGGTACCTGCCGCACTTCGCAGTTTTCAACCCGAATAAACCAGGGAAGATTCGGGTTGTATTTGATGCCGCCAGCCGGTGCAAAGGAGTCTCCCTCAACGACGCCCTACTGACAGGCCCCGACATGCTGTCATCGCTGTTGGGGAACGTGTTCAGGTTTAGGGAGGGAGGGGTGGCGCTGGCGGCCGATATTAAGGAAATGTTCCTGCGGATACAGATCAGGAAACAGGATCAAGAGGCGCAGTTATTTCTGTGGCGCCAGCCGGGCGAGACTGAGCCCGGCATATACCAGATGGGCTCCATGATCTTTGGGGCGACGTGCTCACCGAGCAGCGCACAATACGTGCGAAATTGTATAGCCGCCGCCGGTGCGGCGGCGCATCCCGAGGCCGCCGAGGCAATCCGTAACAAATTTTACATGGACGACTACCTCGACGCGGTGGACACTCCGGATCACGCCATCCGGATGACAGCAGGGGTGACCGAGGTGCTCCGCCGCGGCGGCATGCACCTCAGGAATTGGACGTCGAACAGTGCGGCAGTCCTGAAGCGACTCCCCGAGCACCTGAGGTCAACGGCGCCGGTGCAGATAATCGGGGAAGAGAAGACGGCGGAACGCGTGCTCGGGATCACCTGGGATCCGGTCTCCGACAAGTTTATTTTTAAATTCATAAATTTGCCGGAAATGCATGCCGAGGACCGCCCGACGAAGCGCGCTCTATTAAGCGCGGTGATGAGAATCTTCGACCCGGTGGGCTTTGTTGCCTGCCTGCTGGTGCGGTCGAAGATACTACTACAGGCGGTGTGGCGGTCCAAGGTCGGCTGGGACGAGCCGATCAATCCCGAGCACGCCGAGAGGTGGCGAGAATGGCACCGGCTGGCACGAGACAGCCAGTGCGCGGTGCCGCGCCAAGTAATTAGAGGCCGGAGAAGCCGGCCAGATTTGCACGTGTTCTGCGACGCGTCAGAACAGGCGTGCTGCACGGTCGCCTATTTCGTCGAGGCAGGAGAGGGCGGCAATTACGTAGCCTTCACCTCGGCGAAATGTAAGGTGGCCCCGCTCAAGCCGCTCTCTATTCCGCGGCTTGAGCTGCAAGCAGCACTGATGGCCGCAAGATTGGCGGCTACCATAAAAAAGGAACACACGTGCACAATCGGGAGGACTGTCATGTGGACAGATTCCACGACAGTCCTAACATGGATTAAGACGGATCCCCGGGCCTACTCAGCATTTGTGGCAAACCGGCTCGGGGAAATCGACGAGCTAACGGACATCACGTCCTGGCGATGGGTGCCCACACGGGCGAATCCCGCGGATATGGGGACCCGAGAGAGGGAGCCTCTGGATCTAACAGAGGACGGGAAATGGTTCCGCGGGCCGGCATTCCTGAGAGGCCCGGAGGCAGCGTGGCCGCGGGAGCCCGCGCGGGCCGAGCCGAGCCGGGAGGCGCTCGAGCGGCGGCCGGAAACCGTGGCGCTCACCGGGCAAGCGACAGCGACCGGCGGGGCCCTGCCGGACATCGCCCGCTTCTCGTCGTGGACCCGATTGGTCCGCGCAACAGCATGGGTCGGGCGATTTGTGGCGAACTGTCGGCGCACGCAGCGCGCCGATCCGGCCGCCGAACTATCGCTGATGGAGAGGGAGCAAGCGGAGCGCGCCTGGGTCCTACACGCCCAGGCGCAGACATTTGAAGAGGAGCGGACGCGGCTGCGACGGGGGGAGACTCTCCCGAAAACCAGCCGCCTGTACCCGCTGTCGCCGCACCTAGACGAGGACGGCGTGCTGAGAATGGGCACCCGCTTGGTCGCGGGTGCCACGGAGGCGATAACGCCTGGATTGAGGGCGCCGATCATACTGGATGGCGCCCACCCATACACACGGCTCTTGGTAAGGCACCATCATGAGAAGAGCCAGCACCCGGGCACAGAGAGGACTGTCAGCGACATAAGAAGCAACTTTTTTGTCCTGCGGCTGAGGCCGACTGTGCGCCGGGTGCAGTTTGAGTGCCAGGCTTGCCGCAACAGAAGGGGGCGGCCGATGCAGCCGCTGATGGGGCAGCTGCCCCAGGCCCGACTGGCCCACCATGAACCACCCTTCACTCACTGCGGGCTGGACTACTTCGGGCCGATGGAGGTCACCATCGGCCGAAGGAAGGAGAAAAGATACGGCGCGCTGTTCACCTGTATGACCACGCGCGCCGTGCATATGGAGTTGGCAGGATCCCTCACGGCCGACTCGGCCATCATGGCCATTCGTCGGATGGCAGCACGCCGCGGCCACCCGCGCCACATTTATTCGGATAACGGAACGAATTTTCATGGCGCGGACAGAGAGCTGGCCGCGGCTCTCCAGGAGGTGCGGGAGGACCCGCGGGTCCACGATCACCTTAACGAGACGGCCTCCGACTGGACCTTCAACCCGCCGCTCGCCCCTCACATGGGAGGGGCATGGGAGAGCTTGGTGCGCTCCATAAAGCGGGCGCTGGGAGCCACGCTGAAGGAGCGCGCTCCTAGGGAGGAGACATTGCTGACAGCCCTGGCGGAGGCGGAATACTCGGTAAATAACCGGCCGCTCACCCACGTGTCAGTGGACCCCCGCGACAGCGCGCCGCTGACCCCGAACCACCTACTGCTCGGGGCCGCGGGCCGCTTTCAGCATCTGGCAGTGTACGGGGCCCTGGACGAACGGGTCTGCCTCCGCAGACAGTGGCGGACGGCCCAACAGATCGCCGATGCATTTTGGCGGCGATGGATGAAGGAGTACCTTCCGACGCTGGCACAGCGTCGGAAGTGGCAGGAGCCAGCGCCACCGATTCAGGAAGGCGCGGTGGTGATAGTGGCGGATCCCGCGCTCCCGCGAAACTGTTGGCCCAAAGGGGTCATCACGGAGGCGCGGCCGGCGGCGGACGGACAGATCCGGTCCGTCCGCGTGAGGACAGCGGCGGGCGATTATACGAGGCCCGCCACGAAGGTTATCCCCCTGTTGACCCACAGCCCTGGGTCTGAGGCGGCCGCAGGAGAGTCGCTGTGCTGCCTAAGGAGTACGGCGGAGCCGCACGGGGGGAGTGTTCCGCACAGCCGAGCGAGAAAAACGGCGCTCTGGCCCGAACGTGCGACCGCCCGGGCCTCGGCCGCGAATCCCGCGGCACCCCGGCCCGAACAAGGAGCTAGCCGAGACCCGAACCCGGCCGCGCAGGGCGCGGCGCCCGGGCCTGCGCTAGCCGAGACTCAAACCTAGCCGCGGCCGCACGCTGGCGGGCGGCCAGGGGGAGGCGCGGTGTCGCGATCGGAACTTGGTCACTTCACGGCGACATCGCGGCCACCACGCGCCGCCATTGGAAAACCGCCGCCACTGCGGCGGCCGAGCGGCCGAGGGGAGGGGGCAGCCGGATTAGTGACCAAGACCACGCCCCGGGACCGCGTGGAAAGACAATTTCATTTTTATCACATAACTGGTTGTGTAAAATTATTTGTGCCATAATTTAACTGTATCTACGTAGAGTTTTGTAAGGGCGATCGCCCAGAGATAGTTTGACGCACCTCAAAAATCATTGTACTAATAAAAAATGGATTTTAAGGTTTGAGGTGCGTTAATAAATTCCCTGGGCTATCGCCCGCATTGTAATATGCCAGGCATCGCGAGGCAGGTTCATGTTTGTAATAAAAAGTACTCGCGGTGCCTGGAAAATGTAAAATAAATAAGAGATGAATTTAATTGTATGACGAAAGTCAGTTCTGCCGACCCACACTGGACGGCGGAAAAAATGACCAAAGTTTCCCGATTTGGCCGCCAGGTGGTGTCGGCCCGGGACCGTATCGGGGTGGCGCGGGGATATTTTGAGCCCCCTGATTGGTCCCGGGGATTTGCTGGAGTGGGACACTCCGAGGGTAATCTGTTTGTATATAAATAAAGCGATCCAGCGGTGTGGAAATCACTTCACTCGCCTCGTGTGCTTCACCGCTGGACATCTCTACTGAACATCAAGCCTTTTTATTTCTGACCCTGCTTACCCTGGACTTGCTTCTTCTGGAATTCTGACCTGGCTTTCACTTTTGGATCGACCCCGGATTATTCCACGACCTTGGCTGTTACACTGGACGGAGATTTGGACTACACCACTGCACGCCGCTGCAGACATCACCGACCGAGAAGCGAGGCGAATCGGCGAACCACCCCTACACAGATTACAGTCTTGTTCGTACTGAACATTCTATATAAACACGTGACCGATCAAAACGAGATGAATCAAAATTAGGAATGTATTTAGATTATTTAATTATCATTAAGTATACCTCAAAAATAATTTTATACACTTTAATCTTGAGATGAAACTAATATTTTTTTATTAATTTTTCCATCTAGGTTTTATTTTGAAAAGATTATAAATTTAAAAAGCATATCAGACATATGTATAGTAAACGACAACTTTTAATTTTGGGGACCAGGTATAATCGCAAGCACATTAAATTATGATACATTTTTTATTCTTCTGACCCCTAAGTTCTAAGCTCTCTAAAGGCCCGTGTCCACGATAATCTTTCAATGAGACTTTGATCATTGAGAGTCTGTTAAAGTACGTGTGTACTAGATGCGTCATTTTAATCCGCGAGAAAGTCGGCGATTTATGAATCATTACCTCATATATTTTGCGTGCGTACTAGAATGACACATAATGATTTACCTACACATTTTGCTTGTTTTTATACTTTCTTTACGCTGCCTTTGGTTATATGATAATTAATATATCCATATAATATGCAACAAACGTCGTTAAGCGAATTACTCAGCTGTGACCCTGTGTCAGTACACAGAGTAGGAACGGTAGTAAAGGTTTTCCGCCGCTCTCAGCTGCGTCTGAATGAAATATTACCCTCGAGATCAAATCTTAAGGTATGGGTACAATGGGCATTTGTCCAGGACCTCCACGCCTTCAGCATCCCCAAGCTGCCATATTGTTCATAAGAAAATTCTGAGTAGGCACGAGTATACTGGATAATTACTCGATCTGTCATTGTTTATTGTATTCTCATTTCATTATTTAGTGCCTAAATGTCTAAAATAATATCAGTCAAACTGTAAGTAAAGATGTATATTGTTATGTATTTAATCAAAAATAAGCTTAAAATTTCGGATATTACCTACCGATCGTTTTGGTTCGTAAAATTTTTCATTTCGAAATTTATGCTGGATAGGTACAGCACGAATATGTATTCGATCGAATCCTTTCAGTATAGGACACTCACATTTATATGATTTTTGTTACTAACAAAATTACAATTGTTTTTTTCCCGCAGACTCGATACAAGTAAATCCATCTAAATATATATAATTGCAAAATTAAATAAATCACATAGGAAAATTTATCGAAAAAATACAGTCATCATTATAACCCGGAACTTTCTATAGCCGATTAAGTTACAATGAATAATACAGAAATCGTCAGATTTCATCTACATATATACGTGTTTCTATGTGAGACACCTATTTTTTACCATTGATGAATCATTTTTTTAATATTTTAATTATCACGGAACTGTGTTCTGAAAAATCATGACCAAAAATAAAATGTGGTTTCATTAATATGTACATAATTTTCTACGTCAGAACTTTTGAGGATCTGTGCTGTGAACAAAAGTCATATGCATATTTATACTATGTACTGGATATGGAAAAATGTTGCACTCGCGGAGATTTCATTTTTTAAATGTTATCGAATTAAACGTAGTTCCTTATTATGATTTGTTAGTTTAATAGTTATTTATTATGATTTTATATGATTATATTTATATTTTATATTATTATGATTATTTATATTAAACTAGCGGTGAAAATTATTAAGAAAAAATCTATTGTTTAATGTTTATTGTGATTATTTATGATATCGTTCAAACAATTTGTAATCGTACTGTATATTTGTTTTGTCTGTCTGTTTGTGATAGATGTTTAAAATAATGTAATGTTTTAGATGTTTAAAGTAATGTAACACAAATTTCCAGAATATAAAATGCAAACCTGCTAGTCAAAATACTCTTGGGACAAAATACGGTAGTAACTAAGAAATTTTATGTACAGGGTGGGCATTTAGTCTGGACACAATCTCAATCTCCTCGATTTTTTCTACTGAGGTTTGCTGAAGGAAAGGGTTTTATTAATCGTCTGAGCAATACATTACAACCGAATGTGCTAGGATCAACTGAGATAATGCATTACTGCATCTTATACACGTCAATTTCGCAAACGTCCACGGATGAGATCTTAATCTCTCGTTTCAGAGATTTGAACAACTCTTACTGTCCTTTATGCTCTCTCAAATCGAGTCTCTGCAGCAAATCTCATCATGTACCCGCATCACAATGATAGAAACCACAATTAAAATGTCATTAATTAAGTTGTAAATGTCATTAATAAAAATATACATATTAACGAGACAGAGCAGACTCTATGCCCACTATATAGTATAAATATAATGTGTCTAACATTATGTACCTGCATAAGACAATTTTCTTTTTGTATTGCAGAACGTGTTGTAATTGTAATGTTAGAGCAGCGATTACAAAATCGGGTCAGTCCCGAGATTGCGGGTTGTCTGGTCACCCGGATTATAATGCGTTGAGCGCAAAAGTACAATATTGTAGTACATAATATATTCTTCGCAATCTTGGTTCTTTGTTCCGCACCGCCCGCACGCGCAATCTATTCATCCATTGATTAGTCGTATTTTGTAGTGTTTGGTCGTTGGGTCCGGCGATCTTGTTGCGCGTGCTCTGAACGCTGACGACAATTCAATATGGCTAACCATAACCCAAAACAAGTTAAAGATTTCGATAAATTGGGTAAGTTATTTTTATATTTTAGTCGGTTCGGCGGTTTGACACTCGCGCCGGCGACGTTACGCAACCACTTTGTCCGAGGAACATTCCAAAGCGTTGAAGGCGCCGCGCCAAAAGAGTCCGCCGGGGTTGCCATGGTCCAAACACACAACTAGAGTAGTGTCCGGTAGTGTCATTCAAAATCTAGGACACGAGTAGGACACACATGCGTTATGAGCGTTAATCTAATGAGAAATGCGGGTAGACCTATCTAGTTGACAAGACATGATGGCGACCAATTTGCGCAGGAAATGTGCTGAAATCGCCCTTTTTAATCTTATTAAATTACGTCTGCAGATGTAAAACCATTCACCATTGTGATATTATTTACTGCATCATAACGAATTATCTCGTATTTGCTTTGAAATTCGTTTTGAAGATAAAGATTTATTACATTTATTTCATTGCACTTGCGTTCTTTTTCTTTAAATGTGTAGTTTATAGTGATGGTTAAATCGTTATTTAAACCATTATTTTGACCGTGTTCGATTGTAACGAGATTCATAACTGATTATTCGTAATTCTTCGAGCGATGACTGGTACACTAGAAAGTAAACCTCCATCAGTTAAGCCTTAGTTACCATTCATCATTATATCTCAGTTACCAATTTTCGTCACAATCGCAGTCACATAACGGTTTACCATCACTGTAAATTCATACATTGTAGATATTAATAATGTTTGGTGCGTGTGCACCAGTCATATTTGTTTAGAAACTCGACTCGAGACCGTACAGAGCTAAACGCGGAGCGAGTTGTCGTTCGATGTGTGTGTGATATTGTACGCAGAGCAAAATGATGCTTACCTATTGACTTTCACCGTCAGATCTTCGAGACGAGAGAGCAGAGTCTCATCTGTGTACACGCATCATAACATGAGAATTTATCTCACATAAGAGTAAAAAAACTCTTATGTGAGATAAATTCAATATACAATAATATACAATAATAATAAAAGGATTTTGATTGAACGTAATGAAAATATAAATTATTGTCATGTTGATTAATTAACATTATAATGAATTGTTATGTTTTTTGCCAAAAAAATTACATAATACTAAATACTTACTAATACAATCAGTGCTTTTTTGTAGAAAATTATTTAAAAAAAAATTTCGGTATAAATGAAATTTAAACAGTCACCAAAGAAGGATCAAAGTAATTATAAAAACCTGAAATCTCACTTTTTTTTAGTTAAATCTCCTTTGAATTTACTACTAAGGTATCAATATTCAACTCTATTACATAGCACACAATTATTTTTTAGCAATTTATGAAAAATGTAAATTGTTGTGTAAATATGCGAAGAACCGCCGGAAAAAGATGCCAGTATTGTCGATTTTACCAACAGGCGCTGAAAAATGGTCGAGGGACCTCAAAAAGACTACAAAATATCTCATTATATGAGAATTAAAAAAATCCTTTGATAAAAAATATTTATAAAATTTTTTTAAAAACAAATTATAGAATTTCGTTAAACAAATGATACTCGACCATTAGTATATATTATAATTAGATTTGTCATATTTAAAGCAGAACGACAACATCTCTCTTTTGTTTATTGAAATCATTATATGAATTGTAAATATTGAATTTTTATATTGAACGGAGAGAGGCTTCAAAAATATTTAGCGCCCGGGGCCTCCGATAACGTAATTTCACCACTGCGCGCGCACTACCACTAAAAAACACTTTCTACAATTTAATTAAACATACTATTAATCCTGAAAATATTACTAGAAATGTTTTATGGATGGACACCCGACTAAATTACCAATAGAAAATGTTCAAGGAGTATAGTTACAGACATTTTTACAAAATCATTTTAAGTTTACGTAATTCGAAATAAATATTTGCAAAATTGACCCATTACTTATTCTAGATCGTTGCTAACAAAAAAAAATCTTGCCACTCAAAGATCGACGACATTATTTTTTTGTATTCAATGTATAATTTGGAATAAATAAAATATTTGAATTAATTGAAATAATGGCATAACATATTGAAATTAGGCACATGCAGTTTGAACTTTCGACTCTTTCGATGCTTTGTCATGTTATCCCAGAAATACTGTGCAATGGGCGCGGCGCGTTACACCGAAAAATACTAGGTATTTTTATTTAAAATAAGCCATATTTATTGTCATATTTGACTCGAGATGAAGGACTGCACAGAGTTCAGCGCGAAGCAATGTATGAATAATTATTAATATAAATACTTTAATATTCATCTCGTAAACTCGTATGTATCATAAATTCTACATATACGAATATATGAATATATTATTGTGCTCTTGTCCGTTCGTGTAGCATAACAACATGAACCAAACAAGATCTGCTGTCAACGCTATAACAGAAAAGTGTGAGGATTGCGCGGAAAAGTATTGTCGTAAGTTTTTCAAAATATATTTATTTCCCGTCATTATTAACGGGCTATTCTTAGTATTTGCATAATATTTGTCAAGATAATATTGAAAACCCTTCCGAGGACGTCGTTTAAGTATCACTTTTTTTGAACCGCATCGTCTATCATATTAATTAAACTACACAGCATCACAAACTATTAACCAACATCTCGAAACGTCAAGAAAAATAGTTTAACATTTTAACTTTGAAAAACGATCAATAATTGTAATATTCGTCTCTTCTTCTTCTACGGCGCTACATCCCAGGTTGGTATTCGGCCTCCTCCACCGACTCTTATCCCTGCCCGTTCTACTCCAGTTTCCGGACTCTCCCATCCCGCTCCAGTTTTCTTCACACAGTCAACCCACCTTTTCCTCGGTCTGTAATATCAGAAATATGTTTGTAATTTAAATAATTACCTATCTGCAGCAGCATTATGGTGTTCTAATTTTCAAATTTCTGACTTTACATTTGTTTGTTTATTATTTAGAACAAAAATATCGCATATCCACATTTCAAAAGGAAATTGACACTTTACTCAAATGAATTGCATCAATCACCAATAGAATAAGAATATACCGTGGACATATACATAAAGACATCGGAATTTTACACGTTAGATGGCTTCTTAAAACAAAATTAATCTTGTCAATGATACCTACCTCGAAAGATAACGTTTAACGTTTTTTCCTACATATTTCTTCCTCATTGATGTCTACAAAATATTAAATAATCATAACAATGTTTTTATACATTACACCCAATGTTCCCTCTAATTTTAGATAACGGTGTGCGTATAAAAAATCTATTGTGCAATTTTAAGAACCAATTCTATTATATTTGGCGCGGAGGGAGAAAATAATAAAAATATTACCATACCAGTATAAGTCTACTTGTAGGTCCTGAGTTGACCAAATTACTATTGTATTAAGACCCATAAATAAATCAATATAATTATCAAGAAAAGTTGCGTACTCCGGTCATATTCTCCGCAATGAAATATATGATGTTTTACAACTCGAGGTAGCAGAGGCGTAGGTAGAAAAAGATTATCTCGACTGTGTAATCTCAGAGAGTGGTTCAATGCCCAAAATGTTAGTGTTCTCATACAGGATAAATCAACATACTGCAATATGATCGCCAACCTTCAATAGAAATCGGTGCATGATGAAGAAGTCTGAAGATGCCAAATGGTGTGCACACGATTAGGTACACCCCCACCCGCGAATCTCCTATAAAATGCTACGAAATTATCAAACGCAGTTTTCGTGACAATTTTTTCTGGGGAAGTACTTGTAAAAATGTCATATTCTATGTTTAACATTTAATTAAAACTATGAATTTATTATAAATCTGTCTGATATCGGAGCAAAATATGTTCAAAATATGTTCAGTTCGTAATAACTCATACTATTTGGTTAATTTGTTTAGCTATTAATAACTCTTATCTCGTTTTATAGGTGTTACGGTGGATTGTTTTTCATTTTTTTATCTGGAAATATTCAATTTGAATTTCACCATTTACTCCTACTACTAATTTTGTGCTAAAACTTAATTTTTAAAATCAACAATATAGTTCAAATAATTTAATTTAATTATTGTGTAAATATAATAATAATTAGAATGCACCTGGACAGCTGCTTTTTTAAGCCCTCGGTTTTGACCTTCGTATATTGCAAACGAAATTCCGGAACATTATAAAATATGGTCAACATTTTGACCACAGGTCGCGGTAAAATTAAACCTAATTCAAAAGATTGCGAACTTAAATATTCAGTGGCGTAACTACGTCAATACGACCAATGTGTTCCATAATATTTCGTTATATTATGTTCTACAATATTTTGGTATCGTTACTTTTCCCACGTTAATTCAAATAATTTTTAAAATCCACCGTAGAGACATGAAAAATACATTAAAAAAAATATTTCTCTGTTTTAAAAAAATATGTGAAAACGTTGCAAATGTACCTTGCTAATTCATCCGTTTGGGATTAGACTACAAAATGAAATCGTTCGAGGCGACGGCTTGCCGTAAGAATTTTTTTTATTTGGGAGTGTACGTATATAAAACAACTAAAATACATGGCGTTTATTAAGGGTACTCTTACGCTAGATCGTTAAAACAGCATAAAAGTAAAATTATTCACTGTACTGTACTGTACACATTAAAAATCTTAAGTCGTTGTTAGGGGGCCAAGTCGTATATGAGTCGTGAAGTTACAAATGTTACAAATTATGGAGGCGTTTTAGAGTTTTTGTGTAAATCACAAAAAACTATTTTTATTCCACATTATGCAATTGAAAAATCTTAATATTTGTATTGATATTGTACGTTTATGAAACATACAATATAGATAGATTCTAAAGATAGATTTTATAGATATTTTTAGATATACCATACAACACTCAAACCTAATTTTTTTCAAAATTCGTCCAGAGCGGATTTTATAACTCTGCGCCTCATAAAAGGGGTCTTTTTTCCATTTTGTATTGAAGCCAGTGGTGTAATGGGGCCGGAACGTCGTTCCGGTACTTTTTTCACGACCGGAATGCGTTCCGGTACAATTTAATAGAATAAAACATTAAGCGACAAAAGATGTGTATATGTTTGCATACATTGTAGGAATAGTGGTGTCGCCGTGCCGGTTCTTTTTACGGCGTTTTCCAAAAAAGCTTAAATTGTAAGCTGAACCAGAATACACTTTATACGACAATAAATAACAACAGGTATATTTCGTTCGAAATATACTTTCGCACTATATTGTGTCGAACCTGAATAAGCTAAAATTGAAAACTTTAATATTAAGTTGAGTTTGGGAAATCGATTTGTCATCACCTACATAGTTTTTTCAGTCTTTACCGGATCGCTCCCCATCATAGATAAGCTCCCCATTCAGGGGAGTAGCGTTTCAGTACTAATTTTTTTAGCACTATACCACCGATTTGAGGCTCAATTTCTTTAGCTACGCTACTGTAAATATTGTTTTCTTTTTACAGATGGAAATATCCAGGACCTGATAAAAACAGCCGTTTCCGCGAGACAGCTAGCATATTGTCCGTATTCAAAGTTTGCGGTTGGCGCAGCGCTCAGGGCGGACAATGACACCGTCCACAGCGGGTGCAATGTGGAGAGCAGGGTATATTCTCCTTCGATCTGCGCAGAAAGAACGGCCATTTGCAAAGCAGTCAGCGAGGGTCACAGGAAGTTCACGGCAGTAGCCGTCGTCGCTCACCAGGACTGCTTCACGGCTCCGTGCGGGGTGTGTCGAGAAGTTTTATCAGAATTTGGCGAAGGAGATATGGATGTTTATATGACAAAACCGGAAATGAAACTTGTTTTACACATGAAACTATCAGAATTGTTACCAATAGCATTTTCCCAGTGAATTCGCTAACGGGGCGGCCAATTTTATAGAGCATTTTTCTAAATAGGGCAAAATAGATTGAAATGAAACACTGGCACTGGTCAGAAGTGAAAATCGGGAAAAAGTAGCATAATATACTTAGTGTACAGAATATTATTTTTATATTTTTTACTCGTTTTTTCACTTATATTTAAGCCATAAAGTAGTTACAAAAAATTAAAGCGCATATAAGTGTTTGAGTTGTAGAAGTTAATTATATCATATATATGTATATACTTTACTTCCACGATCCGATCCAAAGGAAACTAGGAGCAAAACCTTAGGATACTTTTCAGTGCCAAAAATGAAAACCAAATTCGGTCAACGAACTTTCTTGTTTTGTGCACCGCGTATTTTTAACAAATTGCCACTAGACCTTCAAGGATCTAAAGTGATTAACGATTTTAAACCAAAAATAACAAAATGATTGCTTGATAGAAAGCAAAATGAAACTAATTTGTCATTTGTGCTAACCTAACCTACACATTTTTGTCTCCAACTATATTACAAACAAAAATATTTTTATAACTTTTTTTACAATAACTTTTTATAACTTGATTTACATTTTACTTACCTTACTTTATAACGAGTGTACGTTAACAATTACAACTTTTAAAAACTGTACAGGTAATTGCTTTAGAACAGACCACGTCTAGTAAAGTAATTTACCTTCATTTGCATATGTACTATTTATGTTACAAAAAAAGAATAAAAAAAAAATAATAATAATAATATCTATTTGAAGGAGTAGACGCGGGTACGTTACTCAGAAAATCACGGGAGTAAAAAATTGGAAGAAATAACTTATTATATTTTCTGTACATTAATAACAATAAAAAATAAAATAAAAATATCCATTTGCTGTTTCTTATTTTGCACGATTTTACCCGGGTTTCAAATTTACTCATAATTTTGAATTCGGGTTTCACAACCCCTAAAAATAACGATGTATGTAAAATTTGTGTATGTGTTCTGTGCGGGTGATAGAATTCAATATAATATAATACACATTTATATCGGTGGGATTTGGTAGGTTTGTCAGAGAAAGAGGGAGTCTGTGTCGTGCGCTGGCTATGGCATTCGATATAATATAATACACATTTGTATCGCGGGAGTCGGTGTGTTGGTCAGAGAAAGGGGAGTTTGTGTTGTGTACTAGTTATGGCATTCAATATAATATAATACACATTTATATTGGTGGGATTTGGCAGGTTGGTCAGAGAAAGAGGGGGTCTGTGTCGTGTGCTGGCTATGGCATTCAATATAATATAATACACATTTGTATTGCGGGAGTCGGTGTGTTGGTCAGAGAAAGGGGAGTTTGTGTTGTGCGCTGGCTATGGCATTCAATATAATATAATACACATTTGTATTGGGGGAGTAGGTGTGTTGGTTGGGTGTTTGTGTTTTATCCAGGACCCTAAAGAGTAATTATGGAAATTTTGGAACAGACAGCATATAATATAATACAAGTATAGTACACATTTGTACATCGGAGGAAGGGGGTGGGATAGTCTGGAGGAGGGTGTCACCATTATGTTTTGCGCTAGGTTTTGAAGAGTAACTATGCAAAATTTGAGTAACTGCATTCGATATAATACAGGTGTAATATGTGTTTGTATTGGGGGGAGGGGGTGGGGTGGCCAGGAGGACCCATGGCATTTAATATGATAAACATTTATTGTGCAGAGGTAGGTAGGGTGACCAGATGGAGAGGGAAGGTGCTTATGTTTTGTGTAGGGTCCTAAAGAGTAACCATGCAAATTTTGAAACCCATGGGATTAAATATAACACATTTATAATGTGGGGACGATCAATCCCAAAGAGTTACTATTTTGATTGAAGTGATTGTAACTAATAGTTGATAATGTAAGGAATATAACGTGAAATTTTACCACCTCTGTATCAACTGTAAAACAGAATTGTTCAATATGTGAAGTATAAATCAAATATTAATTTTAAAGTACGTATTTATCATGAACTCTCGCCTTCTTAACTATGCTTCTTCACTTTTCTCAGCATCCTGCAAACCTTAGGACTATCACCAGAAAAATGCCTGTGGTTGTTTCCACTTAGTCGGTCCAAGAGATGGGCCCCTTTGACATGGCCCACCACATCAAGTTTTTCCAAGCTATTTTGACCGGGATCTTACAGGCAAATAAGAAAGAAATTCCTAAACAATTTGTGGCATCAAAAGAAAGAGAAGAACATAGCAGCATTTTTGGTTTTACACAAGATATACTATTGTATCGTATGTACCAAAAAAATCTAAAGTTGTCCTACTTCTTTCATCAGAATTCCACAATAGAAAAGTCGATTCCTGGCCTAAAACGAAACCAGATATCATTTTACTTTATAACAAAATCAAAGGAGGTGTTGACACCGGTGACATGATGACCAGGGAATATTCTTATGCAAGAGCGACAAGGAGGTGTGATATTAGATATGGCCGTTCTGAATGCATACTAGTTATGGGTGGATAAAAACCCCACCTGGAGAGAAAAAGACAGTTCTCACAGGAAGAGATTTGGCAACAGATTTGATAACCGATAATGTGAGCAGTAGAAAAAACAGAAGAATTTATTTTAACATCCCAGAAATGAATGTGAACGATGATAATCAATCATTAAAAAGAAAAAGGTGCGAGTTTTGTCCTTTTTATAAAAAAACTCAATTCTTTATTTAAATAAAATAAAATAAAGAATCTAGTTTTAATTTATTAAATATATATTAGTGTACATTATTTTCTTGTTTAACTTATTTTTTAAATATTGTCGATTGTATTTCACATTGAAAAGAATGTGTATTTTTATTTTTTATTTCTACATATAAGTACTTAATGTTTATTATTAATATTATTTTCATTCGGACAATAATAAACAATTTAATGTCCGAAGGCAATCAATATTATTTATAAGTTATCTATTATTCTACCTACTTATTTTTTAAATTATGTCAATTGTTATTTATATTTTTAAAAATTATATTCTGACAATAAATAACAAACAATTTACTGACCGGAATTCATCACAATCAACATTATATCTATTTTGAATATAAGTTGTCTATTATTTGGCTTATTTTTATATTTGCTTCTGCTTATAATATTGTTCATTGCACTTTGTATAAAAAGGTGTAATTTTTAAAATATTTTATTTATAATATTTTTATTTCACTTCTATAAATATTTTATTAAAATTATTTTCATCCTGTTTATGTATAAAAAATTAAAAATGCTAATATATAAAAATAATTTTTAATTCAGAGAAGATAAAATGTTTATAACCACTGACACACCGGGAGGTAGTCGAGCAGACAAGAAGATCACATGTTCAGTGGATATTTATATTTGGTCCGTGTAGGGCATTTGTTGATGCGCAAGAATACGTAATACTTTTTATAAATTTTTTAATTTTTTAGTAGAAAGATTACGACGCATCATGCCATTTCATTAAATAATATTTAAATTGATATATCTATAAAAAATCTCCCAACAAAATATGTAGTTAAAAAACCGAAAATTTGGGGTTGGTCTAAAATGACCCACCACCGCCGGACATGTTTTGTTTTATCCCACTGGGCAGTAAGTGTTAACAAAGAATCTCAAATAAAATCAATTACATAATTTCATATGCAAGGTATACAACAACATTATTTGAAAAGATAATTCTAAATATAATTGTCAAATTATTCATTTAATTAACAAAGTAGTAATTAGTAACAAAGTAAAAATTAATGTAAATTTATTCAAAACGAGTCACCGCAGATAATAATATAAAAATTATATCAGAACCAGAGAGAATACAGAAGAAAAACAAAAATATTATAATCCAATTCCCAGCGTAATAAACGAAGAGACAGTAAAAATGTAAAAGAGAGATAATTAGGATGTTATGGATTATTCTTAAGGACTGTACAAAAGGAGAAACAGGATGAGACAGTACTTTGAAAACTACCACTGACCTTTTGTAGTCCCGCCTCTCTACGCTCAGTAATTAAAGGATCCCTCAACAGATACTGGGAGTTACTTTTAAGACACTCGGAAGTTGTTGTAGAAGGTACCGCACTACTATCCTAATACCCCATTGGCTTCGGGATTCACGCTAATTATTCAACCTAATTGCCACTTTAGGGGTGGTAATCTAGAATCCTTTAGAATAATAATATTTTGATATTCTTATAAAGAAAACCACTTTTCTCTTAGTTGCAATGTTTGCAAATATTCAAAACTCCCACGTTGCCAGAATGTTGAGACATCTGCTGTAGATGTTGCCACCACACCACAATCTATTCACTTTTGTGTCCGAGAAATCCCATTTGGGTAAAGATAGAAGAGCATCGCCGATTTAAAATTGACCAGCAGTAAGGGCGTCTATTTCATTTGGGTCACCCGATACACTACATAAAGATTGTGAGTTTAAAATTACAAAATTGAAATCAGACAGTAGATCGAGTAGAGTGATAAACCAACAACAAGTGGAAGATAGTTATATTTTATATTCATTTTTAAGTAGGAAACAGGCCTCATTTATGAAACTTCAATTCTCAAATGTTATGCATTCTTGCTATTGGAGAACAAATAGCATGTTTTTAAGTAATTTTGCTATTGGAGAACAAATAGCATGTTTTTAAGTAATTTTGTGATTTAAAAACTTATTCCTCTATGACCCATGTCCACGAATGGGGTTTCTCTGAGATTCAACTCGAGTTTGTATAAAGGACAGTTCAAGACAGCATTCAACATATGAATCATTACCCCATATGTTTTACCCACAGATTAGAATGACGCTTCCAGAATACACATACCTTTACTAACTCTCAGAGATCAATGTCTCATTGAGAGATCATTGGGAACACGGATCTTAAGGGCCAGTTGTTTGACCATAGTAAATTTTTACCACATATCTGAGAATGTCATCCAATTTGATTTATTTTAAATATTCACCATTGGCAATACATATAATTTTATGCTTGAGCTATGACTTTATTCACCCCTACGTTCGAAATCTGTGGAGTCACTGTGGGACATGCTCGTTATTTTTGTTCTGTTGATTTCACTGTAACCGAGTGTGGCTGTCCTACCACCATCCAGATAGTGTGCCAGTACCCGGAACAGGTACTTCGACCTAGACCTTTAATTTAGTGAAAAAAATGTGCCAAGAAGCATTATCAAAGGCACCCGAGATGTCCAGGAATACTCGTTTAACATACATCTCCTTTTGTTTAGCCACTCATTCCTGAGCATATTTAATGGCATGCACCGTGGGCACCCCTCGAACAAACCCAAACTGCTGATCGCAGGCAGGCAATAGACTGGTGGGGATTTGAGCCAGCAGACGTATTTGTCTGTGGTGAGTCCTCAGTCGTCTCAAAGGGGATGAGTTTGTCCAAAAACAAAAAAGACTGTTGAGTCGTGACATGGTCTACTTTTGTTCCTCCTTAGATTATGCCTGAGAGATAGTAGAGTTATAAAATTATAATTAAATACATATTATTTGATTTGTATCTAATGTGTTAGAAATATTTTATATAAGCAGTTCTCAATTTATAAACGCGTTCCTTGAGGTTGTTCATTATGCATCAAAATACCTAAATATACTTTTTAGCATATACAATGCAATCATTTTTACATACGAAAACCATTGTATTAAACATTGACTGTACGTTTTATTATAATGATACACTACAAACGTAAAATGAAAAAATACTAAGAGAATATATGTATGTAACAGTTAATTTTAATTAAAAACATAGACAAAATTATATATGGATAATATATACATATGTACATTCAATGTTTATTTGTTCACATTTTCATCAGTATTCATTACTTTCAGATGTGTGTCACTTTGCATACTCGAGGTTAAACTTCTGATGAAATGGCTGCAGCTGGTTTGTCTACTCTTTTAATAAGACTTGATGGAAGACTGCACATTTAGTTCACATTTTTCATTAAAAATCTCATTATAACATGTCAGTGAATTATAAATGCCTCTTTTCACTTTCGCAATTCTCTCCATATTTGAGTCCTGTTCCTCAAACATTGCCAATCCCACAGATATTAACTGAAAAGCTGCAGCCATTTTCTGCATTGCAAATGTTCTGGAGTGTGATATTAAAGGTTTTTCTTGTACTTCTTCTGTGTTTAAATCTGCTTCCATTTATATTAACTCATCAGTTATCAATTCCTCAGAATAAGAGTCCGATAACTCTTTTACATCAAGTTAAAGTTCCATTTGATTACCCAGTTCAACAACTTTGTGCGTTACGTAAATAAAAAAATCTTAAAATTGTGATATTATACTACAGCGAATGTTTGTAAATCGAGAACTGACTATACTTACAATGTGTACCCGGCGTTACCTGGTATTTCTTTGTTTTATGCAGGTGATTAAATCTACTAAAGATGTATGCAAAATTTGGCCTAGGCAGGAGGAAGATGAGATGTCCGGGAGATGGAATGGCATGACTATACTGTACTAAACTGGATGTAACACTCCTAGTGCACAATATTTTAGGAGTAGATATACAGTAAAACCGCAATATAACGAAACCTGATATAGCGAAAAATGATGTATATCGAAAAAAAAATCGAAATTTAGTCCCTAAAACCAATTTTTCATACAAAAATGTATTTATATAACGAAATCCCGTTAATATTTATAACAAAATCATTTTTGTCCCGTACGAAAAAATGCCAATACATTTACGTAAATTTATAATGAAATAAAATGTTAAAAGATGAAAATATTATTTCGCACTTACAAAGCCGCGCCGATGCATCTGCCGTATGCGAACGGTTTTATGGCCTTTTCGGCGGTGCGCGGCGGTCTGCCGACAAGGTAGTAAAACAATTCAAACTTCTTCTTGGGTTCATAGTAGGCCCGTAAAACCATTTGACATAATTCTTGCGGCGTTCACTTAGACACGTTTTACGTACGCATACGCCTCTAATATGTATTGCAATCCTAGACCCAAACAGCTGGAAAATACAAAAATTAACAGGAACCCCCCGAAAGTTGCAGTATGTACTTATTGGAAATGTCAGTCTCAGTGTAACGTCTGTAGAGTTAAGTTTGTTCAGCTTTTAACGCGATTATTGCATGACCGAACTGAATATTTACATAAATTCATTTTCGTTTGACAATTGTTTTCGTGTGAACTCGTCAATAATATAAATAATTCGTTAAAATATTTTATGGACTATTTTTGAACGGCATTTTATATTTCTATTAACTATTGTTTTCATGTATTTTAAGTGAACAATGTTAACGACAATTTTTAAATGAACAATTTTAACGATTATAAATATATTTTGAAGTGGTTGCCGCCGTTACCGGTAAGTACCGTCGTAATTTATATACGACTCATTTTATAAAAATGCCGCGATTCAACTGTAAAATTGTTATTTTTGAATTATTTTGTATCAAATATCTTCCAATTGGTGTTGAATAGGTTCTGTTCTTAATTTAATTCCTTTGATTATCATTTGCTTATCTGTTTTAATAACAAAACTACTAAAAATATGTAGGTATTCAGTTCCCTATGGCCTCCTTCCTCCTTTGTTTGCAGAATTTGCGATCTTTTTTGAAGCCACGCAACATTTTTTTGCGACGGCGCGTAACATATAGTAGATTTTTTTTTTTTTCGTTATATGTGGGAATTTGTTATTACGAATTTTTATTTTTTGGTCCCTTGGATTTCGTTATATCGCGGTTTTACTGTATATTAAAAATGTTCAAGCTGCATATACCTAATATCAACCATGCCAAAGATATAAGCATATGAAATAGTTGTAGTTATATGATTATTCCGATTAATTGAAATTCAGTAGAGCACATTTAACATGAAATGAATTTTAAAAGAATTTAATGTTAAGCCTCTTTTTTTTATGTTGTAATAAAAGTAAATAAGCAATCCCGATCTTTTTACAAATGTTTGTTTTCGAAAAATCCCCTGCATCGCTTTACGCAACTCTATTTTAACTTTAAGCGAAATAGAACTTAGATTTCGCCTTGATTTATCCATTTACATTATACATAATACTCACTTCAACAAAAGACGCTAGTTTTAGTACGCTGATGACTAATTCGCTAGACTTTAATTCGCTGATGGCTAATCATCCCATATTTATTTATTAATTATTTCAATTTATGGATCATTATTGTTAATTTACAATGTTTTTTTTAGTTTTAATTTCCCTCGTCTCACAGCGGTCATTGATTATACTGAAAATAAAACTAAAACTTAAAACTACTCATATTTGTATACTCAAAACAAAATATACGTGAATATATGTTGAAATCCAATCAACACTTTTGAGCACATTATCTCAAAACAGTGTCAGTGTCAGATGGAACCTTGTTATTTTGAGGGGTCGATTTGTTAATGTTCCAGAAAAGAGTTGGCAGACAATGAGTTAAACCATACTGGGTATTTGGATTCCTTATGTTGAGTATATAAGGGACAAAGTGCTTTATAATATTGTTTAAATAATTTAATTTTTAAAAATTTAATACTGTTCAGTATTAAAATAAAGAAACATCCATAATATTTAACAAATAGTTGGGATTTTTTAATAAAACATAAATTTCATAAATTAAAAAAATTTACTCAAAGAAAACATAAAAACATGTTATATATTTAAAAAGAAAAGTGTTGTCAATTTTTTAAAGAGACCTACAGAGGTAGATTAGCAAACTTGAATATCTACAAATGTTTGTTTGTCAGTGGAGAGTACGAGTATACATTACCTTTTGATTATATATAATACATGTATTCAACATTGCCAGTAATTCTTAAACTCACCAACATATGTATTGCTGCCTGGATGAAGTATAAAAATCAAATAAAGCCCAATAAGTTACCAAAATGGACACCAACCAATGTAACATTGACAAAGATTTTCATTACTCGTGGCTTGCTGTATCAATAGGTCCACCTGCCGGGCCACCAGCAGCACCTCCTCCGGATTGAAGTCTCGACCGGTTAGTTTGTCTCGAACCCTAGTTATAATGGCTAAAGCTTTCTTATTGAGAGCTTCCGGCTGCCCTTCTGCGGGCGGAAGAATGCGGCGGGGCAAGGGGGCCGGGGGCGGCGCGGGAACCGACAGGGACGAGGCCTCTCCTCCCCCCGAGCCCACCGCCCCGAGAGAACCCTCTCGTGAACGCCGTCCCGTATCCATCAGTCTCCAGTTCAGAAGAGGATCGTGCACGAAAGCTTCCAGTACTGCCATAAGACTATCCTTATTTCTGTGAAGTACTGCCATTACTGACTCACATGTGCGTCTGTAAGTTCCTTCAATGCCGGTTACCTCCATTGCATTTATCAACATCCTAGTCAGTCTAAATGGAATTTTTTCCGGGAATTTGTCGCGAGTTACAGCAACTTCAAAACAATCACCAAAATCTATATGTAGTATTTTACCAGTTACTCGATCTAACATAAGATTTGAGGGATGGCGATCTCCGAGACCCAAAATATATCCGACCATCGACATCACCGCTAAAGAACGAGTATAGTTTGTTCTTCGTTCGAACCAAACTTCGGAAGAAGGGCTCTTAAGCCAAAGAAGTCGAGCCAAATCATCTCCAGCAGTATGCTCTAAAGCATGCTCGAAGACTTCTACCTTTTGCATTAGCAATAACCTATCATAGTCTGCAGCCATACGCAACATTATTCTGTGTTCTATATTCAATAAGCACTTTTTCCTCTCCCTGTAATCTCTGATAAGAGAATGTAAGGTGTCGCAGTGTGGAACCCAGCCGATCAGACCTGAGTTAGTGCTGAGAGGTATGACAGCGTATCTCTGTATGGTTAGGTTACGTCGAAAGGTGTCAGGGTCATTTTGAAGAAGAGTGTTGGCCAATCCAAACAGTTGCATAACTCGTTCATCCTGACGCAGATCCTCGTGGCCCTTTAGTAAGAACATATAATCTTTTCCGTTGGAACCCCGGATGCACAGTCGGCGAGGACGCTGCTTCGATGTTATTACCTGATAAAATTTAAAAAACCAATTTAATTTTAAAAGAGTTAACAATGACATACATCAGGTGTACAGTTTAAAATTATTATTGAAATATCATACACCCATTCCTTGACACACAAGATCAATTTGTTAAGAAGCTTATTTGGTAAAGTTTTGAATATTATATGAAAAATTTTTTTAGGTCATCCTATGATAAAAATCTTTTATTACATCATTACACATCTTGGTAAAAAAGTATCAAATTTTATTTAGTCTGGTAGTTAACGTGGATCGAACCTTCCTAAAAAGTTAATTTGGAAATTATTTGGCCTTCATCATAAATGTAGGGTCACGGAGCTAATGAAAAAAAAAGCACACCTCTTAATTTTAATAGCAGACTAAAGTGGATTCTTTATTCTGTAACTTTTATGTCCATTAAGAGCCGGTTGTGTGCTCAGTAGTAAATTTTACCATTTGCAGGTTGTTCATACATCAAATTTACTACTGTTAAAGATGGTCAAAAATAATCCCGCCTCTCAGTGTGGCATGACGAATAATCACAAAATATGTTATATTTTATGCTTTATTCGCCAATGCGTCTGAGACCTGTCACTTTGGTGGTGAAATTTTTCCACATTATGTGTTAATCTATATTAAACAACGAGATCATCAGACGAACGCTCATCACTAAAATAGCAGATATTGAATGATGAATTGTCATATACTACAACATTCAAAATATCAATGTGACAGATGACTTTTGAAACAGCTGTGAAGAGTCTGCCATATTCAACTATTGATTCTCATTTTTACTATCGGGTATCAGAAAGAAAAATCAGTTTAATATAGGAAGTACTTTTGAGAAGTAAATATTTTTTTACCAACGATCAAACAAACCGTTTTTGCAAAAATATTTATTATAGTAACTCTTTTTACTAAAGTAAAAAGTTTACTGATCACACAAGGGCTGCAGAAGTGAAAAAATTCGTAGATAAAGTATAAAATAAAACATCTCATCTATACTTTGACAACAGTAAATTTGACTATCGAACAACCCGTAAACTATTGTAAAGGCATTAGTTAAAACTTAGTAAAGTAAAAAGTTACCATAGTAAAAATTTACTACTGATCACACAACCGACCCTAAGTCACTTAACTCGTGGGCCATAAAAATTATTTCGCCAGTGCGTTATCTCTGTGCATTTCCGATACAGATAGGTTGAGTCATAAATAAAGCAAAATCAATTATTAAATTAATTTTGATAACATATTAGCAATCTCTGTATTACTCTAGCTATAAAGTAGCTAACTTATCAAAAGGTCAAAATATCGATTACCGATGGATGCTAATAAAAAAAAAAATTTGAGACATTGGTGTGATTGAAAATGGTTCACAGATTTGGTCCAATGGTCCAGTATTAATAATACAAGTTCAATCAATTGGGCACTTCCAGCATTTGGATAGGTCAGTGGCGTGACACCAGTCAGCAAATAACTAATTTGAGAAGATATTTATACACCATTCAATATTGAAAAACTATTTTGGCATATTTTCTGATCGGAGCAGCCACCATTCTATTTCTTAAATTCCTCCCCTTCCATCTTCTCTCATACTCAACAATTAAATAGATCACATCTAGACATAAGACGGAATAATAAATTAATACATCAACATATGTATGTATAAAGAGTGAAAACTATCAATATTATGTGTTTTATTAATTTAAAATAATAATTTTAATGATTATAGTCATAAAAAATCGATGTATGTATTTAAATGTTTCCACCATTTTGCCCATAGTTCACATGTCACTCACGACCTGCCAGGTTATGACCCACATATATTTTAAAAGTGGTACACTTGACTCAACAATTTATACACGTAAACTAAAATATATATTTTTAATTATCAGTACAGAATTTAGACAAAGTAAGCGTCTGCTTCTCGCGGTCAGATGAATATTGACAAAGGTTATCACAAAAAGAACATTAAAGATTAGGAATATAACATTCAAAGTAGGTTTGAAGCTATTTAAAAGACTGTAGGAGTGTGTCTATAGAGTGACAAAATTTTATCACAAACATAAAACATTTTCAAATTCATTCATGCAAAATGATGGACACATCTCTGACAATTGTATTGACGACTTAATAACACAAAAAATAAATTAACAAAAAAAACTGAAAACTATAGGAAGAGAAATACCTAAAATATATCTTATGAGTTACATAGTTACGATTAATTTTTAGTTCCATTTAAAAGAGAAAATATCATTTATGTACAGTAAAACCTCGTTAATACGAAATACAAGAGACCAAAAAAAATGTTTGAATTATGTGAAACTTCGTTAACTCAAAATTAAAGAGACCAAAAAAAATTTGTTGCGCGGAACCGATTGAGTCAATTAAATTTATGGATTATATGACATAAAAAGATATTGATTTATAGTGCAAGGGTCCCGTCCCAATACATATTATTTTGCACTATGAATTAACATTTTCTAAATAACTTTCAAATTGACGTTTTGTATATTGTCTTAGAAAAAATTGTGTAAATGGGGCTTGAATTATCAAAGTTTTACTATATTTGTTAAAATTTAGTTTGCTTATTACTTTTAGTTAGCTATAAATCAATTCTTAATCTTGAAAAAACTTTTTTCCTCTCTCCAGAAAACTTGACAATCTGTAGTTATGTTTTTGTGTTATCAAGCCATCGAAGAGTACCCAAATGAATGAAAGCGCAGAACACACATTTAACAAACAAACAAAAACTGAGTCTGAATTGTGAGACTGATGAATTCACGTAAATGCAATGCATCCTGATTTTAATTAAACGATTTGAAAGAAAAGTGGAGATAGGTCAAGTGATAGAACTTTTCTAAATTTAGGAAACTTTACCACACATTTGTTGCAACAACTGAGCTAGGTAAAGTTTGGTTGACGCTTAGTAGCAAAGCTTTACCTGACTCACAAAAAGAAGGAACCAGACAAATCGAGTTGGTAATTTATCCTGCTAGACAGTAAACGGAAGACTGGTAAAGAACTAAATGAATATAAAAGGAGACAGCATATTTCAAGGAGAAATGGAATTAAGGTATAAATTAAAATTGCAAACAGTACCTGGAGATTGCTTTGTATATGTGCAATGCGAACCACTTCCTGGCCCGGTCGATAGGTGCCCGGAACAGCTAGTTCCAAGTTATTACATGCCAGCAGGTTGGGGGACACATACTGCAGCTCGAGGGACGTCAGCTGAGGCAGCTGACGAGAAATACGCCGAAATACATGATAGTACAGGTCCCACGCTTGGTTCAAGTCCCGTGGATTAACAGACTCCTAAAATGAAAAACACAAAGAAATTTGTAATGCTTGTGATGACGACCGACTGAATGGAAGTTAAATGTCAATAAGGCAAACATTAAATGCCAATCGAGACTATTTTCGCAGCGTAGGAGAACTTTAATATTGTATTGCCTATAAATAAAATCATGAAGTGTGTACATGGGGCATCGTCCAACCGATCAAATTTATAGCAAATGAAATTATGTAATTATTAAAAATGTTTCAGTAGTTCTTCTGGTTAGTTAGGTAAGATTAGGAATTAGGCTTTACAACTGTTCAAAATCTTCTGTATAAAGTTTTCTGGCTATTCTGCCACGTGTATTTGACCTCTCTAGCCCGAGAGGTCGGATACACATGGTAAAATAGCTTAGAAAAGTCTACACAGAAGAATCTGTAATTATTTGTCAATAACGGTCTTCGCCCATTAATTTAACTGTGCTGCATCGACCTTGGGTAAAGTTTTGCCAGATTTTGCCAAATATCCTTCATTTCCTTGTCGATAGAACTAAATTTCGCAAAAATCATGAACACGATTGAAATAATGATGCAACCTTACCTTGAAACGGTTACACCATTCTTGAGCCTCCATTAGGTCTCTTCCGTATGCTTGGTTAAAAGAAGTTTCCTTCAAAGTCTGGGGACCCCTTTCCAGCATAGCATGTAATGGTTCTAATGTTTCGAACATTCCTCTAATATTACGTTCCCCGAAATATAATCTAGAAGCTTCCTCCAGACCTTCGTGCCACTGCTCGTGCCACAAAATTGCAACCCTAATAAGTTCCTCAGATGCCATCATGGCCTGGCTGACCAATGTCGATGAATGGGTACACATTGATTTTAAAATTTGATTTGCCGCATTTCTGCGCGCCGCAAATGAAGACTTAGAGGCCACGGTAAGAGGATAGACTAATGCTTGCGGATGTGATTTGCCGATATCAATAAGAAGAGTATGTATTAATCGCCCAACTAGAGCTCTGGGGGTATCAATTCTAGCAATGAGCTGAGGAATCACCTGCAGCCAGGTATTTATTTCTATAGTTCTTATGCCTTCCACAATAGCTTCGTGAACTTCTGGCCATTGTCCATAGTCAAACCACAATGTCAAAAGTCTCAAAGTGTCTTGTAAGGAACTACCGTGAGAAAGATTAATGGACTTGAAGAAACCCTCGACGGCTGGAACAGTGTACTTGGAAACATAATGGCCATTATTATCAGTTGCGGTTCCGGGTGTATTAGAATTATTATCACCAATTTTGTGTTTATAAAATAAAACCGCTTCAAAATTCATATAGGCCCAAGCGTGCCAAGCTTTGTACCAATCTGATGCGTGATCTGTAGCGGAAGAATATGACTGCAAAACAACAGGTATAGACGTCTCTGTGATGCCTTCCAGAGATTCTCTCCAGGCACCGAGTTTTAAGTAACATCGAGCCAAAAGTCTGCGCCACTCGGATTCGCTTGTGTCATCTGAAGCACCCAGAGGATTTGTGTCCACAAAATGCTGCAACTGTGTCAAAGCCCGATCTTGTTGATTGGCCACCCACAAGTGCTTGCAGTAAGCAAACGTTACTTGCGGCTGTTGTACAGGGAGAGGCATGTCCGCCTGTTCCGACGGATTGCAGCCCATTAGCATTACTAAAGTTTTGTGGGAAAGCATGAGTGAACCGCTCTTGCGGCATAGAGAGGCGTACTTGAGCCAGGTATGCATGTCATCGACAGGGCTAACGACAAGTCGCCGCACTCGTATAATTCTCTGCCAGTCTTCTACCAGCCTCTGACCTCCCTGAAGTCTCGCCCACCACATGGAACGGATGGCTGTCCTTCGTTCGGGAATCAGTTTGTACTGAACTACTTCTTCTAATTCGGCTAGCATTTGAACCCAAACCATGGCTCCATAAGCGCGTTGATAAGATTCCCCGGCCATGGCAGTCAGTTCTGTATCGAGTAAATCTCGAGTTTGTTCTATCAGATGTTGAGCTTCAGAAAATTGGCCTTCATGAACAGCTAGTACAGCCCGATAAAATGCTCCATCTTGCGAATCACTGGGAATACATTGAACATACTGTTGCATGGATTCCCATTCGCCCAAGCCCCAAGCCGCTGCGGCAGCCAATCTTCCGGCCCGAGCTTTACCTTCTTCTCCCCAATTTTCCCAATAATCCCCGGCAGTACGATGGAGCTCACCCCATTCACCAAGAGCTTCAAGGCAACGCATTTGTCCTAAACGAGCTTCGGAATCATCAGATTCCCTCAACAATTCTTCATTGTATAATGATAGTGCTTTTTCCCAACTGTGTAATTTTTCATACCAGCGAATTTGTACCTGCAATTCTGTGTCTCCAGCATTACGGCGGGTCATCACATATTCTAGCAGACCTTCAGCAGCTTCACGCTGTTGCAACTTATTGTTGATGAGAATTAACGATTCTACAGCATGGGATCCCAACACTGATCCCACTCCCTGTCTAAACTCTTCTTCCTTATAGTGAAGGGCTTTAGCGTACGCTCTACAATGCATGGCTCGCTCCCCCAGCAGGTGAGGCTTAATAGGTAATGATCCACGATCACAATGCTCCATAAACTCTGCCAAGTTCAGAATTGTCTGAGTGATTTCAGGTAAGTCGGGAACCAAGAGAGCTTGCTCCAAGGCCTGGACCAATTCAGTCTGCATGGCTTCGGACAGCTCTGTCCAACAAGAGACAAATGCAGCATTAAACAGGTCCCTTAACAGCTGGGAATAATTTTGGGCGAGGGCGAGACAGGACCTTAAAGTGAAAAAAAAATTCAACTGTTGTTCTCATATTTACAAATATTAGTTAATTAAGATAAATAAATTCTGAATAGTATCACTATTACATCAATTAAATTAGTAGATGGAAAATTCACAAATAAATTGAGGAAAATGAAGCGCAAAACAAATACAAATATTGATGCTGATAATAAATATCATTTAACGATAAACTATATTCTTCTGAATTTGAATAATATTTAAACAAACTTATATAACTTGTATCATCTAGGTCAATGCTGTCTAAATAGCGGCCCGCAAATCATTAGTGCTAGTATCAATATCATTTACTTGTATTGAAACATCCCTAGTTGTGTTGCGCCGTGCGCATGGTTTGGTTTAACAACGAATACAAGTATTTAAACTTTTAAAAAAAGAAAAATATCAAAAAGGAGAGATTTTTTGATTATTATATTCGGAATTACATGTACATATCAGCGACCATTCTCTGATATGAAATACATAAAATCAAAATACAGCATGAATAACTATTTTTCTCAAATAAACAAAATAACATTTGTTACACATATGAACTGACTTTTCAATTACCTATCTCTTTTTTTTAAAGAAAAATAGCCCGCGGGTTAAGATAAATTGGACAGTGCCGATCTAGGTAAATTATTTTTCAATATTTTTCGCTTCAATTCTACATTGTACACACAATATTACAATTTAACCTTAGTGCTGGGCTTTGTGATTCCTTAAGTAGGCCAATACTTAGATTGCGTAGCCATTCCAACCAGTCATCCTTAGAAACTCTACGGCTGGCGGTCCAAGCCAATCTAAGGTTGTCAGCATTCACGTGCAGTTTTTTAATTGTTGTCGTATCGCTTGATGTTAAACCTATCTGTAATAAAAAAAAAATTTTTTTTTTTTATACAATACAATCTCTGGTTAATATGAAAAAAAAAAATCTTTTAAAACATTGCAACAAATGTAATAAGATTGATGTAATAAACTATAGATGGGTTAAAAACAGTTTATTACTGACAGCATCAACCAAAATATCAGTTAGCAGATAAAACAGATTTATTAAAACATTAATTTCTTTATTATAAATTGCAGGAGGGTTGGGCTTTGCATGGTTAAACCGTTATTTAAATCATTACTGTGACTGTGTTCAATTGTAACGATGATTCGTAATTCGTAATTCTTCGAGCAACCACTGATACGTGTTTCATGCGTGTTAGTGCTATATCATAAGTCCGATGTGAGATGTGAAATGCTAATACATATATATTTTTTCATTTACAGTTATCGAATTTAAAAAAAAATAAGTTTTTTTTACATTTACTAACATTTTTTACAAAATGGCGGAGGGTAACTTTTTCGCTAATGAGATATTGCGGACTTACTAGCAATTTCCAATATGCTTGTTATCACCGCAGGGTCCGATGATGAGTTGGATGGTGATAACGATGTTGAGGATGATTATTTTGAGGTTCACATATATGATGAAGAAGACCATGATAATACTGTTGATGAAAACCAGCCATCAATAAATGCAGGGGTTAGGCCAGAATTTGAATAGGAGACAGATGACATTTTAACTCGGACCTTGCAGAAGATGCGCGGAAAATAGATTTTTTAAAATTGTATCTCAATACAGCATACTATTGTGGATGAAACAAACCGCCAATTTAAATTTTCCAAAAAAATATACCATTGACTGAAAGATTGAGATGGGTTAAAACCACAAGCAACAAAGTACATATATGTATTTTTGGCCCTGAGCTTGTTGACGGGTAGAGCATTGGTCGACAAATCTATTGCTGAGTTTATCGATCTACTCGGATAATGTCAAGGAATCGGTTACAAATAATATTAAGGATGTTAGTACTGACTCCATAAGATCAGGCCTATACTGTACGTAATGAAAGAAAAATTCGCAGAACTTTTGACGCCTCACTAAAACTCTGTATTGGATGAAAGCCTTCTGCTCTTCAAAGGTCAGCTTTTATTTTGTCAGTATATTGCCATGCTTCGAAACATACCATACTGAAGAAGAGTTTTTTGTAAGCATCACATTAAACACAGTAATATAAGTGTAAATAAAATGTTCTAGGTAAAGATCAAATTAAATATAACAATAGCTGTGTTAATAAAATCTGAAGTTGTCCTTTCATAAAACAAATATAGAATAAATAATAATTTACTAAACGTTATGGTCTGGTAACACAAAATTTTTATTTTTTCCTTTTTTTCATCTCAAAATTGTACGAAATCGCAGTCGATGGACACTTATGATAAAATAGAAGCTCCGTGTTTTTTTTTTAGTTATTCCAACGTTTCCATGTTTTTATGGTAAAAATAAAATTTGGATAAAGCTAGTCTGAATTTTACGGATTTGGGCGCCAATTGGTGGTATGATGCTGTTACACCTAGGACCTTTTTGGGCAGTTAACAGATTAAACAATTTAGAATACATAACAAAGTTATAAAAAATCAACAATATTAAGAATATGCGAAAATTTGTACATTTTTCAAAAAATTATCACCCCTTTTCACGAATTTTCCATTTTTTTTTAAATGCTGACTGTTTTCATTACTTGAATTTCAAATTAACAGGGTTTTACTGTAATCATTTATAGTTAAAAGCGGCCATTCACGCATTGCAGTCAAACAGAACGCAGTATCCGATTAAATAATTAAAAAAATTTTACTTTTAAAATTAGCAATATTAACTTTGTGGTTAAAATTCATATTTTCAATTGTTATCTTTGTTTTATTAACCACTTAATTGAGTTTAAATACATCTACCGGTTTCGAAAAATACCATTCTCTTCTTCAGGATGTCATTACTAACTAAAAACATATATATTGTTTCTTTACCAGAATCTATTTAAAAAAAAAAAAAACAATTATTTAAAAAATAAATTTAGTACCTAACTCAAATTGTTACTTAATACAAATTTAGTCGAATAATTTTTAGGAAAAAATTTTAGAACAATAAATTTTTGAGTAAATTTGTATTAAGTAACAATTTGAGTTAGGTATTAATAGTTTTTTTTTTTTTTAATAGATTCTGGTAAAAAAACAATAATATATGCTTTTAGTTAGTAATGACATTCTGAAGAAGAAAATGGTATTTTTCGAAACTGGTAGATGTATTTAAACTCAATTAAGTGGTTAATAAAACAAAGATAACAAATAAAAATACATTTTTTTTTACTGAAATTATGACTAATCAGCCGACCGCTGAAGTAACAAGTGACCATTCAAACTACATATTCTTGCTAGCTTGAGATTACTTTGATCACTCATCTCTAGAATATTTGATGCCAAACACTAAATTTAATCTATTTTTAAAATATTTATACATTTTGCAAAACTGTAATGTGTTTTCAGAAATGACCTCATTTACATAATTCGTAAAAGTAAATACAAAAAGCTTATATGCTAGAGCTAGGAATACTGATATGGTGAGGTAGAAGGCTGCTCATTAAATGCCTACTTTAGTTTATCTTGAAACATGGAAATGTGTCATGTGAATACTTTACCATTTGCACGATAATATTAAAAGGAAAAGTAAAAAAATTATGTGTAGTAAAAACATCACATTTGAAGCTTTGCAAGCATTCTATCAATTAGTTCGGCCCCCGCCATGGCTATTGACTGGCACATGCAACCATTTTGATAGCTTACCTCGTGATTATTGTGTCCTGTAAACCAATGTCTGGTCAAAAGGAAATCCTCGTCCATCGCAAGGGTGGTATTAGATTGCAATTTCGAAATTAAAACATCATATTTTTGACATGGAATTCGGTGCTTGTTGATGACTTTTTGAACCAGAGGAATGAAATGGTTAAATTTTCTTCCCAGCTGTACCACTAATGCACATAAAGTGTCCATTGCTGTCAGTCGCAGTTCCGGACATATTTCCATACTCCGAACCAGCGGATGTACAATTCGAGATGTCAAATCAGTGAAGTCGAGACAATCCGCCAAACGATGAACCGTTTCCATCGCTACTTTGCAAACTGATAATGGACAATCACTGGAATCGAACAACCTCACAATCGGCGGCAAAACCAAGTGAAGATAGTCATCCAAATTGTCACGAAACTTTTGCAAGGCGAGTAGCAACTTGACTGTAACGGTGCGTTCTTTGCTGGAGTCGTGCGATAAAACTCGCAGAATTTGAGGAATCAACTGAGGTAAATAAATTTTGAATTCCGCCCCCAAAGCGACAGCAATATGTTCTACCAGTAAAATCAAAGTTGTCTGGAGAGGGCTATTGGGTGTCCAAAATTCTTTTATCAAATCAAAAATTTTGTCCAAATAATTCCTAATATGCTGCTTTACTATAGCTATCAGTGTGGCCAACTGAGTAAAAAGAAAGTCTCGAAAAGTGATATCTGCCATTCGGACAACATACAAGAGACTAGGCATCACTTGAGAAATGTACGGCACACACTTAATTCCGAGGGACTGAAAAATAAATGTTACAGCTTGCACCACACTCGTGTGATGTTGAGACAATGTTGGATCACGAATTATACGCATCAATGTTGATATCGCTATTGCGGGATAGTACTCTTCTAGCATAGATGAAGACATATTGACTAACATCTCACTCGTATTCATATCGAAATTGTTTTCATCAGTTTTCGTATCGGCTAATGATAGAAGGTTTGAATCAACTTGTCCGTCTATCATGCCGCATGTTATTTTATGCTTGTATGGATCCAGAGCTCCCAACAATCCCAATACTCGTATTGTTTCACGCCTTATGACCGGTTGCTGTTCAGTTTTTAAAAAATTGATCAAAACGTCCATTAAGTTAGGAAATTGCGAATAGGGCGTGACTACTTGGCCAGTAGCACTAATCAGCTGACCGAAAGCCCAGAGTGCTACACTTCTCTTCTCGGGAGCACTGGCATCAGCCAGCAAGTCTAATAATATGGATAACAATTCTGGCATCCATTTCTGTAAGCCATTTCCATCACCATTAACTTCTGCTAAATCTCCAATTGCTCTCAGTACACTCAAAACAACTCCAGGGTTTGTATCCGACTCCTTGAGCTTTGGAACGAGTACATTTAAAATGGGTTCCATGTAAGGTCTAATGAGACGCGGAGCATTGACAATTAAATGATCCAACATTCTCGCCGCTTGCTCTTTATTGCGACTCATCCCAGAATGTTCCAGCTCTGTCAAGAACTGTATTAGTGTTTTCCTTAAGCTTGGCATTACATATGCAGGATTGACTGTACTAAGTCTACCGATAGTGCATATAGCCAACTCGCGTATTTCAAGAACCTCGTCATTCATGGCTATGAATAATGAACTTAAATTTTCAATCTGGGCCAGGTGTGAATCAAATGTATCATCGAGTGATGCTAGAACCCAGTAACGGACGTCGCAGTCGGTGTCTGTAATACCGACAACCAGAAGCTTTCCCAGAACATCGGCAACAGTACATGTTACCGTATGAGAATATTCCTTTTGGTGTGATTGAATTTCAAGTGCAAGAAGCCTGCTACAAGTTCTCACAGCTTCCAGTCTGATTTCTTGTTGTTCACTCTGCAAGAAGTGATTTGCGCAACGTCTAACAAACTGGAGCAGGCTGTATCCATCAAAATCAAAAGTTCCCAATGTTCTCAAAGCCAATACAATACTAGAAACATCGTGAGACTCTGATGCCATGGAGAGTGAACTCATTTGCTGTTCCAAATGTTTAGGCATTCCAGGATGGAGTAAAGGTTTATTCATCAAAACTATGGATAACATTTTCAATAAACCTTCAGAAATATCTTTCTTCACAGATGGTACACTTTGGGCCAACTCCCTCAAGCATATTGTCAATGCTGGGCTCAATCCAGTCGCCATCATCGAATCTAAGATATCCTTGATATCTGCGGCGATCATTTCATTTACAGCTTTTCCTAACAGAGAAATACACACAAACACCGCTGGATCCATAGCTATACGCTTCTTACTCGGAGTGTCATTGGAAGGAAGAGCTATCTTGATAATATCCATTATCCTAGGAAGGTAGGGTTTTATTTCTTTCTCGACAGCAATGGCAATCAGGCCAATGGTCGTGAAGGCCATGTTCCGATCTTTTTCCCTCCCTCTCAGTGTAGCCAATAAATAATTGATTGTAGAATTTAAATGTTTCTTCACAAAAACCTCTTTATTGAAAGCTGCCAAGCGTGGAATAATAATCAACAGAATTTGTTGGACATGCGGTGATCTCGATAGCCTATGAGCCATGATATCTAGAAATAAAATAACAAGTTAGCTTAATAATGAAACAAAATCTCCCGAAACATCAATGTCAAAGCAATGTATTAAAAAATGTATACCTGCACATATGGTATCATATTTTTCTATAACGAGTTGCCGGCAAGCGGCAGACTCATAAACACTTGTGGACTGAGCACTGCTGGCAGAGGTAGTTGACACATCAATATGATGTCCCCTCAAACTCAACGGACTCCTAAGGCGGGGCATCATAGATATAATATCTTCCGTAAGACTAATTTCTTGGTGGGTATCCAAAGCTTGCATTAAATGAGTATATTTGCGTTCCCAAGCGGCTTGTGAACATCTTAACAATTCATTTAACACTAGCACACCTCCGTGAATCCTGTCTTCCCGGGTCACCCCTTTTTCTTTAATAGGCTGGTCATCGAGACAGCTGACTGCCTCGCGGTAACACTGGATGTACCACTGCGGAGTGTGGGTCTGTTTAGCACTCTCGCGCTGAGCGGTTACAACCAAACTAGCTTGCAAAGCCTTACTTCCAGCTTCTCTGATGAGTGCTTTCGGGTCTCTCATTGCTATAAATATATGATCAAAAAATCCCGATACTTGCTGGTGAAAGTATGTCGGCATAGCTACAGCTAATTCCCTCAAAATTAATACTGCTGAGTGACGTTTGCCTTCATTTCTTTCCACAGAAAGCCATTCAAATGCTCTTTTCACCTCAAACTCCACATATTCTGCTCTTTTTGCTCCAGATATTGCTGCAAGCCGTCCCACAGTTTTGGCTGCAAGTTCCATAACACCGACATCGGATGAAGGGAACAGATTTCTCAAGTAGTTGGCAAAGCGGGATATTCTGGTCTTAGTTGTATCACAATCACCACTAATTAGGCACACTAAAAAAATATTTACGTAGTTAATTTACAATGTCATAAATATATTAATTATTTCACTATTCGCAGGCATAAAAATTTCTTCACAATTTTATATTTCATTCAGAAAAAAGTGTGGTCAGAAATATTATAAAATTATAAAGATTCACATGAGAGAAAAATTTAAAAATGTATTTGGTGAGAATATAATTCTTAGAGTATTCTTTGTAGAGCATTGTGAGCTATTGTGCCTTTTTTGTCTAACCTGGTCAAAAAATGAAAAAGACATGTAAAAAAAAATGTATTCCTGGCAGGTCCAGGAGGCTTACTTACTAATAAATAAATGTTAAGGCGGAGTTCCTTATAGACATAGTAATCTAGTGTACCCACTTCACACATGATCATATTGAAGAATAATCAAAACAAGGACGACAGAAGGATATACAACTGACCAAAAAATATTAAATACATTTTTAAAGTCTTATCTTAATAAACAATAGAACCACAAACCGATTGCAAGAACTCCCCCCTTTTTTTCATTTACATCACTTCCAGAAACCATTTCAAATATATGATGGTTGAAATCATCCAGAAATTGCGTGATTTCATCCTGAGGTACTTCTCGGAGTTCTGTTTTGACGTAAAGATACAGCTCGCGAGCTGTTTTGCTGCGAGTTTCAGCATTTCTTGATTTAAGTCCAGCGACAAACTGCTGGACTAACGTCGAAGACATTGTATAATTTATCACGCAAATCAATAATAATTTATAAACTTTTATGAATACATTTCACCGATGGTAAAAATCGTAACATTACAGGGAAAGTGGAAAGAATGTGAAAAAAATTCACAGAACATGTTAGAAGACAATTAAATAGAAAATTAAAAATGAGTTAAAAAATCAATTGTTTATCTTTATCAAAATAGATAGTTATAATAATGTGTAATCAGACAGACAGCCTTCTAACACATACACATAGGTTAGGTATAACCATAGATAATAGTCATACCATAAATTAATATACAAATTCCAATAATAATGTTATGGTGCATGTACACAAATGTTATGATGTGGCCTTGTCCCGTGTGTAATGTTCCTATCAACTAACATATATATGAGTAACATGTTGCGTCAGAATCATGTTGAACTCACTCGCATTCACAATTCTTTGATATTTCAGGCTTAATTTGTAATTCTATTAATTTAAAATATAACAAACATATTATTGATAGATTAAATATCTATAAAATATTGAATAGATAAATACGATAATAATAATAAGGTTTATTTGTAATATAGATTTGCACCATCGATACCATAATTGTAATTTGTGTATTGTATACATATATACTTGATATGCCTGAACGGTAATCTGTGTCGCGAGTCGATTTTGATTCGGACCGACCTATCGTTATTTGTCATCCGCGGATACTTGGGTTTCTTGAAAGGATATTTCGCAGAGACCCACGTCACATGAAAACCTTTTCTTCCATCATTAGAAAGCTGTCCTTTGTTTTCTCGGCCATTCATCGGGAATATTTATCTCTTCCACAATTGCGAGGGATGACCACACGTGTCACGCAATACGTTATGAAGTCAATCGATTGCCTTTTGTCCGAGAAGAAATCGTTCCAAAAAGTGTCGCGCTCGGGAGCGGCCTGATAACAATGTACTGTCAGTAAATAAGGGCGTTAACAATAAAACAATGACCGCACAGAAAAAAAAGGACATTAAAATGCGGGTCCATTTTTTCCGCCCGAGGATAAATGACTCCGGGGTAATAAAGCAGCTTTTGGCGCATGTGGGCCGGTACCCACATGCAGAAGGGCCTCCGTGAGCGACGACTGACTATCGCGTCTTTTCTCCGTAGGGGTAGGCAGAGAAAATAGGGTGCATACGGATAAGTCTTTGTACGCGGATTCACATCTTCCACATTCATACACCTTATGTGGTGCGTAGATCGGACTATTCCGTCGTCAATCATTCATATGCGAATGCGTAATGCGAAAACCACCCATGAAACAATGTAATATAAAGCTGAAATAAAGAAACCCCATATGTACCTAATTATAAAAGTCTCAGAGGTAATAAAAACCTAATGTTGCGTGTCTACAGTAACATACCTAAAGATATTAATTCTTAAAGCATAATTTATAAGAATATTACTAGACTCAATTTGTATTTTTCAAAAAATAAAATGGTTAATTCATGTGCTGCTTATAATTGTAACGTACGTTATTCCAAAGGGTGTGGATAATTCTTCCATTTGTAAGTAAATTTGCAAAGGATTGTTTCAATTTAATATTAAAAAATATTAATTATTTTTAAGGAGAACGCATTCTTATTGTGAGGTTACAATTTTTCAGAACCTAGGTCTGTGATATTTTTAAAACAAATCAAATATATCAATTTGAAAGATATACATATAAAATTAATTTTATCGAAAAAATACTTTTGTTGATCCCGGTGGTAACACGAAATCGACGGTCACGTATATAATCGGTCGATCACATATATAAATATCGTAGCCTGCTATAATATTATAAAAAAAAATATTACGTGGGTTTAGCCGGTATTTTGTAAATGCGCCTAAGCACGGCGGGCTTGCAATTATCCCCAGATGGGGCATTTTATTGCTTGAAAGCCGAATGATAAAATTTTCGCAAATGGCCTTAAGATTTTAAACTTTCGAAGTATTTTATTGCCCTCTTCCTAGATAAGGTGGATCTATAGAGCAAGACCACCCTAGAAAACAATGTCTATTGTCGGAAATTTTTAGGGATTCCCCGTACGCAATCCAAAACCCTTGCAACTGGCAAATGTGGTTGTCATAAACCATAGATCATAAACGTACCTTTTCCAGACGATGTCATTATTCTAAAAGCTCCGACGCAGACAGTGGGCATTTCTTAAGGGTGGACCGTCATAAACGTTCCCCAGATCCCTGAGAAAAATGCGTTCATCCGTCCCCGAACCTTTTTGATCCCTTAATTGTCTTAGGAAACACGGCTGTCGCTTAATCAAATGTGCGAATAATTCGCGGCACAGCGCTGATTCAAGTCGGGGTTCGTCTAGGAGTCATGATTCGATTAATTGATGATTAATCGAACACGTGTCAGCTCCTGACCGCTCATCAGAATGATACCCCGCACTCTAATGGAATGTTCACTTCGCAACCCATCCATCAGATATCACGCTTTCATTAGTACCATGGTTATAGGAAGAATAATACAGATGAATATGAATACACGAAAGATGCACAAATTATACATTTATTAAACACATATTTAAATTCACGGGCAGGTGTAAATATTTATAACAAACTTAATCTAAAGCTCATTCTACCTCGGGTTATTTTGTGATGTTCCTCTGGATTTTCTGGCCGTGAGCACCCGGCGTGGGCGGCTACCTGTTGGCTTCGTGGCTGCTCCGGCAACAGGTTATCAGACTGGTTGCTCGGAATGCATAAAATGCGGTGAACTGTAGCTGTCTATCCTTCGACTCTCTATTACGTTCGATCGGGTTTCCGATGTTGACTGTCTGCTTCTGCTGGTCAACCTCGCAACGTCTTATGGCTTCCGAGATTGACTTTCATCTTTTCACTCCCAACTTCTGTTTTCAACTGCCCCCTTCCAAATTTTGTCTTCAATTCTAACTTCTGAATCTTGTTCATAACTTCCTGTTTTTAACTGCGCGTTTTCAACTTCGCTCCATTCGTCCTCCCAGATCTCGTATCCAACTCACTCCTCCGGGTTTCGTTACCCAACTCCGTGCTTCCGACTTCGTTTCACTCGTCCTCCCGGACCTTGTGTCCAACTCACTCTTTCAGGTTTCGTTTCGCGACTGCGTGCTTCGTACTGTATTTTTACAACCGAGATCCCGGGCCGTGCGTAGGCCATTCTTATACCTTAAAAGTGGGGTATTTCCCATCTGCCGATCTGCCCTCTTCCCGTCATGGGACGGGCCACCATCCCATTGGTCCATCCGCTTCTTCTGGAGGCCACGCCCAACACAATCCAAACTGACTCCTCCTTCGTCTTATCGCTGACTATAATTAATCTTATATTCTAATTATTTACACTTTAGTTACATTTAGTTATTTATTTATTTCTTACGCTACTTTACAGAATCTTATATCTAGTCACACATATTATTTAATTGTTCTTATTCTACTTAGTTTATCTTTTTATGAATGGAACATTCCATTTACTTTAAATTTTACATAATATCTCTACGCTATCATTTGCATCTTGTCCTTCCCTATATAATATTTTTTTTCTCCTAATATGCATTGAACACTGGGTCCACCGTGATCGATTGTCATATTCGTTAAGCAATTACTAGATTCGCACTCGTCACTTCAAAACGCGTTCTGTCAGGATCATATTCGCGCATCAAAACATATTATTTATTATATTCTAGGCTATTAAAAGAAAGACTGAATCGGCGGGCATGTTATTTCTTGCAATATTCTAGGATCTAGGAATACATTCATTTACATTTCGAATCGAGCCCTGTGATTCGTCCAACGTTGTACTAAAAGCAGATTGCACAAAGAAACTGCGTCTTTTGTTTTCATCACGTTTCGACCCTGGACGCTAGATAATGGGCACGTAACGGTGCATTCCCTAAATCTTTCTCCGGAAATCGATTGTCTCGCCGGTACAACGGCTCCAACTTTAATGGTCCTACGACCTTCGGTTTTATCTGTCGGCAGGGTGCGTCTCCTCAAAACAAAGCGCGCCCTTACAGATTTGTTATCGCTTCTCAAGAAACCTTCATATTCCCGTTATTTTCAGCCCCCCGTTTTAACGTGCATTGCACAACACTTGGGCTGGAGGTCACTACGGTCGTTATTCACTTTTGAACGAGCCGCTAGGTTTTGTTTTGTTAAGAGACGTCCGGTCCTGTTTATATGGGCCTGCCGTCAGCGACCTGCATGTACTCGCGAGACGCGATTTCCAGCCTTTATTTTATTTCATTTTTACGGCTAATAAATGTGATGACTTCGCTTCACTTTGCGCTGAGGCATATCACTCTTTTCAACAATCCTAGTCTCGGTCCGTCTCGGTCCATTAGTATTGTGGATGGTTTGCTCTTATCTATGAATTGAGGAGATTCTGAAGTATATCTTTTATCTATGGATTCTGATGTTTTGAGTGGTTATGAGCGAAGATAGAGATAAACGTTTTGAGCATAGATAAAAGGTTTTGAGGTTATTTTCGTCAATAGTAACGTGTTTGCGTCGTGTTGTTGAATATTTTTAAAGTATTGCGATGACTCGATTTGCTCGATCAAAGGGATCTAAATCGTCTAATGAACGTATGCCGGAACAAGCTACGCCATGGGAAGTTATGCGTAAACAACTGCAGGATCAGCAAAAGACTAAAGAAGACTCCGGCAAGCGAGAAGAAGTATAATAAAATATTTTCTGCATATGTAACAACATATTAATTGAACTTGGTTTCTTTAATTTGCTTAAGTTTCTAAAGTATTTTAAATATATTGAATTGCTTATCATTTTACGCAGATTATTTTATATGTAAATAATTTCAAAGATGTGTCAAGATCATATTGTTTACTTTACAGTTTGAAGCTAAAAGAAAGGAAAACTATGAAAATTTTCTTAAGGACGAGGTAACGAAAAAAACTGTTGAAACATGGTGTGAATTTCCTAATGATGCTACGAGTGTGCAGAAAGAAAGCAATACTTTAGGAAGTGTTCTTGCTAATTCAAAGAATAAGAAGAAAAAAGATAAGAAAAAAAAAGAGAAAACTGGGGTCCTTGAAACTGTAGATAGTGAGAAAAGTCTTGATGTTGATGATCCAGAACTGTCCAAGTGGTGTGATGAGTATTCTGATCCGGAATCTAATGAGCGCTTCAAACAGCTCACTATGCAACTTGAAAAAGTATGTCAAAATGAATTAAAAAATAAAAGTAAGAAAGACAAACAAGGTGCTCATAACAATGTTGACGAAAGTATTGGAATGTGTGCAATTAAGAAAGGCAATAAGAAAGATAACCAGAATTCTGTTAATACATCCGGTGATTGGAATGTGGAAGATAATACAAACAAGAAAAAAAATCGCAAAAGAAAGTCTACATCAGCAAATGAAGAAAGTCACATTTTGCCAACTGAAGAAATTACAATTGTTCAAAACATCAAAAAAAGTAAGAAAATACATAATAACTCAAAGGAATTGGATACAAACAATTTTAATGAGCCTATGAATATATTGAATACAAGTAATGAAGATGCGGATGCGATTTCTTTAATTTCTAAATCATCCAAGAAGAAAAAACAAAAGAGTTCTGATAAAATTTCTTCAGAAATTGTGAAACCAAAAAAAAATAAACCAAATAATTTAGATTTTGGTGAAAATATTGGTAATACTCCTCTAGCAAATTTAAACAAGAAAAACAAAAAGAAAAATAAGGGTTTAATGTTAAAAGAAAATAATGAGGTGATGAATAAAAAAGAAATACCTGAAAATAATTCAAGAATTAAAAAAAAAGATAATAAAGAGCACGCAAGACGCAAACCCATGCCTGAAGGTAAAAATCTATTAATTGTTAATGGGGAAGAACTGGAAGTAGTCACGTTACATGGCTTCCCTGTTACATCCAAGGATGCAACGAGGATTCAAGAACTGCGCAAGAATCTCATTTCTAAAGGTATTCCCAAGAGTGAAGTGGAACGGACTATTAAATTGGAGAGGAGAAGAGCTGAAAAGACGCTCGCTAGGTTGAAGAAAAATCTTTGTTTTCATTGCAGGAAGGGCGGCCACATCTTGTCAGAATGCCCTGATTTAAATAAAGATGGAAGCAAGTCAGCAATGCCTTCATCTGGATTATGTTTCAAGTGCGGCTCCACTGAACACACACACTTTGCATGTAAAGTTGTTCGGACCCAAGATTACAAATTTGCTCAATGCTTTATTTGTAAAGAACAGGTATGAGGCATGATTAAATAATTTATCTAGTATTTGTTACTTTCATTTTGGTAATTGTTCCAAGCACAGTAATTAATTAAATGATATTAAAATGAGTTTGATGATTTTCTATGGGACACGGTATGAAACGATTACCAACCTTTTCTTATTAGCTGTATTTATATAAAATTAAGATTATAAGGTATAATAAATATGTGGTTCCAATACGTAGGTTATTTATTTGTAATTTAATATTCACGTGTTTTGCTGTCCATAGGCAATGAACTCATTCATAAATACAGTTATTAGAATAATATCTAAATACACGTCTTCAGATATTGACTTGTATTGTTTCAGGGTCATATATCACGACAGTGTCCTGACAATCCTAAAGGAATTTATCCCAAAGGAGGTGCTTGTCGAGTTTGCGGAGACGTTACTCACCTAAAGAAAGATTGTCCACAGGTAACAAAATCACTCATTATTATTGGTTAACCGATCATATTAAAATTCTTCAAACACCTGTTTGACTTTAGTAAGAATAGAAAATATATTTTTCATTTATGCTCTTGTGATTTTGGTTTGAATCTGGTATAGATAAATTGTAATTCTTATTTTAAAATGTACAGCAGACTCAATTTTCTTGTTTTGTCTTAATAGGAATTTACATATTTACCGGAATAGTATAAAAATGCAAGAATAATTAATAATTTCGAAACATGGCAGCTGAAACACTATGCTTGCAATTTTTCTGAAATTTTATCGCTGTCATTGCAAACACAATAATTGTTCTATAAATTATATTTCCTATTAATTGTATGAAAAATAATGAAGAGTGTGGGATGAAAATAGAAAATGCAGTAACGCACATGTCTCATCAATGTGCCTTATTGTGCCATGGTGAAAACCCTTACTAAATTTATTTGATCAAGTCTTAACTCTTTTTTGATTCTTAAATGAAATAATCTTCAATGAGTCTTGTCATATCACATAGCGCATGTGTGATTCAATCAATCCTCAAGTTTTTAATTTTTAATGCATGTCTGAGAAATTATTTGATTTGAATGCGTTTTAATGTTTTACTTTTTAGATAATGCAACAAAGGGAAGATGATACAATCCGACTAGAGACTCTGCAGTCAGATAACATGGAAGATATTGGAGGACAGACAGCGCCCAAGATTGCTACAACTACCCCAACAATAAAACATGTTAAATTCTAATATATAATATTTATTTACATTTGTATAGTATGTATTACAATACATTATTTTCTATAATAAATCATATTGGTTTGATTAATTATTTTTCTCTTGAAATAAAATAAAGGCGGTGAGTACATATATATAATATATTAAGTCATCTTATCCATCCAGTATAACCTACAGTAACAGCAAAGTTGTACAATTTTAAATGCAAGATATTATACATTTTTCAATCTTAAAATTATTTAATTCAAACAGCTGTATTTTAATTTTTCTGTCCGAAAATTCATTTCAAAATGAATAGAGCTAATATTAGTGATGGCATAGTGAATAGTGACACAATGAGTTTCAAAATATCAGTCAAAGTTACATGTATACATGTACTATGTACAAGACTTTGATCTCATAGATTTGGCAGTAAAGGATAATATATATCAATTATTCTAGTCCACAAAATAAAATTCATAATGAATGACAGCTTGCTTCATGCTAACGTTGATTGTCCATTTTACACGTGACAGGTTGTGGAATCTAAAGAACCGTAAGATACTTGAGAATTTATTATTTAATGTAATTTATATTACTCGTAAAATAACCCATATTTACTTATAATCATTACATACTACTTTTTTTATAAATAACATGAAAATATTGTATTATCAGGTGCATTATTGTGAAAATGTATGAGTGTGTTTTATTAGTGTATTTTTTCATGTATGTGTATCTTAAATTTATTATTTAAAAAAAAAAAACGAATATGTAGTATATTTTTATAATCAGTATAATTTTTTTAGCGTTAGTACAATTATAAACTTTTCATTAATTGCTTGTGTGATTTCATAGCTGCTCTTCCAATGATACCCTTTTCGCTGCATTCGTCTTCTCGAGATAATATTTCCGCAGATTCATACAACATTTCCGAGATTTCAGACATCTTTTTTTTCAATTGTTTTTCGTTAAGAACACCATCTTTATATTCAATTCTTACAAGAATCATCAACGGTGCGTGCATTTCATATAATATCATTCCTGAAATATGAAACGTTTATATTAAATCCATTTTTATTTGTTGCTTCTTCAGAAACATTGTTCCATATGATTTAGTATAATGTAGAAAGTTAACTTTGTACAGGTGTACATTGTAGAAAAATAAACATTTAGATTGTAATTTGATACACATATTGTTTGAACTATTATAGACTAGATAAAGCAGTCTGCTGATAAAAAAAAACCCACATTTGAATCCTTAGATTAGCTTTAATAGTTTTTGAAAAAAAAAAAAAATTATTTATTTATATATATTTTGACATCCATATTTTTGCACTAACAGAGGTGGATACATAATACAAAGTTTATTGTGTGGGATGGAGTAGACTTCACCTCTGATATATACAGCGTTGTCCTGGCTATATTGCTAGACTAAAGTCTGTGTTAAAGTAGCCAGTTTTTTTTTCGTGCTGTTGTGGTGTTATTTGGAATAAAAAGAGAATTCAAATATGAATAAAAAAGTAAAAATATATGGAGTGGGAGTGTTGTAGGACTAGTGAATTATTAGTAAAAAATTGTAAATTGTTGGATATCCATGCTTCTGATTCATTTCTACCTGATTGAATCATATATTAGGTCCATATTTGTGTAATCTTATAGGAATTGTACGATTTCCAGTTGGTACTGAGTGTATTGTATAGTTTTGGAGCTAGAAACATGTAGAATCTTTGATAAAATGTCGTTATTGCTCTCGGAACTGGTGTGTAGATGTTTGTCTTGTGTTGTGACCATGATTTATTGCTTGAGGAGAGTTGTTGTTAGTATGGAGATATTGAACGAGTCTCAACATAAAGGTTTGTCTTATATCAAGGACATTGTACTCTTTAAATATAAGATCTGATGGATATCTAAAGGGACGACCAATTATTACCTTCAGAATTGTTTTTTGTGCTTTTTTAGCCGACTCCAATATTGTTTTTGCTGCTCCTCCCCAAACTAAAATAGCATAATTAATTAAGGAGTAGCACAGTGCAAAGTACACCGATCTCAAGAGTTTGTAATCAACTATACATCGTATTCCTTTAAAAAAGTAAATTAGTTTTCTTATGCGTTTTGCTAGATTCAATGTGTTCTTTCCAGTTAAGATGATCATCGATCAGTACTCCCAGATGTCAAATAATTTTGACTCTTGCCAGTTTTTCACATTGGCATGCGGAAGCCGTGTTCTTGTTTGCTTTGCAGTTGTGTACGATGAGTGTAGGACTTTGATGCGGTGTTGTTCTTTCGTTAATACAGAAACATACATATTTTGATTATTTATGTTAAGTGATAGGAGGTTCGTGTCAAACCATTTTTTCGCCTTGTTCAGACCATCCTGTGCACAAGTATTGACCTCTTCCCAAGACTTACCCTCAAAGCAAAGCACGGTGTCATCCGCGAAAGTGATTATTTTTCTATTGTTTAGGGTCGTATTACAAAAGTCGTTAATGTATACTAGAAATAATATAGAACCTAAAATGCTTCCCTGTGGAACACCGTGTGTTATCAATGATGGATTGCTGTATTTTTCATTATTTTGGACAATTTGACGTCTATTTGTTAAGTAATCCTTAAACCACTTATATGCTGTGCCCCTTACTCCTATCTTTTCAAGTTTTTTTAGCAATAGTAGGTGCGGTACGGTGTCAAATGCTTTTGCAAGATCAAGAAAAATCCCCATGCATTTATTTCCTTTGTCCAGGTTCGATACGATATATTCCACGAGAGACATGAGTGCATCTTCTGTATTGCGTTTCGATCGGAAACCAAATTGTTGAGTAGATAGAATGTTATTTACATATAGAAATTTAAGGAACCTCCGTTTAACATTTTTTTCTAGAATTTTTGAAAAAACACTTAAAAGAGAAATCGGTCTACACTTGGATATATCACTAGGGTTTCCGCTTTTATAAATTTGGCATAGCAACAAATCTTTTAGCACGGTTGGAAAGACTCCAGTTTGTAAACTCAGGTTAGTAATAGATGCAAGTGGTTCGGTTAAGTATATCTAAATTTCTTTTACAAGCTTGATTGAAATACCATCTTTACCTGGAGCACTATTAGTTTTTAATCCCTGTATAGCTGTGTTAATTTCATGTGGTGTAGTCGGAATTAAAAATAATGAGTTTGATGTTTGCGAATTTAGGCGGACATTATTACATAACTGTAATTCATTTGTGTTCATTCTAAGTAAGTGTTCATCTGAAATTTTTTTACCTATTGAGGAGAAGTATTTATTTATATAGTTTAAAATATCAGTCTGACATAAACCATCTGAAATACTTTTTTACTTTTATCTATATTAGAATTGGTAAATTCTCTAATAATTTGCCAACATTTTTTTGTATTGGTTTTATTTTGATCTACTAAATTTCTATAATATAGTATTTTCGCCGTTTTTGTTGCCTTATTACAGATATTTCTATATCGCTTATATTGAATTCGTACGTCTATGTTGAGAGGATACTGCTGAACTTTTTTGTGAAGTTTGTCGCGCTTTCTTATACTTGAAATTAGACCCTCAGTGATCCATGGTTTTATGTTTTTTTTTTGTAGAGTGAGATTTATAATACTGGTTTTTTGTAATGTGTTGCAATATATTATTAAATTCATTAAAGCTGAGTTTACCTCCTCGTAGTCATATACTGAATTCTATGCTTCCTGTTCTAGGTCTTTAATCAGTTTGTTGTAATTAATACATTTTCTTCGCAGATTGTTAGTCTTGTGTGATTTTTTGGTGTACTGTTCGATGCCCATCATAACCGGAAAGTGGTCGGTTATAGGTGTTTGACAAATTACTGCGTGTATTGGAGACTTGGACTTAATCATAATATGGTCGAGACAAGATTTATCTCGTGTAGGTTTGTTTATTGCTGAGAGGAATCCGTGGTGAGCTAGGACATCGAGATAGTTTTAAGTGATGGTAGGCAGTGACTGATTGATGACGTCGATATTAAGGTCGCCTGTGATAATTATTTCCTTTGATTGTGAGAGAGTGGTAAGGAAAGTATCTAGTGACACTACGAATGTCGCAGCGTTCTGAAATGAGGGCGGGCGATATAACGCTAGAACATGAGTAAAATTGTCAATGAATAGGTGAAGGCAGTTTGCATCTTGTATGATGGATGATTCTTCATGTGTGACATGTAAATTGTTATGAGTGTACACTACCACTCCGTCATTTTTGTTAAAATGTTTGGTTGTATCGTGTACATTTTAGCCTTCTATTTGCTTTGGTACGTACAAGTTGTTCAGCCAACATTCTGTGCAAATTATCATATCAAAATTGATGTTAGTGCGTTGGAGTAGCACTTGCAAATTATCGAAATTATAATTAATGCTTCGGATGTTGACGTTGAGTATTTTAATTTTTAAATTTTCATTAATTATTTCTTTGCAAGATTCCGGTTCCCCGACTTCTCTCGTTTCTATAGGTTCGAATTATTCTAGGACGTCATCAAAATTAATGTCTTCAAAGCCTTTTAACGGAATTAAAATTGTGCGTACTTATTGTGCTAATGGCGATACAGTTTAGTCTGATGCATGTACGTGTGAATTAAATGTACTGGAAATTGCTGACAGTAAATAAGAAATATAGATTGATTCGTTTGAATTCTGTTAATGGCTCCACTAATGATATGAATAGTCTATGAAGATGTGTAAATATATTTATGGTGAAAAATAAAAAAGTGTTTTTTTTAAAAGAAGAAAAATTAAAATAAATAGGATAAAAGTGAAATATGAGATAGCAGATAAATTTAGTATTGGATAGTCAAATAGACAAGAGGCAAGACTCGTTATTATGCAAGCAGTACATGCATATTTACTTTGATATAATTTTTTACCTCTCATTCTTGTTTGTCCTGGGGAAATCACATCTAATATTTCTATAACTCGACGACACATGTTAACTTTTCTCTTCAATAAAGCAACGGATAAATCTTCTAACGTGTAACCTTTGACTTGACCATAGGTTTGTGAAAGACTGTACCTCAAGCACGTTAGCACGGAGTGTTTGTCATGAAGAATACCACGATACTAAAAACAGTTTAAAAATATTAATGACATCTAAAAATGAACCACTTTAAAAAAAAATCTGTACTCGTATAGTTTTTTTTCACTAATCAATCAAGCATAATATTAGCATATTAATGTAGTAATAAAAGCCAATCTTAGAAGCAATGTTCCCTTTAAGGTGTAGGTGTGCGCGTGCACACGATTTGGCATCATAGCGCAGTATGTTGATTTATCATGTATAAGATCACCAACATTTTGGGTACTGAACCACTTTCTGAGGTAGGTTACATAGCCAAAATAATCTCTTCCTACATATGTCACGTCTCTGCTATATATTTTTAATTGCGGAGAATATGTCCTCGGTCTACAGCTTTCCTTTGTTTGATAGTTGTTATTAGTTCTCTTGACTTATTTAGGCATCTTAAAACGTCTTCATTAATAATTTAGTCAAACCGGACCTTACCAGAGACCTTATTCTGATATGGTATTGTTTTTCTTATTTCCCCCCCAGCGCACAAATAATATCATTGGTCCTTAAAATTGCACAGAAGATTATTTATGCACACATCATCCAAAATTAGAGGAAACATTGCTTAGAAGGTATTTCATATCATGGCCCCAAAAGAAAAAAAATATTGATTGTACAATTGTATTTACCCAAGTTGCTGCTTGTTCTCTTTGTTCAATTTCAGCTGGACCAATGGCACTTTGTTCGGCAATTGTTATCTCTTTTTGAATAGCAGATATCAATTTTCTTACCGTCGAACTTGTTGTACTAAAGTTACAGTCAGTACATTTCCATAAAGAATCTGAATCTATAAATTACAATAATGTAAGCTTACAATAAAAATATGTACTAAAACTATTTAAAAATAAAATCCTATTTATTAATCAACTTCAATAAAAGATGCAATGAGTTATATAATGCATTTTTAAAATAAATAATTATGAGGCAATTAGGGGTGGATTGGAATATAAGACTGGTCAAAAATTTTCAAGACATCTGGCATGTATCATGATTGGAAATTGAAAATTTCGCAATGTAATATGAAAAACGCATTTTCTATAAAAATATATATTATACATTCTTAAAAATATATTAGTATAAAACCTCACCAGACTCAAAAAATCTATTTTCTCTTTAATATAATGCAAGTTGTTACACAGTTAATACACGTCATCTTTACATTTTAATTACTCTCTTTTTCTGCATTTTGTGCATCTGCATATCTGCATCTCATTTGAAATGTTGCTAAGTGTTATGTATTAACATAAAAGCTTGTAGCGATCGAAATTCATATCCACCGGCATCGACGCTAGCGACAGCACTGCCGGTTGCTGTTACAAGCCTGGCTTGATGATTCACCGCTAAGCAGTTTCTCCAGTTTCATCGTTTCACAATGGCGGTCTCGCCGGCCCGTGCGCGCTGATCAAGACCGCCAACTCGCTTCATGTCATTTCATAATACACGTGCACCTTCTACATCTTCATTCATTTCTTTCATTCTATCTGTCTTCCTTGTTTTTATCGTACTTTCATCATAAACCTCAACACGCCAATCACATTTCTTTCATTTAACCACCGACCTAACCCCCAAAAGTTTCTAGTGTACTATTAATAGTACTTTGCAATTTATTTCACTTAAATATTTTAGGAAAAAATCTGTCTATTGTCTTAACGGAGGGGTACTGGGATATCTCCCAGTATCCGTCTGGGGCTGACCGCCCCTCAAGACAGTCGCAGATATAAATCTTTTTATTCAACTCTTAAGACATGCAATACCGCGGTGTAAGGAATTTTCCATTGTAAGAATAATTATTGTGATAATCATCTGTTCATGGCAAATTAATTAAATTACCTAATGGGTCAGCAGAGAGTACGTTTCCAGAATCACACTGATTACACTTTAGGGTACTCATGTGGGTTCCAAGCTCTGTCGGGTCAGCACATCTCTCACAATCACAGTCAAAGAATTTTGATAGTTTTAGAAAGTCCCTTCTTTGTATTGTTGAATGGAGAACATGTGTATAGCACATTTCCAATTTCCCACCTTCTTCAATATCAGTTGCGACCCAAACTTCAGCACTAAAATTATTAGGCATTTATTACACACATTTATCTTTTAACCTGAAAACTTGCCTATCATGGATTATCTACCAATATATTAAATAAACAACATGAAAATGGTTATCGATACAATGACTTTTGAAACATATTCAAAAGAGCAAACCGTATTTTTAAGATACCTTGAAAATACCTTGAAAAAGGATTTAGGCTTAATTTTATTAATAAGAATTTTAAGGGATGTAAGGATAAAATTTGAATATTCTTTTTGTGATATTTCATATTGTTAAAAATAGAATGGATAAAAATAATACAGAATGGAATCAGAACAAATTTGGAATTATTTTGTTCCTTACAATATAGCAAAATTAAATTTTTTTGTTATATAACGACACATTACATAAATAATAAAATACAGGCAATAAGGACTCCAGCAAAGTCGACAAGCGTGCATTAGATGTATAAAAGTGAATGAAGAGTGATATATCAAGACAGAAGAGTGTGGCATTCCATCCTCTGTCTATCCTTGAGAAGAAACAGTGTGACGGTAAGTTAGATGTACCTCACCTTAAAATGAAGTGAATCTCTTGTGTGGGTTAGTTAAAAAATATATTCGTAATAGATACATACAAATTTTCAGGTACGCCACGTCTTCCTCCAGATGTGATAGTGTGGACTACAGTCGGGACGCAGTTGTGAGACATAATGCCGATCTTGGGGTAAATTGCTCTGTTGTTTGGTCCATATTGAGATGGAACTTCTACCGCATTCACCTAAACATATTTAGGTAACCATAACAAAAAGAAGGATCAGTCTCATCCTTTAGTTTAAGATATGAAAAAAAAGGCATTAAATTTTTGTCTAAATTTTATCAGGCTCAATGCGTAAATCTTGATTCCCGTATGTTTATAAGGTATGTAACCCTCTTCCGATTAAGAGACTATCGGGTGATAGACAACTGGACGACAGAACACCTGAACGATAACTAACTGGGCAACAACTGACCAGGCAATAATATAATAATTGAAAAGGAATGTTTTATTCTTAAGAATGTCTTATTTCTTTAAATTAAAAATTGAATATATGTTCGCAATCAATCAAGATCATCATACTGATTCTACTTTAATAGTTTTGTGGTTGGATTGAAAATTGAAGTACTTATTTATAAATAATTAATACTATTTAAATCCAGGATTCGAACCTGGATCTCTTTTTCAATCCGGGGAAGGTGCATTATCACTATGCTACAGCAACCGTACTTTTGATGACAAATTTTCGAACCTATATGTTAACACTTTTTTGTTCCATTATTTGAATATCATCAACAATAATAATTTTCGATAAAATTGATTTTATATGTATATCTTTCTAAATTAATATATTTAATTAGTATTTAAAATATCACAGACCGTCTGTTCTGAATAATTATAACTTCACAATAAGAATGTGTTCTCCTTAATAAATAATTTTGGAATACCTATTTGATAAACTTTTATTAATTGAGGTTGTCCATGAATAAATTACATTTATAAAAAAGACCGACAGATGATGGCGCCATCTGTCGGTCCTTCGTAACCTTTAGGTGGGTATTAACGGACTTTTACTTGGCATTAATGTAATTTGAGAAAATTTTAATCTCAATCAAGAATTTAAAATAAATATTAGTTGGTATTCCAAAAATATCTATTGATGTTTTTAAGTTTTAAGTAGTTAAAAGCATCTACAAACAAAATACCTAAAATATTTCTCCCAGCACGGCTTAGTGAGGCCAGTGTTATGAATATAAGTGTATATAGTAATATTTTGTTTTAACAATTTGGTCATGGTCGAGTAGCGGCCACCATGTGTCCATGTAACGGCCAAAAATCGGCACAAACTGATTGCTTATACAGGTGTATTCTTTAGAGGTTTGTTTTTTTTTCACACTTTTTCCAGCGACAGCCAATTTGACAGCTGACAGCTGATTTGTGCTTAGTTTGGTTTGCCATTTCACCATGAATAAACTTACGCCAGAACAACACTTACAAATTGGACTAATTTATTTCGAAAATCGTGGCTCAGTTCTCGAAACTTACCGTGCGCTACGTCTATTTTACGGTCACATAATCGTTCTTCCGAGCAAATAATTCGAATAACCATAGATCGTTTTCGCACCACGCATACTCTTATTGATAATACGCGAAGAAGCTGTTGTTTCTTCAAAAATGATGTCGGCCAGAACGTTTTTCTATGGAGAGCGCTATAGATCCATGATTACTGACGTTTTCGTTCTCCAACTGAGTGGCATTAATGTAGAAGAGCTGTGGTTTCAACAATACAGCGCAACATGCCACATTTACAATCAATTTATTGAAGGAAACATTTAATGAGCGCATGTAATGGACCTATGAATTACCCTTCTAGTTCGTGTGAATTAACACCTTTGGTTTATTTTCTGTGGGGATATGTGAAGTCGCTAATCTACGCCGATAAACTAGAGACGACTTGGAAGCCAACATTCGTCGCGTTATTTTCGATATACGGTCCCGGCTACTCCAAAAAATCGTCGAAAATTGGACTTCCAGATTACGCTTTATTCGAGCCAGCTGCGGCGTCCATATGCGCGAAATCATATTTAAACACTAATGGTATAAAATTATATTTTCAATAAAGTCAATACCATGGCCATTACCACGATTTTTATGTTTTATTTAATTTTAAAGTTCTATACTTCTAAAAAAAAACACTTTCAGCTAGTACAGTGGAACGACTCTGCTTACGAACAAAATCCCTGCCGAAAAAATGCCTCGATTTATGAATAGGCAATCACGTGTTACGCGAACTAAGATATATTTTTTGTATATGTATATATTTCTGCTAGCGTATTTTCAAATAACAATATGCGTTCTATTATATATGAGAAAGTTTAGCTTACCTCTAAAATTCCGCAGACTTTTTGTATTAGTTCCTCAGAAAACCTCCCTTCTAAATTACACGGCCCTTGTAAATATTGAACTACGTTTATTTGATCCACATCCCAAGTTATTCTCTGCTTTCTGTCTGTTTCGTGGTCTTCCATAACTTTTACTTCATTTTCCCATCTATCGTGGTCTTTTTCTTTTGCCAAAAGAACTCTGTTAAAAAAACAATGAGCTTAATTTATGTAGATTTGTTATAGAATTAAAAACATATTACTTACGTATTGTTAATATTAAATTATTTTATTTTTTAATTCCAATTGTTTGCTACGAAAATGGCTGTAGGATATGTGGTGTACCTCAATTATCAATATTTAATATCTAAATTAAAGTAATATGGAATCATAAACCTCAGCGGTGTAATACAGTCGTACTGAAGGCATGGCTTTGTGACATCCTCTATTTTTTGGAATTTAGAATTTGCTTCAGAAAAGACTTTACATTCATAGTCTCGATGTGTTGTAGTATTTTCACATTCTTCGTTGCAGCAAGGCCAACCGCACTCGGAGCAGCGGTAAACTCCATTCCAAATACGGTGACAGCCCAGACAGACTGGCGGGGAATCTGAAATCAATTTCACCCGAGACCTTTAATTTTTGCAGTACATTATGTTAAAAAACAGTGGTAAATAACGACAAACTTTGGATGTTACTGAAATACGAATATAAGTTTTTAATAATATAAATTGTTTTGTTTATAGTTCCGTTATTAAGACATCGTTGCGGTGCATTAGGGCCCTCATTAGATAGACACCCAAAAATTCCACGCCCTACAAAACTTCTGGTATTAATATTTTCCCCAGCGCTAATTATGAATCGATATTTTTTTAAATGCACCACAATATGTAATGGATTATAAAATTTAAAAAAATCATTTCTTATGTGTACTACGCAAACATTATCGATGTAGGTACGTAATAATATCCCGCTAATATGTCAGATTCGGGACTAGACCATCGCCACAAAGAAAAGCAAGGCTTTTTTTCAGTTGCAAATGAATATAAGCACCTAAAAATATGAATATAGACAACCTTAGTTTCTTGAAAACGAGGATTAATATAAAATTATTAGGATAATTAATAGAAGTACGTATGAAAAATCCTAGTTCGTTGTTTTTATAGAGGTCCAATACATACGTAGGAAACCTTTTTTTCTATTTGAATTGGGGTTTAATTTTTATGGTTAAGCCGCTGGTGGTTATACGCAGAAAATATTCAAACAGACAACAACAAAAAATATGCTTCATCGTTACCAGTTTCCTTCCAAAGTTAACTACAACTTTTTTATTAACAGACGTAATACAAAATCAATACATCATTGTGCTAATTTCGTTTAGCAAGTGCAATCCACGGAGCTGCATCCATAATACGCTAATCACACGTGCGAGTGCAATCAATTTAAGGTGCCAACTGTGCTCTTAGCGCGATGACCGGGTTCAATGTTGTGTAACCCTCGAACTCGGCGTGACTCGAAGACACGCTCTTAACACAATATATGTGGAGCAGTTTATGTGAAATTTGGTAAAATACTCGACATTTTGCGTAAAAACGCAACATTTCACTGGCCGGAGATGTAATTCAGAAAGGAGAACGCGGGTAGAATAATCACGAGTACGTATTAATTAGACCCCGAACTGTCCACCAGAAAGGGCGACAAAGCCGCGTCAGTCGTCCAGAGACTATACCTAATAAATTATCTGCATTATGTATCGCTCCACAGAAAAGAGAATCCAACATACAAAATATGCCTAGTGGACTGGTGCGATCCGATTTCAATTCTAATATTAAACATTTGTTTGCCTTTCCCATTTGTTTGCCTTTCCAATTGTGCTGATTTAAATGGCTTGCAAATAAGTAATACACTTTTATAGTCATCATTCATTTGAATATGCGTTAAAATAATAACTTATAATAATAATATCGGAAACATAAGTTTTCAATTAAAGGAAAACCGATTTTCCAAAATCAGTCAATTCAGGAGGGTCTAATAATATTGAGTTCAAAAATACATAGAAATCTTTGAAAATGATCTTATTAAATTAACGTAAATATTGTATGACTTAAAAAATCTTTTTAAACCAAAAATAGTTATTTAGAAAAATCGACAAATAATATTTAAATTCAGTATAAAAAGTACAGGTAAATACAACATAAATTGATTCAATGTTACTATTATAAATACCTGGCTTTGGACCGAGAGCAAAAGGGACGTCCGTGAAAACGAGGGAACCTTTCTTAAGCGGCTGATTGGCTATCAAGTATCTCCCCAACCTGTCGTCCCTCATAATTCTGTATCTGGGCACTTCGCACATTTTGGTCTCGAATATAACACCCGACACCAATTGTGATAATTTAAAATGAAGAGATTAATTAAACGTTCTGTTTATTTTATACAAATATGTAATGTTTTTTTTTAAATTTGAGACAACTCCGTTCGATCATACGAGCGCGAACAAAGTTTGAAAAGAGTATGGCTCCGTTATCTTGCCGCGCGCGTACGGAGGTCCCTCCACTCTAGATCCTGGCGCGAGATGCCGAGGGCTGGGACGGATTGTAATTTTTCCGGTAAAATAATTTTAGTAAGGCATAAAAGAACGTCCGTTGATTCTTATTTTAGAGTCAATCATTAACAGCCCTCATGATGGACCCTGCAATGGGATCCGAAAAGTCGTCCAAAAAGGTCAGATATACACGGCAAATTAGACTAGAAAATTGTACAAAAACCTAAGAGCATTTATAAGATCTCAACTTTTAAAGAAAAAGAAATTGCTCGAGTACGAATCTTACAATACAAAAAAAAACAATGCAGAATACTGTAATTAGTATTAGAAACAACGAATTATTGGAAATATAATAAGATAATATTTGAAATCACAAGTGAAAATAACTCTAAAAATACAAACCAGATTTATGAGAAATTTGGCGTACGCAATTGGTCTCATGAAACACATTGTGTAATGGTATTAGTAAAATATATGGGTGATTTTTATAATACACAGTTAACATTGTTATGTCTCCAGGTGAATTCTTTTAGCAATTTAATATGGCTTGTGTTTATCAAATTTAATAAAAATATGTATAAATATAATTTTAAACCATATTTAATCTTAAAGTGTTGACTAGATATTTACTTCTTGTTACCACTAAAAAAAATGTAGTTTTTATATTCTAACCTAACCTAACTAAATATTTACAAACGTAATATTTAAGATACTTTGGGAAATTGCGTGTGCCATTTAACCAATCAATATTGTCCTGTGGTAATTCTACTTCCCACTCGCTAAAATTTTGTTCCTTGTACTCATCGAACGTCTCCCAGAACCTGGAGTTTTGTAGCTCTGCTTCAATTCAATGCTATTTGTGGTGAACATTTACTAAATTTCGGATCTCACAAGTATTTACGTTATTTTATTTATTTATTTGAATACGTACAGTCTCAGGATTTCAGAATTTAATTTGGTAAATCAAATAAAAGTGAAAACAAAAAATATAACATCTGATATTTTGATAAAAATTGTATTTTTTGTATCAAAATTCTGACCATTTTTTTTCTTCTTAGTTACTTTCTAGTAGTTTAGAAGATAAGAAGAAAACACAGTTATATTTTAGTAGCACTAGTAAATTTTTTAGAACAAGCACGACTATCGATTTGAATACAAATAAAATGTGTGAGTTTTATTATAAAACGTGCCGGAAATTCATCTCAGATTACAATGACGGGACAACGACAGCAATGCCGAATCCAGATCACAATTTACAAAAAATAATATATATATATAGTGTCTAACTATGTGTAGCTTGTTGGTGTAGTGGTCAAGACGTTGGCCTAGTGATCTAGTGGTCGGGGGTTCGCGCCTCGTTCCAGGACACCAGCAAGTTAGACCTATTTTCATAGCACAAGCATTTAGCTTAGTTTGAAAATAGTAAGAATATTGATGTGACATGTATTCCGTGTATACATCTCTATTTAAAAAAAAAATATATATATATTTTAAATAGAGAAAATAATAAATATATATATATATATTATTTTCTATTAATATGTACAGTTTACAATGCATTATATTATTTTGATAGCTTATATAAATTATTAAGTTTATAAAAAAAACATTGTGCAATATTTGAATTCTGCGCACATATAATTTCTACTAAAGAGATATTTTTTTTTAAAATTATCACTATCCTATTGATAAAGTTCGACTCTGTTATTAAATTATTTTGTAGATTACAAATAAAATTCAGATAGTATTTCCTAGTTGCAATTGTTCCCAAAACTAATTGGTAAAGCATTGTGTTTTCAGGAATAAAAAAAAAGTTAATATATGCCTCAACAATTATTTCAAATATCTACTCATCTGCCAGTCTGCGAGATAGCTGCGATTCACAAACTTCACGTAGGTAAATGTATTAAAGAATTCAAACAATTCAAATTTAGTTGGCTTTATGACAGATTAAAATGTCAAGAAACATTAGATATCGGTAAGTACATACTTCAACTTTAAAAAATATTATTTCTTCTCGTGGTAAAACAGTTTTCAACAGTTATTTATCTATATTGTGCTACAAACACGAATAACGTTCCAGCGTCGTACATCGCGTACGATGTTTTACAGTCTACATTTATTATAAATATGATAATATCGACGCGTTTTGTATTACCGGTATTAGCCGAGTGAGCTAAGACACCAGATATTTAACGAAATACAGAATCTGCCACCAGTCGGCGTCACGGTGTCACAATACATTACGTATTTAAATCGATGAAAAAGATGAAAAATAGATTTTACTAAATGCCGGCAGTGGTCGCTAGCATAGCATGGCGTTGTTTTCTGCTAGTTACTTGTAATTTGTTTAAAATTCAGTTTCCACAGTGAATTTCCCAATCTCCGGGTCACACGTCCCGCGGAATGGAATACGACAATTCCGGTCGTGAATCGGAATCACTACTAGGTGTAGGGGAAAGTAGGGAAACGTGGTACAGGGTGAGGTCAGTGCACAAGTCAAGGCACAGGGTTTCTAGTCGAAGGACCTGTAATCTCGGGAACTGGGATTCGGAAGGATTGGTCGCCTTACCTTGCATGTGACGCCTCCGTAATCACAAGTGCTATCATTAAAACCAAGACGAAGACGAAAATGAATAATAAAAGCTCCAAAACGGGTCTAATTTTAAAATACGTGTTGCATTTGTTTGATGTTTGATGCCACTGAAATAATGTTATCAAACGAAATAAAAAGATTTATTTAAATTCACAATGTTTGAGGATGTATTGTTGGAACGTTTCCAGAAATTTCCTTCTGACGTAGGTATATTAGCGATTTCCTCTGCTTCGATTACGTTACTAACTGATTATACCGTCATGAAACAATAATTATGTAGCTCCCTGTGACGTCACGTCAGTATTCCCCAGACAGAAGTCTATTTTTGAATTCGCACAAACGTCACATTTTATGGGAAAAGGCCAAACTGGCCAGCCACGTGGCTTGAAACGACAACACGATCATATATCGGGTGGTCAGGATTTAAATCTCTCATATGAAGACTAAAATTGATTGTAATGCCCTCTTGACCGATCTGATCGGGATCGGCCATCGCGCGGTTAATCGAAAAGTCGGTTAAAGCGCTTTTTCGATTATCATATCGTTCAATATAATTAAAAACGAGATCTACGTCACCTTTGGCTTCTGACAGCTTGTATAATTACCGCATCATCCATTTCTTTTCGCACTCATATTTCACTAAACATACCGTTTAGATTATAATGACAAGAGTAAATTATTTGATATTGATAAAAAGTACGAAAATTCATAAATATTTTTACAATACTAAGAAATAAAGCAATACTGATCAGAATTTATTTATTATTTTTAAGAAACTCATAAATCATTCTACAAACCCACTATATAATGAATTCAATGTAACAATTGGGGGAGGATCCTCAAAATTACTTTGTGCCCGGGGCAGTGGCGTAACTAAAAAAATGGGCCCCACTCAAAATGGAATAAATTTATATTGTACATAAGAATATTTAATACGAGGTTTTATCCATTAAGTAATAAGTAAAAATGGTCTATAATATACACACTTTCACGAAAAAAACAGTTTTTTTTCGCTTTACGCCGACTTTTGCTTTGTGGCGATGGATTGCTCATTAACCCGACGTATTAGCAGGGTACTACTGAATAAATCGATAATGTTTTCACATGTAATATATACATGCGAAAACGATTTATAAAATGGTAAAACTTTTAAATCATGGTCCATGTCTACAAAATAGATTTTTAGGAGACTTTCGACTAAAGACAATCTCTGATATACGGATTTTGCTTCCATGAAATACTTTGGAGACAACTCTCGGCTTTCGTATTCCCCGTGTACATACCGTGTCTCAGAGATTCGTTGTCTCGCGCCTTACTTCACGCTCGTATATTAAACGTCAAATGTTAATATCGATTTGTTCGTCGTTTATATCTACCGAGTAGCAGTTGAAACATAATAAATGTTTATAATTTAATGTTCAATGATTTATATTTAACTTTCAGGATAGATAGTTGTACGAATATATTGATATATGTATAGTAATTTTAGGTGACGTTTATGTGCACATCATATCTCGCTGTCAGAATGTACGGTCACTTTCTAACAATCTCAAGCAAGAACAAATTCTAATAACGTGTACACGGTATTGAGAGGTATCTCAACTAAATCTCTGAGATTATCTCCTTCCGTGGACATGGACCCTTACAGTAGTAATGAAAACGGAAGAATATTTGCAAACACTTGTGATGATTTTTCAAATACTTTCTTATAAATGTGTATTGAAAACTGAAGAAAAGTGTATTAAACGCTGCTTAGTGTGTTCTATAAAAAGATTTTTTGCGAGCACATACTAAAACAAAAGCTGGATTGGAGTAATATATTAGTTTATAAATTAGTAAAAAATACAAAACTCACATTGAATATTTCCTGACGTGACAAAATATTATAATTCAAACAAATTATAAATAAATTCCTGAGTCAAAATCATAGATAAGGTCAAAATATCTTTTTCGGCCTAGCATAAGTTGGAAATCGCCATAATAATATTATTTTTCTGAAATAAAATAAAAAGTTGCTATTCAAATAAAAGTCTTTATTTTGTCAACGACAAGCAGCTCTTAGCTCTATAACGTTTTCTCTTAATTGTACGATAAAACAATATTTTTAATCCAAACTGTTCAAGACTTCATTCAGATTAATTTTGAAAAAATATAATATAACTTTTAATCGTTTAATATGTTGATTTTAATAAAAATATTATTCGTATCTGAATTTAAACATCTTAAATAAAACGTATTTTCAATATATGTATCAAAGTAAGTTATTAAAGTTTTTCAGAACTCAATTTTCTAAATGACGTATTTTTAAAAAGTCTGTAGTCTAAAAGTAGTGTTATGTAATAACTGTTTAGAATAGCATTTTATTAGTGATGTAATTATGCCAATGCAGTCAAGCGATGCATCGGCGATCCATGTGAGAGGGGATTTCAAAAAGTCCGTATTTAATATCGATACTTTTCTTAGCTCTAATATGGACTGCTAATACTTTTTAAAATTAACCATAGGAAGAAATCGAATCATAAAACTTTAAAAATCATTTTTCACACGTTTTAACGTATTAAAAATATAAACGGTAGCAGTCGATTAACATTTTGGGTTAAGAGCTAGACTATCGCCGTAAAGCGATACAAAGATTTTTTCTATTGCCTAAAAATACACGTTCGTTTTTTTCCCCATGAAAGTGTGAATATTACTGGAGACGTTTTACGTTTTATGGGATAAAATCGCATAGTACCTAATTAATTCGTATATACAATATATATACAACGAACCCTTTCATTTTGCATTGGGGCCCATTTTTTTAAGTTACGCCACTCCATTTTATATAACGAATAACCGTAGCATGTTTTTTTCGAAATATATGTACTTCCAATGTTCACAGATGTTTTGCCGCTTACTTGGCTGGCGGATTGCCTAAGGACGGGCCCGACTTCACCCCCTCTCATCTAACTTTTACTACTACCCATTGCCGTGCGATTTTTCTAGTTTATTCAACTATATATTATAATAATTTCCTTATATATTTTTATTATTATTTTGATTTTGAATTCGATTAATATGTAAAAAATCATGTTTAATTCTAAGAAAACCTTACAAAAATGTTAAATATAAAGAGGGAGAACTGCTGGTTTTTAATGATTTAATAATATTAATCTACTTACATTATCTGCTCCACTACTACTTCTTCTTCTTCATGAGAAATATTTTCCAACGATGTCTATGCTGTGCCAAATATTTTACTTTTGATAGCTTTTGCAATTGCTCCACTCCCAACAACTGGCTTACGAATATTTTTCTTACTTCTCTCTAGGAAGAGAGAAGTAAGAAACGTAAGACGAGGACGTCCTCAGGAAAAACAATTTATACGTTAATGCTCCTAAACCCTTAGTCCGCGTCGGTTAGTTTAACAAATCCCGTGCTACTTTGAATATGGCATCTAAAGTTATTTCTAATCTAATCAGTGGCGTAACTACAAAAAGTATGCCCAAATGTAAAATGGAAATATGGGCCCCAATAAATAAGAAGAAGATTTATTGTACTTACAGCGGTTTAGTGTTTATTTACTGATTAGGTACCTAAATAATTTTACTTTTGTCAGCAGTTTTTTTTTTAAGCATAAATGTAATTTTCACTTCATTTGCGGCGATGATCTGGTTCCTAATCTAACCTAGTCTAACCTGGTCTAACCTTACGTTTTAGCGGGATACTACTGTTTTATGTGATTTCATAATACAGATGAAAAATGATTTACTAAATTTTATAATTCCATCTCTTAGTGTAGTGAATTTAAACAATTATTGGAGCATATAGAAAAGTATCAATTCAATAAGTTTTGATTTTTTTTTATTATGTACCTATTATTGTTGCCATATATTTAATGATTTTATCTTTTTTCATGTACCTACTTATTGTTTTTATCTTATATTTTTCGGTTTTATTTTACCTTATGTATTATGTAATATTCATGTCTATTCTTAAAATAGCGATAAAATGCAAAAAAATAACGAATGTGTGTATGTTAAATTGTTGAGGTCTATGGTAGATAAAAAAATAATCAAACTTATACATAATATTTGATAACATTATATCCATAATTATAAAAAGTTCTTACTGTGTTGCCAGAAAAATAAAAATTTAAAATTTAGAGTGCACAATTATATGTGTTTAGAGATTGATGTTCATTTTTTCGTGATGACAGTAGTTCGTGTGTATATTATGAGAGGCGTTGATCGTAAATTTTTAAAGCATTGTTTAAAAAGTTCTAAATATTAAATATAAAATGAGTTTAACATCAGTGAAAACAGATAACAAATCACCGGGTAAACCCGGTGAATGCTTAACACCACCACCAGGAGTTCTGTCTCCTTGTCCCAAAAAAATGAATTTATTTCCCTCCGCACCTATTGTAATTCTCATTTTTAATAAGTAATAATAATAATTTAATTACTTTTGTATTAGATATATTGCGACCACCACAAATAAATTGCAAATCAGCATCGATAAACATAAAAAAAGTTTTCGTGTTTCAATGATTATTTCCCGGCGAACTGATTATAAAAGCAATATTGTTCAACATTTTATTAATGTTAGTGTGTTTTCAAATTAATTTAGTAAATAGTTTCGATATAATGTAGCTTACCACCAACAGAAGAACTGCACTGTGTAGTTTTTTGCTTTTCTGGGCTGTTCTGCAGTTTGTTTCGTCCTATCTGACTACGTTTTGGATTCCGTTACAGGGTCCATTATGAGAGCTAGCAGCAACGCATCAGCTCTGATGATGAACTCTGCAGTGAGTCGGCCAGAGTGGTCGAGATTCATGGCAGAAAATAAATCTTTAAAAAACCTAGATAACTTTACACAGAAGATTTTTAAGGGTCGTGAAAATCTGAAAACTTTTTACATCCGCATCTGTTTTAAAACGTTTACCAATACGTTGTAGAATGATTTTTAAAAGTTCCAATGAAATTTTTCAGACGTCTTTTGACTAGTCCATTCAAAAATACCCGCTCATTTCTCTTTTTTGCTCGTACCTTTCATTGCTCTTACATTTTTTTCAGAATATTTAAAACATCTTCTTAAATATAAAAATATTTTTTGGGTATTTTTATTCATTGTTAGGGCTTTTCCAGTACTTTTCATTCAATGAAAAGTTACTTCTCACCTGACCTTATGTGTATCAAGTACTTCCGTAATGAGGGTATGAGCTTAAAAACATTTATGTTGGCTTCAAATGGTGATGTATTTTAAATAAAACAACCACAATTAACATTAAAATGTTGTATTTATCTATTAAGTTAACTTTTACATGATACATTTATCTGATTTAATAAATAAAATACAATCTCAAAACCTTTGCTCGATTCGAGCGCCCTCTGCAAACTATTCTCCAAATTGCCATCTGCTCACTTCGTGTCGGTTTCAGCTTGTTGGCTAGGTTGTTAGTTCCCCGAGTCCGCGTTTAAGTGGAAATTAGTAATATTTTTAATTTTTACTAAAATATAAAACCCGCTTATTGGTAAGTAAATAAATTCTATTAATTTTTTACACAAGTAAATTTGATTATTGTTCCCTTAAAAATGTTAGGTTATAATTGGACTTGCCGGTCTGTTAAATTTTCTCGGTATCGTTTATTTTAATTTTAAACACTTTTCGTATTTATAGATTTTTCATTCTTCGACCCCCCAGTTGTTTCATAATTTATTTAGCCTTTTACTTAGCCACCCCGTGCCTCCTGACACTGGCCGCCAGTCGTGTGTAAATTTCAGAGGTCTACATCACGCGTTATGTTCAGCCACGGTTCGGCCAGCAGTCGGAGACAAGTGACGAGGATCACGTAGTTGACATTATCGGCCACTCACACATCATTTTCGTATTTTTTTAAGTCAGATTGTTTATTTTAAAGACCATTCCATTATTCCACTCTCCGCCGTCATCGAAACGTTATGTAATCCTGATATTTTATTATGAAATTCAAGCTCAGTATTTTTTCAAACTTTTGACATGTATAACGTCAGAGACATGTCGAAAGTTAAAAGTTCACATATTTTTATTTGAGCAAATGTATATGTTGTACAGTGACCCCCCCACACATCGGAATCCATACCAACAAGGAAACGAAATTTTAGAATATTTTTGATTATGGATTAATTGAAAAATAAACTATTATTAGTTGAAAAACGCCCTTTCATTTGAATAATTTTCCTATGAATATTTGTACCTACACTGGTCCATATATCTATACTGTTCAAAATGTAAAATAAAATTAAATAAAATTTGCGATGAGGCTATAATATTACATTATAACATCTAACCCTAGCTATGTACTGACAATTGCTATTGAATAAATTAGACATCGTAAGAGTTTTATTTGTATGATGATATAACATACAAAGCTAGCTCTTTATTGCCACTTATTGGGCAGTTTTCTAAAAGTGTGTCAAATAAATATAAATCATTAAGTTGCATAAATCAGCCATTCCGCACGTTATTTATATTATACCGAGTTACTTTATTTGAGCATCAGATATCAGTAAAGAATAAGCAGATAACCTTATCTGGAATTATCTCAATTATTGATTTTTTTTTTTTGAGTTTTATTACGAAATAGAAAAGGTGCCTTTGATGTTCCTTTAAAAGAAATTTATTACTTATTTTTCAGATCATGGCAGCTCCAGCATATGGCGATCTTGGAAAACACGCCCGTGATGTGTTTGGTAAGGGATATCACTTTGGATTCCTGAAGTTAGATGTCAAGACCAAGAGCTCTTCCGGGGTGGAATTCAGCAGTGGGGTGAACTCTATCCAGGAATCTGGAAAGGTAAATTACCCTTCATATAGTTTGTTGTAATATCTGATTAATATTACCGTATTAGACAAATATAACACAATATTTTTTGACCATTAGCTGTAAAAAAAATTGACTTACCTTAAATTCGAGACCTAGGTAATGGAATATTTTAGAAAACAAGCCTTCTCGTTTTATGCCTTTGTATCTGGTCACCCACTTTTGGCCATAGACGGTTGGTAAATTATTTTATCTCCACAACAAAATCAATTAATATAATATTAAGACAAAATATTTAAAATGGTCTTATCCCAATTCAAAATCAATAGAAATAGAACTGTAATATGTGTTAGTTTTCTTAATTCGTTGTTCCAAATGGCTAATGATATAGAAATAAATTTGCAAATTTTCAAACAGATGGATACATTCACAATATCAATTCGGTATCCCCAGATAAAAATTGTCTATGAGGAATGAGTGTGCTCACATTCATCAATATAATTTGAAATTCAATGTGTTCCTATGTGTGTATCTGTAAATACAATATTTAGAGGCTGAGGTAAGGTCTCCAGTAGGTGTAGTCACACAAATGGAAAGATAAAATACATGGTATCTTATATAAATAAACATTATATAAGATATTGGAAATAAAATGGGCATAAATATTGGAAAATTTTCTGCTTTCTTACTTATAATCACGCCGTTTCCGTTGGGGTAGGCAGAGAGGATAGAGTGCCACACTCTTCTGTCCTGACAATTCTCATCTCATCCACATTGGTACATCTTTTCATACAAGCTCACTGATTATTGTGGCTTCTAACAAAACCATCTATCTGGTTTACCTGGCCGTGCCAAGTCTTCTGCATCTTCTATTTCTGGTGCCGTCAACATTTGCGTCATATATCTTACCATTCTCTCCTCATTCATCCGCCTGACGCCAAAATATTTTGACGCTGGTCGCAGAGGGGTTAAGCATTTAAAATAGGCATGTTTGTCTTGCCAGCCGATAACATATTCCTACTCCGGTACCCGGTACTATCACCCGCAGAAATATATGGCATTCACTGTCTTGCATCCAATAGATTACCAATGTTAATAAATGTATTGAGATATTGTATTTTTTGTGCAGGTATTTGGTAACTTAGAATCTAAGTACAAAGTGAAAGAGTACGGACTTACATTCACAGAAAAATGGAATACAGACAATATTCTCGCCACCGACATCACCGTTCAGGACCAACTAGCCAAAGGATTAAAACTTTCTCTCGATACCTCTTTCGCTCCCCAAACCGGGTAAGTCTAATAAATTTCTATAATCCAAGGTGTTTATTCTTATATCATATATATTGTAACCGATTTTATTACATTCACAAAGCATTAAATGAACAATATACAATCTAATTTTAATCTTATGATGTCTCTGGTTTTGTTTTATTTGAGATATGAATGAGTACATTTCGAACTGACCAACCTGTCCTCTTGTGTATATCTGAATCATGTTATTTTCATTCCGTAGAAGCAAAACTGGCAAACTGAAGTCTGCCTATGTAAATGAACTGTGCGCGTTCAACTGCGATGTAGATCTTGACCGATCTGGCCCCGTGGTGGATGCTTCAGCCGTGTTCAAGTACCAGAACTGGCTGGCCGGTTACCAAATGCGCTTCGACTCGCAGAAAGCAGCTGTTACCAGAAACAACTTTGCTTTGGGCTTCACCAGCAATGACTTTGTCCTGCATACCAATGTGTGAGTTGCATTTTCAATTACTTGTATGTATTAAAGTGTTATTATTTTCGTTCCAATAATATTTTTTCTTCATGTCATATTATGGTAATGCTCACATTGTATTGTGGATAATCCTGGTAAATGTTTATGCACAATTATGGATTTGATGCAAACTACCGTTTGATGCGATTTATTTTATTATGGTGAAATAATATATTTGCATTTCAGTTGGGGTTATAGTAGCAAATTAATGTAGATTTTGGTGCTTTCAACGATGACTTACTACACTCAACAAATAAAAATCTATGAATATAATAATCCTTTGGTTATAAATTTATATCTGAGCTAATCTTGAAAAATGCACTAGTGAATTATTTTGTTTTAGATATCTTGTCACTACATAAATATATTTTCGATTCTATGATACATGCAAATTTACTTACACTCATATTTTTAGTTTATCGACATAGAATTTATAAGATATAATTTTTTGTAAGATGTCAAATTTGTATCATCATTGCTGCTATATTTTAAGAATATAGTGTGATAGTTTCCTCTTGCTTTCCGCATTACACTAGTCTTTTCTCTGTGTTTCTGATTATTTTAAACATATCTAATGTATAAATATATTCAACTGAGAGTTCTTTAATCTGTCAATTATTTTAGTGAACATTTTGGAATGTGTACTATAAATGATAAGGTTATTTTTTCAGCGATGATGGCACAAACTTTGGAGGTTCTATCTACCAAAAGGTGTCACCAAAGTTGGATTGCGGTATTGCTCTGAACTGGGCCGCCGGTACCAACAACACTCGCTTCGGAGTTGGGTGCAAGTACGAGCTGGATAGTGATGCCAGTCTGCGCGCCAAGGTGAACAATGCCAGCCAAATTGGTCTTGGCTATCAACAAAGACTACGTGATGGTAAGTTAAATAATAAAAATAATTTCATTTCTCCTTCAAAAGCCCTTCTTTTAGATGATTCTAGACTATAGATCAGTACAGTAAAATCATTGAGAGGACTGAAAATCAAGAAAAATTTGGAATATTAAAAATATAAATTAAAAAATAACCAATAAAATAAACAAAACAAACTATAAAAAATAAAGGTTCAAGACAGAAAAAATATTAAATTTTAGTTTTGACACATGACACAGAATGGCTGAGTATCAAAATCAGTTGTATCTTTGACTCAGAACAGCATCAAAAACACCACTCTTATATTTAAACATAGAATATTGAAATATATCTACAAGACTAATAATAGTTCCCAAGCCTGTGAAGTCTTTGTGTGGGTGCATTCCTATAAAAATTAGTAAATAATGAATTTACATTGAAAAGCACCGATGACCTGGTACTCTGCGCAGGAATGTGATATACAATCAGTTCAGTTAAATCAGGGGCGTCCAGTATGCCATTTACTATTTCAAATAAAAATAATAAATCACTTAAAGTTCTTCTACATAACAAGTTATTTAAATTAAGAGTGCTCATTAGAAAATCATAATTCAATTGTTCAGCAGGTATACGCAGTTTGAAGTTAATAAACCCTAAAAATTTATGCTGAACTCTTTCTAATTTTAATTCATGCACTTTATATAGAATGGGGACCAAATAGTTGAGTTAAATCTTAAATTGCTACGAACCATAGCCGTGTATAAAACTTTAAGCGATTTAAGTGAATTGATATCTTTCACCGTTCTTAATACAAAATCAAGACATTATGAATTTTTTTTTTCTGTACCAACATTTTTCATTACAACTTGAAAATATTTATGTATACCTTTAACTACAAATTTAGAAATAATAAATAAGTTGTAAAAATGTATACATAAAGAATGTTTCATATGGGCGCGTGTGGTCAAAAAGTTCACATGCTCGAAATTTTCTAATTATGTGCCGTAAAAATGTATTGATTTATGAAGCGAGGGTTTAAAAATTATTTCGTGCTATGAGTCACCAGTGTTTTCCTAATATAGGGGTTGATTATGTATGAAACTTTACAATTTGGGTCTTGAAATCATATTTTTAATAAAAAGGGGTTTGGATTAACAAGGTATTACTGTATATATCGTGATTACAGCACAAAAAGTAAGACACTATTTAAAAAAACTATTATGGTGGTTTGTTTTCGCGCTATTTAATTAATTAACAGAGTAGAGAAAATCAGTGGAACACCAACCACTCACTCTTCAAAATATCTTGCCACTAAACTTAAATAGAAAGAAATGTCTGTGTAGTTAATGAAATGAAAATAATTTATAAAATATAAAAAAGTGTGAGAAACTCGCGCACTTACGTATATATAATAAAATGTCCAATTAATAATGTTTTGCCTTTACAACGGAAACAAAAATAATTATGGTAATCTGGAACAGAAGATCGTCAACCACTGACATTCGCAAATACGCAACTGGAAAAATTATATTATGGACAATATTTGTTATCTTTTTTTAATGCAAATAAAACATACGAGCTAAGTTGATGTGTCGTGGTAAGGAAGAGAAAGATTTAAAAGGATATGTAAGGTACATTTGCCATCTTTTTTTAGTATATTGCAAATAAGTGAGAGAAAAAAATGATGCAAATTAACATTGTGCGTCGTGAAAGTGTATAGGGGCAATTATATATACAATTTTGAATTAACGTTCTTCATATAAACATGATTTTACTATGGTTTATATTTTGTTAGTTATTATTTAATCCATTGTGGAATAGACATCAAGGAAAAACTTTGAAACAATTAAAACATCACAACTAAAAATTATGGAAATAAATTTTTTTAAATATGGATGAAAATGTCCAAAAGTGTTTTGCCATACAATTTCATTTGTTTCTTTTGTATTTAAAAAAAATCAGTGGCAGAATCTCATATCTATATTAACCCTTTCCGCTTGAAATTTTTTTCATGTGTGTGTACCGCCAACTTCAAGCACTTTTTAAGAAAAAATTATATTCATATTATAATACATTAAATGAATATATTAGGGGACCGAAAAGTAATAAAAAAATTTTTGTTGGTGAAAAATATTTATTTAAAAAAAATCTTAAATACTAATCAACAAACTTTTTGCCAACATAAAGGCAATTGTTCAATTCCCTTTTTGAAAAAGTCCTTTGATTTTTCAGTGAAAAACTTTTCTAAGTACGTTTTCACTTCAACATTATTAAATTTTTTACATCTCATAGTATGCTTTAACGATCTAAAAAGGTGGTGATCCGACAGCGCGAGTTCTGATGAATAGGGAGGATGAGTTAAAAGTTCTAATCTAAGCTCCCTTATTTTTGAAGCATGAGGCCTTGTGTTATCGTTTTTTTTGGTTATTTACCAAAACAGATCGTTTTTTACAAGCTCTTGTTTCATTCACTCGAGTTGCTCGCAATACACTATCGCTGTAATGGTCTGACCGGGTTCAAGCAATCCATAATGAATAATTCCAGAAATATCCCACCACACAGAAAGAAGGACCTTCTTTATTCTTAATGATGGTCGAGGGGTCGGAACAGATACTTATCCGGAAGAAAGTCATTGTTTTTTTTATACAGGATTATTGTATAGCACCCACTTCTCATCTTCAGTTACAATTCACCGCAAAAAGGATCGGCTTCATGCCTAAATAGAAGAGATGCACAGATGATGCGCCGTCTGCATTAATTCATGGGGAACCCAAATTCCTTATCTGCAATTTTCCTATGCGACGAAGATGATCCTGAACTGTAGATCATGGGCAACCAATCTTCAACGATAATTCCTCGATTGTTTGATGAGGATCTGACACAAACTAAATGTGAAAGAGCTCGTTGAGAAATTTTGATTACTTTTCGGTCCCCTTAATATAATATAATTTTATATTTAATAGAATAAACATGTAAAATATTATTTAAAGTTTTTCATAGTATGGTATTTTACATAACAATCCCCAACGTGAAGTCCAGGTTTACTTTCACAGGTTTCGTAAAATAGTCACGTTTCTTTTCTTCCACCCATAATTTTTCTATTAGAATATGTTTTTAGTTCCGGAATGCAGGATATGTAATTTATTTTCAAGGCGATCTTGTGTAGGAAAAGTAGCAGAATGTCTTCAAAATCCAGTACCTTCCTGAAAATCTATTAATTGATCAACCAATAATTTTATAAACTGTGTTTATGAACGGGTCATTTTTCATTTTTTCTTTCTTGGAAACTTTATAAAGTGTATAAGAGTTTATAGCACACACCTCCATTCCCCATAAGAAGAGTTATCTCCATCATTTTAGTGACTTATGCATAAAACAATACGTAGATGCATAGTGATCAGCAGCCCCTGGGCTGGTACTTTGTCGGCACACCCAAATGTCAAATAAACATCAAGATTTATGACCCAAGCAATAAAAAAAGTTCCCATTCAGTGTCATTTTGTTGTCTCGCTTGTGTACCCGCTGATGTGGTGTTACCTCGCTTCTTTAAGTGCTGCGAAGAATGTGTAATTTGTATGACGTATTACTCCATTCTGTCAAATTTAATAACTTATTATTATTGATTAGTACAAATATGATCCTTGGTTAAATAATATTGAAAACGAAAAGTCTCAATATACTTTATTTTCATGCCACCATAGTGGTGGCATCCGAGTAATGCGGCGAACAATGAATGACGCCGCTATGGCTGCATTCGAGTGCAAAAGGTTAAATTGTACACGAAAGACTTGAAAATATTATTTTTCTTCATTTTTATGCATTCCTTGTTTTCACACTATTCTTGCCGGTTCTCAGAAATGTGTAAAGTGAGTGTTCCTGTACGTACAGTAAAACCTCATTAATTTGAAATTCAAGGGACCAAAAAAATATTTTGCCCGGAACCGATTGAGTCAGTCAAATTAGTGGATTTGGAATTTGCAAAATTAGTCAAAAATTGTGAAGACACAAATTTTATTGAAAAATATACAGATGTTTTTGCATATTCCAAGGAAACAGCTAGTAAATGCTATATTAGAAGTAATTAATGCAAACTATCCATGCAGGTCGAGGTGGGAATTTCTAGTATTGGTGTATTTTAAAATTAGCAGTATGCGACGGCTCCTAAAATTAATTTATTTGATAGCTATCGGTGTGCGTATTTAACAATTACTGCCATGCGGCTAGTGCTAATATTAATCTATTTGATAATTACCGGCAGTGGGGACCTAGACATAAAGGAGGGCCCCCACACGAGTGGGCTTAGACATGTGGTGTACCAGCAAATACCGCAGCACACAAAGATGGTTCCACACAGGCAAAAAACTGTGCACACTGTCAAATGTTTATAACTTAATTTTTTTTAAATTATGTGATAAAAAAATATATTGATTTATAGCATAATGGTCTCAAAGTGCAAATTACCAAGTTTACAAATAACAAGTTTAATTAACTATAAAATTGACATTTTGTGTTGTTGGTTAAATCATTATTTAAACTATTATGAGACCGATTGTGTTAGATTGTTATGATGATTGTTAACTGATTATTCGTAATTCTTCGAGAGATGACGAAAGTAAACATCTAATAGTTAAATCTTAATTACCAATCATCATCGCGTAACAGTCTTGTGTGTTAGAAAATTTTCAAATTATGTCAAATTTCGAATAAACAGGATTTGAATTACCGGGACTTAACTGTATTACAACTTATAAACAATGAAAGTTTATTAACTCTTGGGTAGACTGTAAAGTTTACCTTTCTGTAAACTCTTCTGTATGTATGAAGATGAGTTATGTGAGGTTATGTATCTCTTCCGGCAAGCTCAGTAGGAGAGAGATATCTTATACTCATTCGGGCTGCGGGTCTTGTCTTCATAGTGGGAACATTCTAATAAAAGAGTAGTTCAGATTTTATACAATTTATTCAGGAAGGTTAGGCAACATACAAAAACAGAATATATAGAAATGACATGAAATATTGCGGATCACAGGTTTTTTTTACAGTAATTTTGTCAATGGTAATTTTCAACTCCCGGTTAACTTGTCATCTTCTTTCCCTTAACTCGCCACATTAAATCTATGTAATAGCAAATTTCTTGAACGACAATAACTTGTAATATAATATTTCCTATTCTATAATATTGTACTTCTTTCTATATAATAATCTTTTAACTTGATTTATGGCACAAATCACTCTTGAAGGGTGGATTGCCTGTTTAAAAAAAGAAGAAGAAGAAGAAAAATGCAGGAACAGAATGTAATGAGAATACAAATAGGTATGTGCGTTGCAAGTGGCTGGGAAGTTTAAATTCACTCAAAATTAATAGTTCACGATTTCAACCGATCACCGTGCCAGAAATGGTGGTGACGCTTAAGACGCCTCGTAGACAATAACACTCACTGAATTTATCCTGATTGAATGTTCAATAAATACCTTTAGTTTAACTTAATAAGCCTGTTGTTACACAGAGTATGCCTGCACAGAGGCGGAATGCTACAGGTGGCGATGGAAGGAATTCTGGTCAGATGAAATCGGCAGGAAAGCAGGAATGATGGTTCAGGCATCAGTGGAAAAATCTAGCATGGTTCCGAAGTAGATTAATGAGAGTTGGAGTTCGTTTGGGCAGATCGGCTGATGCAATTTGGCCGGAGATTACGGCGGAGATGTTGATATGCTCAGGATTTGACAAATGCGTAGCACGAGAGATGGTTTTGAATATGAGTTCTGGGTGATTCTATGGTGCGGCTGGTGATGGTATAGTAGTAAATTCATCAACGACGATTCGATGGGACTGCGTGGAACATGTAACGGCGGTTGCTTATAATTACACTAATAATAAAATATATGTAGGTATCTCTGATCACTCACGGATTAGCAGTGACAATTTACAGATGAATGTAGTAAATCAGATGGAAGATCACGATGGATTATTGCAAACTAATAACTTTTGAATCGAGACTGTTTGTTCTTAGAGCTCGGGGAGTGAGTGGCAGTTGGGATTAGCGTTGGTCGGGTGGAAGCGGATGTTTAAAAATCTATGAGCAAGAGAACGGGGGACTAAATATATTTCGCGACGTTTTATTATCTTATAGCGGTAGGTACTTTGGTTTGAAAACAGACTCACGACAAGACACATAAATGATAAGTGACCAAAATTTGCCTAATTTGACAAAAAATAGATGGATTCCTACTATTCCTGGTACTGTCCAAGTCAATTCTGTTTTCGATTTGATGTTTTAATGGGCCTTGCAAAAACAATCAAAATAGTTTTTTTGGTGTGAGCGTATATTGCCAAGATTTGTTTGTTTCCCTGTATGGCATCATTTTCACCAAAGCTTGTTAAATTAGCTCATCAGTTCTCTTTATAATTTCCAGGAATCACTCTTACCCTGTCGGCCCTGATTGACGGCCAGAACTTCAACGGAGGTGGTCACAAGGTGGGTGTTGCTCTGGAGCTGGAAGCCTAAATAGCACCGATCATAATGCTATGTTTTGTAGATAATTATATATTGTTGTCTTCGCATCTTTCCAACGACTAATTATGTATAAATCACGAGAAACAGTAATTATTTAATTGTTAATTGTATTTGTTAGTTCCGTAAAGTATTGGATTTTATTGATAGAAATTATGCTTTTCAATAAATTTGACAAATGCACATATGTATCAAACATTGTGTTTCTATTCGATATCAAAACACAATGTCCCCTTGCCGTGCGTGTGACCTCTGCATCAGCTGATCAGCGAGCAGTCGACTGATCAGATAATATACTGTGGTGGATCTTTCAGATTGCCTTTGTTCCATGTTCCCATACCTCTGAGTAATCAAATCTCGCTAGTTATCTTTGAGAATATACATATTTATACATCAATTATGGACAGAAACCCTCTGGTATGTTTATAAACAATTTAATTTTAATAAAGTTATATCTTAAAAATGATTTTTCTTTTACCATCTTTATGGATATACATACAACATTCCAATATGGAGCATATCCAACACCGTGAATATCCTGATATCACCTTTATTGTAAAAGCTAATATTTCTTTTAGATATTTTCCTGTTTTAGCTACCTCTTTCCCTCTTATAAAGTTATAAATTCTTTTAAATCCTAAAAAATGAAAAATACATTGGACTTATATATGATACATATGTATACTGGGTTTAACACGCTTATATGCAATATTTTAGAGGTAGATACATATTTTTAAAAAATGAGTCAAAAATGTACAAGCTGCCTGCCTGTGTCTAATCTCAACAATGTCAGTAAGTATAAACATTTAAAAAAGTTGTAGTTATACAATATTACACCCGTACTACATTACACGGCTTTTTGCTACAACGGCCTTTTTAAATTATAGCTCAGCTTCGCTTTGCGGCCCAAATTTTTTCGATATATGGCCTACCCACAACAAACTTCTCAAAGTTATCTGAAGGCACTCGTCAAATGCCCAAAACATCGAAGCATATTGCAACATGTATGCCCAGCACCACACGCCTTCTCTCCCTTGCCTTCAGGGTACATGATTCCACACCATATAATAATATTGAATTGACCAGAGACTGTACAAGCCTGAACTTGTTGTCTTGGAATTACTGTGGTCTTTCTATATTTCATCAAATCTGGACATCGAACTTTTCACCATACCTATGCGTCTGCCGTCGTCAGTAATAGATTTTTTTAATAATATAAAGTATCAAAATAAATTATTTGTTATATGGCATTTCGCTTTATGGCCAAATTTCCCAAAACATATCTAGGCTGTAAAGCTAGGTATTGGTGTAACTGAAATATTTTATTGAATATAAAAAATAAAAAGGTCATCGAACTTCGAGTGACCAGATTATTTTTTGTTACATGATTTGGGGCTTGAGGCAAAGATATTGAAGATAAGTAAACTCCCTCTTATTCGGTACTCAAATACTCTCGAGAAATCGGCACCTGAACAATGGTAAATTTTCACATAATGCAGTTTGGTGTTGTCTTTAAAAATTTAAGGAGTGAAGATAATTTTATTTTCATTACTTATTCAATTAATATTTTATGTATTTGGTCAATAATACTGGATTTATAAAATTAAATTACAATTTTATTTCTTCGCTAGCAGCAGGTAGGTATACAGGTACTATTGTAATTTAAAGAGTAATCAGATATCTGCAAAATTTGTTATCTGGCAGCCCTCCAGTCCCAGTGGTATCGGATAAGAATGCATTTACTGTGCTTGTATTCATTCGCATACATCTTACAAATTTCAATATCTGAGATTTAATTTATTTTGAAAACTACAGTTTAGTGGTATTTATGAGGGATATGGCACCATTGACACAAAATCTGTAAACCATTGTTTAACGCTATCTTTCGAAAGGCGCCTTTCAAGATTTCAGACAGATTTATCAAATAGTTTTGTTTTAATAGCTATTGAAAGTGGGCAAGTTTGTGTTTGTTTCTAACCATGGAAAAAGAGCTATAATTGGTCAGTGATTCAATTCTTTTTTTTTTTGATGGGAAGATGTTTGAGAAAATCAAAGTGAAGTTGCATGCCGTTTATAAGGACCATGCACCTTCAATGACTACCATCAGATATTGGTTTAATGAATTCAAGCACGGCTGAACATTCGTTTTTGATGAAGTGCGCCTAGGTTGTTTGAGGTAACTGTGGAGGATACGATCAACAAAATCCACAATATCGTATTAGCAGACCACCGGGTGAAGATCAGAGGGATTGCTGACATTGTAAACATCTCAATTGTACGTGCACGCAATATCCTGCATGAGAAAGCTATTTGGTGAGATGGGTGCCACATGAGCACTGTTTGGACATGTTTAAGTGCGATCCAAAAGAGTTTCTGCAGCGTTTTGTGACTTGACAAAACATGGATTCATCACTCTATACCAGAAATGAAAGAACATTCAAAACAGTGGACTTCACCTGGCGAACTTGCGAAGAAGAAGGCGAAAACAATTCCATTGGCCATAAAGATCATGACCACCGTTTTTTGGGATTCGTGAAGCATCATCTTCACCGACTATTTGGAGAGGTGAAAGACAATCACGGGCAGTACTTTGCTGATTTATTGGGATGATTTATTGGGATGATTTGATGCTGAATTGATGAGAAATGACCCCATTTGGTATGGGAAAAAAATACTCTTTCACCATGTCGACACGCCAGCTCACTCATCCGCAATCGCCATAGCAAAACTGGTTGAATTGCACTACGATTTGCAGCCTCATCCACCCTATTCTCCAGATTTGGCCCCATGCAATTTCTTTTTGTTTCCAAATATGGCTTGGCGGAAAGTGGTTCACATCAAATTAAGGTTTTTGGTGAAACTTTGTGGAATTACGTGATTATTAACAAGTATTGAATTATATTATTGATAATGGGGAGATGTTTCCGAAAATGTTAAAACGTTTAAATACAATAAAATATAATGGAATAAAAGTATTAACAAAATCAAATGAAGAGTTCGGCTGAATAACAGTCTATGTTACATTTTTTGCAAAATTGGGTTTTTGACTGAATAACATTCTATGTAGCTTCTGTTACACATTCCTTGAGTATGTCGCAGTTGCATTCATTGTTACATTCACACATCGGCTCGTTCTTTGTTTATTGCTTAGCTTTAACTATTGTATTTATTTTTTCTTATTTTAATAAACCTATTGACATTGGATGACTGGATGATTTAGCCATAATGAAGAATAACATTCCCTGAAAACAAGAACATAAGTAACGTCACTGCCATTAGAGTTTGACAGAATAACGGTCTATTAAACTTCCGGGCAAAAAAGGTGATTCCCTAATTTAGCGATGACTTGTTGCGTCTCTAAAGTTTAAAAAAAATCACAAACTGTTATTTGCTCGAACCCTTCAGTCATCGCCGAAACAATGCCCTATTTTGCTGAGTTCGACAAATCATATTTTCTGGATGTCTTTAAAAAGTTTAAATATCGCTGGATTAAGTGTATTGAACTGAAAGGAGACTATGTTGAGAAAAATAAAAAAACAAAAAAAATTGAAATGCATTTCCTTCTCTAACATGGCTACTTATCATACAGCCCTCGTATATACAGTCAGTATGGTTGTGTAACTGGTGATAAATTTTTACTATAAGTTACTTTATTTAAAAAAAATGCAAAAAAGGGTTGTTCGATTGTCAGTAAAAAATATTTGCTCATCAAAAGTACATTCAATAATAAATTAATTTTTCCATCCAATATCAGATGGTAAAAACTGTAAATCGTTAATTTAAAATGGTGGACTCTTCACAACTCTTTCAAAAGTCATATGTCACATTAAACTTTGAATGGTAGAGTATATGACAATCAGTCATTCAATATCCTGTTACTTTAGTGATGAGAGTTTGTCCGATGATGATCTCGCTGTTATATTAGCGCATATATTGAAGATTTTTCACCAGCAAAGTAACAGATTTCGATCACAGGGGTGAATAAAGCCATAGAGATAAAGCTCAAGAAATACATTACATACAATATGTTTTCGTTTCAATGCAGCATCACAGTGAATTGTTTTTAAATACATATGAAATAATTAGGAGCACAATTTTATTAAAAAATTATTGCATTCGACCATCACCGAGTGATAAATGTATCCCAACTGTGGAGCAGCGGCAGGTGCTAGCTTACTGGAGATGGGTTCCAAGGACCGTTAACGACAAATACATTTTTGACAGTGATTGTAAGATGCACACGCGTCCTATAATCAATATTTAAAATAAATCAAATTCTCATATATTTGATAATTATTCGTCTTGTCTGGTCTGTATTTTTAGATTTACTTTCACTTGTGATTTCACAATGATAGAGTTGTGAAAGTAAATCTAAAAATAGAATTGTGAAAGTCAATCTAAAAATACAGTTGTGAAATCACAAGTGAAAGTAAATCTAAAAATACAAACCATATTTAATTCGGCATATGCAATTGATTTCATGAAACACATTATGAAATGGTATTGGTAAAATAGTCGAGATTGTCTCGTTTAATGCACATGTGCATTTAAACTACAGGTAAACATGTTTTTGTAGTACAAAGTTAACAATGCCATTATGTCTTCAGGTAAATGCTTCTAGGCTTGTATTTAACTGCATACCAAATTGAATGAAAATATGCATACAAAAAAATACTTTTGTTACCCAAGAGTAGTAAATGTTCACAAGTGTAAGTTTTAGATCAAATTTTTTAAATCTTGTTGCGTACAAGAGTATGATCAAACAAGCGTGGTTCGTCGATCTCTTCTTCTCTCGATACTGATGAGGTCACAGTCAGGAGAAGAAATAAAATGCACATCTTATTCGGGAGAAAATCGAAGTCAGATTGAAAATAAATGAATTCTTTCATTATTTTCATTTTATTTGATGGATAAAAAGTTTTTGGACAGCACATCAACCACACTTTTTTTCCATACTTATCTGGTTTTGATGAAAAGAATGTGACGCAGAGAGATAAGAGAAATGCGCTTATCCCTCATCTAACAGTTATAAATTTTAATTTGATATCTGACTCACATAAAATAATCATAATATTAAATGGCTTATCATGAGTGTAAATAAAGATTATCATTATTTTAATACAATTTTTTTCATAACAGGATAATATCGACCCCTCTTATGTAAAATATTCTAAGTAAAGAATGACATTGTTAATCATTCTAGTAATTTGCATGTATTTGATATATTTTTAAATGGCTGTAATTTTTTTTTCATATTATGTATTAGTACCTAGATCATAGAATACAATATATATTTGTCTAAATCTGCCAAGTAAATAAATATCAAATACTAGAATGATTGAAAATTACATTTTTTACTCACTATACTTTATGTAGGAGAGGTCGATATGTCCTGCAAAAATCATCTGTGTAATATTTTTAGTAATAATTATTGATTTTTAACAAAAAATCCAAATTTAACATTAAAAAAAAACTTTTTTTTTTTAAATATGTGGTCACCAAATACGAGTTCCCTCAGAGAGAGTGTGATCAAGAATCCAGGCTGTCGAAATGAGATATCTTAGTAGAGTAACATTGGGCCGTCCTGGTACCGACACTGATGTATGGAAGTGAGGCCTGGAGCTAGTAGAAGAGGAACGAAAGTAGACTAAATGCAGTGGAAATGAGATCACTTAGGTGTATATGTGGTAGATCCAAACAGAGTAAAGAATGTAAAGCTAATCTTAGTATGTACAGTGAATAAAATTAAGAAAGGATCACTTATGTGGTTTGGTCATATGGAATGGATGAATGAGGAGAGAATGTTAAGAAAGATATATGACGCAAGTGTTGATGGCACCAGAAGTAGAGGATGTCCATGGTAAACTTGGTATGACCAGGTAAACCAGATATTGGAGGATGGTACTGTCAGAAGCCTTAATAATCGTCGAACTTGTATGAGAAAATGTATGAATGTGGACGAGGCGAAAATTGTGTGTTAGGACAGAAGAGTGTGGCGCTCTATCCTTTCTGCCTACCCCCGCGGAGAAACGGCGTGATAATAAGTAAGTACACACAACTAAAGAAAATGTTATTGTATTATATTTATTGAAAAAACTTGTACATACAATCATAATCATTGACTGTACAGTTGAACCGCACGGGGTTCAAGTAAAGAAATCATTAATATTAATAAGTACCAATGCCACAATAAATAAAGGAATGATAAAAGTATAAAATTAGCTAAATATTTTTTTCTTCTGAACATATTACCTATTATAATTAATTGTAAATTTCTTAACATTTTTATAATGAACATCTCATTTTCAAAGCATTATTTTTGCAGTTTATTTTATTAGCAGTTTTACTGGCAATTGCCGAAACTATTTCCTAATGTCCAGTGAAACAAAATCTAAAATTTCTTTCTCGCATACATTACAGAAAGATACATTATCTAGACATCTTTTTTGATTCATTACATTTTAAAATCAGTAATATTAATTTTATGCCAGAAACTTGGGAGAAAAATCTCTCATGCCATTTAAGGCTACTCCAAAATAAATTACTGGAATGTGAAGAAAAAATCTTGGAATTTTTATAAGTACATAATTGGATAAATACTGATGGGTTTAAATAAATATATCTTAATATTAAATGGATAGGTTTTAATATTAGTAGTAGTCAGGTACTGGTGCACAAGCAATCTTGACAAAGTCTTCATAGCGTACTTGTCCATTATTGGAAACGTTGGCCTCTCGGAATATATTGTCTACCTGTGAAAAAAATACATGCATTTATATTAAAGTATTGTTTTGGAATTTCCAATAGAAATTTCCCTTTTCATAAGTAGTTTAATATTAAGTTATTAACGGTAAAGTAAATTGGAGTCTAAAATAGTATATAGTCAACAATAAAAAACAAATTATTTGTATGTGAAATCTTATATTACATGTGCTTTGGCGTACATGGCATTCTTCTGTGGAGGTCTATTGCCTCGACAATCTGCACGCACCCTGCGTATACTCGGGGTGCAAAACAGGGCTCTCATCAACCTCAAAAACACGCCTGTTGCCGATCCCCAACAGATAACAATAATAACGGCCTTAGCGTGTTACTTCTGTCGGGGCAATCTTCCAGACGAGTAAAAATTCTACAACGCTTCTCATCGTAGAACTTTTACTACTTATACTTGTATCCATAACTGTCTTTCAAGCATAAATAAATATCATCTACTGAAAGTAATCAATTACTTGTCTAACTTGCTGTGGCCACATTTTGGCATAATTTATATTTCTTTTACAATATCGAACCAATCTTTTCTCCAAACTTTAATTATTATTTTTACTTAAAAATAGATTGCATGGAGACAGATAATTATAAAAGCTTAAGTAAAAGCCCTGTTTAAAAAATAATGAGTCAATAAGTACATACTTCAAAATGATTGCACATCTTTCAAACATTAGTCAATTCAAAGCTAAAACTATTTTCTGATGTTTTGAATCCGCATTGACTTTGAACTATAAAAATCTGTAAAATCAAAAATAAATCACGTTAGTGATGCAAAAGTCTACATACCTCTCGAGAAGAGAGACCCTCTCCCCAGTTTTGTAAAAGGTTGCGCAACTGTGAAGCTGGAATAGTTCCCCGTCCAGTTCTGTCTCCAGCACGAAATGCATCCACCACCTGAGAACAAAATAATATAGAGATAGATTTACAAATATAGCAGAATAGAATTAATATATACAATATTGTCCTGATAAAATATTTTTTGAGATACTGGCCAAGGACATATATATATATATATATATATATATACAGAAAACTCCATAGTTTTTTTAAGGCAACGTTAGAAAGAATTTTAAATGCATTTGCATTTTTGTGCGCACCACCGCTTTTGAAATCGCGATTTTCATACTGAAACATGATGATTCTTCATTATTTCAACTTCTTCTGTCTCAAAATGTATATCAAATAACAATTTTCTACCGAATAAGAAAGGTATGTGGTGACGCAGCGATTCACATTATTTTAATTGGCGATCGAACTCGCCTTTTCCATCAAAATTGGAATATTTAAAATGCGCATGAAAAATAATTAAAAACTTTTAAATCCTCTCGTCTCGCTGGCCTTGAAGCTTATTATTTTCCCACAATTATTTTATGTTCGAACCCAGAGAGGTATTCGGAATTAGATTTTTTCTGCTAATTTTATCTTTGATATCTATTTTTTGTCAGTTATCAAAATAAGCTCCATTTTTCCAAATGGTCAAGGATTTATACGAATTACAAGGTGTTGGTGCTATTTTAGAGAATGAAACATGAAAAAAATATGTCAACGTATTTAAATATAGTTTAGTTTCTTTAATACCTACTTATGTACATCGCAATGTTTCATAAACATAAAAACCAGATCAAGTGATTCAATAAAAATGTTATTTTAATAACATTTCTTATAAAATGCACTATGGAATGCGATATACATATGGCAAAACTTGGTTTGGCACATTATTGTGGTAAGAAATGGTGTGATTGGTTGGTAGGCAGGGCTAGTTGCAGATGTTTACAAAGGGATGAAGGTCAAATGTGTAGTCGCACGAGTTTAGGGATTTAAAACATTTCCAATACATATGTGATTTACGTAAACAAATTATTTACTTTGGGTGTCAAAAACGCATACAAACTGTGAATAATCAGATTTTATGAATTATCGGTAGAAATTAGCATGAAATGTAATTTTTGGGGCAAAAATTTTTGAAAACAGTTCATATTCTGTGAAAATACGAAATATAGGTTTATGAATTAATGAAGTATGACTGTATACACATTTTAAAAAATGTAATTTTGAGTCTGTTATTATTTAGGTTTTGATCATTTGGAGTAATGCTTTTTTTCTCAAGACGAATTAAAAATGTTTGTTGAAAATGTTTGTAAAAACAAACATTATTTTAACTTATTTTACAAAAGAGAAAATAATTTTATCAAGTTTTAAAACAATAATAAATCAAATATAAAAATTTGACAATAATAATATTTTAAAAAAGTCAGAGCTGGGATAGGTGAATATCAAGATACCTCTTTTGGAAGATTCTCCGCACGGGAGTGAACATGCATGACCTCCAAGAAGTCAGCGAAAGTCATCCGACCTTGCTTGCCTTTGAGATACCCTGTCAGCTCAGCTATAGTGGGAGATAGTCCCAGGGACCTCATCACCACTGTCAGTTCATCCAGAGACCTGATCTGGCCGGATCTCGCAAATAAATAGAAGCATTCTCTGAATTCTGAAAAATTTAATAGCAGGTACTGGTTAGAAAACTGTATTCGGATTAGTTCATGTATATACTTACGCACAATATAAATACTTTGTGAATTCTATAATTCCAATTTATGCTAACTTAATCTATAAACTAAAAAAATTGTCAAAAATTAATTTGACAAACAAAAATAAGCTATGGTACCCCTGACACTAAACTCTGCCACCATCATAATGTACCATGCTGCGATCTATTTTACACAAGTGACAATGACAACTTACTGAACACAAGTAACCCTCATAACACTAAATAAAAAAATTAATGTTTTGAGAGATCACTCTTCGGACACCGTGGACACCAGACGTGCTCAACTTTAAAATACATGTTTAGTAGCCATTATGAACATTGTGGAATATTTTTTAAAAAAAAGTCCCGGATAATTGGGAGTCTACTGTAATTTAAAATTCAATGTGTACCTATTTGATTTTAATTTTAATTTATGAACACAATAACAGGCCACGAGGCCCAACTACTGTAGTGAAACACATCATAAAAACACTCAGAATTGAGAAAATCACATAGATAAATTGTGACCGGGAATCGAACCCGGAACCCGGTGAGAAGCCTAGACCATTGGGTCGTTGATATGTATGTATTTAGAGGCTGAAGCAAGGTCTCCGGTAGGTTTATCTGAGATAAATAAAGATAATGTCACGCTGAAATATTACATTTCCGACTGTGGCAAATCGTTGTCCGGCACTGAAATATTTTGGTGCTGCCACAGAAGGGTTAACTAGACCAAGACTACCATTATGTATTGATAAGTACAAATATAGTAGTAATTCCAATATTTAATTGTAGTTTCTTAACAAATATTAATATTCTATTCCGGCATTTAGGAGCCAAAAAGTACTTAATATATATTTTGACATTATGCTTCACACTCTACTTTAATAGTTTTTAATTTTAGTAATCAGTAATTTTAATATAAAAAAACAGCTCTTCAAAATACAACACCCACAGTGGCAGTGGGGTAGATAAAAGCGCTGCTAATTGCGGCACATTAATAATAAAAAAAAGTAAAACTATCCTATTGTTTCTTTGTCTTTTTATATTAAAAACTTAAATATGTAATGTAAATAAAAATATATGAAATAAAACTTACCATCAATATCTTGTTCTTTAAAGTAACGAGCCTAAAAATAAAATTTTATTAGTTTAATGAAGAAAAATTTATGAAATAGGTACAAAATAAATCAGAATTTATTGTGGAGATTTCTGGGTTACTTGTTTTTAAGGTTGTCATTCGTGACATTTGTTAGTACAATGAAACTGGACACAAAAGACTAAGCAATATATTTGATAAAATATGAAAAAGGTATTCTAAAACAGTTAGATGATAACAATCAATTTCAATATGATAATTCCAGAAATATGTTCGTTCCGGTAGTTGAACATGTTGAGCAATTAAATACTTCCCTACAAAGACATGTTTTGCTTTAGAAACTAGCAGATAGTAGCTTATCCTATAAGTGAATCCATGAATGAATGAATACGTTTCTAAGATTGGCGAAGCGCCTTAAGCTCATCGCGCATTGAGGCGTATTAAGGCGGATACAAATATTGACCTCACGAACATCATTCCTAAACACGTCTTACGCTACTTTGTTTGAAATTATTAAGATGTTAATATTTTGAAGCACTAACCATTTTAGAAGCGTTGTTATATATTATAACACAATTATAACTTTTATTTACGTCAGCAAAAACTGTCAACTGTCACTGTCAGTCACGGTCATAGAATAACGATATATGTCACGGTTTATTTTTTATGGTCACGGTTCAGATAAATGGTCACGTTCACGCGATTTTATTTTTTTTACATTTATTAGGTTCTATTTCTTTTTTTAAATTTTATTACATTATAATTTTCATTATTTGCCAAACCGCAGAACAGTTTTAGGACAAGAATTACCCTTCACATAGTAATTAATAATGTTTATTCAATAACAATTTTTTTTTAAAAAGAAATACAACATATACATAAAGGAAACAAATAATTAAATGAAAATGTGCTTGTTTCCTTTTAATTACATTGAGATTTTATTTACGTGTATTTTGGAGAAAGCTTAGTAAAAATGATTTATAAGAAATGATTTTATAATTACTTAAAATTATGAATTTACTTGAATGTGCCGAGTCTAAATATAATTACGTGTTACTTAAATATTTTATTTAAAATGCACCGTTATAGTTTAATTTTTATGCGGTCGGTTGCCTGGCCTATCATTTATTTGTTTGCGCTGTATCTCTATTGTTATCACTACACCATTAAGGCTACCATTATCTTATAATCACTAGTATTTCACATTTTTAAATATTTCAACCTGAGTTCGATTTCTAAGACCCTAGCTACGTATATTTACATTTTATCTTAAGTATTTAATTGATTAACTTTGGGATGTGGTTTTAGAAAGAGAAAAATTATGGTGGATCCTCTAAAAAGATAAACGATTTATGTTATCCTATCCCGAAAGAAAAATCTGTAGTTTCGTGTCGGATGCTGGCCTTTTTTGGTGCAGCTGATGATCTTTGATTGATCACGGTCGGTCGCTGGTCGCCACTTACCATAATTGCCACAATATATATCATGTTATCTGTGATATATGATAATTGATATATTTATGGCTATGGCAGCAAAATAGTTTCATCGCAGAAAGTTATAATTCATCCGCTGTATAATTAAAACCAATGATTGTGACTTCCAGTCTCTGGTTGCTTCGGGATTTCATCTGAAAGCTAGTCGGAATCATAGGTTAGAATCGAATATAAAAGAAAAGACACATAGTGAAGACACGGAGTGAATTCATCCTTCATACTCAATTGGGACAGTAAATAATCAAACGTCGAATATAGCGGACAAGAGATAATGAGAAGGCGAAGGTAACGCTCTGCGTCCCGAAGTACGATAAATTGATGAAACATCAGACGACGTGCTTATTTATTTCGTACCTTTGATTTATATGCTAGTTTTGTTTTAAGATACTCGTCTAGTAACCAGTCATGGGTTTAATCCTTTTACTAACCTAGACAAGCTAATTTAATTTCCATAGTATAATCACTTAGCTTAAGAGAATTGTTAAAATATTGATGCGACAAATAATCTGCATACGCATATCTATTAAAAAATAAAAAATATTATGCACATCTATTTTTATTTTAATTCGGAAATTGGAGGAGAATTTTTTGAGATTTCTGAGAACTTTCTACAAATACTCACAAAAACTTGTGTGAATTTAATAAAATATATGTTACATATCTGAATTTCTTACTTACTATCACGCCGTTTCCCCGCGGGGGTAGGCATAGAAAATTGAGCGCCACACTTTTCTACCCTGACATTCAATTCTTGCCTTATCCACATTCATACATCTTATCATACAAGCTCGCCGATTGTTAAGGCTTCTAATAGAACCATCCTCTATTATCTGATTTATCTGGTCATGCCAAGTCTTTCGCGGATGTCCTCTATTTCTAGTGTAATCAACACTTGGGTCATATATCTTTCTTACCATTCTCTCCTCATTCATATGACTAACCACCTAAGTGATTATTTCTTAATCTTATTTACTATACTAACATCAGCTTTATTTCTTCACTCTTCACTCTATCATAAATAGATTTGCCACATATACGCCTAAGTGTTCTCATTTCCACTGCATTCAGTCTACTTTCGTTTCTTTTATGCAAGCTCCAGGCCTTACTTTCATACATCAGTATCGGTACCAGGACTTCATTGTGCTATACCACCCCTGCGTATAATATATTTTTCTGAATCAAAAAATATTCATAAATTTGGTTAAATTAATAAGATTAAAATATTTTATTTGATTTCAAGAAGGTTTTGAAGATGCCTAGTATCGATTTCGGCATCGCTAAAAATGAAACTAAAATAAAGGATAAAAGATAAATTATTTAAAAATATTGTGAAATTTTCCTACGCACTATTTATAATATTTTCGTGATAAATTTTACGGGAGTAAACCGCCTAACTGCTGAATAAAAGTATATGTTTTACACTCCAGCTACAATTCTGAGTTAATGTAACTCAACAAATTAAATGCATGGTTGTTGTTTGAAGTTTTTATCTAATAATATTATAATTTTAAGCCGACAGAAAACTTTTGTAGTGCCTAAGTTCAAACCACCGGATGGAAGATATAATTACGTGTGCGCAACACTTTATACGGGGTGTACTTGTTTACGGACAAAATTTTATAACTTATTTAGACAGCTGTGTAAAAAGCATGTATGAATCTCTATGGTATGAATCAATCTCTATGGTATGAATCAAAAATAGTGTCATTAACAATATTATAATAACAGATTAAGGATATATATGTAGTGTCGTTAATGACATTTGGTTAATAGGACTAGGGGGGGATTTGATTGTTGTGTTATCTTTTAAGCTTTTTACGATGTATTTAATTTAATGAAAATTTACTTTGGTGTTCGCTTGCAATAGTATATAGGATATATACTTTCTCCTGTGACTTTTGAATGACCACTGGCATCTTCATAGGTTAAAATCAAGTAAAAATAATACAAGCATGGATAAAGTGATTGATAACTTAAATCCCCAGGTGTACGAAAAGGGTTCCGAAAGACAAATAACAATCTCAGAGCAAGATGAGGATGTGGTCGATGAATTTGATGAGAGAGAAATATTTGATCTGATACGTAATATAAATGATCCCGAACATCCTTTAACCTTGGAAGAGCTTCATGTCGTAGAAGAAAAGAATATTACAATAGATAATTGTATAAACAGTGTACATGTTAATTTTACTCCAACTATTCCACACTGCAGCATGGCAACCCTTATAGGACTGTCCATCAGAGTTCTCCTCCTGCGAGCTCTGCCCTCCAGGTTCAAGGTGTCAGTAGAAGTGACTCCCGGCAGTCACGCTTCAGAAGCAGCCGTCAACAAACAACTTGCAGATAAAGAAAGAGTTGCAGCTGCTTTAGAAAATAACAATCTTATAGAAATCATAAATCAATGTACAAGCTCAAACATGTGTAATTGAATTTTTTAAAAATATTTTTATGAATAGTTTTTAAATAAAGTTATAAAATGATTCTGCATTTGTTTTTATTAATTATAATTAACTCATTATGTAAATAATACAACTTGGCACATTGATAAGTTTTGCCATCCAAAAAATCAATCAAGCATGAAGCTTTTTAGGTTTAGTTTTCAATTATGGACATTTTTTAAACCTAAAAACATTGAATATTAAATAAAATTAAAACAGGGTAAGTGATACCAAAATTTTTGATAATTTCAATAATACATTACAATAGTAGTTTTTGTGATTTTGGTGATGCTATTTTTGTTATGCTTGCTCGTTTACCTTCACGCCATTGTCACAGGGTTAAGCAGAGAGAGATAGAACACCACACTCTTCTATCCTGACACACAACTCCCACATCTGCCTTCCATACTTGTCGATTGTTGACGCTTCTAATACAAAAGTTATGTATCTTCCTTGCCTTCGTTCCGCATGACCAAACCATCTAAACAGCCCTTTCTTAATTCCTTTCACCATGCTAAACTTTATATTCACTCCTAGTTTGTTCATTTTTTACTTATTCACATCATAAATAGATTTGCCAAATTTGCGTACTTGTGACATTTGTTTGATAGAAACGGAAAGGTGCTGAAAGGAGGGTGACTGTAGAGGGAAAGGTGCTTTGAATGCAGTAATTTATAAAGGATAATTGTCATCGGATGCAAGACTAGCGGTACATCATGGAGTCATGTTATCAACATGTGGAGGTCCTGCATGCGCCTCACAGTATCTGCCCGTTAAGCCAGGCTTGCAACAGTCATATAGTCTCACCTAGTACCAACCATAAAACGACAAAAATACATCGCAGCGTAGCCATTTCGAGAGCCAACCTGAAGCGACCGATTCTCTCTCAGTTGCCTTCTCGAACGCACCTCCAATGAACACTTCTCGTCATAAACTTTATTTGTACTTTACTTCAACTTCAGTGTTATAAATTGTGCATCAATCTTTAATAAAGGTCATCAATTGTAAGTCAATATTTTATTTCATCCACCTGCTCTAGCCACAGACACATCCACGTGAAGTTTTGGAGCAGGCTAAAGAGGAGCAGAAGTAGACAACGCAATGGAAATGAAATTGTTTTTTTTATAAATAAGGAATTTTGTGATTTTACTGAGAAATACTTTATTTTATGATAATAACATTTTAAGATCATTGCAGTGATGAGCTTGTGTTCGAAGAAAATAATGCAGCGTAGCAAGAACGAATCGTATCTTCAGCATGCAAGCTAATGGGGCATGGCTGATGTGTTAACTGTCCATACTCCATCAGAGCATCTGTTAATGGCCTCAGTTTTTCTTCTTTGTTCCGCATTGCCTCTCCTTCCTGGACCCAAAGTAAAATACATAATTTGATATTAATATCCTAAAATTTAGTTCCATTTAAGTTTCATATTTCTAGAGATAAATGAACAGCACTCAATGCCATATTATCTAAATTGTCACCATTGTATGCAAATTACTTTATTTTATATATCATCAATGTAAATTCATGTCATTTTAATTTGATTTAACTGCATTTCTTGAAATATCATTTGGTTCATAAGAGGGTGTCCTGGAAAACTCAAATATGACAAGTAGTGATGGATATGCATTGATGATATGTACACTGTGAAAGATACTGGTTAATTATATGTCAACCGTAAACACTGATGAATAAACTCAAATGTTACTGGTAGCTAAATTGAAACAAAATATGCATAAAAATTACATTACATTAATAAAATATGACCTAATTCATTTCACGAGAATGAAATGAATTATTAGAAAAAAAATTATGATGCACTGGCCGACATAATTTTTTTCTGTAGTCCTATATAATAAAGTAGCAATCTTTTGTGCAGGTAATATTTTGAATTATTTAGTAAACAATTTAATAAACTGCAATTGTTATCACAACTGATAACGTTTATAATCATCTATCTTTTTGCTGTACATTATGTTAGATTATATCATCATTACATATAATGTTATGTATAGAAAAGAATTATCGAGTTATTATGTAATTCGTTAACTTAGAAAAAAATTAATGGGCATTTTTCAAAAGAACCATTAAAAAACTTTCTCTTAAATAAATTAGCTTATAATATTTCTTTAACACTTGTGTAGATTATTGGATTATTTAAATTTGCAGTTTTTTATTATTTGTGTTTTTACTTATCCTTAAAAAATGTACTAATTAAAAAATATTTAGGGCCAGTTGTGTGATCAGTAATAACTTTTTACTATAGTAACATTTTACTAACACCCGTAGTAAAAATCCTTTGCGGGTTGTTGATGCATCAAATTTATTACTGTCAAAGCATAATTGGAGATGTCTATAGGTGTGACAAATAATCATGAAATATACTTTATTTTATTAATTATCTATGGATTTTTTTACCTAGGCATTCGATATCTGTCACTTTGGCAGTGAAATTTTTTTGTATTTTGTGTAATAATGCATATTAAACAACGAGATCATCATCGGACGAACTCTCAACATTAAAATAGCGGGATATTGAATGATTAATTGTTGTATACTGCAACTTTCAAAGTATCCATGTGTCAAATGACTTTTGGAACAGCTGTGAAAAATCCGTCATATTTAACTATCGATTCTCGTTTTTACTATCGGATATCACAGAGTAAAATGAGTTTACTACGGGATGTACTTTTGAGATGGAAATATTTTTTTACTAACGATCAAGCAACCTGTTTTCGCAAAAAAAATATATTTTAGTAACTTTCAATTTATTCTTTTATTATAGTAAAAAGTTACTACTGATCACACAACCAACCCTTAAAATGAATTTCTTGTCAAATAAATTTACTTACCTTTATTTTTTCCAAACATTTTTTTAAAGCATCATGTTTTTGTTTAACATAATCCACAGTCACCATCTTTTTGCAAATAGTACATTTTGTAGATTGAGAATTTTCTTCTAAGCATCCGTTACATTTTTGATGTGAACACCTGTATGATCAACCCAAAAACAGTAATGTGAGTAAAAGAAATTAAGTTTGGTCGATTGATGTTGTAGAAATGTTACCATAAAATGAAAATACTTAGATGTAAAATCTTAATAGAAAATTAATAGTTTTTTTATACAATAATATGTCTGAATCTGCACTCTAATTATTATTAAATAGCAGAAAAACCATTGGCTTTGCCGATTTATTGCCCGCAGTGTTCTGGAATTGGTATTAACCGCCATTTGAGCTAGTTTGTGTCTTAGCTAAATATACAGATTGAATATTTCACATATTTTCGCATCTATGCCTATCATAAAGTAGTTTGTGTCTTAATAAAAACTTAGAAGTTGAAAAAAACTTACCAGCCGGGGATATTAGCCATGGCCGATAATACAATATGTGTTGATTTTATTAATATAATAAATATACACAGACACAATGTTTTTGTGTCAATATAATATATATACAATGTACATACATATATTATTTTAATTATGAAATGAAGACATTTAAAATAAAAAACAATAAAAAAGCAGTAACTAGAGATTAGCACTTGCAAACATATTTCAGTTAACTAACCTAATGCTCGGTAAGAACGGGGGTGGAAGCGGCCACTGCTGGCTGCAGGCACGACATTTGCAAAGGAACCAGTAGCGAGAGCAGAGTTCTCGCTGCCGGGATTCTTTGTCCTCCTCTGTCCCCGCCTTCACTATGGCCTTCACACCCTCGGTTCTGCTTCGTCCCCACTGGGGGCCATAACTGTCTCCAACAGCGTCACCGGCCGATACAGGCCGTAATGCTTTTATGACCAACTGTTTCCCTAAAAAAAATCTGTAAATAGGAAAACATATTCCCATCATTATAAAATTTTAAGATTTTTATTTTATTAGGAAAAACGTACAGTTTATCTATAAAAACAAAAATCATAATAAAAGTGAAACAATAGTTTAACCAGTTACATGTTTTTAATATACTTTAAACAGTGAGGACAATTTAAAAAGGACTTATTAAATATGTGTATAGGTAGCTTGTTAGGACTATAATGAACTTTCTCCTTTAATGCAGAAAAAAGTGAGAGAAAAAGTTGAAAATAAGAATATAAAAATATAAACAGAGGAGAGATAAATGTTATAAAGAAGAAAATATTCCATTTAGGGATAAGTAATAAAATAAAATAAAGGCCATTGGATTTATGTATTGAATTTAGATTTAATTGAGGTAACTAGAGTATTGAAAATGTCTAGTTCATTTAAGTGTAAGTTGAAATAAAGGGGGGCTCAGTAGAAAAATGAGTTCTATTTGGTATTGGTGTTGCAATGTGGAAGGTTAAATGTAAGATTAGTTCTGATTGACCCAGCTGGCACTCAAATGGATATGCGTCTGAGTAAATCAGGGCAGTCTATTTTGGAGTTGGCTATGTTGTATAGGAAGATGACATCAGCCATGTCTCTTCGAATTTGTAGTGACAGAACTTTGAAAATGCTAGATGACTCAGCAGTGCTGGTTAAGGTTCGATAACTACGAAAGTTAAAATATTTCAGGAAGCTGTTCTGTATTTTTTAAATTCTATTGATGTATACGGTATATCTTGGATTCCAGACTTGGGAGGCATATTTGATGATACTTTGGACATATGAGAGGTACAGTAGAGTTTTCATTATGTTTATGTTATTAAATTATTTACATACCCGAAGGATAAAACCCAACATTTTGGTTGCTCTGAAGGTAATATGGTTAATGTGTATGACGAAGAATAATTTAGAATTCAATATAATCCTAAGATCTTTAGTTTCAGATTTCTTAGTCTTGAGTTGATTATTACGAGTGTAAGGGAAATTAAACTGATTCTTGTTCCTGGTGAACTGTATCATGGAGCACTTACCGGTGTTGATTGCGATATACATCGAGGCGGTTTAAATCGCTTTGAAGTTTATGGTAATCATCGATATTGTGAATTAGAGTAAAAATTTTCATATCGTCCACGAATAAAAGTGTGTAAATACATATATAAGAAACAGTTGGAGATGTCATTGATATAAATGTTAAAGAGTAGTGGTCCTAGAAGTGACCCCTAAAGAACACCCGATGTGACGTGTACCCAGTCAGATTTATAGCCACTAACTACTACTACTTGGCTTCAATTGGATATGTAGGAGGAAAACCATCTAAGTAGGTCTTCATGAATATCGATGAGGAGGAGTTCGTTAAGGAGTTTAGAATACATAACTTTATCGAAGGCTTTACTGTAGTCCGTGTAAATGGCCTAAGTTTATTTGTCCATGTGATCTTGCAGAAACTCTACAAAGGAAACAAGATTGGAAGTTGTAGATCGATTTGAAATAAATCCATATTGATTCGCATTTAGTACTGGCCGAAGGACTGACATTATCTGATCATAAATAATTTTTTCAAGAATTTTGCTGAATATGCAAAACTTGTAGATAGGTCTATAATTTTTGATTTCCATTTTGATACCTTTTTAAAAATTGGGGAAATGAATGCCTCCTTCCAGAGGATTGGCATTTCCGCTTCATTTAACGACCGGCTAAATAGAATGGATAGGGGTAGAGATAGGCTTTCAGAGAATTTAAAAATGAAGTAAGGTGGTATGTTATCAGGGCCTGCTCCTTTATTAAAAACAAGTTGTCTTAAGTATTTGAGAGTTTCTCTCTGATTTAATTCTACTCTGTTAATATATGTAATGCAATCACAGGGCGTAGTTAATATATGTATGTCGAACACGTAGCTGAAGTATTTAGAGAATAGGTCGGATATATCTATATTATTAGGAATGCCACGAGCCTTAGAATTGTTTTTGACAAAGCTTCAAAATTTATTTGAATCAGAATTAATAGAATTTTCTATTAACAGCTTTAGGTTGCTTACGTAGGAGAGAAAACGTTGCGTAGTCATACGAGTTTTTGTACATTTTGAAAAGATGCTCTAATATTCAATTTATATTTGAGATTGATTTTGTATCTTCTTTGTTTTTATAACTTTGTTCTATTAATTGAGTATTTGTGTAACACTAACCTTGTAACAGAAGGGCAACAGTCATGATTGAAAAGTGCAGCAGTAGTGTAAAGGGCACATCCCAAATTTGTTTCCCCGCGTATGCCACACACTTGGTGAGCATTAAATTGCAGGACTTGCAAATTGAACAGCAGTACACACCACACTGATATTTCATCAGAACCAACTAAAACATAATTTGATATCTAAATTATAATCTGCTTTTTGAAGCTTTGAGGAACATTTAAAAAAAAATTGTATTATTTAAAAAAAACTACAAACGTGAATTTTTTGACTAAATTTTAAATTGTGAATGGTTTTTGCCATTACGACTTCTTTTCAGCAGAAAGTATAAAATGTATACATAAATAAGTATCCTAATTAAATCTGGTAAAATGCCTAATTAGTTAATATGTCTAATAAAAGTGGAATATTTTCTATTAATGTTTTACAAAAAAATTAAGATGAGAAAAATTGAGTTTGTTGCATATTAAATTATAAGATTTAATTTTTATGTAATATACCAAACAAAATGTATTATTGCAATTTTTTTACAATTTTTGTATAATGTTGAGAGATCATAAGAGAGTTAATTATTTAGTACATATAAATTATTATTATTTTTAATGTTCTTTTTTCCTATTAGAAACTCTTATTTATTTATTTTTATCATATTTTCTGTTCTTTATCTAAAATTAATTCTATATTATGCGTGCGATGTGGATAAAATGAATAAAATCAAATGTAATTCCTAGTTGGCCAATTTCAGCACGCCGTGCTCAAGTAATGGCGAGTGATGTCTATATGAGTATCTAGGAGAATAGGTTGGAACCATTGTGAGAAACATGGCAACCTCGGTGAGACTTGTTGATTGGTTGGCATACAGTTACTTTTTACTAAATTTAGAAATAAATAATGGGGTTTATATGCTTTTGCTCGCTGCCTTGACTAATTTACTTATGGCATACTCAGCTTCGTATTTCTATACATGTTCTAGCTACTTTTTTAAACATTTTGGATCTACCCGCTTTAAATTAAATTAAATTAATTTAATTCTCTATAATTTATCCGACACAACATTTTAAGAATATAAGTACATATTAGTAATTGACAAACTACCACAGATGGACTGGCTTAAAATGGTGTAATGTAAAGATTTTAAAAATACTTTAGTATTTAAAAAAAAAGTCATGAATATACACAGTGAAGTAACTAAAAAAATTGGGCCCCAATACTAAATGGAAAAAGTGCCCCCTTTTTGAATTGTTTCAAAAATATCTGAATTTTAAGAGAACTTAGAGAACCACGTAAAATTATCAAAAATAGCAGCAAAATTGCCTCCTACAATATTCACACTTTAAAAAATTAAAGGTGTGTTTTTGGAATATAAATATGCACTAGAAATTGAAAAATCCTTACTTCTACTCAGTGGCGTAACTAGAAAAATTGGCCCCAATGCAGAATGGAAAAAGGGCCCCCTAAATATACAAATGTTACTGAGTGATTTATCCAATAAATAATTTAAAAAAATTAGTTTCTTGTCTCATATAATATTCACACATTCATGAAATAAACATACACATTCTTGGACATTTATAAACACAAGCAATTTAAAAAAAAATTGCTTTGCTGCTGATGGTCTGGTCCCCAACCCGACATAGTGGCGTGGTACTGCTACTGTATTCATCAATAATATTTTACGTGTTTTTGTAATACATGATTTTATATATAAAATAAATTTTATGATTCTATTTTTTGCTGTGGATTACTATTAAACCTGAGAAAGGTATCGATACTCACAAAAATGGATTGTAAGGTGCAAACTTTTTAGTCCATATTAAAAGTACCAATACTTGCATACGATAACTAAATGTATTGTAAGGTGCAGACTTTTTATCTAACATGGGCCCCAATGCACTGTATTGACTGTATTGGCATAGTTACGCTACTGAACATATAAATACTACATATAAACCAGATTTATAAAATCAAACATGAATTGAAATTGTAAAACTAATATTACTTTTCACAAATATTAATATGAAGACAAATATTAAAACTTACATTCTTGTTTTTCCATTGTTGTGTTCTTGTTAGAAAAAAATGAAGTTTTCTGAAGGCATCTAGTTAAAAAAAAAGCCATCAATGTTCTGCGAATATAGTCTTCAGGTTGGCGGTATTGTTCATGGGTGCACAACTTGTATACAGCTTCATGTTTGGACATATTGATGTTATTATGTTCACTCTCTTCTGAAGTTAATGTAACATTTTTATTTTTGAAATATTTATTTGTCAAATATTTCTTAAATATAATAATTGTCTCATTCAAACTAATTTGAGTAACCATTCTGAGGGCAATATGGCACAAGATTGACATTCCTGAACCTAAAAAAATAACATGAATTTAAAGACATGTCTTGTCAATGTTTTAATATAATGTATCGATTTTCAAATTAAGCCAAATACATAAAAATAGAATTAAGGGAAGCAGGATCGAAGACAGGAAATATGAATTTATGGAACTTAATAATAATATAGTGTTAATATAAATATAAAAATAAATTATGAAATGTTATCAACAAATCATTTTTGAGGAAACATTTCTGATGTACATTTTTTTAAATAAATTCTTTCGTTGGATTAAATACTTTGCATTATTTTCGTATTAGACTTTTTTATTTTCGCAGTAGACTCTTGATTATCCAGTGTGCTTAAGAAAAATTAAACCAGATGAAAAAATAGTTTTAATTAACATATTATAATTAACAGTTACTTTTGTAATTTTTACTGCCTCAGTTAATCTGCAACCCAGATAATCAAGAATCATCAATCATCAATAAAAAGACATTATATAATAATAATTATTTCTTGTATATTGTTTTTGGGTGCTGACATTATTAATCTTCATATGATTTTAATTGACTGATAATGATTATAGAAAAATGTGTGAAGGTTATGTATGAAGATTTCAGGATGTATTCCATCAATAAAAACTCAGGTTGTTTTATGTTAGAATTATTCCAGAGAACTGCTTATAAAATATTCACTTTGTTCTTATATGGACAGATCCACGCTTACATGCTATTTATTTATGTGGTGGATGTGACATAAATAGGCCATTATACCATACTAAAAATACGTGTTCTTAGGTATAGTATAACATGGGAATTCGGTCGCAAGTAGCTGTTAAATGTGTCATTATATAGTTTGTATATGGTGCACCATATATTAGTTTGTTTGTAGGTAGGTGCACCAGGTACATGAACTATTGAATAATATTAAACACATTTGTAACAATTAATTAATTAATTAATTCATAACAAAAATGCTTGTGTTCTAGTGGTTACGACACTCTCTTAGTGGTCAGGGGTTCGAGCCTCGTTCCAGGAGACTGTTAAGTTAGTCCTATTTTCATAGCACAAGCGTTATAAAATAGTAAAACTATTGATGTGACACGTATTCCATGTACACATCTCTATTATTATTTTTTTAATATTATATATGATATTTATTATTCTTAAGCTTTCATTCCTCCGTCTATGGCTCTGTTGCACTGTCTTTGCAGTGATATTTTCATTAAACAATTCATCATAATGCAGTAATAAAATGAGTTTATAAAGTAATTTCTTTTATAAAAAAAATAATATTTGGCTTTGCCTACTTTATTTAACAAAACATCAATAGATGGAAAAACCTGGTGGGGAAATCGATGCAAGTACACAAATTGCTGTTGATTAATTTCTCCACCCTATCGAGCAAGGCTGTCCAAAGTGTCTTTCAATATTGGTTAACTGTGCTAGTATCCTAATCCAAGTTCGTTGTAGAGTTTATTGACCTTGGAGCAATCAAAATACGGGAAACACCCCACAAAAAGCTGTAGTATGTAGCAAACATATTAGAAAGTTATTCTTGCTATTTAATTTTTTACCTATAAAAAGATCCATAAATTTGCATTCATATTGGTGATATGTAGAGATTGCCTCTTTGCTGCAGTTTTCAGAACAAAATGCAACAGTTGCACATTCCGGACATCCAAATGGTGCTTCTAGTCTGTAAAATATAAATAATACATAACTTAAAACCGTACTCAAGTACAGTGGTGTAACTATAAAAATTGAGAGGCCCCTAAATAAGTATTGTATTGGATGGTTTAATAATGCAAATAGCCAATAAATATTAAGAACAAAACTAGTCTCTTATCTCATATAATATTCACACTTTCATTAAAAATATATATGTGTTCTTAAACATTAATAAACACAGCAATTTAAAAAATACTTTTCACTTTAGTGGGGTCATTAATAATGTTTTCACATGTCTCCGTAATACACGTGAGAAATGATCTTAAGATTCCTTTTCTTACTGTGAACTACTATTAAAGCTGAGAAAGGTATCGATACTCGCAAAAATATCAATGCAAATGGATTGTAGAGCACAAACTATTTGGGTCCCTATCTGATGTTGGTCTCAATGCACTGCATTGCCATAGTTATGCAACTGCTCAAGTAGAAACATGCTAATTCTATTTTTTTATTAGATAGTGGTTTGTAAACTTTGCCTATCTCAAACAAAAAACAAATTTTTATAGTGAGATAGGCACGGTACGATAAAAAATATTGTATAATTTTATTGTTTAGATGCTAATAAATTAATAAAATATATTCTTAAAACATTTGAAACATTACAGACAGCAAGAATGGAAATACTAATACCTTTTAAAACAATGATGACAGTGCGCACCAAAATTCTGTGGCTTGAGACAAGCCGCATATGGTTGTTCTACAACCAAATTATCTCCAATTTTAATGTCCTCTGCTGCCGAAAGAAAACGTCCCTATATAAGATATCATAAATCAAGATTTTTAGTAGGTAGTAATTAATTTTGCAATAGCATTAATTATATGCAAACAAATAGGAGTCTAAAATAACTATAATATGCCCTGGCGAGCTTCCCAACTTTAAGCATGCAATGAAACGGAATGAAAATTCCACAATCTTTCTATATGTGGCCTATATTATTTATGTACGTGGCCTATATACGAGGGCAGTCTTGGTTTAGCTTGACAACTTTCTCAATGTGTTATTGTCGATTTTGTAATGCCATTATCCCCAATCTTTATTCCGCTGTGGCAGAAGTCTCATGTTCATGTTATATCTTAGTTGTTGAATAGTGTCTAAATAAATAATGTGACCATTTTTAAAAATGTTAAAAATTGAGTAATGTGATAACGTTTTTACTCGTAGAAGGATGAACGCCAGCTGAAATCAAAAATGATGATGAGTATGATGATGATGAGTTTCACCTTCTTATGAAATTGTTAAATACTGGTTTATAGATTTGAGTAGGAATCTGGTGTCGCTCAGTCGACGCGTTAACGCAATAAACAATACCACTAATTGGAGAACTGTTTGAGAGCTGTGAGAGAGCGACCGTTTAAAGATGAAGGTGAAATTGCAATAAGGTTAGATATTGCTAAAACCACAGCACATTGTGATATTAAGGATCTTCTTCTTATGAGTAAGATTAGCACAAGATGGGTGCCAAAACATCTTTCTGCAATTCAGAAACAGGAATGTATGCATTATATTACTAAGTTTTTGGAGTCATGCCGCGGAAAAGAGAAAGTTTTCAACTCAATAGGTGATAAATTCATGGTCCTCTACTATGATACTGAAAGCAAAAGAGAATCAGTGGAGTGGTATTACAGAAGTAGTTCAATAAAAGCAAAGGATTCTCTTGGTCGATTTTAAAGATAAATGCACATAATTAAGGCACATCTTATGCATCTTTCCTACACAGATTACGTAATAAAATGAAAGATAGAGAAGCGGCGAGGGAAACTAGCAAAGTGTTCTGTTGTTGCATGACGATGCACCAGTATACATTTCTGTTGTTGCTAAGGCTGCTGTCTGAGAATGCAACTCTACTGAAATCGACCATCCACCTCACAGCCCAAATATGCTTATTATATTATATTATATTATATGTTCCCAAATTTGAAGGCTGACCTTTGCGGATGCAAATTTACAAGTGACAAATAATTGCAGGCTGCCGTTTTAACTCATTTTGAGGGCAAATCTTCAGAAAGTTTTTTTAAAAGCTTCGAGTAGTTAATTCATAGATTTGAAAAATGTTTTAGAATAAAAGATGACTATATTGAAAAGTAATAAATAATTTTTTTCCCCATCGTACCAGCAATCTGTTCAGACTAATTCAGTATCCGTAAGTTCTTAAATCAGATTAATTTATTAAAATTGGAATCTGTGTAAACATCGCAAGGCCATCTGCAATGGATAAAAATGAGATACTATATTGAACTATTCTCAAAGTACTTGAGAAGATTGGAAAACCACTCAGATAGGTAAAAACAAGTTAACTAAGTTAACCTAGGAGTTAACTAAGAATTCCACCAGTAGCGATGGGGAACGACTACCTACATTACCTACATGCTGCCGGTCCCAAGCCCGGATAAAGGATGAGGGTTCGTTGTAAGGTTAATGATGATTAAGAATGCTGAAATAAGAGACTCAAAGAAACAACAAGAGAATTATATTAAATAAAATAACAATAACTTTGTATGAAACCACAAAACCGTGAAACCGGTTGATGTATAATAAATTTCATGGTTTCATACAAAGTTATTGTTATTTAATTTAATATAATATGTCAAACCACAAAGTGATTGCTTTCTACGAAAATATAACAAGAGAATTGATCTAAACAAAGAATGATCGACCATGCTGCCACCCTCAAAAAGGAAGTGCAAAAATTTGAACTGGACGTAAATGCTTCAAAAATGAAGTACGCATGAACAGATGGCACCCCAAGATGTTTGCGTAGGTCGCCATATATATATACATATAGGGGTTGATAATTTTACATATCTGGTTTCTAACATGAACATGTTAAATAGGACAACAAATGAATTGAAGAACTGATTTCTGACTGGAAATACATATAATTATGCCTGTAAAAAACTGCCGAGGCCGAAAATACTGAGTCAACGAAGCAAACTCCTATTATATAAAACTATTATAAAACCAGTGGTTACTTATGGTTGCGAAACATGATGCCTTACACTAATGACTCTGCGCAAACTACTAAGACGTGTGTTTGATAACCATGAGCTGTGCAAATGCACCAAAGTGTTATTGTGCTATAGTATTGTCCACACTACTATATAGATGGGAATAATAGGTGTAATATAACCTAAAGTCCCTTGAGAAATATCACAACAGACGCTTGAGGAATATCTTAGGTATAAAATGGGAATTGCGCAGAACAAACTTAAGTGTTCTGAAGGGGGAAACATTCCCAGTGTCAAAATTATGATCCTGAAGCTCCAACTACAATGGGCAGGTTATTGTGTGTGTATGAATGACCTGCCCAGTAGAATGGCTTCCCAAACAAATTATGTTTGCTCAAAAAAAAGCTGCAAGATTGCTGAAAAGATTCAAAGATACCCTAAAGGCGAATGTATAAATCCTGAATACTGGGAAACCGCAGCCCATGATCAAGGACAATGGTGTCAAAAAGTACATTGTATAGGAAAAACTTGCAAACTTACTTGGAAGAGGGCTGATGCAAATACCAAAAAAACGAGAAAGAGAAAATAAAAAGGGTAGTTTCGTCACTCAGAACCCCCCTGCTCAGCGGATGCATATACACAATATGTGGAAGGGTGTGTGGTTCGAGAATAGGGCTCCTCAGCAACACTCGGACTCACAATCGATAACCAAAGCAGATATCATCCTTATACAGAAGACATATTTTTGTGGCCTACTAAGGTATGCAACGTTAAGTTTAAAGATTAAGAAAAATAGCCAAATTGCAAAATGACAGCAAAAAAAAAACAGTCTGTAGAGCTGCCCGATTGTAAAATTTGTCGATTAATAGGTACCTGTAGGGTGTAGTAACATCCAGCAATAACAATACTAATGTAGTAGTTGCTAGTAGTGTAGTATTATAAAGTGTTCTAACAGCTATTTTTATCTCATAAAAATTAAAAACCCACCTGTTGAGCATTTTCAGATATAAATAATAGCTTCGAAGCATTTGGTAAAGTTTCATGTTCTTCTACAGAGGGATGTAAGCCTAAAAAATACAATAAAACATGTAAAATCATTAAATATAAATTATTATTAAATATGCTTTTTAGTAGTTCTTTTCCATGCCAAGAAACTATTTTATTATTCATCACACACACAATAGGTTGTGATTCTTTTACATACATCTTAAAATATAAAAGGTAAAAATAATTTATGATAAAATTTACTTGGGTAATCATCCGCAACAGGTTTATTGTGTTTAATTGGTTCGAGGTAGAATTTTTGAATTTCTTGAAAAACTTCCCTTAATTCTTTTTTCGAAGAATCTTGAAGAGGACCTGCAAACAAACGTATTAATATAAATATCATATTAAACACTTATTAATACTTCTTTCAAAAAAATATGTTTAAGCAACTAAAACCTGCTACATTATTCCGGAATCTGCTTTGTATAATAAAATAGTACTGCATTAAGGCATATTATGAATTCGACTATGGTTTCCGAATGCTAAGGGACATGACAGTGAGCAAGAGATATATGTATTTGGGAAACAAGTGTATCACACCGTTACAAGACTTTACAATGATTCATTGTTATTTGGTAGGACAACTGCCGTATTTGCTTGTGTAATTTGCACTCCTACGTATTTTTCGCACCCTTATTTTTTATTCCACATATTGTATACATATGATTCCTGAACTATTGAGTTTTCTACCTGGGTACAAAAATGATCAACTTAATTTATACCTAAAATACACACTCTTGATATAAGAGTGAGTGTCAATTGCAGGTTTTACCAAGGTATGCTAATTGTGAGTTTTACAAAGGGTACAGAAGTAATAGTTTTGTTCGTAGAGCACTGAAAGTGTACATGTACTTGATGTTTTAGGTATTTTATGGTGATTTGCATTTCCAATAATAGTGTTATATTGTTCAAGATTATAATTAATATTATAATAACAATATTATTAAAATTACAATAAAATTTTGATAAAATGTCTAGTTTATTCTTAATCTTACTAAAATATAAACTATTATCAAAACAATATTTGAATATGTCCAAGAACACGCAATTACTGAATTTTCAATAAAATTTTAAGTAAAAAATATCTTATAGAGACGAAGCTATTTTTAATAAAAAAAAATAGCTTTGTCTCTATGAGACATCTATTATTTGTTTATTATCAAGGCATATTTCATGCACCCCGATTTTTAAGTAATGAAAATGGTGCCCAAATTATGGGAACAAATACGTATATTAGAAATGGCCCATATTTATAAAAAATTTACTGCCTACAATTTGAGAAAATAATGCCAATAAAAATTCTATAGTTTTATGCTCAGAGTTTAACTATTAAGTAACTAATTAATTAATATAGATTACCCTGTTGCAGACAACTATTGAGATCTGTCTTGGCGAGATGTATGCTGCCTTCCTTTAAAAGACAGCGCGCCCTGAGCAATAATGCGCATTGCCGTACACTGTTAGTCTTAGTTTCTGAGGCAGCACCGCTATTGGTAGATTTAACAGCAGCCCTAAGCAGGGCTTGACTACATCGCTCGCGACAGTGTTGCCATTGTTGGGTTTTCCACAACTCTTCAGCCTCAACTAACATCACTGATGCTGTTTGTTCACATTTTTTTCGATACACCTCTGAAACGGTGAACGTCTCCATTATTTTTTGAAATATCTGAAATTTTTTATTTAAAATGTTACTCTCTGGGTATCCAGCTGGTTTATCAGTTATAAATCCATTACCTAGTTGAAAAAAATCATGAAAAATAGTAGCCCATCCCACATTAACGTATTTTACAATATGTTTTAATGATATAAAATAGAATGTAGCATTTTTTTCATTCATTCATTCATATACATTTATCACATAACATTAATTTTATAAACGTTATCATTTTATTGGTAATAATAGTTTTAGTTTTATGATTACCAATAAAAAAAACTTAACGCAGTTACCCAGGCAGGATGAGCATGCACATTTTTTTGTGCTGAACGACCTACATTAATTATATGTACATAAAATACAAATAATACCATTACCAGAGGTGTAACTACTCCAATCCAGCCAATGCGATGCATTGGGGTCCACGTTAGACAGGGGGCCGAAAGCTCCTCGTCCTGTATTTTGGTATCAATACTATTCTCAGCGCAAATATGGACTAATCATTTTTAAAATCCACTTCAACAAAAATAGATTTATAACATTTAAAAATATATTACGATAATATGTAGAAATATTATTAGTGTATACTGACGTGTCGGTTCAGGAACCAAACTATCGCCGTAAAATGAAGAAAGTTTTTTTTCACTTGCGAATGTACAAAAATACTTAAAAACACATTTTTGTTTTTTTTCATGAAATGATGAATATTATGGAAGACAAAATATATATTTTGTTCATATTTATTGGATAAAACCGCGTATTACTTAATATTCTTTCATCTTATATACAATGCATATACAGGGTTCCCCCTTTTCCATTTTGCATTGTACAATTTTTATAGTTACGCCACTGACCATTTCGTTTTCGTTTTGTTAGACACGTAAAGCAACGAATGATAAACTTTTTGTAATATGATGCCATCGAATTTTATTTTTTTCGGTGTTTCTTCTTTTATTGTGTTTAACCAAGGTTTCTTTACGATTTGAATAATATTTTGGTCTCCAAATTTTGACAGCCGGAAAAGGCGGGAGCAAAACGCGATACACGTTTCAAAGCGCGCGTCGCTGCTAATATTTTCACCAAATATGAAGAACAAATGTTTTATTTTATGAATTATAGTAACCCTGAATGCTGCTGATTAGTTAATTATAAATAATATTGGTCTAAAATACGACCTGACATGAGAAAGGGAGAGGAAAGGAGAAATATAGGGAAGAGTGGATAGTGGAAAAGAGTTAGGTAAAATCCATTTCAGAGATCAACATGTAAATACACAATATTATGCTCACATCATCCTGTTCGATCAATGCTTGTATAAAATTTTCTCCATATAAGGGTTCTTTCCAGATATCTTCAGTCCATTCTTTTATTCGCGTATTTGTCGTAATATTTTCTAGCAGAGAATTGAAAAAACCTCGGGTATCTTCTTGGATAGTTTTTAAATTACAAAGATCCGTGAGCTTCGGATTCTTATCTTCGTCCATTCTCGAACCTGCAAGGGGAAATAGATTTTTTTTTAAATTATGAATTTATCTTGATTTTTCGGTCATTATTACTTTTAACATTTTACTGAATAATTCAGGTTAAAAAATAAGAAGTTAGTTATTAATATTTGTCATTATTTAAAATTGAGCAAAAACTTATCGCATCGCGAGGATAAAAGTACATTTTTACCGTGTCTACTTTTAAAAATATGGCACATTTTTATTTATATTAATATTTTTATGTTTAATATTAAAATAACGTTGGTTTTTTCACGGTCTTCTCTTCTAAGTGAGAAATCTCGTTGTCAGAAGAAGAATACCTATCATTATGGCTTTCCAAATTGTACTAAAAATTTGGAACCGTAACGGAAAACAAAATGCTTCAAATAAATCGTTTAAAAAAATTATAATACTTCCGATTAAAAAATAACACTATATATGCATATCTATACGATCACTAGGCGCTACATTAAACTGTTAATTTTTTAGCTACGAAATTCTTCATAATTTGTACTCATTTTTTTCACATGCCTAATGGTATTTCATACACACGGACCATATTATTGAAAAAGATAATAATAATTTTTTTGAATAAGTAATACGAAAAATATCAATCTATAATTAATAGTTTGTTAAAAAGTAATTTTAAATCTTTATATGAAAAGTGTAAATAATTTTCCCATACGGTACTGATATAAATATTTCGCCAAAATTTAAAATATTCGAATGTTGACTACTGAAATCACTCAAATTGAATACTGAAACGATACATGATATTGAATATTAAAATCACTCATGACATGCCGAGTGATTTTAATATTATATGCGTGTACGAAGTCATTTCATTTGATTACTTGGGTATTTGAAATTTTAAAAATAGAACAAATTCATCACATCAACGAAAATATTAATTTATTTTTGTAATCACCGGAGTGAACTAAAATTACAAGACGCGGAAGACTCGAGCCGGCCAGGCAGACTGCCGGCTGTCTGCGTCTACTAGCTTCCTCGCGGTTTCCTCGACAATGCGGGGCTAAAAATAAGCGCGCTTGTGCACTCCCGTTGCGCAGACACGCGGAAACTTTTGGTGTTTAAATAAACCGACGGAAATGTAGTAGTAGGATAGTGAAAACATACTCGTGTCTTATTCTGGATCTAAATTGAAAGCAGGGAAGGCAGAACGTGCGAACATCGGCCGTCCGGACAGTTGGATCGCGATGTTTGGGGATTTACGAAAAATTATGTTTACGAGAGAAATTGAAAATGGGTCCTCAGAAATTCTGTTACGGCTTAAATTCGAAATAATAATTGCCGTTTGAAAAATCAATACTCATGTTTTTAATGAAACATATTTTATTAATGAAAACATGCCTTTTTTCCTAACATTTGGCATATTAATTCAACTTTTTGCGATGCGGATACGCACGGAGTTAGCGAAGAATGTAATATAAAATATGTATTACCATTTTATTTTTTCCATTTTCTACTAGGATAAATTTATTTCATATCGATTTAATTAATTTTATATTAAAAAAACACTCAAATTCAAGTTGTGGACCATTTTTGATTCAAAATACAGTTCATTTTTACACCCCACTTCTGGATTGCACTATTAATTACGTGATATTAGTATTTTATTTCACCTGTTTTATTTTTTAATCAGTTCAGGAGTTCTTTCGTCCTATCGTGTAATTTGTCTCCTTAATGCACTTTTTTCTATTATAGGATAGACTGGGTACTGTTGTAACAGTTTTACTTCAACTGTTTCTAAAAATTATAATAAGATAACTAGATCAAAACTAATTACCGTTCCATAAAATGGAAGACATAGAAAGATGAAATGTTATAACCGACCCCAGCCTCAGTTGTAACAGAGGCTAATTATTATTAACAGCGGCTTCACTTTTTCTTTTATATCTTCATAGAATAAAGATATATATCTTGTATATTGATATTTTATTATGTATTTATTCTCTACAAATGACATAAATAGTACTTTATTTATATTTATTTTAACTTTAACTTTATTTACCAATATTATATTTTGTCTTCGTATGCCTCTTTACAGGTTATGTCATGTCCTCTTTTCATTTGCGTGACTTCTGCGAAAAAAACTATTTGAGATCAATTGCAACGTTACAATTGACCACAGTGAGTGTTACAACCGTCCCCATCCACTGTATTTCAATATTATTCCATTTTTTATCAAAAAAAGGTTATGCGAGTGGAACGAAATATTAACACATTAATGTTAAGACGTTATTAATATATTTGAAGCATGCAAAGTAAAAGCAATTACAACAATTTACGATAAAAAACTTACTTTTAGTCACAAAAATTCCCTCTGGACACCCTCAGCACGCGTGCTGCGATGCGGCAACTGCTGAGCAAGTTCATACCTTATGAGAGGCTCCATTCCTCTTTTGAGTGAGTCAAGCTTTTGGGATCCGTTGCAGAGTTACTCACGATATTACAACCGTACCCGGTCTACCATAACTTATTTTACATTACCATAAAATCAGATTATTGATATGTAAGATTCCCATAAAGTAGCATCGACCTACATAATTCAAGATATTTTTATTTGGAGGTGCACAACTCTACTGTTGTATTATGTTGTTAAATGTATATATAACTCATACATTATATTTGTATTCCAATCAACAGTTATTCTAAATAAATAAAAATATTGTACCTACATCTTTTTTATGGAAACTAGTAGTTAATTCTGATTATCATATTTTAAAGATCACTATAGCTATTAATTTTTATTTTTATAGAATTATGTGTAACTCCTCTAACTAGATTATGTCGCTTTCAGCATTTTTCTTAAATTAATATTCACATCAATCATACTTTTTAGGAAAATTTAAAACCGATCAAAGCCTCCATTATTTGATTTCTCTTTTGTTTTCAATTGATGTGTAGGCAATCTTATTAAAAATATGATCATGGCAATGAATGAAAGAAAAAATGACGAACAAAACAAACAATTTTAGTGTCACCACAAATCATCTGTTCTGTAAGTTGGAAAAGTCTTATTGTATGTGAGCATAGATATTTAAACTGAGATAGAGAATTGAATTAAACAGACCAGACACTGTTGGGCCAGCTCTACTGGCCACAACAACTAGGCTGCAGCTCAAACAGGCATTTGGCAACCTTGTTGTTCTTCCTTTGACACGGCTCCACTCCTTTTTGCACTATCAAATAGGTAAATCATTAATGTAATAATACAAATTAAATTAATCAACTAGAAAGATATACAGAAAAAATCTATCTATCGAAAAAATATTTTGTTGCTACCGGAATTCGAACCTAGACCTCTTCCTATCTGGGAAAGGCGGATTCTCCACTTTCGCTATAGCAATCGAATACATTTTCAACAAATTTTGAACTTATATTACTAAATAAATAATGACTAAAACCTATCTATCAATTAATTATCATTTTTATTTTATTTTCTTTACAATGTTTAACATTAAAACTTATATAATATATATTAAATTAATAATTTAATATATAATTTTGAAGCGCCTGCCTAGTGTGGTCAGTAACATTATGTTATATATTACAACTTTATTTGATTAATAAAATAAAAAATGTTGAAACCAATATTTATTGTCAAAGAAAATGGTTTACGGACACCTATTCCCAAAAATGTGTTTACGCACCCATTGAACAAAATTTTATGATAAACATCTCGGTCTTAGGTAGGTGGTTATACGTATTCCACTGTGCTAGATTGGCTGCACATATAGGTGTAACAGACCTAGTCCACAATATTTTATGGGTGGATACCTGACTAAATTACGAGTCGAAAATGTTCTAGGAATATGTGCCTAATCTCAACCATGACAGAGATATAAGTATTAAAAAAAAACATAATTATGCGAATATTTTGATTCCAATTATATACTGAATATAAAAAATTATAGATCATCAAATTTTGAGTTAGATGATTTATATTAAAGATATAGATTAATAATGGATAAATATCATAAATTTTTATTTCTAAGTATGTAGACTTAAAGTTTAACATGATTTTTTTTAAATTTCAAGCAATAATATTTTTCGTAACGGTTCAGAATTTGCACATATTCCTTGAATATTTTCAACTCGTAATTTAGTCAGGTATCCACCCATAAAATATTGTGGACTAGGTCTGTTACACCTGTATATAACAATCTCTCATCTGAAACAGAAAATATTTCTCAAAATTTCCTGGTACTGGATTGCTAAATATTAAAACATGGCTGGCATTTGGTAAAGTTTAATAAACAACAACCAAATTCACATTTTTCAATACATTCATTTCACTCCTTCTTCCTCCATACAGCATCTCAATAAATTTCATCTCATATAAAGAGACTTATATAAAAAGGTGATCTACTTTATTTTTTGGGAGAGAAAAAAGATCTTTTATAAATATTTATAGTCGAGTACCGTTTGTTGCAGATTATGTTAATAACCAGTTTGATTATAGATAATGCCGATTAATCAGGACAAGTTTAGGTTTATCCGTTACAAGCAATAAAAACACAAGAATAAACTTTTGACAAGTATTTATTTATTAAAACTGTGAAGCGCTGTACTTATTACAAAATTTGTTATGCATATGAAATGTACCGGTTAATTACACAGAACAACTATACAGCATGGGCAAAACGATGTATTGTACTTTATAATTTTAATAGATAATTATCACCAATTAAGGCCTCGCCTGGTGTCATAGTTGATGTCATATACTAAAATATACAGTATTATTTTGCTCTTGCAATATGAATTGCGTCTGCGTAGTTGACACGTACCAATCATATATGTATTAATAATTAACACTATGGTTATTATATATCACTGAATCATCTGTTCCTCCATTACACTTGCCATCCATTCGGGTTCCTTGGCTGCTATTTTATCGATTATACTATTCACCTGGTAGCACAAACTCTGAATTTGCCGGTCCCATTGTGGCAATACTTCCCTCGCTGCAACAGAAAGGGAGAATATTTTTGTAAGTTTACATAAAAAAATTGTAAATTTAAAAAATGATTGCTTTTAAAGCATTCAATAAATTTTTTCAAGTTCCAAAATCCAATAACCAACATTTCTACTTTTAAACCAATATCTGCCAGTACTAAATTTTTATTTTTTGTAGCATAAATAGTACATATGAAAAATAAAGGTAATTGCTTTACTAGGCGTAGTCTGTTCTAAAGCAATTACCTGTACAGTTTTTAAAAGTTGTAAATGTCAAGAGCTAAGTAAGTATAATGAGTGAGTTATAAATGGTTATGTGAAAGTTAGGTTAGCACAAATGACAAATGTTTCATTTTGCTTTCTACCCACATCAAGCAACCACTTTGTTATTTTTGGTTTGAAGTCATTAATCACTTTAGACCCTTTAAGGTCTAGTGGCAATTTATTAAATATGCTCGGAGCATAAAATAAGAAAGTACATTGAGCGAATTTTGTATAAAATTGTGGCACTGAGTAGTATCCTAAAGCTTTGCTCCTGGTTTCCATTGGATCGGATCAAGGAAGTAAAGTTAATTTTTTCTTAAAAAATAATTTTAAGATTCCTCTGGTAAACAGTTGTCTTATATCCAAAACTTGAAAGGATTTAAAGAGTTCTTCAGAGTTATGTCTAAATGGCCTCTTGTTTATTACTCTGATGATCCATTTCTAAGCATTCATAAGAGCTGCACCACCCCATGCACATATTACATAACTGATTAGACTCTGACAAAGTAAATAGTATACAATTTTTATAAAGTAATATTCATAAAGTTGCGTAAAATTTTGAAAATGTAAATTAATTTTCTCACTTTGGAGCTTACTCAATCGATATGAGGAACCCATCGCAAATTTTTATGAATTGTTAATCCGAGATAAATTATCTCATTCGATTTTTCAATGATGTCACATGTCTGAAATGCATTTATGTATTCTAATAGTATTTGGGACGACACAGTTCTCTTGCTTTTTTAACGAAAAGGCAATAAAATATGTTTTTTTTGGTTAATTGTTAGAAGGTGATTGTCTAGAGTACTTTTAATTTCTGCAGTGGCTAGTCCTGCCCTTTTAAATGTTTCATCCCACGTACCACCATTTATAATAATTACAGTATCATCAGCATAACTAATTTTAATTTCATACTCCAAAGTTTTATTTAAAAATTCATTGATATATATTATAGAGTATCGGACTGTGTGTGCTACCCTGAGGCACTCCATATTTAATGTACATTGGATCACTGCGGGTGCCATTAATTTCTATAGTTTGTTTCTTATTTTCAAGATAGTTTTTGAACCAATTCAAGCAACTGCCTGTGATACCAATATTATTGAGCTTATTTAAAAGCAAAGAGTGTGGTATAGTATCAAAAACCTTTGATAAGTCTAGAAAGATACCTAGTACTCTGCTTCCCTTATACATGTTTGTGGTAATGTGTTCAACTAGTTTTGCAATAGCATCTTCAGTTCCCATATTGGCTCTGAAACCATATTGATTTTCAGATAAAATTTTATTTGTCTAAAGATATTCCATGGGTCTCTTTTTTACTGCTTTTCCCAGTAGTTTTGCCTAACAGCTAAGCAGATAAATCGGTCTGTAGTTGATTATCTTTGTTTTGTTTCCACTCTTGTAAATAGGTTTGATAACTGCTTCTTTTAAATGTGATGGTACTATTCCTGTTTCTAGGCTAAGGTTAAATATATATAGCAGAGGTTTCAAAACAAAATCGAGATATCTCAGGTGCAGTGTTCTGATTTCATAAACAGATTCTTTAATTTTCCAAATAAATACAGATATATTTGAGAGCACAACAACATCACATTTGCTATGAAGTTAAAATGACAAAACAGAACAAGGAGTCTATAAAGGTACAAAAATGAAAGGAAAAATCTTACTCTCAAAGTGGACGATTGAATCAATTTGGTCTATGTATCCATTCATTCTGCCTTCTGTTATCATCTGACTGGCGATTCGCTCAGCTTTGGCTGGAGGTATTTCCAATAATGCTCCCAGTTCCTCAAAAGTTATATTATTGTATAACTTACTAGCCGATAATAAATTATGCTCAAATACTGCACGATCCAAAATTGGTGACCCATCAACGGTACTGGCCTAAAAAGCATAATACATATTTTGAATTGTTAAAAAGTGTTAATCACAAACTGTTCGAATTATCCCTACATTAACAATTTGTTTAAAATGTACCAAAAATATATGATGGTTACCAAAAATATATAGTGGTTAAGAAGTCCTCTTATATAGAATCAAATGATAAAATTACCTTTTGATGATTTTGCATCAGAGCTTCAAATTCTTGTAATTCTGACCTCCTGATGATCCTATCAAGATACATTTTTTCAAGGATTGAGTAGGCAGGAAGCTGCTGGCATCTTTCGTCTTTAAATAAAGTAGCAAGCATGCGAGACCTTTGTTGCCCTGTTGAAATTATTTTTATTTATTAGTTTGCTTTTTACATACTGAATGTCAAAAAAAATATTTTCTGCTAGCCGCAAAAATCAAGAAGATTTTGTCTGAGTGAAAGTGTTTCTTATTTTTTTCTCTAGGTCCAGTATTAGTATAGGAGTCAATTCAATGTAGGATAATAGGAGTCACAAATTTTTTATGTCTGTAAACAGCCACCATTTTGAAATGAGATGATAGATTAGGCTTATCAACGAACTTAACCAAGATATTTACCAGGTCAATTTATCAGAAAAGTTGAATCAAAATTCGATAAGAACTACGGGAGTTATCATGTCTACAGAGTCTGTAATATAGCAGACTCAAGATAATCAAAGATAATCAAATTTCCTGGTTAATCCGAAAGCATTGAAAAAATATTAAAAAGTTACAAAACTCACGCGTATGCAGGCCTAGTGTTTGTGCAAACGCAAATGCCAACCGGGATTGTAAGGTTGTTAAATGAGTTTCACCATAAATATTTATTTTACTAAAAAAAATTGACAAAAAAGAATAGGAAAGAAAAGAGGATTGTTTTTCACCCCTTGTTGGTTTTTAATGATATATTTCAAAAATTTCTCTACACCGTTTTTTTAACAAGAGTACTGTCATCCTACTGCTCAAGGTAGTCAAGAAATGATTCCGAGGTTTAAATTTCGTGGACAGCATTGATTTTTTCTTTAGAAATCAACTTATCTTCCTCTTCATCATTAGGATGCATGGTATTATTCTTTACACGTTGTGAAATACCTACGTCATTTAATACTCCGTGATTGGGTTCGCGCAGCTAGATTATCACTGCTTAATTTTTCACTTTAAACGGTAATTTGTCGGATGCTGTGCCTCTATATAAACCATGTTATTCATATATAAAGTGTGTTAAAATTGCTCTGCAACTTTAATTCAACAAACAAAAATAAACTATGGCACCCCTGACACTAAATCCTGCCGCCATCATAATGTACCACACTGCGGTCTATTGTACACAAGTGACAATGACAACTTACTGGACGCAACCAACCCTCGAAACACTAAATAAAAAAATTTATGTTTTGAGAGATCGCTCTTCGAACACGACGGACGTAATCGACTCTAAAACATGTGTTTAGTAGCCATTATGAACAAGATGGAACATTTTCTTATTAATTTTTTTCTGATGACTTTCGAAATTCAAAACGTCCCGGTTAATCTGCGTCTCGGTTGATTCGACCCCGGATAATCGGGAGTCTACTGTATATAGCTAAACTTTTAAGCTAAGCAAAGGGTGGTTTCAAGGTCTTCTGGTAATGATTGACATAAGCGAAATTTTCCATAAATTGCAACAGAGGACTTCTGTAATAGGCAGTATTTTTATTGAAATTCACCGAAAATTATAGCTGAATCATAATGAAACATTTTAATAGTTAAAATTTGCGTTCATTTCATTGTAAACTGCATTTAAATATTGGGCTGAGTTGGAAAATCTGCACTCTCTATATTCTGAATAGTTCTCGCGACTTACTTGAAATGAATTACAGTTTTAGACTAAATTATTAATATATGATATATATTCTTACCAGCCGATGCTAAAACAGTGCAAATTAGTGCATTTCGCAGACAGGTCATTCTTTCATCATCGTGTATTATTGTACGATAAGACAATTCATTATATCTTTGGGCAGCTTCTATGAACTTTCTAAAAATTGTGAAATAGGATACATGATAATAATGAACACTGTTGACAAATGTATAATTAAACTATTTGATAGTTGAAAATCATACAAACCTTCTGTAATCTAAAACACGTGCATAGCAAACTTTGTAATATATTTGTAATTGTTCATTGGTGCTTTCAGCCTGAAGAAGTGAAGCTCTGTTAACAAAGGCCTCGGCCTGAACCGGGTCATCATCCTCCAAATAAAGTCGAGCTATCTTTAAATAGGTTTCCAGTTTGTAATCCACAGAATATTGCCTGTCGAATCATATTATTTTCTTTATTTGAAATAAACAAATTATAAATATTTATTATTTTTCCACACCAGGCCTATACATAATACATAATAATATTTTTTATCTCAACAATTACAAATGTTATTAAACTGAAATGTTTTCAGACTACTGAAAAACATTCCAATATGAATTTACCTCCATGTACATATTCAGAGCTGAATTTGGCTACAATCATAAATATTTACAAATACATTCAGTTTAAGATCTACGATCCTACACTAATATGTTTAAAAGTATCAAAAATAAATACATTTAAATTAGAATGAAAACACATTTATATTGTGAAGTTGCAATTTAGAACATAATTCTATGATATTTAAAAAAATTAAATGAATGAATTGGTAAGATATACAGAAAAAATTTACCAAAAAAATATTTGGTTACCGTCGGGAATAAATTTCAATCGGAAATAAGAGACATCTCTTGAAAAAGCTGCATAAAATTAATGTGGTTTAATGGTAGCGCATTCTCTCAGCAAGAGAAAGTTGCGGGTCCCGTGGTATTAATTAATTTTGTCGATGTATTTTTTCTGAACATTTTTAATACTAATGTGTAGGTTTTGAATAGGATGAAAAATGTGTTTGATATATTCTCCGATACATTATTTAAGTACAAAAAACTTACATTTAACCTGTTAGCTGCCCAGAAAAAGCCCTAGGTGAAACAGCATGATACCACCGATTGATGGCAAAATTCAAAATTCATAGACTAGCTTTTTCCCAATTTTATTTTTACGAAAAAAACATAAAAACGTTGGTATAACTAAAAAAACAACAAATATGGATCTTCTATTTTATTACAAGCATCCATCGATCGCGATTTCGTACGGTTTTGAGAGGAAAAATTAATAAATAAAAGTTTATAGTGTTGCCAGGCCTTAACGTTCAGGATAGGAAATTATGATTTATTTTGTATTTATTTGGAAGGTCGACTTCAGATTTAATGTGTATTTGGAATGAAACAATTATCTGTCTCCCTTTCAAATACTAGCCTAACCCCTGCACTTGTTGATGGCTGGTTTTCATCAACAATATTGTCACGGTCTTCTTCATCATAGATCTGAACCACAAAATAATCATCCTCAACATCGTTCTCATCATCCAACTCATTATCAGACTCTGCAATAGTAACAAGCATATCGGAAATTCCTAGGAAGTCTGCAATACATCCATCAGCAAAAAAGTCTCACTTCGCCATTTTGTAAAAAAATGTTTGCAAAAAAAAATAATCAAAAATTTGATAACTATAAACAAAAAAATATATATTAGCACTTCACATCACAGTGTAATATTATACTGAAAATCCTGTCATTTGAATAAAGAAGAAATCTGCCAACACAAAATTGCCGGCACCTGCGCGCGTTGTCACGTGGTGCAATGTTTCTTGTCTATGGTATAGCGTGAAATATTTTGACATTTATTAGGCTATCCCTCTCTCGGATGGCGATACTCGTTCTGGGCCTTCTTGGGGTTAAAAATGAACATTATATTTTTTCATATACTTTGAACAAAAACTACCCTCAACCCTCTAAATGAAGCCTCTTCACTCTGCGTAAAGCCCAGGCAACGCCGGATACTTTAACAAGTGCTATATAAATATGTACACCTAGAACTATCTTAAATTAATATGATTATCATCAAAATGTTATTAAAATCAAAAACATGAAGGATATAGTGTAGTGTGATTAAAAAATGAAATAATATGGACAAGTAAAAAATTAACTTAAAATCTCAACTGAATACAATATTTTGTGTAAAAGTGTTTTGAACTGCAATGCAAAAATGATGGAGCAATCATATCCACGAATTATTCCCAGCAGTTTTTGACAAATATTAGACTGCGGACAGATATTTTCCTAGTCTAATGTAAATGCATTGAATATATAAAAATGAAAATCGCCCCTCTGCAACCCAGTGTCGAACGTATCCGTCACAAAAACTTTCCACTGTGACCAGTGACGTATTAATCCATTAATTAATTAATTCAATTAATTTATTTATTGACTTTAAATAGCGACACCAACCGGAGACCTTATTCAGTGACATCTATTGCACAATTCAGAAAAATTGTAAATGAATATTAACATTCATTATTTTTTTTTTGTTAATCTGTACCGTCATCTAGCGGATTTCCTTACCAAAACTGGCAATGACAATAACAATGAATATGGTGACGATGGATGCATACGTTAGCACGTTTATGTCTATTCGACGGGTACCCCAGTATTCATAAAAATGATATTTTAGAATGATTATAACCACTTCCCTAAGCAATCAGGGTATTCAGCAATATAACAATAACAATACATCTACTGCTGTTAAATGTTTAAAAAAACTAAGGTAATTTACTTTTGTCCAGTTTCGAGTGGTATGCCAACCAAAACATTTGCTGCTTCTTTCCAGTTATGGTTCCTCTCATAAATATCAGCGAGATGCTGTCTTATACTGGCCACTTGTTCTTCGAAGGATATTACCCGTGGCTGAACTTTATCTAATGTATAGTGCGAAACCTCCTTGGACACGTCGTCAGGCAGCAAGGTGAGATGTGTGCTGACGTCTGTCAATAATTGTCTGGATATCACAAGACTGACATTTTCATTAACGACTAGAATACAAAAATGAATTTTATACCATAATAAAATTTATTTCTCATATTAAATTAGAAATAAAATCTAGCGACAAAAATACAAAATTAACTCACTTGCTTCAATAAATATTTTAAGGGTCTCCGTTAACTCTTCATATGGGTTATCCAACAAATCTATGAGAATATTTCTATATCTGTAAAGAAGTCAACTATATAAACAGAAAGTCGATTAACACAACATAAGATTTTTATTTTCGTCTGTCTAATACGCTTACTTTTCGGCTTGATCTTTATGAGAACTGCAAGAATTTCCTAGTTCATTGAGACTCTGACGAACATTTGCAAGCGACATAGGCATCTTCGGGAATTTTTATTGAAAACCCTGGATGGCACAAATAATCAGCTTTTGAAAAATATGAGAAATTATTTTATGACAAATTTTGCATGGACATTTAACTACACGCACAAAACGGCAACCAACGGCAACCAAGTTGACAAATTTGACAGAAGTCGACCAAAGTAGCCATAGAAAATACTAAATACAAAAAAATCATAAATTATTATGGTCACAGACCTCATAGAGTTCTTGAAAAAATTATTTTATGGAAATTAAAAATTATTAAAGAAGGGTGCATTCAGCCAAACACTTAGTATGCCCTTTTTATTTCATTTCGTCCAGGAGTATTGAGTGATTTGATTGATTCGGGGACGATTTAAAAAAAATTCCGTGTTTAAATTTACAAAATACATAATAGAAACGGTTTTATAATATAAATTATGATTAGAATAATTGAAAATCAACTTGCTTTCATAGAAATCGATTATCTTCGCGTTGTAACTGTTACGGCCAAACAATACATATAGATAAATTTATTATACGTAGATATGCATATTTTAATCTAAAAAAATTGTTCATTTAAAAATGCTTCAATGAATGGATCTAAAAATTTTTTTTTCGTTTATTTATCTGTTAAGAAATGCTAAGAGATACTAGTGACATATTGCTGCCGGCTACCGCTACAGATCTGGTCCGATTCTTCACCAATGATCCCTCTCTGGTTTCAACGCTTCACAACGACGGTCTTGCTGGCCCACGCGCTCCGAGCGAGACCGCCGACACGCTTCATAATATACGCGCACCTTCCGCATCTTCATTCATTCTATCTGTCTTCCTTGTTCGATCTATCCAACTCAATAAATATCAACACGCCAATCATCTTTCTTTCATTTAACCACCGTCCTAACCCCCAAAGATTCAAGGATACCTAGAGATACAAGTTTGATAAGGTTAGAATGATTAATATGATCTAATGTGTTGGCAAAGCCTGTAAACATTGCATCGACCTGCTACTGTTTTCCCATGTTATCTGCGGTGTAGTCTATAAAAATAGTCAAGTATTTATCCAGAGGGTCGAACTATTCTATTGTACTGAGAAAAATTTTGAAGCCAGATCTTGTAGTATGTGAGAAGGACACTCGGGTTGTTCGGAAATGATCGAAAGTTTTCGAAAATACCCGAACGTAAAGATAGCACCATAAGTCAATTTTCATAAAATTACTAATCATGTAAATTTATTTTATTTTCACACTAATCTGGTTTATTTATAATGGTCGATATTTATATCGTGTTTTGTTTATTTAAAAATGTTGCGTTGTCATTCTTTGAGATGTTTTTAATCGTTTTAAAATCGTCAAAGATAATGTAACGTTAAAACTCGTTATATATTTTTATTTACTGAATTTACGAATTTAATGAATACGACCAAGTTTGTAGGGATTCGTTACTAAATTAAACAGGATTAGATTTGCTAGATAGTGGATAGTTACGGAAACAAAAGTATGGCGAATGTTTCCGTAAAATAAATACTATGTAATTTAAGTAGAATTTCTCAAATTTTAATCTCGAAAAATAAAAGTATGTCCTTAAATGATTTAACGCCAAAACAGCTAGCCAGGCTTGTAGCAGCAGCCGGCAGCGCTGTCGCTAGCGTCGATTCCAACTGAGATGGCGGTGGATTTGAATTCCGGTCGCTACACATATAATAATTTTTACATTAACAGTGCACGTGCACACCAGAAAGTACGATTCTTGTATTCAAAAGTAGAGATAAGTAGTATTTAGAATATGAGATAATCACAATAAATTAATAAATGTTATTTTCCATTTCATTTATTGGTTACCACTAAAAATTACCAATTTATTGTAATACTGCCTTTTGGTAGGTTTAATATTTGATAATTTTGCAAGATACCTTATTCGAATAGACAAATATCTATTCTTATTAAGGAGAATACATTCTTATTGTTAAGTTGTAATTATTCAGAACAAAGGTTTGTGATGTTTTAAATACTAATTTAATCTATTTGTGGCGGACAAAGCGGAAGCGTTCGAGGAAGGCCGGACTGCGCCGCCCGGCGGGCATGACACACATGCACCACAGATGTGCACCAACGCATGCAGCAGAAGAGGCGGTCTGCGAAACAATAGGCGCCCAGTACCCGAACCGATCACATCCTCACTCTCACCTTTCACTAACTGTGCATCGTTTTTCCATAACCTTTACGTATTCTGTATTATTTCTTGCTCTCGGTGGCTTCTCCCCGATGAGAATAAACAATTTCGGATAAAAATGGTTTTCACCAGAACACAACCAACCTCCCACGAATTAATTATAAATATAAAAATATTATTTTTACGCAACCGGGACTCGAACCTGGATCTCTATTTCCAATCCGGGAGGTACACTACCAATTGTGTTTTAGCGCCAGTATTTTTCATGACAAATTTTCGAACCTATATGTTACACTTTGTCAAATGAATACATCTAAAACAATATTTTTCGACAAAATTAATTTTATATATATGTATATTTATAATTAATACAATAAATTAGTATTAAAAATATCTATTCAGCACAGCTCTCAACAACTGCAGTTGGTAATTATCTAGAGGATGCGTTTCTTCTAATTAACGTTTAAACTATCAAAGAAATTTAGAGTTAATAATCTCTTTAACGCTTTTGATACTAAATTATCTATATTATTTGGAAAGGTGTTTTGTAGTGTATCCCTTTAATAAAGTTTTTAGCATCGATTCTGGTCATAAACAGATATCAATAACATCTTGAGATGAAAATAATAACTCTCCTTTATCTTTATGTATGATAAAACTATGGTGAATTGATTTTTCGTTGTCAAAGAGACTGTACACAACTGTTCGCACAACGAATCCACCAATATAAGAAATTATTTGCTTATAAATCATGGTCAGTAATATTTTTGTAAATATCATGAATAAATCTGATCTTAAAAAGTTTACTGAAATTATAAAGAATCGAATTTGCTGATAATTTTGAACCAAGCCTTTAGACCCACTTTGTAAACTGTATAACAAACGCATTTTAATTGGATCATGATTGTTAATAATTAAATTATTATGTTGTAATGAAATTCCAAAAACATATCTCGAAATTTTTTAAAACCTCAAAAATCAGTACTATTAAAGTTCATGGGTAACTTGTTTTTTCATACTTTTTCACGTATTAAGATTTGAACGCTAAAACAAAATATCACGAGCTTCTTACATGTAAAATGTCTAGTATCTAGATTAGGATGGCGAACTTTTTTCCACAAGCATGTCAAAATATACGTCCAATTCTAAAAAAATCTTAGTTATTTCGTGTCGTAATACATAATATGAAAAAAAAGTCCATTGGGTTTGATTATATTTAAAATAATACACTTAGGATAATTTTCAATTAAATCAGTAAGAATAATATTTAAGAAATATATTATACATATACCCAGTACCCGATGTTGCCCGGGATTGAGATTTAGTTATAATTTAAAATAGGAATTTAGGGAAGTTGGTGCCTTTGTTTTTGCTGGCCCTAAATATCTAATAACGTTTCACACAAAATTTGATTTTTCGGGGAACTGTGGTGGGGAATGACTATATTTTTCTCAGGATCGTCGAAAACTACTGAACCGACTAAACAAAATATGGATGGTTTTTAATATAATACACATTTATATTGGGTGGGAAACGAAATGGATAGCAAGAGGAATGGTATTTTTCTAGGATTCTAAATAATTACTTTGCAAAATTTGGTTATGATCGGTCATAGTATATAGGATTGAATAGACAACAAACAGACTTTCAGTTTTTTTAATATATTTTGTAGATAAATTTATATAATTAGATGTGACTTTTGTTGTCGTTTATCTAATATTAATTTATTTATGCGTAGTTTATAATTCTATAAATTTTGTGGTCAAATCTTCACTGGGGTTTCTTTTTGTTGATTTAAGAAATTCATCGAATATAATCTTACGTAAAAATAGTGTTAAAACAATCAATTTTTCATTCAGTTAAATGCATAGGTTATCAAGAGCCGTTAATTACAATACATATTAACTTTTTTTTTCAGAGGGCTCTATTTTCAATTTCAACTAATTTCTCTTCTAATTTTAGAAACAAAAATTCTAACATTATTATAGTGTCATCAACATTATTTTGCGTTTTGTCTCTCATTCATCTCTCATTTCATCGTCTTTCATGTTGCTGAAGTTATGTTCGCTATCGCTAATAGATATAATATATCGCAGAACTAAACGTATATTACTTAGTACCTACGTAATTTTTAACCAATAATATTTTGTGGTAAATTGCTATATGGCTAGTAACAATAAAAATTTAGTTGACTTTAGTATTTGCGTGTTGGCATCATTGTGAGCATAAATTGAAATGGGCGCTTTGAATTTTGATGGTATTTTGAATATGTTCTAACTTTCACAATTTATTTCGATAACTATTGCTCCTAGCTTGGTTTAAATGATCATTTTTACGCTTTTCGGGATTATGTAATAGATATTCTACGTTCAAAAGACATAGCAAACATTTCAGTATCTTTGGTGAAATCTTGTTCGTCAGAAGTGGCGTATTCACGTATATTATTTTGTATTTGACAATTCGAGCTAAAATGGCGGCCAATTTCAAATCTCACATATTCTTTCTGTAAATAGCAGCTAACATTAAATCGGAAAGTATGTTTATTCAATGTCCATCATGATTTGGTGACACATTACACAAATATCCATTTTTAAAATGGATCAACAACTTGATGAGTCCCTTTGCTTGGATGACGGAGCTATTGGGGTAAGATGATCTTTGTTGATAATTTTGGCAATGTTCAAATATCTTAAAAGTGTTTGTTAATAATAAATAATGTTTGCGATATATTTCTTAAAGATTGAATTTAATGGAGAACAAGAAGTAGTCACGACATCTGACTGTAGTTTTGACACAAGCAATCCTAATTTTGGAAGTGAAATAGATGAAGAAATGGAACTTGGACAAATAAGAGATGACCATGAGATGGATGCAGAAAACCAGATTATAGGTAGTGACACTATCCATAGTTTCACTGTTGTAAACTTTTGTATGTTCTGAAGCACCAAGATAATTAATTTTCTTGACATTTGATTCTTCGGATCTCAATATGAGCATCAAATGAAATTCACACTATGCATTTTGAATGTCACATTCTCATTAACAGAGCGTTTGACATACTTAATATTATTTGGGCTTAATAAAAATAATGAGTATATGAACATAGCAAACACTGATTAATTTAATAAAGTTTTATCTTAAATGAATTTATATTATTCAATTTTATTTTTATACAATTCAAAATGTTAAAATTTCCATTTGAATTGACATTTTCTAATTCTTTTTCATATTTTATTTTTTTTGAAGAAGACATTGAGTATGCGCATGAAGGATCTTCAGCAAATGACATGCCCAACCTCGGGGGTGAAGAAGAGGTCCTAGCTGAGCAACAGCAGGTTTTTAATTGATATTTTAGTTTTGATTTTTTTTATTGATATATATTCTAAATTGGCAAATGGGTATTCCAGTTTTTTAAGGCAAAAATTATTATCTGCTATTTACATATAGGTATTAATTTTTTTCTTAATGTTTATATTTTTTAATATAATTATATTATATAAACAGTTTTAATATCAAGCCCCTTTTTGGTATCACTTCACACTTTAATTGTTTTGTTGCTGTCATTGTGCTGGACCACAAATGTACATTCTGTAACATGCTATGATTTAATAATGTTAAATAATCAAGAACGCATACTTGATACTCATACGAATGAGTCGGAAGATAATTATTTTTATTATCTTGAAAATTTTAAAAATCTCCAGACAATTTTTCATGGAACAATGTCAGTGGTGACTGATCAAAACCATATTGATAAAAAATATCTATGTAGCCTTTTGCACTATTGGGGCATTTCTTTTAATTTCTGAAAAAATGTTTTATGGGCCACATAATGAGATCTTATCATAATAATTAATTCATACTTAGGAAAGTATTGTTATTATTCCAGTTATCTAACAGGTGTAGTTTACAGATGCCTAGAAATTCCGTCACTTTTATAATTGCCTTAGTACAATCATTAGCTGGCATTTAAAAATTATAATTTGCTATATTTTGTTAATAATGTAAAAATATATATTTTACTGTAGTATTTACCGATCTGTGAACTGACGCTTCTACGTACCTGTAAGCGGTATTTAAATGTATTATGATGTTCAGATGTTCCAATCAGCAGGGCTCCGGCACGGGAGTGGAAAATAAAAACAATTAATTCAGAATGGTGCTCACTCAGTGTACAGCGTTTAATTAATAAAATTACATCGATAACAAGTTAGCAATGTTACGTTAATGTCATATGTATGGTGGACACCACAAATATAATAAGACTACTATATTCCAAGTTAATGTTACACTATTTTCATTAGACATAGACATAAATGGTAACATTTTTGGCATATATCACTATAAAAGAAAGCCTCTTTATGCACCGCTTTTCTTTTGCAAATAAATATAAATTATTACTCTTTTTTATAAATTAATTATTACTAAATGATTAATATTTTTTATTCCTTTAAGGTCCATTTATCTTTGGAAACTCACGGTGATACTCGACAAATATTAGATATTGCGGAGACGAGCCGAGAAATGATGCCCGCAGAGCTATTAACTCACAAAGTGGCTAGAATGCCCAGTGCATCCACATCGACAATGCAGCAAGCATTTTCTTTTCAGGTCCAACCTTATTCTAATTATTCCAACCTATTATCTAAATATTGTATAGAAATAAACCAATCATCTGTAGTTTTGTTTAAAGAGAGGAACATATATATACCTTACAAGAGAAATTAAATAACCGCAATAGCAGAAGACATTGGTGGCATTTTATAACAATTACATCATTTTTTAGATGTGAGATGTTCACATTTAATGAATATTTTCCATTTATTATATTGTTATTATTATAAATGTTAAATAGTATTTGGAGATTTCATAGCAGTTTTTTTTCTGTTTGGTTAATTCAAACGTGTCTCTGTTCAGTCCCCCGAATTTAAATAGGTCTATCTAGCGTAACAAGATTATATCATAGGCTAAGACAGTACTTTGAATACTCCTTTACTTTGTATTTACATCTCGCAGTCAGTTCAGAAGTTACAAATAATGATTATATTTTTCTTCTGCAGACATTTCGAGTAGCCAACAATTCATCATTAAAACCTGTTTCCATCGCTCCTAAACCGGTCACCATGACAACGTCGGGCTTTGCAAATGTGAAGAAGATTTCCCTATCTGACTTACAATCCAGATCTGGTGGGATTATAGGTAAATATTATTATAAAATACAAATAATATTAGAAACAGTGTGCGAATCTGTGGGAACCAAATTGCAATATTAGGTTTAAAAAAAAATTAATCCCCGGCAAGCCAGGAAAAATGTTAAAAATTATTAATCATCCAGCACTTAGCTTAAAACCCTAATAGTACATTTTCAAATTTTATGTTTTCCTGCAATTTACTATTTGTTACTACAATTTATTATTTTTTCATAGGTACGGAGATGTCAGGAAGGCAGGTGGTTGTAGTGCCGGGTGGGGGTGCTCGACTCAAGGTGGTCGGGGGCACAGTGGGCGTTGGTGGGGTAGTGCGAAATCCCTCTCCACAACTGCTGCAGTTACGCCAGCGTCCCACACCTCCTCTTACCAAATTAACCCTCGCACCAGGTGAGCCTTAATGTAATTCTTAGGTCCATTTTTTTTGCTTGCAAAAGAATGTCAGAGACCTTGACCAGTTGACTGCCCAACAATGTAAAAATAAATCCATTTAAGTTTTAGATTTTTTCTTTTTCATGGTTCATAGTTTGGTTTTTACTATGTGACCTTGGGGGAAGCTAAAAATGTTTATTCCGGATGGCTAACTGGTTAAGAAGTAATTAGCGTGTATAAGAAAGTGCTTTATTTTTTAAGAAGTGAAGAACATCAGGATTGAATCCAAATAAATTTTCAGTGTATCATTGAAATGAATTGAATAACAGTAGACAGATTATATTATGTTATTGTATTCTACTATGTAATGTTAACATTTTGCTTTAACAGCTATTGAATCAACAGGGGCTGTAGCGGTTCAGAAAAATGCTCCCGCACGCTACATTAGCATTCAACAAGCGCAGCAAATGGGTTTGCTCTCTGGTGGAAAAATTACACAAGTATGTTCTTTGTAAATTTGAACTATTGTAAAATCTCGGTAATTTAGAATTCAGAAGACTGACAAAAACAAAATTTTTAATTTTATAGAACCGCACTTAAAAAAAAAATAATTTCCTAAATCTATTAAAAAAATGATTTGCGAGATTGATGGAAAATCAAAACATCGGAAATACAAAATAAATATCAAAATGTTTGAGTATAATAAAAAATTGCAGAAATTACATAAAAGTCTGGTATAAAAGTAAGCAATCATAAATGCGCATCCTATAAAAATTCACAACTAATTTATTCATGTGTAATAATTTAAAGGCAGGAAATGGATCGGGAGGAATAACATGAAATATTGGTAAATATTTAAGTCAACCACACAAATTGTGCTGAATAAGGATTTGATCAAATTACACAAAGTTAAAATGTATTACTTTATAAAGCAAGAGATTCAGAATATTATGAATTACCTTTAATTATTTTAAAATTAATGTCGCTTTTATATGAAATTGATTATGTGAAATATTTTGTATTTGGATAATTTTCAAAATATGCTGAATTTTGAATTAACGGGCTTCTACTATATGGTGCTACATAATCATTTTTAATGATAAGATTCTACTCTATGGTGATAATCCTTTTTATATTTTAAATACTTTTGTTTAAAATTAATTGTATATTTTACAGTTGGTAGCTGTGTCTCCTACCAAGCAGTCTCTAACTACTTCTACGCCAATAGTCCGTCCCATGAGGCAAAACCTTCAAAGTTCAATAAAGTCTCCTACCAAAATATTACCAGCTCCTCCCCAAGGTATGTACCTTTATTTTTAATAATGTGCTTGAGTTTTTTACTTTCATAATTTACTACATTACATTTATGTTTAAATTGCACCACAAGACGCATCCTTTAATTATAGAATATGTAGTAATAAGTTCTACCATATGCGCCACTGGTGCGCTCACTATTAAGGGTGTACTTTCATTTTTTCAACAAATGTTATTTGTTACGTAAATCTCGCTAGAGAGGAAAGTTATTATAGAAAGAGATGACAATAAAATTGTTGATTTTCTCGCATTCGAGACAAATGTCAAAAATAACTCATATCTAGAGACTTATCCACGTTTTTTCATATTCATATTATGGAATGAAATAAAATGTGTGTTGTCATTTGAATTAAAGTACCTAGTTGATATATATGAAAATATTTTTGAAAATATATATCGGACACTTAAGGACCCGCCCCTTTCAATAATAATTCGTCTTTTCGCGTTTTTTACAAAAATGTGGGTTTTTATTATTAATTTGTATCAGATTTTATATGTATACACTTCATTAGACTTTTTTTTTTAAGGAATATTATTTTAATGTGCAAAAATCAAATTTAAAATAAAACAAAATGACATATCTCATGAATCAATTATTGCATCTTTAAATGTTTGAGTTCAGCTACTATTCTTGCTTCTTCGATACTTATAATTTTTTACTTAATTTTAATTTCTGTTAACAATATTAATGTAGTTTTTTTAATGTTAGGAGTCAATAATGCCAGCAAAATGATATTGGCGGCTGCCCCCCAGAGTGTGGTCATCAGACCTTCGACCAACAAACCGACTCAAGTAAGAAATCATTTCAAATTTACCACATGTTCTTGTAAATATATACCATATATACATATATTATATATCGTCGTGATAAATGCAATAGCCTGTATATTTAAAAAAATCTCAATTTCATTTTATTGCACCATAGTGATCAGCTCATTGTGATGTAATACACAACTTACGTCGAAAGGTGATATCACTGTTAACAGAGAGCAAAATCAATTAAGATAATAAATTTACGAAAAAACGGTGAGATGGGGTAGTTTTTTTTTGGTTGATATTTTTGATGTACATACAGCCTATTACATTTACCACGATGATATACAAATTAAATTAGAAAGATATATTTATTAAAATATATTTGGTTGCTACTGGAATTCGAACCTGGACATCTTCCCATCCAGAGAAACGTGTTATCATTCTACTAACAATCGATTACGTTTTCAACAAATTTTGAACTTATATTCTGTATATTTTTATAATTGATACATCTATTATTCTATTTTTAAAAGCAATCAACATTATATTGCGATGAATCCCAAATACCTTTGAGTAATATATGCTAGGGGACGCCATAATTAAAATGTGTTTCATTAAAAGTATTTTATATATTATTTAGATTTACCAATTGAAGGGTAGAAGTGGTAAAGGTGTGTGTACTACAATTTCTGAATATACATAGTTATTTATGCCATTGGATAGTATGTTTCAAGGCTTGTTATTTAACTCGTTTGTATTTATAGATTTTTTTAATTCCCCAAGATGCCACTCCTGACAAGTTGTATCTCTGGCGATCAGGCGATAAAGTTTATATAGTTATGTTTTAGGTTCTATACATGTTTCATGTAATTAATGACACTTACGAGAACGTTGTTGTTTTTCTTCCATGTGAAAGTTTTTCACAAACAACACAACCTGCTTTCAACACGGTACTGCAAACCAAAATGTACTTAATTGGCATAGCACAACATTTAGACACTTTTGTTTGAGCTGTGGAATATACTTGAATGTCAAATTTTTCTATATCAATAATAAATAAAAACAGGTTTTGAAGATGGAAGGTTCAGTGGGGCCCTCAGGTACCCTGCTCGCCAGCATTCCAGCGGGACAGAAAATCAATCCACAACAGATTCATCAAATAAATATTCCCGGGAAAGGGGTGAGTAAAATATTTTTTTTTACGAAATGAGACCTTGATTTTCTATGTTTTATTATGGCAGGGACAGGACAGGACAGGACAGGACAGGGCCATTCTCATATCTGAGTTTGATGATGGATTACAAATCTCTTTTTTTTGTTGTAACCTTTTCTGTGCGAAGGAGAAAAAATATTAGTGTGTTGTAAAAAAAAAAGATCAGTAGACTCCCGATTATCTGGGATAGATGGTGAAAAAAAATCCTGGATAATAAAAGTTCCCAGTTGATCCGAAAGTGTTAAAAAAAGATTCAAATTTACAAAAATCACGCATATGTGCGCCTACTGCTGTCTGAGAGTTGCGCATGTGTGTTTGTACAAACGCAAATGCTGACTGGGATGTTGTAAGGTTGTCAAATAAATATCACCATAAATATTTTTTTACATAATTATTTATTTCATTACAATAAAAAAAGTTAACAAAGAATAATAATAAATAATAAAAATAAATAATATGCCCCTTTGCTGGTTTTTGATGATATATTTTGAATATTTCTCTACACCATTATTTTCAGCGAGAGTGCTGGCATCCTACTGCTCCAGGTAGTTAAGAAATGATTTAGTGGTTTATATTTCGGGGACATTGATTTTTTCTGAAGAAATAAACTCGTCTTCCTCTTCATTATTGTTAGGATGCATGATATCATTTGTCACATGTAGTAAAATATCTTCGTCATAATCGTCATAAAATATCTCCGTCACTCCGTGATCAGTTATACTTTGGTCTGAATGAAGTCAATCACATACCGATTGCTCATCAACATACTGCACCCCTCAATTTGTCGCAAATTTCAAGACGCTTATTCTTCATGATTTTGATTAAAATTGAGAAATTGTTCATCACATCCAATCTTGTTTAATCAGCGATTTAAATTTACTCCGGCATAAAATCTTCAGTTTTTATTAATGCTTGAAACTTAAAGGTGAATTCTCATGTAGTTAAACCATCGTTGTTTAATTTTTTTCCATGAATGGTAATTTGTTGGATGCTGTGCCTCTATTTAAACCATGTTAATCATCCAGAAGACGTGTTATTATTTGACATCCGGAAGAGGTATTATTTGACGGGCATGATTTGCAGATTTGCCAGTCGCAATGAGTCACTGGTCGGGAGTGCACCGCGCGTTCGCGGTTGAGTAATATTTAAAGCGCGTTGATTCATTGGTTCGTGCACGTCACGCTTTTTGTACTCACTTAATATTCAATTAGTAAGTGATGGACCGAGCACACAACTTATCTGGTGTTGGCTTCAAAAGTTCAGACAAGAAGGGACAACGGTTAACCAAACTCCTCCGGACCATCAACGTCAGCAGCGACGCCAGAACATGTGGCTCAAGTTTGATGTGAAATTATGCGCAATCCGCGTAAATCGATAAGGAAGATTACAGCCTGTACTGGAATAAAAAATCAACAGTGCACATTATTTTGAAAAAGAAACTACAGTTTCACCCATACAAACTGCTAATCTGCAGTTTCTCAACGAAAATGACTATTCTTAATGTGAAAAATTAGCGAGAACGATCCTGGAACGTTTTGGAACAATATGAACGCTTAGAAACATATTGTTTACTGACGAAGCACATTTTCATATTGATGGCTATGTTAATAAACAAAATATGAGATACTGGTGCTCTAACAACCCAAGGAAACACCATCAAAAACGTTTGCATTGTCCAAAAATGACAGTGTGGTGTGCAATTTCTGCCCGAAGGATAAGCCCTTATTTTTTTAACCAGTGAGAGACAGTCACTGCTGATGTGTATTGTCAAATGATCGACAAGTTTTTGGTACCGCAACTGCAGCTGTTTCCCGGGTTCAACAACAGAAAGCAATTTCAGCAAGACGGGGCCACTCCACACACAGCTAGAGTTTCAGTGGAGAAGCTGAGGGGAATTTTTCCCAATAAATTAATCAGCAAGTATGGAGACATATCCTGAGCACCTCGGTCACCGGACCTTACACCATGCGACTTTTTTTTGTGGGGATATCTTAAGTTGAGAGTTTACAGAAACAATCCTCAAACAATTCAGGCCCTACAAAAAAATCCCCTCCATGAAGTTGCTGCCATTGAACCAATGCTTTACTCTTGCGTGTTCGCAAATTTAAGAGTCTGATTGCAAGAGTGTCTTGAGAGAATGGACGGCATTTAGACAATACTGTTTATAAAACACATCATTAAACTCCATTTTGTATAAATAAAATATGAGAATAACATTGTAGTTTTTATTTTTTTTATTTAATATTAAACTTGAAAATTTTCCACTGGACACCCTTTATAAAAAAAGTTACATAATCATGATTACAGCATGAATTTAAACAAACAACTTGTTTAACCTTTACCATACAGTGATATAAAATACTTGTACGCAGCCATGCTGTCAACTCGTGTTACCGTAGGAAATTAGAGTTCTATTAGTCTTTAAAATGTGAAAAAATGGTTGGTGCCATAAATTTACTTTAAGTATTGAGCATTAAATATTTAAAAAAATATGTAATATTATAATTCGAAGTATTCATCAAGTTCTGTATAGGAGGTTGCATTTTTTAATACAACCTTCCGTTTTACTTATCTTCATTTATTTAGTGAGAAAGAGATACCATTATATTTGTATGTTAGTTATTGTTTCACTGTGAAAATAATGTGTGATTTCTTTCTGTCTTGCCACAAATGATGTTTTTGTCAACGTATTAATTTTACAACGCATTGAATTAAAAATAATTATTTATGTATGATTCGCATTACATAATTGATTTTACACTAGTCATTTCTAAGCGTAAATATTTTCCTTCAAATTAACTAAAATATGAAGTGTATGTTGCGTATATTTACCGAAATATTATAGATTTAATTAGTGAGGTAGACCTGTGTTACTGCATGGTTTGGGAAGAGTTAAAATTTTTTATTATAATGGACTATCTTTACATACCATTTTTAATAACATCATAATCGTCAACACCGCCATTCCTCTGCTGTATTGAAGTTAGCAACAAAAATTTCCAACGCTTTTAAAACTTTGTTTTGTAATGGTCGCGGTGGCATTTCGCACTCACCTGTGACATTTTGTTCTTTATCTTCTTACTCCTTTTCCCTCTTTAACATTTTTCGCCTTTCAATGCTAAAGTTCTATTTATCTTGTTTAATATTATAGACAATGTCATTGATGGGGTCGCGTATTTCTCTTTTAATTTTGTTTTGGATAATATTTTTTGTCAATCTCTTGTATTGGTGCTATTTTCGAGAATATAAAATTGTCAATCAAAATCATAAAAATCTTTTATATTTACAGTAAAACCCTCTAATACATTTTCCAAAGGACTATCAAAAAAAAAATTTCTTAAGCAGGATAACATAATAACAGTGTTTTAAATATTGCCATGATTTATTTGAACATAACATCTAATATTGTATTTTAACTAATATTACACTTATATTATGATAATTAAGAAATGAAAATATTTTATTTATAAAAAAAACTATTAAAAAAACAATTTATTATTAAAAAATTACCTATATGAATATATATTTGAAAATCACCTAAGAGAACTATTTAACTACCTAAATAAAATAAATTGACATAGCAAAAAGTAAAAGTAGAACCACTGATGAGACCTAAATGAAAAATTTGCAGCTTTTTTATGGTAAATTAAGGGTAGGTCAAAGGTATAAGGAGATAAAATACATATGACAAAAGATGTCACCTGTAAGTGCCGGTTGCGTCAGTCCGACGAAAGTTCATTATATTTACAAAATGTAAAAAAAATTGCATGACAAGACGTATCGTATATCTTCCTGGCCAACTTGAAGAATGTTCATTTAAAAAAAACTACCATTTGTAAACAAACCTGTTGGACTGCGTACCTAAATTTTGTCCCTATTGATAATTTTTACATAATTTATTTGTACACTCAACATATCGAGAAATCACTGCAATGTCAAGAACTGCGAAAGAATTATGTTTAAACATGGAATGTTGCACACAGGATTCCGCCTCACGACAGGCTCAGGAATTCCACTGGACGAATCGTTACGATTCAGCGGCCCTGAAAAGGGCCTTTTCTTATTCGGTCCAGTGGCGCCAAGCGGGCCGATGGGCGCTGAGCGCCAGTGGCGGGCTCCGCAAGGAGCCAGCCACCACGTACCAACTCACGGTGGCGGAGCTACCAGCGAGTGGCACAGGAGCGGTTTGTCGCTCACCATGGGCCCGCGGGGGCACATGGTGGGGCCGCAGGCGGCCCTCGGTGGGCTGCCCATTGTATTTTGTATGGGGCGACCGTCCACCGAATGTAATTGTTTTGTGAATTTAGATTTCGGACGGTCGCCCACATTTGTAACCTTTGTCGTGGATATCGCGAGCTAGCTTGATAATTAATGTTTAATGCTCGCGATATCCACACACACTTGTATTGTTTTGTATGGGGTGATCACCCATTGAAAATAATTGTGTAAATTACGGGTGATCACCCCCCACGCCCTTTTTATTCCGTGTTAATTGTTTATTGTGCAATAAATGACTTGATTATGTTGTGGATATCGCGAGCTATGTATTATTGGTATTTGTTAATTGCTCGCGATAATCCACAACTATTTTGCATTTTATTTGTTCTATGTCTGGATCCCGACTTTGGCACGGTATTAAAACCGCGCGTTGTCAGGCTCCGAATATTGTAGTTCGATGGACCGCCGCATGGCGGCGGTCGCGTAGCAGCGGTCAAGTGATGGGGGTTGTGAGCCCCCCCACCATTGCTGGCCATGTCTGGTTGATACATGAAATAAATAGGGGGGGTACCGCTGCCGAGACGGTCAGTTCTCGTCTGCGGCCCTCCAGAGCAACATCTCTCTGCCTTTTACTTCTCTCCTGCACACATCGCCTCCTGCGAGCCTCGCATTTGTACGAATAAAGCAAAGCGGAGTACTACCGCCGGCGAAATTGGAGCGCTCGGACTAGCCCGCATTTTTCAATGCGTTCGGCGACATCTGGGCGTTCCCTAGCGGCGGCGTGATTGGGCGACCACTTTTGTTTTGTTGGCAACAATGGAATATTCAGCCTTCCTGAATCTCAGTTCAGTGAATTTATTGTCAGCATTGACATCGACGATGGTAGGCCCGAACTTACAAAAATACGTTAATAGTATTTTTGTCCTTAATTTCAATTAAAATATTTAATCGCAAATATGATGACGTTATTTTTTCTTTGTTTATTTATTTTGTGCTGATGTAAAAAGTCAAGCAAATAAAAAGATCGACTGGTTATATTAATTCAGTTGTCAGCGCCCTGTGGTTTGCTCAATTTTGTTTATTTGTTAATAAATTTTCAAATACGTATCGTATCGATCGCGAAAATAAATATTTTTGTAATTTTATTTGTCAAGAAATATTGATCAAAGCTGAACCAGAAGTGGTTAAAATGAAGCAGCTCCCAATGAAAGCAGTTCCCTGTGGTTTCTCCGAAAATGGATGCTATCAGATTTTGAGCATTATAATAGATTTTTTTTTATGAGTTAAATTAATCAACCGGTTTTGAAAAATACCTTTTTTTTTTATACAAAAAAAACATACTTTTAATTAGTTATTTATAGAGGAAAAGGTATTTTCCGAAACCGGTTGGTGTATTAAATTTAACTCATAAAAGTGGTTAAAAACAAAGTTATAAATAATATATATTTAAATAATTTCGTGAACTACAAGTGAGGGTACTAGTTGCAAAGTCAACAACCTCCATTATTATTTGTTGTAACTTTTAATGCAGTTGTCTTTTCATACAATTTTTAAAGTGTTAATTTATGAGCAATCAAACGTTAACTCATTTATATATTAATTGGTTATTCAAAATCAGTGTTAGTTGCTTTTGCCACTTTTTCGCTACTCTGAAATTTATAAGGCCGCCAGTATGGAAACTAGATTATTTTTGGAAGAATATGTTGTATTTATTTTGTATTTTAAATCAGATTATGGGAATTATCATTTATAATAAGAAATGCATTAATAAATATATTGTTCTTCATGCTCCTATCAGATTTTCATGTTTTCTCCAAATAAAAAATTTGGAGGTAGCTGAGATTACGACTAAGTAATAACTATAAGAAGAAATATAAGCACCTTGCATTAAAATTGTTGGTTAGTTGGTTGAGTACTGCTATGCAGGTCCGCAATATTTTATGGGTCTACTAAATTACGAGTCGAAAATGTTCAAGGAGTATGTACAAATACTGTACCGTTACAGAAAATACTATTGAGATTTACAAAATCATGTTAAACTTCAAATAAATTTACTTCGAAATAAATATTTGCGAAATTGATCCATTATTTTATTATTCTATATCATTGTTTCAGGCTGTAAATCGTCTAATGAAAAATAGTCTATGTGCTCGAAGCTCAATGAGCTTTATCTTTTTAACTAACGTACCGTTACGTCGTTTCTCCGTGGGAGTAGGCAGTGAGGATAAAACGTCACATTCTTCTATCCTGAAACACAATTTTCGCCTCATCAACATGAATACATCTTCTTATACAAGTTTGTTGATTATTGAAGCTTCCACCAGAACTATTTTCCAGTATCTGGTTTACTTGGTCGTGCCAAGTTTTCCGTGGACGTCCTCTATTTTTGGTGTTATCAATACTTGTGCCATATATCGTTCTAACCATTCTCTCCTCATCCATCCGTTCTATATAACCAAACTACCTAAGTGATCCTTTTTTAATCTTACTCACTATGCTAAGGTCAGATTTAAATTCTTTCTTTTCTTTTTTCTTCATTCTTTACTCTGTCATAAATGGATCTGCCATATATACGCCTAGTAATCTCATTGCCAATGCATTAAGTCTACTTTAGTTTGTCTTCTGCCAGCTACATGCCTCACTTCCATACATCGGTGTCGGTACCAGAACTTTATTGTGTGGCGCTAGTCTTACCTCAGTTGACAAGTTCCCAATAATTATTTTTTGTATTTAGTATATAATTTGGAATCAATAAAATATTTTAATTAATCAAAATAATTGCATAATTACGATTTTTTTAATACTTATATCTCTGACATGATTGAAATTAGGCACATGAAGTTTGAAAATTTTCAACACGTATTTTTAATACATATGTATCTACTCCTAAAATATGATGTTACACTCAGTATACATAATAAGATTACATACAATTTATTCAGACAATTATAAATACAAAATTTGAAGAAGCAATTCGATACTTTGAATTCCCTAAATAAATTGAAGGTTCAGGCAGAGTATAATTAGGGTAATATAATAAAGGGTTTTTCAATAGGGACGCTCAAACTTTCTTTCAACAGGGACAAGAAACTACGCCATATTTCTTCAATTTTTTTGAGGTTAACACTCGTACTTAGTTGGCAAATCATCATGGAGCAGTACACACCGGAGCAACGCTTGCAAATTATTCAAATCTACTACCAAAATTCGCGTTCGCTCACCGCCATTGAAAAATCAAATTCCATCGAAAAATCATCTTTAGCAACGAAGCTCATTTTTGGCTCAATGGATATGTAAACAAGCAAAATATGCGTTATTGGGCAGGCACCAATCCACACGTGCTTCACGAAACACAATTGCATCCCGGAAAAATCACTGTTTGGTGTGGATTACATGCCGGAGGTGTCATTGGACCATATTTTTTTGTTGATGATGCTAATCGTCATGTTACTGTGAATGGTAATCGTTATCGCTCCATGATAACTGATTATTTTTGGCCTCAATTGCAAGGTATGGACTTGGCCAATATGTGGTTTCAACAAGACGGCGCTACCAGTCACACGGCACACGCAACAATTGACTTATTGAAAACCAAATTTGGTGAGCGTGTTATTTCGCGAAATGGACCAGTTCAATGGCCGCCTAGATCATGCGATTTAACACCATTGGACTATTTTCTTTGGGGCTATGTTAAATCTTTGGTCTATACCAACAAGCCGGCGACGTTACAAGAGCTAAGAGAAAATATTGAACGTGAAATTGGTGCGATTCGGGCCGAATTATGTGAAAAAGTGGTGGAAAATTGGATTCAACGATTGGACTTCTGCAAACGTGCCCGCGGTGGTCATGCGAGGGAAATTGAATTTCATACATAATTGCCACTAAATGTACTTCAAAACATAATAAAAAATTTTTAGATTCGTTTTTGTTTTATTTTAAAAAAAAATTTGAGCGCCCTTAATGAAAAACCCTTTATAAGCAAAGAGATGAAAATAAATATTTCAATGCACTACATATTTTATTTTATTTATATGGTATCTGAAAAGACAAGCTTATCTTAAAATGAGGCCTAATTCAATGCGGGTCATCATAAGAGTTAAGTAAATTGTTGTTAATTGTTAAAGTAAAAGAATTTATTTTAACAGTTTTTCTGCCTCCTAAGCAATTAAGAATATTTAAAGGTAGATATTGGAAATGAACCAAAATTACCAATGCAGCTCTAGTATTGTACATGCTGAACATATTATTTATGATGGCCGGGGTTCTCTTTTGTTGATTTTTTTTGGCCTATTCAAATATTACTGTTTTTTGTAAATGAATAAACTTTTATGATACATGGAAAAACCCATTTAAAGGGAGTTAATTTTATTGCACCCATTGAAAGAATACCACACTCATTTTTATAAATGTCAAACAAAATTACTTCTGAGAAAAACATATTATATGGGTTTTTTTATATGGATAAATTGAGTTCAGTCACAAATATTTTAAGTTTTTAGGCAGTAAACTTATTATTTGGAAAACATATTAAGCATGGAAAAAAATATGTAATTTGTATGGGACTTTTTCGGGACCTATTAGGCGGAAAAACATATTAAAGGGGAACTTATTAAGAGGGTTTCACTGTATTTATATTTAATGAAATACAGAAAAGTCTAAGGAATGCAAACCACACATTAGCGAATTTCAAAATGTCTAATACGTAAATATTACAGAAATACAAATAATTGTCTTTACATATAAAACAATGGCAATAAAATAATTAACAAGATAGGAAAAAATCTGAGAAATGCCAACCACGCATTCTTCAAAATGCCTTGACGCTAAACTTAAACAGAAAGAGAAGTATCTATATTAAAATGGATACAAATGAAATAATTTATAAAATACGGAAAAGTCTGAGTCTAAAGTCGGAAAAGTCTGACTCAACCGTGTACAAGCATTTGTATAATAAAATATACAAACGCTATGTAAACAAAAATAATGGTAGTATTAATATGGAATAGAAAATTGACAAGGACTGACATTTGCAGACCAGCAACTGGGAAAATTACATTACCTATAAGGGCACAAAGATAGTATTTGCTATCTTTTTCTAATGTAAAGAAAACGAGCGAGAGTAAAAAGCGTCTGAGCTAAGTTAATGCATCGCGATAAGGAAGATAAAGGTTTAAAAATCGAAGGTGCGTAAGATATATTTCTTATCTCTTTTTAGTATGTATACTGAAAATGAATGAGAAAACTAACAATGAGATTTAACTGTATGCGTTGTAAATCGGAATAGGGGTGGGTACTACCCATTTGGATGGACTTTGACAGGCACACACGTATCGCACACATACTTTTGTCAGTCAGCTGCTAACCTTTTATTGTTAATTTGTAATGCGTATTTTCCAGATTTACGGACATTTGACAAAAAAAAAGAATTAGGCGAAAAATAGATCGACAAATTCATCTGATGGAGGGTAACTATACCAATATTTGATTTCACAAATGCATTGTTATCAGGGGCACTACATACAATCAAAAAAGCTGGGCATTACTAAAGATTCTGGGAAATAAAAATAAATTAAATAATCCTTATCTTATGAAAAGACGTCATAAAATTTTAACAATTATTACCCGGATTAGCATAACCCATGGCTAGATTTTTGTCTAGCCGTTATTCTGAAAAATTGCAAATTATGTTTGTATTATGTTGTCATGGCCATTATTCTACGCATTTTGCCAGAACATACGCGTCGGTCGCGTCTAACTTGTTTATTCAATCCGTATGAGATAAACTACATATTTTCTTACTCAATTTATTAAGCATCTTAAGGCTGCCAATTTCTGCATTTTTCAAACAATTTGAGCTTAATTCGAAAAGGTTAAATCCATACTGAAAACTCCGTGTCATTACACTTTTACATATTTGCTTCGCTAACTAAACTCTTCCACTGTGTATTCCAATGGCCAATTTGCTTCATCTTGTCAAATTGTCAATCATCTGTAAAGTGTTAGAAAGTGTAATACATATTCAAGTCGATTATTACCTTTAATAATGCATCTATCCTGCAAGCCAAATCTGACTCCATGAGATTATTACTCATTTTTAAGATTGAAATCAATGAGATGAGCCATAATATGAAAAACATTTACTATATTTTTATGCAGACAACCATTGATCAAAAAATGTGAAAAGAATGTGCTTTTAAGTTGCAATTAAAGGACATTACACAGGGTTTCGAACCTGATTGGCATTTTTGATACCATAAAAAAGAAATATATTTTCCGTTAAACGACACCTATATCTGTAATTAGTGGTTTTTTTTGGTTGGTTCTGCCTAGCCACAATGCACATGTGACAATTAATATGATGCTATTAGTGCTCTCAGATGTATTGTATGAAAATAGGGATTTAAAACACTTCTTTTTATATTTCATCATCATGTATTTCTGAAATTTGATTGAATTTTACTATTTTTATTTATTCAGGTTCAATATGTGCGATTACTACCAGCTTCAGGCCTCAATCAAAGTAAGGCTTCCACATCAGCAGCCCCCCCGCCCCTCTCTGTCAGTACCCCCTCCACAGCACTCCTCACTTCTCCAAGCAAGGCCAGCAAGTCAACCACTCCACAGATTTTACCAAAGACATTCCTCATCACGGACTTCCAAAGTAAGTGATCTTTTTTTATAAAATAACCAACTGATCTATAATTAATTCATGTATATACAAGAGCTGTATGATAAGTACCCATGTTTAATGACTGATAGAGCCACTGACACAAAATCTGTTTAACGCTATTTTTCGAACGACGTATGTCAAAATTTCAGACAAATTTATCGAGTAGTTTTGTTTTGATAGCTGTTGAAAGTGGGCAAGTTTGTGTTTGTTTGTAACAATGGAATAAGAGCAATATCGGACAGTAATTCGATTCCTTTTTTTGGATGGGAAGACGTGTGAGGAAATCAAAGTGAAGTTACGTGCCGTTTATAAGGACCATGCACTGTCGATGACTACCATCAAATTATTGGTTTAATGAATTCAGGCGTGACCAAACATTCGTTTTTAACGAAGAGCGCCCAAGCCATCCGATTGAAGTGACTATGAGGGATATGGTCAACAAAATCCATGATATTGTGTTAGCAGACCACCGGGTGAGAAGCAGAGAGATTTCTGACATTGTAGACATCTCAATTGAATGCATATAAAATATTGTACATGGACATGGGAAAACTGTCGACGAGATGGGCGCCGCGCATGACTACATCGGAGCACTGTTTGGACATGTTTAAGAGCAATCTGAAAGAGTTTCTGTGGTGTTTCGTGACTGTTAACGAAACATGTGTCCATCACTACATGCCAGAAATTAAAGAACAGTCAATATAGCGGACTTTACTTGGTGAACCTGCTCCAAAGATGGCGAAAACGGTTCCATCGGCTGGAAAGGTCATGGCCAAAATGGCCGCATTTGACGAAGAAAAAAAAGTGCTCTCACTATGACAACGCACCAGATCACTTGTCCGCAATCGCCACAGCAAAATTGATTGAATTACACTACATACAAATTGCTTCCTCATCCACCCTATTCTCCAGCTTTGGCCCCATGTGTTTTCTTTTCTTTCCAAACATAAAAAAATGGCACATCGGAAAGCGGTTTATGTCAAATGAGAAAGTCATCACCAAAATAGAAGCCTATTTTACTGAGTTTGGCAAATCTTATTTTTTGAATGTCTTAAAAAGTTGGAATATCGAGGTGAAAGGAGACTATGTTGAGAAATAAATAAAATAATATATTTACAATGAGTTTCCTTCCCTAACACGGGTACTAATCATACAGTCCTAGTATATGGTAAATTCTAAGTACCAGCAACTGAACACCGAGAATTAAATGAAGAAGCTTGCCTGTTGATTATTTCCACTAGACTCCTCTATATCCTTTGAGCTATTGCAATCCAGTGAGTATGCATTTTCTTTATCCTCTGTTGAGTTTCATATCATTAACTTGGTTATCCTTTGTCATTTTCTGCCGTCATCATAAGAGATAATTAATACCATTTTAATGAACAAGCATCAACCCTCGTTAGTCTTGTGTTGAGTTAATCAATGTTGATTTTGTTTTATCTTACGTCCACTTAGGATCAACATTTTACACTCACGTTATTAATCTGTATTTTATGGCAACAGCTGACCGTCCTAGAACACTTCCAGGATAAATATCGGCAGGAAATGATTAGACGAAACCGATACAAACACTGTTGTGTATGCTTTAAACTCATTTTTTTAAAATTGTAGATCTTTTTATAAATTGTGAATATTAAAATAAAAAATCATAAAAATAATAAATAAATATTTTTACAAAATCGACTTGGAGAATAGTGATAATCATTGTATGCGAGTTAGATGGTACATTACAAAGTTCATTCAGTTCCATAAAATATCTTGCTTTATTTAAAAAATTATTTAAATACAAATTAAATGTATCAATTAGGAAGATATACAGAAAAAAATCAGTTTATTCATTAAAATATACCAAATATTTGTATTTTATTATAATGTTATAAAATGATTAGGGATCTGAGCGAGGAATGAAAAAATCAAGTTGGTGAACTGCAATGAATTATACGATCCTATACTCCATTAATGATTTCTCATAAAATATGTTATTTTGATTCCCTGATGAAAAAAAAATCAATGACTTATGTTATTATAAATTTATTTTTTGTTTAATACTCGGATTATCTGACTATAAATTTAGGGAGGAGTTATAAGAAGCAACAAATAAATCATTTGTTTTCTTTGATGCATTTGATGATAATTTTATGTTTTACAAATATATTTGCAAATAAGCCTGAAATTATGAAAAAATCAAATCAATGCAAATTAATGATTTCTTGTGCAGATGGAGCCAATTTGAACTTTGGGCGATAAAAAAAAAAGTTGCTAAATGTGTATTTTTATTCTAATATATTATATTACATGTAATTGTAATTGTTTTTATTACCAAGCATTCATCCAGGGTAACAACATGCCCTGTGAGTACAGCAATGGTGTTATTTTATTTAATCAAAAGTTTATTAGAAATATGTATTCTTTTTTTATATTTGTAAGTGCCATGTTTTATTTTTAATTGACCTTTATGTGTCTATGCTTTTTGTATATTGTTTTTTAAAAATACGTTATCCACTCAGCAGGGCACTATTACCGTTATGAGAAGAATTTCACTCTTAAATGTTTTTAAATGTTATGTGGTGTACTATACTGAGAATAATGATTTTATAATTGTTAATGTAGGAAATATTAATAAAATCCTGACCTTAATACGGGGGGCAATCAGTAAGTAGTGAGAATGACAACGAAAGGCTCCTGCCTATTTACAACAGAAGTAAATCTTAGCACGTCTAAATTATAATTTATGAACACTTCATCGACCAGAAATTCCAATCGATGATGTGTTCAGAATTTTGTCATTTTTATTTTCTATTATGTATTTGGTAATCCCGGAATTAATGTCATTTTTTTATTTCCAGTGTTATCTACGATTCTTTGCCATCTGTTTACTAGATCTAAAATTCCTCTCTCATAAAAAGCTTTTAGTTTAGAATCGAAGAACTTCGAGAGACCCGATTTCAGTTCTTCGATATTGTCAAATTTTTTGTTCCTTGCGTTTCTAAAGAGCGAAATAAGTGAAAGTCGCTCGGTGTCAAGTCCGGAGAATAGGGTGGATGCAATAAAACATCCCAGCCAAAGTCCTGGATTTTTTCCAGGTAATATCGGCAACGTGCAGCTGGGCGTTATCATATAGAAGATTAACATTCCTCCTATTCACAAGAGCAGGTCTAATTTGTGCTGCAGTAACAGTTTGGCCTCGTTTTAAAACTTCATAATAAATTACACATTTCGAATCCCGCCAGACACACAATAATGCTTTCCGAGGATGTAGTCCTGGTTTCGGTGTTGGAGTTGGAATAAAGGACCCATTTTTCGTCTCTGGTGATAAGGTCATGGAGATACGGGGTAGACTGTTTTGCATATGCTGAGGCGTTGCGCTTTATTGCGATCGGTTAGCGCGTGAGGAACCCAGATACCTTCTTTTTGAACTTTTCCCAGTTTCTCAAGATAGCGATGGGTGTTCGATCGTGATGTGCCGACCTTCTTCGATAATTCATCAATGGTCATCATCGGATTTGCTTCGATTTCCGCCTTTAGAGCTGTTTCATTCGCTAGACGGCGCCGTTCATTTCGAGGCACATCTTTCGAATCGAGATTGCCCGTTCAAAATTTTTTAAACCAACGTTGGCACTTTCTTTTGTCCAGTGTATCACCGTAAATGTCACAAATGGATTCCGTTGCTTCTGTCGCAGTTTTTTTTTAATGAAACAAAAACAGCATACAGCTTTCTAAATGTGTTTCCGAAGGACACGTCTCTGCCATTGTTTGTAGATGGGGTGGAAGAGAGTTTTTTTGTTTAAAAGAAAGGCAAATGATCACAAAGAAGAAAAAAATTACAACACACGTCTTTACTAGTCAACGGACACATAAATACTGAGCCAAAGTTGCCTATTGAAAAAACGACATTAATTCCGGGATTTCCTAATATTGTCCATTTTGGCTTTTTAAATTTTGTAATTTTCTGGTACAATCAAATGAAAAATTACTTTTACATTTTAAATGATTTTTCAAATTCTTATTAATAAACATTTGTGAATTTTTTTATTGCGACTAGTGATAGTTAAATCATTATTTAAACTGATATTGTGACTTATTTATAATTGATTAGTAATTAATTATTAATAATTCTTCAAGCAATAGCACATTAGAAAGTATACCCCCAACAGTTAAATCTTACTTACCAATCATTGTTAAATCTCAGTTACCAATGGTTTACAATCACTAATTGCAACCCTGGATAATGAAGAGTCTATTGGATATTATGTTATCTTATTGAACTGTAATTCCATTAATGATTATTTTTAGTTATGTTTTCTATTTTTGTGATCCAGGTAATCTTATGCAAGTGGTTCCCAATAAGGGCCAGAGCATCATTAGTGCATCAAATCCCGGTACGTCGTTGAAAAAATGTAAGTTAAACTTGTTTTGTCCAAATTTGCCTTTGAAATTAATACTAAAAATTCCTTGCTATCAACATTCAAATTAAAAGATTTAATTAATTAATATTTTCAGGTCCTTCATTTTCTTTCATCACACAGCTAATGTTTTTGTCTATAAATCTTCATTTAAAGTGTTATGGCTTTTGATAAATATACATACTTTTATAACCAAAATATTTGAATTAAAATAGTTTAGACCCCCACTTCTCAAACAATCTTTTTAATTTAAATTTATGTTTAGACATTCAAATAATGTTGAAAAATATAAGCTTTCTTACACTGTGATTAGTCTAGGCTAGAAAGTATGATACAAAAACATGAGTATTATAATAATTTAAACATTTTTTACAGTTGTAGGTAAATCGCAAGCCAAACTAGTTCCCGTATCGATGAATATTTCTCCGACAGTTCAAAAATTGACCGAATCTTCTGCTCCCGTTACAGTGAGTACTTTTCTTTGTCAATTTTAACAGAACTGCTTATGAATGTCGGAGACTGCGGGTTATTCCAGCATTATTGCGCCTGGCTCAGATTCCTGGCCGTAAAATACTGTGAAGCCCTTGTTAATTGCTAACATTTGACAAAAGCAGGGAAAATGACATTTAACCCATCGGCATATCAGCCGCCAAGATTCGGCAGGTGCAAATATTTTACTCTCGCATATCAGCCGCCAAACGTTGGCGGTTGAAGCTCCGACCTCGCGTGGTGTGGTTCAAATTACAAGGATACTTGGCCTAATAAATATTATAATCAGTAAACAAAACGATTTATCACTCAAATGTAACTGTCAATATAAGCGCAGGGTTGTCCTGTCGTAATTTAAGTTTATTTTTTAAGATTACATCGCCGACCTAGTGTGTTACTGAGTTACTTTTTTAAATTTTCAGTGACTATTTCAAAGTATATTGTATCATATAGATGCATAATTAGTTATATGTCATTAATTTTTTTGTTAAAACGTTATTAGTTTTGCCCTATTTGATGAATAATTCGTAATTGAACTTGAACTCCCCATATTCTCAAGTATGAGTCATATTTGAGCATTGTGATTTGTTCGTCTAATTTATATTTAAAAAATTATACTTTTTAGTGCCTTTTTTTATTATTATTTTTCTGTACTATATATTTTCGCAAATTCGCAGTATCTCATAAACCGCTGAATATTTTTCAATAAAATTTTCTGTTATTGGGCGTATTCACGAGATACCACAAAAAACAATAGTTATAGTCGAAAACACCTATTAGTGAACCCATAAAACATCACATTTCAACTAGAGTTCTTCGATTCCCTAAATATAAAATAAAGGTTTTTTTACCTTTCCATATTGTCATAAAAATACTAAAAATATATTTTTTTACACATCCGTAAACATTTTTGTACCCAAACGATCATGAACGATAATGATATGTAATATGAAACAAAGGACTTCATTGATTCAAGATTATTATTTTGATATCTTATTTTTACACATCATGTTTATCAGTCTTAAGCTCTAAAACTATCTTTTATGGACCAGTTGTGTGTCATTTCTATAAATTTACAAGATGTATTCTGTTGAAATATAACACAAGATGTCATTTTTTTTATTGCTGTAATATAGTAATTTGGCATTTAATCACACAATGTAATATAATATTCTAAGGAAATGAACAAGTTTAATTCCCACAGTTAGACACTAGTGGAGTGAACAGGTTTAGTACCTTTCTTGCTGTTAGTGTGTTAGCAAGTATTTTTTTATTTATGTGTACATTATGTTTATTAATGTGTTTAACTATATTATGTTTGTATAGTTTTGTCTGTGAAACACTATTGTGTCAAGAACCTATCTATCTAGGATATTTTTATTTATTTGTACTTTGAAAATACAAGATTCTTAATGAAAATTTTCTTATGTAACTTTTTATGTTATTTATTTTCTGTTTTTTTTTGGTTTACATGTAAATAATCGAGCGCACCGCAGTTTGACAAACCATGTCATCGCCCCTTGGGGCGGGCCAACTTGTCAACAAAAATGTTTTAATTTAATTAGTATTTCTGTGCATGTCTTTTCCCAAAATATTGATATGCGGATGGGTCAACCAACAAAAGTTGTAACCGGGACCTTTCTTACTAATTCCATATTGCTAATATAAAATCCACATCTTTTGAGTCAATTTGTTAAAATCAAATTACTTAGATAGGTTTTTCTCTAACATTATTTTCTAACAATTGTGATGTGTATTTAATCAAAATAAACTTTTGAATTGTTGTACAATTTTTGATGAATTATATTGTATTCAAATTCAATGCAGTTCACACTTGCACCAACACCCGCAATTAAGGTGCAAGCCGCCACGATACAAAGTAAATGTGAACAAGGATCTAAGGCAGAAGTAGAGCTGGAAGAACAAATAGAAGAGGTTGCCACTGCACCAGAAAACATCAAAGAAGAGGTATATTAAATATACAAATCTAAATAAATAATGTTTTTCCACAATATTCCACTTCATTAATTATGATTTATTGCAAGTCCATCTCTCCACACTGTGGAAAAAAACAAGTTTTTCTGTTAGTGTTTCAGTGCTGTATGAGTAGACATCTTATACAAGATTTAAAGAAAAGTATCAATGAATAATTAGTTTACTATCTATCTTTAATTGTAAATATTACAAAACTTTTCAGAACATGTGAATGTACATTACATTAATGTACTAGTACAGTAAAACTTTATTATTACGAAATCTAAGGGACCAAAAAATAAAATTTTGTATTAATAAATTTCCACACATAACGAAATAAAATAAAAATATTTCCCAATATAAATTCCATACATAACATATGTAGCGACCGGAATTCAAATCCACCGCTATCTCAGTCGGCATCGACGCTAGCGACAGCGCTGCCGGCTGCTGCTACAAACCTGGCTCGAAATTCACCACTAAGGAGTCTCCAGTTTTATCGTTTCACAGCGGCGGTCTTGCTCGACGCGTGAGTCGGCAAGACCGCCAATTCGCTTCATTTCATTTCATAATCAACATGCACCTTCTACATCTTCATTCATTCTTCAATTCTATTTGTCTTCATTGTTTTCATCATACTGTCATAATAAACCTCAAAATGCCAATCATATTTATTTCATTTAACCACCGTCCTAACCCCCAAACATACATACATTTTTTTTCATTATACATTTATGTAAATGTATCGGTATTTTTTCGTACGGGACAAAAATAATTTCATTGTACATATTAACGAAATATCATTTATTAAATTTATTTTTGTTGAAAATTGATTGTAGGGAATTAATTTTGAAAAAAAATCGATATGTCATTTTCGATACAGTGGGGTTCATTTTAACGAGGTTTTACTGTTTTCCTGGATGCATTAAATCGCATGTCGCTATACAAACATATCTTGGACATTAGAATTAGTTTATAAGTTGAAAACTTTTTTCAATTCCGTTGTTCAGAATTATTTATATTTGCAGTACCTACTTATAATATTCATCATAATATATATGATTTTTAAAATTTAAATGTGGAATTTTTATTCTCCTGTCTTGTATATCATTTTTGATGAGTGCATCCTGTTAAGTTTCACTATATTCAATATAAGTTGTGAATAGAAATTTCTTGTAAGTGATTATTGGTAAATTATAATAGTTCACAGATATTATCATCAATTTTATAAAAGAACCAAGATTCAGGTCGGAACAAAGCCTTCATTTTTGTTATTGACTTATATAATATTTTATAAATTTAATATCACTACCAACTTTTTCATAGAACAATGCCATGCAAAATTAAAGAAATAATGTATTTCAATTCAGAAGACATCTTGCCTGTTTCGACACAGATCATTCTAGCAGACAGGGATAGTAAAATATGAATTAATGTAAAAATTGTATTGATGTAAAATTAAATCTAAACATTAATCTTTTTATAATCATAAATTTTGCAATTTTTTCCCGCAAAAGAAAGATTATTTATTTTGTTAAAAACGTTTATCAATTAAATCTTTCAAGGTTTTTTCTTTCAAATCTCTTTTTAATGAATCGATGCAGGAGACAATGGTCAATTAATTGTAAATTTTGCCAATGACATTTGTTTTATCTGTGAGTATCGATGAATTGCAGATGTCGCCACATATTCTAGCAGATTAAGATTAGATCCGTATTCTATATTATTACACAATTATTACTCAGTATTATTTATTTTTTATTGTTACATTTCTCACCATTTACCCGTGGAAGAAAAGGCTTATTGTTGATCATTTGTATGTCTCGTGTAATACCGAACCACTCCTACGTATTATTTATTACAAATGCAGAAAAAAGAATCACAATGTCTCAGGAGTATCTTATACAAATAAAATAAATATAAAATACCTGTCATATATTCTATATTTTGTATATTTTTCATGAGAATGAATAAAATCTGAAAAGACGTGTGTCACTTTTTAATACTGATTCTGCAATCTCGAATCTAAATCTTGACACTTTGTGTCTCAGATGTCGTGGAGTAATGATATTCCGGAACAAGAAATGATGGACGAAGATGTGGATGAGACTCCATCAGCCGAACCCCCCTCTTCTCCTGAAGCTATGGAGTCCAAGCACATTGTCATGCTACCGGCGTCATATCTTCAGCAGATGCAGCCTATCAAACAAAATGTAAATTACCCATTTCTTTTTGTTTCTTGATCTCCTTTTCAGTGAGTGTATCCTCAAGATTAATTGTTCTCAAATTTTTTCTCCTGTATGCAATAATGGTATTTCTTGCAATGATTAGAGTCTGATATTATTTAATAGGTGGTGTATCGTATAACATAACTATATATGTACCAACTCTGTGTGACACCAATAACTTGTTTATTTTTGTTTTATTACAGAATTTAAATAAAACAATTGTATCAACAACCATGGATATAAAAGAAGAACTTTCCGAATACAGTGCTAAATTTGAAAGTGGTACTTTTTTTTAAAAATATTATTTTACAACACGTATCATATATATATATATTTTTATTGAAATATTATATTACAACACGTGTCATATATATATATTTTTTTAAATTGAAATATTATAATGAGCATTTGTATTACAGCTCTAGAGTTTGGTCTCCGGCCGCGCAAACCATGTAACTGTACGAAATCTCAGTGTCTCAAGTTGTACTGTGACTGCTTCGCTAATGGAGAATTCTGCAATCAATGCAACTGCAATAACTGCTTCAACAATTTAGAGAATGAAGAATATCGCCAAAAGGCAATCCGTAGTTGCTTAGATAGAAATCCTAATGCATTTAGGTGAGTGAAAAATTTGCATTTTTAATATTCTAAATTGGTGATAACTGATTGCTTGCTTCTGGGCCATTTTGCGACCATCGGTGGCCGCTGCGCAGCCAAGGTTTCCGTAGAATCTATATTTCAATGCAGAAATCCCTCATATTGTTGTAACAATGCACCATGTAGTGTTCTTTGTCTTTATTTCCAGTAAGAAAACACAAAGGATATGGTGAGCGTAAAGAAATAAAATAATAGGGACAGGTAAAATAAATAAACTTAAAATCTCAAGGGAATTCAATATTTTGCATAAAACCTTTTTGAACTGCAGTTTTTAACAAATATTAGACTGGACAGATATTTTCTTAGTGTAATGTAAATGCATTAAATTTATAAAAAAGAAAACAACCCCTCTACGGCCCGGCGCCGAATATATCCATCACAGAAAAATTTCCCCCATGGCCAGTGACATATTAATCCATCGCAACGTCATTTATTTATCTGACACATCTTGTATTTTTGCTTTGAATAGTGACACCTACCAGAGACCTTCCTTGAACCTCAAATCCAATGACAGGTGGTCATTATACTTGCCAGTCAGAAAAATTCGTACGATTTTACTACTTTGTGTTTTTTTTACTCTTAATAAAGACAAATAATAAACTTCATTTCAAATTGAATATATATTTGTGTACTGTAATTTAACTATTATTGAATATATAAAAGAGAAAACATTTAAGTAATCTTAACCTAGAAATATTAAAAACACGTTTGACATACTCGCTGACACTAATGTAGAATATGCATAGGATACAATGGATGCATACGTCACACAATATTATAATAGATTATACTAATGAGGATGTATGTGTGTAACAGTGATTTAAATTTTTAACAGAGCCTAGAAATTGTTTTTTTAAGGCGCTACTTTCAATAATAATTCAAATTTTCGCTTTTTTTTTTACAAAAATCTGTGTTTTTATTATTAATTTATATCAGAAGTAATACATACTAATACTAGATTTGACTTTTTTTAAAACTATTAGATTGGATCTTAACACTCATTTAAAATGAATAAACATAATGTTATTTGCTATAATTAAGACAATACAAGCATTATAAGAAAGACAATGACCATTAGATACATTTTCCACATGCCACAAAATTGTCTTAATATGGAAAATTCTTGCATAAACGAAATATACTTTCTTATAATCTTGAAGCCAAGATTATGGAGACAAATTAACAAAATATTAAAAATTAATAGTTATAACCATTCTATTTGCAGAACATTTTATAAATTTTCTACACTTTAAAAATACTTTGTTTTAGAGAAAACATACATTTTTAAAATAATATATTGTATTTACTCACATGCTTCAGCTACTATTTAAAACTAAGTTTTATATCGAAAACACAATACATAATTTCTTACTAAATAATATTTTTATCAATTGTCAAAGTGTTTCACTTTATTCCCACCGGTCCCGAGCGGCATGACAGACATAAGTCATTATTTTTGTTAAAAAATATTGAAAATATATGTTTTCATGCATATTTTATTCACAATATGAATTAATGTTGAAATTATTCAAAACATTAATAGCAAATTACATAAATTAAATGATTTCACACTGATTTAAGGGAAAACAACATTTTCTTGAACAAAGTAAACATTTTATGTGCATTATTTTTATGTAAGTCACAATTAAATATTTTGTTTATATATAATAGTGTTGTCTTTTATATATTATCTATTGTTTTATAAATACTATACTATGCAAGGATGAAACAAACTACTCACAATACGGCAACGTTGTATTTTAAATCGATAATATTAAACAAACCAGAAAATGCATTTTAAATTTAGAACATTGATTTAAGTGACCATCTAAATATATGTAGGTACTTTGTCTGATTTCAAAACATATTCATATGTATGAATTGGGTACTTCGATAAATTATTTAATTTTCATTAATTAATCAAATGACAACACACATTTTTATTTTATTCTTTATAAAATGTGGAAAAGACTCCAGATTCAAGTTATTTTTGACACTTGTATTAAATGTGAGAAAATTGACAATTTTATTGCCATTTCTTTCTATTGAAATCTTCCTCTGTCACATGATTTACGTAACGAATAATGTCATTAATTATTTCTATGTTACTTATAAGAATTTAACTATTAGCCTTATCATGAAAGCATATGTAATTCACATATAAAATCTCATATTTCAAACTGGAAGAATGTAAGCGCGCCCTTAAGTAAGTTGGTGTAAATAAATAATGAATGTTAAATTCCATAATATTTTTTTCAGACCTAAAATTGGAAAAGCCAAGAATAATCTGGGACCAGATGTAATAAGAAGACATAATAAAGGTTGTAATTGTAAACGTTCCGGCTGTTTGAAGAATTATTGCGAGTGTTACGAGGTATTTTTAATTATGTTTTAAAATCTTTCATTCAATGGCTTTATTAAATTGATAGTATTGAGAATATTTGCAAAGACTTTGTCCCTTTTATTACAGACTTCTGTCTATTCAAGGAGATGAGGAACATTTCTTCTGCTACTGTAGATGTATTTCATGTAAAATTAAGCATCTCTTTGTATTTATCTTTCCCATTTACTTGTGGTCTTTCATTTCTGTCTCAGTGTTTGACCACCAGATTGTTTGAGGTTTTCCTCATTGTCTTCTAACAATATTTACTCTTAGCGTAGTTTTGACGATATAATCGTATACATCATCTGGTCTCCTCATTACCTGACTATACCATGTCACCGTGGCTTCTCCCATCTTCTCTGTGATTGGTGCAATCTTAAAACTTCCTCTGATGTAATCATTCTGAACTTTAAGTTTGTCGGTGGTCCTTCTTCACTGTCTAGCATTCGGAACTATATAGCGTCGTGGGTCACACGACCTTTAGTCTTGTCATGTTTGTGTCGCAAATAACACCAAAGTGATTATTTACATACAAAAATATTATTATTAAGTAATGTTATCCCATAAGTCAATGGGAAATATGGAAATTTCAAAGAATGGTAGAAAGAAGCTTTTCTTTTAAACTAGAAAAACTTCCTAAAAAATCGAATAGATTTTATATTGAATGTTCTGCTCACCATCTTTGGATTAGTTGCGATTAGGGTTACTCGGTGGATAAATGTCTGCCAGTTGGCACTATCCTATTTACAAGATATTTGAAAAATATTGACAAAATCAAAATTAATTTATCTGGGGTATAATTATTTGGCAAATACATTGGTAGGTTTTCATGTCCGTCAGATATTCAAAGAATTTATTTCGAGTTATTATGATGTGGGAAACGTCGGCTGTGACAGAAACCGATCCAACAGACTGAAACAAAAAATATTTTATTAGTTATTTGGCAGTTTACCCAAAAGCTTTTTTTGAAATAGCCTACTTTTATAAGAAATCTGGCTTGCCATTATCTAATAAGCTCTTCACTAATACTATATACGTACCTATATATTTTATTATTACATAATTGATACTATTGATCTCAAGTACACGGCCAATTGAGGCATCCTGGTAATAAATAATGTTTTATGTTCTCATCACTAATAATATCGTTGGTCTTGGGATTTATGGTTTATGAATTTCTAGGGGAAAATAGCTTGTTCCGCCAACTGTAAGTGTGTCGGATGTCGTAATATTGAAGATTCCTTAGACAAGAAAACTCTGAGGAGAGCGCGAGCTGAGAGCGTCTTCGGGATCGCCTCTGATACTGTTAGTGAACATTTCAATCATCACGGAGCAACTCGTAACAGTTCCACACACACACCACTTCAACTCCAACAGAAGTCTAATCAACCCTTTCCAAAAAGGTAAATATCCACCAATGGTTGAGAAAATATGCGTATTTTGTTTACATAATATTGCAAACATTTCATACTTATCACATCTCTTTCTCATTAGCAAAAGATAAATAAAATGTCTCTTTTATTAATATTTGCAAAAATAAATTGTTGTTTAATCATGTTTTATTTGATTGAATTTTGATAAACGTTATGTTGAAAGTGGTTAGATCAAAATGTGAATCGTTTAATATTCTTCTCTGGTGTGTGTTAGATCTCCAATAATCTATTCGCAAGCATTATTCAAAGCTCCGGCACGTATAGAAATATTAAACTTTTTCAGGCAACCGTGCAGCATAATGACGAGCGATGTTATAGAGGCTGTGTGCCAATGTCTGCTAGCTCAGGCGGCTGATGCTGAGAGTCTGGGAGGTGGAGGAGCAGCACGGCAGGTGCTCGAGGAATTTGCACACTGTCTGCAAGACATCATCAGTGCCGCCCAACACACTAAGCCTCACCCCCCTTCCAAGATGGCTTCAAATGTGTAGAGACTGCATCTTTTAAATTTTTCTTCACAGAATACGTGACAAGGTTAAGTTTTATAATACAGTACAACCTAAACTACTTAGGATTGATTATCCAAAGTGTTGGGATTACTGATCTGAGTAAATGTTGCGTTTTTAACTAAAAGTTTTATCGTCTGCATTAGAAAGTTCGAGAGCCATCTCATTATGATTTTTTACCACAGATAAAACTGAAATTTGAGAAAATCACTTATTATTCTGGTATGAATTAAGGATTTATTTTACATAAATTGGATATTAAACATAACACTTTCAAAAAAATTACATTTTAATTAATTGCCGGAAGTTTTTTTTTTTTAAAAAAACTGATTTATTATATTTTGTTGTACATGCAAAATTATTCATGACTAGAGTAAAAGTAAATAATTATTTCAACCCTTGTCTATGGTTAACCACATTATTATCTTACTGGAAATAACCAAAATGTTCAATACAAAAATTCAAATAAGTAACCTGTATTATATTGGGGTATGCTTGTACTCGAAAAATACTTTGGATTATGGAGGTCATACAGTAACCACTAATTAAATGATTTTATTTTTGTAATAACTTTTTAAATTTATAAAATGTATAGTTCCAAGGCGATTTTATTTACTTTTGAATATTCTAAAATCGTCTAAGGTGCAACTAAAATATTTCATTTTTGAACGTGTTAGTGCAAAATTGATAATGGATCTCATATCTTAACTAAGTTTCATCCATTGTCATCTGTGTTTGTATTCTATAATTCCACGAGCTGCCTATCAGCTATGTTTTAATAAATATTTATGAATATATTTTAAATCTGGTAATGAATTAATTTTTCTGAGCGCTATTTTGAAATTATTTAAGTTGTTACAATAATTTGAGTTTTATATTAAAAATACATCGCATGTTTCGCAATATTATACTCTATACATACCTATTGAGGCCAGAAAAACTTTTTATACATAATGTGTATATAATTTTTATTTTTATCAAGTTTTAATATAGCGATTATAAAAATGAAATAAGACAATATAAAATTTAATATATTTTAAATATGGATATCCTAGGTTTTACGAAAGTTGGGTTAGTTTTTGTACAAATTTATAGGAATTAAAGAAATCATATGAAGGTAAATATAAGTATTTTATTACTATTATATACACTTATCCCCCATGTAAGAGCTCAATTCCATATAATAATTAAGCTCAGCGGCACAATTCATCTCATTTTGTGAACAGTTTGGAGGTTTGGAGCATTCTACAGAGAAAACATCCAAATTTTCAATTTATCTTAGCCATCAACTCTTGACAAGTGTTGAAGCTTCCTCAGACATTCAAAGGGTAACAATTGTAACGAAACAGACCAGCATCAATATCAAACCAATGTTTGTTCTATGTTTATTTATCTTGTAAATCAAAAATTATAGTAATAACAATTTAACCCTCATGAAGTTGTAGAAAAAAATCAGAGAAAGCAAATTTACGATCATTGCTTTAGCGTGTAGTAGAAAAAAGCAACATGGAATGGTTTTTGGGCTTTTTCAGATACGTTTGTCTCTCCCAAATTATGTTGTTATTTAAATGTTTCTTTTATTGACGGGTTATGTTTCATTATCTTTAAAACGTTGCATCTACTTATGGTGTATATTTGTATTATAAATATGGTTATACAAACATGTTTCTGAAAACCAAGTGGGCCAAGACATCAGAGTGCAAAATTGTAGTCATTCATCGTGTCGAAATTCATGTAGAGCTGGCGTGTTGAGTTTTTGAAAGAAAAAAAGTCAAATTCTAAATTTCGCACCTAAAAATTGATGAATGTAGAGTTGGCGTGTTGAATTTTTGAAATATTTTGGCGTAAAACTGAGGAAATGTAAAATTTTATCTGCGTAAATTGCGAGAGATATTTTTTCATTTTGGGAATTATTGGTAAACAAAATATTTTTTAAAAGGGATATATACATGGAATACATATTACATCAATATTCATTCATTGTTTTCAAGCTAAGCCAAACGCTTGCGCTATGAAAGTAGAACTAACTTGGTGGTCTCCCAGAATGAGTCCCAAACCTCCAACCACTTACATCACAAGATTAAACAAACCCTCATTCAATATATATTTTTTTGTCCTGAGAGGATTCTGTCACCTAACAATCTGGCTGCTTCACCAGGTTTTATGAGCTTCAGTCTTTATCTGTTTTGTTATCTGAAATACGGTTAACAGTACTCTAATTCACAGGCCATTTATGCCGAGTCTCCTTCAAAGATTTATCAGTAAGGTGAAAGCTTTTTGGTAAAACCTTTATTATATGATTTCAATGTTTAATTAATTATTTTTATTACAAAGAAAACAAAGAGTTGCCGTTTAGCCAATATTGGGCTACGTGTGTTGAGTATTTCAGTCTGGTCCTTTCTGATCTCAAATATGTGAGCAATTAATTTTGAACATAAGCAAGCAAATATCTGTTGGAAATAATTCTATTTTTGAAATTGGTATTAATCTAAAATACGAAAATAAGTACTTAGTGCCTGTATAAAAACTCCATTATTTCGAATAAGACTATTAAGGTCGGGAGTGGACCAAATGATGTCGATAGTCAAAAGCATGGAAAATATTAATTATTTGTAATTACATTTGCTTATGGTAGAAAATCCTATTCTATATTAAGTTATTAAAGTTGTTCGTTTCCCATATATCTTATTGGTGTACATATTGATAGCTAAAAGCATAACTAATATTTTGTATTTACCATTTGTATGTAATCTTTTTTACAAAGCTCGGCTTTTAGTGAACACTTTTGCGTCATTTTTGAAAATGTCCATTGTAATGTTCCTCTCCTGTTTAACAAAATTGAAAGTTTTTGAAATTACAATATTCAAAATGTTAGAAGTACATAGTTGGACAAGTTTTATTAAAAGACACAAATACAATTTTTGTGCTAATTACCATTATTATATTCCATATCAGTTATATATTTTGAAAATACAACATATGTACTATTGGTTATTGTAAAATAATTTAAAGAAGAATCACTTTATGCGAATTATGATTTTTTGATGTCTAGTTACATACATTACCTGAATTATTCAAACAATAGTTCCATGGTAAAAAAAATAATTCCTACACTTGTACCATATTTTATAGTAAAATTATGTTATTATTATATCAAATAATTTAGTGTTTTTGCGACAAACAGTGAAAAACATTTTTTTTATTTGTCTCTTGTAACTTTCAACAATTTTGATAAGAAAAAACTAGGATGAAGATGGCCTCTAGCAGGATAAACCTCCGATCTGGATTTGCAAAAGATTAACTGTAGAAAGTTATATTATTTTAAAACAATAAAAGTGTTTTTTAAAGTGAATTTTGCATGCGTATAATAATAAATTTGAGTACATACAAAGGTCACATAGTCTGCAAAGTCACCATATGATAGAAATTGTACATATGTTATGAATGTTATTTTTAAACTCAACATTTATTTATATAAGTTAAAATATATTTGCTGCTACATTATTAGAAGAATTAAATATAATAAAAATTATGTAAATAAAGGTTGTTGTATTTAATAGCTATTTCATTTCCCTCGTATATTTCTTGGGTTGTATTCTTTTATGAATACAATAATTCCTCAGTTTACAAACATCAAATTCGCAAAATGAAATATTTAATATACTAATTAAATGTATTATTATTAGAAAGATATACATATAAAATCAATCTTCTGAAAAATATTGCTGTTGCTACTGGGATTCGAACCCGTATCTCTTTCCAATCCAGGGAAGGTGTATTAACCGACTATGTTACAGTAGACAGTACATTTGATGACAAATTTTCGAACCTATATATTACACTTTTTTAATTAATACATCTATCGTTCCATTATTTGAAAGCCATCTACTTTATTTTTACGGAATCTTAAATACCTTTGAGTAGTCCAATAGGAGACCTTAATGCACCTTCCCCGGATTGGAAAGAGATCCAGGTTTGAATCCCTGTAGCGACAATAATATTTTTCGATAAAATTAATTTTATATGTATCTATTTCTAATTAATACATTTAATTAGTATTTAAAATATTACAGACCGTCTGTTCTGAATAATCACAACTTCACAATAAAAATATGTCCTCCTTAATAATTAAATATTTAACGCCACAAATTTGATCCCGATCTTATAAACTAAATATTTTAATTCACCGCCTGCAAGCAAACATTAGGGATGACAAAAATTAGAGATGGAGGGTCTAATACGGATCTTACCTGATGGTTAAAATAGCCATAAAACTCAATACTCTCTTGTTCCGGTGACGACCTTAGTAAATTTACAAAATTTATTTTTCATTTTATGTGTTTGGTGCATTCATAAATGCCGATTGTGTGTTTAAATTTACTTACCAAGGACTATGTCTATACAAAGTGTTGCACAAATAAAAATATCCAATAACAATACTACTGTAAACATAGTAGGTACTACCTGAAAGTTTTGGTACACGCAAAGTGAGTTATACGCCACCATGGTGGGATATCAGGTGGACCAGACACAGTAGATCTGCCAGAATGCAAAAAATTGAAACTTAGAAGAAGCATTCAATAGAAAAAATTACCGCTTATATAAACTTAGAATAGGTACCGTGTTTGCTCTCGGTCGATCAAAAACATTGTCGAGTTGATGTTTGGACCTGTTTAGGCGTAATTCCAGCAATTTTTTGAGAGTTGCATCACAGTCAATGAGACATGGATCCGTCATTATACACCAGAAACCAAAGAGCAGTCTAAAACAGTGAACAGAAAGTGATAAACTCGCACCGAAGGCGAAATTGACAGTTGGCAAATTGATGGCAATTATTTTCTGGGACACTCGAGGAGTAATTTTAGTAGATTACCTTGAAAAGGTAAGAATAGTAAAAGGTGAATATTATGCGGGGTTGTTACAAACTTTGAACGATGAAATCTAGATGAAATGACCCCTTTGACTGAAAAGGAAATTTTATTTCATCAAGTCACACGGCATTGGTTGCAGTAGCTAAAATTCATAAATTGCTGTTCCATCCACCTTATTCGGTAGACTTACCCTTCTTGACTTCTATCTGTTCTCAAATGTCAAACAGTGGTTAGGTGGGAAGAAATTTCCCACCATTAGCGATGTTATACATGCCGTAAATGTCTATTTTGAAGGCCTTGAGAAGTCGTACACGTAGTTGAAAAGGTACACAAAAATGAAAATAAGAAAATGGTACATGCTTATAACATTGAAAAGGTAAGCAATATTATAAATCACATGGAAACATTAAGACAAATAATAATGTAAATTTTGAAAGCTGGTGGGATACAGGCATGCCTGATTTACTTATGTACTTTGCTTATTCTAAACAGTTAAAAATGGAACGATGAATGTGATGTAATATGATAGCAAGGAGAATTCTTCTATGGGCTAAATAAGCACAGTAAACAATATGGGGGCAATATTTAATTGTAATTCAAGGTCATTAATGGCCTATTGATAACTGTATATACAAAATAAATAAATATATATAACATTTTTAATATTTAACACATACATTGTGGTTATTCATTTTAATAATAAATAATTCATAAACCGGTTGGTGTATATAATTGAATAACGAATTTTGGAAATTTTACAGGAGATACAAAAATCTAAAGAGGGTTTTTTTTCTGTAATTACTAAGTATTATGTTACATCATAACATACTAAAATGGTTTCCTTTAATGAAAGTGTGTGTTTACAGTTTTCTGAGATGGATCCTTTTCAAAATTCATCCAAGGACCTAGATAGTTTTACTAATAAAACGGCATTATTAAAGAACTCTTATTATTGAAAAGAACATTTTTATATTTATCTTTTACATTTCACACAATTGTTATTACAGTAAAACTCGGTTAATTCGTGCACCCATACTTCGTATTTTCATGTAATTCACACTTTTTTCAACTTTTTTTTATTTCACAATTTTAGCCCTGAAAATAACATTTCATACTAATTTCTACTGATAATTCGTAGAACCTTATTATTCGTAGTTCGTATGCATTTTTTATACACAAAATAAATAATTTGTTCACATATTTTTAAAACAAAACTCGCGCGACTACGCATTCATCATGCCTTCGTACACATCTGTAGCTAGCTCCACCCCTTAGCCAATCACGGTGTTGTTCTTTATCGCAATAGATCGGCGCGCTTAGAGGTCGCAAAACTGCAGCCGAACTGAGTGATACTATATGTATACCAAATTCTGCTGTGCGTTTTATAAGATTTGTTGTTATTTCGACAATGATTGTTGTCGCATTGCGAATTATACACTTCTACTCACCCTAATTAAAATAAATTGTATTTCATTTTTTATATATTAAGAGCACACTTTCAAAAATAATTCATATTTTTGTGTTTTTTATGAAAATGTGGGTTTTTATTATTCATTTATATAAGAAGTAATATATTAGATTTGATTTTTTTTAAAAGTATTATTTAGATTGGACCTTTAGACTAATATAAAACTAATAAACTGAATGTTATTTGCCATAATTAAGACAATACAAGTATTATAAGGAAGACTGAAAAAAATGAAAGCTCGCCCTTAATTGTGTACAACAGTTCTACTGATTTTATATCCGGTTTTTTGTTTATAAAATGTTGCGATTTGTTTAATGTAATAGAGAAACTGAAACCTTTATATTTAAATACACAACCTATTTTATAATTTTTTTGTATTTCATTTTCTAAAATGGCACGAACATCTTGTAATTATTGTTAGGAGTAATAACAAATTCCTTTAACTCTGAACCCCATTTTATTCTTTCGGTATGTTTCCCTTGATATTTTTTTAATTCTTTAATGTGTCAAAAACTATTAATATATAATTTTGTATATTTTTTAAAATTTAACTTTACATTTTTAATTAATTCTATTTTTGATATCGATAAATATCTAACATGTACCTACTCGTATGTGACATGCGTGTGTCTACAGCTGCCTAAAATAGAAATAACAGTGTGATATTAATATCTCGTGGTTTTGTCGGTGAAAATGTGTTCTCCCAGAGTTATCTAATAATACATATATAAAATGGAAATTGTAAATAATCATAATATTACAGTTAAATGTAATGAAATATATGGCAGGTATTGAGTATAAATATTTTTATTGATAAAACTATATAATTAAAAACACTTCACATATTCTTACAAAATTATGTTTATTCACAAAGATAAAATTTTGCTTAAATACTACATAAGGATATATTTAATATCATTTTGTTTAAATATCTGTAAATTTTACCTATGCATTTTATAGATATTTAGTGGCTTCAAAAGATATAAAAGAGGGAGAAATTATTCTAAAAGACAGACCTATAGTTGTCGGTCCAAAAATCAATTCTCAATTAGTATGTGTCAATTGTTATCGGGTGCTGCTGAAGAAGTTTCATGTTTGTTCAAAATGTCAATTGGCACCCCTATGCAATTCGTCTTGTGAAGATCGTGAAGGTAACCTAACAAGTTCTATAAAAATAAATAGTGCCATTTATTATCAGTGCTTTTCCATTTGTCACTATATTTTAAATTATGTTTTCAGGTGACCACTCTTTGACAGAATGTAAATTGTTTTCAGTCATCAAAAGTAAAATGCCAATCGGGCAATTAATAAGTGCATTTCATATTGTAACAGTCTTGCGTTGTTTGGGTTTGCGTAATAAAGAACAAAGTAAAGATTGGGAAATATTAATAAACCTTGAAGACCATTGTGAGAAACGGAAAGGGACGGCAATTTGGAATCTTCATGAAGTAACATCAAAGGTGAGAAATAATAGCTTAGACAGACAAAAATTTTCTCGATAACAGACCAATGTGGAACAAACTTTACGACAGTTGTACATTTGCTTACAATCAGTGTTTTTTTGAGACGAAATGCACTAGAACGAAGTTACAACTTTTTTCGGTACTTCTTTTAAAAGTAAATTTTGAAATTTACACTTTTTATGAATTTAATTTATGAATTTTCAAAAATTGTTAAAATTAAATTTACAGTGGTTTAAGAAATTCAAAGAAAATTAAATTAATGTTAATTAATTTAATTTGTTAAAATGCTTTTTATAATATAATATAAAATAAAATTGAAGAAATGAAAACAACCCAGCTTCATTTCATTTCATTTCGAGACAGTTTTGTCAGTCGAGAACTGGATAACATTTTGAAATTTTTTTACATTTTTAGGTTTTTCCAACTTTTATTTGAATTAAGATTTTTACTTTTTTAATGAGTACTGGCACCTTTTTTCTTACAAAAAAGCATTGATTACTATCAGGGCTTTTTTTTTTAAAAAAAAAGGTGCTGGAACTCAAAAAAGGTGTTGAAACTCAAACCATAAGAGTGCCAACTTTGAATCTATCCATATTTCATCTGGTTCATAAAAACATCATATTTTATAATTTGTGCAAATTATATAAACATGGATTGTAATTATGTATGCCCAAACTATGTTTCATATAATTGCTTTTGTTACATTAAAAATACCGTAAAAAAAAATACCGGAATGTCATTCCACCGCGTTACATGACAAAAAAAAGCACTGCGTACATTTATAATCAATTTCATCCCTTTTATGTTAGTAATGCTCAATAATTATCCTAAGTACATATATGAATTCACTTATAAAAACAACAGTGCAGAATACATAGTTATTACATATTTGTTTTAGATGATACAAAACCTCGATTTATTAAGTAAAGAAGATTTGGAACTAAACACTGTTCAAAAAATATTTGGAATTCTCGATGTGAATAGTTTTGAACTTCGAGCTGCTAACAATGAACCGGGCACTCCAGGGATAGACTCTGTATGTGGTATTTACCCTACAGCCGCTCTCATGGCACACAGTTGTATTTGCAACACTCATCTGGCTATTGATGACTTTTACGTCATGACAATAAGAGCAAGTATCCCAATACAGAAGAACACTGCTATATTATACAACTACACAAATGCTCTACAGGTCTGGTATTTTTTTATATCACAGTGGGTATTCCACGTGTGTATGATCATTAGCATGCCAACTATGTTGAAATAAATAATATTTAACATATGGAAAGGCATTATTTTTATATACAGTCTGATACATAAGTTTGACATAAATTATATTTATTTTACAGATTTATCATAATATGTATAACAAATATATAAATTAGTACTAAACTTTAAATTGTGGTGATTTTCTAATATTCAAGTTAATATTATAAATTATTTTAATATAATAATTTTGTTTATTTTAATTATTAATTTGTAGTCTGTTGTCATTTCAGGGCACTATTAACAGAAGAGAACATCTTAGAGAGGGAAAGTATTTTGAATGTAACTGTACACGTTGCAGCGATGCGAGTGAATTGAATACTCACATGAGTACACTCAAGTGTTCCAACTGCACCACAGGCATGATTACAATGCAACAACCATTAAATAAGTCACAATACTCTTACACAGACATTTGGATTTGTGACAAGTGTAAACATACCTATTCTGGAGACAATGTGAAGATGTTATTGGATGACATTCTCAAATTAGAACAAAATTTAGGTATGCATTGAACATTTTTAAGAATACAACATGCATCTGAAATCAACAGAGGTATTTTTAAAACAATTGTAACTGCATAGACGGTAAACATTGGCATATTACAGGCCGGTATTATTGATGAAAAACTGACTTGTCACAAAGATAACTCCCAAAAGTATGTCACTTCTGCTCACTGTGTGGAAAAATCGTTCCCAAAGTTTTGACACAGAATCAAATATAATAATGTGTTGCTTGTTGCCAAGACTGAATCGAGAATCGAGAGGATTCAGATTTCATGCTAAGGGTGATAAGATTCAAGATGAATCTTGAATCAACGAGTATGATCAGGAAATAAAAATTACGCAGCGTGAACATTTTGAACGTAAAATGTGAAACAATGAGGCACTTGAAGACCCTAACTTTAGAAGACATGCAATTTCAACTTCCGACAATGGAGTCGAGTGCTTTCAATTTAGAGAAGAGTACTTTACAAACTTTTTGTCCACACCTTGTATATGTACATATCTTCTATTTGTGTTTCATCAAAAGTGCTCAAACTTTGCTTTAATAAATAAAAATATCTCGGTGTGACAAACGCATGTGTTGGCAAGCACTGGGCTGTATCTTCGTTTTTGTACCTGCAAGATGGCCCTCACATAAAATTATTTATTATACTCACCTATATCTTCATTTGATAAATTGCAACCTTTTACGTTTTATAATCTCGATCTCTGTCTGGACTAAGTTCCCACAAACCATTTGCCAGGCATACCCGCTGATCTAACTTATAAATAATAGATTACATATTTCAATATTTCCAGATAAGAATGATTTGAAGGAAATAGAACATTTCATATCTGAAGCATCTCGCCAACTACCTGATTTACATTATATTCTGATTGATGCTAAGCAACATTTGGCTGGATTACTGAGAGATTATTTAAACAGGTCGACAAAAAATATTTCAAAGAAAATTATGACTCGCAAACTGGAATTATGTAAAGAATTTTTTCCATTATTAGATATATTGGAGCCTGGAATATCTAGACTGAAGGGTAAGTGAAATTTAAAAAAATAAATTAATAAATATTGAATTTTATTTGGTATCTTCCGATTATTATATAATATTTTATTGTGATAATAATGTAATAATCTACATATACCAGTAATAAAAATAATGTGTAGAATCATGGATATAAAGAAGCTAAATTTCTCTACAACAGATTACGTTAAAAAAGATGAGGCTTGGTGGTAAAAAAGATTTTAACAAGTTTTGTATGTTATAATACATTATGGAAGAGTGTGAGTTCTGACAAATGGGGTGAAAAGCAGAGAGAGTAGATTTGAGCAAAAGATTGGACAGGCTAATTAGAAAAGTAGATATATCTTATAAGGAGTAAAGTTTGGAAGGACATTAAGTTTAGATGTATGTATGTGATAGGAGAATGGGATGGAAATAGATAGACAGTTCGATTTCCACATCCAGCAATCATAAATTGATTTTCATTTGCAACAGGATCTATGTAGTATAATGGATTTGAGAGAAAAAAGAAAAATTGTGTAATGTACTTTTGATAATCTGAAAATTTGAGGAGTGAATCAGGTTAATGATTAAATTCAGGCTAAAAAGTGTGACAATATGTATAATACATGTACAGTGAAACCCTCTTAATACGTTTTCACGCCTATTAGGATTACATTTTTCGGTCCTGAAAAAGAAAGATCCATACAAATTACGCATTTTTTTATGCTTAATACATTTTCCAAATAATAAGTTTCCCCCCTAATAAATTAAAATATTTCTGACAGAACTCAATTTATCCGTACAAAATATCCCTTGTAATACGTTTTTCGCAGAATTTTTTTTGTTTGACATTTATAAAAATGAAAGTGGTATTCTTTCAATGGGTGCGATAAAATGAACTCTCTTTAAATGGGTCAAAATCGAAGACCATCCAAATGGGTAGTTCCGCCCCTATTCCGATTCACGACACATAAAGTTAATTCTCATTGTTTGTTTTCTCATTCACTCTCAGTATACTAGATGACAAATATATCTTGTGTGTCCTCGATTTGAAATATTTATTTTTTAACTTATTAACTTAAGGTCGCATGCTTTTTTCTCTCGCTCGTTTTCTTTACATTAGAAAAAGATAGCAAATATTATATTTGCGCCCTTATAGGTAACGCAGCTCTCTAGTTCTCCCAACTGCTAGCTGCGAATGTCAGTGCTTGCCAATCTTCTGTTCCGTATTATTACCATCATTATTTTTGTTTACTAAGTGTTTGTATATTTTGTTGTACAAACATTAGTACGCGGTTGAGTTCCTCAGACTTTTCTGTGTTTTATAAATTATTTAATTTGTATTAATTTTAACTATTATGAGGTTGTTAATTAATGCCCCAATTACCCCATTAATGAGGTTGTCGGCAATATTAAACACGATGGCAGAAAGAACTTTAACGTTGAAAGCCGAGTGCCAAATGTCATCGCGACCACAAAACAAATTTTTTAAAAGCGCTGGAAACTTTTGTCGCTAACTTCAGCGGAGAAATTGTGGATTGACAAGTTCGACTATTATGTCGTTATTAAAAATGGCGCGAAAAGATAGTCCATTATAATAGTGATTTTATTTAAATATTGTGATTTGTTTACAATGTATTATGACAACTTGTTTGTTAATTTTAAATGTGTGGATATAGTAGTATATAATTACTTAGAAAAACGAATCAAATTTTTGAAATTTTATATTCATTATCCTAAATCATTATTCAAACTTTTTTCTCGATTTTCGGTCCCCTCAACTTCGAACAAACGGGATTTTACTATAATTTGAATTTGAAATCATTTTGTGTTTTGGTCTTGTCAGCGGTTCTACTTTTACTTATTATTACGATTTATTTTATTTAGGTAGATACTCTACGGGTTTAATTTTAATTTCATTTTGTATTCTCTTTTGTTACGTTGATTTATTTAATTTAGGTAGTTAGATATTTTATGAGTTTAATTTTAATTTTCTTTTATAAATATTTTTTTATATTCACTTTTGCTACGTCGATTTATTTAATTTAGGTAGTTAGATATTTTATGTGAGTTTAATTTTAATTTCGTTTTATAAATATTTTTTTTATATTCACTTCTGCTACGTCGATTTATTTAATTTAGGTAGTTAGATATTTTATGTGAGTTTAATTTTAATTTCGTTTTATAAATATTTTTTTTATATTCACTTTTGCTACGTCGATTTATTTAATTTAGGTAGTTAGATATTTTATGTGAGTTTAATTTTAATTTCGTTTTATAAATATTTTTTTTATAATCACTTTTTAATAGTAGTTTTTTTTTACAGTTTAGATAATAATTTTTTTTTAATAGATAATTATTTATATAATAATATTTCTTTTATAAATAAAATATTTTCATTTTTTAATTATCGTAATGTTAGTTAAAATACAATATTAGATGTTATGGCCAATATTGAAATCACTGTTAATAAGTTTTCCCGCTTAAGAAGATTTTATTTGCCGGTCCTTTGGAAAACGTGTTAAGAGGGTTTCACTGTATTCTTATTTTTCATGCATATACGTATACTTCTAATTTTGGTTAGTTTCACATTTATTTGTAGTAACATTTATAAATTCAAACTTGAATATAACAAAGACCAGAGGACCAACAAAATTTAAGTGTCATAACCATTACTCGCCATATCCGAGATTTCATTGCCGGATGCTTCCATAATTTCTACACTGTTGAAGAGGTCAACATTTTTTTACGCTGTTTTTACTACTTAACTCGCAAATAATTCTGATTTTTTTTTTTAAATTGAAAGGGATTTTATTAGCATTGTTGGCAGTCATGTTTCCAATAAAGGAATTTAAGTGTAACGGTTTGTTCCTAACTGATAATAATTTTGCTTTAAAATGACTAACGTTATTGTTTCAAGAATACTATTAAATCCCAAAATAAATTTAAGGTTTGGCAAATGCAAGACAATCAATTTAGCGGACGTCAATGCAATTTAAATGAGCTCGTCGCTGAAAAAAATACTGGGCAAATCTCGGTTTGGGTCTTAATCTGATGCAATCATAAACGATAAATAGCCTTTTTACATTTGTCTATTATATCTAGAATTGGGGACCACCTTAGCAATTACAAATATTTGCAGTTTTCTACTGGACACAAAATGTTGTTCAGTATATCCATTACTGTGTATGTTTTTACTCATTATAACTGTGAACAATTCCACAGAAATGTGCGTAAAATTAAATCATTGGGGCGTTTCGCTCGTTATAGCTGTGATCTCGTTAAAACTGTGCTCGTTTTTATCAAATTCGACTGTATATAAATAAATTTTCAATCCATTGGATATAAACTTATAGATATATTCATTGTTTTAATAGTGTATTCATTTCTCGAGTAAATTTTTATTTAAAATCTGTTTGAAATGAAGTTACGAAAATTTGCCTGGACCCTGTTATTTTTTATATTTATCAATAGTGGTGAAGAAAATTTTCATAACTAGTGATGACTCGTGATTTAATATGGTATGGTATGGTAGACTCATGAACTGCGATTCAAAATCTGGTATTAATTTAATCAACTGCTTTTTAATATATGATACATATTTACAAAATGTTCAATCTATTCAAAAACATTTTACTTTCAATAGAATTATAGTTGTAGTGAACGAATCTAAAAATATCAAACTTTAAGTCCTAAAACTCTCGCTACAAAAAAGATTAAAATTGGTACATAATATAATCAATGTTCTGCCTAAATTATTTCTAATTCTGTATACATAGTATTAGATGAATATATTGTAATGTTTTTTGTTCAATTTACAGCTGTTACATTGTATGAGGTGTATTACCCTTTAGTACAGATTTCAAATAAAGAGTACGACGCAAGAGAAATTTCAAGCGATGTATTATTGGTATGAGGATGTCTTCAAATTTTAGTTGTCATTTAAAAAAATATATCCCTATAGATTTTTTGTGCAATAATTAATGTAGTTTTGCACTTCCATATTTTATCTTATCCTATTTTTATTGTCTACTTTCCACTCACAATCCATTAAATCTTAAAATTAATTAAACATGTTTGTTGATATAATAGGTAAGGTACATACAGTGTTTACTTCCTATAAGCATTGAAATTTATTACATTCTTTGCTATTTTATTTTATAAATTAGTTTCTAGGTATTGTCACTAACTGGATAGACTAAGCAGCAGGCTTGACATAATATGTTTTATTAATATTATGTTGATTGCCGTGAATTACTAACCAGACACAAGTTGTAGACAGTAAGTTGCCGACACAAGTCACATTACATTAAACATTACAGCAAGAAACAAAAGGCGTTTTAAAAAAATATAACATAATTATTTCTTGCACAATTAGTTTTTTTTAAAATTTTTATATTAGTGAAAATTTTGGAAGGAATGTAGTAAAAGCATTTCTATAAGTATAATATAGCAGTGAGTTTATTAGTCATAAGTGTATAAAATTAAATGACTTGTGTATTATTACTATCGAATGCGTATAATGTTAGCAAGCAAGTATTTATTTTTTAAACAATATTTTTTAATTAGTTACATCTAAAAGAGTTTTATATAAAATAACCTTAATTTTTGATAGAATCTAGTACTTACCTATTGATTTATTTATTTATTAGGAAATTCAGAATTACCAAACCAAATTGAAATTTTTATATGCAGTTTTTAATTAACCCATCATATAATTTATTTCTATATCTAGTAGGATTATCTTATTTTTTTTAATTCAGCTACAAAAAATTGGCATTTTTTTCCTAATGCATAATATGTACTGAAATAATTTAGAAACTTTTTAAAGTTATCAAGTAATACCAAAGTACATTAGTTGCCAAATTGGTGCAAAATATTACTCAATTTTTTTACTTTTTTAAAGATAATCACGATAAAATATCAGGTGTCCGATTCAAGCTTGAGGTAATCATTTGTATTTTAAGAGAAATTACAAAAAAGCTAATGAATATGTAAAAGTAAAGTATACATTTTTTTTGTATTATTTAATATGTATATAGTTAAAATATGAAATCCAATCAAATTCTATTTATTTTAGTTTCCTAAACATACACATACTAAACTTTGTCCGCTATTGTATTTGCGGTAATAATAAAATGTTTTGCTTTTCTAGACGCCGTAAATTACCAACATACTTCAGACCACACACAGAGAACACACTGAGCCCTCCATAAATAGACTTTGCCTCAGAAGTCGCTCCAAAGATCAGTACTGAATCTCTACTCTTTCATTTGAACATTGTTAAGCAAATTGTATTATTTATCGTATTAATCAGACTGGATTAATTGTGTAATTGATCTTTTGAGCTATTATCTGGATCAAAGTTCTCTTGTGAAAAGCATCTTTAAGACATGTTCACTGAGGGTTGGAACGCTGCTCACACCGTGCTTTGGTATTCAGAGGATTTAGATCAGACATACTCAACCTGCGGCCCGCGGGCCGCATGCGGCCCGCTAAGCTTTTTTGTGCGGCCCTCAATACATTTATTATCAGGAACATGATTTACAAAATCTGGCATTCTATATTTCGTATATCTTGAGATTAATTTCGACTTTGAAGTTAAAATCTCAAATGGTTTTCCAAAAAAACGGGGGTGGTGGGTTTCATGATATTTTTTGTCATACCAGTATAGTGTTGCGGCCCGCGTAGCTTTACAAATATATGTATGTGGCCCGAAGAAAAAAAAGGTTGAGTATCATTGATTTAGATACTCAAACATTTCCATATACATGTATATGTATACGGGACAACTTTCAGGCACAATTAAAAATGTAATGTTCCTTTATTTGAATTTATATTAAATAGTAGATTCATGCTCTAGAAGCAAAAATTATGCTGTGACATGAAAATATAACTCACAAAAGTTTTATGTAACTTCTGAGATGGGAATGGAAGAAAACACTATGGTAGAATAGTAAATTTTTCAACACATTCTTCATCTTCACATCCTTCATGTGATAATCATCATCCATAAATCATTGAGAAATATTCAGTGGTCTTTATTAGGGAATCGAATCTCAAGATCCCGGCCTAGTATATAGTATTTATGAATCCCGGGATTAGCGTGCATAATCGTGAGACTTTCAGAATTCATATTTTAGATTAATTTTGGAGTATCAAAATTAGATCAAGACTAAATGATGAAACACACGATGCTTTGTTATTACTTTGGACATTTTATTCATAATAATAAAACTATTTCACATTTAAATTGTTGTCCATTTTACATTATTATTTACGTTACTTTTGTTCAATGATTCCTTACCTATATACATAAATATAAATATCTTACATAAAATGTATTTGTTCCTTCTGGTATTTTTCATAAACTTAAAATTATTCGCAAATGAGCATTTTCTAATCGCGGGACTGATTAAGGGAACACTAAATCAAATCTCAAAATTGCAATTTGGGCTCGGGATTGGATTCACTAACCTTTACTATCTACACACATTGTAAACTACCCAAACCTATGCATATTACTCTGTCAAGCTTTTTTATTAAAAAATCAGGTAGATACATTACATTTTTATTTGATCACATTAAAAATCACATTTTTGTTGTGAAGTAGCAATTTCAGAACATAATTCTGTGGTATTTTTATTACAAATTAAATTAATCAAACTAAAATATTTTTTTCCATAAATAGATTTTTTCTGTGTATCTTTTTAGTTGATTCAATTAATTTGTATTAAAATATATTATTGATCATTCTGACTGGATCAATATGTTTGATTGGATGGCTTAACATTTGACAAATTCGTGTTAATTTTGTGTCCAAAAGATATATACATACTTAAATCTTTATGTAATAATAAAACAACCCTATGTCCCAGAGGAATCAGACACGTTATCCAATATTTACCATAAGTAACATTTATAACATACATATTGTGTATTTTAGGGTTGATTGATATTTATGTATGTGAAAGTTTATAATATCAACTCTAGTTATAAATTATAAAAATAGTGGTGTAAAGAGAAAATATTTATAAAGATATCCTCTTCTCCTGTAAAGTTATCAAAATGGGATAGTGTGTAATCCGTCTGTAGAACAGACATACATATTCATATGTAATGTTTAATATTGCTCCCTTACTTCTTATATGGGTATGTAAGCATGTTTGTTTAGATATGCATAAATATATGCTCAGATACAGTAGAATCCGGATATTATAATCACAGATAATGTTATCAATCGGTTATTGTTATCATAATCAGTCGGTCCCACAACTTCGTATATAAAGTTTCTTTAAAACAATGCGCTATTATAATCATACTTCGGCTTTTGTTATCAATACATGGATATAAAAAATTTAAATTTTTAGGAAATTCCTACAAAATTATCATTTTTTTGGAAACTTTCTAAACTGATAATAATTCTTAGAAAATAACTAGGTATGTTAATTGATTCTTACCTGAAGCATAACTTAGTGTCAATATTGCATAATCGTTATTTGACAATGAAGAACTAATTAATAGGTGATTTCAAAGTGATCAACGTGTATCTTGTTACGATTTCTCTACTTTAGTTATATTATTTTTTAATAAATTGTATTCAATAATTATATTTTTTATCTTCTGCTTATTGTAATCAGCCAGCTATTTTTATCAAAAGTAACAGGTCCCATAGTGATCACAAGAAGCGGTTTCCACTGTACTATCGTATCACTGTATACATATATGTTTTTTTAATAGGCGCCGGTGTTGAGTGGTTATTAGAATTAGCCATATATTGCGCTCAATTTTCAATGAACTGAATCAAACATCAAAAAGTGTGTTTTTTTTCTTTTTAAACTCATGTTATCTGTTATAAAAATCAGAATATACATAAATATATTTTATCAAGCAATAATGAAATACTGTCCAACTTTTTTAGGTACCAATTATTTTTTGACCAACTCAACCAGCGCCTACTGTATTTGAGAACTATAGTATCTCTGAAGCCTCATCATAAATGTTATAATTTTATCAGTATTTCTGAAATTACTATTAATTATTATACGTGTGAAAAATGCATGTGTTTTTAATTATTATTAATCCAAATAATTAATTATCCAAATACATAATACTACATTATACATTTTTATACTTGTCTTCATGTTTTCAGATACGATTAGAAGAAGCTGAAAAACATTTGAAAGATTCAATAAAATATCTTCTTTTTGAGCCACATTCTTCTCCAGAAGGAACGCTGTGCAGGAGAGCGATGGAAGAGTTACGGGATCTAAAAAAATCTATTAATGATCTCAAAATAATGATACAAGAAGAAGAAAATATGAAAATACTTCAAAAGAAGAAGAAAAATTACAATAAAACATAATATTTCCATTTTATATTTATTTTAGTGCTTTTTTATCAAATTTTACATTAATTACTTTTTTATATATATGAGGTATGGTATACAGGTGCACGCTTTATAAAACATGCTTTTTATTTATTCAATAAGTTTTATTTGAATGTATCATGAAGTGTATTTCAAGGATTTTTTATTGTGTTACCAGACATACTTTTATTCTGCTGACCTGAGAGCCCTGCGACTGCTGAAGAACTAAAGAGATCATCTATCTGTATCATGTGACATGCATTTGAAAACATTAACTGTGCTAGAATGCCATTACTCAGGGGTATTCTTCACTTGGTCCTTTATATATTTTAGGTATTCACAAAGTCAATTTGGCTATGTTCTTTATAATATTTTAAATGCTTGAATGCTACATTACACTTTTTTAAATATACATTGTGAAAAATGATACTTGAAAAAAAAAATTTAAAAAAAATGATTGGCTTTTTCTGATTTTCCTACATCGCAGACAAGTTATAATTGCAATAAGTTGTCAATTGACAAAACTCCTGCAGTAATTATCATGTATATGACATTGCATGGATTTATAATACAAGAAGTCTTGAATGCAAGTAAAAGGCAATACAGAGTTGAATGAATGAATGAATGAATCATTGCCGCACGTATTTTGTGCGCAGAGTACAATGAGACAACCAGTACGTACTGACCTTTACCAATAAAAATTTGAGATGAGAGATTAAAATCACTCCAAAGCATAATTGTACATATTTAATTATATATACATACTTAGATATTCATATAACATTTTAATCAATTTTTGACTAGAGTTACCAGCTTTTAGAGAATCGCCTGGTGTCTCAGGGTTTTAGTATAATTTATTTGGTTTATGCTAATTTTATAATAATGGCTAAAAACGGCGATGGGCATTAATAAGGGGCAAGCTTAATCTCAACTATTCGGGATGTTCTGGAGAAGGGGCTGATTTTTTTATCACTCTTATACAATAATTATTAAAGCAATCGAATGTTACTTAATATACTTACATGTAATGATACGCAATATACCGTAAAAGAATTAATATCAATAACTGAAAAATGTACCTACCTTAGATTGCAAAAGTGAAGAGTTCCAAGATTGACGCAGAAATAGGTGCTATTATATAGTGCCGTTCCTTATCGAGAATATAAATTTGAGAGAACATCTCTTTTTTTCGGTCGCGTCTTAACTGCGCGTAGATACTTTTCCCTCCCTTTTTATCCAATTGGTAGCCCTGCTTCATCCGGCGTGTCCTTGCCATTAGGCAACCTTTCGTCGCTCGATCACATAACGGAAACCTTGTAAATTGTTTTTTGTGCGTTAATTAAAAAATAATGTCGAATCGCGATATTGACTATAACTGAACGCGAGCAAAGAGCCGTGGTGTATCGAAGTCCCACGAAATTGGCTCTAAAGCCAAGCGTCGACTCGAGACGGAGGGAACCGGACCACGCTGTCGATCAAAACGGGCTAGAAGGAAATGATCGCGCAGGTCGTACTCGTCTTCACAAGATGATAGGCAGTCTTCCCGTTCCCGCGATATACGAAATATACGATTTGAGAGAAATTGTAATGCGACGCGAAGTGGCGAACCTCGATTCCGATTATTCTGGCTTCTCCCAAAATACCAGTAAAGAAGCAACAAAAGTACCTTCCATTAATCAGGAGAGGGAAGTTTTTCACATACCAGCTGCCGCAACGGAATTAGCTAAACCACGGAATCCGAAACCGTCGGCATATATGCTCTAATCCGTGGAATGCTTGCAGCGGTTTAATTCAGCAGAATGGTTGGACGTTCGTTATGCCAAAGTTATGGAAAATTAAGTCGCGGAACCCGGCTTTAGGGATTTGGAAGAAAATAGCGAACTAGCGGTGGTTAATGAATCGTCATTACAGTTTGCATCAACCGAAAACGTACTTGCGGCCGTCGCACACGCGGCGCTCAAGGAACGGTAGGTGCTCATCAACTGGGCCATCGGCGAGTCAGAGGAGCTCACTCCAGATAGCCTGGTTGGTAAAGCATTTCTTACAGGCGCTAAGAAACAAGCACGAAGCTCAATCATTGTACAAGATTCCTCCGAGCAACAGTCATCTGTTCGAAGAGAAGGCTTTTTTGGCTTGGTGGCATATCCAACGTGTTTAAAATGCCGAACCCATCTGGTCAACCGATACTTGCTCGTTTCAGTGTTAGGGACAACTTGGGAGCGTTCGCGAGGCCAGATTCTGCGTCCGCCGAGCGACCCACTATTAGTGGCCTTCCCCGGGAGTGGCTCTCCCCGCACACCTCGAATCAACCCAGCGTCATTCTGAAAATGATTTCAGGATACCGAATCCCATTCGTATCCAAACGTCCGTTAGTCAGACTGTCACAGAGGTTGCAGTCGCAGTTCAAAACTCCTGTCTCCTCGGTTATGACCCACCAAATCACAGAGGATTCTGGAACTAGCAGACCAATCCTCAAGCTTCCACCCTCGGATGTTCTTGGCAAAGAAGGGCGACGGATCAGACCGCCCTATCTTTAACATAAAAGGCCTCAACACCCACGTGATTATGAAACACTTTTTTCTCATATCTTATCACAGAATTTCACCCTTTTTACAGTCAAATGATTGGATGACAAAAATAGATCTGTCCCAAGCGTACTTTTACGTACCTGTAAAGGTATCCCATCGAAAGTTCCTTCGCTTGTTTTACAAGGGCCAATCCCTTCAAATGACTTGCCTGCCATTCGACATTGCCAGTGCACCGCAAGCATTTGCCACCATCTCCAATTGGATTGCAGGAATCATGAGGAAATAGGGTGTTCGAATAGTGGTTTATCTGGACGATTTTCTCCTGGCACATCAGTCCAGAGAAATATTTGAAATCCAGACAAGTGACACTTTAACCCTGCTCCATTCCCTGGGGTGGGAGTCAAATATGTCCAAGTGCATCTCTATCCCGACCCAAGAACAGGAATAGCTAGGAATAAACATGGGACACCAAATACGGCATGAAACGCCTGTCTCGGAACAAATGCCAGAAGCTCCAGGCTACGCTTCAAAGGCTAGTGACAGAGAAGTCTTGGTCCCTGAGACGGGCTCAAACCATCCTAGGATCATTAAAATTTGCCAGTTTCGTGATACCCATGGGGCTCCTTCACTCTCTTCACATGCAATTGCAGTCGAATGTCATGCGAAAATGCCTCCCCACCAAGATAGTTCAAATGAACCCCCAGGTACAGGAAGATTTTCGTTGGTGACTGAGCAATCTCGAGATGTGTTCTCCAATTCACAATCTTCCAGCCACACATTTCATGTCAACAGATGCAGCGGGCATAGGTTGGGGAGTTCAGATGGACGACCATCATATATCCGGTCGCTGGACTAGAAAAGCAAGCGTTATGGCACAGTAATAAAAAATAGATGTTTGCAAGAGGCGTTCAAGTGGTTGATAAATTCTTCAGTACTCATTCAATCGGACAACCAGACTGTTTTGGCATATCTCCGCAACGAGGAGGGAACCAGATCGGTGGCCATGTTACACCTTACATTTCGGATAATGAGGATGCTAGACTAGCACAACAGCGAATCGTCTATCGAGAGGCTCAAAATTTCCAGAGTGACATCTTCTCCCCCCTGCCACAGAACGTCTTCAAAATATGGGGAGTTCCAATGGTGGATCTATTCGGATCTCAGACAGCTCACGTAGTGAAGAGCTAAGTGTTCCTAGACCCAAGCGATAGGCAGGCATTGTTTCCCAACGCATTCAGCAGAACGTGAAATTTCCCACTGGCGTGGGTTTTTCCACCACCATGTCTCATCCCTCGTGGCCTGACACACATGTTAAAGTGTTCAGAAATGTACATGCTAGTGATCCCCAGATGGCCCAAGGTGTTTTGGTTACCAGATGTGAGAGCACGAGCCATTGCGCCTCCTCTAGAAATCCCGATCGATACAACAACAGGTTGTCGCCCTCTCAGGATTCAGGATATGCATCTCGATGTGTGATTGATTGGGGGCGGGAAGAATGCATAAAAGATTGGTCCCTATAAGAGAAAAATTTATTACCTGTAAACTGGAGAAATTCTACCCTAAACACATATAAGCAAACCTGGAAAAGATGGAGCATCTGGACAACAGAGAAAGTCGATCCCAAAAATCCTTCAGGAACTCATCTTGTTCGTTTCCTTGCACACTTAAAAATTTTAGAAGGGCTAGCGCCTAATACAATTGCCCTGCACAAGTCAGCTATATCTATGTCTTGTAATCCAGCCAATATAATATAGCTTAAGTAATCATGCACTGGTAAAGCAGATAATGAAAGGGATTGCAAATACGACCAACAAACCTCCAAAACTCCCCACTTGGGATCCTCGCATAGTAAGCACCTGACTAACGGGTAACTTGCCAAAATCGATAACGCTATTTACGTTGCGTTACCATACTGCTGCTGGCCTTGGGGTGAAGGGTTCATGACTTAAATCTCGTAAGATGTTCCCAGGGTCATTTGATGAAAACCAGGAACTTCATTACTTTTTGGCCAGTTTTTGGTTCTAAAACTGACTCAACGTCGCATAGACAGTCAGGTTGGAATCTCTCCAAATCTCCAAAGTGGGTGAATAATCGTTCAAAGCATCGTTTATAAAAATGTTGCGTTGAGCATCTAAAAACATAAAAGCGATATATATCAAACATCAGCGTTTTTAAGCATTGTTAGATTATATTATTATGCACCCAAAATAAATGTCTTTTATGAGAAATTTCCAAAGACAACAAAGACTTATATTTCATAATATATTTAAACCATCTATAGAAATTGCAGTTATGTACTGATTTGATCTGAGAATATTGTTTTTTTTTAAATTCAACAAGAGGCTCGCCAGCCTAAGTCAAATTTAACAAGGGGCTCGCGCCAGCCTCTCCAAGCCTCCTCCAGCCCACCCCTGCCTAAAAGTAACATAACAGTAAGTCAGTTACCTTTAGGCAGTTACCTTAAGGCAGTTACCCAGTTCGTGAATTCATCGATCCACTATAAACTACGATTCCTGATAACCAGATATCTGAATAATCGGTGTCCGAAAAAACGGGGTTCTAGTATATTTAAATTTGACATATTTGTACAAACAGAATTTAACCCATATTAGTACCATTTTGAGATGATTGAGATGAGTTGTCAATCAATTAAATAATTTATTGAAGTACCCCTTACATATACAGGGATTAAAAACTAATAGTGCTCCAGGTAAAGATGATATTTCAATTAAGCTTGTAAAAGAAATTAAGTCATACTTAACCGAACCACTTGCATTTATTACTAACCTGAGTTTATAAACTGGAGTCTTTCCAACCGTGCTATTTGTTGCTATGCCCAATTTATAAAAGCGGAAACCCTAGTGATATATTCAACTCTAGACTGATTTCTCTTCTAGGGTGTTTTTTCAAAAATTCTAGAAAAAATTGTTAAACGGAGGTTCCTTAAATTTCTAGATGTAAATAACATTCTATCCACTCAACAATTTGGTTTCCGATCAAAACGCAATACAGAAGATGCCCTCATGTCTCTCGTGGAATATATCGTATCGAACCTGGACAAGAGAAATAAATGCATAGGGATTTTTCTTGATCTTGCAAAAGCATTTGACACCGTACCGCACCTATTATTGCTAAAAAAACTTGAAAACATAGGAGTAAGGGGCATAGCATATAAGTGGTTTTTAGGATTACTTAACAAATAGACGTCAAATTATCCAAAATAATGAAAAATACTGCAATCCATCATTGATAACACACGGTGTTCCACAGGGAAGTATTTTAGGTCCTATATTATTTCTAGTATACATTAACGACTTTTGTAATACGACCCTAAACAATGGAAAAATAATCACTTTCGCGGATGACACCGTGCTTTGGTTTGAGGGTAAGTCTTGGGAAGAGGTCAATACTTGTGCACAGGATGGTCTGAACAAGGCGAAAAAATGGTTTGGCACGAACCTCCTATCACTTAACATAAAAAATCAAAATATGTATGTTTCTGTATTAATGAAAGAACAACACCACATCAAAGTCCTACACTCATTGTACATGACTGCAAAGCAAGCAAGAACACGGCTTCCGCATGCCAATGTGAAAAATTGACAAGAGTCAAAATTATTCGACATCTGAGAGTACTGATCGATGATCATCTTAACTGGAAAGAACACATATCGAACCTAGCTAAACGCATAAGAAAACTAATTTACTTTTTTAAAGGAATACGATGTATAGTTGATTAAAAACTCTTAAGATCGGTGTACTTTGCACTGTGCTACTTCTTAATTAATTATGCTATTTTAGTTTGGGGAGGAGCAGCAAAAACAATATTGGAGTCGGCTAAAAAAGCACAAAAAATAATTCTCAAGGTAAATAATTGGTCGTTCCTTTAGATATCCATCAGATCTTATATTTAAAGAGTACAATGTCCTAGATATAAGACAAATCTTTATGTTGAGACTCGTTTAATATTTCCATATTAACAACAACTCTCCTCAAGCAATAAATCATGGACACAACACAAGATAAACAACAAACATCTATACACCAGTTCCGAGAGCAACAACGACATTTTATCAAAGATACTACATGTTCCTAGCTCCGAAACTATACAATACACTCAGTACCAACTGGAAATCATACAATTCCAATAAGATTACACAAATATGGACCCAATATATGATTCAATCAGGTAGAGATGAATCAGAAGCATGAATATCCAATAATTTAATATAATTTATACAATTCTTTCACTAATAATTCACTAGTACCTACAACACTCCCACTCCATATATTTTTATTTTATTTTTACTTTTTTATTCATATTTGTAATTCTCTTTTTATTCTAAATAACACCACAACAGCACGAAAAAAAAACTGGCTACTTTAACACAGACTTCAGTCTAGCAAAGTAGCCAGGACAACGCTGTATATATCGGAGGTGAAGTCTACTCCATCCCACACAATAAACTATGTATTATGTATGTTTATTATGTATCCACCTCTGTTAGTACAAAAATATGGATGTCAAAATATATATAAATAAATAAATATAGGATTTTTAAACTGGTACGATTTTCCGAAGAGAAAATCATTTTTAAAGAATATTTTTGCAACTTCTTCGTCAATTCGTTTAAAACCAATGTTGTGCTGTTATTTCAATTTTATTAAAATTATTTCGGTTTTTCCATATTAAAATTATTTTTTCATATCTATAAATATGTTTTGAGATCAGTCAAGGTACCTACATATCTAGAGTGACGTCACAAACGATGTTCGATATTCAAAATTATTGTGATTGCTTGATTTTACGTTACTGTTTTGTATTCTGTTTGTTTCATAATTACGAAGCATTATTCTATGTTTAAAAGACAACGGTGCTAAACATATACGGAATATAAAAGTGTGATGCCTTACAAAATGACGTAGATACATAAAATGTTTTCTATGTTCAAGAAAAGATTGTATTCCTTTAAGGTCATTGTAAAATCGTCTTAATTTACGAATTTTGCGAGTTATTTTGTGAATAAGTACAATATTAATTCATATTATAGCTAAAATATATCGTATAGACATATTTAATTAAAAATTGGAAACTAATAGATTACACGTCAGCTGTTGCCGGATCAAGCGACGATTTAATCATCGAAACACCACAAATATGATAATCCTTTAAACTGAAAAAATATTATTTAAAAACTAATTATCGTGTTTTTGATACAATAGTATGTGAGTAAATATAATAAATTATTTAAAGTCCATGTTTTTTACCAAAACGTCAGAAATTGTTAAAATGTCTTCCAAATTTAACGGTTTATAACTCTATTATTTCTAACAATTTATTAATTTTTTAATATCGATTTTGTTTCCATAACCTTGGCATCAGAATATTATTTTTTTCCATAGTAAGGCATTTTTATGCCACATTGAAAATGAATTGAATGCATATACAGTGGAACCTCTCACAACGAACATAATTTGTTCCAGAATCTTACGAAAGGACTCTGACTCGGAGTCAAATGAATTAATGAATCATAAGAATCGACTCTTTCAGAATAACGGACTCGATTCTTTTCAGTCTTTTAAAAGAGCTGTTCATACTCGAACACTTCTAGTTAGAACAAACGTAATACCCAAATTGTATACCTATATATATTTTGTAGAGATAAAGTTTTTTCTGAATCAAACTTAATGGTTCTAATATCAGTAATTTTTTTGGGATCGACAAGTTCAATTAATTATGTTAAGGACTTCATAGATAAAAAGGACTTCCACAACAAGTCATGTATAATTCGTTCATTATCAAGAATGCAACGCTCAGCCTTTACCGTAACCTACCACTACTACGGTAGGTTCTACCGTTGTATGGCAAAGGCACGTGACTGGCCAAAGCCTTGGTCTGCAGATAAAACTTAGTTTGAAATATATTAATTTCGAAAATTAAATTTTTTTCAACGTAATTTTTTCTATTTCCTTTACATGCATAACCCCTAGTGAAAGAGAAAGAGTAGGTTGAATGCTATGGAAGTGAGATCGCTCAGGCATATACGTGATTAACCCATCTTGATGGAGTAAATATTGGACAAATTACGAATGAATGTAAAGCTGATCTCAGCACAGCGAATAGGTTTAAGAAAGGCTCACTTAGATAATTTGGTCGTGTGGAATGAATAAAAGAGTGGTAAGAAAATATACGACGCGAGCGTTGATGATCCCAGAAACAGATAAACAGTAAAAATTATAAATAGAAATAGATAAGCAAGATGATCCTGTTAGAAGCCTCAACAAACAACAAGCATACACGAGAACATGTATGAACGTGGATGAAGTGAGAATTGTGTAACAGGACAAAATAATATTACTATTCTCTCCACGTACCCCTGATGAGAAACAACGCGATGATAAGTAAGCTAGTTATAGATACAAGACGGTCTCAGCTTAATTTCGAGTAAGTAAGGTTCCGATATTTATTTTTGAAGTGATCGATTTTAGTTTAATTAATTATTATGGTTAATGGTACATGGTAGTATCTCATACGACGGGCCACATTAATTTCATCCAATTCCGATGCGACACGCGTCCTTTAGCACGCATTCGCGCATTTGTAGCTGCGGTCTAGCGGTCTCCTGACCTTTAACACTTTCGAATCCATAGATTATGTATATTTCTTTCTCGATTTTCTTTTTCTATGTTTTACATAGCTACGAACGCTACGAATTACGCGGAATTACGAATCGAATATCAAAATTGTGTTTGCGGATGACAGTTAGTTTATTGGTGAATTATGGTTTAAGTAATTTCAAATGCTTAATTTATTTTGATACGATAGGTAAAACAAAACTAAAATTACTATTTTATTACTATTAATAAAATTCTATTAAAAAATTGTGCAAATTTTTTAGTTCCGCCCAAATTTCATGGCTGTCAAAAATATTGCCGCACAATCAGTTGGATGGTCGGCGATTTCCTCAAAAGTTTATATTTAAGTAGTTAGTTTATTATTAAAAAAAACCTTTACAATATCCTAAAGCAAGTAATTTACATCAGTTTTTTTAAATTTTGTTTCAGAGTATTTTAAATAAAATCTACAAGTGGGCTAATTTTTAAACACAATGTTTTAATGAGTGTTTTGTATTATACTTGTGCCAGAGACTTGAGAGTAATAAAAATTCTTTAGATATTTATTTTTGTTTTAATACGATTTTTCCTATTTATTTTTCATTTTAGATATTTAAAAATAAGTCATAATGGTAGACCAACTAGCGATTCTCGCTGGATTTTTACTTATAAGTGGAATAATTTTCAATTTTTCTCTACACAAATTGGAAGAAGGCCATGTTGGTGTATATTTCAGGGTAAGTTTATCATTATTTTTGCAGTCCATATCTTTTCCCTTAATCATAATTTATTTACAGTCAATATTCATTATTCTGTTCAATTGTATTAAAGGTTATCTTACAATGTTTCACAAGTTTTCAAAATGTTCATTCTAAAATCTTTTATATTCTAGTCATGCAACTTCTGTACGTTGTAAAACTTATAAAATTAGATTTTTGCTGGTGATTTGATTTACTCGTTTTTTATTCAAATACATTTTCTATCTATGATTTTTACTCTTATTAAGAAATATCAAGAAAATCACAAATTCCGGGCTTGGTCTTCATTTATATTTCTTCACTGTTTGCAGTTAACAATAAATCTGATTATTCATAATTTACCTTTCTAAATAGCAGGCCATACTGGTTATAATGGTATACAAATTTCTGTAATGAAACCAACAATCGATACATCACATTATTATCTGCAATGGCTGACAGAATAACCTGTTCAATATAAATTCTGCCCATTATTCATAACCCACCACTCGTATGGCCAGATCATCACACATCCATGAAGCTGAAAGATGTAATTCTCACAATAAATAATTACAATGTAATCAAGAAGTTGTAATTTTATCAAAATACATTATTTTGTGTGAAACAGACCTAGGGCCACAATACTAGCCACATTGTGTTTGTGCTAATCTTACTCTTCCAGTTAACCGGTTCATGATATGAAAAGTTCGTTATACGAAATATGATTTTGAAAAATGTTGATTGCTTTTCTCCTCTTCAAAGGAACTCCTAAAGTAGTGAAGCGCTACGTTGTCGAAGAGATCTCCCGTCCACTATTCACTTCAGCTCTTAGGGCGCCACTTCAAAACCTTGTGTTAAACCTTTTCCATTCCTGTAAAATCTCCTTGAGTGTAGCTGAGGACATTGAACCACTTTTGGCTATGTTTTGGCTCTTTCTCGTTCTCTGAGGAAACCTTTTTTCCATTTGAATCTGATGTAGGTTGATGTGGTTAGCTGCACTTCATGCTTCTTTATTAACTCCTCAACATCTTGCACTTCCAAGTTTAGATCCTTAAATGCTGTCACAATGTCCTTCACGACTTGGGCTCCATTATCAGGTTCTTCTTCTTGTACACAATTTGGCTACAGATTTGGCCATAAGGTAGCCGAAGATGGCCCATGAACCTGAAGTGAAAGTTTGTCCTACGAGGCCCCACTGTATTCTCATTTGCATTAAATTATATTTTTAATATGATAATAATGTGTTTATCTTTGTGCCAAAATTATGTACATTTACAAATAATTAAATAATACAGTAAAAGCTTGTTAATACAAATATACATCTCGACACAGAATTTCTCTAGTGAGATGGGCACAGTCTAAACAAATTTTTATATGTATTATATAGTTACTAATAAATAAATAAATCTTTATTTTTAAATTTGTTATAATTTGAAAATTTTTTCATTTTTTATCCCCCTCAAATGAATTTTTATATAAAATTCTACCTATAACTTGAAAAACTCATAACATGAAATAATTTTTAGACAAATCTTTATTTTTTACATGCAGTCATAAATCTTACAAAACATTTGCAAGTATTTTATACCTGTGCCGACTCCGTCACGGCCAGCCCCTAATCCCTAGGGGGAATAACCAATCGTATGGGTTTGACCATCTGTAGATAGTCACTTAAATCAATGTTCTAAATTTAAAATTATTATATCAGATGCATTTTATGGTTTTGTTTAATATTATCGATATAAAACACCACATTGCCGTTTTGCAAGCTGTTTGTTTCATAAATACTTAGTATTTTGCTGCGTTTAGAAGACAATACTGTTACGAAATATATATATGGAATTTTCAATTGCGACTTACGTACATAAAATGTTTACTTTGTTCAAGAAAATGTAGGTTACCATTAAAATCAGTAAAAAAAAAAAATGTAATTTACGAATTTTGCAATTAATGCTGTACATAAGTTCAATATTATTTCATATTGTGGTTAAAATATGCGTGAAAACATTTATTTTCGGTATTTTTTAACAAAAATTATGAGAGCGCGAATTTGACATCTATATGGCGCTCGGGATCAGCGGAATCACATAATCAATTAAAAATTTCAGGGTGGAGCATTACTTCCAGTAACTAGTCAACCCGGATTTCATATGATGTTTCCTTTTTTAACAACTTACAAATCTATCCAGGTATGCATTTTATTTATTTTTGTAGTTTTAGATTTCTTCATCAAAATAATTTGCCATGAATATATGAATCTTGTAATTTTTGTAATATGCGCTAGTGATTTGTTTATACATTTTTGTTCCCACTGTCACAAGGATTGTGACCTTGGTACATTTTAAGATTATTTTCTGACTGACCTCACTGAAATACCCTGGAAAATTGTTTGAACTAAGTTTGTTTGCACCGAGTCAGGTATTGCCAATTTAAATTTTTTAATTAAACTAAACTGTGTATAACACGTGCAACTTAGTTTTATTTTTGTCACGACTATAATTTTAACTTATTAAGTTGTTATTTATATGCGCTGATGAGAGGGACTGCACTTCTCAAAACTGTATTCATGACAAAAATAAAACTAAAAAATAAAAATATGTGGAACAAAATATTTAAAAATTAGAATAATCTAACTGTCATCTCAATTAATTACAGTTATTGCTGATTTCAAATCATATTAGTTACGTAATTCCTCTCCAAGCACAAGAGCTAGTCTCTCTTTTGGAGAGGTAAGCGATTCACAAAAATATGTTATTTTTGTTTTGTAATAGATTCAAGTAACTCTTATATTAAATAAAATTGTTAAAATTTCAAAATAAAGGGTTTTTCATTAAGGGCGCTCAAACTTTTTTTTAAAATAAAACAAAAACGAATGAATATATCTAAAAAAAAATTATTATGTTTCGAAGTACATTTAGTGGCAATTATGTATGAAATTCAATTTCCCTCGTATGACCACCGCGGGCACGTTTGCAGAAGTCCAATCGTTGAATCCAATTTTCCACCACTTTTTCACATAATTCGGCCCGAATCGCACCAATTTCGCGTTCAATATTTTCTCTTAGCTCTTGTAATGTCGCCGGCTTGTTGGTATAGACCAAAGATTTAACACAGCCCCAAAGAAAATAGTCCAATGTTGTTAAATCGCACGATCTAGGCGGCCATTGAACTGGTCCATTTCGCGAAATAACACGCTCACCAAATTTGGTTTTCAATAAGTCAATTGTTGCGTGTGCCGTGTGACTGGTAGCGCCGTCTTGTTGAAACCACATATTGGCCAAGTCCATACCTTGCAATTGAGGCCAAAAATAATCAGTTATCATGGAGCGATAACGATTACCATTCACAGTAACATGACGATTAGCATCATCAACAAAAAAATATGGTCCAATGACACCTCCGGCATGTAATCCACACCAAACAGTGATTTTTTCCGGGATGCAATTGTGTTTCGTGAAGCACGTGTGGATTGGTGCCTGCCCAATAACGCATATTTTGCTTGTTTACATATCCATTGAGCCAAAAATGAGCTTCGTCGCTAAAAATGATTTTTCGATGGAATTCAGCATCATTTTCAAATTGTTGTGCAGCCCAATTGAGGAATTGGCGACGCTTCAAATGGTCAAGCGGCTTTAGTTCTTGTGTCAACTGGATCTTGTATGGATGTAGGCCAAGATCTTTTCGCAAAATTCGCCACAATGACGTCACAGAAATGCCCAATTGTTGAGAACGTCGTGTTAATGACTCATTTGGGTCATCAAGAACAGATGCTCTAGCGGCGGCAATATTTTCCTCACTTCGTGCATTTCTTTGTCTCACTGGCACTGGAACATTGTGTAGCGACAATGTGCTTTCAAATTTTTGCACCAAACGTTGAATTGTTGATGTGGCAGGCAAGTGATGACGACGATAAAATGGTCGTAATGCTCTTAAAGTTGCGGTGAGCGAACGCGAATTTTGGTAGTAGATTTGAATAATTTGCAAGCATTGCTCCGGTGTCTACTGCTCCATGATGATTTGCCAACTAAGTACGAGTGTTAACCTCAAAAAAAATTGAAGAAATATGGCGTAGTTTCTTGTCCCTGTTGAAAGAAAGTTTGAGCGTCCCTATTAAAAACCCTTTATATATAGTAGAAAAACTAATAAAATAAAATGTTTAAATAATGCATGTATAATGTAATATTTATTTAAAACAAATTCAATTGGTTATTATGGATAACCCATTATTTGTAAATGGTTGTTATTGGGTGGACTGCATAGCAAATGAGTAATTGATTTTGAGTGCTGGATATCATGAACATTTCAACTGTTGATTTTGTAGCGCTGGGTTTTTTCTGGTGTCACAATTTGTACTTTGGAAATGCAAATTGGTAGGTTTTATATAACAAGGTAAACGGCATATAAAAAAGTAATTTAAATATTTTTTACTACATTTTATTTTTTCAGGTAACGTTACAAACTGATGAAGTGATCAATGTCCCGTGTGGTACAAGTGGAGGAGTAATGATATACTTTGATCGCATTGAAGTTGTCAATAAATTAGAACCTAAGAGTGGTTAGTATTAAATATGTACTATAATCATCAAATTTGTACATACATATTTTTCTTTATTAAATTAGTTAAGAAGTACAGTAAAAGCTATTTAAGGCCTGCAAGATATTGCATTTCATATGTTTGTATGCGAGAGCACGCACTTGTGTTTTATTCTGGCGACTAATTTCAAAAACACATCCGGACACATTTTGCTCCGGGGTTTGTGATCTATGGAAATGTATGGTGACGTTCGCACAGTTATGAAACGCGGGTATTTTTTTCAGTCAGGCCATAGATAAAAGTGGTCAGTACATGTTGAACTAATGGAGAGGCTAGATGTATCGTCAACTGACTCGAGTCTACATTAGCAGCAACAAAATTATCAAATCTATTAGACAAATTATATCTGAAGTCCAAAAACGACCTGTATTGTATGATAAAACATTATGGTCAAACGTTTAAAGATGAAACAATTATTATTGAGTTGTATTATTATTACAATAATTAAATAATTTGTAATAAAATTGTTGTTTTCTAACCTCCAAGTAACAGAGAGACGTTCTTCTGGTGATATTGCGAAATGTTGTATCCTAGAATGTAATATATGGACCTGTTTCTATTAAAAGTTTGTTAAAACTATTTATTTAAATTTTATAGTCATTAAAAAACTTATTGGGATGTTCTCGCATATTATGGTACAGTTTATAAAAATAACTCTTTAGTCAGTTAACGGATGGACAGATGATGACAGCGGAAAATATTTTTTCTGTGTCTAATAACTAGGGATACAACACAATTTTATTTCGAAATTTGTAATAATTTGACAATATTATCATATTTAATCCACCTCAAAGGAATTTTCATACAAAATTCTACCTATAACTCAATAATTTGTAACATTTTGATACCAAACTGAAAATACGCAGTTTAAAATCTCAGTGAGTGTTGGTGCGCAGTTTTGTACATTGCAGTAAAAAATCGCAATGCGCGCTAAGCCTAATACGAAATTTAAATTTTAAAAAAAAAGAAAAAAATTCATTTGAGGCGGATTAAATATGATAATATTGTCAAATTATTACAAATTTTGAAATAAAATTGTTTGTATTGATCAACAATTTTCATGTTTTTTTTACTTTTAGGTGAGTTTTTATTATTCATTAATATCAGAAGTTATACACTAGATTACACATTTTTAAAAACTATTACTTGAGATAGGATCTTTATACTAATTTAAAACTAATAAACTTAATGTTATTTGCCATTATTAAAACAATACAAGCATTATGAGAAAGATTGCAATTTTTAAACACATTTTCTGCATTCCACAAAATTGCCTTAATACGGAAAATTCTTGCATAAACGAAATATATTTTCATATATCGTGAAGCTAAAATTATGGAGACAAATTAATAAAATGTTAAAAATTAATTGAGTTATAAACCATTCAATTTGTAAGACATAATCAATTTTCAACGTTTTAAAAATACTTTGTTTTAATGAAAACATATGTTTTTAAATAATGTATTGTATTTACTCTCAGGCTTCAACTACTATTTAAAATCAAAAATGCAATAATTTCTTACTAAATAATATTTATATCGATCTTATTAATTCGTAAAACTTTTTCACGTCATTCCACCGGTCCTGAGTGGCAGACGTCGAAACCGCACTGTCGTAATTTTCATTAAAAAATGCTGAAAATATATGTTTTCATGCATATTTTATCCACAGTATGAATTAATATTCAACTTATTCATAACATTTAGTAGCAAATTTCATAAATTAGATGTCTTTTTCCTGATTTTAAGATATTAGAATATTTGTGATTAAAAATTAAAATCGTAAAAGGACAAAAATGCTAATGTATTTACGCATAAAGTTTGGCCCTGCTGATGTTCGATGTTGTCTAAATAATTTCTCCGAAAGTGCACTGCAAGTGAGATTCAGTAAGAGTGAATATTACACGTTTAAACGGAATTCAATAGCCTTTGTTGACATTGCGTGTAAAGATGATATTTTTGGACAGTTATATTGATCATACAAGTGTTAAGAATACATGTAAATTGTGTAAAAATCACCAAAAGGGATCAGTTTTAGGTATGAGGTCAAAACAGGTAATTATTTACAAATAGTACTTTTAAAAAATATGCATTCTTCAAGGTGATCAGCAGGAAACACAGTAAGTTTTCTAAAACAAGTAAAAAAATACGCTTTGTAAAAAGAAATAAACTTAACGCAAGATAATAAAACAATATCCAACTTATATGTGATATCTTTTGGCATATTCGATCTCCTATTACGCGTGACCTATCCTTTATGATTGAAAAAGCGCCGATTTGAATTCTAAAATCAATTTCACATTTTTGTTTTGTCGGTGATTCTACTTACGATTTTTTTTTTTAATATGTGAATAAGAATATTGATGTGACATGTATTCCGTATACATGTGTATTTAAAAAAAAAAAACATTCTTAAATAATCGTAATATTAATGTGACTTTATTTATAACGCAAAATTAGATGTCAAATATAAATAATGCGAAATCCCTGCTAGTAAGTTTGAATGTGCTGGTCCTTCGGAAAACGTATTAAAAGGGGTTCACTGTATATGAATTAGGCACTCCAATAAATTATTTAATTTTCAATGGATTAATTCAAATACCAACATACATTTTTATTTTATTCCATAATATTTAATGAAAAACGTGGAAAAGACTAAATATGAGTTATTTTTGACACTTGTATCGAATGCGAGGAAAATCAACAATTTTTTTGTCATCTCTTTCTCTTCAAACCTTCCTCTCTTGCGTGATTTACGTAACAAATGTCATTAATTATTTCTCTGAATTTAACTATTGTCCTCATCTTGAAAGCATATGTAATTCGCATAGAATTTATTGAATTTCAAACTGGAAAAATTAAAGCACGCCCTAGCGAGCTTTTACTGTATTATGAAGTCATTAACATAGAAAGGAAAGGAAAATATTAATTTTCTGGACTAAAAATATAATGTTTTTCATATAATTTTTCTGCTGTTTCAATGCTTCAGGCGAGCGTACTTCTTGTACAGACAATTCCATACAATATGTTTTGTGCAGTTTTTAATCTATGAATTTTCTTTTTCAGTTTTAGATATAGTACGAAACTACACCGCAGATTACGACAGAACATTGATTTTTAACAAAGTTCACCATGAACTAAATCAATTTTGTAGTGTTCACACTCTTCATGAGGTATACATCGATTTATTTGATCAAATAGATGAAAATTTGAAAAAGGTAAATTTTTTGTTACAATTTCAATTTGTCAAATGATTGTCAGAAATTGTAGTTATTTAATAATACAATTTGATTTGTTTAGGCTTTGCAAGCAGATTTACACGACATGGCACCGGGACTTCGGATACAAGCAGTACGAGTTACAAAACCGAAAATTCCCGAAGCCATTCGGAAAAACTACGAGTTAATGGAAGGAGAGAAGTCTAAACTTCTCATTGCTGCCCAGCACCAAAAGGTAATCAAGCAAGACAATATCTATTGATGTACAAACAATTAAAAAAACTTATATTTTCAAAATTACTTTGTGCAAAAAAAAAAATAGTAATAACATCGAATGAGTCGGTTCTCCCGGTTAAAAAACATCTAAATTCCTTTATTGAATCAAAACTGCAAGAATTTTACAAAAAAGACATTGGAAAATTACCTAAATTGTGGCAAAATATCACAAATAACAACGGAAATTATCTTTCAGAATAAATATTGTATATATTTTTTCTCACTATAATAAAAAACATTTCTTTTTGTTTTCCCTAATATGCATATATTTTCTTTTTTTGCAGTTAATTTACAGATATTATTTAAAATTAATTATAATTATATTAAAAAAACTATTTCTTCAACTTACTTTAAGCCATTATCTCAAAAACCTGGTTCAAAAGGGTTATTTATCATTTTCAATTCAATATTTGCCTGTTTTGAAAAGAACTATTAATTATGTGTGGCCTGTCTATAAATAGGTACATGCAAATACAAGAACCCTAGTTTGACTCTACTCTCATGTTAAAGTCGCATCAGAGTACTTAGTAACACATTCCAATCACACAAACCAATGTTGAATAAAAAATAATTTATTTCATCTACTAAATATTTTTTTTTATGTTTAAGGTCGTTGAAAAAGAAGCAGAAACTGCTCGCAGGAAGGCCATTATCGAAGCTGAAAAGGAAGCACAAGTTGCTAAAATTCAATATGAACAAAAAATAATGGAAAAGGAATCGCATCAAAAAATGGAAATTATTGAAGATACAATTCATCTTGCCAAGGAGAGAGGCAGGGCTGACTCGGCCTTTTATCATTCTTCTAAACTAGCAGAAGCTAACTCTTTACTTCTAACCAAAGACTATTTAGAATTAAAAAAATATGAATATATTTCGCACAATAATAAAGTATATTTTGGAAATGACATTCCCAATATGTTTCTGCAATCTGGACTGGGAATTTCTGAAACTAAAAGCTCAGAAACTTAATCTGTATTTATAAAATAAACAAAAATTATTAAATGAATACTTTTTTCATTTTTGTTTAAAAATTATTATTTTTATTTTACACAAAGTTTGTACAATTGCACAAATGAATGAAAATAATTCATTGTACTGAGCAAATATTCAGAATAAATTGACAATTTTCAGCCACTATTGAAATATAAGTGCAGTAATTAAAAAAACGGGTTAGGTTAGGTTAGCAGAGGTTTGACAGTAAGTGGGGATGAATACTTAAGAGCAAAAGATCTGTACAATGCTTGTAAGAAAAGTGTCAAAGCTGGTGTGAAAGAAAGGAAAGAGCGGATGAAAAGAGAGGAAGGGGTGAAAAAGACCGAGAATTTCCAGGATAATATAAAAGTTGTTAAATCAGTAAATAGAGAAAAGTTAATGAATGAGGTCAAAATAAAAGATAGATGGATGAAATATTTCCAGGAAACGTATGAGAGTGAAGAGAATACAAATGAGGAATCCCTCGAGAGGCTCTCTGGAGTAAGTATAAATGATAAAAACGAATGAATGGAATAAGTATGGAAGAAATAAAATAAAGAATGGTAAAGGCTGTGGGGTATGATAACATTGCTTCTGAGTATATCAAGGCTAGTGGCCCATTAGTTGTCTCGTGGCTTCATGCGCTCTTCAATCAGTGTTTAGAGGAGAGCCACACTCCGTTAGATTGGAGGAGAGCAGTTATTATGCCTCTCTACAAAGGTAAAGGGTCGCGTATGGAATGCGGTAACTATTAGGAAATTAGTCGGTGGGCAAACTGTACTGAAGAATTTTAATAGGAAGAGCAAGAACAGTGACGAAAGAAAAAGTATGGGACGTGCAAGGGGTCTTTGTGGGTGGAAAAGGATGCGTGGATCAGATCAAAAACCAAAAACTTTTTTGTGCCTTTGTAGATCTGCAAAAGGCATATCATAAGAGTTATAAGAGAAAGGTTATGGAAGGTACTGTCTGATTACAAGGTAAATAGCAAACTTATACACGCAATCGCATCCCTATATGAAGGAAGTTCTGTGTGTGTAAGGATCAATGGATCATTCATGTCATGGTTTGACATTACAAAGGGTGTCAAGCAGGGTTGTGTAATGTCTCCATGGCTGTTCAACTTGTATATGGATAATTGAGTGAAAGAACTGGAATGTATGAATGTCGGAACAAAAATGGGCGATTTGGTTGTATGCCAATGATGCAGTACTAATGGCGAATATTGAACAAGAACTACAGACTCTAGTGAGTAGAATATACTATGTATACAAGGAAAGCGACCTTATTATGAATATCAACAAGTCGAAAATGATGGTATTCGAGAAGGAGGAAAGCAAGATAATGTGCAAAATACTTGTAGGTAATGAATGTTTGGAACAAATAGATGAGTTTGTGTATTTGGGAAATATGTTTGATAGAGATGGAAAGGGTGAGAATGATATTGAAAGGAGGGTGTATGGAGCTGGCAGAAGAGGAACAAAAGTAGATTGAATGCAGTCTATTGCTGTGACTTGCATTGTCGGCGTCTTAACATATTGAGGACATCATTTAAATAATTATTTAATCTATAAATCATCATCAACATTTCAAAAAGTGTAAAATATTCTGAGCGCAAACAGTTAATAACTTATAAGAATGAAACAGATTATAAATAGAAAATCAAATTTGTATTCTTTTTTTAATTGTAAGATATAAATATTTGAGCATACATAATACATTGCATACACATTTAACAATCAAATATACCTGAAAATATAATACAAAACATTATCCAGGGTTCAAATGAGTCGCTTATAGTCGTTCCTTAGAATGAATATTGTATGTACGTATACGAAAACTCAAGTAGATTAATATGTACCACAATTATTGACACGGAAGTAAACTTCTAACCAGATGGTTGCATTATTTTTAAATAATTAATATAGTTTCTAAATATGAATTAAATATATTAATTAGAAAGATATACATATAAAATCAATTTTATCAAAAAATATTGTTGCGCCACCGGGATTCGAATCTGCATCTCTTTCCTAACCGGGGAAGGTGCATTATCTGACTATGCTACAGCGACAAATTTTCAAACCTATATGTAACCTTTTTGATATTAATACATCTAATTGTTAATTATATATGTATGTCTTTTTAATTAATATATTTAATTCATATTTAAAATATCACAGACCGTCAGACGAATTACAGCTTCACAATAAGAATGTGTTCTCCTAATATAGTTTCTCACAATTGTCATGAAAGAATACCCAATAGGTATAAGAAGACCTGTCTTCCCATAATTCTTTCACTCCTAATTCTGTAATCGGTAAATTCTTTCATTTTGTTTGAGCACTATTCATTCTCACATAACCGTACCTACAAATTACTTATGTATTTATTCTTACTTCTAAATAATTTTCCCGAGCCTTATTTTCTATGGCTTAGTAAATATATATTGCAGATCTCTGACATCCATTAAACTAGTTTTTCCCAGACCAATAAATTCTGAGACAAAGCAATCAATTTAAAAAATATATTTTTTCATGCCATTATCATCTTGATGTGTAGATGTTTTTGGTTTAAATTTCAAAACTGTTCCCATCCAAATATTGAAAAAGACACATTTTTTAAATGATATTGTGCAATCGTCTTTGAACTCGAAAATATCAATTGTGATTCTTATTAGTGTTAATTATTTTATTTTTTTCAATATCCAAAATGTTACTTTACATTTCATCAACGATGAAGCTGATAATGAGCATTTTATTTATGTAACACTATTAGAAATATCTAAAATAGCCTTCAAAAAATACTGAGTGCTATCATTAAACAGGCCCATCTGTCAATTTTTATATTTTTTCAGAGTTCTAATTACTGAAATGCCATAAATTTCATTGTCTTAGCCACGTTTTATCAATAGTACATGACATTAGCAGGGTTACAACATGCTGTTTATAAAGGACTCACAACTTATGCCTAACCGCCATTTACAAACATGATGCAGTTAATAAATTTCTCTTTTTTTTAACCCATTTACTATGATCCGATTACGTAATTTTTTCAATATCAATTCGTTCAGCAGTAGACAACACAGAATCATTTAAGATTTTCTTCACTTTGTTAAATGTACCTTCATCCATTCAGGTCCGTGGCTACTTTCACATGTTCAACATCATCCTAAGAAATTCATATTTTTTTTATTTGAATTGTTTTCTAACTTTTTTTGCAAGCGCCACCTCATCCTAATTTTTTTTTCTTCCAAATGTTTTTTATACATTTTTAGACTATATATATTGATGATATTGGAGGAGTTTTTGAGTTAAAAGACACTACAGCAGCTCCCACTGTCTTCTTATCAAATGTATTCCCTCCTATAAATTTAGTAAAAACATTATTAAATGTTTCTGCTATGTTTCTATCTGCATTATAAATTAAAATAATATATAAAAATGAAATTAATACTTATTTACATTCTAAATTAAACAAAACTATTACATTTACTATGCACATTATAAATAAAACTACTTGCACTTACTTATTGTTGGCCAAACAAGAGCAATGATATATCTGAAAGTTTTGAAAACAAATTACAAGATATCAAATCACCAATAAAACTTTGATATAAACCTTTTACAAATATATGCTTCAAATTTAGAATATCTAAATGTCACAACACAGATTACATTTTTTTTCCAAGTTCTTTATAGCTAATTTTTGTTTGCTTTCATTTTAAATTTTTCTGTACTGTAATCGGAAAGGACATGTCAAATGCTAATACATACATTTTAGAGCAATAATTCCTCAATAGATGATTGCGATATTCAATTTTCTCTACAGTAACATTATTATTTACAGTACAATACTGTACTGTAATTAGCTTAGAATATACATTTTCCAACATTTAAAATTAAATTTTTTAATCTTTCAAGAATTGCAGAGACTCCATTCCACTACATTTCATTTTTAAAACATCTGTTTTATGTCATTAGAGAGTTTTTAGTGTTTGCACAAACACAAAAATAAAATATTTATTTTTAACCCCTATATGTATAGATACAAAAATTTTTCTGCCCATGGATAACTAATGCAGCAGCACCAAGTAGGAATGACCTGTCCAATTTTTTTGCCCAACATTTGTCCACAACCACAGTTATCATCGCCATTCCTTTTTATCTACACGTCTGTCAGCAACAGACGATTGAGTTTCTTTCATACTCTTTATTTTGGTTTCTTTTCACCAATCTTACACTTTTTCCTAAAATTGATCATCTTTTATTTAACTCTTGAGGAATATCAATATTTTTTTACTGCCGTGAGTAGAGTTCAATACTCAATTCAAGAATATTCAGAAAATAACTTATTATATTTATTACTATAGTAATATAAAATTGTAATAAGGACTTGTTTATTAATAATTCATAAATGTTAGTTATGTGTGTAATTCAGGAAGATCTGACATCACAGAATCATTTTGAATGTACATACTGATCAGGTCTGCAAACATACGGAATGGATTGAAAATTCAACCCATCTAATATTTTCCTGCGCAACACTCATAATCATGACAATATAATCTTTAATGGAAAGAATAGGCTGCACATTAGAGCTAATTACTCACAATGCTAGTTGAAGGTAATGATTTGTGGTCCGCGTTTCTTAACAGAAAAATTATTTGCCAGGTATATTGCACACCTAGATCAAAACTAAGAGACAACTCAAAAAACCAAGAATTTTTAGTTATTATTACATATATGCAGCTAACTTAGCCCCAATTCTCGAATAGTACCATTTTAGAATACATTTATGACCTAAAATGTTAGCTTTATAAGTTTAGTAACAAAAAAATTGAGGTGTGCGATATATAAAATACAGAATAAATTGATTTGCATTAACTATAAAAATAAAATGTATATTTAAAATTTAATTTATACAATCAAATAAATTGGTGAATGATAAAAATTATAAACTCACACTGTGATTGTTTGCAATTTCTTCAAAAGTAGATTTTGTTCCATGAGCTCTAGGTGTGGCCTTTAAAACATTGTTGAAACTTTTCTTAGTGAGTCAATGGATAGATACTTTGTAATCTCAGGCAACTTAACTCACAGGGAACAGTGATTACAAAACATTAATATGTTCAATGTTTTTTTTTTAAACAGATGTGTACACGGAATACACATCGCATCAATATTCATACTATTTTCTGTCTCCCTTGCTGTTCTATTTAACTATATATGTATTCCATCTCACTATTTCACATGTAATTTTATATTCTATCTCCCTCTTTATGTATATACAAGTGCACTCTTTTTGCATTTATGATTAGTTTCAAATACATTCTGATGAAGTTCGATATAAGCGAAATCGATTGACGTATAATAAATTTTGTAGTTTCGTACAGCGATTGCTATTTAATTTAATATGATATGTCAAACCAAAAAGTGATTGCTTTCTATGAAAACATTTTATTTGACTTCTATTAAAGTTAATGAATTTATAAAATTTTATATAAATTACCTCTATTATTACCACAAATATTGAAAAAAATATATGCAAACTTTGAAGCTTATCTACTGATATTTTTCCCAGTTTTAAAATTAGCAATGGTTGATATTTGTATCTCTGTGATTTAAACTGCTCACTATCAAGTCACCGGGACACCCAGTTACTCGATATTGTAACCATTTCCACAGAATCGACGGAGTATCATAGGATACAATAAATACCAGTGTCACTGGTCAAAATTAAGAACTAATACTTTATAAATTTACCTAATTATTCAAATTCAATCATGCATTTCGAAAGTTGGAACCGGATTCGAAGGTAACCAATCAAATATTAATCTGGAACTAGTATTCCAGCAAATTGACGGTATCAACATTACTAGAAACATTTTCTACTCCTTAGAGTGAATGAAGAAAATTCCCCTGAAGTTTAAACAAGTTATGTGACAACCTGCATAACATTATGCACATTTGTCACTGACGCAACAGAGATGCGTACAATTTTTAAAATTATTTCTTATTCTAATAATTCTTTGTGATCAGCTTCAACGTACTGTTAAAATTAAGAACATAATTCCGGAACAACGTATTTATTCATATGTAATTTCACTAACAATTGGCTTTAAACCCAACCATACAACTTTCATTAATTTCATCTGTCAGTATAACTGAAATTAAATAGTCAACATTCATAGTTAAAATTCTGTACATATGCATATAGGCCACTTGGAGATGAACATAGGATTTATTAAGAACAATTTTCGATGAAATTTTTTATTAAAAAATAAAAGACATCAAAATCATCATGTGATGAAACAAATGACTTAAATCTTATTGAATGCTGCAATATCAACTGACTGAACAAAGTCTTCGAATTCTTGGATTTTCTCAGAAAGAAGATCAATAGACACCTTGTCATCCTCTACAACGCAACAGATCTGGAGCTTATTGATTCCGTATCCTACGGGAACAAACTTGGAGGCTCCCCAAAGTAAGCCGTCCATTTCAATTGTTCTTACTTTTTCTTCCAATTTCTTCATGTCAGTTTCGTCATCCCAGGGTTTGACATCTAAGATTATAGAGGACTTGGCAATGAGAACGGGTTTCTTGGATTTCTTAGCGGAATATTCTTCGACACGTTTGGCTCGTACTGCGGCTGCCTCTGCAGTCTTAATGAAAACACAAACATCAACAATTATAATTTGCACAAACCTTGAGAATTTTGTTATTTTATCAGTAATTTGGTAATATTGAAAAAGTTTTATAATAATATGATTTTATTCTAGCACAATTGGGCGCGGTCATAAGTAGGTACAAATCCATAATCATATGTGCAAATAGACGAAGAAACAAAATAAAATTGACCAATTTAGTACGAAATCTCGGTTTAAATTTTTTAAAACATGAGCCTAGTTAGAATACATTTAACCAGTTTTAACTACTTTAATTATATCTTTGAGCTTTCAAGTCCAATGTTGTAAATATGTTTTACTAAATTATTTATTCCGAGCCTCCTATCCATTTACATTAAAAAAAAAAAAATTAACAAAATGAAAATTTTGTTGGATTTTTATTTTTTTAAGTCCTCGGGATGAAATAATAAGATTTACAATATTATTAATATTCAAGATGTTAAGCAATTTTTTAAATTTTGTATAAAATTTTAACTATTAGAAAAAATATCAGTCAATGATTTATAAAAAATTCCCACATGCATACCCATACACATACACATTATATAATATTCGCAAGGTGCGGACAGAAAATAAAATGTGACATTCCTTTTCTTGTGCGTAACTATATTTATATAATATACACACATCGTACACGCCATTTTTAATCATAAATAAATATCACAACTCACTTCTTCTTCATCATCAGAACCGAACAGATCCAAGTCATCGTCATCATCCTTGGGTTTGGCAGCAGTAGTGGTCTTCCCCCCGGCCTTGAGTGGGCATGCCTGTCCCCCCCATGCGCCCTTCTCTGATTCTGAGAAGGAAGCGATGTTTCTATACCAGCGGAGTGCGTGAGCTGAGGCTTCTGCAGGAGCTTTGCCTAGGGCCTTGAATACGCTAACATCCGCTTGACTCGGTTGATATCTGCAGATTTTCAGACATATAATATTGGAGACACTATCAGTTGCTTCAGTGACTTCATGTACAAAAGTTTCAAGTAATTTAATTGCACATGAAATATTGTCTCACAAATGGGAGTGGTAAATGATTTTGACAGATGGGAGTAATAAAATGAAGGTATTATTGGCAAATAAAAGCATAAAAAATTTTCACTTAAAACCATCAATATGGTTTATACATATTATGATAATATGTTTATTAATAAATGTGTACATTACGAAGAATGTACTTCTGCCAAAAAAGTTTATAGACCATGAAATAAAGCCACTTAAACAGACGTGTCGATAATTAACTTTACTCTCATACACTAAATTCCTGCAAAGAACTCAACAGTATCCGAAAATAACCTATATAGCGATATGGAACTACAAACTTTTACTAACCCGGAAATGTAACTGTTGTCGGCTAAGAAATCATTCAATTCCTTCAATCCCTGCGAGCTAGTTACGTCTGAGAATGCCATTTTAAATTATTTAATTTAAAATCGTCAAAGAAATTAGATGACGACCGCGAGGGACAACGTCTTACCGGTAAAGGAAGAGGAAGTGACAAATGTCAAGCACAGAAAAAGATATACCACGTTCATATCATTATTTTTACACTCTATGTTTTACACTCAACAATCGAGAGCCGTCCTTTTGAACACAAATTTTCACCGCTAATTCGTTAGGTTGAGACATAGATAAGGGTTGAGAATTTTTTCGCCACAAAAGCGCTAAGCGTTACGTACCTGCTCATGGAGATTACCTTTCAAATTTACTTTTATAACTACCGCACCAAAAAAATATGAGGATTATCTTTTACATGTGACCTTTACGTGTCATGTATTTTATTAGGAAATAATCTCTAGGTTATTTTGATTGCTCTACTATCCAGAAAATTTGTAATTTAATTAATCATTAATCAAAAACATTAATCCCAATTTCACATTTGTGAATGTTTTTAAGCGTTTCAAAATATCAATCACATTTTTATTTTAAATTACAATAAATATATTTATTATAATTTCAGAATTTTAATTTACTTTATCTATTTCATTTATCAAAATATTTTCTTATCAAATATCTAATCATTTAATAATTTTTTTATTGAAAAAATATACATACTAGCTAGTGGACCCCAAGTTGGGCAACAATTTAAATATCAATATTAATAGAATTAAGGAACCTTCGATTTCAAAAACATTCAAATTGGATTATATATATTTGGATTGTTTTTGAAGTCGTAGGTCTCTTATAATATTATTAATGAACTAATTTATCACGCAAGGGTAGACAGATATGATAGAACGACACATTCTTGTCCTGCAATACAACTCGCTTATACGATCGACATGACCAAACCATTTCACATTAATTTTCGTCTACTAATATTAAACACTCTTATTTTCATCTTTACTTTACTCGTTCTGGTAAGTTTGGCTGGCGTCGCACTCAATCATGCATATTCTCAAGATGACAAGATTGTTGCCGTAAATACTTCGATAGCTAGTTCAGGGTTTTCTATAGGTAATGATGAATACAGTAATTCATTCTATGTAAATTCAAATTACACAAACCTTTGTGAACCTGTGCTGGTTGACGCCGACGTCGCTCTCCTTGTAGTCTGATAGTCCTTAAATCTGCTGGTCAGTCACCGAAAATCTTCTCACAACCGATAATCCGAAAATATATAATACAAAATGTTTTTATTATCGCCGCCGTAAAAGTCCGTCCGAACCGCAAAAACTCTCTTCCCACAAGCAGCTTCGCTTTTGTTTTCTGTTTTTAAATCTACACAAAAAGAACACACATATTCAAAATTTTATATCAGGCCTACCTACTGAAGAATTAAAGCGCGTAAACAAATGTGATTTTATACTCTAACACTAAAAAAATAGACAGGACATAAATTTATGTCGGTGTGGTGTTTTTATTTGAATGAAAATGGCGTCTAAACACTTATAAAATACATGTGTCCCGCACAGCTCGCGACGACCGCGGCCCGGATAAAGGTTTCATGCGGGTCCAACCTTTTTCACACCGACCGGCGGGGGAGGGGGGCACCGGGCCGACGCGAGGCTCCGCCCACTGAACAGCGACAGAATTAGATTTAGTTTTTGTGTAATAACTAATGTTAAAATATTGATAGGGATATATTGTTAAAACTAATAAGAAGAGCATGGAAGGGGCGATCGCCCGGAGATAATATTATGCACCTTAAAAATGAGTGCTAGGTTTGGAGTCTGGCCGCCAGGGGGTGGCGGCGCTGGACCAAATCAGGGTGGCGCGGGGTCTGACCGCTCCCTTCGATTGGTTCACTACAAAACGGGGGGCCTCACACGCCCAAGAAAAACTCATCTTAAATAAATACTGGTCCAGCGGCTGCAGAGATCATTCACTTCTCTCACCGCTGTACTCTTCAAGTCAAAAACGTGTTTTTATTTATCTCCACTTCGCTTGACCCTGCTATTTTACTGGACTTTCTTGGATTTGACCTCTTGGCTACGACATCAGACCGCATTTGGAATTTCCTTAACTTTGGCTGCTATACTTGTCTACGATTTTGGACCTCCCTGGACCACTGCATGCTGCTACAGATATTGCCGCCCGAAGACACCAGAATGAACCGGCGAATCACGTTTCCTGTACGGAACAACATGTGTGAAAATAAAACACTTATTTTTTTATTCAACTCGTTTAATTTATTTGAGACACGTTTCGCCTTGTAAAGGCATTGATTTGGAATAAAACTGTTATCAATATCGAAGATTGCTAATGCTCTTACAAGTCTCAAGTAAATTAATCTAGTAGAAAAAAAAACAAGTGTTTTGTTTACACAAACTAACCTCGGAAACAGTACAACCTTAACGTATTATTTATGTAAAGTAATTTATTCACATAAATTTATGCAAAATAAAGTTAAGATACGTATTACACTAACTGCACGAAAAGTGAAAAAATAATGCGCAAAACTTTCTGAAAGTTCAGACATTGTATACCTATATTCAAAGTAACGTTAAGCAAATACACATAAATATTATTGAAAATTACTATTTTTACTCTCATTTTTTGACTCTGTCTATTATTTTCACCATTATTTTTAAGTAAATTTTGTTTAAATTTATGATAATTTATTTTTGAATTTATTGTTTAATTTTTAATTTTGTCATCATATTTTGCGTTACCTACTTTAATGGAAAAGCACTTTACAATATAAATGTATGGTTTAAATTAAAAATAATATTTTTAATTAGAAACACATATTATGTGTGAATACAACGTAATATAAAAAAAAAAGATAATATAATAAATACATTAAACATATGATAAGCTACATTTTTTGGTAATAATCTATAGCCACTTAGTATACGGCAGCGTTATTCAAAAGTTGGCCATGAGCAAAAATTTGAGAACATTGGATTAAAATGGATCTTTATATAGCGCTGTTTTGTAAAAATAAAACACTCAACTATCAAGAGCGTTTAAAATAACCGTGAATTTAAGATCCGCACTCTAAGCCCCGACAAGATGTATTATATTATTGTATTATATGTAGGCAGGTATAATGTGGTCTAATGGTGGCTGCTACGCGACCGCTTCAAGTTTCTTTCAGATTGATAAAACAATAAAGAGAACAATTTATGTTGTGACTCGTATCTCTTGTGCAAGGTTCTTTGAAAAATTTGTGATAAAGTACTTATTATAAATAATATTAAAACGTTATAGGAGGTTAAGATTTTTTAAAGTTTTTTTTAGATACGTGTCACATGAATAATCTTACCATTATCAAATTAAGCTAGACGCCTGTACTATAGGACTAAGTTGCTAGTCTCTGAAGCTCGAACCTCCGACCACTGGATGAATACACAAATCACTAAACCAACAAGCACGCCAGATTACATTTCATATATTTTAATCTGTTCAAGTATTGTGTGATATATTATATTGTTGATGTAAGTAAAAGTTCACAAAAGGCAATTAAACTTGATCAGGGAAATTGAGTATTTTGAATTTGTATTCCTCATTTTCACCTTCATTATTTCATTGTTTGTAAGTTAAATTTGTCATATATTTTATATTACATCTCTTGATATATACTAGTTAATAGTAAAATATATATATGTGTAGCGATCGGAATTCGTATCCACCGCCATCTCAGTCGGCATCGACGCTAGCGACAGTGCTGCCGGCTGCTGCTACAAGCCTGGCTCGATGATTCACCACCAAGCAGTCTCTCCAGTTTCATCTTTTCACAACGGCGGTCTTGCCGACTCACGCACGCCGAGCAAAACCGCCAACTCGCTTCATTTCATTTCATGATACACGTGCACCTTCTACATCTTTATTCATTCTTTAATTTTATCTTTATTCATTGTTATATCCATCACAATAAACACCTTAACACGCCAAACAACATTTCTTTCATTAAACCGACCTAACCACCAAATATGCATGTACGAACAATTTTGAAAAGTGGAAACCATGTTCCATGTTGCTTATTGATTGGGTGATAGTGATTGGTTGTCGTTGTCGTTATTCTCGTATATACGAATGACGCCGTTGATTCTAAATAATTGATCAGTATCAAAGATTTTAATTATTTATTTAACCTTACATATTTTTGTATAAAAATATCATGGCAGTATAATTAAGAGACCATATGAAAAAGATGACGACTCAGCTTTTACTCGGAGAAATATAAACGATCTCTGTATTATATTATTGGAAAAATGAAACATTATTTGTACTGCTTTATACAGTAAAATAATTTATTATTTTTGTCTTCGTTACATACTTAAGAACATATTAAGTTCATAAAATGTCTTGAATAATACGTATTCGCGTAGCTAATGTGTAAAAATTTGTAGCGACCGGAATTCAAATCCACCGCCATCTCAGTCGGCATCGATGCTAGCGACAGCGCTGCCGGTTGCTGCCACAAGCCTGGCTCAGAATTCACCGCTAGGCAGTCTCTCTAGTTTCATCGTTCCACAACGGCGGTTTTGCCGGCTCGCGAGAGCCGAGCGAGACCGCCAATTCGCTTCACATCATTTCATTTCGTAAAATACACGCACCTTCTACATCTTCATTAATTCATTTCATTCTATGTCTTTCTTGTTTTCATCATAATGTAATAAAACTTCAACGCGCAAACAAACATCTATTTCATTTAACCGCCGTCCTAACCCCTAAAAATTCAATTAAAACAAGTCATATAATACTATTAAAAAACGCGTTACATGTCTAAGACACATGTATTATGGCACCCCACCTTGTATCACAATACCCCAAAATAACCAGATCAACTTCAACGTGCATTTCTAAAATTGGAACCGGTTCTCGTCAACTGATCCGATACTCATCTGGAACTTGAACATAACAGGAACTAATGTTCCAGCAAATCGACAATATCTGCAACATCGCCTGCGGACCAGCGTTGTCGGTAGGTCGACGAGTGAGATTCGATGTCTCCCCAGGTATTGGGGTCGGTCGGAGACACTGGACAGCCGAGGCGGTGACTGCGCCAGAGCAGGTCCAACGAATTCGGTAGAGAGCGTTTTCTGGGTCTCTCGCAATTCCAGACTTGGCTTATCTCCGGATTCCGAAAACCGCACTGTGAACCGACTTCGGCAGACCTAATGTGTTATTTTTATCCCCAGCGTAGGATATCATTGATGGAGGCGCTCGTACTGGTGTAGACTGCATGATGGGGGTAGCTCGTGGAGAGGCTTTTATACATACGCAGGGACTGCATTTACCGAGCCATTGTTTAAGTCGGGATGTGTTCTTCTCTGTTTAATTTGATATATTTCTTGACACCAATATGGACATGTTTCAGGAAAATACAGAAACTTTCACCTACATAAAATATCCGGGTAATACCTAAATTATCAAAAATTAAAATTGTTGGCTCTATAACACCCTAGAAAGAAATCTAGGATTAATATAACCCATTTTTAAAAAAAAACAGCCATAATAACACATCTCTAACTTTGTTAATTATTGACGATGACTGTTATGACGGAATATTGTTTGCGCATGTATTATATTTATGATCAAAATATGGGGTCATATTCAGGAGGTTACAGATTTTTCTGCAAAATATCATTGCAATCTGGAATGAGGGCGATGATAACGAACCACATAGTAGGAAAAGAAAAAGAATAGGAAAGGAAGAAAAAAAAAGGCAATCTATTGTTGATGACTTACGGTTAATACGCGTGCGCACTGTGTTAAGGCCGCATCAATCTTTTTGTTGCGTATATTGGTGTATTGCATACTTTATAATATTCAGTCTCTATTGGTCCTATGAATTTGACGTTTAGTGTAAAACGCTATCTGTCGGACATATTTGGAATCCTTTTTGCAGGTAAATATGCCAGTCTAATGAACTTATTTTCATATTTTCAGTAAAAATATATGAGTGATTTGTTAATTAAGGTATTTCACACGGCTTTTATATTATGTATTATAATCATTATCCGTTTGATTCAAAGGATATTATTATGAAAGGTTAGGTCTTATGTAACCTATAAATATAAAAAAATATATATCTCATTCACTTCTTATTATTGCTAATGGATGGACAGTGTATTGATTATCTTCATTTACCACTCATTTTACTGATCGAGTTAGTATAAAGCTATTTGATTTCAATTGCGACAAATTTTGTAAGTGTCAAAATACTTAATTTCAGAAAATGTTTCGCGTTACTCTAACCAGGGGTCTGTCCCTACAGTCCTTGGCGTCTCCAAATTGTGCGAATCGCCTCAGCCCCTGCAGCATATTTTGTAAAGGATATGCAGACAAAGCTCCCGAAAAGATTGAAGTTTTTATTGATGATAAACCGGTGTACGTACTACCTGGAACCACTGTCTTGCAGGTGCATAATATTTGTAAATATTCTGATAATTATTCCCCACTGTCACAGGTTTTTGCCAGCTTGTTGTGAATCATAATAATTATATGGATTTGAATATATGTAATTGTTTACAAATTTCCAACATCAATATCAATTTGTTAACTACAAAAAAGAAAACATTATTTTTTATACCATCAAATTATAAACTTAAATCTCTCTATACTATCAAAACAATATTTTGAAGAGTTAATTGTGCTAAAAGAACTATAGACTTTTTTTCTTTTCATTTCTTTAAAAACTTTTGAAATACAAATATCTCTCACAATTTAATTCTTCAATGCTCAACATTTTAGTAATAAGGTTGAATAATTTATATAGTGCTATTTTCGTAAAAATCAAGGACGTTTTACACATAAACTCATTAGTTAAAAATTGTCATGTGAAATTATGGATATGTATACTTGGGATAAGGTGAGTTTTCTGTATTTTAAAAAAATAATGTTTCTAAGACCTTCATAATTTTTGGTCTGCCACATTGAATGCCCGTTCACTGAATTTAGTCTTCTTGTAACACTTTCACTTAGCAGTCAATATTCTTTTGTATTATAGTTGATTCATCATTCATTTCTTTATCTTTCTTTAAATCTTTTAATAAATATCTTTAAGATTTTAAATTATTATTACTGTAAATGTACTGTTTTCTTACTAATCAGCTGCATTTGGATGGCAATTAGCAGTTTTACTTGGACAAAAATCTATTGTATAATTTTCTTAATTGAAACTAAGCAATGTATATAATAAACATGTTATTTAATCTAACAGTATGGTCACTGAGACTACAGCTACGCACAAGTTAATGCCATTGCAATACGTATGAACAGGTTGTTTTGAACAAGTTGAGGTAATAATTTAATAATTTTTAGGCTGCGGCACAAGTGGGGGTAGAGATCCCTCGCTTTTGTTACCATGAGCGTCTCGCTGTAGCCGGGAACTGCAGGATGTGTCTCGTAGAGATCGAGAAGTCGCCCAAGCCAGTAGCTGCTTGCGCTATGCCCGTCATGAAAGGATGGAGAATCAAAACTAACTCTGACATGACCCGTAAAGCCAGGGAAGGTGTGATGGAGTTCTTGCTGGTGAATCACCCCTTAGATTGCCCTATTTGTGACCAGGGAGGTGAATGTGATCTTCAAGATCAATCCATGGCTTTTGGATCAGATAAAAGCCGCTTTACAGATATTAATTTCTCAGGAAAACGGTAATTTGATATATTAAATAATTGTTAATACATATGGATTTCATGTTACATTAGCTTCTTATTTATATCATCACAGGTTTAAGGGCCAGCTTTCATTTTTCCAGTTTGAAATTCGAGAAATTATATACGAATTAGATATGCTTTCAAGATGACGCTAGTGGTTAAATTATTTCAAGTATCAGATAAATAATTAATGACATTATTTGTTACGTAATTCATGCGAGAGGGTAAGGTTTGAATAGAAAGAGACGACAATAAAATTGGTGATTTTCTCGCTTTCGATACAAGTGTCAAACATCTTGTGTCTAGAGCCTTATAATGGCCTTAAACAAGTTTTTCACATTAATATATGGATAGAAATGAAGAAGTGTGTTGTCATTTGAATTAATCAATCAAAAATTAAATCATTTATTGAGGTGCTTAATTAATATATTTGAATATGTTTTGAAATCAGTCAAAGTACCTACATATATTTAGATGATCACTTAAATCAATGTTCTAAATTAAACATTTTATGACAGCTTCAATTTATTATTTTCTTTAATATTATCGATTTAAAACACCACATTGGCGTTTTGGTGATATGTCTGTTTCATAATTATATACTATTTATGAAATAGACAGCTTTCTTTAAAATGCAACAGTGCTATATATAAACAAAACATTTCATTCCGACTTGCATAAAAGTAACATACATAAAATGTTTACTTTGTTCAAGAAAACGTTGTTTTCCCTTGAAATCAGTAAAAAGACATCTAATTTATGAAATTTGCTACTAATGTTGTGAATAAGTTCAATATTAATTTAAACCGAGGGTAAAATATGCGTGAAAACGTATATATATGGCATTTTTTAATGAAATTTACGAGAGCTCAAACTAGACGTCATTATGGCCGCTAATGATCAGCGATCTGAAGTTAATAAAGAAAATATAAAATACATGTTATTAGGATCGATATAAATATTATTTAGTAAAAAATTATTGCATTTTTGATATCAGACTTGATTTTAAATAGTAGCTGAAGCCTCAAAGCATGTGAGTAAATACAATATATTATTTTAAAACATGCTTTCACTAAAACAAATTATTTTTAAAACGTTGAAAATTGATCATATATACTGCAAATTGAATGGTTTATAAGTATTAATTTTTATCATTTTGATAATTTGTCTCAATTTTAAATCATTTAAAAAATAAAAAATTTGATTTGTCCCCGTAATCTTGGCTTCAAGATTATAAGAAAATATATTTCGTTTATGCAATAATTTAGCATATTAATACAATTTTATAGCACGCGGAAAATGCTTCTAATGGTTGCGGTCTTTCTTATAATGCTTGTATTGTCTTAATTATGGCAAATAACATTCGGTTTATTAGTTTTAAATGGTCCTATCTAATAGTTTTAAAAAAAGTCTAATCTAGTTTATAACTTCTGATGTAAATGAATAATAAAAACCCACATTTTCATAAAAAAAAATGCAATAATTTGAATTATTAAGTTAAAATTTTTAACACAATTGTATAGCGGTTTTGATTTTTCTGTCAATAAAAATATGGTCTCATTTTTACAGAGCAGGATGTTGGAGGTCTAGATAGATGAATCAATTCGGTCTAACAAAATGATGTGTAGTTTATTGTCTCTGCATTAATTTCCAAATTTTTTTAGATTTCATTAATATTCATTATTAAATTTGGAAAACATAACCAATATTTTTTATCAGAAAACATTGCTTTCTGCATATTTCTCTATACGTGAAACCAAAATGAAACCAAAAATTAGTCAACTTTCACAAGAAATCGCCTTTCTTGCAGTGGGTTTGAACTATCATTATAAATAATTTTTTTCCACATTATAATTCCCTTATGTTTAAAAAAACTTTTCAGATGTACTCAATCGAGTAAACAAGTCTTTTTTTTTTTGTTTTATATACATTTAACGTGTTCACAATACAAAACAAAATTGTCAGAATATATTTTACTGATTCCCGGATGTTTCAAATCGAATCAAAGTAAGGATTAATTAAATGTAATCTTTACTTTCTCGTTAATCTTTACTATGATCTGAGTTGAAACAACCGGATAACCTTAGACTCATAGAAAGTTTTTTTTTTTTGTTGCAAATGTTAAAAAAATTTACTGACTATTCAATGATATATATGTCTATAACAATTATATGTAAATTTCTTTAGGTTTAAATTTAGATTTATTTTTTTCAGACTTTAGATTTTAACATATTATAAATAATTTCTATGTATAAAAATAAATTCTCTTTTGAATATATGAAATATTGCTATTTCCAGTGCTGTAGAGGATAAAGATGTCGGTCCACTGATTAAGACGATCATGACCCGATGCATCCATTGTACTCGATGCATCAGGTTTGCTTCCGAAGTTGCTGGAGTCGATGATTTGGGAACAACTGGTAGAGGAACAGACATGCAGGTTAGCATTACTTTATTAGACTTTTATCTATACTAATAAACAATACTGCTCAAGTAACAAAAAGATAATTTTGCAGAGGAAGGAATGAATGAAACAATTAAATAATGTAAAACTGATATTATTTTCAATTTCTGCAACTTTTTACTATTTTTTCTCATCGTCTATTTTATTTCTTCAGGTGGGTACGTATGTTGAGAAGATGTTCCTGTCAGAGTTGTCAGGAAATGTGATTGACTTGTGTCCTGTCGGTGCTCTCACGTCCAAGCCATACAGCTTTTCTGCCCGCCCATGGGAGACTCGCAAAACAGATTCTATCGATGTCCTCGACGGATTGGGCAGCAACATTGTGGTTTCTACCAGGACTGGTGAGGTGCTTCGTATTCTGCCAAGGATAAATGAGGTATTCTTACATTTCACTATCAATCAGTAATAATATATAGATTTATAATTACGTATAGTTATATTTTTTCATTGCTTTATAATTAATCCAAACTGCTTTGTGCCCAGCCAGTATTCAGAGTTGTGGTACAACAGTGTTCTGTACTTTCTTCAATGATAGCTTTTTTTCTGTATAATATTGTTTTGTGAAGCGTACGTCCATTGTAATTTTAAAATTATACAAGTTTAAGACCATTATTGTTTATTTACCCCTTTCGAAAAGATCCCAAAATTTGCATAATGCTAAATATAGCTTTACGCATCGTTTATGAACAAGTATTCTGCGTGGCTTCGAGCTAAGTGAATGTATTTAGTGTTGGTTACCGTTTTTTCATTGTTGTGTTTAATTTAGTGATGGCCAGTGGGAGAGAGAAGAGTATTTTAATTATGTTCAGTTTTAAACTTGATAAGACCGTTGAAAAACACAAAAGGATAAAACGGGCATTTGATAACAACCTTTTAGGTCTGACACAAATTTATGACTAGTTAAAAGCGGCTGAACATTGGTTGATGATGATGAATCTTCTGGATGACTATCCACCGTCATTACACCTTACACCAGGAAATGTTACTTAAGTAGAGAATACAAATGAACAAGCAGCAGTGATTTTTATATGAAATAGACAATTTGGATTATGAAACTTTGTATTTATTTTGTACTGTACTACATTTTTAATGAACGAGGTATTTAAAATTTTGATTAGTGTCCTATTTACTTATATTTTAAAACAGCAGAAATAGCATTTTTGTCATTCAATTTTTAAAAAGTTTTTTTTTTAATTATAATTTTGAACATATTTAATATTTTATTTACAATTGTTTCAATTGAAAACAAAAAAAAAAATCAAAGCTCCTGCATGATTTAGCTCAGTTTTAACACTTAATGTTGAACTGCTGGTCTGAATGGACATGTCTCATGGTCATTTTAGGGCCACACTTTACCGATAAGGCACCCTCTGAAGATGGGTAATGAGATTTACCCGAAACGTGACAACAGTGGTTCTCAGGACCAACAGACGCGAGATAATCAAGAAACTTTCTCTGACAAATACTCAACCTGTGAAAACCTTAAATTTAATATATTATGTATTATTTGTCTTTCTCCACACAGTATCTCAACTGAATTGTCTATATTTTATATATGTGTTGAAATTGTTGTTAAAATAGATATTCATATATTTATTCAGGAAATTAATGAAGAGTGGCTGTCGGACAAGTCTCGTTTTGCCTGCGATGGATTGAAGCGCCAGCGTTTGATCTCACCCATGGTAAAAGACAGTTCAGGAAACTTGACTCCCTGTGAATGGGAAGATGCTCTGGTAGCTACCGCTCGTGCCATAAAGTCCTGCGCACCCAATAAGGTAAATAAATCTCCTTCATTTATTAAAAGAAATTCTATTAATTTAGAATGGTGATAGTTTCTCATTGATTCTCTTTTCATTATGACTTTTTAATCATTTCAATTGACACTTTTTTTTGTTATCCATGAAATTAGTTTCATTAGTGATTTTACAGAATTATTATTTCCCAGATTGATGTAGAATTATGGTAACCTACTAGAGAATTGGACCCATTACTATTATTTAGAGCTCCTGTTAATTCAAAGTTGAGGGGAATCAAGGAAAAAGTTTAAATAACGACTTACGATAATGAAAATGTCAAAAATTTGACTACTTTTTAATATACTAATTGTTTTCATCACAACTCAAAGTAATTATATATGTATACCTATATCCACACATTTAAAAATAACAAACGAGTTGTTAAAACATGGCGCATACAAATTAATAAAAATATAAAATTACAGTAACATGAATTAAATGATATTATTTAGTTATTTTCACTTGGTCACGTGGAATGTTTTAACTTAGTCCATGTAAAAAAATATATTAAATAGTCCCTTCACAATCATGATTATAACATTACACAAATTTAAATAAATAACATATTTTAAAAATTTATCTTTGGATTATCTTTTCACACCGTTTTTAATAACGGCGTAATCCACAAACCTGTCAAAAATATTGTCATTCTCCATTGTATCTGCGAAGCTAGCAGCAAAATCCGCAGTGGAATCTCACATTCATCTGTGACATCTTGTTCTTTATTTTCTTCACGCTCTGCTTCCTTACTCCTCTTCTCTCCGTGATATTTCTCACCTTTCAACTCAAAAATTCTGTCACGTTTAATATTGTCGACAACGTCATAATGAGGTCACGTATTTTTCTGTTTATTTGGTTTTCGGTTAATATTTTTTTGTTAATCTCTTGTATTAATTTGATATTTGTAGCAACTGTTATCGTTTTGTATGGTACTATTTTTGAGAATATAAAATTATCAGTCAAAATCACAAAAATTTTTTAATGAAAATTTAATGAAATGCGTAAAAGACTGAGGAACGCAACTCACCCACTTGCGAATTTCAAAATGTCTATCACGTAAATATTAGAGAAATAGTAATAATTGTCTTTACAAATGGCAATACATCTACGCACTAGCATTCGTATAACAAAATGTCCAATAATATTAATAATAGTAATTAATGTATTGTCTTCACAATGGAAACAAAAATAATTATGGTAATACGAAACAGAAGATTGGCAATCACTGATATTCCCAAATCCACAACGGAGAAAAAACATACGAGCTAAGTTGACGTGTTAAGGTAGAGAAAGATTTAAAAATCAAGGACGCGCAAGGTACATTTGTTATCTTTTTTTAGTATATTGAAAATGAGTGAGAAAACAATGAGAATTAGCTCTATGTGTTGTGAATCGGTATGGGAGTGAATTTTACATTTGCATTTACAGTGAACTTTGAACATGCACCCCGTAGCACATGCCTTTTCATCAGCCACATCAGATAATTTTTTCTTGTTAATTTGTAATGCTTCTTTTCCAAATTGTGAACATTTATTATTTGGCAAAAAAATACAAATTTGGTGAAAAATAGATCGACAAATTCATTCGATAGGGTCCGCAAATAGTTTTGAATAATGATATTTGATTAATAGGGACAATTTAGTATAAAAACTTTCCAGAGGGTCCACATTCTGCTGCAAAACATGGGACAAATTTTGAATAAAAGGGATTTTACTGTACTCGGTTAAATAAAACTATCAAGCAAAAGCTATTGCATTCAACAAGAACTTATTTTTATACAACCATAGGTTAATAAACACCCATAATTTGTAAGAAAGCATTAGTGAAATTGTGGAGTATAAGAAAGTTCATTTTGTTGCACCTAATAAATTGTTTTATTTCCTGTATTCCCAGATTGCTGCATTGGCTGGTGGACTTGCCGATGCAGAAGCCCTTGTATCTCTAAAGGATATGGTAAATGGCTTGGGTTCAGAACTGACTTGTACTGAATTGACCTTCCCACAAGATGGCTCCGGCACTGATCTTCGATCATCGTACATATTCAACACCAAAATTGCCAGTAAGACTTTTTTAATACATACAATAAAACCCCGTTTGTTTGAATTTTCACATAATTCAAAAATTTTCTTACACACAAGACTCAAAATGTTCATTTTATAGTTGATTAATCCCGTTAATTTGAAAACCCCGGTAATTCATAGTTTGAAATCATTTTGAAACCCTTGCGGGCTATAAATCAATATTTTTTTACATCACATAATTGAATTTTTTTAAAGTTATACAAAATTGGCAATGCACACTTTTTTGCCTGCACCTGCCTGTATGCTGTAGCACTTACCGACGCACTGCACGCACATCTGAGCCTACTCATGTGGGATCTCTTTATGTCTCGGTCCCTGCCGCTGCTGCATGCCAGAAATAATCAAATCGATTGATGTTAGCACTGACAATTTTCAAATAGTTACATACTAGTCGCCGCCGCATGTCAGTAATTGTCAAATAGATCGATAGGCACGTCGGTATTTGTAAAATAGATTGATTTTATTAGTCACCGCATGCTGTTAATTTTTAAATATCCGCATGGATAGTTTTGCACTAATTACTCCTATTAAATATACCATTTCGAGATGTTTCTTCGGAATATGCAAAAATATATCTATTTTTAACCCTATTGACATCCTTGTTTTTTGCATTTTGAATTAATAATGTATAAGGAATGAAGTTGAAAATAATAAATTGATGATATTATATTTATTCATTCATTTTGTTTTCAGATGTTGAAGATGCTGACTTAGTTTTGTTGATTGGTACTAACCCGAGGTTCGAGGCACCTTTACTGAACACCAGAATTCGGAAAGCATATATTCACAAGGAATGTGATGTCGCTTATATTGGACCCAAAGTCGATCTCACATACAATTACATTGTAAGCATGTAATAATAAGGATGTATGAAATTTTATAAGCTCTTGTTTACATAGACACATCTTATGTAAACATTTGTAGAAAACATATTATTTTATTAGAAATTGTCATGTTAAGTTTCTCATTAAATTAACTTTTTATTTTATTTTAATATTAGAAGATATAATACATTTTGAAAATAATCATTAGGATATACATATATGTATATATTTCTTTTAACATTTATTTCTTCTCTATAAGAGTAAGACTCTTGTATAGAGAAGGAGTATACACAAGAGTGTATAATTTATGTTTCAGTTAGTCTGTGTATATATTTGTTGACTTCAGATACAAATTTATAGTAGTCTGTAATTTTTCTAATTGTGATGGGAAGATTGTTAAAAAATTTCATGCCATGATAAATATAGTTATTTTGGGTTGCGGTATATTTTAGTTTTGGAATATCAATTGGTCTCTAAATCTTGTAGATCAGAATTCGCTTTTAATATTAAATTTATTTTTAATTTTTAAAATTTGGATAATTGATTTTTTTTTGTGTTATCTATTTTGGGTACTTTGAAATCTGTGAAGAATTGGATACTTAGATAGTCATATTTTTTTAGAATAATTTTTATCATCATTTTTTGAGTGATTTCTAATTGTGATATTGAAGTTTTATATGCTTCTCCCCATCCAATAATACCGCATTGTAAATGTGACTGTACAAACGCGTAATATATTATTTTCAGATTTGTAAGTGATAAGATGTTCTGAGCGTAGGTGGTTTATCTTATTTTGTTTGTAAGATTAGTAATATGATCTTTCCATTTGAGTTTGTTTCATATTATGATTTCTAAGTACTTGATATGAGTTCTAAGTACTTTTTCTTCAATTGATGAACATATTTTAGGATTTGGGAGGAGACGCGAGTATTTTAGCTGACCTGGCAGCAGGTCGTGGAGAGTTCTCCAAGAAACTGCAAGCAGCACAAAGACCAGGTATGCGCTTATAAAAATATAATATTAAATATTGTAAAATGATGATATAGATGATATCCAAATTGAATGGGAATTTTTCAGGACTAAAAATATTCTCTTAGTAGGCGAAGAAATACTTAACATACATATATTAAACGGATCAAAAATATAACTAATTATCAAAACAAAGGGAGTGGTACAACTCAACTTAACCAATCAGCACAAACATATATCCAGCTAGACATATTCTTAAAACGATTTAAATAATAATATAATTTAAACATTAAATAATGCTGAGTACTTATAAACAACAGGTAATAATAGATAATAATAATAAAATAAAACATTTGAATAACTTGTTTCCAAAAAAATCACCTTTCTTACAATCTTTTTGAAACTTTGAATACACATCCTTATGAGTGTCTTTTATACGTAGAAATATTTTTCGATAGTCCTTGCGGTAGTAAATTTGTAAATATTGACTATTAAAATGTGCATATTTAACATACGAACCATACCCTGATCGAAGTTGTATCGCACGTTTAATTGAATAGCAATAGTAATTTTCTTACCATTGTTTTGGAAAACTGAAAATCATTAATTGAAAAATTAACAAATATCTTTCTGTAAAAATAACTAAAACAAGCGGTGTTCATTTTGTTATAAAAAATGTTAAAAGTGAGCTATTTTTGAATGGTTTTGACATTTCCTTTTATAATTTGAATAGTGAGAGATTTTTGAACTTCTGCGCATGTGAGCGGAAGCGAAAAAGTACAATGTACCTCAACTATTATTTATTCTATTCGTAGTAGTTCATAGTAGTTTACATACGGGGGAATCTTCTTGAAGATTGAGTACGACTGCTCTTTGGGAATGTCCTTAAGTGCTCCTTTTTAATGAAAATGTGGGTTTTTATTATTCATTTATATTAGAAGTTATACACTAGATCAGACTTATTTTTAAACTATTACTTAGATCAGGCATTGGCAACCTATGACCTGCGGGTCACCAAATGACTCATTTGATAATTTCAAGTGACCTACTTGAGTTCCGCAAATAAAGTATAAATTATAAAACAAACATGTCTAGCGTGATTGATGTAGAGGTCATGATCGATGATGAGAAAAACTACATTTGGTTGAATAATCTAAAGGCATATGATTCCATTAGATTTGATAGAAACATTACTTTAGTGGTTTTCTCGCTGACAATAATATAAACTGTACAATATGACATAGGTATTTGGCACAATGTAGTGCCTGCCTAAATAATTGTTTTAATGTATTAACAAAGAATCATTATACATATATTGTAACCAGTGGCGTGTATTAGGTAAAAGTTAGGTTATGCTGTTACCGACGATACTGACTAAGTATACAATAGGTAGGTATGCTAGGTATCAAAACAAATGTTAATTTTTTTTTAATTTTGAGAACAATTCTATTAATTTAAATTTAGAATACAACTGTAAATTTACTACTTTAAAAAAGGCAAATTCTTTTATTGCTCGGTACCGTACTCTGCTTTTGATTCGGCTTAAAATATTTTCTACGATTTCTCCTTAGGACAACGGATTTAAAATGTTTCATTGACAGTGTTCAAAAACATTTATTTAAATAATTATAATTTAATATTGGTAATAATCTAACTTAATATCCTGAAAAATGCAAATTCACTCACTTGACAGATGATAAATTACAACCTATAAATTGTATCTACGCAAACACCGAAATATGGAATAGGTTGAAATTCATCAAAAATACAAAGCGTTTAGTCTATCAAGTAAAACACATACGTAGAAATGTCACTCAGTACCCAGTTTTCAGTGAGGATTATTCCTTTTCGAAGGCAGTAGACAAACACAAATTGTTTGAAAAATGCAGAAATTTTGCAGACGTCAAGATGCCAACATAGATTCAGTAAAAAAATATTTAGTTCAATACAATTATTATTATTATAATGATTTAAAAAACAAGTTAGGTTCATTCAAGACCTAAGTGTTAGCAAATTGTGGACCAGAATGCACATGAAGTTGTTACAAATGGTTCACAAATAACTCACGGCTAGACAAAAGTCGTGGCGACACACTAATCTGGGTAATAATGGCTAGAATTTTATATATTTAATTTATTTTTGTGCACACCCCTGATTGTAACTAATATTTATAGTAGTAATTGAATTCTTTTAATATATTTTTTTCCTCTCTTTTTAGTTATAATATTGGGGGCAGATCAAGTACAGAGACCAGACGGAGCTGCTATCTTGGCCAATGTGCAAACTCTCGCTTTTCAGGTGCAAGCTAAACTACAAGATAAAAATTGGAAGGTATTTATTTTTATATTTTTATAACATTAAAAATTTTATAATCTTCATTAGTAATGTGGAGAACCCAGGCCCTACCAGTAGCCTTATAATGGTATGGTATTTTTTTCCTATTTTTCGAGCGCACAAATAATAAATTGCACAAAAGTTATTTAATGCGCACACCGTGATCTAAACACAGAGAGAACATTGGTCATGAGTTCTAGTCAGTAATGCAACCGATGTTGTTTCATCAAATGTAAGGATTGAAAAAGACATCACAGAAGCAATAAAACTAATTTTAATATCCTGTGAATGTGATGAAGTCCTTGTCAGCCAGTGGTTAAATTGTTATGCAAATGATGCTGGATTCCAAATTTTGAATGATGGCAGTTTCTGACTTAACCTTGCTGAAAAACTGTTATGAACTTTGGAAAATATTAAAAATTATAATGTATATGTATGTAACAAAGTTGAAATAAAAAAAAGAATAAGACCAAGAAGACAGGGAGGAAATTGCAGTCCTATACATTCTGAAACTTAGATGTTGCTATGAGGTGGTTTGAGAGACAGAAAGAAGTTGACTCAAGACAACTTATGTGTCTCAAAAGTATACATGATTTGGCAGTTTTGACAGGACAGCTAGTTTTAACCTGTTAGCTGCCCAGAAGAATCGTAGGTGAAACAGCATAATGCCACCATATTGGCGCCAAAATTTTTAAAATTCAAAATTCACAGGCTAGCTTTTTCAAATTTTATTTTTACGAAAAAACCATGAAAAATGATGCTTAAAACAAAAATATATAAGCACTTCACGCCACAATTATGTACACATTACATATCTCACTTATGTAGCGCTAACAACACGCATAAAATGATGCCACCGGCCGCGGCAATGGCCAATGCTGCCTGACGGCGCCCTCACTGTATTTGTAGTAAAACGCTTGTATATTAATTTTAATTAATAACTAAAAAGTAATATGTTTCTTATTCACTTGAATTACTTGGCAACAAAAACGAAAAATATTGCGAAAATATCTAACTGACAATTTACTCAAATTGGAAGATTTCAAATACTTTCCAACTTATTGGATCCTTCTCATCATCAGACTCTGCAGTAGTAACAAGCATATCGGGAATGTCTAAAAAGTTGGCAGTTTCCATTAACAAAATAAATCACCCTCCACCTTTTTGTAAAGTAAAAATAAAATCAAAAAAGTTTTTGAAAATTCGATAACTGTAAATATATCAGTACTTTGACATCGACATGTGTGTTAAATTTTCAAATTTATTAAAATTGCGATCTGGCAATGCAAAAGTAAGCGCCATTTTTGTATGAAGGAAAAATTACGATTTTTACACTTGATTTCAGATGTAATTCGTTGTGTTCTTGAATTGAAACAGATTTCTATGGGGCGTCGTACGATATCACTACTGGAAATAATAATTTGGTTAAAGACCTGATTCATGGCGCCGGTGATATCATGCTTTATTTGATGGTCATTTGCTGTGAGAAATAGACACTGCGGAATGTCACGTGGTTGTCTGCTGTACTAATGAACTCGCCAACTTAAATTCTGACAATTCTCATTCCATCTCTTTCTCTATCGGAAACTTGCGACGTGACCGGCCAAGGAGTTAAGCCAAAAATAGCAGAACCTCAGCGTAAAATTTAGCAATTTCTAGGATGTACACCACATACGGGCAAAAAAGTTATTTATTTATTTATTGACATACATATTTTTGTTATAACAGAGGTGAATATATTATAATATAACATTGTAATATGTTTATTGTGTTGGATGGAGTAGACTCCACCTCTGATATATACAGCGTTGTCCTGGCTTCTGTGTTAAAGTGGCCAGTTTTGACAGAAATAAAAATAGAGATAAATAAAAATAAAAATATATATATAGAATAAGAGAAAATTAAATGGGAGTGTTTGCTCTCGGAACTGGCATGTAGATGTTCATTGTTTGTCTTGTGTTGTGTCCATGATTTATTGCTTGGGGTGAGTTGTTGTTACCATGGAAAAATTGGACAAAACTCAACATAAAGATTTGTCTAATATCTATGGCATTGTACTCTTTAAATTTAAGATCTGATGAATATCTAAAGGGACGATCATTTATTGCCTTGAGAATTGTCTTTTGTGCTCTTTTAGCCGACTCTAATATCGTTTTTGCTGCTCCTCCCCAAACTAAAATCGCGTAATTAATTAAGGAGTAGCAGAGTGCAAAGTACACCAATCTTAAGAGTTTGTAGTCAATTATACATATTAAAAAAGTAAATTAGTTTTCTTAAGCGTTTAGCTAGGTTCCATATGTTCTTTCCAGTTAAGATGATCATCGATCAGTACTCCCAGATGTCGAATAATTTTAACTCGTGTCAATTTTTCACATTGGCTTGAGGCAGCCGTGTTCTTGTTTGTTTTGCAGTCATGTACGATGAGTGTAGAACTTTGATGTGGTGATGTTCTTTTGTTAATACAAAAACATTCATATTTTGATTTTTTGTGTTAAGTGATAGGAGGTTCGTACCAAACCCTTTTTTCACCTTGCCCAAACCATTCTGTGCATGAGTATTGACCTCTTCCCAGGACTTACCCTCAAAGCAAAGCACTGTATCATCGGCGAAAGTGATTACTTTTCCATTATTTAAAGTCTCATTACAAAAGTCCTTAATATATACCAGAAATAATATAGGACCTAAAATGCTTCCCTGTGGAACACCGTATGTTATCAATGATGGATTGCTGTATTTTTCATTGTTTCGGGCAATTCGACGTCTATTAGTTAAGTAGTCCTTAAACCACTTATATGCTGTGCCCCTTACTCCTGTTTTTCCAAGTTTTTTTTAGCAATAGTAGATGCGGTACAGTATCAAATGCTTTTGCAAGATCAAGAAAAATTCCCACGTATTTATTTCCCTTGTTCATGTTCGAGACGATATATTCCACGAGAGACATGAGAGCATCTTCTGTATTGCGTTTTGATCGGAAACCAAATTGTTGATTGGATAGAATGTTATTTACATCTAGGAATTTGGGAATCTTCTGTTTAACAATTTTTTCTAGAATTTTTGAAAAAACACTTAAAAGATTGATCGGTTTTAGTTGGATACATCACTAGGGTTTCCGCTTTTATAAATTGGGCATAACACCAAATCTTTTAGCACGGTTGGAAAGATTCCAGTTTGTATTTATATTTTTATAACACCCAAATTGTATAATTCTCAGTTCAAAGGTGCAATAAAATTCTGGTTAAAAAACTCAGATCGAACGTATGTTCATAGCATAGTCACCTCTTCAATATGAACACATGCAGAGTCAAGACTTTAGCCCTAACAACACCATTGAATGAACAGCCTGTGTGTGTGTGTTTCACCAACCTGAAACATCTGCCATTAACTGAATTTTTTAAATTGAATTGTAACTGTATTATTTAAACTTGTTGAAAATGAATGTGTATTATCTTTACAAATTTCAGGTGGTGTATTTTTATACATATATTTTTCATGTCCAAATATTACGTCATTTCCTTCTTTCTTTTGTTATTTACAATTTTTATTTCCCTTCTTTTTTTTAATTATTCTATATTTATATTTGCTAAATCAATTATGTATAATATGATTGTTGATTAACAATGTAAAATATTTGCCTCAGCACGGACGAAGCCCAGTGAGGCAGATATTAAATGTACACACAACGTATGATATGAAATAAATAAACAAAAATCTATTATCGATTTTCTCAAAAACCAATAATTTTTTACAGGCATATAATTACACGTAATTCTTTTTTTACACGATAGTTATATTCTACCAAAAATAATGTAAAAAAAAAAACGGTGTAATAATAGTGTGATTCCCTACATTTAGAATACCATGTTATTTGAAAAAGGAACAATATTGTGGTTTAGAAAATCATGTAAAAAAAGGTACTAATGAAAACCCAAAAATAAATTCTACAATATATTATTCATAGATATGTGTTTTAATTAAGAAAAAAATAATACATGCAATTCATCGCTACCTGATAATATACGCGCACATTTATGACGGACAGGACAAATATGAATTTCATCACTAGAAATGTTTGACGTGTTTAATGTGTTAGAATTTAATGAAGTTTTCGTTTGTTATTATCGTCTTGTGTTGAATTTCTTGTTATTAGTAAATCTGTTATCCGCTTCTGTGTTGTTTTTTGTTATTAAATTATTTATAATAGGTAATTTTTTCTCTTTCGATTATACCGATTTTTTGTTATCTTGGACCATGTTAATCCCCGATTAGTTCGGATAATAGAGATTCTACTGTATTTGCAAACAAAATATCTATATATACAGACATAACATATGTTTCCTGTCTAATCCTAATAATAATGTCTCTGCACAGGTGCTCAACGTGCTGCAGCGTGTAGCCTCGCAGGTGGCTGCCTTGGACATGGGCTGGAAGGCCGGAGTGGCCGAGCTGCGTAACTCTGCTCCTGAGGTGCTCTTCCTGTTGGGAGCTGATGCCGGTGCCATTACCAGAAATGACCTGCCAGCCAACTGCACTGTTATATACCAGGGTGAAATATCCTTACTAACACATTTTATGCGGGACGGGTAATTCTACCACTTCTGCTGACTTTACTTTAAAGGCGGGAAAGGTAGAATTACCCACTTTGTTTATATGAATGCTGTATACCAATCTCTTGGTAAAGGTCCAAACTACATCTGCATCAATAAAAAATTCCGATGTACGTCCAATCTACACTTTGTCTTCCAAGTAAAATAATTTGTATATATATTGCATTTAATATTTGATATTTTATCTTTATGTTTATAAATATTTTATCTTTTGTCATTCAAATGGTTTCAAATCTTATTTTCAAGCCTTTTGGCCTTGTGATCCTAGAAACGCAATATGCTAGAAGGCAGATAAAGTGAAAACTGGAATTGCAAAGAATTGAAATATTCTCAATTTCTGAATGGTTATTTGGTTACAGGACATCATGGTGACAGCGGGGCGGAGATGGCAGACATCATCCTGCCCGGGGCAGCGTATACAGAGAAGCAATCAACATATGTAAATGCCGAAGGACGAGCCCAGCAAACATTTGCCGCCATCACACCACCGGGGAAGGCACGAGAAGATTGGAAAATTATCAGGTTATCATCATCTTTCTTACTGCTTTATAAAAGTTACATAATAAATGTTTTAGCCTTGAAATCAGGAAGAGTCAAATCTCTTTAAAAACTAGTACAGTAAAACCGCGATATAACGAAATCTAAGGGACCAAAAAATAAAAATTCGTAATAACGAATTCCCACATATAACGAAAAAAATAAAAAACCTACTATATGTTACGCGCCGTCGCAAAAAAATGTTGCGCGGCTTCAAAAAAGATCGCAAATTCTGCAAACAAAGGAGGAAAAAGGCCATAGGGAACTGAATACCTACATATTTTTAGTAGTTTTGTTATTAAAACAGATAAGCAAATGGTTAATCAAAGGAATTAAATTAAGAACAGAATCTATTCAACACCAATTGGAAGATATTTTTGTAAATTCCAGAATATTGCAAACACGAAACAATATTTTAATTGTGTTTAAATGTAGAGCCGCTTCAAACATAGTTTTGGGCATGAAACATACAAAATAATTAAAAAATAACAATCTTACAGTTGAATCGCGGCATTTTTATAAAATGAGTCGTATATAAATTACGAAGGTATTTACCGGTAACGGCGGCAACCACTTCAAAATATATTTATAATCGTTAAAATTGTTCACTTAAAAATTATCGTTAACATTGTACACTTAAAATACACGAAAACAATAGTTAATAGAAATACAAAATACCGTACAAAAATAGTTCATAAAATATTTTAACGAATTATTTATATTATTGACGAGTTCACACGAAAACAATTGTCAAACGAAAATGAATTTATGTAAATATTCAGTTCGGTCATGCAATAATCGCATTAAAAGCTGAACAAACTTAACTCTACAGACGTTACACTGAGACTGACATTTCCAATAAGTACATTCTGCAACTTTCGGGGGGTTCCTGTTAATTTTTGTATTTTACAGCTGTTTGGGTCTGGGTTGCAATCATATTAGAGGCGTATGCGTACGTAAAACGTGTCAGAGAACGCCGCAAAAATTATGTCAAATGGTTTTATGGGCCTGCTATGAACCCAAGAAGAAGTTTGAATTGTTGAGGGTGTGTATGTGTGTGTGTTAGATTTTCAAATATAATTGAAATTTCGCTAATTTTCGTATAAATCACTTTTATCTATGATATAAAATAAATCTGGCATCACAAAATGTGTGGAGGAAAAATTATGATTTTTACATTTGATTTCAGATGTAATTTGTGGTGTTCTTGAGTTGAATATTTCTATGGGTCACCGTATGATATCACTACTGGAAAGAATAATTTGGTTTAAAATCCGATATACGGCGTCCGCGATATCAATATTTACTGATGCCGCGGGCTGTCACGCGTGTGTCGGCCATAGAATAAGGATAGCCAACATGACATTCTGATATCTATCGCAGTCTTTCTCTGTTGCAAGTTTCCGACGCGGGTTTTCTTGGGGTTAAGGTTTCCGTGCGTTTACCAGTCAACAGTAAACTCAAAAATTCCTTTACAAAATATATATCTACTATGATATAGTGCTAATGTATGCATACATTGTATCCATTGGGTCTATTGGATCCGGTTGAAGTAAGGTCTCTAATAGGTGTCGCTATTCAAAGCAAAGATAAAATACAAGACGTGTCAGATAAATAAATTACATTGCAACAGATCGATATGTCGCTGGCTGTGGTGTGGTTTTTTGTGATAAATGTATTCAGCGCCGAGCCGTATAGGGGTCGTTTTCCTTTTTATATTTTCAATGCAATTACACTACAGTACCAAAATATCTGTCCACAGTTTAATATTTGTCCAAAACCACTATGAATAATTCTTGGATATGATTATTCCATCATTTTAGCAATTGTAGTTACACAAAACATTATATTCACTTGAAATTTTAAGTTAATTTTTTTACCTGTCCTTATTATTTCATTTCTTTAAGTTCACTATATCCTTCACATATATATCCTATATCCTTATGCTTTTAATAACATTCTAACAATAATTATATCAATTTAAGATAGTTTTACGTATATAACATATTATTTTACTAATATTTTGTTTTTTCTTACTGGAATTACATGGTGCATTGTTAAAGCAATATAAAAAAGGATTTATGCATTCAAATATAGATTCTACATATATATATCTTATATCCTTATGCTTCTAATAACATTCTAACAATAATTATATCAATTTAAGATAGTTTTACATATATAACATATTATTTTACTAATGTTTTGTTTTTTCTTACTGGAATTACATGGTGCATTGTTAAAGCAATATAGAAAGGGATTTATGCATTCAAATATAGATTCTACGGAAACCCCGGCTGTGAAATGAACACCATTGGCTACCTGCAGGTTCTAGCAGCGAGCAATCTAATGCTTTTCTGTTTTTTAAATTATAAAATATCACAATAATACTATTACATAAATTAAAAATCTTTTTATTTTTGCAGAGCCCTATCAGAAGTGGTCGGGTGCAAATTGCCCTACGATAATTTGGATCAAATCAGGGACCGCCTTGCTGAAGTCAGTCCATCATTGGTCCACTACGGCAACTGTGAAGAAAATAACTACTTTGCTCAAGCTGAGAAACTTTCTGCGGTAATTCTTTTGATTAAAAATTAAAATGTTATTTATCACTTCACATGCCATGAGCGTTTTTAATTTATTTTTTTACCATAATGATTATTCTGTGGAACAACCTTTCTTTTCGGCATGAATATGGTCTTTTAGTCAATGTATCAAGTAAATATCCCAATTATTAACTTAAATATTTAAAAAAATACTAATCAAATATTTTATTTAAAAGGTTTTGATATATGTATTTTTAATTTTATTGTTATTTCATTTAGGCCCTCTCGAAATCTGTGAAAGGTGAAATAAATGTCCAGCAGCTGACTCTGGGAGATTTTTTCATGACTGACCCGATAAGCAGAGCATCACCCACAATGGCTAAATGTGTGCAAGCTGTTCAAAAACAGAAAACCTCTAAATATTAGTTAAATCTTTTTAATGGTGTATTATTAATTTATTAAATGCTTACATTCTAATGCTCTGACACTTAGCATTTTCTATTAAAAACTTATCTATATTTGAACATCTGTCAGAATTTTTCTGTTTTACCTTTGTAAATAGTATACATAATATGTATTAGGGAATTCAGAAATGCACTCCAAATAAATATTTCTTTTATTACATATATATAATATATAATTTTGTCAGTTTTTCTTCTATTCATTATTAATATTTTTACAACCTGAATATTTTTATATTTTATAACAAATCAATCCAAAGAAGGAATAGTAATGTGAAATAATGTGTGAATGAAGCCAAATGTACAAATAAAGTGAATAAGGATGGTATAGGAAATGGGGTGACTACAAATAATACATTGAATTTTGAAGAACAATATTCAGGGGTTTGAAAACCATGAGCCTTGGAAAAACAAACCCAAAACAGTATCACTCAAAAATGTTTTCCTCATGTCTTTAAGCAAGCCTTTAAATAAGGCAAGTCGTCAATGGCATCATGTATGATGTCTAATGGCTACCATATTCCTTGTTTTCCAATTTGAGTTGTCATCTTCTCCAAGTGAGACTTTTGAACACTAACCATAGCTTGTGAACTGGGCTTTTAGAAAAGCAATCTTCAGTTCCACAAAGTCTGATGTTCATTTCCAGCTACCATTGAGATGTTTTAGGCTTGTGGGCTGGGGAAGGATTCTGTTGGATGATCCAATGCTCTTAACTGAAGAAGTTCTCTTTCAAGATCATCACAACCCTCTTCAGAATGACTTCTCGATAGAAATTGTACTAATTTTGACATAACCCCCTCCCCATGAAACTGAGACAATTTGTATGAGTTTCGCATTGGTGTTGTTTTCGAGATTATAAAGTTATCAGTCAAAATCATATAAATGTTTTAATTTAAATTTAATGAAATACAGAAAAGTCTGAGGAACGCAAACCACGCATTCGCGAATTTCAAAATATCTAAAATTACTTTTAAAATTCTAAAATATTAGAGAAATACAAATAATTGTATTTTTTATTTATTATCTTTGTTTTATTAACCACTGAATTGAGTTTAAATTCATCTATAAGATATATTTAAACTGAATTCAGTGGTTAATAAAACAAATATAATAAACAAAAGATATGAATTTTATATATTAATATTGCTAATTTTAAAAGTACAAATAATTGTCATTACATATAAAACAAACACAATAAAATAATTAACAAGATATGAGAAAATCTGAGAAACCCCCAACCACACATTCTTCAAAATGCCTTGACACTAAACTTAAATAGAAAGAGAAATGTCTGCATTAAAATGAGTACAAATTAAATAATTTATAAAACACAGAAAAGTCTGAAGAAGTCAACCGCGTTCTAGCGTTTGTACAACAAGATATTACAAACATTACGTAAACAAAAATAATCATGATATTAATACAGAACAGAAGATTGGCAAGCACTGACATTCGCAGAAACTGATGAGGACTGGGAGATGTTACCTATAAGGACGCAAGGATAATATTTGCTATCTTTTTCTAATGTAAAGAAAACGAGTGAGAAAAAAAAGTATGCACATTATGCATCATGGTAAAGAAGATAACGATTTAAAAATCGAGAATGCACAAGATATATTTTGTCATCTTTTATTAGTATACTGAAAATGAGTGGGAAAACAAACAATGCGAATTAACTTTATACGTCGTGAAGGGTGGATACTACCCATTTGGATGGGCTTTGACATTTGACAGGCACATCGCGTAGGGTGCATGTATTTTGAAGATTGCGGACATTTGGGGCCTGTCATCGTTGATGTAATTAACCGAGAGGGCCAACACCAACGAATAGCACAAAGAGCGGATAGCAACAGCAAACAAACCTATCCGCTCACTTCTAGCAAGAGAGAAGAATTAATTAAAGTAAATGATAAAATTACTTTAAGAAATTAAATTTTTATTTTATTTACAAATTGATTTACACACATTACAATGGTTATTGGGTACATTCCTGTAATCATTGAATAACCCCGCCACACTCAATTAACATTATGCACCATAGGCTGAAGGTTAGCCCTCCCTTGTTGATAATTACTCAGTCAATTAATCAGTTTACAGCGAATGATAGCTCTACGTACAAAAGAGAATGAATGACAGCTCGCTCCGCGCTCAAATCTGTACTGTCCTTAGACAAGTTTCGAGACAAGTCTCGTCTAGATACACGCACCTTTACATGATTCCAGATACACGCACCTTCAGATGATTATAGATTTTTCTATAAAAATATAATTACAATCTGTCTGAACATGTGGGGAATATCGCTAATACAAAAATACAAATTATTTATAAATTAGTGCAAATTCACATTATTTATTAATGGATCATATTTTGATTATGAAGTTACAATTTGTTTTAAGTGATTCATCTAATTTGTTTTGAATAAAATTCAATTGACATTGTTTAAAGGTGAATTGTCCGTCTTATTTGTCTCGACCTTGACTTGAAGAAGTATAAAATATGGAGTGAATACTTAAAAATTGAAAAAAGGATAAGTGAAGGATGATTCTTCATCATTTTTATTATTAGATGCTCTATATGGTGAAAATGTTTAATAAAAACTACTTCGTAATATCTATTATGGAGTTTGGAATTCTGCTTTTGGCACGCGTCCTTTGTGAATCGGGACATGCTTCACATGTGCGTGATCACTTTGCCAAAGGAAGTTAGGAACTCGAGGGATGTGGAAAAACTTCACATCATTAATTAAAAATAAATTCTAGTCATCATGCGAAATATGCTATTAATTCAGACTTCTAGTTAGAATGCGATTTGTGTCAGCGGCCACGTGGAATGTCCTCGGTCATCCGTATCAGTCCTTGTTATCGGGTAGTACATGCGGCATCATGATCTGACCAGGCATGGTCAACTGAATGTTCCGGACTCACGCATTTGGGGTCTACCCATGGGTCTGGACCGTGAAAGAAGTCTAGCGCCTGTTTCGACACCAAACTCAACTCAAACACGTGGGGTGCGCTCTATGGGTCCATGCTGGGAAAGACGTCTCGTGACTTGTGATAGACATCCTCTTGTCGAAGGACTAATGACTACTTTGAAAGTCTGGGCGAACCAGATTGAATTACAATTATGGTATCGGTGGTGCATATCTATATTACAATTATTTCACTCAATATTATCTAGATATTAAATCTATCCATTATTAAGTTTATTATATTTTTATTAAATACAAATTAAATCTATTAATTAGAAATATACAAATAAAATCAATTTTATCAAAAAATATTGTTGCCACCGGGATTTGTCGTCATTGGACTGTGTTGGTGTAACATAATCGGTTCATGCAATTTCCCCGGATAGAAAGAGATCCAGGTTCGAATCCCGGTAGAAACAAAAATATTTTTTCAATAAATTGTTTTATATGGATATCTTTCTAATTGATACATTTAATTTGTATTAACAATACATTTAAACTGGAAATATTTGACTGTATGCAGGATGTCATTGGCTGTACGTGCTGATATTTTTCGATAAAATTGATATTATATGTATATCTTTCTAATTATTACATTTAATTTGTATTTAATAAAATATCACAGACCTACGTTTTGAATAATTACAACGTCACAGAAGAAGAAGAATGTGTTTTCCTTAATATTATATTTTATATTAGTAGAATTACTAATTAAACCTAAAATATCTACATATTTAAAAATAAAATATCACAGACCTATGTTCTGAATAATTACAACGTCACAGAAGAAGAAGAATGTGTTTTCTTAATATTATATTTTATATTAGTAAAATTACTAATTAAACCTAAAATATCTACATATTAAAAAAAATATGAACGTGGCCGCGTTCAGCACGAATCTGACGCAAGATGTTACGCGATAGGAACGTCACACACACGCAGCACGACCATATCAATATGCTTTGAAGTTTTTTGTTATCTATGTTTGAAGTGTTTTGAAGTCAAGCACCAATTGTCTATGTTTTAGATTCAGACGATTGTAAAATGATCTGTGGTTAAACATTTTTCTTGCGAACATGGCTATTTGGAGCAGTTTCCGCAAATTTACCCAAAGTATTTTACAAAATAATGCAAAAAAAACCATAAACTCCCAAAATGTCAAGTTTTCCGTAAATACTGTATTGAGAAGTGGTCATGACGGACCTAAACTCTTTCCTCTGGGGCCTTCGAGGTAAGTTGTTTTGAGCGTGTTATCTAACTTATTTTGACGTTTATGATTTACTAAAAAATATTCAGAATCAAATGTTTTGAATTTGAAAGTTTATATGAATTCAGTAGAACCATATTTCTTGCAAACAAGCAGAGAAATATATAATTTCCATTGAATATCAGTCGCTAGTTGACTTACCGATCAAAACAGCAGGACGATTAAAACAGAAAACATTTACATTTTAGAGAATTACTTCACCCTGGCTAAGATAAAAGTCGAGATGGTAACATTTTCTCCTTTGAAAGAATTTGAGCGGCACGAAGTACCGGGACTTTAAAAACCTAGATATTTTCATCCAGGTGAACGCAGTTTCCTTTAAAACTCGTCAAATTCTTTAATAAAATTTTGATGAAATAATGGAGATCTCTTTTGTTGTAGTCTTTATTGTCTTGCAAACTAACTTTAAGATTCTATGGTTCTTAAAGCGCCCTGACTTTATGGACATTGAAAATTGTTTGAATATAATTTCTATTGAAACGCAATCAAAACAATTATTGTTTATTTTCTTTCCCTATAAGAGGTTTGTTGTGGAAATGGTGATATATTTGATGCTATATTATAATTAGTAATTTTTCTTAGTTCAGAGAATGATCGCATAGGTTTTTTATAGGTTTAAAAATAAGTATCTGACTCCATTTTTTTCATCTATTATAAGGTAATATTGTTGTATCGGTTGCCTCGTGGAATTGCACAGCGGTCGCCTATCCCAGAGATTGGCAGACCGCGGCCCGCGAATCACATGCGGCTCTTCACAGACATTTGCGATTCTTCAACTCCAGCTCATATTTTATTATACAATCATATTTGACACACGGAATAGTTTGCCTGCAACATATGACGCAATAAAAGAAGTAGCATTGGCCATTATCATAATATTTGGCTCTATCTATTTATGCGAACAGACATTCTCTTCCATGAATCAAATAAAAAATATGTTAAGAAGCAAATTAACCAATGATAATTCACATTTTTTTTAAATAGAGATGTGTACATGGAATACATTCGCATTAATATTCTTATTATTTTCAAACTAAGCCAAACCCCTGTACTGTGAAAATAGAACTAACTTGCAGTTTAATTATTTAGGTTTTCTTGTTTTATGAGTAGAACACTAAACTACTGAAGCTTATAACCCTCATATATTGTATTCTTCTGATTAGCTCACAATTGTATTGTGAATTTGAGTTTTAAATAAAAATCTTGATCTTGCCTCGGTTTTTTTTGTTGCGGCTCTATGAATATGTAGAGGATCTGTTTACTTGATATTTGGCTCTTCTCACTGGAAAGTCTGCCGACTCCTGGCCTATCTGATGACCGTTTATTAGTTTTAATATAATTTTTCACAACTTTCCTTATTTTTCAGATGGCAATGGCACAAGTTCAAGGACATGACTCACTTATATTTGATGGTGGGAGCTATTCCTTGCGGACTAGTCATCTTTTACTGCAATGTGTTCATTGGCCCCGCCAAGCTGCAGCCAATACCCGAAGGATATACTCCCAAGCACTGGGAGTACTACTCTCACCCCATCACAAGATTTATTGCCAGATACATCCACAACAGCCCGCAACAAGATTATGAGAAGTTCATGCATTATGTTTATGAGGAATACGAAAAGGTATTTCCAATGTTTCTGCATGGCTATTGCCTTTTCTAAATCACCAAATGCTCGGGAAACTATGGAAACTTTCAATATAATTGTAAACAAATTTACAAATTTAGGATCCTGTTGCCTTATGATTTCTTTAGGTTTTGAGAAACACTGAACATATGCACCAATCACAACTGGTTAGTGCAATTAGGAGTACACTAATAGTTAAAGCAAAGGTGCCAGGATCAGTTGTACTTGTGCAGACCGATATCAGTACAGAATTCTTGAAATAGTCTTACTGGTTACTCTTCTGGCTAAAATATAAATTTACCACTGTCTTATTACTTATTTCAATTTTGTTAAGTGATGTTTTGTTGCTAGTTGCGTTGCACATGTTAAGGTTCCATATCACTTGAAGATGAAGATCAACAATGCTCGCCCACCGCTATTGTAATGTATCAATTTCTGATGAGGAAATGTAAAAACTCATTAAAATGATATCTTGTGATATAAATCTATATGACTGATTTTTTGCCGTTATTGTGTAGTCCACAGTGGTTATAACATATTTATTTATATAATCATTTTGGTAAAAGTGTCTTACTTAGATATTTATTTTGCAGTCACAAATCAGACGTTTGGAAGAAGAAATAAAGCAAAAGATGTACGATCGGCAGGATTACCAAGCCTTTTTCTATAAACCCGTTACTGGCAAGTATCTGCGCAGGTACCAGGAATACACCAAAGAGATGGAGGATAGGTTTGGTGATCGACGAGGTTAAATTCACTTATACATATGATGTAAATTATCATATGTTAAAATATGATGTATATAATAAATTAATGTAGATAATATTAAAAGTTATAATTTTTTTTTTTCCTTAACCTTTTCCTTCATTTTCGGTTATGATCAATGTTCTCCCTAAGGTGTGCACGCACACATAATTTGGTAATTTTTAACAAAACTTCTTGTGCCATCTTCTATGGAAGGTTGCCGATATTTTAGACATTGAACAACTTTCTGAGGTAACACAGACAGGATAATCTGTTTCTATTTACGCTTCTGGTGCCTTTTAACTTCCCCCGCATAATGACATATCATATTTTTCATTGCGCAGATGTGTCCCAAGTATGCAGCTTTCATTTAGTTGTTATTAATAGTCTTGATTTATTCATGGGTCTTGATACATCTTTATTAGTAACGTGGTCAACCCAGGAGATCTTTTAGATCAGTGGATAGAGCTACAAGATTCATTGATTGACATTACCCTACCAGTAAACAAAAAATGTTATCTTGGCGACCTTATACTGGGAAAGTAATGTTTTTCTTATTTTATTCTTCAGCGCATAGCATTGGTCTTTAAAATAGCACAAAGATTTTCTATGCGCACACCGTGATCCAAAATTAAAGGGAGAATTAGTTATGATATCGGCGTGGCATTATGGAACAGAGTGAGAAGCTCTACAATTAGAGAGTCTCGGTATGGAACCCCTGCTTCTTTCCACGGAAAACTCCCATATGGGCTGGGACATTGGTGTTAGTTATCAATTTATTTTTAATTTGAGGATAGCTGGTGCAGGAAGACTGTATCAGAATAAAAAATTGAAATATACAGTAAAACCTTGTTATGACGCCACTTTCAATAATAATTCAACTTTTTGTGTCAAATCCACGCTTTCGTAATTTTCGTTAAAAAATGCCAAAAATACATATTTTAGCCACAATATGAATTAATTTTGAATATATGCCCAACACTAATTGCAAATTAAGGCCCCCATACAATGTAGTAGTAGTAAAAGAACGGTGTAACCAGTTAACTAGCCTAACCTTTCTCAAAGATTGACAAGTCTTTGACCCTCTTGCGTTGTTGGTCGTGTACGTTGGCTGTTTCTTCCAATTCTGGGATACCGAGAAAAGTGGTATTTTTTTTTACGTTTAGAGTAGTAGTAATAGTAAAATAATAGTGTAACCATTTACATAACTTAACTTAACATAACCTAATCGGATACCGAGAAAAGTGGTATTTTTTTTAATAGTAGCAAAAGAACAGTTACCTAACCTAAAATACCACTTCTCTCGGTATCCTAGCGGGTATGGGGAGTGGGCTGGCTGTAACTTTATTTAAATTGTATTCACCTTTAACAAAGGCATTACAAATGTGGTCAGAATGACACAAATGATTTATTTTTAAATGAGTCTTTTTTTATTTTTTTAATCTAGAAATTAACAACAGAATACTGCGTCTCTGCAGGATACGTTTGCTATCGTGCGGTAGCTGCTGCAGGCAGGCTAGAGTTATAAGCTATATTCATAATGGTGTTATGTTGTATTGTACTCGATCCTGTCACACACTAGATCCTGTCACACACTAGATCGCTTACTATCTCGCGTGTGATCTGCGTTTTGAAAATTTTCGTCGATAGCTGAAGGTTGACATAAACTTTTCCCCTTCAAACTTTTTTCCTCTTCTTTTAAAAGCGCGGGGATACCTGATTGATTTTTGATAAATTTTGGAAAAATGATGAAAAAACCACTTTGGTGATGTATGTGAAATATTCAAGTTCATTATTTCTAACATAGAAGAGAAGCATCGTTTGACATACACAGTTGTTTATTTATTGGTGCAATTATTCCTGTCACCCAGGACACTTTTCACAATAGTATTTTAAGGTTTAATTAATTTTAAGACAATTAGTGCAATGAAATTGTATAAATATACTTCAAAAATGAATTATGCTACAAATTAATTCTGTTCCTCACTCCTTATAACGTAAACTCTCTATAACAAAGTAAATCGCTTGGTCCCTTGGATTTTGCTATAGAGAGTGAAATAAAGATTCTTCACATTATGTTTAAACTTGCTACTCGTAGTATCATTATTTTGATCTTGATAATAGCCTTTTTAACATTCAATCAGAATTCCAGTGAAAAGATTGCCCCGACGGATGTCGGAAATCCCAGAAAAATTACATTATCAGGAAAAACCTGCGTAAAGAGAGGCTTAGTTTGCAATGAACTGCAGTCACTGAAGCAGCAGACGACAAGGATATCTGGAGATCCAGAGAAACCATAAATATGTTCGGTTTGGTACGGCCGAGATATCACTATGCATGGGGTTTGGACCTCATTTAGGAGTCTGGTTAAAATTCCGCCATTGGGTTTGATAGCGATTGCACTATAGGATTGGGTTAGAATATAGAGGTGTGGTTTTATTATTTTTAGACATTAAATTATAAAACTTCAACTTGTATTCCGTATAATGCAATCTATCTGGAGATGGAGATGCTTCAGATCAATGTTAAAAATCTATAAATACTGGTGTTAGTTTGCGCTCGAGTGACAAATCAGTCTTCCTTCCAGGGATTGCTAAAATATTATCCATAGAATAAATAAAAGAAGGAAAGTGTTTACATATTTATTAACATTTTTGAACATTACAATACTTGTCTGACTTCTAACAATTATTATTGAAGAATATTTGTTGTACTTGAGTTGTAATGACTAATTGCCGCTCAATTAAACAGTTTGATATGAAATTCTACACAATGTTCACCTACATATTTTTAAAATCATATCCATCTACCCATACACGGACAAACATAACACATTTTACAATATATTTATTGAAAATTGATAAGCATTAACATCTTGTATGACAAGTATACACATTTGTTCTATTACACATCATTACAAAGTTCTGTTAAACAGGTGTACGACCTAGATTGGTTTAAGACAAATATTAAGTATCACATTCAGCTTCATCGAGATGTAAGAAAATGGAATTGCGCACAAAAAGAAGGGTACGCCATCACATGGATAGAGTATAAAGGAACCTTAATCATTCAAATGGCTCTGTGTGTGTGGACTTCTTTTCTCACATTCAATACCACCAGCATTTTCCGTAAATGTAAATATGTAGTTTACTATCAAAATATACCTATCTGTATATAATATAATAAATGTAGCAAAATCCATTGATTTCTCTACCCAACAATGTTGACTGCAAAACCTTACATCATGTTTATGTACATTTTTTAACTTAACGTACATACTTGCTCAAACTATAATTTTTTATTCATACGTAAAATTTAAAAATTATATGTATTTAAGAAAGCAAACTTCTAAAGACTTAGTTTTTTAAACTACGCATGTATTTAAAAATATATGTATTAAAAAAAACAGCGATAGTGGAATGAATTCATGCACAATCTAAAGAAATACATAATATTATATTATTGCCAAAGTGTTAAAAACTTTTTTGTTTTCCGATGGACATTTTATAGATATGAAAATAACATTTTCTAATTTTAAATATGGAAGCATTCCCGTCAATAATGTACTTCATTAAGAATTTCGAACGGTATCGACATTGGTACGAACATGTCATTAATCTACGTGATATTGCATTTCAAAATTGACATGCTTACGTATCACTAGTCACTACTAACACTGACTAACCATAAAATTTTCATGCAAATTACATTATATAATATATTCCCACTCGTATAAAGCCAAACAATTTGTGAGTTTGATTTAAATTTATGTATGTAGAATATTAATTCAATCTTTACGCTGCCCTGAAACAAAAACTTAAGAAGTTGTATATCTGGCAACTATAATCACATAAATACACATTAGCATTATGTAACACTGATTTTGTGAGATCATGCAACATTAGTGACCAAACGTCCCAGATAATGCGGGACTCCCAATTTCAGTTGTTCATCTCAGATTGGACATTATGCATTAATTTTTAATATTAATTAGATTATTAAAACATACAATAAATTCTTAATAAAAAAAAACTAAATTCAGATAGCCATGTCGAAGAAACGACTACTGTACATTTGCAAACAAATTAAAAAACAAATTTGCTTTTATAAAAAAAGTCTAAATTTAACAACATTAACCATTTAAAAAAAAATTTTTTTTTGGCACATCCCGCATTTCAACATAAAACACCTGGTCACTTTATGTAACATTTAATGTTTCAGGATGGACAACATTATTATATTATAATTATTAAATATTAACATTGTAATATAACATGGGTTCGAATATTTTCTAGAACATTCTATGTTTTTTCTCCCTGCAGTGTTTGTTACAAGATTTGTATAAAATTATGAACCATAAAGATTTTCGAGTATACATTTTTAAATAAAGAACACTTGATAATTTGAAATAATAATTTTTATTTGGAATGTTGATCAATATTATGCAGTTAAATAATTGAGTTGTACATAATATTGAAAATTGATTGGAATCTTTTAAGTATCATGTATAATTTTATCTTGTAAATATTTGCCTCCTGGTACAAAGTTTGCAAGACAATATTTTCACCAAGCAGTAGTGACTTATGAGTTCAGTCAGATCTTCCACCAGAAAAAGATTTTGCAAGACATTAGTAGAAATTAAGCATTATTCAGTGGAAGGTTATTATTATAGTGGAAGGTATTCGTAAATAATATTCTAAAGTTGAATGAGTTACTTGAGTTATTTCACGGATAATTTAATTACTCAACAGTCAGATTATCATTATGAAATTAGTTAATTAAATGATGGAAAAATTCACAGTGACCATGCGGGCACATATCGTTTAGAATATTTTTTAACTTCCTCAGTAGATTTAGGCAGATGCTTCAAAGAAAACCGGAACATATTACAGGACCAAAATTTCAAAATAAGTAATTTATTTATATCATTGATAGACTTCAATCATGATTATTATATAAATTAGCCAAATAAAAAATCTAAACTAGCCTTCTCGAGGGTTCAAAATGTCCCTCAAGCATGGCAGACCAATATTGCCACATTTGTAAATGTGTAGTCAAATGATGATTGTTTTATTGAATTTTATTGAATGTATTGAATGTATTTTATTGAACTAGTAAATGAATAGACACGATATGAAGTGTATGTATAGGAGAGTAGTTTGGAATATTATTTGCAGGGCAAGGGACATTCTACACACATATATCCAATGAGATAAATCCAATAGATTGACACATTTATGCAACAGTAAAAGGATTTACTCTTCGAAAATTAAATCTTTGTGTAAAAAATACATATTTTTTACATGAATGCACATTATATTGTCAGCGTTTAAATTTTCATTCCAATCGAGTCATATTTTTAAAAAAGTCGCGGAACTCTTTGATTGTGCAAGTGGCACCAAAGTGATCATGTGGGTGCCACCAAAATGAAAATTTTGGGACAAGGAATTTGCGTTAGTTCATGTCTATTTATTTGATGGTCTGTGAATTGTAGGTATGTATGCAAGTATTGTGTCATTGGTGGTCTGTGAATGGTAGGTATGTATGCAAGTATTGTGTCATTGCACAAATAAAATTAGCAAATTATATTTAATGGAAAATATTTTTTATTCACCGCCCGCTACACAACAGCGTTAATACACCTACTTCGGAAGCACACATTTCTAAGGCACGACAGCCGAGAGGTGCATTATAGTAATTAGGTATGAAGAAAGAGAAACCACACTAGTAGACCAAATATTCCGTTAAATTATATTATATTATATATTCATTAATATTCTCAAACCTCTCAGTTTGTCCAAACTAATCTGGTCAGACCGAAAATCCATTATAATATTTTTAATTTAAGTGAAGAATGAATTCAACCCCTTAATATTATATAGAATAAAATAGATGTGCTTTACTAAAAATTAAGATATAGGCCACCTTAGGCCCTTTTGATTTAAAAGTTTCCTGCTAAATATAATATTTTAAAAATGCATAATAATCTTTAACGTTTTGAGATGAATTAGGTGTGAGGTTTTTCATGTCTTTTATTCGGAAGTGACTCATATCAAGCAGAAAGTGGTATATAATATTTCTGTTAAAAATGGAGACTCTCCATAAATAAAAATAAAACCAAGCTTTCTTTTAAAATGAAACTTCTTTAGTTGTACATATTCTCACTCTCTTCTTTTTCATTCTTATAAAACTAAAATTTATTCATGGAGATGAAAAATCAGAAGTTATTACAGAACTCATATCCGCCACTGACGTTGAGCGTGTACCAGATGTTTGTTCCGAACGGCAGTGAGTCGATATCTTCTCCGATTCTACTGTATCTTGAGTTCTAATGAACCAATTTTGAAAAATTAAAACACCGCCCTTTTTCAAAAAAATAAAACAAAATTTTACTCTCAATATTCTTCATTCAATCATAATCGTAGAAATACGAATAGAATTTGAGATGACAATCAAAATACAAATAGAAAAAATGTAAAGAAGTTTCACTGAGAATGTGCGTGCAGCCGTTTGAATATATTCCGTGATTCCGTATGTTTTTCTATACATATTTATTTTTTCTTCAAAAGTTACTTATTTTGTAATTAGAAAGAAACTACATATTTGCCAAATATCTAACATCTTGCTTTAATTTATTGACTCGCTTGTCTATTGGTAAGAAGCTCGACGACGATTTGATCTTTGTTCCAGATCAACAAGTTAGTTTTCTTTTTCATAGCTTAGCTTTATTTCTGTTTTGTTAACTGCTGACTAGGTACGGCAATTTGTTATGTAACAGACGAGACAGGTATGTCAGCATGAAAGTCACGTGGTAATTTTTAAAATATATTTTTCAACTTATTATATCGTAAAAAAATACATTACCGCAGCAATCAGTTTTAAATAAATAATATTTTAGGCCTTGTATATTATTTGCCTGACCTATATTTCAAACCATGGTCAGCTTAACACTAATCAATATTATTAATAAAATTCAGAGCTTAGAGTTGAAAAACAATAATTTTTATCTGTGTGGATTAAGGGGCACTTTTGAATGCATACTGTTCTCAATTTTTTCTAATCTGTCGGATGGCGTGCTCATTCCACCGACTGCACAATTTTTGTAATCATGTACCATAGCAGCCCGCACGTTAAATCAAGTCTTTTTCAAGTAAGGATCATCTTGATTTAAATTTGGAGAAGAAACTAGTGCCGATATTTTGGAATGTACAATGTTTGGCAACTGGTTTTCAATGGTGCTATAAATATTTATAATATAATGGTCAAAATATTCTTTAGAGTTTTATTAACAGATATGCAATGTCTCATATTAATGTATCTGGTTTTGTTCGCTGACATTTTGTGCAGTTTCATTTTTATATTTACAAATTTTAATACATTAACTTTTATCAACATTATTTCGAGTTAAATGACATTGTTTATTTTTTCAAGAAACCTTCGACATTATTTTCTTACGTGGAGAATATGATGGGAATATGTATTCAGGCAAATACGCTAAGTGTACATTTATAACAACGGTATAATATCTAGACTAACTTATTTCATAATTCTCACTCGCCTCATATACATACATATATGTTTGCTCTTTTTAACAGCTATTCCGTACGTCTGAACTATTCTAGCGGCGCATTATTCATCCTTCCCATTACTTTTATATTTTGAATTTTATCAATTTATTACTTATTTTATTTACTTTTCTGCTCATTAGACTTGTGAGGTCCAGAATCAAAAGTAGACATGTCCACTTTATTTGTTTTCGAGTAAAATGCAAAAAACCATTGTACCACAACTGTCACATTTGGAGTCATATTGAACTTAACCAGTGACCACAGGCTACATTACCAAATGACGTATTAGCTGAAAATATATTTGCCTGCGATTGAATTAATTATCTATTGGACATGTCTGCGATCGAAATAACAAGCGAATTTTAATAGCATTTTTATACAAAATTCGGTAATATTTATCTAATTTTGATAGGCTAATCTCGTAAACATTAATTTGCATTATATTTGTACATACCTAACTTGAAACTATACAAATTGGATATGTCTGAATTTGATTCCATACCTCACACTAGTGGTTGCATTTCCACAGAACTATTAAGGATCAGAGATATATAATAATAACTAATATTATTTTACATAAGGAAATATTTCCAGCTGTCGTGATCGAGTCAAAATACAAAGTTAGATGGGGCCATATTATGTCATCTGACCATTTGTTAGATTTAAAAACATCAAATTTGTTTCATAATATGTGGTCCAATGTATTGGGTTGTTTAATAAGTCAAAATTATTTATTATAAAATCAAATTTTTAAACAAAATTTACAACATTTCAATCAATGATGTATTTTTTATTATTGTTCAGGACTTCAACTAATTTATTGATGCCGTTTCTATAAAAATTGGCTGGTCTGGTCAGTGGCGTAACTACAAAAATTGGGCCCCAATACAGAATGGATTAAAAGTGCACCCCAAATAAGTATTGTATATAAGATATACATATTGCTTAATTTATCCATTAAATAGTAAGAACAAAATTAGTCTCATAATATTTCATGAAAAAACGTAAGTGTTCCTGAACTTTTATAATACATGTACTGTCAATTTAAAAATTAATTGTTTCACTTTAAGGCGATTTTCGATAGTTACGCCACTGAGTCTGGTATTGAAATAGTTATCAAGCCAATTTCTGAGGTTATTGTCATTGTCGAACGTAATACCGCGCATTTGATTGGAGAGCGACCGAGAAAGGTGATAATCTGGCAGAGTAAGATTGGAACTGTAGGGTGAATGCAGCGGAATTTCCCAGTTGAGCTCCTCGATGACCATTTTGATGAGTTGAGCTGACACTTCATGATTTAAGCGTAAAAATTAAGAAAAATATAAGATACAGAAAAACGACGACACTGAGTGTGACTTTAGAGCACAAAAAATGCTCGATTAGAATGTCATGGTTTACAAAAAAATAAAATAGCGGGAAAATAGCTGATACGTGTCGAACATCATGTTAAGACACAACGCCATCGCCACTGCTTTAAGTTTGTTTCAGGAAATGACCCAGTGATTGGAACTCCCGGGACTATGCACAGGCGATAACATTCCATGAAATTCCCCGCACCTCACTCTGGTAAATTCTGCCAGCCGTTAGATATCATATAGCAACAACCGAAACGAGGGAAACTGCAAAAAAGACAATTCAGTACAAAGATATTAAAAAAAATAAATAATATTGAATACATATTGGGCATTACAAAGTCATACATTAAAAAATAAAATATATTACATATTGTAGGAGAAATATTTATAAATGTGAATGTTAGTGAATAAATGGTCATTACCAGCAAAACTTTAGGATTCAAAATATTTCAAGTAAGCAGCTTCCGAGGACAATGTAAAAATACTAGCCAAAGTTTAATAAATCATGATACCGTAGAATGAGATAGCATAACAAATACACTCATAATAGGGTAGTTTCACAAAAATATGTTTTTATTATATCAAAATATTTAAAAAAGAATTATGCAAAAATAAAGTCTCGTATCTTGAGTAATAAACCTAATACATATAATGATTATATTTCACAAATATGTGCAATTGAAAACACTGCGTTAAAACCCCTGATTTTTTTATGGTACATATTTATTTGTGAGAAAAGAAATCTCTACAAACTCATTCTTATTTATCAAAATTATAAATTGAGTTTATTAATCTAAGATATAACGAGTAAGAATAATAAATTATGTTTATTTTTTTAATGAAAACACATTTTTATTGTGAAATTGCAATTTCAGAACATAGTTCTGTGGTATTTAATTTCTGCAGATAGGAAGAGGTCCAGGTTCGAATCCCGGTAACAACCAAATATTTTTTTCAATAAGATTGATTTTTTCTGTATATGAAACCCCCCGTGCAATAACACTGTATGTCGTTTTTTATAAATGTTGATAGATAGACAAAAGTGTTCACTATCTTGGATTATATATACAGTAAAACCGCGATATAACGAAATCCAAGGGACCAAAAAATAAAAATTCGTAATAACGAATTCCCACATATAACGAAATAAATAAAAAACCTACTATATGTTACGCGCCGTCGCAAAAATATGTTGCGCGGCTTCAAAAAAGATCGCGAATTCTGCAAACAAAAGAGGAAAAAGGCCACAGGGAACTGAATACCTACATATTTTTAGTAGTTTTGTTATTAAAACAGATAAGCAAATGGATAATCAAAGGAATTAAATTAAGGACAGAATCTATTCAACATCAATTGGAAGATATTTTTGTAAATTCCAGAATATTGCAAACACAAAACAATATTTTAATTGTGTTTAAATGTAGAGCCGCTTCAAACATAGTTTTGGGCATGAAACATACAAAATAATTCAAAAATAACAATCTTACAGTTGAATCGCGGCATTTTTATAAAATGAGTCGTATATAAATTACGAAGGTGTTTACCGGTAACGGCAGCAACCACTTCAAAATATATTTATAATCGTTAAAATTGTTCACTTAAAAATATATTTATAATTGTTAAAATTGTTCACTTAAAAATTATCGTTAACATTGTACACTTAAAATACACGAAAACAATAGTTAATAGAAATACAAAATACCGTACAAAAATAGTTCATAAAATATTTTAACGAATTATTTATATTATTGACAAGTTCACACGAAAACAATTGTCAAACGAAAATGAATTTATGTAAATATTCAGTTCGGTCATAATCGCGTTAAAAGCTGAACAAACTTAACTCTACAGACGTTACACTGAGACTGACATTTCCAATAAGTACATACTGCAACTTTCGGGGGGTTCCTGTTAATTTTTGTATTTTACAGCTGTTTGGGTCTGGGTTGCAATCATATTAGAGGCGTATGCGTACGTAAAACGTGTCAGAGAACGCCGCAAGAATTATGTCAAATGGTTTTATGGGCCTGCTATGAACCCAAGAAGAAGTTTGAATTGTTTTACTACCTTGTCGGCCGACCGCCGTGCACCGCCGAAAAGGCCATAAAACCGTTCGCATACGGCAGATGCATCGGCGCGGCTTTGTAAGTGCGAAATAATATTTTCATCTTTTAACATTTTTTTATTTCGTTATAAATTTACGTAAATGTATTGGCATTTTTTCGTACGGGACAAAAATGATTTTGTTATAAATATTAACGGGATTTCGTTATATAAATGCATTTTTGTATGAAAAATTGGTTTTAGGGACTAAATTGCGATTTTTTTTTCGATATACGTCATTTTTCGCTATATCGGGTTTCGTTATATCGCGGTTCTACTGTATATATATATACAGTGTTGTCTCAGGGAAGCTTACTTAGAAATTGTGTTTAATAGTATTTTCATTAATTTTATATGGTTTTTCAATATACCATTGGATGTCCAAGAGGGCATACAACGTTGTGACATTCATAACTCAGATCCGCCCAAAACCGATATACAGTGTTGTTGTAAGGGTGGTCTCATATCATTCTAATTGATTTGTTTAATTTGTATTAATAAATTATCATGTTAAAAATCTTCTTTAAAAATTGACAAAATAGGACTATACAATATATTTATTATTAAGGAGAACACATTCTTATTGTGAAGTTGCAATTTTTCAGAACATCGGTCCTGTGATATATAAAAAAAATATATAAGTTGTATGAATGTTTCCAAAATTTAATAAAAATGAATTATTAATTAATTCAGACCTCTCTTGTCAGATTTTACTAAAAGGTGTTTGAGGTTCCGTAAATATAAAGAAGATGACTTTCAAATAATGAAATGACAGATGTATCAATTTGAAAGTTCAACATATAAGTTTGAAAATTTGTCATCAACTTAATATGTTGGTGTAGTGTAATTAGTTATTGCATTTCCTCGAATAGGAAAAGATCAAAGTTTGAATCCCGGTAGAAACAAAAATATTTTTTCAATAAATTGATTTTATATGTATATCTTTCTAATTGATACATTTAATTTGTATTAACAATACATTTAAACTGGAAATATTTGACTATGCAGGATGTCATTGGCTGTACACGCTGACCATTTTAGCATGATATGTCAGACTGTCGAGGTTTGATGTCATTTTTACATTCAAAATTATAAATAAAAACACGTTTTTTACATCTTTACATCGTGAATCGGCATAATTAACTATACAAATTAACAACTACCCTACTGTGTAACAAGCACCAGGCGCATGTGTTCAAAAAAGCTGTACATAACTGACATTTTTGGGAATCAAATTAATATTAAATACAGTAAAACCCCGTTAAAATGAACCCCGTTATACCGAAAAATGACGTATATCGAAATTTTTTTTAAATTAATTTCCTAAAATAAATTTTTCATACAAAAATGAATTTATATAATGAAATTTCGTTAATATGTATAACGAAATACCGATCATTTACGTAAATATATAACGAAAAAAAAAAAATTTACGACAAAAATATTTCAAAATATATTCGGCCATTTACGATCATGTTTGTCAATTGTTTTATCGTTTTGGCGCAGCGGGCCGGTCGGCGCGAGCGGCCTGCTGCGCCCTTGTAAAACTTCTTCTTGGGATCATAATAGGCCTTTATAAAGCCATTTGGCATAATCTCCACTTGTCCAAGGTTGGATTTATTGCCCATTGTCAAAATAGGTTAGAATGGCACCCATCCCACACTTTGAAGCGTACACGTGTTCACGCCTCTAAAATCGGGTCTTATCTAGACCAGCTGGAGAAAATAAAAACCTCCGAAATCGAAACCGAAGTCACACTTGAGCTCAGCTTTGTGTATGGTATCGCCCGCAATGCTCGAGATGCCTAGCCTATAATTCTGCACAAAATTTTAACCTTCGACAAAAAACTATGATTCCGAATTTGTCTCTACGATTTAAAGAAATATGAAGATCGATCGACCGATGCGAAACTCTCAATGCTTGTAGCGGCTCTACAATTAAACACAGTTAACATTGAATGTTTTACATTTGCATGATATTTTGGAATTTCCAAAAATATCGCCGAATTTTAGGTTATCTTATGTTGTTTTGTGAAATGTTTTTAATTTAATTTCTTAATTATTATCAATTTACTTATCTGTTGAAACAAAACTAAATAGATTATTCAGAGTTTTCTTTATACAGAAAATCCTCCTTTGTTTGCAGAATGCTTTATTATGTTATATTCCATATTAAACTGACAATGAGTGTCTTGTTTGCGGAACTTACAAACTTTCTTAAAGCCGTGCTATATTTATTTCTACGGCGCGCGCGGAATGTTCATATATTAGAGAAAAATTTTTTTTTTCAATATATGTGGGAATTCGTTATTACGAAATTTATTTTTTTGGTCCCTTGGATTTCGCAATAACGAGGTTTTTCTGTATTTATTTAAAACAAAATTATGATCAATTATAATATTAATAAATTTAATTTAAATTATTTCTCAAAAAATCGGTTTAATCACAGCTTATTTGAATATATGGATTGTGTGGCACTGTCAAAAATAATGTATAATCCGACCCTAGAATTTTAGTAGAATAATTGTAAGAATTATCTTTTTAAGTACTCATAAGCTTTTTAAAACAACATTTCTATTACCAGTAGCAAATACGTTTTTTTACATCTAATATACCCATAACAAATTGACAATAAAATTACATGTTTCTGGCTACGAAGCCATTCAATAAAATACCATTGGCTCAAGACAACATACTTTTACGTGAAAAGGTATGTTGCCTTGAAAGAATTATAACTGATCCATCTGATCAGTTTCCTTCAAATTAAAAGAGTGGAGAGTCCACCCTTCTTAAAATTTTATAATAAATTCATAGTTTAAAGATTATTGATGTAATATAATGTAAATGAAGATTGCTTTATTTCTTTACTGGACTACATACTCATAAATCTTCAAGAAAGAATTCAAATAGATGCAAAATGAATTAAAATTATTTAAAATTTTTGAATTTGTAGGTATGTGCATATATGACTTTGCTTCTGCATATTTTTAATAAAAAATCTGCATCTTTTAATAAAAAATTCAAATATATTATTTAGTTTTAGATTACGTGTTTGTAATAATTACATCAAGGATAAAGAATATAAAAATTGATGTCTACACAACATAAATAAAGAAATATAAATTTGTTCTTGTTGTTTTTAATGTTACTCGGTGAAGGAAACACAAAGCCAGTGAATGAGCAAATATAATTAGTTGTTACCATCGGTGGGATTCAACTGGTTAGTAAAATTGTAGAAATTCACAAAACCAGTTCCTGGACCGTTGACTGGTGAGGCCAACACCCAACAATTATAAAGTATAAGGTATAATAAGGTGTAAAGTTATTAAATTCAAAGTATTGGAAAATCTGTTACTCAAAATAAGGTAATGTGGAATTAGAATCTCAAAACATATCTGAGGAATTGTCTATTTTGACACAGAAACTGAAAAATTTTATTACTGATAAAATATTTATGTTAAAATTCAACCTTATTAATAAATACTTAAATTTTATTATTTTGGTTAATTAATATGAAATTTAGGTTTATCTCTAGTAAGATTGACACAATACTATTTTCATGTCGAAAGTGTTAACTAAAAATATAATAATTTTGTTTTTTTGCACTAAGCCCAGGTGGCTTGCTCTATGAAGGAAGACTAACTGCTGGAGCTGGAGCTGGAGGCGCTGGAATTTAAAACCAGTGTGTGTAAGTGCTACCGACTTTTCTTTATTGTCTTCACATCATCACGGATCCAATATGATCAATTTTAGCAGTGTCTGGTGTAGCTTAAGTTAAAATTAGGTAAAGTTATATTTAAAAGTATAAAAAAACGTAAATGTAGAATTCACCGAACTTCTGAAAAGATAGTTCATTTCTTTTCTTTATCTGCTAACAGCGCTTGTTTAGCTTCCTTTTTAGCCTTCTTCTTTTCTTCTTTAGCGAGGAGCTTGGCTTGCCTCTCCTCTTCTTTGGCTTCTCGCTTGGCTTCTCGCTTGGCCTCTTTCTCCGCCTTAAGTTTCAATTTTTCTTCCTTCTTCCTCTCCGCCACCTCATTTTTTTTATTGTCACTTTTTTCTTCCCGTTTATTTTTATCATCTGATTTTTTCAGCTTATCATCGATCTTTCTTATCTCATCACAAGTTTTAATGCCTTGATTATTGTTGATAATATTTGAATTGTTTTCATTTTCATCTTGAACATTTTTTCTATTTAAAGATGATTTTGCTGCGTCATCTTTGCCACTCTTTTGCTGCATACGATAGTAGTTGCCTTTTTTTACTGGGGTGATTTCTAATTGGGTCAATATTTTTTGTGCGCATCTGAAACAATATTTTTAGTATGTAATTAAATTAAAATAAACATTCCGCAGTCATGACAGAATACTGCAAGCTCAAACCCCATGTCACCCGCTCATGTATGAATTTATAATTCTGCGTTTATATTATATTATACTCGTCCAGGATAGAAAAAGAGGATAAAACACATCTCAATGGAAATCCTCTATGCCCAAGTTGAGGTAAATATTTCAAACTTTTGTGTGTATATTATAAATTATAGCAATGAAATATTAATAAATAAATACATATTAAAATTGTTGAATTTGACTACATATATATGTACCATGAAATTAGATTAAAGTAATTTGGAACAATAGGTTAATATTACTGTAGTAAAAACAAAATTGGGCACACCTTTAGATATAACCAAATTTTCAATATATAACAAATAAAAATGATGAGGGCGATTTTGGTATTTTGGACACATTATTGTTAGATATATGTATGATTAATACAAATAATAAAAACACACTATCTATATTTTATTACGTTATAAGTAAAATCTTTCAATATTTGTTCACCTTATCCTAGTAGAAGTGGAAGCAACTGCATTTGCACCAACTGTTACGTATCCCACAGGCACTCGTGCTGGACTTTTGGTCACATCTCCTTCTTTGACCGTTCCCAAAGAGGCCGTTCTGGATTCCTTGCGGGTCTCCTTTACATGGGTGATCTGGGAAGCACGGAAATCTCTCTGGAACTCTTTAATAGGCGGTAACCTCCCATTAGGGGTAGACATCTCACTCAAATAGCTTTGTCCTCTGTAATCCTGCAATCTCAACTGAAATCAAACAGAAGATAATGCATGGTGTGAAATTATTTTTTTGAAATTGCATTACATGAAAATAATATAAAAATCTTTTCCTCTTCCTCATAATCATCTATTTGATATATTTATTTTATTTATTATTTCGATTATGTAACTTCAAAAGGCGGTTTTGAAAATCAACCAAATGTAACAAATCCATTTTAATAGCACGGCTCCACCTGCTGTCTTCAATGCAGCACCTCTCTTCAACAGCATACACAAGAGAGACAAGCACAAGTCGTACAAAACAAATATATGAAAATAAATCTCAAAAACTTATTCTCCCGGCATATGGAGGACATTCTTACACAATACATTTGCAAAATATCCATTAGCAAATGCTGTCATCCGCCACAACCACCTGAATCTTTGATGTCTGTATACAATTTATTTATGGTTTTATAATATTTGTTACCTTCATGGAGTGGTGCTGAGAGCGACGCAGAGCGGAGGAGCCGGGCTGGCGGAGCGGAGGGGCCATTCGGCGAGGCACGGCCCCCAAGCAGCCCCCCGCGCAGTCCCCCCCCCCGCAGACCCGCGGGCAGCCGCCTGCACTCGCTCCACTACTCGATGAAACAGAAGACACCCCTGCAAGACACACCCACTCTCATCAGATTGAATAGAGTATATTTTTTACATAGGGACCTAAAGAGTAACTTTGCAAAATTCAGAACATCGACATTCAATATAACATAATACACATTTATATCAGAAGAGAAGGAGATGGCATAGCCAAAAAGAGGGTTTGTGAGCAGTGCCCTAATAATAATTGAGTGAAATTTGAAATTAATAGTCCTTGTATTCAATATAATACATTCACATTTATATCATGGGGAGAAGATGGGATAGCCAGAGGGAAGGAGAAGTCTAAGTTTTGTACAGGGTCAACATTCGGTCGAGATCGGTTAAAAACCGTAGGCTTCAATGTTCCCTCTAATTTTTGATCACGGTGTATGCATAAAAAATATTTTGTGCAATTTTAAGGACTTACGCTATTATTTGTGCGCTGGGGGAGAGAATAAAAAACCAGTATAAGGCTACTGGTAGGGTCTAGGTTGACCGCATCACGAATTTAAATCTATTAAAACACATAAATAACAATTATCAAGGAAAGCTGCATACTTCATACACATTCTCCGCAATGAAAAATGTGATATTTTACAACTCATTATGCACGGGAACATAGAAGGTAATGGAGGCGTGGGTAGAAAGAGATTATCTTAGCTGTGTAACCTAAGAAAATGGTTCAATGCCCAAAATGTTGGTGATCTTATACAGTATAAATTGACACACTACTATATGGTTGCCAACCTTCAAAAGAATGCGGCACATGAAAGAGAAGTCTTGTTAAAAATTGTATACAAACAAATAGACAGACAAAAAGACATTCAGTTTGATATATGTATGTATGTAGATAGATGTATGGGAAATTAAATTATACAACAAATTAACTCAACTTCAGTCACGTGAGATAAATAGACAAAGAATATTTTTTTTTTTATAAATACTTAAATGCTATTTTTCCTTGGTCTTACTATGAATAAACGGTACATGCCTGAAAATGAGGATGAGCCACTTGTCATGGAATAGAGGCTGGCGGAGTTGGGCACAGAATGAGCTCCCACGGAGTAAGCGCTGGTTGATCCTGGCAGACCCCAAGCTTTCCCCATGGAGTAATTGCTCGCTGATCCCGGGACCTATATGATAAAGACTTGTTAAATACAAGAAAATATTGATATAATATCCAAGGATAATAATAAACATTACTATAATACTATAATATAGTCCAACAATGACTACAATGATTCCTTAATATTTTTCGACTTAAAAAAGTTTTTAATTTGACCTACATAGATCTGATTGCAGTCCCATAAGGCTGTGAGATGTAAACCAGTGGCGTAACTATGAAAATTGGGCCCCAATGCAGAATAGAAAAAAGTCTCTTTAAATAAGCATTGTATAATATAAATAATATGATCATTAGTACTGTTCGGTTTATCCATTAAATATAATAGGTAGTTAGAACAAAATTAGTATTTTGTCTCTTTTAATATGCATACTATCACAAAAAAAAAAAAATTGTGTTTTAGCATATTTTTGTATAGCACTTTAAGAAATACTTTCTTCGCTTTTCAGCAATAGTCTGGCCCTTAACCCATCACATTAGTACGGAACTATTACTATGTACATTATTATTATTTCAATTATTTTTGTATTACATGTGGGTATGCTGTCGTGGATTTTAGACATTATCTGTCTACATTAACACTGGCAAAAATTTCAATACCAAATAGATTGTTGGGCGCAAACTTTTTGTTCTATTCTATCGTGAGTCCCAATGCACCGTATCGACTGCATTGGCATAGTAACACCACTTATGTGCGTAACCTAGCTTCGAATCGCTACCAAAGTGTTATCCTAACCATCCTTGCCACTAGGCTTAGACTCGGACTCGCCAGGTTCAGGTAAAAATATTCGGATCCGATACCCGGGTCTAAGACTCGGTGGGTACGAGTCTTTTTTTCATAAAAGAATTTTCTAATTTCTAATATTGAATGCTTGTGAGATTTTGAACAATCCAGAAAGAACCTTTTCTGTCGCAAAAAAATTTTGTACTAAAATCTGTTTGAGATTATCACATCATCAAATGCACTAGTTGTAATTTTCATAACTACTTCTAAAATCATCTTAGCTTCAGTTCTTTCATTACCTAAGATGATAGATACGTAACCATTAGAAATGTAATTATTATTGTAAATATGTTTGAAATTTTCTGTAAATAATAATGTAATAAAATTGTATTCTACTTTATTGAATCTTAATTTTGTAAGTTTTATTACACAAAACATTTTTTTTTATGACTTGTATATTTCTAAAAATGTTATTAATGATAAATTTTTTGTATATAAATATATACCATATATGTATAAAAACAAATAATTTACTAATATGAACTTGCTTCATTAATGAAATATTATAGGGAAAAATACATTGAAAAGGAATTAGGCCCGGTCTCGGACTCAGATCATACGACCATACCCGATGGGTCCGGATCTAAAAAACTCAGATTTTCCCAAACCCTACTGGCCACACAGTGATAAAACTATTTTTGTGTTCTTAAACCATCCGTTTGGAGGAAATAGATATTTCTATTAAAGGGTGTGTGTACACGGATGAAATTCAATTAAATGATCACCGATCTTTAACACTGTATCTCTGAGGAAAGTTACATCTGTACACACTCCCTCTGAGACTCGCTCACTATAATTCATCTCGGATAACTGACCTGCCAGCTCTTGCTGGTCGGCAGACTCTGCTTGAGCCGCAGGATCTTGGCTCTGCAGATGACGCATCGAAGTGGCAGCAGCCGCTGGCTGACAGCCATCTGGATAGTCTTCACGAAGCATTTGCGGCAGACCACGCGATGCCCGCAAGGGGAAGTTTGCATCGTGGCCTTGGCGTTCACGCATATCACACACTGAAATCATATAATGTACCAATTCCTTTTAAACTGTATTGTTTGGCTTTCTAGTTTTATTTTTAGTGTTTTTAAATGATAATCAAGCATTGGTATGTTAAAATTAACAGAAAATCAATTGTTGTATTGGATCTACGTTAACAAATACATATGTAACTCCTTATGTGGGGGGGGAGGGCTATTGTAAAGGATGTTTGCTAATAATGATTTAGATTCGCTCCTTCTTATAAATTATTGTAACTTTTTGACACCCCTATATGGAAAGTGATGTATGAATACATAACATGTAACCTGGTACATATATAATTTAGATCACCCCGATTAGATTCCAACATGATTTTATATACAAAGGTGTTTTTTTAAAAGTTTGTTTATCGAATTGGCAACACTTTTTCCAGCGACAACCAATTTGACAGCTGACAGCTGATTTGTGCTCAGCTTGGTTTGCCATTTTACTATGAATAGACTTACAGAACAACGCTTGTAAATTGTGATTTTTTTTTTTCGAAAATCGTGGTTCAGTTCGTGAAACTTACCGTGCGCTATGTTCATTTTACGGTCGACATAATCGTCCATCCGAGCAAGTTATTCGAATAACCATGGATCGTTTTCACACCACGCATACTCTAATTGATAATACGGATCCGCAGCAACAGACTGAAACCGGAAATGGTCATGAAATAATAAATAGTGGAAAAAAGTTAAAAAGCGTTTTAATTAAATCATTAAAATAGAATTCCACCACGAATTAATGGTTTTAAAATTAGAAATAATAAAAATATTTTTATATGTACAGGAGGTGCCACTTTTTAAATCGCTTCTGTGCGATTTAAAAAATGGCACCTTGTGGCACAACCGCGCGAAGGAGGGGCACGCGGGCAACAGCGTGCGGGAGTTTAATCCATGGAAATTTAGTCGCAACGGATCGCTTCACGGGGGAACAATGAGCGTTATGCATAAAACAGTTTTTCAAAAACAACGATTCCAAAAATGCCAACCTGGCGGTAAATAGCGAGCACCGATGACTTTCCGTCGAACACGCTAGGCGAGGGCTATGATATGGCAGTGCAAAAATTATATTTCTCATACCAATGTAGTGTCGAATTTAATTGATTTGAACACGTTGCGAGAGATTTATTTATTTGAGAAGAACTTCCTATGACCGATATACCCAAAACACAGTGATCAAACTATCGCTGTATTCGGCCTTTCATTAACTATAACATTTGTCTCGATTGACATAGACACTATTTGTTTTGAAGGGAAGATTTTTAGGTTAGTCTAAACAGTTTTTATGAGTTCGAGAGGGACTTTGTGGGGAACTTTGTGGGGACTGTGTGTGGGAAAAAAGAAACGAACATAATAAGTATGAAATTAACTTGTATAAATTGTTAAATTGTTAATTGTTAATTAACTTGTATAAATTGATAATAAGTTAATTAATATTACATAAAGAACATCTACAAAAAGTAACAGAAGAAATAATCTTTTTGAATGTAAAATAAATACTTCAATTGTTAAATGATTCTCCATTGGAGTAAACCATATTAGCCCGAGGCTTTCGGTTTCAAGGGGTTTCAAATGTCTCAAGTAGGGCCGTAACAAGGTGGGCGATGGGGGCGGCAGCCCAGGGCGCAGAATTGGAGATGCGTTGAATGTGTAAAAAATAAAAATCAACATTTTTCTTATGTCAAAAATCAGTGACAATTAAATCACTATTGAAGAAAAAAGATTAAAATTTACGCATTTCATATATTACGCACTGCCCCTGGTTTTAAGTCGACTTTGCCGAAGGTTATAGGGTTTATATTGTGTCTACGGATGTTAAAAAAAACCTGCTCTCACACCGTAACCGATATTATCTTGCGAAATGGCCTTATAAAAATAAATTTCAACAAACTTTTGTTGAATTATTTATTAATACGGCTTAACCCTTAACGTAAGGTAATAGATTGATTGCGTGAGCTATTTGAAATTCAGTTTGGAATTGTTTATGAAGTACTTATTCTTGTTAATCACATATCAAATATCATTTCTACCAAAAAAATACACACACATACACACATTCATATATATATATATGTATATTTACATATACGAGTATATTTAGATTGCTCTATTGTAATTTTAAAAATACATTACATTCTATAATAATTTAAGTTAGGTACTATATTTATTTTTTAAATAATTATTGTTTTCTAAAAATACATTATGTTTAAGAAATAATTAGAATTTAGACATTATTGACATACACGTTCTTATCATTGTAAAATGATAAACATAAGATAGAATTATATTGCAATTAATTGTGTGGGATGGAGTAGACTCCACCTCTGATATATACAGCATTGTCCTGGCTACTTTCCTGGACTACAATCTGTGTTGAAGTAGCCAGTTTTTTCGGGCTGTTATTTAATTCAAGAAAGATAAATATTCGACAGGAATAAAAATAAAAATAGAGAAAATAGAAAATATGTAGTGGAGTGTTGTAGAACTAGTGAATTATTAGTGTATGCAGTTTATAATGATTATGTTAGAATGTTGGATAGCGATGCTTCTGATTGATCTCTACCCAATAACATATGGTTTTGATTAGTTAATGGACATCTTGAAGAAGAAAATGATATTTTTCGAAACCGGTAGATGTATTTTAAATTAAATAATAAAACAAAATTAACTATTTAAAATAATGGATTCTAACCACAAAGTTGATTTTTCTAATCTTAAAAATATGTCTCACAGAGACGAAGCTATTATTTTTATATGAGAAGTATGGAAGTCTCGGGCATTACAGGGTTTACGACCTGTCATCGGCTGGCTTAAGTGATCACTTTACACAACGTAACGTTCACCTATTTACCCACGCCACCACATCTATCTATGGCAGTTGTATATATTAAATCAAGATGGAACATTTCACTTATTTATTACCAATTATGCTGTCGCCATCTATTGACATTTTTGCCTGTAATGCCCAAAACTTGCATACTTCTCATATAAAAATAATAGCTTCGTCTCTGTGAGACATCTTCATCTTGATGACAATCCCCCAGGATTAATTAGTTACCCAGTAATTAGTTCCTACAAAGATTTGGACATATTAAAAATATGTATTAATGTAGTTTTGAAATCTGAAAAGTATCTGGTGAGCCTACAAAAGCCACGTGCGTCCTTTCTCTGTAGTATAGATATGCTTAGGTGTTCATTTTAATGAATTGTCACAAATACAAACTTTAAAAAAAAATAGAGATGGACATGGAACGTGTGCCTTATCAAGATTATTACTATTTTCAAGCTAAACACTTGTATTAATACTATGAAAATAGTATTAATTTGATGGTCTCCTGGAACGAGAACCGAACCCCCGATCCATCACTAGGCGAGCATCTTAACCACTAGACCAACAAGCATGTCTAGTTTTAAAGTAGGTAAGCCAAAGCCTCGCATACTGGAAATAAGATTCTTAAATTTTGAATCACCGTTTGTGGGATTCAAACTCCTGTCAAAAATAGACATCGATACTAGTGATGAGAAAAAATGCTATTTTTGACTCACTAGTATGATTGTGATTCATATTCGATAATATCAATGATAAACTGTGACTGATCACATATTCATTAATAATAAATAAATAAACATTTTAGCATAAATAATTAATATTTATGTAATTTAATATCATCACAAAGAGAATGAAAACAAACTACTAGGTACTTGAAGCGAGTCGACGTAATAACATTTGTACAACTTTCAGAAATTTGATAAATGTGGAGATTGAGGGGTGAGAATTGGTGAACATTATACATAAAGTGATCACTAAGGCAGCCAAAGACAGGTCGTAAGCTCTGTAATTACCCCATATTTCTATATGTTTTTCATTAAAGATAATAAAAATAGCTTCGTCTCTATGAGATATCTGATATTTATATAATAACAGTGCCTTTGTAGGTAAAAATTCAGTAATTGTGTGTTCTTCGACATATTCAAATATTGCTAGAATGAAAACGCTTTAAAAAATGTCAGTTTATTTTTCTGGTCAAATTCTCAGCATTTCAGATCAAATGTGTTTAATGTTTTGGCAGAATCTACTAGATGGCGCTGATCACGAATTATAACATCATTCCTTCATGAATATTTCCATCTCAAATGCACAGGCACCGAATCACGGTTCACAACCAAATATAAATAAAACAAAGAAATGAATCATATTCAATCACTGATAGCGAGTGTGACTCAAAGATATCAGTGACTGACTCACGGTTCGTGATTTTGAGCTCATTACTAATCGACAGTGCAGTGACATGCTTTAGCACTTATAATTTACACTTACTTGTACAGTTAACTGATCTGAATTTATAATTTATTAAAATTGTCTCACCTCTTCCTCCTGGCAGGTGGCCAATTCTGGCTCATTCTCTTCCAATTTGTTCAGCAACTTGTCCTGAAAGAAAAACAGAAGGATTGTATTATCTTCGAGCAGAAAAACTTCGAGAACTCCCTAGTATTGCCAGTATCGTGGTACATATTCCCCAGAGCACAAAAGGCTTCAATTGAATATTGATTGATTGACTTTTTTAGATTCCACGATACGGGAATTTCATACATCGAGCAGAACTCACGAACGGCGCACATTCGGTACCTCAATTCAAACGCATTAAACGATTGTAAAATTGCCACCAAGAACTCATCAGTTTAATTAGCTAACCTCAAACGAAAGCTCGTAATCAGTTAGGTATGCTTATTTTGGTTGAAATTACTCTCTAAGTGAGCATTATAATACTGCAGTTGTGGATAAGCCGGGGTGTGAGGTCGTTTGGAAATCTACCGACTCCGACTCCGACTACGAGCGAGTTCATGTGACCGACAATGAAAGAAACACTCTTTGCGCACAGTTCTCAGATGCGGCACCGATCAGCTCAGCTGCGGCACCGATCGACTCAGCTGCATGCGCCATAGCAAAAGAACTCGATATACAGGGTGGCCCAAAAAAAGTGAGAATATTTCGTAAAATTTGATATAATTACATCAAAATTAGTTTAACTATATCAACAATAGCTTAAATAGTTTACTAATTTATTTACTTACCAGATTGTTTTATTTAATTTTCAGATTGTTTACATTTGGTTTTTTCAAATTGTTGCCCAAAATGACAAAAATCACTGCAGAAGACCGAAATCTGATCAAAAATTTTCGAATTGAAAAACGTTGGGTTGCTAGGAAAATGATCAAAGAGTTTCAAAACAAAGCCTGTAGTATAGCTAGACATTACAGCAGGACGGAGCTCCATCTCACACAGTCAGAAATATAATCAACTTTCTTCGTCGTGAGAATGTTAATATCATCGAGCCAGGCATGTGGCCACCGAACAGCCCAGATTTAAACCCAGTAGATGATGCAATATGGGGTGTTTTTATGATTTCTGATTAGCTAAATATTGTGCAAAAAAAATTACATTAAGAATTATTTAATTATATTACATTTTGAAATAACTCATGTGTTACGAGATGTTTTCACTTTTTTTGAGCCACTCTGTATATACAGTAAAATCTCTATCTATCGTTCTTAAAGGGACCTATTGAAATAAACTATGAATACGGAAATATAGAAAAAAGTAAAAATTTTCATACCTAAATGTATAATACATATTCTAAAAAAGAAACATATTTCACGTGTAAATGAATGTGTTTAAATAAAAATAAAATTAAAAAGCTGCACTGAAACAAAAAAAAATTAATTAAACTTTGTATTGTATACTTTATATTGTACGTTAGTCAGCAGCAGCCATCTCTCTCTATCTCTCGCTCATTGTTTAAGAGTGCCATTAATCGAAACGAAGCATTTAACTACTAAGTATGCTGCGCAATTTAAACGATGAATGCGGTAAAATGATACATAGAGGAACGATCCATGCGATCTATTTTTGGGTGTTTTGTATAAAATTAATTAGGGACTGGAAGGAATAAATGATGTGTGGGGGAAAACGATTATTTGAGGAATGATCGATCGAGATTTCTCTGTAATTGTATTTGGTATGAATCCGATATTGATGATTCGTTTTGGCTCCAGACTTCTGTAACATATGACACATATTCGTCACTTTATGAAGTACCATTGACACATACGTTATCGATTAATTAAAATAGAAATTTTTTTTTTAAAAGAAGTTGGAAGGTCGATTTCTGAAGATTCTGATTCTGACTCCTGTTCACAGCCTTGGTTACAAACTACCACGCAGTTATAAGACAGTTTTTCAAGCGTTAAATAAATATAAATGCTCGAAGACGCAATGGTTAGATTACAACAGGCAAGTTGGTGGGCAAACTATTTTGTTGCATTTGTACTTTTTCAAAGCGCAAGAGATTGGGAGCTGTGGAAAGTGAAAAAAGGGAGACATATATTCAACACTGGGCGCAGATCGACAAAAGAAGGAGATGAAATAATAATAATGTAATAGCAAAATCATCGTAGTTTAAAAATCAGGATTGACGCAACGCGCCCTTGCGCTTGCCCTTATAATGACGGGAAAAAGGCTACAGCTTGACCTTCCAATTTAAATGGTGAAACAGTTTACATAAAATTAAATAAATTGGTATAGGTTACTACTAAAAAAATGCCAGACATACTAAACTTGATCATGTATAATGCCTATATTATTAAAATAGTCGCTACGGTACGTTTCATCTGTTCGTTCGTTTTTCTATTTGAAAAATGTACGTTCAGAACAAAACGTCACATATCCACCTGCTTCATATGAACGCTTCATACCAATGTAACGTATGATTCAATATTTCGGTCTTTGCGTACATACAATTTGTAGGTTATAATTTATCATCCGTTAGGCGAGCGAATTTGCATTTTTCAGAATATTAAGTTTTATTATTACCAATATTAAATTAAATTTTAAAATACTATTGTTTCTGTTATGAGTTTCGGCTACGCTAATTTGTAAAGCTAGTTATTTAAATTAATGTTTCTGAACACTGTTAATGAAACATTTCAAATCCGTTGTCCGATGGAGAAATTGTAGAAAATACCGAGCAATAAAAAAAACTTGACTTTTTTAAAGTAGTAAATTTACAATTGTATTCTCTTTCTAAATTTAAATTGACATAATTATTTTCAAATTTTAATAAAAACCTAACTTTTTTTTGATACCTTGTATACCTACCTACCTATTGTATATTTAGTTAGCATCGTCGGTAACAGCACAACCCAACGTTGTGCCTACTGCACGCCACTGATTATATTGAATGATATCCTTTTGCTTAGTTACTGTTTAGAATCCTGTATACTATGAATAATTTGGCAGTAAAATAAATGTGTATTTAACATACGTAAAGCATATTAAATCTTGTATTTAATAACGAAATTACATAATTAACTTTATTTAAATTACATAATTAACGTATTTTAGAACGTCTTCATATATGTAAACTAGTACATGCATGCGATGTTTGATGAAAGGTTCTAAAGGCATAGGAAAGGGCTTACAGGGGGATATTTTTTACAGCGGATAACATAGACCTATCAAAGGTAGTGCTTTGGATACGAGGGAGGGAGGAGGGGGGGGAGTATTTATAGATAGTTATCATGGGTTTTAGAAATTCATATTTTTTACCCGTATAATTTTAAAAATATAGTCATTTTAAAGATAACATTGGTCGAGTTTGTTAATACTTTATTCATTTTTAAAGTAAATTTCAATAGTCAAGAAGTCTTATTTTATGTTATATTTAAAGAGGTTTGATTAATGAATGAATAATGGTTTGAAAAATACATTTTTAGTGACAAAAGTTACAAACATCCGCAACCACCAGATTTCTAAAAATATAATTTGTAAAAGATTAACATTCCGATTGTTTTGGTTTGCAAATTTATCAAAAAACAAAAAGTAAAAAAATATGTGCTATAGACAAGTAATTCCAACTCTGTTTCAATTTCGTATGATATTGTTAAATTATTCAAATATATAAGACCAAAATATGTTGATTTATTCATCGTCATGTATTCCAATCGATCATTCTAAAGTCATTCTTCAGTCGGTCATGTATAATTATAATGCTTATATTATTAAAGTACGTGTCATCTGTTCGTTCGTTTTTCTATTTGAAAAATGTACGTTCAGAACAAAAGGTCACATATCCACTTACTTCATACTTCAAAGCAAATGAACGCTTCATACCAATGTAATGTAACAGTTTTATTTCAAATTTACATATAAAGCTAGACATCTGAAATGATAATTAATGAATATACGAATATTTTTGTAAATTTCCCTCTGAGCCCTATTATACAATTATTATTATCACCCTTATAAAGCCGACATTCTGGAATTATTTAAACGCAAATCTGCAAGCGTGCACAATTTGTAATTTAAATTGTGACGTCTGAGACGCAATTCTCTTCACCGCCATCTTGACATAATTACAGAGAAAGGGATGAAATGAGTCGAGGAGTTGAAAACTGCTAAAGTATTAATTAAATAATTAAGATTATCTAAATTGCTATAGCTTTTGATTTTCGTCTCCTTATCTTAGAAGGGTCCTGGGGGTCTAAAGTATCGACATGGCCATCTACCCCTGTCTTGCGCCGGTTAGGTACTTGTTGACCAATCACGACCCAATCTGTCTTCGAACAATCTTTGTTGCGGTTTATACTAGCTTAGTCTGGGATTTTTATTTATTTATATAATACAGAAATGACTACTGTTCACATAGAATAAACGATGTTATTAAAAAAAAAATTTTTTTTAAAGAATATATTACACACATATGCCGGAAGAAATATTTCCATTGTTGCTTCTTTTCTTTTTAGATTTTAACGGGGATTAACAGAATAACAACAAAATCTGTGTGGTATTACTTTGAACGCACAAAAGTTAAGAATTCAGGTGTTTGCAGTGACATACGCTAGGTATAGATTTAGGTTATGCTGTTACCGATGATATTATTCAATAATATATAACACAATATATGTACTTTCGTATAACCAACGCCTTTGGACAAAATAAATCCGTCATTTATACGACCCTATCATGTATTTATTTATAATTTCAGAATACTCTTAATAGTGTTTTTAAAATTTAAGTTTTAACATAAAATAATACTTTCTCACCTGTATAAAAAATGTATGGACGTTTTTAAGAACACTTTCTATGACTGAACATGATTAATTTATTGTTTGAAAATACTTCACGTAATAACTAAAAGAAATAATTATTTTAATTAAGGGTTATCGTAGGAAATAGTTATGCCAAGTGCTTTTTGTTTTTCTCAAATCAAAAACCAATTCATGCACCAAATTTAAAGAACAATCATGAAATCAACAGGCTAAAACCAGTAAGATAGTAAAATTCACGAATTAGTAAAGGAGGAAGTAGACACTTCAATTATTTGCACGGAATTGTAACCCTTTCTAATGTTATTCTGTTAATAAACAGTATAGGTAACGACTCCATACAAAACGGATCAACCGAAAGGAATTTTCAATTCAGTAAATAGCCATTTATATGACTCGAGTAATTGACTAGCTTAAAGACAGAACTGAGTAATGTAAATAGCACGATGCGGCGAATAAAAAAAGAGCGCCATGAGTACAGCGATGAGAATTCGTGAGTTTTTAGAATTAAGCAATTAAAGTCTCTACTGGTTCACAGATGGTACCAATTGCAAAATAACGTTTTCGTTTTTGTTAATCCAATTTTTTAATTTATAATAATATGAATTCATTAAAACGAGAATACACTGCACCCCCTTCGAGTGAAGTATAAATATCTAAAGAAGCCAAACATATAAACAAGTATTTCGGAATAACGAGATATTTTTCGAAGTCAACTCATAAATCTTTTCCTGCTACAATAGCGCGTATGATTGTAAGAGATGGTATATCGCTCAGCGAATTTTGCATGCCTTATGATTTGCGGAAGTTATTAAAATCAAATGAAGTACCAAATTTCCCCCATTCAATTAGAAATATTGTAACGAAATATGGAGAGGGAATACGTGGAAAAATAATCAACGATTTGTCTTCTTGAATACTTAAGAGCGAAAGCTCTAGTTTTAACATTCTACGAATGGACTTCGATCATGAATGGTCGTTATATTAACGTCAACATTCACACTGATGAACAATTTTAAAACCTCGGCTCAATTCGAATTCTTGGATCGATGCCAGCTGAAAAATGTATTAATATTTTAGAAAAGAAATTAGCAGAATTCAAAATGTCACCTGTTAACATAATTGCAATTACCACAGATGGGACTTCAATTATGAGAAAGATGGGGAAATTGATTAATATTAGTCATCAATTGTATCTCGTACATGGTATTCAATTGACAGTAATTAAAGTTATATATAATATAAATATTCCCCAAGAATTGATTAGCGAAACTATCACTGAAGAATCAGATAAAGACGAAGATGAATAATTAAAGATTGAAGAAGTCATTTATACACATAAAAAAATATTTTATTCATAAAATCGGATATTCTAGGTAAAGAAGAGGAAGACGATGTGATAAAGAGGAATTGTAAGACGCAGTACACTTTTATCAATCTCCGGAATCTTTCTAAATAGAAAAATTGCTCAAACTCACAGAGAAATCATACTGATCCGCGGGTTAGCACCTTTAAATCAAATTATAAGCAATGTGCCCATGTAAAACAAATCGCTAATGCTAGTGTTATGTAGATTGCGACTCTCGTAAACGTAGGCCATTTAAACTCACAAAAAATATTTTATTTGTAAAATCGCGTTTTATAGCTAAATAAGAGAAAGACGACGTGATGAAGAAGACTTGTAAAATGCAGTACACTTTTGTCAATCTCCAGATCATTTCAAAACAGAAATGTTTTTTAAACTCACATAGAAAATCGTACAAATCATACTGGGTCCGCGGGTTAGCACTTTTATTTCTAATTCAATTTACATAGTTTATTCTTTAAATTTATTTGGTACATAGATTATTTTTTTCGAACTATATCACAGTTGATTAATTAGAATTAATCACATTGTACTCGATTTACGCGATTTCGCTTAGTGCGAGGTTACAGACTGAATTATTGCGTTAAACGAGATTTTCCTGTACCTCGCAACGCAAGCCCTTGTTTGTAACTGAATGTTTAGGTATCTTGATTTAACAAAGAAAAAAAAAACGTAAAAAGCACTAAAAACATAAAAAACTGTACGTACGTTCTTACGCAGACTTCTGAAGGCGAATGTTGGTGTAGATACTTTCGCGACTATCGATACTTTTGCCAAAGATACCACCACACCAAGAAATGGAAAGAAGATGTTAGAAATCGTTACCAAAAAACGTGAAAACATTATCGATGTATAATATAATATCAATTAGGGACTGGACCAAGAAATTTTTTCAGTTGCAATACAAATGCATGTAAATACCCAAAAACACATTTTAAAATCCGCATAATAATTAAAATTATAATACTTATACAGGGTGTTTAACAGAAAAATTTCGCGATTCATAGATGTTCGAAAGTTTAGAATGTATATGTATTTTGACTCGCTCCGTGTGGACTCATAGTATGGATAGGACGAATTTATTTTCAGCAACAAATCAAAGCTTTTTGAGTCTAGAACACAAGGGAAAGCATGTATGAAGCGACCGCGCCTGGTGTGTAGAATACCCCTCGTCTCGCAAATAATATTCCAAACCCCTCTCCTATGCACTTCATATCATGTCCATTCATTTACTAGTTTGTGATTAAAATATGCATTTGTGATAGCGTTTCATTTTCTTGACCTTGGCATACATTTTGGTCTAAAATTGACACATTTATCAAAAAATAATATCCGGCCCATCACACATTAGCGTTTTAAGGTCAGTGTCGCCGTTTTCCTGTATCTTTCTTCATTTTTTTATTTGTATTTTTCTTAATTTTTGGGCATAAATAATAGATGAAAGAGAACACATTCTCATTGTGAAGTTGTAATTATTCAGAACAGACGGTCTGCGAATTGATAATTCTGGCATCTACAATAGGTTTACTCAAAGGTATTTGAGATTCTGTAAAAACAATGTAGATGGCTTTCAAATAATGGAACAACAAGTGTATTTATTTGAAAAAGTTCAACACACAGGTTCGAAAATTTGTCATGAAAAATAATTTATCATGAAAAATTTCTCATGGCGCTATAACACAATTGGTAGTGTACTTCCCGGATTGGAAATAGAGATCCAGGTTCGAATCCCGGTAGCGCAAAAACAATACTTTTCGACAAAATTGATTTTGACTTTTAAGTTTAGAAAAACGATCATTTTTGACACAACTCGTCCAAATGGTCATTCGGGAGCTCAACTGGGAAATTTTAGCGCATTCATCCTACAATCCCAACCTCGCTTCGCCAGAATGTCACCTTTTTCGGTTGCTCTCTAATCAAGTGCGTGGCGTTATATTCAAATACGACGATGACCTCAAAAATTGGCTCGATAACTATTTCGATTTTTAAAGAAAAGGCATCGACAAATTGGTTGAAAGATGGGATGAAGTCCTGAACGATAAGGAAGAATACATCATTGATTCAAATGTTGTAATTTTTTTTAAAGATTTGATTTTATAATAAATAATTGAACAAAACCGCAAATACTTATTAGACAACCCATCACAATACTTTCAAAGACTTTTTAGACAACCCATCACAATACTTTCAAAGACTTTTTAGACAACCCATCACAATACTTTCAAAGACTTATTAGACAACCCATCACAATACTTTCAAAGACTTTTTAGACAACCCACCACAATACTTTCAAATACTTATTAGACAACCCATCATAATACTTTCAAAGACTTTTTAGACAACCCATCACAATACTTTCAAAGACTTTTTAGACAACCCATCACAATACTTTCAAAGACTTTTTGGACAACCCATCACAATACTTTCAAAGACTTTTTAGACAACCCATCACAATACTTTCAAATACTTATTAGACAACCCATCACAATACTTTCAAAGTCTTTTTAGACAACCCATCACAATATTTTCAAAGACTTATTAGACAACCCATCACAATACTTGCAAATACTTATTAGACAACCCATCACAATACTTTCAAATACTTATTAGACAACCCATCACAATACTTTCAAATACTTATTAGACAACCCATCACAATACTTTCAAAGACTTTTTAGACAACCCATCACAATATTTTCAAAGACTTATTAGACAACCCATCACAATACTTGCAAATATTTATTAGACAACCCATCAAAATACTTTCAAAGACTTTTTAGACACCCCATCACAATACTTTCAAAGACTTATTAGACAACCCTTCACAATACTTTCAAATACTTATTAGACAACCCATCACAATACTTTCAAAGACTTATTAGACAACCCATCACAATACTATCAAATACTTATTAGACAACCCATCACAATACTTTCAAAGACTTATTAGACAACACATAACAATACTTTCAAATACTTATTAGACAACCCATCACAATACTTTCAAAGACTTTTTAGACAACCCATCACAATACTTTCAAAGACTTTTTAGACAACCCATCACAATACTTTCAAAGACTTTTTAGACAACCCATCACAATACTTTCAAAGACTTTTTAGACAACCCATCACAATACTTTCAAAGACTTATTAGACAACCCATCACAATACTTTCAAATACTTATTAGACAATCCATCACAATAATTTCAAAGACTTTTTAGACAACCCATCACAATACTTTCAAAGACTTTTTGGACAACCCATCACAATACTTTCAAAGACTTTTTAGACAACCCATCACAATACTTTCAAATACTTATTAGACAACCCATCACAATACTTTCAAAGTCTTTTTAGACAACCCATCACAATATTTTCAAAGACTTATTAGACAACCCATCACAATACTTGCAAATACTTATTAGACAACCCATCACAATACTTTCAAATACTTATTAGACAACCCATCACAATACTTTCAAATACTTATTAGACAACCCATCACAATACTTTCAAAGACTTTTTAGACAACCCATCACAATACTTTCAAAGACTTTTTAGACAACCCATCACAATACTTTCAAAGACTTATTAGACAACCCATCACAATACTTTCAAAGACTTTTTAGACAACCCACCACAATACTTTCAAATACTTATTAGACAACCCATCATAATACTTTCAAAGACTTTTTAGACAACCCATCACAATACTTTCAAAGACTTTTTAGACAACCCATCACAATACTTTCAAAGACTTTTTAGACAACCCATCACAATACTTTCAAAGACTTATTAGACAACCCATCACAATACTTTCAAAGACAGCATTTTAATTAGATTTTATGTTTTTGAGTTTCCATTTCCATTTGCGATTATCTTAAGTTTTTGCTACGATTGTTCTAAACTTAGTTTGTGATAGATGATCACGTTTCTAATGTACTGTGTAACATGCTGATAAATGAAATAATTAATAAAATAACAATAAACAATGCATTTCATTAATTTCACATTCATTGGGCTTGTTTTCTGGGCCATACGCCTCCGTCCCCTTCGATTCAATTGCAAAATAGCCCAAACTAACAATATCTAATGAAGTTGGAATTTCAGATCACAGTTCTGCGATATTTACTTGAAACTTAAATGGTTAATATGGCGAAATGGTAATGCGTCTCTCCGGATAGAAATTGTTCTTTCGATTAACAGATTTCGACTGTATATTTTTCTATTATAATTAATTTAATTGATTTTTCGCCCAAGTTGGTAGATCTGTTCCAAGGTGGGCATCATAACTACACAGATATTTTTCTCAATATCGAATTTGTTCGAAATTATAACACCATTTTTTGGACTCGTGCAGTACGGACTCACTACCAAGTACCAAGTGATTGGTATTCGATAATATCAGTGATTGAAAACTGTGACTGTGATCACAGTTTCATTACTAATGAGCATGCGCCGTACGATATCACAATACACAAAACAAATATGTAAATAAAAAGCATAATTTTGAGCGTACATATTTATTTATATTATTCAAACTTCATTTGCATAAAAGACATATTTTTGTATTAATAATTAATATATAGGTATCTAATTTAACATCATCACAAAGAGGATAAAAATCCCTAAAAAAAATGTGAGTTTATTTTTCAGGTCAAATTCTCAGAGTTTCGGATCAAATGCGTAAAACATTTTGGCAGAATCTACTAGATGGCGCTGATCACGAATTATAACGTTATTCCTTCATTAATATTTTTGTCTCATATGCACGTGCGCCGAGTCACGGTTCACAACCAAATATAAATAAAATTAAAAAAATGAATTACGAATCACAATATTCCCAGATATTCAATCACTGATTGTGAGTGTGACTCAAAAATATCAGTGATTGAATCACGGTCCGTGATTTTGAGCTCATTACTACTTAATACTCGTAAGCTGTAACACCACATATTATTATTTCATACTATTATCTTAATAGAATATTTATTAAAGATTTATTTCTGCTTCTAGAATTTCTTACTTTCACGTCGAAAGCCACAATTGTATTTTCGTAATACGTAACAATAGGTACGATCTCTCTTTAATAAACAAAATTAATTAACATGCTTTCCGGGGGCAGCGATTCAAATCCATCGCCGTCCCCAACTGACTGACGACACCGGCGACATGCACACACGGGGGTACGCTCCTGCAAAGAGAAGCCGCACCCAGTCTAACTCGCTTCACTAACACCTTATACTCCGCTAACTTTTGTATACTTCTTTCTGTTCCTTACTTAATAAACGACAGTACAAAAACCCGCGTTTCATTCCACCCCCAACATCTACAAATATATATATTTATATTTGTAGAAATACGAGTATCTTACTTGTTTGCTTTAATTGGTTATTTTAAATTTAATAATGAAGCTATTTTACTTAATACTTTAGGACTATTTAATTCATGAATAAGTTGCGTAAAATGCGGCACAGCCGCCGCGAGCCTAGTTGCCGGACGATGTTAAATGTAAATAATAAAAATTCCTGTTTTATCAATTCTGGAAACAACAAAACAACAAATGGCCATAGCTAACTGTTTTAATAATTTAACAATGAATCGTGACCTTGAGACAATAAGGTATCATCTAACATTTGAGTAAAATTGACTTCATTGTTTCTAAATTCTCTCTTTAAAACTGTATTACAAACACAGACCAGTAAATGAATAAACATGAAATAAAGTGTACATATAGGAGAGGGATTCGAAATATTAGTTGCGAGACGAGGGGCATTCTGCACACATTATTTGTGGAAACATAAATCCGATAGTTTATGACACATTTACGTAACATTAAAAGTATTTACTCTTCGGAAATTAAATCTTTGTGTAAACAAGACGTATTTTTCACAATAATGCGTATTATATTGTCAGCGTTTAAATTTTCGTTCCAATCGAGTCATATATTTAAAAAAAAGTTGCGAAGCTATTTGATTGCGTAAGTGGTACGTAAGTGACAACAAAATGAAAATATTGGATCAAAGGATTTCCTTTAGTTCATGTCTATATATTTGGTAGTCTGTGATTACAAACATCCCAAATTTCCTAGTAGTTTAGGAGATAACGAGAAAAGAAAGTTATATTTTAGAAACGCTTGTATTTTTTAGAGCTGTTGATTTAGAAAGGGAAAATTTTTAAGATTAAATTGTAATTACTCGTAAACCATCAGGGTGAGGTAAGTGGAAGGGGTATTCTTCAACGCGCGTGATTTGCGAATTTGCCAGTCGCAATGAGTCACTGGTCGGGAGCGAAAAGCGTGTTCGCGGTTGAGCAATATTTAAAGTGTGGTGATTCATTGGTAGTGCGCGTCGCGCTTTTTGTACTCACTTTAATATTCAACGAGTAAGTGATGGGCCGAGCACGAAACTTATCTGATGTTGGGTTCAAAAGTTCAGACAAGAAGGGAAAAGGTTAACCAAACTCCTTCGGGACCATCAACGACAGCAGCGACGCCAGAACATGTGGCTCAAGTTCGACGTGAAATTATGTACAAGAAAATTATATCACAAGAAAGTTTTATTTTGAAAAAGAAACTACAGTTTCACCCATACGAACTGCAAATCGTGCAGTTTCTCAACGAAAATGACTATTCTTTACGTGAAACCTTAGCGAGAACGATGCTGGAACGTTTTGGAACAGCACGAACGCTTGGAAACATATGGCTATGTTAATAAACAGAACATGAGATACTGGTGCCCCGACAACCCGAAGGAAGGCCATCAAAAACGTTTGCATTGTCCGAAGACGACAGTGTGGGGTGCAATTTCTGCCCGAAGGAGGATTGGCCCTTATTTTTTTAACTGGCGAGAGACAGTCACTGCTGACGTGTATTGCCAAATGATCGACGAGTTTTTGATAGCGCAACTGCAGCGGTTTCCCGGGTTTAATAACAGAACACAATTTCAGTAAGACGGGGGTATTCCACACATAGATAGAGTTTAAATGGAGAAGCTGAGGGGAATTTTTCCCAATAAATTAATCGGCAAGCACGGAGACATACCCTGGGCACCTCGGTCACCGGACCTTTCACCGTCCGACTTTTTTTTGTGGAGACACCTTAAGTCGAGAGTTTACAGCAACAATCCTCGAACAATTCGAGCCCTACAAGAAAATATCCGCCGTGAAGTTGCTGCCATTGAACCGACGCTTTGCTCTCGCGTGTTCGCAAATTTAAGAGTCCGATTGCAAGTGTCTTGAGAGAAATGGACAGCATTTAAACGATATTGTTTATAAAACGTAAAATCCGCATCGTTAAACTCCGTTTTGCACAAATAAAATATGAGAATAACATTGCAGTTTTATTATTTACTTAATATTAAACACGAAAGTTAAAAAATAAAATGTATGTGCCTTGAATCACGAATCTGATTACTTTATTACTGTAAATTATACAGCGATATTTTTATAAAAATTTCACGACATGGCGATAAACCAAACTCAGCGAAAGTATTGAAAATACTAATTCAAAACATCGTAGCTCAATAGCTCAGTTTAATGTAAATGTCAAATTGTTGTTTGAATGGCGTGGAATATTAACCAACAACAATTAGTGCGGTATCTGGTCAAGTCTTTTCAAATTTAGTCGGGGCCAAGTCTTGACACTCATAGACCATCAATTTAATAAAAATATTTTATAAATTTCCATCCGAAATAATAAGTTGCCAGAAGAAGCTCGGTGACCAGAGTCGGAGAATAGCATCCTCTTAATCAGTGGCGTAACTATAAGAAATGGGCCCCGGTGCAAAACGGAATAAAAGACACCGGCCTGCATACAAAATGCCTGTATTTATATTGTACACAAAAGGTATGAGAATATTAAGTTCTATCTGGTTTTTTTCATTCAATATTAAATGGAAAAACAAAATTGATCTCTTGTCTTCTATAATATTCACACTTTCATGAAAAAAATAAATGCGTGTTTTTAGTTATTCATACACTTTCGTGATGTAAAAATAGGGAGGGACCCACCCTTTCCCGGGACCAGTTTAGAAGCTAGGGCTTCTTTGTCCGTCCCACTCATCAAAGTTAATAAAAATACGCGACTTTGATTCAATAACATATTTAAGTATATGCAAAACGAAAAAAAGCAGAAATTCAATGTGGTTATTAGCAATTAACGCAAATATTTTAAAATTTAGACCCGCCAGCGTCCCTTAAGTGCTGTTTTGGTTCATAAAAATTATATAACATAAATCCATAGAACATAGTTTTACACACAGATGTAAAATTAAGGTGTAGTGCAGTGCGGTTCAAAGTAGACACTCAGGGATTCATTCATCAAAAAAAAAATCACTCCCAAAGAGGGATAGTGGACGAGACACAAAATGTATTAAGTCACATTTACACAGACAGACTGACGGAGTTGCAAAACACGAGGTATGGAGAGTGAGAGGTAGGCGCGTAGGTGGAGTCCCATCGACTCAGACTGGCCTAACTACCCACCTAAGGAGGTCCAACGAGTTACCCATACCTGAATGAATTCCTTGTATAAAACAAGATTCGTCCTATTACTAATTATGTCTGCATTCCTGGGCGGGCGGTGTCTAAGTCCAGTCAAACCATAGGTTCACGTGCATCTCTATGTATCTCACAATTCCACAAAATATGGTCAGACATCTGTTCCACTCTTCCACATGTACACCACGGAGCATCCGCAAGTCTAAATACTCCAATATGTCGATGGTCGCAGCTCGAAATATTTTTCTTCTTCGGCTCGTAACTCGTCACGTCTGCCGAGCTTTCTTGGGTTGGCCGCGACAGAGGCCCGTGCGTGAGATTGTTTAAGGTGTAGCTGGTATTGCACAGTACAACCCGCACGCACTCTTGGAATAATGGAGACCTCCAATGCCAACGGTGGTCCGAGATGACTGAAGCAGAATAAAGTGAACGGTTCTTTGAATGGAATTATATCTAACTTGCATTGTATTGGAACTTGTCAACCGAGAGAAAACTAGCGGTTCACAATGGAGTCCTGGTATCGAAACTGATGTGTGGAAGTGATGCCTGGAGCTGGCAGAAGAAGAACGAAAGTAGACTAAATGCAGTGGAAATGAAATCACTTAGGTATATATGTGGCAGATCCATTTATGACAGAGACAGAGTAAAGAATGTAAAGCTGATCTTAGTATAGCGAATAAAATTAAGAAATGATCACTTAGGTGGTTTGGTCATAAGGAACGGATGAATGAGGAAAGAATGGTAAGAAAGATATATGACACGAGTGTTGATGGCACCAGAAATAGAGAACGTCTGCAGAAGACTTGGCACGACCAGGTCAACCAGATACTGGAGGATGGTTCTGTTAAAAGCCTCAACAATCGGCGAGCTTGTGTGAGAAGATGTATGAATGTTGATGATGCGAGAATTGTGACAGAGGAGTGTGACGTTCTATCTTATCTGCCTACCTCCACGGGGAAACGACGTGATGGTAAGTTGGTAAGTTAGTTAAAATTAAATATTTAGTTCTGAAAAGTAGATTTAGTATAGAAAGGAACCAAATGTATTTTGGCCCACTATTTAACATGGTCTCCAATGGCCATTGGTTGGCATAGTTACGCCACTGTTGATAATTTAAGATTTTACGATGTTAACCTCCCACGAGCAACCTAATTTCAATAAAATGATCGTTTTCATATCGAAAATACGAAGGTTACGCATCGTCAATCGTTGATCGTTAATTGTTGATCGTTGATCGTAGCAATATAAACACGTGACTGGTATACCTTCACCATTATAGTAATAAATAATCAATAATTACTAAAATCTTTCTTGTACAGTACCGCCTTTTATTGGATAATCAACAAAGTTCGTGCGGTTTTGTGTATTAAAAATCAAACAATGCTCTTTCCTTTCTTGCACACCAGCTTTCACTTTTTTCTTACAAGCATTGTGCAGATCTTTTGCTCTCGAGCATTCATCCCCATTTACTGTCAAAAGGTAAAGCTACGCATTCATTTTTTCTTTCACAAATTTCTTTGTTTTTAAATTTCTAATTTCTAAATTCGGTTTTTGTAGAACGTTGTGTCTTCAGAGACGAAAAATCTACCAACCTCCTCTTCCATCTCATCTATATTGCAAAATTATCGCATGTGATTATCTAGCGCAAATAAAAGGCGATAATCGATTAGATAAATGTCGGGAGAATATGTGGGGTGAGGGTAGAATTTCACATCCTGACGCACTTTTTTTTCCGGGTGTTTTGCAATATGGGGTAATATCCTGCAAGAATAAGACTTATTCGTAGAATGCTCAAAAAAAGCTGGATGGATAGAGTTACAAATGAAGATGTTATGCTTTTAAAATTAACAATATTAATTTTGTGGTTAAAATTCATATTTTTTATAAAAAAAAATTCATCTCATGTTTTTCTTCCAGAAGAAATTGATTTTCTTTCAAAAGGTTTTAAATATAATTTATTTATTGAAAATTTGGCAGTAGATATTGAAACAGCATTTTACAAAAAACCAAAAACAAAGAAATAATAAATAAAGAAAATCTTATCTTAACAAAAGCTGATAAAAGTCATACATTAATAGTGTTGAATAAAGTTAATTACATTTCGAAAACTGAAAATTTCCTCAAAAGTGACCAGTTTAATATTATGACAAACGAACCGACTCAAAAATATCAAATGAATATTAAAAGTGCTTTAAAAGATTCCATTAGTGATATATTTACCGTATTATCAGATCTAATTTTAATGAATCCTAAGCCTCCAAAACTGTATTCCGTTTTAAAGATTCATAAGATTGATATTCCTATAAGACCTGTGGTTTCATATTGACTACAGTACTAGCTCCAACTTTTAAATTATGTTCTTTTATTACAAAAACTATAAATAGACTTAATATTTTTAAACCAAAATACACTATAAAAAATTCGTTGCAATTAGTGGATATGTTAAAGGACACGGATCTTCCCAATAATATTAAACTTGTTTCTTTTGATATTGTTAATTTGTTTACTAATGTACATATTAATGAAAGTAAAATTTTAATTTCTGATTTACTAAATTCATCTAATTTACCTAATAATTTGGTAAAAGATCTATGTCGTTTGTTAAACCTTTGTATGAACCAAAATTATTTTCAATTTAATAATATAATATATAATAAAACAGAGGGTCTTCCTATGGGAGCACCCACAAGTCCACTAATAGCAGATATTTTTGTAGACAGTTTGGAGAGGAATATTTTTTATTGTGATTTTTCTTTGTTAAAAAATGTTTCGTTGTGGAAAAGGTATGTGGATGATATATTATGTATTTGGTCAGGTTCACAACGTCAACTTACTACATTTTTAAATTTCATTAATACATTTAATAATAAAATACAATTTATATTAGAAATGGAAAATAATTCGACCCTAAATTTTTTGGATCTAACATTAATTAAAAATATTAATAAAATTGAATTCAAAATTTTTAGAAAACCAACTTTTACAGATACTATCATACACAATTAATCTAATCATCCATTATCACACAAACATTCAGTGTTCCACTTCATGATACGTCGTTTAGTCAATATTCCTATGTCAACATCCAATTTCAATATTGAATTGAATACAATTAAAAAAAATAGCAGTTAATAACGGGTATAAAACAGGTTTGATACACACTATTTAAAAAATAAATTAAAATAATATAATAATCAATTTTTATATAAATCACAGATAAAACATAATGATAATAATGATAATTGGCGTAAGATTTTATACATAAATAACTTTTAGAAACAAATATCTAAATACCTACCACGAAACATTAGACCGCCATTTTATACAAATAATAGTAAAGGAAATTTACTCATAAATTTTAAAGACAAAGATAATAAATTTAACAATTCCGGTATCTATAAACTTAGTTGCAAGGATTGTGCTGCATTTTATATTGGTAAAATGGGTAGAAATTTTAATATAAGAGTAAGGGAGCATTTGAGATATTTGAACAATAGTGGGTTTTCACAATTTTCTAATCATTTGATAGAAAATGGTCATGGTTTTGATAAAAAATTGGGATTGTCAATTTTGCATACAAACGGTGTTGGTCACAAATTAAATAATTTGGAATCGTTGGAGATAAATAAAGCGTGTAAAACTAATCAAAAAATTATAAACAACCAACTAAATTTAACTACGAGTCCCATTCTAAAATTTTTTCCTAAAAATTATTCGACTAAATTTGTATTAAGTAACAATTTGAGTTAGCTACTAAATTTATTTTTAAATAATTGTTTTTTTAAAAATAGATTCTGGTGAAGAAACAATGATATATGTTTTTAGTTAGTTATGACATCCTGAAGAAGCACGAAACCGGTAGATGTATTTAAACTCAATTCAGTGGTTAATAAAACAAAGATAATAAATAAAAAATATGAAGATGTTATGGTTCGGGTGAATATATAAAAATAAGTACATATATAATAGTAAACAGTAAAAATTCGAAAACTTAAATATCTCGGATATGTAATGAGATATCAGGAGAAGTACGAGATCTTGCACCTCACAATGCAGGGAAACATCATGCTTATGAGGCCAGACCCACCGCTTACCCAGGACCGTTTATAAGCAAATATGCAATATAACAATTTATCCAATATGGTTCTGCATATTCGCCGCCAGGTTGGTATTTATTTAATGCAACTATGACTATTCCGCACAGGAACAAGACTGTATTCTCGCTGAGGTGCTGTGTTCGATTGTCGCCGCTCTTTGGCTCGGACGACGATATCCTGCCGTTCGCAGGGGTCCAATATGAGGTCCAAATCGTGTCCAGTGTAGTCGCAGGGTCGGGGGGTTCTTCCAGGATCAGTCCAGAGGTACAGCCAAAGTCAGAATCCAGAGGGAAGAATGTCCAGGGTGAAGGCAGGGGTCAAAGTAAAAAGGCTCTTAGTCCAGTTGTTGTCCAGCGGTGCAAGAAGCGAAGGCGAGAAGAGACGAGACGTGCTTCTGCAACGTTACTATGGATGGTTAAAGAGTGATAGGGGCGAAGCCCCCTTGTCTCCGTAGTCTGGAGTGTGTTAAATTAGAGAGAAAAAATATAGTCCCCAGAATGGGGTGCGTGTTAGGCACTAATGAGTCAGTGATTATAAATTTTTCCCGCTTTTAGTTTTTTCGCAAAACTCGAAAAAGTGAATTTCATTTTTTTCACTTTTTCTCCGCCGCACGGAGAGATATATTTTTTTTTACCACTCTATTTGCGGGAAACGATCGCCCGGAATTTATTAGCGAGTATGCAGACTCCCATCTCTTCATTTGGATCTTTAAAATGTAAAAAACCAGTTTTTTTTTTGAAAAATGTACGGACCTACCTAGATGCGCCGAAAATGCGAAAAAACTGACACTTTATGCCCCGTTAACTGAAATCTCACGACCGCGCAAAACAAATGCAATACGTTTTTTTCCAGAATGACAGCGAACGAATGACAAACTCTGCGATTTATGAAAAATGTCGATTTTCACATGAAAAAATGTACATTTTTTATTTGAAATACGTCTCTATACACTATTCAGTACGAGCGGTACATGAGAAAACCCCTTATTTATGTAAAAATCTATGCGTTTATGCTCCCTGAAGGATAATATATACCCGATACGAATTAAAAATAGTATTTTTAATAAATTATGTTTAAATATTATTTCATTTTTATCAAAAATATCCATTTTCACGTGAGAAATGAAACATTTGAAAATTATTTCTACACTCTATGTAACATTGAGCTTATTTAATAAATATTGTAATAATACAGGTAACGGTTCATTCGACCACCTTGAAGCGAAATATGTGACGAATCCGAATTAAAAAGAGTATTTTTATTTAAATATGTACATTGACATTTTACGACATGTTGCTTTTTTCTCTGTTTATCTTTACCGCCGAATAAAACGATTTTTTGGTAAAAATTCAATTATTTTATTTACAGAGACTACTTTTTTTAATTTATGGCATCTTATAGCCTTTTCAGAATATTAATAAATGTTATAGATAATAAACGAAATTTAATAATTAATTTGCCGCGTATCCATGTGCATTTTTTACAAATTTGACAACAGATGTCACTAAACATGCCGTTTCAGAAAAAAAATATATTAAATAATTTTGGTAAGGAAAATATGTTTACAGATTATGAGATTTTCTACTATTAATATTTTTCTAATAAATATAATTTATTTTCCACAAAAGGGTGAGGAATATTTTAAATGTTTTTTATTTCATTTTTATCAAAAATGTCCATTTTCACGTGAGAAATGAAACATTTGAAAATTATCTCTACACTCTATTGTACATTAAGCATATTAAATAAATATTGTAATAATACAGGTAACGGTTCATTCGACCACCTTGAAGCGAAATATGTGACGAATCCGAATTAAAAAGAGTATTTTTATTTAAATATGTACATTGACATTTTTTGACATGTTGCTTTTTTCTCTGTTTATCTTTACCGCCGAATAAAACGATTTTTTGGTAGAAATTCATTTATTTTATTTATAGAGACTACTTTTTTTAATTTATGGCATCTTATAGCCTTTTCAGAATATTAATAAATGTTATAGATAATAAACGAAATTTAATAATTAATTTGCCGCGTATCCATGTGCATTTTTTACAAATTTGACAACAGATGTCACTAAACATGCCGTTTCAGAAAAAAAAATATATTAAATAATTTTGGTAAGGAAAATATGTTTACAGATTATGAGATTTTCTACTATTAATATTTTTCTAATAAATATAATTTATTTTCCACAAAAGGGTGAGGAATATTTTAAATGTTTTTTTTTTATGTAAACAATTTTTTTAAAGTATTAGATTTTTTTTAGTACAACTTATTTTACAGAGATGTCACTATACATGCCGTTTCAGAAAAAAAAAATATTAAATAATTTTGGTAAGGAAAATATGTTCACAGATTATGAGATTTTCTACTATTAATATTTTTCTAATAAATATAATTTATTTTCCACAAAAGGGTGAGGAATATTTTAAATGTTTTTTTTTTATGTAAACAATTTTTTTTAAGTATTAGATTTTTTTAGTACAACTTATTTTATAGAGATGTCACTATACATGCCGTTTGAGCCAATAATCGATTCATATTTAAAAAAAATAGTAAGGCAAACATGTTTTTACAATATACTGAACAAAAAACTTAATAAATATAATTTAGTTTCCTCAAAAAGGTGGAGAATATTTTTTAATGTTAAAAAATACACGATAAAATATTTATGAATTTTAAATGTTTTTTTTTTATGTAAACAATTTTTTTAAGTGAAGAGCGCGAGATGCGTTTTAAATATATAGAAATTTAATACGGATAAAAAATTTCATTTACAAATTGAAATTTTTCGCGATGTTTTTTTTGTTTTTTAAACTTTTATCGATAAGAGTGCCATTTAGTAAAACGAAGTAAAAATCTCATCGTTTAAATCACCACCTTCTTCTTTGATTTTCACAAACGACGTAGAGGATAGTGCGCCGCACAGTGCAGATAATTGGAATGCTGCCTATTATTATTTTTAAATTCAAAATAGTATGAATATTCTGAAAAGAGTGTTTTGCGTCATTCAAGTCTTATTAAACATATCGTGTTGGATATAGATGTAACAGGGGGTTGGCAATAGGTGTAACGCGCAGCTAATAATTTGAATTAAAGAGATACGTGTATATATTAAAGAGACGCCTGGTTGATTGCAATTGAAATAGCATTGACTTTAGTTTGAGTATACAACAGGAGTTTATATATTATTATAGCTCTATTAATGTATTTATATGAACACTGTTTTTTTTTGATTATATTGGTTAGTTTGGGTGCGAATTTATTTTTGAAAAATTCTACAAATAGGTGAATACGTAATGTATTTAAAAACAAGAATTATTCCTTCTTCTTCTTCTTATTTTGCTATCAAAACACTTTTTATAGTATTATTAAGTGTGTTAATATTTTTTTTTCTGCAAATTGACAACAGAGTACTGCGTCTCTGATACGCCTGCTGCGGGCGGCAGCTGTGCGGGTAGGCTAGTCATATATATTAAAATAATAGGCCCTATTTCGCGATGTTTATATGTTTATATGTATGTTTATATGTTTATATGTAACCGATTTTGTCACACACGTTTTGGTTAATATCTCGCTTATTAGGCGTTCTATCCGCATTCTGATATTTTTCCCAGATGTCCGAAGGTTGACTGAGTCTTTACATCTTTTTCTTTTCATTCTTCTTCTTCTCCTCTATTTGTTACAAGTCTTTTAGTTTGGTGATTTTTGGAAAATTTAACTTTTTAATTAGCCTAACTTTTTTTTCATTCGCTTATAAGTCTGCGAGTTTAAGAGCTAAAATCACTTTAATATTTTTTAGCAATTGCCACCGATGGGCAGTATCGTTACACATTTTTTTTTTAAATCTTGCATTATTGCAGCGCGTAATTTTCGCGCATTTTTTTTTTTTGACGTTTGACTGGGCGGCGAAGCGACAAAACGGGGTTCTGCCCCTTACGGGACGGCAGAACTCCGTTTTGTCTTACATTATTTTCAATATCAAATGAATACAACATTTCCCAGGCATCGCGAGTACTTTTTAATATAAACATTGATCTGCCTCGCGATGCCTGTCATATTTTACTGCGGGCGATGACCCGAGGAATTGATTGATGCACCTCAAACTTAAAAAATCCTTTTTTATTAGCCCAACGATTTTTGAGGTGCATCAAACTATCTCCGGGCGATCGCCCTCTCAATTCTCTATTTAATATCGTTAACATCTTATCTCTAATAATTTTTTACACAATTATATTAACAAGAAATAAATCAACAAATTCTGGCGGCGCCGGGGCGGGGCCTCGTCCGCGGCCCCGCTCCCCGGTGGCCGCGCGGGGTCCCAGTGGCGGCGATTCTCCAAGGGCGTCCCGTGCCGGACGAAATACTGCCGTAAAGCGGCCAAGTATGATTTTTCGTCCGGCGCTGTCTCGAGCCGCGGTCCGCGGCCGCAAAGCTGTGCGGAGCAATGACGACTATGCAACAACGTCCCCAACGTGCCGCACAGGTGTCAACACAAAATTGCCCTCATAGACCCCGACAACTTCCACTTTATTGAGGTATAAACAAAAACGTATAAAATAAATACATTTCAATACAATATATATAAAAACAAAGAAGTAAAAGTACAAATAACAAATTACAGTACCTAACATTAAAATAAAGGATAAAAAAAAAAAACTTTAGTAGAAACAAATAAATATGTGTCTTTAGCCGGAGAGTAGAGAGAAAGATGAAAACACCATTAAAAACGAAAGTAAAAACAATTAAACAAAAATAAACACAAAGTGACTTGCAACTGCCGGCAGATTATAGCCCGATAGAAAAACAAGAAACTACAAAACCATAACAGATTGATACACATGAAAAACAATAAAAAATATGTAAATTAGTTAGAGTTAAAGAAAACACACTGGGAGACCCCATCAAATATAAAAATATATTAGTCCGTATTGCAAAATATCTATGCCAAAAGTTGTGTAGGGCGCAAACCTTTTAGGCCCCTTTCTAATATGGACCCAATGCACCGTTTTGGCTGCAGTGGCGTAATTACGCCGCTGAACATTCACACTACTGATAAACAATAACACGCGCAGATCTGATTGGTTATTTGTTATTTATTCATTAATACATGTGCAATCTGATCCCTGCCCACCTCCGTCAAGGTGTGCAAAGTTTGCTCTTGTATTATTATTTATTCATTATTACATGCGCAATCTGATTCCTGCCTACCTCCGTCAAGGTGTGCAAGGTTTGCTCTTGTATTGTTATTTATTCATTATTACATGCGCAATCTGATCCCTGCCCACCTCCGTCAAAGTGTGCAAGATTTGCTCTTGTATTGTTATTTATTCGTTATTACATGCGCAATCTGATCCCTGCTCATCTCCGTCAAGGTGTGCAAGGTTTGCTCTTGTATTGTTATTTATTCATTATTACATGCGCAATCTGATCCCTGCCCACCTCCGTCAAGGTGTGCAAGGTTTGCTCTTGTATTGTTTACAATAACTTTATATATTCGATAATAAAAAAGATTATTGAAGTACAATTAAAATTATTGTACACACTGAAAAATAATATTTTTTTTAGGTCACATGGAGATGGTCACAGCGAAATAAAACATCTGAATGATATTGATAGATGTCATTTATTATGGAAAATCTAAAATGGTTCGATACAAATAATAGTTAAATATTGAATAAGCCTGTATTTTTAATTGCAGGATAGCAATTAACATTAAAGTTGCATAAAAATATAGAACATTGATGGTTTAATAAGAATAGCAATTATTAGGTATCCAGTCATCTAAATAGACGTATAATAATATAATATACGTATTGTACATCACAGGCAATGTGTGATACCACGAGGAGCGTATGGAACCAGCAGGTACGCAATAAATTAGTTTTTCTTTATCACATTATATTCACGTTTTCATGTCACATCACGTTAAAAGGAAAACGTAATGGGCTCGCGATTAGCTTGCGGGTAAACTGGCGCTTTGTGAATTTTGGATGGCGAGGGTTAACAGTGGGGTTTTCAAAATTTAACAGTAAATCAATATTTTCTCCCGGTAATTCGATAAACGATAAACTTTTTAATGCGGACAACCTTCTGTGTGGCATTTGTACGAATATGCGATTCACGTCGGACGAAATTATTTAAACTACTATTTTTATTTGTCTGTCAACTCTAGTTTTGGTTCTTAATGCAATTTTGTTCGTTTTTACACATGACGTCTATTTTTTACATTTTTTTTGGCATAAATATAATTGTAACAAAGTAATTAATAAGCCCATCAAGCTATTTTTAATGTTTTACATTATATAATAGTAATCATTGATCAATGCAGTATTTGTGTTAGCCATATCGCTCCCTTAGAACTATTATTATTTAACTTCTTACATGTATAATAATTGTATAATTAAAGATTACTCTGTAGTGTAAACAGATTAGGTACAGACAAAATTTAAATTTATGTTACAGATACAATACATCTTTTTATATGAATGACGTTGAATTTTATCACCTTCTTGCTGGTTTATTGATTGATCGTGAACCATGAGGTGAATTTTTTACAAAAATGGCATTATTTAATTTGCAACATAGTGCACAGGTAAATGAACAGATTCTTCTTTTTAGGTACGTTACGTTATTTGGATTTAAATCAGAATAGAGTTGCAGTTATGCGGGATTTGAGTGTGCTCTTCGACGAAAAATTATCATTTATTCAACATTATAACGAAATTTGTAACAAGGCGATGAAATCCTCAGGATTTGTGACAAAAACTTCAACTCGCTCAGCTCTCTAACTACTTTGTACTCATCTATTGTAAGAAGTACGCTGTAATTTAACTCCACTCTGGGGTTTCCCTACTATGGCTCACATATTATAAAAATCGAAAGAGTGCAACATAAGTTTCTAAGAAATGAGTTAACTTCATTCGAAAAAATTTGCCTGGAGAAGGGAAGGGATTAGACTGCCCTGAGTTGATACAAATAGTTTCTTATGAAGTACCAACTCTAAGGAGACAACATGAAGTGTTCTCTGTAGGTACACATAGAAATAATTATGCTGTTAACTCGCCAATATCGCGGATGCAACAGCTTGGTAACAAGTTGAATTTTGTTGACGTTCTTATAAAAATAAAATAAATATATCTTTGGCTTCTTCTAATCTTTTAAATTACTAGGAAATTTGACAAAGTTTTTAGGAGAAAATATCGCAATAATTTTGGTCCAAAAGGCAATTTTGACCAAATGTCAGATGACACCTTGTTGTTCTAAGGGCACGATGTTGTGTACCCTGTTTACACATATGGATCACATCGTAGTACAGGGTGGCCCAAAAAAAGAGAGAACACATCGTAACGCATGAGTTATTTCAAAACATAATATAATTAATTATAATTCTTAACGTATTTTTTTTGCACTATATTCAGCTGATCAAAAATCTAATAAAGGGTTCAAATCTGGGCTGTTCGGTGGCCACATGCCTGGCTCGATGAAATTAACATTCTCACGACGAAGAAAGTTGATTGTATTTCTGGCTGTGTGAGATGGAGCTCTGTCCTGCTGTAATATTTAGCTATACTCCAGGCTTTGTTTTGAAACTCTTTGATAATTTTCCTAGCACCCCAACGTTTTTCGATTCGCAAATTTTTGATCAGATTACGGTCTTCTGCAGTGATTTTTGTCATTCTGGGCAACAATTTGAAAAAACCAAATGTAAACAATCTGAAAATGAATAATCAAAGATGGCGACCGAAAATTGTCGAAATAAAACGTAATATAGGTAAATAGGTAAGTAAGTAAATTAGTAAACTATTGAAGCTATTGTTGATATAGTTAAACTAATTTTGATGTAATTATATCACATTTTACGAAATGTTTTCACTTTTTTTGGGCCACCTCGTATATACTACGATTATACAACGATTCTGACTTCCCGGTACCTCGGATATCATTCAAGATAACCTTGAATGACTGCTGATAGATGATGTTAATATCTGTCATATCTACCAGTATAACTCGGACAATTTCTTCTGAAGACGCCTCACGATATTCCTGTTCATTGAATCACGGCAATGAAAATGGGATCTACATAATAATATACTTTAAATGCAGTATCAAACTTGTTTCATATTATATTACGGCAAATGCAAACCTTGAATTTATAAAGTACCATCAGTTGAGCAATTTAATAAATGTAATCTTTTCCATAACCATTTTTTGATATTTGATTGCTTTATTGGAAATTTTGCGCGGAACTTCACATAGAGGATGCGGGACCCAACGCAGATTATTCTCTTTACTGTTTTTTTCAAATCCAAAGACAATGGTTGTGGCCCCGTAGTGGTTACCATTTGGCCACGATAAATATATATATTGTGGAGTAGAAGACCTAAGTCCTTCCCTTTCACCGGCTAGACAGTGTAGAACATGAGATCCGCGGGTTTTTTTACCTTGAGCACACATATCCACCTCATTTTCATCACATTCTGCCTTCATTGTAAACTGGGAAAAATTTATAATAATACCTAGAGGTGATAAATAAGTCTTTAGTGAAAGTAAGACAAGAAAGCAAGAAAAATAGAAGATTACAAGAAATAAAACAAATCCAGACTACAAATCCTCATCTCGTCGGGTTGGGTGTGAGTTCGACGTCCTACTTGCAAGGGACACCAGACGTCTTGGCATAGCATCACGTTTTGGCCCGCAGAATCCAGGCTGACGTGATTAGATTCGTAGACGTGATTTGTTGTAGATTATAATGATAAAATTTGTCGCCTTCAGTGAGGCGACTGACTCCAAGGTAAAAGTTGAAATTGAAGTAAAAATACAGAGGTATGACCAGTGGCATAAACCAGAGGCAAAAATCAGAGATTAAATTCCAGAGGCAAAGCCCAGAGGGAAACGTCTTGTTTCCTGTAAAGATCATTTACCATGCTATTAGATTAACAAGTTAACATTAAATTATGCACTAGTGAACAATAAAAAAATACTTACTCTCTAGGTAGAGTGAATCACACACGGCTATATTTTAGTCTGACAGATCTGGCGACAGTTTGAAAACAAACCATAGATTTCAACCGTTTTTATAAGCTGAGACACTGAATGTGATACCAACCTGAGGGAAACTATTTGTGAAATGTCAAGGTGCTTGACAAAAATAAGAGACGGGGCAATTGCGTACGCGACCCCCATTTATAAAGTCACAATACGTATATTAAATTTATTGAATTTTGATCAGGGGACTTATGTTGTCATGAATTTTTCTGTATTAACCTCACATTACACGTAATATTATTATTTTCACTGCTCGTAAAGTAAATTTGATGTACGAGTATATCCACTATATCTAGTGAATTCCGTAATATATATGCAGTGCGTTCCTCTATAGATACAACTTCAGTGCCAGAGCCTCTCACAACCAGAGTCAATTAAACATTTTCGTAGCACGGTTATTCCATTATGTTTATATAATTTTATTATATTAGTTTTTTTCTCTACTTTATTAGTTTCTTAATATTATCCCAACTCACACAGCCTCCATGAAAAGTTGCATCGACTTTCAAACATGACCTTACCCTTGTGGACCCGTCGCAAGCAAACACGTTTAGTTTTCTTGAATTTGATTGGACAATTTCGCTTGAACTTGGTTTTTAAAAATGGTGTGTTTCAAGTGCTATATAAATCTATCCATTTCATTGGTGAACTTCACAGGCCGCGAAGCGATGAAGGTTACCGAAGGTCCGTCGGACGGAAAATGGAAAAAAACTACCGCCGGAAATATGGGATGACAAGGTATACAATAAATTACCAACAGGATTTCCAGTAACTAGAATTGCATGGTATATAATAATTGTAATTTATACTACAATATTTTCCATGAAACATAAATAATCGATGTTACGTACACACACTTGGAAATAGAACATATTAACATCTTATTCAATATCAAGGCTATTAGCGTTGTGTGGTGACATCACTAGATATTAGTGATGAGAAAAAGTGCCACTCTTGACTCACTGGTGTGATTGTGATCGGTATTTGTTTATATTATTAATACTTCATTCGTGTACAAAACACATTCTAGCATAAAAAATTAATATATCGCACATTCAGATCGAAACTAAGACAAGTCAAAAAGTTATTTTTCAGTAGACAAAAAAATAAATACATTTTTCTCCATTTTTATTTTCAAAGTTATGAAACTAAATAACATTTTAAGTCCTAAATGTATCCTAAAATGACATTACATGAGAACCAGAAAGTTACTTACGTATATGACAGAGTATCAGAATACAATAATAACTTAAAATTCTTGTGTTTTTGAGTTGTCTTACTTTTGGTCTAGGTGTGCGATATATCTAATTTAATATCATCACAAAGAAAATGAAAACGCTTAAAAAAATGTGAGTTTATTTTTCGGGTCAAATTCTCAGCGTTTCGGATCAAGTGCGTAAAACGTTTTGGCTGAATCTGCTAGATGGCGCTTATCACGAATTATACCGTCGTTCCTTCATGAATGTTTTCGTTTATATGCGCAAGCGCCGAGTCACGGTTCACAATAAATAAAATTAAAAAAATAATCACGAATCACGATATTCTCAGATATTCAATCACTGATTGTGAGTGTGACTCAAAGATATCAGCGATTGACTCACGGTTCGTGATTTTGGGCTCATCACTACTAGATGTTGTACATTAAAGAACAAGAGTTTTTTAAGATAATTTAAGAGGAACATACGTATATTCGTACATATGATTTTAGATTTTCCGATGAATTAACTCTGCAGCAGCGATGTGCAATAAATAAGTAGCAACATATTCGAGCAATAGATTCTAAATTTTTATTAAGATACATAGATAAATATTATTAAGATATAAGATTTATTAAGATAAGAAAGGGAGAGGCTGAGAAAGATATAGAAAAGAGGATAACTGCCGGGAATAAGAATGACGGTGTATTAAATGGTATAATATCTAATGGAAACTTGTCAACCGAGGCAAGATTAGAGGTACACAATAGAGTCTCGGTACTGACACTGATGTACGGAAGGCCTGGAGTTGACAGAAGAGGTACGAAAGCACAGACTGAATGCTGTAGAAATGAAATCACTTGAGCGTATATGTGGCAAATCGATTTATGAAACAGTAAAGAATAAATAAATTTGGAGAGAATGTAAAGTTGATCTCAGTACAGTGAATAGAATTTAAAAAGGATCGCTCAGGTGGTTTGATCATGTGGAACGGATAAAAGAGAAGAGACAAGTGTTGATGGCTCCAGAAATAGGGGATGTCCCTGAGAGACTTTACACGACCAAGTAAACCAGTTCTGTTAGAAGTTTTAATAGTCGACGAGCTTGAGAAGTCGAAGCTTGACAGGACAGAAGAGTGTGACGCTCTATCTTCTCTGTCTATCCCTACGGAAAAACGGCGTGATGGTTGGTTAATTAGTTAATATGTATAATTTATAAATTATGAATATGTATGTATAATTTTCGTGAAAGATGAAAGGTAAACAAGAAGTTCCGACTCGATGGAGCGTCCTCTCCTCTTCTGGAATGTCATAGACTGAAATTGGTGACGACAGATGGTTCATACCGTCATCTGCAATTAGCAGCAGTTCCACGATCACAACTGTTCTCATTGTGAGTAAGACGAAGATGATGAAGATAATTTTTTCTCATTGCAGAGAGTCTTCAGACTTTTAATGCATTTTCTTCGATTATGACCTTGAACCTACTCTTCGTTAAAAAGTTTATAATGTTGGATGCAATGATAAGATTTCGATCAAAATTTTCTAAAAAAAATACCTTGTAAATTAAGTTCGTAGTCATCCTGATCCGCCAACACATTTCAAAATGGCGGCTGTCCAAAAATTTATAAATTGACCCGAGAGATAAAATAAAGGCCGTTTTCACAGAGGCACAGACGAAATCGACGAGTGACGGAAGAGATTTTTTTAAAAGTGCATTTGTTTTCTCGATGATTGGCAGTCACTACCGTGCTCCGCGTCAAATTAATGAAGAATAATAATGATTAGCCGATTGCTCACTACTAGGCCCTGCGGGTGGCTATTGAGGCCGCTTCTCGACAAATAGTGGCCACAATAGATTTATATTTATAGATAATATAGAATCTACATTTCAATGACAGAGCTTTCCCAAAACAATCCACATGTTAATAAAACATCGATGTAATTAAAATTATTTCATCTTTGTACGATAGCTGTCAACACGAACAAAAACGACGTATAGGAATCGTAGATAGACAATTTCTATGGTAAGATTTCTCCTATGGTAAGGGAGAACATAAGAAAAGATGACAGATGTCAATATACGATTTCGCTAAAATATGTTTTCATTTCAAATTGAATATATATTTACGTACTGTTGTTGAATATACAAAAGAGAAAACATTTAAGTAATCTTAATTTAGAGATATTGAAAACACGTTCGTTTTTAATCGAGCACTATACAGCCATGATGACACTACCGTAGCCGGCATCCAAAAATCACAGATGTAATTGGGGAAGGATTAATCGATTATTTCAACGAAATATTTGTATCTATCATCACGCTGTATTCTCCAAGTTCTACGTCGCTTCCTCTACAACCGTACACCTTCCTTCACAATTGGGTTATGATCTCGCTTATACAAGTACAATTTATTGATTTACAATGAGTTATTAGTTTACGCGCCAGGTTACACCTCACGAAATCGTGCTCGCTTATATATTTCTTGTAAACCATATTTATTGAACAGTCAAAGCGTTATCTTGATCCAAAGTATTTAATTATAATAATATCACTGAGCTTGTGAAAAATACGGTATTTTTTGTTGTTTGCAATACACATGCTATCGTTATTTTATTATTAAATGAGTCAGCACGAGTGGCACTAGGCTAGTACGCCGAGACATTTTAAATAAATTTTGCAAAACACACATTTTTTTGATGAGCCGGCATTATGACATCATACGATAAAGAGCAAATATTTGATGTTGTTGATTGTGAATTAAGGAAGAAAAATTCAGGTACCTAATTATATATTCATTTAGTACCGCTAGATTATGAATATTTGACAAATTTAGAAACAAACTCGGCAGTGTTCACCGACTTCAATTACCTAATCATGAAAAACCACGTTTAAAATTCGCCTGTTCAGTTATATGCAAAAAAAATAAAAGTTTATGAAATGAAAATGACTCAGTTTTACAAAAAAAACCTCTTGTAATGGATACTGTTATGTTGGTTTTCCATATTTTGACACTGCCAACTTTGTTTCAATGACAGTTGATGTAAACACAGACTACTAAATATATAGATATGAACTAACGCAAATTCCTCGTTTCAATATTTTTATGTTGGTGACACACACGCGATCACTTTGGTACCACTTACGCAATCAAATAGCTCCGTGACTTTTTAAAATATATGACTCGATTGGAACGAAAATTTAAATGCTGACAATATAATATGCAAATGCTGACAATATAATATATAAAGCGTGTCTTGTTTACACAAAGATTTAATTATCGAAGAGTAAATACTTTTACTGTTGCATAAATGTGTCATAATCTATAGGATTTATGTTTCCACAAATAATGTTTGTAGAATGCCCCTCGTCCCGCAAGTAATGTTTCGAACCCCTCTCCTATATGAACATTTTATTTCATATCAATTTATTTACTGGTTAGTGGATGTAAATGATTGGACACATCTCTTACGAATATAATGTATCATATTCATACTGTGTACAGTACAACCGCCATTTAAAAAAATTAAGAATTTATATTAGATATATTAGAAAAATGCTGTTATATCTCATTTGAAGGATCCTTGCTGGTAACTTTCATTCTATATAGCCACCCTGCGCCTCTATCACCTCCTCGATCCTAACCCTAAAGGGCGAGCACACTATTTTCAACTGATCGTCGTAAACTCTGCCTCGATAGCGGCCCGGAGGGAGTTGACGTTAAGGTGCCTAGACTTGTTGGTTTGTCTCTCGACTACGCCCCGCACTTAGTAGTCCAAAGGGTTTAGGTCGGGACTGTTAGGAGACCAAAAGTCCTTCGACCAAAACGTGTCAACGTTGTCAGAGAGCCAATTTTACACTAAATGGGTCGTGAGCGGGTGCTCCATCTTGTTAATAGATATACACTCTCCCAGAGGCCACAGTCTCTATCCACAGCTTTCCTACTGTCCTCACGACCTCTAAATAAACTTCCTTCGTGACCGTTTCGCCCTTCTGGAAAAGCGGGGCGGCATAACATTATCCCCATTTGGATATTGACCGGAAACTTGGTCTTGCCCACCACAGGACGTCCTTGGGGTTGTGAGCGTCCCATATAGTCATATACAGTCGATCTTGGGTACTTGAAGAATTAAGGTGTGAGTTCTTCCGGCACGAGGGCTTTCTATAATCGCCGTTCTTCTATCGTATTCCGTGCTTGGGTTGACAGGCTCGGCCATTTTAAGATTATGAAAATCTTCTTGACATATTTAGCTAACTTTAGCGCCAACTAGCGCTTAACCCTGAATACAAATATAGCGGGAACTTCAAAAACAATTTTGTCTGGATTCCAACGGCGCACCCTGTACATGGGGCCCTTCCTTTTCGCATTGGGGCGTATTTTTTTTAGTCACGTCACTGTATTTTGATGGTGGACATTTTGATGGTGTATGTTACAAAAGTAAAACTTTTATTTGCAAAAATTATGGGGTTTAGACGATTATGTTGCTAACAGTTTTTGTTAATTGAGTATAAAACAATTTTTTTGTTTTTATCTACGCATGTATTTTTTCAATTCTTTTGTTTTATCTATGCATGTATTTTTTAAATTCTTTTGTTTTATCTATGTATGTATTTTATCAATTCTTTTGTTTTATCTATGCATGTATTTTTTTAATTCTTTTGTTTTATCTATGTATGTATTTTATCAATTCTTTTGTTTTATCTATGCATGTATTTTTTTAATTCTTTTGTTTTATCTATGCATGTATTTTATCAATTCTTTTGTTTTATCTATGCATGTATTTTTTTAATTCTTTTGTTTTATCTATGCATGTATTTTATCAATTCTTTTGTTTTATCTATGCATGTAATTTTTTAATTCTTTTGTTTTATCTATGCATGTATTTTATCAATTCTTTTGTTTTATCTATGCATGTATTTTATCAATTCTTTTGTTTTATCTATGCATGTATTTTGTCAATTCTTTTGTTTTATCTATGCATGTAATTTTTTAATTCTTTTGTTTTATCTATGCATGTATTTTATCAATTCTTTTGTTTTATCTATGCATGTATTTTGTCAATTCTTTTGTTTTATCTATGCATGTATTTTTTTAATTCTTTTGTTTTATCTATGCATGTATTTTATCAATTCTTTTGTTTTATCTATGCATGTATTTTGTCAATTCTTTTGTTTTATCTATGCATGTAGTTTTTTAATTCTTTTGTTTTATCTATGCATGTATTTTTTTAATTCTTTCGTTTTATCTATGCATGTATTTTTTAATTTCAGTATACATTGTTTGCCGAAGAAGATACCATAGGTATCGAAACATGTTGAATTATCAGTAAATATAAATAGTGATTTAAACAAAGTATTTTTGTCTGATTATTAATATGAATTGTTTCCCATTTGACCGCAGAAAAACAACGCACGTCGGTGTAAATAAAACGTCGCGGTCGAGCATTATATTATTATTATTTATCGTACATTAGAGTCAGTTGCCACGATCGGTGCATTATACGCAAATTCCGTCAGCCTTGACATGCTCGGCCGCTGATCGATGTTTTATTTGATCGCCAGTCAGGAAGCGCGCCGGGAGCTTTTCCGCCCCCCACCCGGCCGGGCCCGGGGCTCCTCCTGGCGGCGATAAACGACAACAATGGCAATCGGCAAATCGTCGACTCGAATTACGCGGGAACTGTACTTGACGTTTCGCCGGCCGCGGCGGCTTCCACGGCTGCACTTGACTTTGCGAGCTGCGCTCTGCGAGGAAAACAAACAGAAAACATTTGCAAGAGCGATAACACGAAACGTATTTATATTCAAATTTTATTGATAATTGTTTTGTTTGTGATCGACTGTCATTTCTTTAAAAGTACACGTTTTTCTGTCTGTTTGTGTTCTTAAAAAACTGTAGCGCAGTTTCTTGGTCAAAACCGACATCTTTAAAATATAATATTACACGTTATTTTAAAAGCCGACGATTGCGGTTGTCGCGGGCGTTTTGCAATAGTGATTAAACTGTGAAATACAAGTCATCATCGCATAATACATTGAGAAATTCCGAGCGGAATGCTCTCCGTCCGGCATCGGCGTCGGTTTTGAAGTTTTGCAAGTTCGGCTGCTAGGCGATATTAATGATTAAATCTATCGACCGAGTGAAGTAAAATGGTCAACCTCTTTACAGCCGCCGTTTGCCAAATTTCCACAGTATTATTGGGTAAGTAACTTATTCTATTACGCTGTGTCGCTGTGTTAGTCGGGTCTCGAAACGAACCGGAACGGTCGATAATATCAAAAATACCTTCATTATAATAATTATACAACAAATATATGTATTTATGTAAACGTGAACAACGTTTAGTCGTTCTAAGAGCTATATGGCTCGGATTGCAAATAAAAATAATTCGTAAACCAGCTAAATTTGCTCATTTTAACCGTTACTCGTTATATACTCGTTATTATAAAAATATTCAATATCCAATAAAATTATATGAAAAATCAAAAATCTATAATTATACGAACAAAAACATTTTGAAGTAAATTACTACATTCAATCACATTATTTCTTAACAAAATTCAAAATACTGCTCTGTTTTAAAGTTTAATACTTACTGCGCGCACAAAATAAACACCCATCGTTATTTTCCAAGAATTAACAAACCTGAAAGGAATCGTAAACAATGTGGAACAACGTCGGCAGGCGCTACTTTCGATTTTATGACGTCTCAAGAATTAAGATTTTGTATTTTGTTCACTTGTTTTATCAGTGAAGCGAGCTTAATAATAGTGAAGAGTTGTATGAATACAGGGCTGAATCAAAATAAATTTCCTTACTATACCGTACTCGATATAACCTAGTTCGACTGTATATTATTTTATTATACTGCAAAATATAACGTATTGTGATAAACCTTTACACTTTTCATATAAAACAATGAACAGAAACTCTAAATTGAAACAATATCACGATCCGGAACTATGTTTGTGAGAATTTCGCAAACCAGAACTATATTTTACAAACCGTTTACTCCGGTCCAATCCGAGCCCTGGTGCGAGCATAAATGATTTTTAATCGAATTTGAAATATTGACTTGCAGGTGGATATTAAAGGGTCGTATTGAATAGTACAATACAGGGTATAACAGACCTATTCCACAATATTTTTATGGATACCTGACTAAATTACAATATATATATATATGATGAATATGTGCAAATTTTGCACTGTTATTGTTTAAAATTTTTACAAAATCGTGTTAAGCTTGAAGTCTACGTACTTATAAATAAATATTAGCGAAATTGTTCAATTATTAATCTATATCTTTAATTCAGGCTATAAATCATCTAACAAAAACAGTGTAACGGTTCGAAATTCGATGACCTTTAATTTTTCAATAAATAATTTGGAATCAATAAAATATTTAAATTAATCGAAATAATAGCATATTTATGATTTTTTTGAAATACTTTTATCTCTGACATGGTTGAGATTAGGCACATATTCCTTGAACATTTAGTCAGGTACCCACCCATACTGTGGACTGGGTCTGTTATATCCTATATATACTTGTAGTACCTGTTAAGGGTTATCGGTATTATCGGATCGAACATAGGAGCTTGTACGGTATTCCTAGTAATACTGCCGCACGTAGAAAATTGTAGAACTTTAAAAATGGAATAAAATATTTTCCAATATTGGAAAGTTATTCGATTCCTAATTGATTCGAAACTACGTTAAAAATAGAACGATAGAAATAGCGCGATAGAAAAATTTATAGGAGGTCGGTGAGATGATTTGGTCATGTGTGAGCAAAACGGATGGTATAGATAACGTTGAAGGGCATCCACGAGAGACTTGCCATGATCATATATCAGAGAACTGCCCTGTAAAAGCCTCAACAACCGACGAAGTAAGAGTGGTATACTAGGACAAAAAAGTATGGCGTTCTATCCTTTGCCTACCCTTTCAATGAAACGGCGTGATGGTAAGTTAGTCAGTTATTGGAGGTTTTAATTACGGGTATCCAATTTATTTGTATATAAGAATGCTGTTCCGGGTATTCAATATATTTGTATATATAATAAAAACGTTATTAACCCTTCCTACACCATGCAGTAACACAGGTCTACCATCACAATTAAACCTATAATATTTCTGTAAATACGTGCAACGTAAAATTCATATTTTAGATAATCCTAAAGAAAATATTAGCGCTTAGGAATAACTAGTGAAATAAAAATTATGAAAAAGGAATCGTACAAAATCAATTATTTTTTCCACTCAATCCATTGTAAAATTAATACATTGGTATAAATACAATTTGTGATATGAAAGACAGAGATCGCACTCTATTTTCACAGTGAAAAGAACAACAAACGTACAAATATAATTATCTCTTTCTCACTAATTTAATGAAGAGAGATAAGAAGGAAGGACACGTTGTATACAACTCAATGAATGCTCTAAATTGTGTTGTTAATCATTTTTTCAAAATTGTATGGTCAATATTTAGAGTAAATTCGTGCCATTTAAGTTAAAAAAAAAACGTTTTTTCTAACAGTTATTTACGGTAACATGAGTTAACAGCACGGTTGCGTTCGGATATTTTATACCATAGTATGGTAAAGGTTAAGGAAAACACATTATTATTGTGATGTTGCAGTTTTTCAGAACACAGTTCTGTGATACTTGAATACAAATTAAATGTATCAATAAGAAATACATACAGATAAAATCAATTTATCGAAAAAATATTTTAGTTGCCGACTCGAACCGACAACCTTTCCTATCCGGGGAAGTGCGCTGAACCATTACACCATGTCAACATTGCAAGTTGACGACAAATTTTCGAACTTATATATCGCACTTTCAAATTGACACATATGTTATTCTATTATTTGAAAGCAATCTACTTTATATTTACGAAAAATCTCAAACAAATTTGAGTAAAATCAGAATTAAATTAAATATTAAATACATACGTATTTAATATGTTTGTCGAGAATCAACGAGGAAAAAATATATTCTGTTTACGAGACATGTAACGCGATTTTTTCATATCGACTATTGTTAATTACAACTGTAATTCAAATGGCGTCTGACTGGTTTGCATGTATAATAGAAAATTTTCTCTTTATCGATTCCTGAAACGGTTCTTACTTTTTCACGCTACATACGGCCCGAAGAACCTCGTTCTCAAATCTGAAATGTAAAGTTTCAAGAAAATTTCCGCTTTAAACCATAAATTATTAAATTATCTATCCTAACGACACGAGTAAATTATTACAATATTACTTTTGACATTGAGTACGTTTTATCGCAAACTCGCCGTGTGAAATGTGTCTCAAAACTGCGTTAAAATGGAACCATAGAAATATTGCGTGAGTAATTTTCGTAAATTTTTATAGGAATATCACGGGCGGGCTGTAATATATATGAACATTGTTGCGGATATTTAGTGTTTTTGTGCGAATAACAAATATGTGAGAAAACCGTATTAGACTCAAAAAAAAAAAAAATTAATATTTATTATACCGTCGACCGGTTTCGATACCACTGTATCTTCGTGAGAATGGACGTATACTAGAAATATTACACATAATAAATGTGGTTAATACACCAAGCCAGTTACATATTTGTTTCAATTATTCATTTTATTTATTTATACATAAGTACAATTTTTTAAACTACCATGAATTCTCTACCGGGCTTTTAAATGATATTTATATTAAATAGTAATATATACAATTTAAAAAATGGAGTAATGTTAGGTGACATAAATGTGTGTAAGTGTTGTCACCGTTATGTTCGTAATTTATCAGTTATTTATTATTAGTATTCTACAATCTACTTTTATTTAAACGCCATATTAGAAAAGGATAATTGAAATTATATTACTTTTAAAATTAGCAATATTTACTTGGTGGTTAAAATTTATATTTTTTATTTATTATCTTAGTTTTATTAACCACAATTGAGTTTAAAATACAAAAAAATAGTCACGGTTTTGATAAAAAATTGGGATTGTCAATTTTGCATATAAACGGTGTAGGTCCCAAATGAAATAATTTGGAATCGTTGGAGATAAATAAAGCATGTAAAAGTAATCAGGAAATTCTAAACAGACAACTAAATTTAACTACGAGTCCTATTCTAAAATTTTTTCCTAAAAATTATTCGACTAAATTTGTATTGAGCAGCAATTTGAGTTAGGTACTAAATTTTTTTTTTAAAAATAATTGTAGTTTTTTAAAAAAAATTTAAAAATAGATTCTGGTGAAGAAACAATGCTATATTTTTAGTTAGTTATAACATCCTGAAGAAGGGAAAGGTATTTTCCGAAACCGGTAGATGTTTTTTAAACTCAATTGTGGTTAATAAAACTAATATAATAAATAAAAAATATGAAATTATATTCACTAAATTTCCATTAAAACTTTTGTCCGTGTTTATTGAAATTAACATTGTGATTATAGTTATTACGTCCTTGTACGCACGGTCGATTTTGGAAATAAAATTTTAAAAAAATAATTAAATATTTTGTATCCAGGCGTAAAAGACGTGCATTTTTATTTTAATTTTATATACCGTGCAATATTTAAAAACCGCTTGTTTATGTGCAAAGACACATTGATTTATTTCTACTTGAAATTTATAACTTCTTGTAGATTTAAATTGTTTTGATTTGACACGTTACCTGTCGTGACTGCCTCTGAGCCTCTAGTCCGGTACCTAGTGTTTAACTATACTATACTTATGCGAGGTTAATTCAGAAAATTAAAACTATTTAACTTTAAAATGTTAAGAAAATAATTTCTTTTTTTTTTTTTTTTGAAGAAAAATTTATTTACTTTCTGTATAACTAGATTTAAAATTGCACAACTCATTACAAATAACAATATATTTTTTTAGAAATATTAGAAATTTTACTAATATAAAACTTCTAAAAATCTGTCTATCTATCAATATCAATATAAATACGCTATCTGTCAATCAATCATAGAGCATGGTATAATTGCTTGGGGTGGAGCGACTATGTCTGCAATTAATCCAATAAGAGCAGCTCAAAAAATTATATTAAAAGTTATCCTCAAATCCCCAATCACAACGAACACTGATGAAATTTTTAATAAATTCGATGTCTTTGATATTAGACAAATATACGCTAATACTACTCTCAAATACATATATAAATACAAACAGACACTTTTTAAAACAACTCAAAACACAATTTCTATACGGACAAATACAAATAACCTACAAACCCCAAGAGCACATACTACATTTGGTCAAAGGACAAAACAAATATTTTGGACCTAAACTATTTAATAGAATGCTCAAAGACTTAAACCAATTGAATTGTCCCAAGAACACGAAACTATATATTAAAACTTGGATTCGTAATAAGGGTAGAGCCAGTATTGGTGCACTCACCCAAACATATTAACTCATACCTATATTAATTATTGCTACAAAGTGATCCAAAAATTAAGTCCATTTTAAAATTGTTCTTCATATACACCTTTTATATACTAATAAATGTAATTCTAATTAATTGAACAATTGCTTGTAAACTATGCCCGTCTCGATACAGAATTTCTCTAGTGAGACGGGCATAATCCAAACAGATTTTTACATAGTACTAATAAAATAAATAAAATAAAATATATTTCGACATATAAATGTCGATTGTAGCTTGTGAGGAAAAAAAAAATTATGGTTGAAATGACTTACTCTATTATCATCGTTGAACGTCCTAACTGTACACTGAATACATACAGGTCGGTCCAAAAAAACTGAGAACATCTCGTAACACATGAGTTATTTCAAAACATATTTAGCTAATCAGAAACCATCAAAACACCCTATATTGCATCATCTGCTGGGCTTAAATCTTGGCTGTACAGTGGCCACATGCCTGGCTCGATGAAATTAACATTCTCACGACGAATAAAGTTGATTGTATTTCTGGCTATGTGAGATGGAGCTCCGTCCTGCTGTAATGTTTAGATATACTCCAGCCTTTGTTTTGAAACTATTTGATCATTTTCCTAGCACCCCAACGTTTTTCAATTCGCAAATGTTTGATCAGAATACAGTCTTCTGCGGTGATTTTTGTCAATCTGGGCAACAATTTGAAAAAACCAAATGTAAACAATGGGAAAATTAATAATCAAAGATGGCGACCGGAAATTGTCGAAATAAAACGTAATATAGGTAAATAGGTAAGTAAGTAAATTAGTAAACTATTTAAGCTATTGTTGATATAGTACAACTAATCATATTGTATTAATTTAAAACAATTTGACGCGAAATAATTGATAAACTCATTTCTTGACTTAGATCACTTTCATAATAATGGGCACATATATTAAATTGATTTGCTAATGATGTGTAAATCGATGAATTGCTATGTTTTACTCATCCCTATCGCGTTATTACAATGAAAATCATGAATAATCACGTTATTGTCATCAATACGGCAACACAAAAGAAACAAATAATTTATAACAACCAGAAAATAAAGCAATTTAAAAATCTGACCTAACTTGGTAGTTTCATCATCAGATTGCTCTGATGCTGAGTGATACGAGAAATTTAAATTCAGGAAACTCAGCGGACAGTTCATGGAAGTCAATAGATCATCATCATCATCAAAGGCGGAAACTGTAGAGTCGCGCGCGTGTTGTGCCGCGAATATTGAATGAGCTAAATAAAGGCTTCAGTTCATATCGTATACAAAGTAAAGAGATCTCATTGATACCCATTAAAACTGAAATTAAACAACATATATATATATTTATAAAGGATATATATATTTTTTAAATATTTATGTTCTTATGCTTATGTTGAACTACAATGTGAAAAACAATCCTTGTCGTACAATGATCATTATAATTTTATAAATGAAATAAATAATTATTAAAATGTCGCAATTGCCAGAGGTTCCGTTTCCCACAGGGCTCTTTCACAATAGAGAAAGCGAAAAGAAAAACAAGATGAATTAAAAAGTATATGAAATAATAGATATCTCATAGAGACGAAGCTATTTTTTTATTATATTTAATGGGAAATAGGTTCGTCTCTATGAGATATGTATTATTTGTTTTATAAGAGTGCCTTTGTAGGTGAAAATCTAGTAATTGTATGTTCTTGGACATATTCAAATATTGCTATATAAAATTGAAAAATATTGATTTTTCAGGCGTATTCTAGTATAATGTGTTAAAAACATTTGACAGATAAAGAATGACGAATTAAATAATTTTTAAAAATTAATTCGATTCTGATCGTGACACATATGCTTTAATTGCACAGGGAAATGCACAGGGAAATTAATTATCAAATTTAGTCAATAGATGGCGATAGTGTAGTGGTACTCCAATTGTTTCCACATATTAACATATATATACAGCTTTCAAAAATTCGATAGATTGATTAATGGGTGAGAATGGTGAACGTTATATTTATATAATTATATAGACAGATCATAAGCCCTGTAATTACCCATACTTCCATATATTTTTATTAAATATAATAAAAAATGGCTTCGTCTCAATGAGATATCTATTATTTGTTTAATATGTAATTGTATGTGTTTGGACATATTCAAAATATTGCTAAAAAAATGGCCTAGATACACTGTTTTAACTCCAAAAATAACGACAGATCCGATTGTGCTTTGGGTATTCGTGACTTCGTGTACGCTCGGTCTTTTTTGAGTCAGCTCCGGTGCTCTAGGTCTGTTATTATTGATAGTTAACCCTAAAACATCGTCTCTGTATGCGTGTCGCCATTACGATAATATCACGTTGTGTGAGATATTATCATTCTTATAATTCAAGTAGGGTCCCCAAATTATACAATGTGAACTACGAACAGCAACACTGACATCGTAGAGTCGATGTTTTATTTTAAACTATCAATACCTAATTTAAACAAGAAGGCCCCAAAATGTCCCTTGAGCCTTGCACCATAAATCATTGTCGAATATAATTCCATAGATGTCGTCTACATATTATATAAAGGCACGATTGTGAAATTGTAAACGTAAATAATGAGAAATAATATTGTATAATACTCGTAGTTCATCAACGTCAATACTTTGACTCCTTTGAAAAAAACGAAAAATGGCAAAGGGAAGACTTCGACTTTTTCGTGAACTAAATCGTGTATATTAGATAGATATGGTGACCGGATAACTACATACAAGACAACTGCGCGTAAGATAGGTACACACTTAAACAATAGCACACAGTGACAAGCGCACACATAGACAACTGCATATTAGATATATAATTATAAATTACCTCACGATAGCTTATATACCTATATTTTTATTTATTTAATTCTTAACATTGTGTATACATAAGCACTCCTATGTATGCTCTAATATAAACAAGATTAAAGACTTTTCTTTTACTAAAACTTATCTTTTACATATCTGGTCAGTTTCACTTTAAATCTATTCAATTTCATATGTTTTTTGACATTTCATTAAAAATCTTCGTCGCGCTATATATCATCGATTTCTGAGATTTGGCCTTCTTCCTGAATGGCAGTCTCAGTCTATCCCTTCCCCTTGTACGATGCTCGTGTTCATGTTGATTTGCATCAATTTTTCGTATAAATTCCGACGATATTTTCTTATTGAGGATTTTATAAATAAATACCATTATATTCAAATACATTTTCTTCATAAAGGTCATCAGGTATTCAGACCTTTCAGCATTGCGCTGATCCGAGTATAATCTGACAATTGTTGCATTTCTTCTTCGTCAGCCAAAAACAAAATGCCGCTGCAATAGTTGATGTGAGGAATTATAACAGACTTGTATACTATTTTACAAGACTCTATATGATAAGTTACATTAAGTTCGGTTAGATTAGGTTATGTAATACAGAGTCACGGCAGACAGAGTAATAAGCTGGCTGTGTGCATTTGTCTTGTGTGCAATTATCATGAAATTGATCGACACTGGACTCTGGTCCCTAATCGTTGTTACCGTGTTGCGTGATTCGTATGCATTACACCTCGTTATCATACTTTAGTTGAATAAAAATATTGAATAAAGCTCCTTGACACTTTAGTCAACAAACGCAACGATAATTTATGTTTTATATATGGTTAACTAAGTTATATTTCGAGTCTTTATATAATATATTATATTTTGATATAATAAACGCGCTATAACATAATAAAGGTGTGTGGGAACAGCTTCACCTCTAATATTTATCGGTCTAGACCTCTAGACTGTAGGTCCCGAGGGTGGAGAGTGTGATAAAGGTTCGATGCTTTGCGAGGATCCTTCTTGTACAGCACGTGTGAGCAGTGAAGGAACCAGTGCATCTCCAGTGAAACTCCAACAACGACGTTCTCTGATTACATTTCAAAATAATTTAATTTAGGCGCACAATACTAATACAAATTAAATGTGTTAATTAGAAAGATATACCTAAAGAGAGCCTGGATCTCTTCCGATCCGGGGAACGTGCATTATCCGATTATGCTACATCAACACAGCGAATTGACGACAATTTTTCAAACCCGTATTATACACTTTTCAAATGAACACATCTATCATTCCATTATTTGAAAGCCATCAACTTTGTTTTTACGGAATCTCAAATACCTTTGAGTAAACCGATAGGAGACGACAGAATTAACAATTCATTTCCACGTATTGGAAGAGATCCAGGTTTGAATCTCGGTGGCAACGACAATATTTTTTGATAAAATTGATTTTTTATGTATATCTTTCTAATTAATACATTTAATTTGTGTTTAAAATATCACAGACAAATATTACAACTTCACAATAAGAATGTGTTCTCTTGAATAATTCAATACTAACTTTGTTATTAGGTTTTTAAAAATCATTATTAATAGTGGAATAAACTACTCCAACTGTAATTTGGCAAAATTCTAATCATTATTGATTTCAAGTTTAAAAAATGTTATATTTATCATTAAATAAGTTAAAGGATACTCTTCTATCCTGACACACCAATTCTTAAACCAAAACCACAAAAACCATTTCTTAATCCTGTTCACCATATTTAGGGCTGGTTGTATGATCAGTACTAACTTTTTACTATGGTAACTTTTTACTAACGCCCGTACTTAAAATCGTTTGCGGATTGTTCGAACGTCAAATTTATTATTGTTAAAGCATAGATGGAGATGTTTATGAGTGTGAAAAATAATCATGAAATATGCTTTATTTTATTCATTATCTATGGATTAATTGTCGTATAGTGCAACTTTCAAAGTATCAATGTGTCAGATGACTTTTGAAACAGCTGTGAAAAGTCCGCCATGTTTAACTATCGACTTTACTACGGGATGTTCTTTCGAGAAGTAAATATTTGTTTAATAACGATCAAACAACCCGTTTTCGCAAGAAATTTTACTTTAGTACCTTTTTTTACTATAGTAAAAAGTTACTACTGATCACACAACCGACCCTAAGATCTGATTTATATTAATTTTTAATTTGTTAATTTTCCTCATTTCCACTGCATTCAGTTTACTTTCAATCGTCTTTTGCCAGCTCCAGGTTTCACTTTCATACATTAGTGTCGGTACCAGGTATCCATTATATGCTATAATCGGTTTATGACTTGACGGCCATTCGGACTTGGATCGTTGTTGCGTATTTTTTTTATAATTCCACAATTCCAGTCGAGGGGTGACGCACAAACAAAATCTGCCCATAGTGAAGTTACACCACTGGCAAAAAATTTGACCGAGGCAATCATTTAATTTTCAACTGTATAGGAATACAATAATTTGCTTTAACAGTACTTAAAAAAAAATCCAAGTCACGCAATACTGTTTTTTATAAGAACAAATAAAGTTTACGGATCAGCAGGCATTGCGGCACTCGAATCAAAAGCGAATCAATTTGTCAATAATTTTCATAGGAATTAGAATTAAGTAAGAATTTTCGCGGTTATTTCAATGTTCGGCGAATACGTCATCAGATATTATTTATCTGTTGATTTCTCTAATATTATTTTTAAAATTACCTTCTCTCTTTGATACATTATCAGTAATAATAATGTGTTTATTCCAGCGTGATCAGATTTTTTTTTAACCCGATTCGCCATAGAGACAATACATATCATGTTATACATTAAGGTTATGAAATAAATATAATGCTGTGAATAAAAAACAAATAAAAAAATTAAAAAAGTTAATAAAAAGTAAAAAGTTCACACATATATATACACATATGTAGCTATTCAGGCGCTGCCATTCTCTGGTCAGGGAACCAGCTTTCCACGAGAGCGCCGCTTGCACCAGTGAGTTGGTGCCGAGCACCAGCCGCAGCTTTACGCCAGCAACTCGATATCTCAGAAGCGGAACGAATCCATGCATACGGTCTTCGGTAAACATTGTAGATGCGCTGCAATAACGCGCCAATCCGAACAGTATTCTGTATGAGTTGTTGTACTGAATTCGGAGACGGTTATACGTTGCTTGTATTTGCTGTATGCTCTTCACCTCCTTACTACATCGGTAGAAATGCCGTGACAGCATATTCGCACGAACGCTCAACTGTCTCCTCTGCCATTCTATATCATCATCATCTTGTCCATCTTCATTGAATATATGGCCAATGTACCTTATTTATTTTTTGTAATGTCCCGTCTGTGGGTGGTTTACACCGGTTCGCTCAACCGGATAGGAAAAGAAACCGTTTGTTGCTGAATCCACCGGGTATCCACTTGTCACGATCCCCGGTGTCCTATCAGCTGGCATTCTTTCAACATGGCCAACTCATCGCAGTCTTTAGGACTTACAGAACATTACAATTGTTTCTTAGTGGTTAATTTTTATTTTGTAGTTTTATGGAGTATTTCGCCTTCAACTCAACTACACTGAACGTAGTCAGGAATAATATAATATATAATATCTTCCCCCGTATGGGCTGATACCAAAACTATTTTAGCCAACCGGTTGATAATTTTTGTGGGGAACAGCAACTAGGCTTATCAATTAACATTTTTTTTAAATATTCAAATGAAGCAAGCAATCCATTAATTGAGTACAAACAATAATTTTATAATGATAGCGCTTCACTTAATTTTTTACAAAATCTAGCTTGTTGGTGTAGTGGTTAAGACGCTCGTTCCAACACACCCGAAAATTAGTCATATTTTCATTTCGTTTAGCTTAGTTTGAAAATAGAAAAAATACGGATGTGACGCGTATTCCGTGTATGCATATATATTTGACTTTTTATTAACGCCCGTGGTTAAAATAGTTGTTCGAACGTCAAATTTACTATTGTCAAAACATAGATGGAGATGTCTATAGGTGTGACTCATCATGAAATGTGCTTTATCTATAGATTTTTCGACTAGGCGTTCGATATCTGTCACTTTGGTTGTAATTTTTTTTCGTATTATGTGTAATAATGTATATATTAAACAACGAGATCATCATTGGACTGACATTGTCATCACTAAAATAGCGGGATATTGAATGATTAATTGTCCTATACTGCAACTATCAAAGTATCAATGTGTCAGATGACTTTTGGAACAGCTGTGAAAAGTCAGGCATATTTAACTATCGATTCTGCTTTTTTACTATTGGATATCGTAGAGTAAAATGAGTTTACTACTAAGTATACTATAAAGTAAAAAGTTACCACTGATCACACAACCGACCCTATACACACGAAATGAAAAAAAAAAGATTTTCCTTTTAAAATTCTTAAAAGAACTCTAAAAACTGAAGTTTTAATTATTGATATCTGCATAACGGTTCTTGTACGAATATTATATTCCAATGAAGAATTTTTATAATATTGTACCAACGTCTACTTCTTTAACCACAGTTTCCCAATTAAATTTACTCTCGGAACCCTTTTTTTTTGAATTTTGTAGAATATAAAGCACCGCTTAAATCTTTTTAGTGTAGCGTAAAAGAAGAAAATTCTCCCCAAAAATTATTTTGGTCAAAGTTGAATAATAATAAGTTGGAAAATACATTTATCCAAAAATAGTGCGTAACCAATTACAACTGTTTACACGTATTTTTCTAGTATTTAGGTAGGTAGATACGGGGTAGTATACAGTGATGTGAAATTAGTCCCGAATCACTAGGCATTTTAGCCTAAACCTACAAACGGTGCGTGCTCTTAGTGCTTGCATACGCAGCCGAAATGTGAATCCTCACTGTCAATGTGGTAAACGAATAAAGTTAAGTACAAATTCGCCAGAGAACCAAAGTACTACTAGGTAGTTAATAATAACATTCGTAATATGCACATTGTAACAATGTATTGATGCCGCTTAGTGTTATAATCGGTCAACGGGGTTGTCTTTGACAATAGTTATAAACTAGGTATCCACAAAAAATATGTACGGAATGTTTGAATTTTGTAAATTAGGAATCTTTATACCTGTTCTATTTTGTATTATAAGTTATATTTTTGTATTTCTATATTATTACCAATATTTGCCTTAGTGGAATGCATTTGTTAGTTTTTCTATTGTTATAATATATATTACACTATAAAAGCCATATAAAAATAAATATTCCTAAAAGCATTGTATGTTTCGATAAATATTTATTCTGTGCATAAATATACTTAAACCATATTTCTAAAACACACACTTAATGCGACGGAAAACAAAAAAAGAATAATATATCGCAAAAAAACGGTGTACTTGAAAATTTGCGCTCTGTGTTGTGTGTAAAGTCCGACCGAAGCTTCGGCTCCGGCCACCTTCAGTCAAAAAATACACCTTCGGCTGCACATTCGGCTTCGGCTATAATCTGCCGAAGGTTTGGCCGAAGCCGAAGCCGAAAAGTGCTGAAAACGAACGAACTATTACGAATAAAATAAAATTCAGTTGATCATTTCTGGAAAACCGCAATTTATTTATTTAATGGATATATTTACAATTATTACCGACACCACAACGCAGAAAACTAAGTAACAGTGTAGAATTTGCATTGATATATATACTTTCTAGTCGGTGTTCTAAGATTTATAAGTACGATTGAATCTTCGGCTTCGGCTTCGGCTTTGGCCGAAGGTTATGGCGAGAGCCGAATAATCGGTTTCGGCTTCTGCCAAAAACTAACCTCGGTCGGACACCAGTTGTGTGTTTTATTTCTTAAGAGTTTTCCGGCATCATGTATTTATTTAATATTTAAAAAAATATAGTATCGCTTTATGTTTTTGAAAATTATCACCGCCCCCCCTGGAAAGATTTCTGGATCCGTCGGTGTCCTTGGGAGATGTCCGTATTCAGCAGTGGACAGACACAGGGTGATCATGATGACTATGAAACCGTTTAGTACCCAAGTATTGTCTCGTCTGCCAGACCCACCTAGAATATTCTTAACCGCACCATTTGGGAAACGCTGCTCTAACCCGACGTAGCAATAAAGAAAGGAGGGATTAACCACATCATCGCGCAGCCTCCGAGCGCCCTGGCGTGATGAGATTGATGAGTTCCCAGAGGTGATACGAACCGTGACGGTGGCTTTAGTCTCAGAAATATGTTTATTATCCATAATGTATTTTTAAAAGTTGAGGGAACCTTTTGCGCTTGTGTACATATCAGTTATCGCTCTAGTAAGGTAGCGTTGTTGTTCTCTTTACGAGATTAATGTCCGAATTAATGAAGAACTGAACCGAGATTAATGTTTGAATTAATTGATATCTATAATTTGACAATCACCGGTGCGCTAGAAACTAAACCGTTAAATGCTTTTAAATCACAGTTATCAATCATCGTTACAATCGAACACCAATCGCTTAAACAATCACAGTTTAACACAACACTAGTAATAGATTCATTACACTAATCAAAGTGACAGTGACAGATGTCAAAAGATAATTATTATAGTCTTTGATAAAGTTTCAATTAGTGATGGTTAAATTGTTATTTGAACCGTTATTATGACTGTGATTGTATTCGATTGTAACTGATTATTCGTAATTCTTCAAGGAATGACTGGTATACTGGAAAGTAAACCTCCAACACTTAAATCTTAATATTCAATAATCGTCACAATCGCATAACGGTTTACTATCACTAGTTTCAATACAATATACATATATTATTATAATTCCCATCATTTCCGCGTTTTAATTGCTGGGTAGATGACTCTTTTACGTTTTTCGAACGATAGATTTTGTTTAGATCCACAAAATAAATTTAAAACTTTACATATCGATGTTAGAACTATATTATATATTTAAAATAAAAGTTACAGTGTGGTTTTGTTTTGTATTCGTTGTTTTAGAATAATTAATACCTTCTGTATCGGCCAGCTTTGTTACACTAAAGGTCGTGAATTCAAAGTATTGTAAAAAGTGAGGATCTATATTCATTTAAAACACATTGCATATTAAAATATAGGACCCGACGATTTTCAATATTTTAGAGGTCTCCGCTTTCTCCTAAGGAATTGAGTAAATAATTATTAATAAATAATATTCCACAATTTTATTTGGTCTTCAACACGATGTCGTAAGTTTTCACAATCACGATATCAGTCACGCTGTTTTCGATAGTATTTATACAATATGTACTACGTTTACGTCACTCTCCCGTATGGTCTAGTGGCTAGGATACCTGGCTTTCACCCAGGAGGCTCGGGTTCGATTCCCGGTACGGGAATATTTTTTTTCTTTCTATAATATTGATTAATATTTATTTATATAATATATGTAAATGTATTTAAATCAAAATTATTATATATTTTTTTTATTAACACAATTTTTTTGTTCGTAATTAAACTTCTAAGACAAAATAAATACAGCACGATAATCTCCAAGTTTTTTTGAGAATCATATATATTTTTACAATTTTTAATTCTTCTATTATTAAGTAAAAAAAGGTATTCTTTTAATTAATTAATTACATAAATATTTGTATATAAGTTTAAGAAAAATATGTTGGAAATCAATATTTACAGATAATCAGAATAATAAATTCAAGACACTCATTAGGTTCGGTTGTATAATCAGTAACTTATTGCAGTGGTAACTTTTTACTAACGTCCGTAGTAAAAATCCCTTGCGGGTTGTTGATACATCAAATTTACTACTGTCAAAGCATAGATGGAGACGTCTGCGGGCGCGACAAATAATCATGAAATATGCTTTATTTTATGCATTATCTATTGATTTTTTCACCTGGGCGATCGAAATCTGTCACTTTGGTGGTGACATTTTTTTCGTATTATGTGCTAATGCATATTACATAGCGAGATCATCATCGGACTAACTCTCATCACTAAAATAGCGGAACATTGAATGATTAATTGTCGTATATTCAAAGTATCAACGTGTCAGATGACTTTTGGAACAGCTGTAAAAAGTCCACCATATTTAACGATCGATTATCATTTTTACTGTCGGATACCGGTAAATAAAATGAGTTTACTACGGGATGTACTTTCAAGTGAGTATATTTTTTTACTAACGGATCTTACTTACTACTGTATAAGGTTCACGTTTGAAAACGATTGCCTACAGAAATATGTCGAGCCGAAGGTAGCAATAATATCAAATCATTATAAATTTTACAAAGTGTATTGATGATTTTAATTATTTTTTTAGAGCATTGCGATAAATTAATTAATTTTAAAGAATTATACCGAGACAAGTTGTATTTTTTCTCTTGGGTTGTTGGCTATGTACGTCAACCGTGTTTCTTACAATTCTGGGATACCGAGAAAAGTGTTTTTTTTTTTTTTTTTTGTTCGGCGAGATTGACAACAGAGAACTGCGTCTCTGCAGGATACGTCTGTTACCGGGCGGTAGCTGTGCGGGCAGGCTGGTCAAATCATTATAAATATAAAGCATATACGCATACCGCAGTTTACCGACCCCTGGCTAATTGAATAATAAAATTTTATTACTATAATGTTAAAAAAACGATTTATTATTCTTATCAATTAAATTTTTACACTAATTTATTTTATAGTAGGATTAGTTTTGTTCAAACTTGTTAGAATTAAATTTCCGACTCGGAATCTGATTGTTATCATTCTCGAACAAGGTCCCCGATTAGTGATAGTATTAATGACCTTGGCGATCACAAACTTGTACATTTTTTACTGTTCGCGTTCGACTAATTGCTATTACGATATCATTTAATTACCGAATAAAATTTATCAAAATGAAGGCAACAAATATTGCTTATCAAAATTGTAATGTTTCTCGGTGAATTTATATACATATATTTAATAATAGTTTTGTTTGTGAACTTGATCTTTGAAAAATGCTTATTGTTAATTTACACCGCTCTGTTGTGCATGATGCATTTTCTTTTTGACGTCGGATAAATAAATAGCAAGTTGCCAGGCAAAATGTACGCCTTATCGTGGAACGTGCCAGAATCGTACTTATGTCGCATCGTTTAGTTAATTTTGTGGACACTGACAATTTTTAGAAAATACATTTACATATGAATTGCTAACTCTATTAAGACGAGACTGAGTCATATTTATGTGATGTTTTATAAAATTCATCTTCATTATTTTCGGCCATTTATCCTACCATCATTACCGCCGATGATCCCTGAACGCACCTCACATATACCGGTGTGTAAAACCAAAGCTCCTAACAGCTGTATCAGACATCGAGTGCCAATAACGTGCGCCGCAACCATCTGGAAGACCCACTCGTGAGTTTTGCTCCTTTTGCTGCCGCCTTCCAGGCACCATCTCTAGAAAACGCTCCTCCGGGTAGTCATTTCATTGCTTTTGTATACCTCTAATATGTAACATCAATACTCTTGTGTCGACCGTAAGTTGTTTATTACACATACTCTCCGCAAACATAATCAAACGAACATGTGAGCGAATGGGGAATGATTATTGGGGTACTCAGCACTCACACCACAACATTCAGAGGAGGTAAATCAGAAGAATACTTCTGATTTACCTCCTCCACAGTGTCGATACATACATTAATTCATAATTTGTAATCTCCATAGTCTCAACAAGGCGCTTCGGTCACTTGTTGACCAGTCAAGACCCAATAGTTTCGTCAAAAAATATAAGGATATATATAGAGGATGTACAATTATAAACCTTTCTTATAGAAGCGAACGAGTCAACCTTTCCTTAGTAACTGATTTAAAGCCCTGGCACGACCAGGTAAACTAGATACTGGAGGATTGTCCTGTTAGTAGCCGCAATAATCGGCGAGCTTGTATGAGAAGATTTATGAAAGTAGATGAGGCGAAAACTGTGTCAAGACAGAAAAATTTGGCGCTCTATCCTCTCTGCCTAAATACTGTCATAAATATTTATGTACATAATCTAGACTATCTGTGTTATTGAAATACGCTTCGAGTAAAAAACATCTACATATTTGGAAATTAAATTTGTCTCTGCAAATATAAACGAATGTTATACGAATAGTTAAATAAACAAATATTCCAATATTGAATAGTTTAAAAATGGGCGAATAATTCGGTATTCGAATATTCGAATTGAAGTCATTAGTCTTGACCTCCGCAACAATTTTCTTCCAGTGATCTATGTTTTGCACTGGGTCTTTCCAGTTTATTAGATACTTCTTTGAGAACATTGCTGCTCCATCTTAGCTTACGTTTTTACAAGATTCAGCATTCAGCGCTCAGTGCTCAGTGCTTGCCGTTCGGCAAAATCAGCAACTCAATATTTTCCTCTCAAATGCACATAAATAAAATATAATTTATGTATTGTTAAATTTGTAAAATCATTGCTTATTTGTGTTCTATTGTAAGCTGTAATTCGCTTGAATGCAATACTACTCTATTCGTACGATATTCGTGTCAAGCGATGTACGAGTACTGATTCATTATTTACTGCCTACATTCCCCTATGATTGAAATATTAAATGCGAATTTATATTGAATTAAAATCAAAATGATATCTAGATACCGTGCAACTAGAAAATGGTGTTGATTTAAAATATCATTTTTAAACGTACTTAACCTTTCCTCTCCGGTGATGTAAAATGAGTTGACATTGCCTGTAATTATGTGAATATCTCTGTAAATACACTAAATACAGAGTTCATATTTTAGATATTCTTCCGTAATATATTTATGTATTGGATAAAATAATTACAATATATAAACAATAGAAATGTTTTCTCGAAGAACTTGACGTAAATTTGTCAATACATACGTGTATGTGTACGTGCGGAAGGCGTAGTGCGCGGGACGCAGGGTGCCGGATGCCGATCGTCACTTTAGTTAGTGGCAGAGCGTACGCTGGCCGAGTTAGACGTGTCTTACGCGTCTTTATGCTGTCGTTCCATACGACCAATGTCTTTTCCTATTTTTAGCACTTTTATACAATAATTGATACATTTTAATGACTAATATAAGTAATAAATGTAAAATATTCATATTTATCCGACTTAAAAATCGCCAAAGTCTCCATGCACACTGAGTTTACAGCACCGGAGCGCGCGTTATTATTTTAGCATCGTATAGGAAAGGTTAACTTCGTGTAGGTACTGGCAAAATTTGCAAATGAAGTGAAAAAAAATAATTTTTTGGTTTTTAAGATTAATTTTTATTTTATAAATGTCACATCGCTGTATATTTACGAGTAATTATTTAGATTGCGAGGATGTGGAAGTACGAGTTCAGTACGTAAAGATAACCAATAAGGGGATACAAGCATATTGTAATACCCAAGCATCCACTTTAACATTTTCAATGCGCAATCGGCGCATTCTGAAGATTTGCACTGGGGATAAAACATAGGTACCTACGTGCAGGAAGCCACGACATACATTTTACGAACCACGAATCGCTTATTAAATGGTTTTCCATAAGATAACATTAAAATAATATGAAATAACAGTTAAATGACTTAGACATTAGTAAAATAAAATTTCATTATTTTAATCAAATATTTTCAGTCATCGAATAAATTATTATTATCCGGTATCCGGGCACGTCTCCGGTGTTGAACGATCAAAGTTAGTTACCAATATAAATACAGATAACTTGATTAAACCAAAGTGTGTATATCATTTTTTGGTGTGATTTTTTAAAAGCGTTTGCCAGCTTATCCTATTTGTTTTATAGTCAGGGTCGAACGGTCAAAATGGCCGGCAATATCTGACTTATTTTTTGATGGAAAAGTATACAATTATATTACAATACTGCTCGGGTCTATTGCAAAACGTGTATTTGTCGATAAAACTTACTTACTTACCATTACACCGTTTACCGCTGGGGTAGGATAGAGTGCCACACTCCTCTGTCCTGACACACAATTCTCGCCTCGTCCGCATTCATACAAGCTCGCCGATTATTGAGGCTTCTAACAGAACCATTCTCCATTATCCGGTTTACCTGGTCGTCCTATATTTCTGGTGCTATCAACACTCGCGTCATATATCTTTTTTATCATTCTCTCCTCATTCATCCGTGTGATCCTTTCTTAATCTTACTCACTATACTAACATCAGCTTTACATTCTTTCCTTATTTCTTCATTCTTTACTCTGTCATAAATAGATTTGGCACATATACGCCTAAATGATTTCATTTCCACTGCATTAGGTCTACTTTCGTTCCTCTTCTGTCAGCTCCAGGTCTCACTTACATACATCAGTGTCGGTACCAGGACTCCATTGTGCACCGCCAGTCTTGCCTTGGTTACACAAATTCCCGTTAGATATAATTCCATTCAAAGCGCCGTTCATTTACCCTCCTTTGCAGTCACCCTCCTTTCCGTTTCTATCGACCATACTTACCAAATACACAAAGACGACCACTTGTTCCAAACATTCATTACCTATAAGTATTTAGCACGGTATCTTGCTTTCCTCCTTCTCAAATACCATCACTTTCGACTTGTTAGCATTCATCATGAGGTCGCTTTCCTTGCATACATCATACATTCTACTCACTACATTTCTACATTTTTCGCCATTACTAGTGCATCATCGGTGTACAATAAACAGCATACATCATATTTCCTCCTACATTGATACATTTAAGCACTTTAATCATTTTTGTGGCCCGCCCATTGCCATTTACGCTTTTTAGCAGCGATAATGACGTGACGCGCCAGTCAGGTACCAGATAGATGAATGTTTTATTTCGTAATGTGACCTTTACATCATTTCCCATTATTTATTTAACTCATTATTGAAATGCTGTGCCTGCGTCCGAAAACATCCAATTAGCGAGCGAGTAGAGGATGTTAATTTTTTTGTGTAAAGAGTTACCTGAAAACAGCAATATCCTCAATAAATATACAAACGAAAATTCTGTAAACATTCCAAAAATGATACTGTTCTGAGTTTCCAACAGTAGATAAAAGTTATAAATATATATTTTTATCCTCAAATATAACATATTATCTAATCTTATCTACATTAAACAATTGATATTCCATCAACTTTCTTATGAAATATACTTTATTTCTCGTATTTCGGCTGCCACAGTTAAACACAAAACAGCTAGTCGTATTATCAAGATTTGTATTTAATTTTAGAAATGAGGCCCCCTTGCAACAACACTGTTTATCGGTATTTACAAATGTTGACAGATATACGGAGCGACGGCCATCTTGGATGATGTACGTTGTTATTGCTGGAAAGCTCAATTATATGGTAGTTTAATATACCATTCAACCCCCAAGAAGATATACAACGTTGTGGCATTCGTAACTCAGATTTACCTAAAATCGATATACAGTGTTGTTACCGTTTTACCAGCTATCGAAATTCCTATCTGCCTTCCGCGCACTAGGTGAAAAGTTTGGCAGTAGACGAATTTTACTACCGAACGTGTTCCGTCCTACTCTGACCTCCGTTACGAGCCCTAGACACTTTCCCTTTTGCACCTCATGCACTGAGATGTGCTCTATCTATACTTTCTTCATCTGAGCTTTTAAAATTCTTTTATCTCTCTTGTGAAATTGAATTTTCCAGAAATGATATTGTTTACATTTATTCCGTGCTTCGGAGGTCATTGACGTTTCAAGAATAACATCCCAGATATACAACATTTTATTTCATTATTCTAAGTCCAGTGGTGTCTCCCTATGGTTTCTCCCGATTATTAAAACAGGCAATCTCGTGATGCACAGTTTGTTGTTGAAAATGTATGACAAAATTAGATCTGTCTTAGACATTATGGCCCCCTTGTATTTCTACAAACGCGATAATTGTCATAAATACTGATTTTTTGTAACCTGTTAGCCTCTCACCATATTATAACGAAATAATGTTAATCTCATTGTTTTGGGTTCCGTCATATGTTTTAGATTTCTTCGAACATCCACATTGGTTTTTGAGTCAGTTCTAAATCTTTAAAATAAAAAAAGTTTTTCAGATTTTCGCTCGTTTACTTTAGTCATAAATTATCCGCCCTAAAGCGTTGCCCTGCTTATCTATTAATCAGGGACGTCCCTGAATAAAGTCACCCATCGGGACAATAATCATATATTTCACGTAAAAAAAGAATTAAATCTATCAAAAATTGTTACACATAATTTTAAGTGCTTTTTCTGTTTATAAAAATTAAATTTAAAAAATCCAATAACTTTCCTGATCATCGTGTCTTAAGACGGGTAAAATCCTAGGAGTGATAGTAATTCCAGTGCTGACCTTGCGAAACATCGCGAATGCCTCGGGTTTATTTTTCACATCTACGAGTGCATTATTTTTGCCTAGGTAATACGACACATACTTCCGCGCCTGCGCACTGCCGCGTGAGCTGGTTACCTTATTTCGAACGCACAGCGTATTTCATTAATTTAAAGCGACCGATGTATTTTCCGTATACGTATGACTGGATGATGACGTAGAAGATTGAACGTGAGAATGTTTTAAATTGCCATTTTAGTGTATATGCCGTAAAAGAGTCAAAGCACGTAAGAAAAGCGTGCGCGTCTGCCGCCGGAGTCATAACAATCCATTTAAAAAGGGGTTAAAACATATAATTGTATTAGCACTTAAATATGGTCTAAGATTTAACAATATGTGAATCAGTGGCGTAACTACAACCAATGCAGCCAATGTGATGCATCTGGGCCCGCGTAAGTGTATGAGCCCAAAAAATCTGCACCCTACGAACCTTTTTGTGTGTATACTTTTGAGTATGCACTCTAATATTTATGGACTGTAATTTTTACGATCCATCACGGCAAGAAATGTAATAATACAATTTGTTACAATAATTTACGAGTATATCAGGCACAGTCGCTTCATACACGGTTTGGATGCTCCGCATCCCTTGTATCCTAGAGTCAAAAAGCTTTAGACTTTTTGTTTCTAGCTGAAAACAGCACCGCTGGAAATAAATTCGTCCTGTCCTTCAGAGACAATTCATAACACACACTACAACACTTTCGACAACTTTCTAACATATATGAATTGCGTAAACACACAAATACCAGCAACAGTGGATTCTATCGTTCGTTCCGTATCCACAACATTTGAAAGTACTCGACTTTCACGCATTCGCATTCAGTTCCGCCTGTCAAGGTCTTCGAACACTGTATACGCATTAGTTAACAGCACCCAACATACAAAAAACGTATTTAATGCTTAGGATATAATGCACAGAATAGCATGCATATTATAAAGAAAGCGGATTGGTTGTGTGACGCATTTTTGACAGTTTGACTCGTATACTTGAAGCCGAATTATTGAAACGTTGAATATCCTTCGATTATCTGTTTAATTCATCATTTAAATAAAAAATGAATACAGAAAATAACATGGATACTTCACCAACGCTGTAAACTAAAATAGTAAATTGTATAATTGAATCATTAGTTGGTATATACGTATTATCCAACATCCCTTTCTTCAGAAATCACCGACCGCCACATGTTTTTTTCATGTTATGGAAATCTAATTATAATGACTATTTAGTGAATCAAACCACATATCTAATAAGTAACTTAATATTCTTATAATATCTTAGGGTAAAGCAAGCAAAGAGCGCACACAGTCAAACGCACGCATCGGGGATTATATAAGATACTGATACTGGCCCCTATTATAATATCTGATTATCGTGAAACAATTTCGCCCACTACCAAAATCTTCAATGCGGAGAGAACAAAATATAAACAGGAAACGTTCTGAAGTACTTGCGAGTACTCCTTATAAAATACAATTAGAAGATAAGAAGAACGAAGTACAGAAGATGGAGAAAGGAGTAGAAAAATTACGAGCGAAAACAAAGAAAGTAGAGAAGAAACTAAGAACTGACACCGTAGGGCTTAGACGATCAAGCGAGCCAACAAATCATCCGTTGCGCTCTTTGTACAGATGTATACTTTGAGCCACCTGCAGTGAATTGTATCCAATGTTTAAGGTGTGAAGCATGGTGATACGATGAATACACTGACTGTATTGGTTTTGGAGCTTTTAATTGTGATTTATGTACGAATAATTATCATTGTAATGTATGTAGGTTTTTATTATTCCTTTAAATCAGAAGTTATGCACTACATTAGACTATTTTCAAACTATTACTTAGATATAACTTTTACACTGATTCAAAACAAATAAATTGAATGTTATTTGCTATAATTAAGATAGTACAGCCATTATAAGAAAGACCTCGACCGTTAAAATCATTTTCCGCATGCCACGTAATTGCCTTAATATGGAAAATTCTTGCATATATAAAACATTTTTTCTTATAGTATTGAAGCCAAGATTACGGAGACAAATCGGCACTAAGACGAATCAACAAAATATTAAAAATTAATAGTTATAAAACGTTAAATTTGCAGGACATATTATCCATTTTCCAAATTTTGAAAGCACTTTGTTTTAGTGAAAAAAACACAATTTTAAATAATATATTGTATTTACTTACACGCTTTGCGGCTTCAGCTACTATTTTTTTTTTTATCAAAAACGCAATAATTTCTTACTAAATTATATTTGCATCCATATTTGATCCTATTAATATGTATTTTTTATTGTTTTTATTTGCGTCATTCCGCCGTTCGATCCGGCTAGAGCGGACGTGTAATTTATCGCTCCCTTAATTTTTGGTTAAATACGTCGATAAGATATATTTTTACGCATATTTTAGCTATAATACGAAGTAATATTGTATTTATTCACTAATTAAATTGCATATTCCGTAAATTAGAAGGTTTTACACTGATTTTAAGGGAAAACAACGTTTTTTTTAACAAAGTAAACATGTTATGTACGTTATTTTGTATGTAAGTCGCAATTGTTTATATCGTATATACGTACCAGCGTTGTATTGTAAATATAGCTAAATACTACGTAATTATGGAACAAACAGCTCACAAAACGGTAACGTGGTATCAAACCACGTGGTTAAATCAAACTCTATAAATAAAATAATAAATTGAAACCGCCATTTTTAATGTAGAATATTGTGTAGCGTCAGTCTAAACATTGTGTAGGTACTGTGACTGATTTCAAAACATATTCATATAATTTGTGAATTAGGTAGGTACTTCAATAAATTATTTAATTTCCGATGGATTAATATTATTTTGTTCCATAATATTAATATCTAAAAACGCGGAAAAGACTCTAGATATGAGTTATTTTTGACACTTGTCTAGAATACGAAAAAATTAATTATTCTCGTCTCTTTCTATTCAAATCTTTCTCTCTCGCATGATTTTCGTAACAAATAACGTCATTTAGTATTTAAGTGACATTTATTATAATTTTTACTATTAGTTCCATCTTGATAGATTATGTAATTCGCGTAGAATTTCTGGAATTACAAACTGGAAAAATAAAAATACACCCTTAACATTCCAAGATTAAGAAATGTTGTTCAACTTATTGGATCTTTGATTGGTCACTTTAAATTTGAGTTTTTCGCGCAAGATGTTTACAAAACGTGAAAACCATTTTTACTTTCTGTCAAATTTAAAATGCATTTAACTATCGCACATTAAAATATCTGATGCCTGGGCGATAGCCTCCTCGTCAGCTGATATTTTGCAACCCCGACACGTGTCATGGTAAATTTGACAGTTTCAGATCCCCGGGGAGAATACCGCGTAATATTGAAAATAGTGTATTCCCAGGGTTGTCAAAAATAGGACAAATAAAAAATAGAGAACACCAAAAACAATTTGTGAATGTTTAAAAAATATATATATATAAATAAAATTAATATTTTTATTTATTTAAGATTTTTTATGATTACTTATTTGATGTTAAGTTATTCGTTGTCTTTTATTTCATCATAAAAGTTGGCTTAAAACAGATAAGATGAAACTGATGTAGATCTTCAGAGAAAAATCAATAAAAAGCATAAAAAATAAGCTTAAGGAGTATCATAAAATTAACAGACGCTACAAACGCTGTGAAAATAATATATAACTACGCTATTTTTAGCCAATGTATCAAATTTTATGTTATTTTTCATATAGACGAATTCTATATTTCATTTAGCATTTTTTTTTGATAGCAAAACTAACATATATCAAAATAGATAAAGAACAAAATATTTTGTTTAAAAACAGAACATGTTCTCTTAAAAATGAATTGTTGGTGACCCTATTTATTGGAGAAATATCTGACATTTCGCTACCCGCACCCTGTCCGCCTAGTCTGCCGCTAAATGAAAGAAAATATCTTTTAAATGCGGACAAAATTGGCATATTTGCACTATACTGTATATTGTGGCTTATTTTTTTATACATACATACATATACATATAGATACATTTTTTTTTGTACAAACTATAAGTTTATACAACGGTTTGGTATAAAAATATTTTTTGACACAATTTCAGTGACGATTTTACATTAAACTTATATCTATCCGTGCGTTCTACCTTTATTAATCTTCTACTTTGTTTATTTTTTCCAGTTTATGCTCCAATCAAAATAAATATATTACCAAAGGGAGATTGTTTTAAATGTTGCCCCATTGATGATGAAAAGGATATAAGATTTTTGCTTTATACGAGGTAATAATATTATTTGTTTAAAATATACAATAAATAATAGAAAAATATTTCAATATTCCATTAAAATTTGCGGTAAAAATATTGAGCGAGAAAAAAAAAAGCATTGCATCGGCCGGGAATCGAACCCGGGCCGCCCGCGTGGCAGGCGAGCATTCTACCACTGAACCACCGATGCTACACGAGACTTGTTAATTTAAACAATAACATTCAAATATAAAAGAGATGCAATAAAATAATACGACTTTCGCAATGCAATAATAATTATGTTTTTTTATTCTTTTAGGAATAATCCCACCGAGGCCGAACAATTATTTCCACACAGAAAACTATCCATCATCACTAATTTGAATGTAACTCGACATACAGTTATCTACTTACACGGATTCACAGAGGTCGCTCCAGGACAAAGTGGTTCGGATCTCAGAGATGGTATAATAAATAATATGTTTATTTCTTATCATTATTTTCTTAATATTATCTATACTATATACTATTCATTATTTTTGTTTCATTCGCCTTCAACTAATTTAAATAAATTTTTTCTGTCAACTCGCGCGCCTTTTTTGTGCAAACGGTGGCTGTTGGCTTCGCCATTATTTATTTACCAGTGACATCTGACGCGTGTTTCATTATTTAACCATACCGGGGGTGTTGGAATAAAATATTTTGTCTTCTAAAAACGGTAGCGTAGGTAATCTATGATGTAGAGTATTTTAGTGCGAAATATTAAATTACATTAGTTATCTTGATTTTAATAATTTGTTAGTGAGGTGTTCCTGTATTTATCGTATCGCCTTTTCTCGTCTCGTTAACGTTTCGTCAGGACGTAAAATACCTCAATTGGAGAGCTTTATCGGCCTCGTGAACCCAATCAGTGTCACCATCCAGTGTCGGGTATATTATTTACTGCGTGAAAATTAAATTCTTTTCAATATTGCGATTGAGTACCCGTTTATTTTATAAAATGTATCAAAATAAATAATTAATACTTTTAAAATTAGCAATATTAACATTGTGGTTAAAATTCATATTTTTTTTATTTATTATCTTTGTTTTATTAACCACTGAATTGAGTTTAAATACAATTGTCAATTTTGCATATAAACGGTGTCGGTCACAAATTAAATAATTTGGAATCGTTGGAGATAAATAAAGCGTGTAAAACTAATCAAATAAATTATAAACAACCAACTAAATTTAACTACGAGTCCCATTCTAAAATTTTTTCCTAAAAATTATTCGACTAAATTTGTATTAAGCAACAATTTGAGTTAGGTACTTAATTTATTTTTTAAATAATTGTTGTTTTTAAAATAGATTCTGGTGAAGAAACAATAATATATGTTTTTAGTTAGTTATGACATCCTGAAGAAGAAAATGGTATTTTTCGAAACCGGTAGATGTATTTAAACTCAATTCAGTGGTTAATAAAACAAAGATATTAAATAAAAAATATAAATAATTAATAACCACGATCAACTAAATTAAATGTTCTGATGGCGGAGAATTTTCAAAGATAAATATAGTTTAAATACGATTTGTACAGCGCCGACGCTTGACTTTAACTTTGACTAGTAACATAAGTGAAGTAGATGTTTTCAATTTTTGTAATCCCCATGTATCCAATAATAGCAGCTCAGAAAATTAAATTAAAAGTTATCCTCAAAACCCCAATCACAACGAACACTGACGAAATTTTTAATAAATTCGATGTCTTTGATATGAGACACATATATGCTAACACTATTCTTAAATACATATATAAATACAAACAGACACATTTTAAAACAACTCAAAATATAATTTCCACACGGACAAATACAAATAACCTACAAATCCCAAGAGCGCATACAACATATGGCCAAAGGAACTACAAATATTATGGACCGAAACTATTTAATAGAATGCTAAAAGATTTAAACCAATTGAACTGTCCCAAGAACATGAAACTGTATATTAAAACTCGGATTCGTAATATGGGTAGAGCCTAGTATTGGTGCACTCACCCAAACATATTGACTCATACCTATATTAATTATTGCTACAAAGTGATACAAAATTAATTTATAAACACCACTTTAAAATTGTTCTTCATATACACCTATTATATAGTAATAAATGTAGTTCTATCTACTACTTGTAATTCTAATTAATTGTACAATTGCCCATCTCCACACAGAATTTCTCTAGTGAGACGGACACAGTCCAAATAGATTTTTAACATTATATTATATAGCTACAACAAACACGTTAGAGGTGGTGTTTTGTTAGGCCGGCACTTTGAAATATGCCTAAGGGCGGCTTTTTACCAAAAGACGTTCTGGACACTAGTGTTGAATACAAATTACTGCTTTATGAGTAAATAACTATAATGTTATTATTGGATTTGCTTTCTTGGATTGTTTATACCTGAATCACTTTATTACACACTATTATAGTTTTACAACTTGGTATTTTTGTTTTCAATTTTTAAATATTTTTCGGCCACCCCTTTGATTTGGCCGCCACAGAGAGGCGCCCGCTCCGCCTGTGCGTAACGCCGGCGCCGGATTTGTGTTTATATTTTCCACAATAATTAGATATATTCCACGAAATACTGAAGGCACAGACTCGTAACATTTTGTCCAGTGGCGTAATGTCCAGTGGCCAATGCAATGCATTTGGGGCTTATAATATCCACGCCCTATAACAGTCATGATACAAGTAGGACCTATATGAAAGCTTTTGGTAATAAAACGGTCATAGGTAAGCGGTGAGTCCCCTCAATAGTTTTATCCAGCGCTAATGTGGGCTAATATTTTTGCGGGCACCACAAAAATAAAAAATGTACTATGAAATATGAAAAACCATTTTTCGAGCGTGTTACGAAAATATTATCGATGTATACAGTATACAATACATTGCTAAGGACTTATGATATACAGTACAGTGGGACCTCTCATAACGAGCACCTCCCATAACGAATAATTCGCATAACGAGCAAAATACATTGTGGAAAAAACGATCCCTTAACGAGTGACATTTCGCATAACGAGTGGGGAAGTCCCACCTTCACATCACTCACTTGTGAGCCGGGACTTTCGCGCGGGTGCGTCAGTCTCCGGTTAGCACTCGTTCCGCTAGCACGTTAGTGTCGCATGTGATCACACATTTTTCCGAACTTGTGTTCAGACATTATTTGCAATTTTTTTTGTGCAAAGTTTAATAATCCTTGCAAAAATGTCCCTGATGAAAAAGCCAAAGAGAATATAAAATAACTGTAGAAATGAGACATTGAAAAGCGAGAACGAGGCGTGAGCGTGGCTGATCTGGCGCGCACGCGCAATCGGTCTACATCAACGATTTGCACTATCTTGAGAACAAGGACAAAATTAAGAAGATAGACGCTTCAACGGGAGTGTCAAAAACGGTCACTTCTTCATTCAATTCTTGATGATGTTGAAAGGTTGCTTTACATATAGATAGACGAAAAGCAATTGTAAGGCGACATTATTAACGAAAACATTGGAAACATTCCCGGTTGTTACGCTTCTCAACAATTTATAAGTATGAACTTTAATTAGAATAAACGTTAAAAACATAAAAATAGATTTTTTTGGAATAATCGGAATAACGAGTAAGATTCTGAAAGGAATTAGTCTCGTTATAAGAGGTTCCACGGTATTTAATACGTTAGGGACCAGAATATCGCCACAAAAAGAAAATCATTGAAAAGTAAAGCAAGGATTTTTCAGTTGTGAGGGCATATGAATGCCTAAAAACACATTACCGTGACATTGTGAATATCACAGGAGACAAGAAATAAACTAGTATTCAATATTACTGTATCTTATATACACAGGGCCCTTTTTCCTTAATGCATTTGGGACCAATTTTTATTTATTGTTATTGGTGGGATAAGATCCCGTGGACTGTATCGATTATAATATTGATCAGTTGACACGACCCGAATTGGATTTATGAAGGAAAATAAAGGCAGGTGGATCTGGCCTACCGCGCTCTAATATCCTGGGTTGGACGTCGTTTTCACCTCCAGTTGACTAGCACATTCGTCATGCAGAACCGAGAGATCACTGCACTTACGGAACTGTTGAGAACACAGCTTCTTCTTGGTCGGAGAGTTACGCACGGCTGTCGGACGGCAAAAAGAAGGCAGAAGATCTTGACAGTTCGGTGTCAGAAAGCATTTTGTCCCCCCGTCGGCGAAATTCCTAAATCATTGATTGGCCAGAGCGGAACAGGTATATTGATGTATATATTAATATTTATTGGAAGGATAAATGCACAGGGAGTGGGTACTCGATTTGCATCAACAGTTATCGTGTTTAGTTTGTAGAACACCTTATTTATTTTTTTATGAAATTTAAAAAATCTAATTTTAATAAACATTTATATTGAGTTCTGCTAGTTTGCGTAAAGCATTATATAAATATTACAGATGTTTCTGCGGTTCTGTGTATAAACCACGTACAATCGACTTATTTGAATGATTTTAGTTACCCCTTCTTCTATAGGTGGTTCCGGTGAAGCCGATGTATATTAATATTATTTTTCTCAGAGGCACTTATTAAAAATGTCCTCATTTCTGTGTATAATATCTATGTTTACTAATAGTTTTATTGTTGTAAAATTGTATTTTAAGCTTAATTTTCAATTTTTCCCGTTTCTGTAAATGATTAGCTGAAATATTTTGTATATGCCTCTATTTATTTTGATTTTAACTACCGAGATTACTACATTTAGATTTTTTTTTTGTGTTGATTTTAGGGTTTTTGAACATATTAAGAAGTGAGGATAAGATAATTTTTTGTTGGCTATAAATTAAAATTATATTTGCATCGTTCGTTATTTTATAAATGTATAATTGTTCAAGCAAATTTAATCTAAAATCTTTGATTTCTATATGTAAAGGTGTCGGCTCGTTATTACCAAGGGGATATGGTTTTCATTCAATAGATGGGCTGCAAATTTATAATCTACATTTTTATTTTTATAGCAACACAACGCCCAATTTTTAGTTACGCCACTGCCTTTGTTTTAACTAAACCTCCTCCTCCTCAAAACTAACATTGATAAACTCTATGTATCACAAAAATTGAATTACCACATGTATAGAAACATCTATTTTAAACGGTTTTTGAACCACAGTATGGCTCACTGACACCGAGCTACGTTTCACTTTCCTTAAGGTATAAATACCGCGCAGGCCACTCACAGTTCGCGGCATATAATAACGTCTATGAAATCAGGCAATTGGAAAGTTTCAGGCTGCAAAAAGGGAAAAGTTTTAATGAAAAAGTGAAGTTCCGCGGGCGAACTTGTCGAGTGCATCGCCTGAGCTGGAGGGTCCGCTCAATAGGTAGGTACACCAGGGGCGTGCAGCTCATATATTCAAATGAACTGTGCAAAAATATTTGTGTTTATTTATCACGAGTATTATGAAAATATGTGAAGGATTTAATGATGTTACTAGATTACTAGATTAGTTTAAGGCTGTAAAAGTATTAACTCTTTGGGTAAATAAGACGTATTTTTTTACATGAATACATATTATATTGTCAGCAAATTTTCATTTCAATGGAGTCATATATTTAAAAAAAGTTGCAGATTAAAAAGTTGATTGAGTGACACCAAAATGCAAGTATTGAAACAGGGAATTTGCGTTAGTTCACGTCTATATATTTGGTAGTCTGTGTTTATACGTGACGATGAGAGTTATTGTTACTCTCGAAATTTGAATAGTGTAAATAAACTCAAGTAGAGTTATAACAGTGCTTTATTTATTCATCCATTTTGATGATCATTGTGAAACTACAAAGATTAAACCAATAATATTATTATATCTTATATACAATACATATGTCCTTCTATTTGGCTTTTTTAATTTTCCATTGAGACTCATCCTTTTTTAGTTACGTCATTAATTATGATTACGTAAACAGGAAACAATAAAACTTGTAATCAACGGTGTGTATAAGGTACAGGGTACACAACAAGCCCCACAGGGCAAACTCTGAGAGCAAACAAGGGTGCCGCCGGACACCGGTTAACTTGAACGCGCATTATACTTATATACGCACCGCTATTTATGTAGGTTAAGTTGGTATACGGCGACTGAGCACCGTCGGCGTACTGTGAAATAGGGATGGGTCCACACTGTACGAAGTACTTCAATGAACTAGTTCGTTACACTCACGCTTCGCAGTTCGCACGTTTTAAATCGTGCTGTCGCTTCAATAGTTCAATACTTCACACCATATTCACACACACTAGTAAATAACTTAGTCGCCTGCAATGAAGCTCTCACTCAGCAATGCACACAATTAACTACAAACTAAGTATCACATTACACATTTTGCTCTTCGCTTCGCAATTCAAACACTTCATTGAAGTATAGTTCAATAACGGTTTAAATAACTATTTAACCCACACTTCATTGAACTGTATGAAGTGCAAAGTAGCGGTAGGAACATACTTCGAATGAAGCGTTCATTTTGAACGCTTCAAGTTGGTGAACGTGTATTTTGTGAAGCGTTCATTACGAAATGAAGTTTTGTCCTTCGCTACTACGATCCACGAGCGAAAGTGATAATATTCAATGTTCGAATCCCGATAGCAACAACAATATTTTTTGATAAAATAGATTTTTTATGTATATCACAGATTTTGTATATAAAATCAATACATTAAATTAGTATTTAAAATATCACAGACCGTCTGTTCTGAATAATTACAACTTCACAATAAGAATGTGTTTTCCTTAATAATATATAAGTAGTATCAATGTGTCCAAAATTTAATAAAAATGAATTGTTAATTCTGGCGTCTCCTATCGGACTACTCAAAGGTATTAGAGATTTTGTAAAAATAAAGTAGACGGCTTTCGAATAATGGAACGATAGATGTATTAATTTGAAAAGTGTAACATATGGGTTCGAAAATTTGTCGTCAAAAGTACTGTGTACAAAAGTATAGTCGGTTAATGCAACTTCCCCAGATTGGAAGAGATCCAGGTTCGAATCCCGGTAGCAACAATTTTTCGATAAAATTGACTTTATATGTAAATCTTTCCAATTAATATATTTAATTAGTATTTAAAAGTGACAACTCTTCACTCATCTCAAACCGCCCAGACGTTGAATCGGGATCGATCAAGATCGGTTCTTCATATTCGCTGTCTCTGGTTAGAATTTTTTTCAAGGTAAATTTTTCTTTAAATTTTTTTTTAAGATGAATATTACATAAACATGTGCGAGGTATAACATTTAAAAAAAGTAACAGTACAGTAAGTTAACCATAAAAATATATTTTTCAATAAAGAAGTACAGTCCGGAAGAGGAAAAAAAAGCCAAATTTAATATATTGTAATTCAAAAGAGAGAAATAAAAACCGGAAAAAAATTTAATATTTTTATATGGAGAGATAAAACTCTTTTTTATATTCATATATTGGATATTACGGTATATTACAGTAGGTATAGATTTAGATTATAGTGTTATTAATGATATTATACAATCTTATATAATATATGTACTACAATATATTGTCACGCCGTGACCTTCATCCGCTGATGGAATCCGGTGCACAACGCCACCAGCTAAACTCAGTCTGTGGGTACCTAAGGGCTGGTGTGTGGGGGAGGTCTCAGACAATAATAACACTATAGTCACATTATTTACACTTTATTCACAGAACAGGGAAAAATTGTCTTTGTTACACGCACAGGGATTCCGATCTTTCTGTGGCCGGACCAAAGCATCATCTCGTCTTCTGAAGGTTTCCAGTGGACCTATCTTGACGTCAAAGCATGGACGGTGCTCGTCCCGCTTCCGTATTTGCTCGCAGCCTCCCGCTCGTTCCCGTGGAGAGTCCTTCTTTTATTAACATTCACGGGCAGAACGAGGCCCAAATATCTCTTGTTTCTGCCGTGAATGAAATACTACGCGAAGAGTCCTTCCTTCCTGGATGCCCACGGACAGAACAAGGCCCAAATATCTCTTGTTCTTCCGTGATTATAAAATTCAGTCTTATTTCTCGCCATTTCTCGATCTTTACACCGATACTCAGATCTCGGCGGAGCGCCGCATGGCGTCCGCCTCGACACACCTCTCTCCCCGGGCGCTCGTTACGAAGTCTACCTCCTTCCTCCGACCTCGCTCTATCGGCCGCGCCTGCTCGCGTTGGTAGATGTCGCCTCAGGTCTTCGCGCGTGATTTCAAATGTTACAATATGTTGTACATAGGATTATGAACTTTCGTTCAACCAACGTCTTTAGACAAAATGATTCCGTCGTTTATACGACCCTACCATGTATTTATTTGGAATTTTAGAGTACTATTAATGGTGATTTTAACGTTTAAGTTCTAACGTATAATAATACCTTCTTACTCATATAAAAATCAATATAAAAAATGTATGGACGTTTTTAAGAATACTTTTTATGACAGAACATTATTATTTTATTGTTTGAAAATCCTTCGCGTAGTAACTAAAGGAAATAATTATTTTTATTAAAGGCTAACGTAGGAAATAGTTCTGCCAATTGCTTTTTGTTTTTCCCAAATCAAAAACAAATTCATGCACCAAATGCACTTCGAACGCAAAAAACGACCATGAAATCAACACGTTAAAAACAGTAAGATAGTAAAATTAAACTAGTTTAAAAGTAGAGGATATTAATGTGAATAGCTACAATGCATCGAGTGTAGGTACTAGCGCTACGGCTGCAGTAGAGGGTTGTCGTGGTAGTTTTTAGAACTACGCCATTAAAGTTTCTATTGGTACACAGATGGCGCTAATTGTAATAAATCCGTAAATATACGTTCACGGTCCATATTATAGATTATTTCTTTTATATTTGTTTCCCAGAATTTTTAGTAATCCACAGCTTTTTTGCTTACACGCCCTGGATACTACGTTATATTTATTAATCTTGTGCTTATATCAATGTTTATTTTTACTTTTTTCTATGTTTTATATAATTTATTTCTATAGAATGCTCTGTTATTCCTCTGTTTTAAAGATAATTTAAAAAATATTTTACAAAATACATTATTTGTACATGATTGTATTATTATGTTAGAGCAATATAACATTTAAAAATTCAAAATTTGTACATGATTGTATTATGTTAGAGCAATATACTCGTAACATTTAAAAATTCAAAATTTGTACATGATTGTATTATGTTAGAGCAATATAATATTTAAAAATACAAAATGTGTACATGATTGTATTATGTTAGAGCAATATAACATTTAAAAATACAAAATTTGTACACGATTGTATTATTTTAGAGCAATATAACATTTAAAAATACAAAATTTGTACATGATTGTATTATGTTAGAGCAATATAACATTTAAAAATAAATTTGAAAGAAATATTTAAAAAATAAGCGTTGTTAACCCTACAAGTTTTCAAAGGGCAGTTTAGTAGTAAATTATACATTTTTAGCCACAAAAGAGGCTCACGGGCACGGCGCAGATAATTAAAATACTTATCAATGCCAGACATGTATAAATTGAAATAATTACGAACATAAATATTTTAAATATTAATTAGGTTCACTTTAATTACAAACCCATTACACGACTAGTCAAAAACTTATTACGTATCTATATAATTTATTTTTTGTTTCCGACTAAAAGCGCGGTGACTCCAGTAGCTCCGGGTGAAACAGCCACCTCGGGAGGCAGCAGAAATTAATTAAAGGTTTAAAAATAGACCGGGCTTGCTGAACCGTTTAAGTCAATATCCTGCCACTTTGTAGGGAACAATCGAGTTATTAAACTGAGCTTTCTGTATTATATTAATCATTTCTTTTTATATTGATTATGTATCGTTTACAGATTATCTTATTTATATACCAACTGTCTGAAGAGACATGAACCTATTGTCCCTGAAGTCGCGTCATTTTCAATGAACATTTGCAAAGATCTATACATTTTTGAAACAAACATACGAGGGCATGTCGGAAATTATCTACATTTTTCGTTCTACAATTTATTTACACGGACTTTACGGAAGCCGAGCTCGTCGTGAATGATTTGATGGGCAAAGATGAAACGAATTCACCGATGATTACTCGCCTATTCGCTAGAACCATCTCTCGAACTTGCTGAATCTTGTCTTCCGCGGTGGAGATTGACGGGCGTTCTGCTCCCTCTTCGTGCGTCACACTAGTCGGGTCACTTTTAAACATTTCGATAAACAAAAAAATAATAATTTACGTGATATAGCACTGCCCCCGTACTGTGAATATCATCCCCTTTCACACCCTCCGACAGGAGAAATCGGATCATTGCTCGTTGTTCTTTTTTGGTGCAAAATGCTAGCGAAACGGATATGTTTACACCGTAATAGCCGGAAGGCAAATTACGCGATCGGGATCAAATTTCGCACACGTGACCGCAGTTAAACCAACTCTAAGCACGCATTCGCAAAAGGCAGTATGACAATCTTGAAGGTGTGTTATGGAGTCAAAATAAATTATTGAATTTCCATAATCTCGGGTCTCGGGTCTTGGGCGCAGTGCAGCAGAAATCCGACGAATAAAATCGTTACAAAGAAAACTGATGCATCTGGTCGTCACTCGTCTTCGTGGAGCTGAAGAGCAAGCGGAAGACGGAAATATACATTGTTGAAATGTTACGCTGGAGACGAATGCCGAATATGCTGTGCACAGCAAAGCGAACTATCTCCTCCATTCTGGAAGGACATTCTCCGTGCTCGAGACGCATCCTCCAATTCTGTGTAAATATCGCCCGCTGAAAATATAACAATTCTGAGAGTAGCAGTGGTAATTGGCACGTCGGAGAGGAACAAGCCGAGGAGGCCACGACCTTCTCATTCAAATCGGCTCTTCAGACTGCACAATGCAGGGACGAGTGGAAAAGGATCGTCAAGAGGACGAAGCATGAAACTCGGGACATCTCGAGGGGGTCGCGATCCTCAATAATGAGTGGCATGACGAGAGATGACATTACTGTATTATATGAATAGTAGAATCCAGGAGTGGCAAATACATGTTGAACTTTGCATGCTAACACGCAATAGTTGGATTACAATGCCAGATATCTTAAATTGCATATATATATATATATATATATATATATATATATATATATACAAATGTAGTAATCTCGCTGCTGACAGTTTTCCTGTCCATTTATTTCTGTGAAGGTATTTTTTATATAATATTAAATAATCCAGATCAAAAACGAGAGATTCACGGAAGAAGACACGACAGTTTGCAATTATCCAGACACCATTCAGATATAAATTACGAATATATTGTGTGGAATAACATGGATCATAATATTAAACATAGTTTTTACTAAAAATGTGTAGTTATCTTATTTTATATATGTATTATACGTAGTTTGTTTATACTCTAATGTAAAAATATTTTGGCATACGAAAAAATTAACGTACCTTTTTGGATTTATTTTAATACCTTACACATATTTTTCTAGCCTACCTGGCCATCGGAGATTACAATATTATACTCATCGACTGGGGAGCTCTCATCGCCCTGCCTTGGTGAGTAGATTTGCGCCTTTATATTTCATTATCATTCTCAGCTTCCAGGGAAATGATCTGACCGTAGAAGCCTGCGGCGCGTATATTAGATTACTCGGCAAGCCATAAACCACGCGGACTCTTGTGTTTATAAATTACAGGTATCGTACAACACTGATAGGTATGGTATAGACTATATATAAATTAAGAAGCACTTACTCAGTAATGATTATATAAAGGTGTACTCGCGTATGTTACAGTGAATGTGTATTACAAGTGAAGTTATATTATCCTTAACGTTTCAGTGAAATCATATCCAAATAGATTATCACCGGAAGATTATACATTTCTACTAGCAAAAATATAATTTAACTGCTCTAAACTGTCAATTGTTGTTTTTGTCAATTAAAATACGAAAATGTATTCAATCTGAGTTATTTTGTCGTTTAGTTATCAAAATAGCGCTAATTAACTAATACGTGGACAATACAATTTTACCGATATGCTTTTTAAAGCATTTTAATGAAAGTTCTTAAACTAACAATAAGCAATAATAACGTAAAACACAGTTGTAGGGCGACACATCATCAGCTAAGACTAAAATGTTCCGACGTCAAACGGCATCAATGACAGAAACACATAACGCACGCGCGGCGTTTACCTACGTACGTATACCGGATCATCCGTTTGTGAACAAACATAGTTTTACTGATACTGAGCAGTGAAATTGTAAATCAATTATATGATATAATAATATTTTTATTTTTTTGGTTTATAGTACAGTACAGTGTGCTATTATATTGTTATAATCAGATAAAATTTTACTATATTATAGCAGGCAGTGACTTTCCAGTAAAGTAATAAACAAAGTGTAGTGTTCAATGTACAAATAAATATATATAAAGTGTAAATCGAGATGCGATTAGATAGCATATAAAATGTATGCATAAAGAATAAAACACAAATGCATTTAGATAGAATATAAATACAATGTTCAATGTTTATAAAAAAATATATATATTATATAACGAGTAAAACAGGATGCAATTAATAACACATAAATATAATGTAGAACTTAAAAGTAAATGCAATGTTCCATTTATAAAAAATTTAAAAACTAAGTAAAGTAAGAGTAAATAATAATCAAATATGAAGTAAGAGTGTGCAAAATAAGTAAATAACATACAAATATGAAGGAAACTTATGTAAAATTGTAATGCTCAATATAAAACGATTGAGCAAAGTCCAGTTAAAACAACTACAGAGAAGAGTAGAAAATATTCGATATATAGGTACTGTTGTAGCAGTTTTAATCTCAAGTTTGGACGTTTAAAAGTTCTTGGGCGTAATTTCTCCCCATTTCGTGGAGCCAAAACTGCACTTTTCTTGAAAAATATGTAAGACTGTGGTTGCAATTTTTCACGTCTTCATTTAGACTGTTGTGTATTTTTGGTGCTAGAAACAAATGTAATCTTTGTGCAAAAGTTTTGTTTATGATGCATTTTAACTAGATAAGTTAGTATTAATACTATTAGGCATATTATATTTATACTATAACTCCACTGATAATACACATTAACTATAACATATTTAGTAATTAGGTTAGAAGTTAGAAGAACTGTAACAAATTTAGTAATTAGGTTAGAAGTTAGAAGAACTGTAACATATTTGTAATTAGGTTAGAAGTTACTCGCGAGGAGTTTTAACAAAATGTCTCCTGACAAAATGCTGGCCTGCGAAATCGGCCTGCGTCTGAAAGGTATTGCTCACGAGGTTGTGCCCCACCTATCAGCGTGGATGCAAATCAAGCCAAGATGGAAACCAATATGGTCTCGCCACAAAGCTTCTGTGATAAAGAGGATATGGATTTCAACATGAAAAAAAAAACGTTCGCACGAAAGAAGCTCGCTTATTTCCTCTTCAATAGTCTTCCAAGAGTATTTTATTATACAAATTAAATAATCGATTTTCAGGCAACATTTTAAGAGTTATAAAAAATGTGCAATAATATTACAGATGGTTTTTATTTTAAGTCCTATGTACGTCTTTCGTTGACGTGTTTTGTTGAGTGACGTCATGACGTCATGAAACGAAACAACACAAATTTATGTAATTGTAAAATAAAGTTTTAAATAATACAATGCATATATTTTTCTTTTAAACAGATCAAAAATGATTTAATGCAGTGATTCAATTCAGTGTACACCCCCCTCGATAATGTAAACAATAATAATTATGTTTTTGTCTACTAGGTTCGTGGTGGCAATTTTCAAACAATTTTCCATTACTGTGATAGATGGATCTTTCTCCCCGCGGGATTGGTTCACCGCTTGAACCATCGCAGATCAGTCTTAGAATCATTTTTACAAGGGAAGCCATCTTGTTCAGAATCTATTTTATCTTTCTATTCAGGTACAGTGTATTGTTCATTATATTGCCAATTATTTAAGATGGTATTGATAGATAGGTTCAAATTGCGAAATACCACAGAACAAAAATGGTTTCATTCACTTTAGTACCTAATATAAAAATCGCGACGCTTTGTAGAGAATACGTAATCGAATTTCATATGACGTTGCTATTAAAAAAATAGTCTAGCAAGAGCCCCTTCATATGACGTAGTTCTGATTCAAACTGAAAGACTCCTGAAAGACAAAACACAAGCCTATTAAAAAAAATTGAACTAATTTTTTGCCGAATTGCCATAAATAACGTAGCCCCAAAGCAAACTCCCATTTAGACTATGACCCAACTGAACGCTACTAGATAATTAGAGTATAATTAACTACTGCATCATCCCGTTCTTCTAGGAGGATCAAGTTTCGAGAAGGCTCTTCCATTTTTCTCTATCTTGATGACAGTCAAGACGCAATGTTTTTTCATAAAGTAATTCTTGCTGTTTATACATTTTGATAATCTGAAAGATTAAAGTGTCTGTGCCACCCTAATTCAGATCTTTATATATGTAGATAGAAGTAGAGAGCTCCATGCCGAGGATATCCCTTTTTCACATTTTTTTATTTGTTATTTACAACGTATCAACGTATCATAGAGCTATATTATAAGTGATCTAACCCCGCGTAACACGTGAATATAAAAACAATAGTTAATTTATAATTTACCGCACCACATTAAATTATTGACAGAGTACGTTGCGTTACACAAATTAGGAGCAATATCGCTGAGAATTTTGGCAGTAAAGTAAAACAAATTTTAATTTAATTCTCACTGCGTACAACAAAACACATCATACTGTATTCCATATTATTTATTTGATCAATATTTTCTAAATATTACCGAGTCATTTCCTCTCCGCCGCCTGCAGCCGGCAGTGCAGTCGCCTATTTCAATCGCAGTAAAAACGACCACTTGTCTGTAATCAAATTTAGTGAACGTCTCTGATTCAATTTTCTGTCAGTAAGTCACCGACTGCGATGCAATGGTATTTTCCATAGAAATATTCAATATTTACGCCTTTTATTAGCTTATAGCCCATCAAATAATTTGGATTGGTTCGATAAAATAATAAAACGATCTCTCAATCTGTTAATAATAATAATAATAATAATAATAATAATAATAATATGTTTATTCCAGTGTGATCAGGTTTTTTATTTTTTAACTAATTAATTATTTATAATTAATTTAATTTAATTTTAGTTATTTATTTTTTCAAGGAAAATATTAATAAATAAATAAAAAATTAAAAAGTTAATAAAAAGTAAAAAGTTCACACAGTTTCACACGCACAAAATATAAATATTACATATATAACTACTTCAGTCACGGCCACTGTATATGTAGCTATTCTGTAGGCGCTGCCATTTTCTGGTCAGGGAACCAGCTTTCCACGAGAGCGCCGCTTGCACCAGAGAGTTGGTGCTGAGCTCCAGCCGCAGCTTTACGCCAGCAACTCGATGTCTCAGAAGCGGGACGAATCCATGTATACGGCCTTCGGTAAACATTGTAGATGCGCTGCAATAATGCGCCAATCCGAAAAGTATTCGGAGACGGTTATACGTCACTTGCTTGTATTTCGACCAGAGCTGAAAGGTGGACTCCTGATAAAATTTGAACTATTTTCGTTTTCGAAATTATGTAAAATATTGGTAGTGAAGATTCCATATGGAGAACGCACATTCAGATTACTTCGAACTAAGTTTGAGTGATGGTGGAACAGCCGATCTTTTTAACATTATTTGTTAATAAAAATAATTATTTGCTTTAATTATATTACGTAAAGGATTTTCAAACAGTAAAATAATCATATTCAATCATAGAGTGTTCTAAAAAACGTGCATCCTTTTTTTTATGTGTGAGAAGGTATTGTTTTAGATTAAAAATTAAACATTAACAACACTATGAATTGTACGCAAAAATTACAAATAAATAAATAATAGGGTCGTACAAACGAAGGATTCATTTTGTCTAAATACATTGGTTAAACTAAAGTTCATAATCCTGTGTCCAGTATATAGTAAATATATTATACATGATTGTATAATATAATTGGTAACAGCATAACCTAAACCTCTGTGGCCTGCAATAGGTATTACATATATTATACAATCATATATAATATATGTAATACAATATATGTACTTTCGTTTATCCGACGTCTTTAGACAAGATGAATCCGTCGTTTATACGACCCTATCATGTTTTTATATATAATTTCAGAGTACTATTAATAATGTTTTAAAAGTTTAAGTTTTAACGTAAAATAATACATTCTTACCCATATAAAAATATATAGACGTTTTTAAGAACACTTTCTATGATTAAACGTGATTCTTTTATTCTTTTTAAAACCTTCACGTAATAACTAAACGAAATATTTATTTTTATTAAAGGTTAACGTAGGAAATAGTTCTGCCAATTGCTTTTTGTTTTTCGCAAATCAAAAACCAATCCATGCACCAAATTTAAAGAACAATCATGAAATCAATACGTCAAAAACAGTAAGATAGTAAAATTCGCGAATTAGTAAAAAATGAATTCAGTAAATAACCATTTATATGACTTGAGTAATTCACTAGCTTAAAGACAGAATAACGCGAATAGCCCGATGCAACGAATACCAAAGAGCGCCATCATGGATACAGCGGTGAGTTGTCGTGGTAGTTTTTAGAACTAAGCGATTAAAGTCTCTACTGGTACACAGATGGCGTTAACTGTAAAATAATGTTTTCGTTCGTGTTAATCTAATTATTTAATTTATATTTGTGTCTCAGAATTTTTAGTAACGTACAGCTTTTTCGCTTGTATGCACTGCACGCCCCTGGTAAATTGTATCTTTAACGAACACGCACGCGATGTTTACACACAATCATTGCAATATTAATTGTACCTATACAACTGATTTTTTTTTTTGTATCATTTTGGGGACGTTTAGTATGTGTATATTTTGGTACACACGCGCGTCAAGTGCAAATACAATAATTGAGTTGCGAAGCTACAAATCCAATTTCGTCCGAAAATAGCCGGAATGACGAGCGCAATTCGATTAACCATCGGATGACGTATATACATTTACGACCAAACAGACTGCAGGCGTTCCGGGGTCCAAATTCTGAGGGGCTGGAGGTTCGGTGGAGAGTACCACCGGCCAGCCCTGCAGAGGCGACTATATGATGGTCTCGTAACTAAATTTTATCATTTCATATTGATGGGGTTTTTATTTTGCTGCTTTTCATACACACGTAATTCATATATAAAAATATTTATTTTCATATACTCAATGAAATTTTTGATCGCTTAATGATTGTGGTAGCTGAATATTTCCCATTAATATTGACGGGAAAATTAAAAGTTTATTTTATTAAACAAATTAGATGAATTAATTAGCAAGATATACAGAAAAATGTGTGTATCGAAAAATATTTTTTTTACCTGTAACTTTTGGTTTTTTTTCTTGTGTACCAGTCATTGCTCGAACAATATCGAATAATCAGTAACCCATCATGACAGAACACAATATTGTATACATACTCGAGTAAATATTGAGATTTTTAAATTACTGACTGAACGCCGCTGTTAAGCAAATAAAATCTACCAGAAAGATAACGATAACGATAAAAGGTGGACAATACCCAAAAAAAATGATATCATGTACGTAGTGAGATTTTGGAGGGATTATTTATTTTGAAATTCTGCCAAATAACGAGTCGATTACGTGAGACAGCAACTGGAGAGATATTTATAAAAATAAAAAAAAATTTCAAATGCATATGCATTTCCTTGTATGTTTTTAATGCATATGTTTTTAAGTCCTGGATATCCAGGACTTAAAAACAGCACAATTGTTTAAACAAACACAATCACAATTGCATTATAATTTTATTGACTAGATTACTATTTATATTGGTATTATATTATTTACTAAAATTTTGATATTTTCCCCTACTGTATTTGATAGACGCGGTACGTGTTAACCTTTACCATACCATGATATAAAATACTCGAACGCAGCCATGCTGTCAACTCGTGTTGCCGTAAATAATAATTTAAAAAAATGCTTTTATCAGTTTAAATGGCTTCAATGGCACAAATTTACTCTAAATACTGAGCATTCAATTTTGAAAAAATGATTAATAACATCATTTAAAGCATTCATTAAGTCTTATACGATATGTCCTTCTTTATTATATCACTTCATTTAATTAGTGAGAAAGAGACAATTATATTTGTATGTTTGTCGTTCTTTTCACTGTGAAAATAGTGTGTAATCTCTATCTTTCATATCACAAATTGTATTAATTTTCGTATTAATAATTGTTTTTGTACGATTCTCTTTTCATAATTGGTTTTTCACTAGTCATTCCTAAGCGCTAATATTTTCTTTAGAATTATCTAAAATATGAATTTTATTTGGCATGTATTTACCGAAATATTACAGGTTTAATTATGATGGTAGACCTGTGTTACTGCACGGTTTGGGAAGGGTTAAAGACACGATCGCATAATCATTTACAATAGATAGATGTGGAAATGTATTTTGGTGAATGAAACACCCCTGGAACCAGCGGCGTAACTATAAAAAAGCCAATGGACCCCAAAGTAAAATATAAGGGTCCCTGAATATATATTGTTTTATATAAGATACAAAAATATTATTATTAGTTGGTTTATTTCACATCATGAAAAAAATATAGGTGTGATTTTAAGCATACATATAAAGGAAAAACGCGGCTGAAAAAAAATCATTGTCTATTTTAACGAGGTACCACTGTATATACATTGATAATATTTTCACGCATTTTCGTAATACAAGTGAGAAATGATTTGAAAAATTTTATAACTGCATTTCGTACCGGTGGATGTCAAAATTATTAGTCCATATTAGCGCTGGCAAAAGTAACGATACTCGCAAAAGTATCAATACTAAAATTATTATATGGCGCGGAGCTCCGGGGCCCCTACCTAGCGTGGGTCGCAATTCACCGCACTGGCTGCATCGGCGTAGATACGCCACTGCCCGGAACGATGAATCACCAGTTAACCCAATTATTTGAATAATCAATTTTGACAGATTATCGTTGTGCACATTCTGTGAAATGTTATTACCGGATTGTGGTCGGCAGAAGCCAGTCAGTAATGGCAGTGGTAGGAGTATTGTATTAATAATCAAAATTTAATGTTCGGGTGTGTTCAAGTGCGGGTCAATAGTTTAAAACATCGAATAAAATAATAACAGGAGTAAGTCCTTAAAAACTCCCTCAGTGAAAATGTTCTATTCATTGATCCTGATGTTTTATTAATAAAACATATTAACTGAAACAATTAGGAAGATATCAAGGAGAATTTTTTTTTTTTGTAAACGATACATCTATTACAATACACTACTTACGGGGTACGCGGGTAAGCAGAGAGGATAGCGCACCACGCGCTTCTGTCCTGACACACAATTCTAGCCTCATCCACATTCATACATCTTATCATACAAGCTCGGCGATTATTGTGGCTTCTAACAGGACCATCTTCCAGTATCTGATTTATCTGGTTCTGCCAAGTCTTTTGCAGACGTTTTTTTATTTAAACACCGTGCCATCAATACTTGCGTCATATACCTTTCTTACCTCTCCTCATTTATCCGTTCCATATGACCAAACCACCTAAGTGATCCATTCTTAATCATACTCACTATGTTAAGATCAGATTTATATTCTTTCCTAATTTCTCATTTCGTTCCTCTTCTGCCAGCTCCAGGCCTTAGTGTCGGTATCAGGACTTCATTGTGAACCGCTAGTCTTGCCACGGTTGACAAGTTCCCATTAGTTATAATACCATTAAAAGTGCCGTTCACTTTATTTCCTGCAGTCACCCCCCTTTCGATGTCATTCTCAGTCTTTCCGTTTCTATCAAACATACTTCCCAAATACACAAACTCATCAAAAAACTTCCGAGTTCGTATCCCGTCGGTAACCCAATATTTTTCTGTATATATTTTTATTTGTTTTAAATATCATTGAACTGTGTTCTAAAATTACAACTTCACAATAAAATGTATTTTCGTTAAAAAAATATATATATTGTATCGAAGATTTTCCTCTCCGATCTGTCACGATTAAATTTTTAATTAACTTTTGTAATATGTAGGTAATTTCAGATATTAATCTCTAAAATATTCGTATAGTACAGCTTGGAAACTTTCGTCATACAGGCCATCCGTCTAGTCTGTCAGCAACCAGTCACTCAATTTGTCCTAACTTGTCATTATCCCTATTGGCTCGGCAATCCTAGGCCTTCTCGTGAATTCCCTTTCATTGATATTTTGACTTTCATTTTAGTGAGAGTATCGGATTCCTTTGGACCCCTTGCTCTTCCATCATGATGTATGCCTTATGGGCGCATTAGCAAAAATGGAGTGTGTTTATTATTATTATTACTGCAATGATGCAGGGGCTGCTAGCTGGGGCAGGAGATAACCTCTAAATGAGGACGGTTTTGGGACGTTTAAACACGACGCCAAACGGATTTTTTTAAAAATATTTATAAACATTGAGACGCAGTGACGTACGACTTTTCTCTTCACTTATGATACATTAATAATAACTTGTGTAATTCTTTAGATGATTTAAAAAAATAATTATACGCCTCAAAATATCGTTCTAATTTGTAATAAATAAATAAAAAGTTTTATATTATTATAAAAAAAAAGATAAAGCTATGAAACACTCACGTTTATTTATTTACTATCTTGTGTATATTTTTGAAGATTATTTAACGTGTCATGTGTGAGTGGTGTAAGAAGCTGTATGGGTCCACATCCGTATGTGTCGGGGTGGAATTCTGCGCCTCTCTCTCATCTCGGCACGTCCATTGGGAGTACGCCGTGCAGAGAAAGATTTTTCAAAGAGAAATTGCGAGTCTTAGAAACAGAAAACAAAAGTACTCCGAGAAACCAGATCAAACAAACCATTTCGGTCAATCAAATTATTCGAGTCAGAAATAAACAATGATGTGTATATATATATATATATATATATATATATATATATATATATACACACACATATATATATATATATATATATATATATATATATATATATATATATATATACATATATATAGGAGAGGGGTTTGGAACATTAGTGGCAGGACGAGGGGCATACTCGGGTATATATAAATTAACTTGTAATAACTGTCCCTCATTCTATATAGGCAAAACTGCTCGTAATATCAATATTCGTGTCAAAGAACATCTTAAATGTTTAAACAGTAATGGTTTCTCAGAATTTTCCAACCATATTATTGAAAAAGATCATTTTTTTAATATTAACACAGGAGTCAATAACCTCTATAAAAACGGGTTTGGCCTCCAGTTGGATGATTTAGAAGCCCTCGAGATAAAAAAAGGCAGTAAATAGTTGTACGCCAATTCTTAATAATCTAATTAATTTATCATTAGCCCCATATTAGGTATTTTTCCTTTAGAATCAATTTAATATCCATTAACACTGTATTTTCCCCTCCCTTAATGTTCTGTCTATCTGTATATGTATGCTGTCTCTCTCTTTCGCATGTAATCTTATATTCTGTCTCCCTTGATGTTCTATCTAACTGTTTATGTATTCTGTCATTTTATATTTTATCTCCCTCTTTATGTATATATAAGTGCAGTCTTTTTGTATTTATGATTAGTTTTAAATATGTCCTGATGAAGCTTGAGATAAGCGAAACCGGTTGACGTATAATAAACTTCGTGGTTTCATAGAAAGTGATTGTATTTTATTTAATCTTGAATCTTTGTGTTAACAAGACGTATTAATTTTAATTAATGCATATTATACATATTGTCAGTGTTTAAATTTTCGTTCCTGTCGAGTCATATTTAAAAAAAAAATCGCAGAGCTATTTGATTGCGTAAGTGGTACCAAGATGAAAATATTGGGACAATAAATTTACGTTAGTTCATGTCTATACATTTGGTGGTCTGTGGGTTGACTACTTATTAACAGACTTCTTAAAAATATAAATATTTAATATTGCTATGATTCAAACACTCAAAAGCACACTGGTGACACAGATATTTAAATTCGTTCATAGTATATATTTGAATATTTCTAAACAACGCGTCATCTGTTAATCAAACGTGGAATAAACTCTCGATTATTCGTGGTGGTAGTGAAAAAAATTAACCCGGATAAAAAAAATTTGAACAGTTTGACGTGGAACACCCCGTTCGCTTACATCAAAAAGTAAACAGCGAATCAAAGCGCGCCAAATGATGATTTGCAATTTCAACAGTTTAATTATTGTAAAGTAATTTATGATAATTCGCAATATCGTACTAAAACAAGTTTTCATTTATATTTTTTAATATTTAAAAGACTCCAAAATTGTTATATAAATCATTTAATATTTCTGGTTATTCAATTTTTCAATACATAATTGAGATTGAAATTGATATTGTTTAGATATTTTGGATAAACCTGTCTCATTTAGTACAGACTTCGGCCTAGTTAAGAAGACAGTGAACATCTTTTACATTATGTATCGGAAAGGCTAGATACATTTTTATTTTCATGGGAATTAGCGGAGGAAACAGGCTTATTTTCGATATACACTGTGCAGTAATAATATTTCACTAAACCTATTATTTTTAAACCATAATAATAACTTATTGATATTCTGAGGTCATTATGGATGTTTTGCAATCATGTTCAAAACCTTCAATTACGAATGAGAATGATCAGATGCTTCGTGTTCTCGATATTAAATGATAAGGTGATTTATTATAAAGCGTTTGAAATGTGGATCGACAGAAGAATTCTCAAAACAAGCTGGATGGGTAGAGTTACGGATGAATGAAGAATAATAAATATTTAAAACAATACAAATTTGAAAACTTCAATAAATCGTACATGTGTTGAAACATCCGGAGAAGTACGAGATCTTGCACGTCATAATGCAGGGTGAGATTGCTGTAAGTCGGGACCCTGGATGATTGATTTGACCCTGGTTTATTATGGACCGCTTTTCTTACCCTCTCCTCCGAACATCCTTCTTTGTAATTCTTTCAGTCCAGCTTATTCATTTCAACCCTCTCCAACATCAGTCGATAAAAACGACTATCTATCTCTATCAGTGGCGGTCGGTGACTTTTTGTTGAAGGGATGCTGGATAATAAGTTTATACCTAATATCAAATATGACCAAACCAAACTGTCAAAAATGCATCACTTCGTAATATGTAAGCTATTCTTTGCATTCTACCCATAAGCATTAAAGTCGTTTTTTGTACGTTGGATGCTGTTAATGAACGCGTATACAGTGTTCGAAGACCTTGACAGGAGGAACTGAATGGGCATGAGCGAAAGTCGAATACTTTCAAAGTTTGTGGATACGGAACGAATGGTAGAATCTATTGTTGCAGGTATCTGTGTGTTTACACAATTCGTACATGTTTGAAAGTTGAGAATTTATATGTATCTCGACCAGCTCCGTACGCGCGTCGTGTCGTAGTGTGTGTTATGAATGTTCTATAAAAAACAGGACAAATTTATATGCAGTAGTGCTGTTTTCGGTTAGAAACAAAAAGTCGATGTGGAGCATCCAAAGCATGTATGAAACGACCGCGCCTGCTATCCAAAAATTGTCGATGACGTCATATTCCCTGTAAGAGGAGTGATCAAAAATGATGTTTGCAAATTGTTTTTATTTGCCATTTATCATCATGACGTCATCATTTGGGATCATGATAGGTATATCTGATTTGATTGAACAGCATCGTATTGTAATGTTGCAGGTACATATCCGCAGTGCGCAACACGGCGCACGCCGGCCTCGTGCTGGCGCGCTTCGTGCGGTGGCTGGACGGGCTGGGCGCGAGCGCGCGCGCGCTGCACGTGGTCGGGTTTTCACTGGGCGCGGAGGCGGCCGGCCTGGCGGGCAAGGAGCTGTCCAGGAGCGGACTACGCCTCGGTAGAATTACCGGTAAACTGAACATTGCAGGCGAACCGACACTATATTTGTTTACGTGAATGCCTTCAATAGCTGGTTCCCAGGTTTCCGATTGGCAATAAGGGCGTATATGATACATGAACACATGTGATCGATCCGCCTGTCGTTTACCATTTTCTTGCATTCTCCAAAAAAAGGCGGCAATACCTACACACACACGCATGCACAATATTATCAACTAGGAAACCCAGTGGTGTCAATAGGACTAATAAAGCGCGTAAATAATATTTGTTTTGTACGATGAATGAACTGTCAAATATGAAAAGATTCAATAAGTATAGAACAAATATGAAATAAATCAATAAAATGAGTAAATAGCAACATAATACGTAAGTATTAAAATTAAATACACGCATGGGCATAAAAATAAATACATGTAATATTTATTTTGTTTAATTAAACTGTTTTCTGTAGGGATCTATAATTTTAACTCGATTTTTCTATGTAAAAATGTGGTTTTATGGTCCAAAAATGCGGTTATGTATTTATTATTATATATTACTGGAAGTATCTAGAAAGAATAAAAACACCCCAATTAACTATACTTTAAATAATTATTTAAATAAATTATATTTTAAATACTAATTAAATGTATTAATTAGACCGATATATAATAAAATCAACTTTATCGAAAAATATTGTTGTTGCGCAACCGGGATTCGAACCTACATTATCCAACTATGCTACAGCGACATTATTTTTGACGACAAATATTCGAACCTATATGTTGCACCTTTTTCAAATGAATATATTTATCGTTTCATTATTACATTTAATTAGTATTTAAAATATCACAGACCGTCTGTTCTGAATAATTACAACTTCATAATAAGAATATGTTCTCCTAATAATATATAAGTTGTATCAATGTGTCCAAAATTTAATAAAAATGAACGGTTAATTTTGGCGTCTGCTATCGGTTTACTCAAAGGTATTTGAGATTCCATAAAAACAAAGTAGAAAAAAAAAAGAAAGTAGTAGAAGTAGATGGCTCTTTCAAATAATGGAACGATAAATGTATTTTTTTGAAAAAGGTGTAACATATAGGTTCGAAAATTTGTTGTCAAAAATAATGTCGCTGCAGCATAGTTGGATAATGCATCTTCTCCGGTTTAGAAAGAGATCCAAGTTTGAATCTCGGTGGCGCAACAACAATATTTTTCGATAAAATTGATTTTATATGTATATCTTTATAATTAATACGTTTAATCAGTATTTAAAATATCACAGACCGTCTGTTCTGAATAATTACAACTTCACAATAAGAATGTGTTCTCCTAATAAATTATATTTGTTCAGAGACCCAGATTTGGGGTCGCGCCTAGGGCCCTAATTTTCCTAATTTGGTTCTATATGAAACAGAAATGAGAGAAGCCCGAAAGAAATAACGACATTATGTCAATAAGTATTTATTTCAGAAAAACAAAGAGTCCTCTTATTTGAATTCTGTTGACGACAGTGTTAGCAACCTTCTAACGTAATTGAATAAAAAATGGTATTTAGACCCTCTGCGAGAAATTACATCAAAATTAAATTATTATCCGAGTAGCGAAGAAACACTAAGACATTAAAAATGAGAGAATAATGGATAGTATAATGTGAGTCATATCAAAATATGAATTCATCGCGAGAGACGACTAAGTAAATCTGAATATCCATGCTAATAATAAATCTCTATATTTGAGTTCCTATAATGCGCCCACACACAAAGCCGTAGGATACTGCGTACGTGACATTTCGTGACCTTTCCCAAAGCTAAATGTCACGTAAATGTAACTGCCATCCCCTAACCTCGGAAAGGTCTACCCCAAATTCTGAAACATCGGTAGATTTTGGAAATGTTTTTTAACCGCCTTCTGTTTTTGCATAGTATCGCTCATTACCTGGCAGGCCAATGCGTCATAAAAGAGGGATACCTACTTGCTACCAACATTCAAAGATAAAATACCTAAAGACAAATATACAGGGTGTACCAACTGGAGCATTTTATTTTGCCGACTTTTCTGGATGGGATTTTGTCTGTTACTTTAAATTTGGATACTGAAAACTATTATTATAATTATTATCTAAGTCAATGTTCAAATACGGTGACCAGGCATAAATTTAGTGAAATTTTGAAAATAATCATTTCAGCGTCTACTTACTTACTTACTTAATTACCTACTTACCATCACGCCGTTTCTCCGCGGGGGTAGGAAAAATAAATAGAACGCCATGCCTTCTGTCCTGACACACAATTCTCGCCTCATCCACATTCACACATCTTCTCATACAAACTCGCCAGTTATTGTGGCTTCTAACAGAACCATCTTTCAGTATCTGGTTTGCCTGGTCGTACCAAGTCTTTCGCGGACGTCCTCTATTTCTGGTGTCATCAACACTTGCGTCATATATCTTTCTTAACATTCTCTTCTCAAATGACCAAACCACCTAAGTGAAATTTTTTAAATTTTACTCACTATATTAAGATCAACTTTACATTCTTTCCTTATTTCTTAATTCTTTACTCTGTCATAAATGGATCTCATTTTCACTATATTAAGTCTACTTTCGTTCCTCTTCTGCCAGCTCCTGGCCTCACTTCCATACATCAGTGTCGGTATTACACTAATATTGCCTCGGTTGCCCGGTTAAGTTCCCATTCCACTGAAAGCCCCGCTCACTTCGTTTCCTGCAGTCATCCTCCTTTTGATATCTTTCTCAGCGTTTACTGAGTGGTATTTGAAGAAACTGATTCAGTGACAAGTCGTCCAAGAACTCCATCAACTCGGTACGCTCGTTCATTGGAAAATATATCGCTGCTCGGCATCAAAGTGTTTCTGAAATGCCATCCAACATCGTTCACAAGGACTAGGCCAAGTTGATACAAGTTCTTCAACCTGCAGACGATGAACAGCGTCGTAATTACAGTAATCGGAAGTTAGAACGCGTTGAAAATGGCCATGAATTTTGGAAGAAAATTATTATAAGTGAACACTTATATCTTAGTGGCTTTGAAAATAAGCAAAACGATAATAAGAAGCTTCTACATCCTCAGCGAGTGACAATTATTATTACTATTTTCAAACTAAGCTGAATGCTTGTACTATGAAAATAGGACAAACTTACGAATCCTCGACCGCTAGATCACTAGGCGAGTGTCTTATCTACTAGACCAACAAGCGCGCCATGATTGGCCCATACTTTTTTGAGAACTCTCGAGGGAATGGTGTTACGGTCAGTGGTGTTGTTCAAAACATGATCGATAAGTTTTTCGACCCACAATTGGAAGATTTGGACCTATGTGGCATCTGGTTTCAACAATTTGAACAGGCATTTTGAAAATAATGTTTCCGGGTTTCTGACTTCCAAGTTTGCCGGATTTAACTCAATTAGACTACATATATTTATGGAGTTTTTTGAATGAGAGGATCTATACAAATAAGCCACAGATTCTAGAAGGTGTCGCTGCTATACACGTTTAAATATGCGAAAATGTCACACGCAATGTGGTCAAAAGGGCGCACATAAATTATATAAAGTTCCACACACAATTGCCAGATCCAAAAATATAACATACTTAACACAATTGTTTCATTTTTAGACTAAGTATTCAAAACCAAAATCTACCTTTTTTCATTGGTATTTAATTATTATCGTCGAGAGACTACAACTATAAATACCCTGTGTTTCTGTATGTGGAGAAAGCTACCATTCCTACTGTGACTCATACACACACACACACACACACACACGAGCGCGCGTGTACAGTATTCCTCCAAGACTCACCCTCAGATGAACCTTCATCTGGTGTCACCCTCATCTTCAGATGTCTGATCCTGGCCGTAAGAATGTGCTCGTTAAGGGTATGTTACTAAATATAGCTCGGGTATGTTTTGACTTCTTTATTCTGTGAACACGTTTTGGATGAAAATCATTTAAAACCTATATAATTTATTAAGTGTGTTGATTTCTGACACGCTAATGATCCGGAGTGAGACGCGATGAGATACATCTCAGAGATTGTATTGAGATAAATGAACATGTGATGAGGATTAGATCTGGGGATAAACTCATATATCAGTTTGATATTGGTAGATAAATAGTAGAGACAAAAACTGAAACTCGACGCGTACCTGAAAACGTCACCTAGAACCATATATATACCTACATCTATTTATTCTGAAACAAATAGAAGATATTTTTTTTGTATTTGTATTTTTTTACTAATCTCTAAGACCTGGTGTGTGCGTGATAGACTATAAAAGCCGAGAGTTGTCTCCGAAGAATCTCACGGGAGCATAAACCTTATCTTAGAGATTATCTCGAGTCAAAAATATCATAAAAATTTCATCCACATTCACGGGCCGTAAAAATTATTATTTCATTCAAAAATTATTTTAGCAGTATTTCCAATAGGTCCAAGAACACACAATTACTGAATTTTTATTATTATAATATGGAATATATTTTATCGGAGTGTAATAAATAAATTGCATCACAAACCTGTGTTAAAAATGTAACGTTAGAAATAGCGTGTTCGAAAAGTTCGTAACATTTTGTACATATTTCGTCTTAATATCTTTATAGACACCAATAACGAAAAAACAGGTTTGGTATGACACATGTGACTGAGACACGCGACATTTTTTATATGATTTTACTAAATTCTTAAAATAATAAAAAATAAAAACTGTAAAGCGCCAGATACCAGTAACTATGGAAGGTAAAAAAAGGGGAGGCTCTATATTCAACACTGGACGCAGATCTTCAAAAAAAATAAGATTAGAAAACGCATTAAATGTCTCAGACACACGTGGAAAACGGTTTGTCTCGTATCATATTTGTTTTTTTAACTTTTCTCAGTCAGTTTATGTTCAATATTTCAATTTAACTGTAATTGATAAACGCGTAACGTTTCTTCTTTTCCTGTCATTTTTGTGGCTTTCTCAAAGAGTATTAGCGCAATTTCGCAATGTATGACGGATAAATTGCTACTTCACATTTTACATTTATTTTTAATTTTTAATATATTTTGATACGCTGACGCTGTGAATTTTTCTTTTCTTTGTGTATTACACTTCTGTTGTAATTTTTTGTTATTCTACGAATTCTGTTAATGCCTGAATAGGGCGGGCGTGTATAATAATAAATAAATAAATAAATATACATCTTGCACATCTGCATTGCACGCTTTGCGCTATCGTCTCTATCTGTAAACGGTATTTTCAATGTGCAGATTGTGCGGTGCCGCTCACAAAGGAACAAAGAATCGCTGTACCCTTTGTGTACCCGATCTACGCCGGGATGGATTTACCGCTGAACTGTTTATCCCGGCCAGCAGCTGGCCGTGTGCACTGTGCACTATACACTATACACGAGCTGCTACGTAGCTGTTCAGTGGCGGAACTAACGCCCGAGGGGCCGCCCGGGGGCTTGGCCCCTCGGTATCCTGAAAAATATATCCAAGTTTAACCTGAAAACCAAACCAATAAAAAAATGACGTCATATCTTTATCAAACGCCGACACCACTTCAACTAATGAATTTTATTCAAAAAATCACAGACGACCATATAGACATGAACTAACGCAAATTTCTCAATATTTTCATTTTGGTGACCCCCTAAATAGCTCCGCGACTATTTATAAAAAAAATTTGGAACGAAAATTTAAATACTGCATGAATGTCAAAAATATATCTTAAAAATGTTCTTAGGTTTTCACGGCCGTTCAGAATCATCTGTGTATAGTTTTCAGGGTTAATCTGCCGAGTATATCTGACCTTTCTGGCCGATGTCGTCCCATCATCAGCCCTGATGATGGACCCTCCAATGGGATCCGATGAAAACGTGTCTTGTTTACACATGGATTTAATTTTCATAAAGTAAATACTTTTACTGTTGCATAAATGTGTATCGGATTTATGTTTCCACCAAGAATGTGTGTAGAATGTCTTTCATCCCGCAACTAGTATTTCAAACCCCTCTCCTATATATACACTTTATTTCATGTCTATTCATTTGCTGGTCTGTGCTCCGTATGTAATCCAATTCATAATACACAGCGCTGATTGAATAGAAAAATGGATGGCTTTTAAAAATGTAATAATAGATGTATCAATTATAAATAACTACAGAATAGAAGTACAATATTTGTCGATAATATAATTACTTAATATAGCGAATTTGGGTAACGCATTTCCACGTATAGGAAAAGGTCCAGATTCGAATCCCGGTAGCAACTAAATATTGTTTCAACAAATAGATTTTATCTGTATATATTTATCTCTAGTTAATTAATTTAATTTGTATTAAAAATATGACAGAACTATGTTCTGAAATTGCAACACAAATGTGTTTTTTCATTAAAATGTAGTTTGCTTAAAGAATAAGGAAGAGTTCTCAGTTACAGTTGAGTCGCAAGTTTAACTTTTTATACTTTATAGTGTTTTATAGGTTAATATAAAATATGATTACCTAAAAAAAAACTTAATATCGAAACATAAAAATTGCGGAACGAGTTTTTGGAAGAAGGTTATAGACCCGGCAATTTGTTGGTACGCTACTGGATGCGTTATTCCGTTTCAGCTTCTATATTGTGTGCTTCATCAGACTTTTTAACTGCCAAAATCAATCCACCAACCCCTGACACGCGATCACCCAATCGCACCATGTTTTAATTTGATGATTGGACGTCAATGGGGTGTAATTAATCGGGTCCCATTGTTTGTTTTATCGATTTCTACCCCTGGTTCCTTCCGTGTTGCCTTGCCAAAAGAATTCACACCTCTCGGGGGTGAGCCGCCAAACTATCAATAGAGGGTTTGCTGCCGGGAAAGTTATACAATTGGTTTTGTAGCAAAATTGTCACATAAATAACACAGATTTATTTGCGTTATTATACTGACAAAAACAATAAAGCCATATTTAATTACGATTGAATAATAATGATTTTTAATAAGTCATCTACATTTTTAAAGATACCAACGTCCCTTAATTAAATTTTCAAAATTAAATTAGGGAATTCTTCATATTACACATTCTTATATATCTTCACAAGGTCGAACAAACATATCATAATTACTCTTTTATATAATTATATAATTAAAAGTTTAAAACTTTTAAATAATATCAGTCTGGCGTATTATTCCTATAATTCAATGTATACAAAGTTTTCCCGGAGATAAGTCTTCACCTAGTAGGGCAGACATGGGATTTAATAAAATAAAAATATATTTATATATATAGTGTAAGAGAAATTAGAAGAAGAAAAAATATGCGGTGAAATTAAACATCACTAGAATCTTACAAATTAGAAATGGCGTATAAACTCATTGAGAAAAAAAATAAAAACAGGTTTTATAGAAAAAGAAGAGAAAGGGAGAAAGACAAAAATCAAGTACATATAGTAATACCCCGCTAATATGTCGTGATAGAGACCAGACCATTGCCGCACTAAGAAAATTGCCATAATGCGAAGTAAGGAATTTTTTTCAGTTGGAAGTGCATATAAACGCATAAAAACACTTTCGCTAGCACTTATAGCGTATTTATGCCATAATATGCTTAAGTCTTTAAAACCTCTGAGAAAGTAAAATTATTTAGGTAATCAGTAAATGTATTACTGTACAACATTCCCTCTATAGGCCCGCATCAACGGAAAGACGTTTAGAGATTTAATTCAAATTATCAGCAATACGCCTGTGAAAAAAAAATCACAACGCTAGTGTTATGTAGATTGCGAATATCGTAGGCGCAGGCTATTTATATATAATAAAATAGGTATCTTCGCATGTAAAATCACGAAACCATGAAAAATATAAGATTTTATCTGCTTTACTTAATTCGTCCGGCGTCCGTCATTCTTTTAACGTAAAATAATATTTTGGTCCCCGTGGTTTCATGTTAAACGATTTCCACTGTAAGGTTTGTAGTCGTGTATAGGTGATCAGTCCATTTTAGTTTATTGTCGATAATTTTGTCCAGATACTATATTGGTTATTGAGTAGTCTTGTATTAAATTGATATCTTTGATCTCAGCCAACATTGTGATTTAATTTCAAACTGACAAAGTAAATTATACAATATGAGATTGAAGCTATATTTTAATGTTAATTCTATCTTCCCACGAGCAGGGTTAGATCCGGCATTTCCTCTCTACAATCTGATGGGCAGCATGGGCCGGCTGAGCTCAGGAGACGCCGTCTTCGTTGACGTCATCCACACCAACTCGGGGGTATTCGGATACCCCACTCCGATAGGGGACGTGGACTTCTACCCCAATTGGGGCTCCCCCATTCAGCCGGGCTGCTTGCCGCAAGACGTCATTCGGAGAAGGATTTTGGAGCAATTAAGTAAATATAGTTTTGTTCTATTAATATACAATAATATATTCTATTAATAAATAAATAAAACTCGTCTAGTTCAGTGAGTTCTCAAGTATTTTGCTTATCTCGTACTGGCCTAACAAATTTCCAATCCTCACTTAACGACCAGGTTCTGTTCCACCGACCTAATTGTAAAGCGAAGTGATCGGTAAACGTCTTGCGATCGATCGACACGATGTGTGAACATTGACTCACTGACTGAATTCTCCCTGACGTCACTAACATCGACGTTCGACACCCGCTCACTTGGCGCTAGAGGTAGACGAAGCGACACATCTTATAATATTAAGTAACGAGGATGATGGAACCGTGTTGAGCACATCATTTGTTCTGTTTTGATGACCTCGAGAAGGAAAAAAAATCACTGGTGTAACGTGTAACTATTTAAACAAATTGAATACTTTTAATAATTCATCTACTTTGTTCATCACATCCGACAAAGCAAACGAAGAAAAGCACGCGTTGGCGCGCTACCTGTTCTGACGCACGAGTGTGAATCGTAGTTAGTCAGCGATCGTGACTTCTATGAGTGGACACTCGCGGACGCCACGATACCAATTTTATTATGAATTGCAAGTGTAACCATTTTTATAATATTTAAACACGTCAAAATATCGACCGACATTAATGAAAAACACGACGAACCTTTTTAAAGTCGGCCCGAAGTAGCTCTACTCGTGCAGCTCGCACGTAAAATACGTATTTTTCGCCTCAATTCTGTTTTATCAATTCTTCGATCGTGTCTGTCTTTCCGGAAATTGTCCCCGAAGACATAAATCGAATGGAGACATAAATCAGGTGATCCGGGAAGCCGTAAGCTGATCCTCGTAGTTCAATATTCATGTCTGCAACTATTTCTTGTACAATTGATTCGAACGTAAAGAAATTCTCCGTTTTCGTACATCTCAATAACATAAAAATGATATATTTTATATACAATATTTTTTTTTAGAATTAGATATATTTTTTTACCATTCAGGTATATTTTTAATCATTCCTCTTCTTCTTAAATATAATATAAATCGAGCCTTAGCCTCAAAAACACTTAAACACAAAGGAAAGTAATATATGACTTCACTCCGAAGTAATATATTAGTTTCCTTTTAAATTTGCGTACAATGAAGAAAGCGTTATACACATACATTATATTTATGTCCTATTCTCCGATACTTCTAGAATATGCCAAGAGGTCCTTGAGGCGGCGCCTTCAATAATAATTAAAATTTTCGCAATTTTTAACGAAAATGAGGTTTTTTATTATTCATTTGTTTATTTGACTTTTTTTAAATTATTACTTAGATATGAGCTTTATAATCATTTAAAACTAATAAACTGAATGTTATCTGCCATAATTAAGACATTACAAGCATTATAAGAAAGACTGCGACCATTTAATGCATTTTCCGCGTGCTACAAAATTATCTTATTTTTGGTAAATTATTGCATAAACGAAATATATTTTCTTATAATCTTGGAATCAAGAATACAGAGACTAATCTCAATTGAGACAAATTAACAAAATGTGAAAAATTAATAGTTATAAACCATTCAATTTGCAGGACTTATTAACAATTTTCGGCGTTCTTAAAATACATTGTTTTAGTGAAAACGTACGTTTTTAAATAAAATGTTTTATTTACTCACATGCTTTGAGGCTTCAGTTACTATTCAAAACCAATTTTTATATCAAAAACACAATAATCAGTTTTATTTTATTTTAGTGTACTGAGGGATTTTGACAGTTTATAAACTTAATTTAATAATTAACATAATAAATATTGAACACGTGATACTATTTATGAAAATCCACAGAAATGTTTATGTGCAGAAGATAAATAAAAAGATAGAAAAGAGGGAGAAAGGGTGTTGAGGTTGCAACTATTGTTGCGGTAAAGGTAGAACAAGACTTCTTTGTAGGTAGAACGATTAGTCAAAATTGAGATTGAGGTGGTTCATAAAAAGAACCCTTTAAGCGCAGTAAGGCTAATAATGTTGAACAAGTCAATTTCTGTCAATTTCTCATTATGGTATTTGCGTGACCGGTAAATGAATGAATTTTATATGTAAGATGTTCTACTTCTGGGAATGTGGTAGAGTACGGATTGCCGGGTTGATCTAGATGCCACATGGAGAGATATTAATTCCAATCGGTTGGGACAACCAATGTGGCCTTGCAGTAGTTTAAAAAGAAGTATTAAGTCAGCGCGTGTTCGTCGATGTTCTAGGGTCTTCACATTGTGGAAGTTTGCTGCATCTAAATAGGAGCCGAATGATAGATTAGATCTAACATTCAGATGTCGAATAAACCTATTTTGTATTCGTTCTAATCTCGCAATGTATTTAATCTGCTATGGGTTCCAGATTTGAGAAGCGTACTCTAAGTGACTACGAACGAATGCGTAGTACAGTATTTTGAAGCAGTATGGATTTTGGAAGTGTTTGCAGGTTCGAAGTATGAATCCTAGCATTCTATAGGTCATGGAGGTAATTTTTGAAAGTAAGTTTGCTATCGAGGATTATTCCTGGGTCTTTAACATCGCTTTTATTTTCTAACAGAGTGCTGTCTATTGTGTAAGTAAAATTAATATTGTTCAATTTTCTTGAGAATGTTATTTGAAAACACTTTTTAGCATTCAGGAGGAGTTTGTTCACCTCACAGTAGGCTGCAACGCGGGTGATGTCATTTTGAATTTTATGGCAGTCATCTATTTTAAATAATATATTTTCAGTCTTATAAAAGACTATAATTTTAATTGTCCATCGAATTTCGGTCTATACACATTTTTATTTATTAATATGAAAAACTTGAATAAATCCATCATAAGGCTGTAGACACGAGTTATGTTTGACACTTGTATCGAATGCGAGAAAATCAACAATTTTATCGTGGTCTCCTTCTATTCAAACCTTCCTCTTTCGCATGATTTACGTAACGAATAACGTCATTAATTATTTATCTGACACTTATGAGAATTTAACTATTAACCCCGTCATAATTCGTGTATAATTTCTCGAATTTCAAACTGGAAAAATGAAAGTTCTCCCTTAATAACGTGTTCAAAAAATCTATCTCAAGTATGTTTTTAGGCGTTTACTCACAACTGATTTTTTTTACCCCATAACGACTTACTACTGTATAAATCGACAATGTTTTTACATGTTTTTGCAACACACATGAAAAATTATTAGTTCAATTGTATAATTCTGTGTTTAACCATGGTGTATTTCAAAAATTAATGGTCCACATTTGCAAAATTGCAAATATATGGATACTAAAAGTTTTGTAGGGCGCGGACCCTTTGAGCCCCTATCTGACGTGGACCCCAGTGCATCGCATTGACATTGTTACGGCACTGGTTGTATTATCGACATTTATTATGATGAATAATTAGATAAAATACTTTGTTTAAACCACTATTTATTGATAATTCAACATGTTTCTATACCTATGCTATCTTCTTCAGGAAACAACGTTCAAATATTGAAATTAAAAATACAAGCATAGATAAAAACAAAACTATAAAGTGGTGAATAAGTAAGAACTAATATATAAAACAAATTTAAAATGTGTATATTTGCAAAGAGGATTTGGTTATTTTTAATATTTAGCTTTTTGTTCGTTTCCAAAAGTTGATTGGAAAATTCTGAATTAGGCAAACTCTACTTCCATTACATTACATGTGCTCCCCTTAATTCTAATATCAAAATTTGTATAGTTTTGTTTTTATCTATGTTTGTATTTTTAATATCAGTATACATTTTTTCCTGAAGAAGATACCATAGGCATCGAAACATGTTGAATTATCAATAAATAGTGGTTTTAACAAAGTATTTTGTCTAATTATTTATGTGAAATGAGGCCACAAAGTAATTTTGCTAATATTTAAGAAGAATATTATGATATTATATTTACTGCTGTCAACATAATCCGGTGTAGTTTTCTCGCTATCAAAAGAGTATTCTTAGGAGAACACATTATTATTGTAAAGTTGTATCAATGTGTCGAAAATTTAATAAAAAATGAATTAATAATTCTGGTGTCTCTGGTTCTGGTGTCTGGTGGTGTAGATGGCTCTTTCAAATAATGGAACGATTAAATGTATTAATATTAAAAAGGTTCGAAAATTTGTCACTAAAAATATCGTCGCTTTAGCATAGTTGAATAATGCACCTTCTCCGGTTTGGAAAGAGATCAAGGTTCGAATTCCGGTGGCGCAACAATAATATTTTTCGATAAAATTGATTTTATATGTTTATTTTTCTAATTAATATATTTAAAAGAGCGTTCATTCAACGCGGTTGTATGTTTCTATCTCCCTCGTTATTTATAATATAAGTGGTCCGCAGTTACAATTTTAAAACAATTTCAATCGTTTCGGTTCAATTGTGGAAATTAAACTGAAGTGCGATGTTCCGTTTTCATCCCCGTCGTCTCTGGGGTGCAGTTTCTAGTTAAACTTTTGTGGGGGAAATCATTGAACGCTGTTAACACGGCGCAAATTAATTCACACTCAATAAGATTTATTTTTAACATCCCCTACGGTTGATTTAATTAAACGGTATATTAATCCACGAGTTTAATTTTAAATTTGGTGAGCTTCACCCGCTGACCGCGTACATTTTAATGTCAACATTCGAAATGGTTGTATAGTTCAGTTGCGGCGCTCGACGCGATCGTGTGGCCAGTGGCGTAGTGACACATTTCCCGACTCCCGGGCATGCGCGTACACCGAGCCCCGATCACTGTTTCACATTTTTAAAATTTAACAAATATTAATTACTAGAGAATTATTTACATTGTGTTCATTTTTATTATCATATTTCAACATTTGACCATTCTATTAAATGAATGCCGTCCTGAATAAAATGATGACGTCCTATAACGGTTGGACAATCATTAATACTATTTAATGTAATTACTGAGTAGTATATGGTTGGACAATCATTAATACTATTTAATGTAATTACTGAGTAGTATACGGTTGGACAATCATTAATACTATTTAATGTAATCACTGAGTAGTATACGGTTGGTCAATCATTAATACTATTTAATGTAATTACTGAGTAGTATACGGTTGGACAATCATTAATACTATTTAATGTAATTACTGAGTAGTATACGGTTGGACAATCATTAATACTATTTAATGTAATTACTGAGTAGTATACGGTTGGACAATCATTAATACTATTTAATGTAATTACTGAGTAGTATACGGTTGGACAATCATTAATACTATTTAATTTAATTGCTGAGTAGCTTGTTGGTGTAGTGGTCAAGGCGTTGGCCTAGTGATCTAGTGGTCGGGGGTTCGCGCCTCGTTCCAGGACACCAGCAAGTTAGTCCTATTTTCATAGCGCAAGCATTTAGCTTAGTTTGAAAACAGTGAGAATATTGATGTGACATGTATTCCGTGTATGCATCTCTATTTACAAAAAAAAAAAATTGTATACTCAGTGCACTAGGCATGGACTCAGGGTTATGCTGCTAATATTGATGGGTTGAGGTTGTCAGAGGTTGTATTCATCGTTCACTCTTTCAGAAATGTGTTTTAATGTTAATTGTTTAATTTTAAATGTTAATGTTTAAATTCTTGGGAAATTTTTCAATTTATTAATTAAATGAACTAAAACATGTTACATTGTAAAATAAAACCACCTTTAAAATGTATTGGAATATATAGTTAAGTCCGCTTCAAAACACACTTGCGCCGTTTTGGAACACGTCTGTTAAAAGGAAGACGTGTATTCAGCACATCGGGAGGTGCAAGAGTTGCGTTAAGTTCGTATACGCCTGGGATTAATTTTGTGAAAAACACATGCACAGCTTTATTTGTCAATTCTTCCGCTAGTTATACATACGGTTTTATTTAATATGTTAACATGGGAATTAAATTATTTTCGTGTTGATCTAAAGGGTGTCCAGCAGAAAATTTTAAAGTTTAATATTTAAAAAAAAACTGTAATGTTCTTCTCATATTTCATTTATACAAAATAGAGTTTAACGATGCGGATTTTACGTTTTATAAATAATATCGTCTAAACACGGTCCATTTCTCTCAAGACGTTCTTGCTATCGGACTCTTAAATTTGCGAACATTAGCAAAGCATTGGTTCAATGGCAGCAACTTCACGGCGGATATTTTCTTGTAGGGCCTGAATTGTTCTAGGATTCTTGCTGTAAACTCTCGACTTAAGGTATCCCCACAAAAAAAGTCGCACGGTGTAAGGTGGTGCCGAGGTGCCCAGGGTATGTCTCCGTACTTGCTTCCCTCAGCTTCTCCATTGAAACTCTAGCTGTGTTTGGAGTGGCCCCGTCTTGCAGAAGTTGTGATCTGTTCTTGAAAACAGCTGCAGTTGCGGCACCAAAAACTCGTCGATCATTCGGCAATACACGTCAGCAGTGAATATCTCTCGCTGGTTAAAAATATAAGGGCCAATTATCCCTCGGGCAGAAATTACACAACACACTTTCGTTTTTGGATTATGCAAACGTTTTTGATGGCATTCCCTCGGGTTGTCGGGGCACCAGTATCTCATGTTCTGTTTATTAACATAGTCATCGATATGAAAATGTGCTTCGTCGGTGAACAATACGTTTCCAAGCGTTAGTGCTGTTCCAGAACGTTCCAGTATCGTTCTCGCTAAGGTTCCACGTAAAGAATAGTCAGTTTCGCTGAGAAACTGGACGATTTGCAGTTCGTATGAATGAAACTGTAGTTTTTTTTTAAAAATAACGTGCACTGTTGATTTTTTTATTCCAGTACAGCTTGCAATCTTCCTTATCGATTTACGCGGATTGCGCATAATTTCTGTCGAACTTGAGCCACATGTTCTGACATCGCTGCTGACGTTGATGGTCCCGGAGGAGTTTGATTAACCATTGTCCCTTCTTGTCTGAACTTTTGAACCACCAGACAAACACCAGATAAGTTGCGTGCTCGGCCGATCACTTTCGTCGAATATTAAAGTGAGTACAAAAAGCGCGGCGTGCACGAACCAGTAAATCACCGCACTTTAAATATTGCTCAACCGCGAAACCGCGGTGCGCTCCCAACCAGTGACTCATTACGACTGGCAAATTAGGAAATCACGCGCGTCGAACAATATCCCTCCCACTTACCTCACCCTGATGGTTTACGAGCAATTACAATTTATTCTAGAAATTTTTCCGCTGGACATCCTTTCCACACATAATACATAATATAATATATCAAATATATATTTAATTTACATTTATTTGGCAAAGATTATAGTTACGCACTGATTTTTTGATTATATAAAGTCCACGCTCTTGAGTATGCACAAGTTATACCTACTCATCCACTAGTCACGTTTTGATTGGAACCAATTAAACAGATTTGTAGATTTAGTATTGGATCTTGGTGTCCAAAGATATATAGCTTTACTTACTTTATCAGGAATAACTATCTTTATAATTATGAAACTTTGATATTGTTATTTTTAGTTTTACTGGGCGATTTTGTTTAGCGATTCCGGGCTTAGCCCATGCCCCTATGCCCGGCTGGCAGTTACGCCACTGTGTGTGATGTCAGACAATCTGCTGACCATAATGAGTGACTACAGGTTAAATTAAAGTCAGGACTTATAGGCTATATATATATATATATTATTTTTTACATATTTATTGCAAACTTTACATTGTGGTTATTTATTTTAAAACTTTTAAATTATTCATAATTTCTACATATTTCATCATCTTAATGTATTGTTACGAACGTGGTTGACAATATTATCCGAGAATCCATGGATGTTCATCTACCGATAAACAAACGAATGCCCCATATACAACATTTCGTGTGAGCCGCATTTAACGGAAAAAAGGACATCAGTAACCCATACTAATTTCCACATTATTCGTATGTAAAAATACGTGTCCTTAAGTATAATACATCGGTCTATTATAAAATACACAAGTAAATAGCACATAGGCAGGAAATCCGCCCATATATGATGCCGGTAAATATTTTGTAACCAGTTCTCTTGGATAAATCCAACGTGAAGCAACTTGACTTTTTATTGTCGGAGTACATCCTGAACTTTGTACATACATAACTTTCGCGTATGTTTCTACAAATCATTATCAGTCAAAGAATACGAAAACGAGGAAATGCAGTAATTATTTTGTGCATAATATACTCGTATATATAAAGGAACATGGGTTAAGGGAGCCCTGAAATGAATACAATGGCGAGAGGCACAAAACAAATATATCAAAACTGATTTGATTCTACATTGATGCATGCAAATTGGTAGCTTTTCTAAATTACGAGTAATATAATATTAATATCGTATTAAATACTCGTAAAATTCTGACAAATGCATTGAATACTATCGTCTAAAAAATCAACGATTGGCTGACTCAGTTTCGAGGTTATCTATATTTTTTGCACAACTGGTGTTTAAATAACTAAATTGCTGACAGATATATAAATACATTGAGGTTATTAAACAAATGCCGATTTGTTTTGATAAACAAATTAAGTTGATTTTATTAAGGAAAACACATTCTTATTGTGAAGTTGTAATTATTCAGAACAGACGGTCTGTGATATTTTAAATACTAAATTAATGTATTAATTATAAATATATACATATAAAATCAATTTTGTCGAAAAATATCGTTTTTGCGTCACCGGGATACGAACCTGGATCTCTATTTCCAATCCGGAGAAGTGCACTACCATTGTGCTATAACGCCAGTATTTTTCTTGACAAATTTTCGAACCTATATGTTACATTTTTTAAATTAATACACCTGCCGTTCCATTATTTGAAAGCCATCTACATTATTTTTACAGAATCTCAAATACCTTTGAGTAAACCGACTGCAGACGCCAGAATTATCAATTCATTTTTTTTTATAAAATTTAAAACAATATTTTTCGACAAAATTGATTTTATATGTATATATTTATAATTAATACATTAATTTAGTATTTAAGTTGATTTTGTTCCCTATCCCATTTTCCTTTTCCTTTCGCCTCGCCCTCCTGTTCCCCTGAAATATTTTCATTACAACTTTTATCTCTCATTTTCAACTTCATTCAATATTCAACTTTTTCTCTCACATTTTTCTGCATTAGAAAAGAAAGTACATTATAGTCATTTTTAAATTATCTTCATTATTTAAAGTACAGCGTGATTACAGAGAAAACACGTAACTGGTTAAATTAATGTTTCGCTTTCATTGTGATTTTTGATTTTACACATTAAACTGTACGTTTTCCAAATAAAATTAAATATCTTAAAATCAATCAATTAAGAAAATGCTTTACCCACCTGATGATGGACAATTTTTTTGAAAAGTTCCAACTTGTGACCGGTTCCAAAAGTAACTGAAACAATCCGATATTCGTGTAGAACTGGCGTTATCGCGATCGCTAATGAACACTCGAGTTTTGAGGTTATCCACGAGTTTATTCAAATTTGAGTAATAAAACGGTAGTCCAAAATAAGGCCCCGTTTGTAAATGTCGTTTTTAGCGAAAGGGAGGGTAATTAATGCAAATTTGTCGTTCAATCGCGACACGGTGCAGCGGTCCCGCTTTGCCGCGGTCTGACGGAGGAAACGCGTGCTGGGATTCATCGGGCGTGGCTTTACACAGGCTCCGTGCAACAACCGGATGGTCGCACTTGTGGCGAATACCATTACAAATGTGTACACTAGAACCCTGATTAACTCGGACAACGGGGACATTCGCGACTGTTAGGTACTAGTTATTTCCAGTGGTGTTCACAAAGACATTATCGACCGGGTCGCTAAACTAATTCTGCAACCGCCGGTCGGTGCATTGGAACCCGATAGATCGACGCCCTACAATAAATTGGATATCGCACTATCCCAACCCTAATGTGGAATAATAGTATTTAAATGCCTCCATAGCGAGAAATGAAATAATAAAATATTAAAAATTATTTACTACATGTACAAGGTGTCCTAAAAGTATCTTTCGTAATAAAAATTCTGTAATAAAAAACTTATTTCTTAAAAATGATGTTTTCTGAATATGATCCGTTATTTCGCTGGTACTCTTTTCTAAACGCGAGGCAACATTTCTGAGAACTACTCGACACGTATTCTTGCCATTTCTTCCACTCCATTTTCCTTTAATCGGTCCAGAGAGGGAGGATTGTTACTGTATACCTTTGATTTAAGGAAGCCCCATAGGAAAAAGTCCATCGGTGTCAAGTCGGGGCTAAATGGAGGCCAGTTTATGTCACATCGTCGGGATATTAATTTTCTAGGTAAAATTTCACGAATAACTGGTAAGGACAAACTCTATAGCAACTGAATTCCGCGGCTAGCGATCGACATACTCCCAGACCCTCTGCCGCTCGTTGCGTTAGTGCAGCGAACGAACCAAAATGAAAAAGACTCCTGGGACACACTGTATATTCAGTCCGCGCCCTGCAATACTTATGGCATCGTGTACAAATATCGGCACTGACCCCAGTAAATATGGACTAATTTTTAAAATCTACCACAGCAAGAAATGGAGTCGTAAAATTTTAATCATTTCTCAGGTGTATTATCACAAAGTGCAGCATATAAATACCTAAAACACATATTTTTAAATGTGGACACATGATACCAATTTTGTTCTTGTTAATTAATAAAATATTTTTTTTATTATCAAGGAGACAGCGTAATATTAGGTGTACCCATAAGTAATCAATTATTTTTATTGTGGAATGTTTGCTTCAGTTTAGCTGAGAGCGTGAACGTGTAAAGACGTGTTTTATACGCAATATTACAATCCGCGGTCTTGTGACTTGTAGTAAGTAAATTTAAAAAATTTTATTACTCTGTTGTAAAATGGCGGACAATCAACTAACTGAAGAACATTTACGTCATTGCATGCTGTACGGCTTGTCTATTTGGAGAAAGCCATTGTTTAATGCGCTTGTTGTTGTTGTACAAGGCCCATTTCTCGTCACTAGTAACAATCCTTTGTAAAAGTGGATCACTTATTTCTCTGCACAAAAGAAATGTGCAAATTGTACGGCGTTGATCTTTATTCATCTCCGACAATAGATGTGGGACCCGTATACCCTGTCTGCAAACCTTTCCGATTTCGTGAAGATGTCTTCGAACTGTTGACCAAGTAGCCTGAAGATTGTTTGCTATTTCCTGGATATTCAGTTTAGGATTCGTTTCCACCAGTGTTTTTAAAGCGTCATTATCAAATCCTACCGGGCGCCCACTTCGATCGCTATCAGACAAGTCAAAATCACCATCGGAAAATTTTCTAAATCAAGGTTTTGGCACTTATTTACTTTCAATACGTCTCCATACATATCACAAATTTTCTTTGTTGTAACCGTTGCATTAACACCCAATCGAAAATTAAATAGCATGCAATGACGTAAATGTTCTTCAGTTAGTTGATTGTCCGCCATTTTACAACAGAGTAATAAAATTTTTTTAATTTACATGTCACAAGTCACAAGACCACGGATTATAATATTGCGTATAAAACACGTCTTTACACGTTCACGCTCTAGAGCTAGACTGAAGCAAACATTCCACACTAAAAATAATTGATAACTTATGGGTACACCTAATACTTACTTAATATTTCATATCTTATGTAAATAAACCGGGGGACAAGATTCTTATTTCTCTGAAAACATTATCATTGTATACCGTGCTCGTATGTTGGGGTAGGGATCAAACTATTGCCGTAATTCGAAACGAGAAGTTTTTTTTATTGCAAATGCATATAAATTCTAAAAAACATAATATCGTATAATATAATATATAACTTTTTTTATGAAAGTGCGAATATTATGGAAGACATTGGACCAAATTGTTGTCACTATTTAATTAATAAATCGCGTACTAATAATATTCTTGCATCCTACATACAATACATATTTAGGATGTGATGTGTGAAGAGAGTGATTTATTTTAGATGGATTTCAAAATAATAACACCTTTTCAGAAGCAATGGACTGGAACATTCATAATAATTCTTAAGCTTACGTAACATATCTAGTTATGTTCATGTTCATTAATTTATATATTATTATACAACATGATAAACGTAAGATACAATTATATTGCAATTAATTATGGAGTAGAGTCTACCTCTGATACATACAGCATTGTCCTGGCTACTTTGCTGGACTGCAATCAGTGTTAAGGTAGCCAGTTTTTTTCGTGCTGTTGTGGTGTTATTTAATTCAAGAAAGATAAATATTCGACAGGAATAAAAAATAGAGAAAATAGAAAATATGTAGTGGAGTGTTGTAGAACTAGTGAATTATTAGTGTATGCAGTTTATAATGATTATGTTAGAATGTTGGATAGCGATGCTTCTGATTGATCTCTACCCAATTGGATCATATATTGGGTCCATATTTGTGTAATCTTATTGGAAGTGAACGATTTCCAGTTGGTTCTGAGTGTGTTGTGCGGTTTCAGACCTAAGAATATGTAGAATCTTTGATAAATTGTCGTTGTTGCTCTCGGAACTGGCGTGCAGATGTTCGTTGTTTGTTTTGTGTTGTGTCCATGATTTATTGCTTGGGGGTGAGAGGAAATATTGGACGGATCTCAACATATAAATCTGTCTCATGTCTAGGGCATTGAACTCTTTAAATGTCAATAACTAACGTAGTATCATTCTATTTCCCCGCAGATACAGGCAGAAAGGATAGAACACCGTACGTACAACGACTGTGCCGATTATTCGTAATTCGGCAACCAATAATCGTAGGTTTAATCCATCACTAGTATACTGTCCTTTACGTAACTTCCGAGACGAGTCTCCGAGATAAGTTTCATCCGCGTGCGCACATCATTAAGTGAAACGATCCACTGGTGGAAGAAGTTCAAGGCAGTCAGTGTTTTTATTATTTTATTTAAGGGAGAGTAAATCGTCAATCGTTCTCCCGCAGAAAAAATAATATTATTTTTCTTATTGAATTGCTTTTTGTCCAGCCATTTCCGATAGTGTTTGCCGCGAGCGAGCGCTCCGCACCCTTACCGAAGGGGTGAAGTGATCCGAGCGCCGTTCGCCGCACTTTGCGACACTTTATTCGTTTGAATAAAAACGGATACAATAAAAGATAAAGAATTATAAGAGAATCACAATAGAAATGGAGGGCTTCCCCCGAGTCGCCATTTCTCGCGGAAAGCTTAAGTGCGGCTACATCATCAGGGGCGGATTTATGGTGCGAGGGGCCTGTCCCCCTGGGCACTTTGGGGGGCCTTGCCTTAAGGCAAAGATAATTTCTCACCACAACATAAATTGTGAATACAGGTATAGAGATGACGAGGGAATTGGAAAGAGGGAATGGAAATAGGGAAGGACTCACGGAACCAAAGGACAGCTCGACTCACCTGAGTGATGACACCGTCGGAAGTTCACCCGATGTATGAATCTGTCACAGCATTAAAACTCTGAGTTTCACGTTCACAACACAAAAAAATCATAGCGGTGTACGAAGTTGTGAACCAACACGAATAATAACATGAGAACACTAAAACAACCAGTGGAGCCAAAGGAACAATGTGTACTGATAGGAAATAGGCTAAGAGGTAGGAGCAAATTAAAAACTGGTGACAATACACTACATTTAACAGTAATCATTCTTGTTCAAGTATAGAAGTATAGGTGCTTGCCTAATAAAAAAATAATTGTTACGAACACGGAACACTATCAATAATAATAGGTCTACGATAGTAATAGTAATAGGTATACAAATTTCTAGGCTTCATTTTTTCCTTTTTTTTTCGCTACCTTTATTTTTCCTGATTACATCTTTTTTTCATAATTCGGGATCCTCTGGAAAGCGATATCTCTAGCTATTGCGTCATACAGAACTCCACAAATCCATTATAATGTTATAGGTTTTTCTGATGTAATAAAAGTTTGTGTACAAATACGGAATACGTGTCATTTTAATATTCTTGCTATTTGAAGAATATAGTAAGAAAAGGAAAATAAATCTTATAGTAGTTCCCCAAATTGTATTTTGCGTGAAACATGATCAGACTAGCGCTGCGTGCACCTAAATGGACCAGAATTACGCGACTACATCACGACTCGGGTATTCCCCCAGTAAAAGAATTCATAAAACACCTCTCCGAGCGTTTTTATGCTGAACTCCCACAGCACCGGAACCCCACGATAAACGTTCTGTCAACCTATGACATAACGACCCCCTCGCGTATTAACCGTCTTCCTTTAGAGGTTATCTCCTGCCCCAACTAGCAGCCCCTGCATCATTGCAGTAATAATAATAATAAACACAGCTCATTTCAATTGTCCGGTACTCTAAATGAAATGATACAAAAGTCAAACATAATTAGCGAAATAGCCGTGTTTGCTAATAATGGCACATTATGCTTTCTATAGAATTCTAATCTCGCACTTCAATTACTACCAATTTAAGCTCACCTCAATTCACGCTTGAAATAATAATAATGGCTCCAAATTGATTATGCGATCCTGGTAAGCTGAGGCTGCACGGACTATTGGGTTTTAAAGGCCTTTGTGCAATAAATTTGATGCTAATTTATCGGCTGGCCCCGTTTCGGGCACACGGTAATGGGAAAATATGTATTTTCCACAGGACATATATAAAAGAGCAATTTGCCGCCCCCTGGCAACTTGCCCAGCAGGTTGCCGGCAGCCTTGATACGTGAATGCATTTGACACCGTACCGCAGATGAAAATGCTGAATTATTTAAACTATCGCATCAATACCGTAATACGGTGTGTCAGATCTTACAACAATATATCTACTTTCAGTAATATATATAAGTTTGTTTAATATTCTTGGATGTATCGCAGTAAACGATAGTTCTTTTAAGGCCGGTTGTGTAATCAGTAGTTACTTTTTATTAACGCATGTAGTAAGAATCCTTCGCGTGTTGACATGTTTAATTTACTACTCTCAAAGTATAGATGGATATATCTATAGGCGCGACGAATAATCATGAAATATGCCTTATTTTATGCATTATCTATAGATTTTTTCGCCTAGGCGATCGATAGGCGGTGAAATTGAACGATCAATTGTCGTATACTGCAGATTTCAAAGTATCAATGTGTCAGATGACTTTTGGAACGGCTGTGAAAAGTCCGCCACGTTTAACTAATGATTTTTTCTATCGAATATCGGGAAGTACGATGAGTTTACTGCGGGATGTACTTTCGAGAAGTAAATATTAAAGAGAGGATATGCTTGAGGGTATGGAGGGAGCGGGTCGAAGTTCTGTAAGGAACTCCGACCTACTCACTAAGTACTACTACTACTGCTTACTGTAAGGAACCTAGAACTGTTCAGGACCTTTGTGAGAATATGGGTTTCTAGGCGGAAAATTTGGGTCGACCTGCTGTGGCTGGTATCTGATTGGTCCCCCTAGTTTCCTGTATAATATCTGCCGGCAGTGGTGCTCGAGTAGAGAATCAACTATGACGATTTTTTTTGTTCTCCTGTCTCGAATCACGTAAGAGAGTGTTTTATGTACATCCCTAGTTGCCCCTCTGTCCCCCGACTTTTGTGTGTTATTACTGTATACCTTTGTTAATATTGTATTATTCTTATTATTATTTTATGCATTATATATTTTACACAATAAAGATCATAGGTGTGATTAGGGATGTTTTGGTTGGCGGCCGTGCGTCGTTTTTTACGTTTCACGGTCGCCTATTTAGCATTTAAAAAGTGTCAACCTGGCGTTGAATAAGTATGACTAATATAGAAGCTTTTGCTTATAAAACGGTCCTGGGTTAGTGGTGGGTCCTCTCATTAGCAATGATGTTCTCCTTTTTCGGGGGCCCCAACTCACAACAATCGCTCCCTGCATTATGAGGTGCAAGATCTGACACTTCTCCGAATATTACCTGAAATATTGAAGAATTCGGATACTTATTTTTCTTTATACATCCAAACCATAGCATCTTCTTTTATAATTCTATTCATCTAAGCTGATTTTGACCATCTTCTGTAGATCCACATCTCAAATAATTCAACCCGCCTCATCATTTTTTCGTAAGTGTTCATACTTCGTTCTATAAAATAATACCGAAAATACTCTGCATCTAGCCAATCGCAATCGTAATCTAGGATTGAGATCATGACTGAAGAACATCATTTTATACAGATAAAGTGTTCCGTACAGGAAACAAGAATATAGACAAGGGTGGTTCGCCGATAATGATGATTATGAGGTCGAAAGAAATGAAACACAAAAGATGTTCAATATAGGCACACTGTGCGGCAAAATCGAGAATGACTTCCGCCTGCAGAATACTCTGTTTTTATTCAGATTCATAACAATACGTTTAGTCATATTTGCAAGTACCAACGCGGCGATAGGCCGCCGCTGTAACATCTAAGAAGTCTCTGTTTTCCTGAAATCTATCCCGCGGGTTTTTTGGCGCCACGCCGATGATTACACCTTTAAATTATTGACACGAGTCTTATCATATCAATTATATGGCGCCATCTCGGCGAGTAATTCGTGCGATACGTAAAGGTTGCGCGAAATTGCTCATTGCGGCATTTCGTTTCAACAGAAGAATTCCATATTTCATCCAACTGTGTTTTGTTAGCTAATGAACGTACATTTTATTATAAACTAATATATTATTAACCCGCCTTCATCATTTGGCTCAGCACAAGTTGTAGATCCTCGATGTTACTCGCTGAGAGCACCGTATCGTTTGTATAACATGGGCTATTCAAAATCTTCCCATTTATATCGAGCACTTGAGTAGCTTCTTGAAGGGCTTCAATTAGAGCAGTGTATCTACTTTTAGTTTTTTATTGCTGTGATATTGCAGAGTATGAGTATAGCTAATATTATTTACGGTACGATGCATCAGTAACAAAAATGTTATATCAACAATAATATCATCACAAATAGATTATTAAATGAGCACACTGTAAATAGAAAATACAGTAAAATTGAACAGTTAAGAAATGTAGAAATATTAATTGTAATTATTCAGAACATAGGTCTGTGATATTTTAAATACTAATTAAATGTATCAATTAGAAAGATATACATATAAAATCAATATCATCGAAAAATATTGTTGCCGCGCTACATAATAATAATGGAATGATAGATGTATTAATTTGAAAAAGTGAAACATACAGGTTCGACAATTTGTTGTCAAAAATAATGTCGCTGTAGCATAGTTGGATAATACACCTTCCCAGGTTTGGAAAGAGATCCATGTTCGAATCCCGCTAGCGCAACGACAATATTTTTCGATAAGGTTGATTTTATATGTACATCATTATAATTAATACATTTAATTAGTATTGTCAAGTTATTAGTTAAAATAAATTTTAAATGTGACGAAACGTCTTTACAGAGAACGTCTTTGGTGCGTGTGTTTTTTATAAGTTCTAAAAAAATAATATATTCAATACCATATAAGTTTACATCGTAATAATGTATCCCTCGCACGATAATCTTCACGGGCTTGTGTTCCGTCTATTTTTATCGTAACCTTATTTAGTGGCAGATTTATGGTTCGAGGGTCTCGCAGAATATTGTTTCCAGACAAGGTGCCCTAAAATAAATACCGCAATATCACAACATCATAACAACAACAATATAAACTACGAACAGAAACATAAATAATATAGAAATAGAGACGATATACTAGATTTTAAACTATCAATAATAACGGACCTGATACCTAAAACTCCCGACCTGCTGGCGTATTCGGCGCTAAAACGGGAAGGAGTGGACTTTTTTTTTTTATACTCAATAATTAATAAAATATTGCTTAATATATTATGTAACAATACGCAATATACCGTAAAATAATTAATATCAACAGCTGAAAAATGTACTCACCTACCATAGATTATGAGGATGAAGAGTTCCAAGATTGTACCATTCTTTTCGCTCCAATTCCATGTTTCAAAACAGAACACTGGATTGAAACTCATGTTATCTTTAGTAAATGATACAAAGTAATGAATATTAGGAACTATCCTTCTCAAAATTGTGCACAATTACGGTAAAGGGATAAAATGTGCACGTGTGAAGTATGAGGGATAATCGTTCAACGCATCGTTCACAAAAATGTTGCATTGAATATCGGGGTTTTTAAGCATTGTCAGGCTATAGACAAAATAACAACTAGGTCTTTTTTATTATGCATACGAAATAAATGTATTTTACGAGTTTCAAAAAGCAAGTCTTATGTTTCATAATACATTTAAACCATCTACAGAAATTGTATTTAGGTGCCGATTTGATCTGAGAATATTGTTTTTTTCTTAATTTAATTTAATTTTCTTAATTTAAGTCAAATTTAACATGAGCCTCCAGCCCACCACTGTTTATTTCCTCAGTTCGTAAGCGTGACCGCATGATATCAGTGGCGTAACTATGACAATGCGCTGCATCGGGGTACACGTTAGATAGGGGTCCAAAAACTTGGTATTGATATTTTGCGAGTATCAATATCTTTTCCGACATTGAGAGTAATCCACAGCAAGAAATTAAATTTAAAAAATCATGAAAAAACGCGTGGAAACATTATCTCTGTATACTGTGTAGAGTAGCAGCAGCAGATTCTCGCCATAAAGCGAAGCAAGTATTATTTAACTTGCAAACGCATATAAATGCCTAAGAATACTTTTGTTTTTTCATAAAAGTGTGAATATTATCTATAATATTTTCAGTACCTACTAATATTCGTATATCTAATAATACGTCATATTTATTTAGCGGTCCTTTTTGTCCATTCTGCATTGGGGCCCAATTTTTGTAGTTACGCCACTGTATGTGATTAATAATAATAATGCGTTAATACCAGCGTGATCGCGGGTTTTTTTTTATGAATACCCGATTCGACATAAATATAATACATACATAATTTAAGTAACGAAACATTATTTATGTTATGAAAAGCAAATAAAATATAAATAAATAAAAAGTTTACACATATATTAAATATAAACAAAATATAAGTACTACATTTCAATCACGGTCATTATTGTATCTGTAGCCATTCTATAGTTGTTGCCATTCTTTGGTCAGGGAACCAGTTTTCCATGAGAGCGCCGCCGCTTGCACCAGAGAGTTGGTGCCGAGCTCCAGCCGCAGCTTTACGCCCGCAACTCGAGGTCTCAGAAGCGGAACGAATCCATGTATACGGTCTTCGGCAAACATTGTAAATGCGCTGCAATAACGCGCCAATCCCAACAGTATTCTGTATGAGTTATACTGAATTCGGAGACGGTTGTGCATTACTCGCTTATATTTCGACCAGAGCTCGCAGGTATACATGCTGGTGAAGAACGATTTAAACAGAATGCTCTTCACCTCCATAAGCATCGGAAGAAATACCGTGACAGTATATTTGCTCGAACGCTCAACTGTCATTCTATGTCATCATCGTCTTGTCCATCTTCATTGAATTTAAGATATTCGACCTTATTTGGCCAAGGTATTTGATCTTATTTTGAACGCTCAATTTCGTCCCGTCCAGCCACACGGCCATTGTGAACGATTTGCTGGGATAATGTTGTTGAATTAAGAATCTTAAACTTTATTCTGTACTATATTCTAGTTATATTATATATTCTAGTTATATTAATCTGTAAAAACTAAAAAATAATGAAAAAAATGTTTTTTTCAATATATAATATTTAATTGGTTTCAGTTCCACTCGAATGTGGAGGTTGGGCGAGTGTGCAATTTATTAAGTACTCAATTTTATATGGTACTGTAATATGATTTAATGGCTGAAAGAACATGTGGCGCAGTACTCACCGTAAGGAAGTTCAATCAGAAGTCGCCATCGATCGCACTGGCGTCGTAAACAATAACCGAACTCATTTCCCAGAAACTTGGCAGTTTTAGGACGCGAAGACTCTCAAAAGTTGACGAAGCGAGTTCGAATAGACGCAAGCGATCATGCTATCAAATAATCTTTCGCATAGCGATAGCCGAAATCCAATTTCCGTACTTTATTACTCAGTCAGCATTGTCTGCGGGGAAAACTGGGTTAATTAGTAATAGACCTGGGGAATGTTAAAGCGAAAAACATATTAAATACTGATGGATATCTAAGAAAATAGAAAACTTTGTTGTCAAATTATTATACAATGTATTACGTAAATATGCTGAGTTTTCATCTAGCTAGGTTCTTATAGTCGCGAGACCTGATGACGCATCAGACTTCTGTTCGTGGCTGGTTTAGATAGATGCTTTAAATTGTGGTAATATTGCGGTGCTCGCCATTTCCAAGAACAAAAATTACGATAATAATGAGAATTTTAAAATTTTGGACTATTCCAAATTATATGATATCCATCTGCTTTTTGAGATGCGGATCTATAGGCGAATTCTGGTAAAAACGCAAAAATTGCAATATTTTGCATATATTGCAATATCCTGGTTGAAGAATATTAGGTAATGGTTCAACTATTTGGAGCTAATGAAAATAAAATAACGATCGCTAATGTTCGATAAAGTCTCTTATACGATTGATGATTTCATCATCAAAATGGATGAATATAAATAAAATAATGTTATAACTCTACTTAAGTTTATTTGCACTACTGGAATTTCGACAGAAACAGTAACTCTCATCGATAAATGAAGTATTGACCGTTTCTCTCGAAACTCGAGTGGTGTAAATTATCCCAAGTAGAGTTATAACATTGTTTTATTTATATCCATCCATTTTTAACCTAATACGAGCTGGCACCATGCGAGTACTATTTGTGTGTACATCCCTATCGGTCTCCTAGTATAAGTGGATCCGCAAAACAGCTCTCAAACGAGGAACATAATATATTTATTTATTATTTTTAATCTCCAGTCGGCTGCAGTCACCGGCGGGCGTGGCAGCTATATGTGGAGTCTATATTGAACCCTAAAGGCTTCCCGGCGCGCCCTTGCAAGAGGCCGCCCTGCAAGCAGTCCAAGGTGGCCTACATGGGTTTGACCGCCTCACCCAGGTACCTACATATATATAATAAGGTCATAAAGAGCTTTTTCACGATGACATATTTATTTTAAGCGTAGCCGATAGATATTCACCGGTTTAATCTCCCGTGTATACAAAATACAGTTTACCAAAGATAGTAAACCAGCGGTACACGTATCACACGAAGTTATGTCAGCTTTTTAGTATGGCGCACATTTGTGCATTAAAGAAACATAAGCTGAATGAATTAAACTAAGAGTTAAACAAAATAAGATACGATAAACCTTTATTAACATACATTTTTTGTATATCAGAAGTGAACATACAATTATATATATTTATATAATTATATAATATAGTTTACTTTGTGGGATGCGGGAGGTATTCACCTCTGATATATCAAGCATTGTTAAAGTAGCCAGTTTTTTTTGTGTTTTTGAGGTGTTATTTAATAAAAATTTAAAAGAAAGAGTAAGATTCGACAGAGATATAAAAAAAATAGTGACAATAAAAAAATGTAGTGAATGTGTTGTAAATCTAAAGTGAATTAGTAGTGAAGGTATTGTATTGTGATCAAGTTGGAATGTTGGACAGCTCACTGATCTCTATCCTAATTAACTAATTTACAATCACGCCGTTTCCCTGCTGGGGTAGGCTGGAGGATAGAGCGCCGCACTCTTCTGTCCTGACACACAGTTCTCGCCTCATCCACATCCGATTATTGATGTCTCTAACAGGATCATCCTCCAGTATCTGGCTTTACCTGGTCGTGCCAAGTTTTCCGCAGATTTCCACTATTTCTAATGCCTAATACTTGCGTTATATATCTTCCATACCATTCTCTCCTCATTCGTCCGTTCCATTTGACCAAACCATCTTAGCGATCCTTTCTTAATTTTACAATCTTACTCGTTATACTAAGATCGGCTTTACATTATTTCTTTGTTTCTTCATTCTTTACTCATAAATAGATCTGCCACACATACGCCTAAGCGATCTCATTTCCACTGCATTCGTTCCTCTTTTTCCAGCTCCAGGCCTCACTTCCATACATAAGTGTCGGTACCAGGACATCATTGTGTCTCTATCCAATCGAATCATATATTGAGTCCACGTTTGTGTAATCTTTTCGGAAGTGAACGATTTTCAGTTAGTGTTTCAGAGTTAAAATCATGTAGAAACGTTAAAAGAATGTCGATGTTGCTTTCGGAATTGGTGTGTAGATATTCGTTCATTATCTTTTTGTTTCGCACAGCTATTAAGACCCGTAGGGGCGCGACGATCGCGGCTCGGGAAAAGGCTTCTCTTCTTTTCCGCACCAGGGACACTTTTCGGCCGTCACTCCGCGCCGCTGGAAACTCGTCGCCCTTGCGTTCGGCGGACCGCCGGATGGAGAGAGGCTCGGGCCGACATAAGGCTCCGCCCACTCGGCCAAGAAGATTAGAATTTAGTTTTTAGATATTAATAGATAAAGTTGTATGATTTTTATGTTGTGAAGCTGTAAAATAAAGATACCATGAAAAGGACGATTGCCCGTAAATAATATCACGCACCTTAACACTCATTTAAAGGAAGAAAAAAAAAATTCTAAGTTTAAGGTGCAATATAAAATTTCCGGGTCATCGCCCCAGCTTGAAATGTATCATGCATCGCAGTATAGAGCAAGATCTGTGGAATAAAATACCGCGATGCCTATAGGATAAAAACTAATCTGATCTGCCGGACCGGATGGGACGGCAGAAAAATGAGAAAAATTAAAAAAAATTTTGGACTCTGCTAGGGGGTGGCTGTGCTGGACCGAATCGGGGTGGCGCGGGGTCTGTCTGCCCACTCCGATTGGCCAAACGCGAAACGGGGGGCCTCACACGCCTAGCCCAGATTCATCTCAAATAAATACTGATCCAGCGGCTGCAAGAGCATTCCCTTCTCTTCTCGCTGCTGTCCTCGTCAAGTCAAAAATTGTGTTTCACTTATCTTCACCTCGTTCGACTTTACTATTTACACTGAACTTTCTTGGATTTGACCTCTTGGCTACGATATTGGACTGCATCTAGAATTTTCTTGACTTTGGCTGCTACACTGAATGAGGGTTTTTTGACCCCCCTGGGCCACTGTACGCCGCTGCAGATATCGCATCAGAGATACCTGACTGAACCGGCGAATCACCCCCACAATACAGTTCTCGTTTCCTGTCCGAAACACTTGTGTTGTGACCATAATTTATTGCAAGAAGTAATTTATTGTTAGAATGGAAATATTGTACGAGTCTCAACATAAAAATGTAAACAAAACTAAATTCATGAACATTGGATGTAAAAGAATACCAATTACACCAGAAAATTATCATAGATTTTGAAAGTCTGCAGGAAGCGGTTGAAATAAAATATTTGGGTGTCATAATAAATTAAACTTTAACTTTTAGCAAAATACAAGACACGAGACTAAAAATATTGCTAAAAAAAATCTCGCTTCTGTGAAGAATCGAAAGATTAATTAGTAAAATATTATACAAGTCTGTTATTATTCCTCACATCAACTACTGCACCGGCATTTCATTTTTAGCTAATGAAGAAGAAATGCAACAATTATCAGTACAATAAGAGAAAAAATAGATATACTCGGATCAGTACAATGCTGAGACATCTTTATATGATGACATTTAAAAAGAAAATGTATTTCAATGATATGGTATTTATTTTTAAAATCAACACTAAAAAAAATATCACCATAAATTATTAAAACATTGATGCAAATTAACAGAACAAACAAGAGGGAGAGAGATAGACAGGCTTCCATTCAAAAATCGGTTCAGTGAATGTAGATTTTCAATGAAAGTCCGATGTAGATTTTCAATGAAAGTGCAATGTAGATTTTCAATGAAAGTGCGATGTAGATTTTCAGTGAAATGCCAGATGACATTCACTAGAAACTAAAATATCTTGGCTAAAGGGTAATTTGATTCCTAAATGGTAGTGATGAATTAAACCGTTATCTTAACTGTGTGTAACGAGGTTTATTAGTTTAGTATTGGTTCGCTGTGTCCGTAATTCGGCGAACAATCACTGATACACTAGAATCTCAGTTACAAATCAACTTTACATTCGAATACCAATCACAATCACAATAACAATATAGATCATGACTTCTAAATGATTTTATTACTAGTTCCTATAGGCTAGTCAGTAAGACCAATACTATACGCCTTGATATTTTTACCAATTTTTTAATTACTTAACATTTCTTGATTTAAATCACTAGTATCGATTTCATTGTCTGCTTCTCAATTATCTTCAACTGAATGTTTGAATTCTTGCGGTGTCTGGTACGAGCAAGGTTCCAAAACGTGTACACCGATGAGCCTTTACAATGTTGTTCATATAAACATGAATGTGCATATTTTTATTAACATATTCTGAAATAATTTTTCAGCTTGCGAGGGAGGTATTATCTTTCGACGAATTCTGAAGAACCTTACGCGAGGAACCTTCGTCGATGAAGCGAGCATTGGATACTTTGAGGGTCTTTTGATGCCAGTGAAGAATGGTGTAGATATTGGAGTACCTTACTGAGATATTATTTTTTCATTTGCTTCTAGTGACCATGGTTCATGAAGTAGCGATGAATAGATATATCTAATTTGTATGTATATTATATCATGTATGTATATTGTATCATGTATGTATATTGTATCATGTATGTATATTGTATCATGTATGTATATTGTATCATGTATGTATATTGTATCATGTATGTATATTGTATCATGTATGTATATTGTATCATGTATGCACGTGACACTAATAGTGAGCTTTGTGATAGCTAATCTTAAAATCTAGTTACTTAATTATTATTTGTACTTTTCTTAATGAGCTCAATGAGTTCTGTCAGGCCGGCAGCACACTGCTGGTGTAAGACTTGCGAGTATAATAAAAAAAAACGCCTTCTTTCGTACAAACTATCGCTTTTATTAATATTTTGCCTCGTTCACTTCCATACGTCTTCCCACACGAGCACGTCGATTATTGAAGCTTTTAACAGAGCTAAACATTTCAAAGATGTAATAGTGTCATATTTATATATTTGGCATTAAAATGATTAAAAGCTTTGGTAAATCGTACAAATAAAGAACAAAAAATTATGAATATTCAGGAAATCATTCCTATAACATCTTGACCACGGAAACGTGCTACCAACGAACTATTTGAAATCCGATACGTTATACTATAGAGTTTTCTAAATGAAATGTGTATAACTTGATCTAAAATACTCCATTACCGAGATGAAATAAAAATATATTTATTAAGGAGAACACATTCTTATTGTGAAGTTGTAATTATTCAGAACAGACGGTCTGTGATATTTTTTAAATACTAATTAAATGTATTAATTATAAAGACATACGTGTAAAATCAATATTGTTGTTGCGCTACCGTGATTCGAACCCGGATCGGAAAGATGCAAAATTTGTCATCAAAAATACTGTTTCTGTAGCATAGTTGGTAATGCACTAAATAAAAATATTTTTTTCTTATAACTTTTTTGTACGAGGTTTTATGTTGTGCGCATATTTAGAGTTATGCGCATTTCGTTTAGAATATCCGGAATGTACGAAGCTATGTCCGCCATTAGTGGTTCCCTGCCATACTGTGTGTTATTAGAAGGTACGCGGTGCAAAATATAATTTTAAAATAAATGTGATATTAACATGTAATGTTATTAAATTATTTAAAAAATGTTAAAACCACCTTTGTTTCTATGTCCCTTGATCTAATTCCTCGCTCTCTGATCGGATCTGACATCCGTGGAGAAGTTATCCAATTACAGTTCAGTGGAAGACATTTGACCTGTGGAAATTGTTCAGCGAATCATCTTCAGTGGATGAAAATGAGGCCGTTAATGACTGGCAAATGATTTCAGGAAAATTCTTTATCCGGTGGTCCGACTTAAAATAAATAGGATTCCTCCCAAAAAATATTTTAATAAGTACTACCGATAAGGTTACTTGAAATTACCAGAGACATTCCCTTAAGGATGATGAAATATATGTAAAAAAGAAAATGAAGTTGATGCAGTTCACTCCATCATCATAGGACTACGAAAATATAAATTCTATCATAGTAAATCCAATTTGATCATACAAGACATTCTCAATTGGTCCGTATAGAAATAATTGCCAAATATCGGTCTTACATGGTGATTTACTCTTTCATATAGATACATGCCTCGAGAGTGGGTTCAAAGGAAACGAATTGTCTTACATAACATGTCATCACTGTATGATATATGGAGAAAATTTAAATTAGAATAAATGTATTTAGTTGTTATATATATTACATACAAGAATTTTATGTACTTAGAGATAAAAAAAAACTTCAATAGCCTCCCTACACAAATTAATGAAATAAAAGAGCTTAAAAAGATTTCTTTTTAAATGAACACTTCAGAAGCACAAAGTTAGAAAATAAATAATATTATAGAACACTTCAGAAGCACACAAATAGACAATAAATAACTATTTAAAATGATTACAGTGTAACTCCCTCTCCAAGCACACGCATCATCATATATATTAAAGTTATAAGCCCTATTTCGTGGTGTTTGCAAAAAATCACGCGGCCAACTCCGTCACACCGCGCGATCGCTTTTTAGGGGCTTTCCCGCCAGATATTTGGAAATTTTTTTTTTTTGCCAGACGGCCGAAGGCCGACGTAAACTTTTCGCCATAGACACTTTTCGTCTACCGCCACTCCTCGATTTACGGCGACCGTTTCCGTTCGGCCGATTTCTAGCTGTTTTTCATTTTTATTTAGCCTAAATCGCGCGTTTTCGCTCGCCGCTCCGCCATTTTGAGAGCCAAAATTATTTTTATACATTTCGGCGACGGCCCGCGGCCGACCGCATCGCCGGGCGTACTTTATAAATTTTTCCCGCTTTTAGTTTTTTCGCAAAACTCGAAAAAGTGAATTTCGTTTTTTTCACTTTTCCTACGCCGCTCGGAGAGATATATTTTTTTTTTACCACTCAATTTGCGGGAAACGATCGCCCGGAATTTATTAGCGAGTATGCAGACTCCCATCTCTTCATTTGGATCTTTAAAATGTAAAAAAACATTTTTTTTTTTTTGAAAAACGCACGGACCTACCTAGATGCGCCGAAAATGCGAAAAAACTGACACTTTATGCCCCGTTAACTGAAATCTCCCGGCCGCGCAAAACAAATGAAACACGGTTTTTTCCAGAATGACAGCGAAACATTGACAAACTTTGCGATTTATAAAAAATGTCGATTTTCACATGAAAAAATGTACATTTTTTTATTAGAAAAGCGTCTCTATACACTATTCGGTACTAGCGGTACATGAGAAAACCCCTTATTTATGTAAAAATCTTTGCGTTTATGCTCCCTGAAGGATAATATATACCCGATACGAATTAAAAATAGTATTTTTAATAAATTATGTTTAAATATTATATCATGTCCATGTAAAAATGTCCATTTTCACGTGAGAAATGAAACATTTGAAAATTATTTCTACACTCTATGTAACATTGAGCTTATTAAATAAATATTGTAATAATACAGGTAACGGTTCATTCGACCACCTTGAGGCGAAATATGTGACGAATCCGAATTAAAAAGAGTATTTTTATTTAAATATGTACATTGACATTTTTTTTCTCTCTTTATCTTTACCGCCGAATAGAACGATTTTTCGGTAGAAATGTATTTATATTATTAAAGAAAACTACTTTTTTAAATTTACGGCGTCTTATAGCCTTTTCAGAATATTAATAAATGTTTTAAATGAAAATCTAATTTAATAATTAATTTGCCGCGGTAAACGTGTGCATTTTTTACAAATTTGACATACAGATGTCGCTATACATGCGGTTTTAGAAAAATAAATATATTAAATAATTTTGGTATGGAAAATATGTTTACAGATTATGAGATTTTCTACTATTAATATTTTTCTAATAAATATAATTTATTTTCCACAAAAGGGTGAGGAATATTTTAAATGTTTTTTTTTTATGTAAACAATTTTTTTTAAGTATTAGATTTTTTTAGTAAAACTTATTTTACATAGATGTCGCCATACATACCGTTTGTTTGCAGATTCTCTACCGTTAATATTTCTTAATAAATATAATTTAGTTTCCTCAAAAAGGTGGAGAATATTTTTTAATGTTAAAAAATACACGATAAAATATTTATGAATTTTAAATGTTTTTTTTTTTTATGTAAACAATTTTTTTAAGTAAAGAGCGCGAGATGCGTTTTAAATATATAGAAATTTAATACGGATAAAAAATTTCATTTACAAATTGAAATTTTTCGCGATGTTTTTTTTGTTTTTTAAACTTTTATCGATAAGAGTGCCATTTAGTAACACCTTCTTCTTTGATTTTCACAAACGACGTAGAGGATAGTGCGCCGCACAGTGCAGATAATTGGAATGCTGCCTATTATTATTTTTAAATTCAAAATAGTATGAATATTCTGAAAAGAGTGTTTTGCGTCATTCAAGTCTTATTAAACATATCGTGTTGGATATAAATATAATATGCCTTTTGGTTGGCAAATGGTGTAACGCGCAGTTAATAATTTGAATTAAAGAGATATGTGTATATATTAAAGAGACGCCTGGTTGACTGCAATTGAAATAGCATTGGCGTTAGTTTTAGTATACAACAGGAATTTATATATTATTATCGCTCGATTAATGTATTTATATGAACACTGGTTTTTTTTTATTATATTGGTTAATTAAGGTGCAATTTTAATTTTTATTAATCTAATTTTCATAGTAAATTAATATAAACTGCTTACTTATTTACCATCACGCCGTTTCCCCGCGGAGGTAGGCAGAAGGATAGAGCGCCATACTCTTCTATCCTGACACAAAATTCTCGCTTCATTCACACTCATACATCTTCTTATACGAGCTAACCGATTGTCGAGGCTTCTAACAGAACCATCCTCCGTTAACTGGTTTACCTGATCGTGCCAAGTCTTCCACGGACGTCCTCTATTTCAGGTGTCATAAACACTCGATTAATCCAACAGTATCAACTGCTTACTTACTTACTTACTTACCATCACGCCGTTTCCCCGCAAGGATAGGCAGAGAGAGGCAATAAACTTTGAAAAACACTATGAATTTGAGGATTACATTCAGGGATTAATATATTCAAACGACGAACAACAATTAATGAATTTTTACAATAAATTATATGTTTTTAAAAATAATGTTAAAAGAAATGTAGCTTTAGATAAATAGTTAATAGTCGTCTTATTCTTTAATAAATTAGGTTCAATAATTATATTTTTTATCTATTTACACGATAAAAATCAACATCATCATCATCATCATCATCGTTTAAATCGCCACCTTCTTTGATTTTCACAAACGACGTAGAGGATAGTACGCCGCATAGTGCAGATAATTGGAATGCTGCCTATTATTATTTTTAAATTCAAAATAGTATGAATATTCTGAAAAGAGTGTTTTGCGTCATTCAAGTCTTATTAAACATATCGTGTTGGATATAAATATAATATGCCTTTTGGTTGGCAAATGGTGTAACGCGCAGCTAATAATTTGAATTAAAGAGATATGTGTATATATTAAAGAGACGCCTGGTTGACTGCAATTGAAATAGCATTGGCGTTAGTTTTAGTATACAACAGGAATTTATGCTAGGACACCATGCAGTAAAATATAATTATAAGCATTAGTTTTGTTTAATTATGTATTAATATTATTTAACGACATGGAATTTTCAATCGATCTTTTTATGTTAAAAATATTTGGTAAGGCTTAATTTCAACTTCCAAAAAACAACGAAAGATGGCAATATGCGTCGTTTAAGAGGAAAGTATTCATTACTGTGGATACTAATACGAATAACATTAAAATATCTAAATAGAACAATAAGAGTTTGAAGATTAATTATTTAAATATACATTATTATATTACATACGTTATTATATTTTATTTTAAATAATCATTTATATTAGTTATCCAATTTGTAAGCCATCATCACTTTGCTTCTATCTCGGTATTTTACAAATACTATTTAATTACGGCGTCCAAGTATTTGTAAAACGATTTTTTTATGAAACTTAACGTAAACAAGTAACAATTTAAAACAATTACGAGTAAATTAATAAGTATATGTAGTAGGTACTTTACCATAACATTAATTTCGTTCGCATTGTAATTAATTATATATAATATTATTTTTAATATGATTATATATTTTTACTTAATTATAACAACATTGTTCGTTTGCATTTGCTTTTTATCAGTTTGATAGTGATTATCAGTTTCATTTAAATGAAATAAAACTTAAATTATTAATCGACAACCCGGTGTTTATGTAACTTTAAATAAGTACTATGGTCCAAAAGTATTATTTTTAACAAAAGTATAAATACAAACTGTGGCACCCCGGTTATTCCGAACCCGGTTAATCTGATTCTGGTTTATCCGATCCAGGTTAATCTGACCGTGGTTAATCCGACATCGGTTAATCAGACACCGGTTAATCCGTCACCGGTTAATTCGACAATGGTTAATCTGACACCGGTTAATTCACACCGGTTAATCTGACATCGGTTAATCCGACACCGGTTAATCCGCCATTATCATCATTTAAATTACCACCTTCTTCTTTGATTTTCACAAACGTCGTAGAGGATAGTACGCCGCACAGTGCAGATAATTGGAATGCTGCCTATTATTATTTTTAAATTCAAATTAGTATGAATATTTTGAAAAGAGTGTTTTGCGTCATTCAAGTCTTATTAAACATATCATGTTGGATATAAGTATAATATGCCTGAGAGTTGGCAATTGGTGTAACGCACAGCTAATAATTTGAATTAAAGAGATATGTGTATATATTAAAGAGACGCCTGGTTGACTGCAATCGAAATAGCATTGGCGTTAGTTTTAGTATACAACAGGAGTTTATATATTATTATAGCTCTTTTAATGTATTTATATGAACACTTTTTTTTATTATATTGGTTAGTTTAAGTGCGATTTTTTTTTAATTTACTTAATTTTCTCTATTATTATTATGTATGAGTATGTCTATTATTATTTTTAAATTCAAAATAGTATGAATATTGTTTTTAGACGTTCGATACTTATTTATCTTATTATTAATTACCATAACGCCGTTTCTCCGCGGGGGTAGGCAGAGAGGATAGAGCGCCATACTCTTCTGTCTTGACACACAATTCTCGCCTCACTTACATTCATACATCTTCTCATACAAGCTCGCTGATTCTTGAGCCTTCGAACAGAACCATCCTCCGTTAACTGGTTTACCTGATCGTGCCAAGTCTTCCACGGACGTCTTCTATTTCTGGTGCCACAACACTTGATTATATTAGTTAGTTTTTGTACGATTTTAATTTTGAAAAATTCTACAAATAGGTGAATACGTAATGTATTTAAAAACATGAATTATTCCTTCTTATTCTTCTTATTTTCCTATCAAAACACTTTTTATAGTTTTATTAAGTGTGTTAAGATTTTTTTTTCCTTCTGAAAATTGACAACAGAGTACTGCGTCTCTGATACGTCTGCTGCCGGGCGGCAGCTGAGCGGGTAAGCTAGTCATATATATTAAAGTTATAAGCCCTATTTCGTGGTGTTTGCAAAAAATCACGCGGCCAACTCCGTCACACCGCGCGATCGCTTTTTAGGGGCTTTCCCGCCAGATATTTGGAAATTTTTTTTTTTTGCCAGACGGCCGAAGGCCGACGTAAACTTTTCGCCATAGACACTTTTCGTCTACCGCCACTCCTCGATTTACGGCGACCGTTTCCGTTCGGCCGATTTCTAGCTGTTTTTCATTTTTATTTAGCCTAAATCGCGCGTTTTCGCTCGCCGCTCCGCCATTTTGAGAGCCAAAATTATTTTTATACATTTCGGCGACGGCCCGCGGCCGACCGCATCGCCGGGCGTACTTTATAAATTTTTCCCGCTTTTAGTTTTTTCGCAAAACTCGAAAAAGTGAATTTCGTTTTTTTCACTTTTCCTACGCCGCTCGGAGAGATATATTTTTTTTTTACCACTCAATTTGCGGGAAACGATCGCCCGGAATTTATTAGCGAGTATGCAGACTCCCATCTCTTCATTTGGATCTTTAAAATGTAAAAAAACATTTTTTTTTTTTTGAAAAACGCACGGACCTACCTAGATGCGCCGAAAATGCGAAAAAACTGACACTTTATGCCCCGTTAACTGAAATCTCCCGGCCGCGCAAAACAAATGAAACACGGTTTTTTCCAGAATGACAGCGAAACATTGACAAACTTTGCGATTTATAAAAAATGTCGATTTTCACATGAAAAAATGTACATTTTTTTATTAGAAAAGCGTCTCTATACACTATTCGGTACTAGCGGTACATGAGAAAACCCCTTATTTATGTAAAAATCTTTGCGTTTATGCTCCCTGAAGGATAATATATACCCGATACGAATTAAAAATAGTATTTTTAATAAATTATGTTTAAATATTATATCATGTCCATGTAAAAATGTCCATTTTCACGTGAGAAATGAAACATTTGAAAATTATTTCTACACTCTATGTAACATTGAGCTTATTAAATAAATATTGTAATAATACAGGTAACGGTTCATTCGACCACCTTGAGGCGAAATATGTGACGAATCCGAATTAAAAAGAGTATTTTTATTTAAATATGTACATTGACATTTTTTTTCTCTCTTTATCTTTACCGCCGAATAGAACGATTTTTCGGTAGAAATGTATTTATATTATTAAAGAAAACTACTTTTTTAAATTTACGGCGTCTTATAGCCTTTTCAGAATATTAATAAATGTTTTAAATGAAAATCTAATTTAATAATTAATTTGCCGCGGTAAACGTGTGCATTTTTTACAAATTTGACATACAGATGTCGCTATACATGCGGTTTTAGAAAAATAAATATATTAAATAATTTTGGTATGGAAAATATGTTTACAGATTATGAGATTTTCTACTATTAATATTTTTCTAATAAATATAATTTATTTTCCACAAAAGGGTGAGGAATATTTTAAATGTTTTTTTTTTATGTAAACAATTTTTTTTAAGTATTAGATTTTTTTAGTAAAACTTATTTTACATAGATGTCGCCATACATACCGTTTGTTTGCAGATTCTCTACCGTTAATATTTCTTAATAAATATAATTTAGTTTCCTCAAAAAGGTGGAGAATATTTTTTAATGTTAAAAAATACACGATAAAATATTTATGAATTTTAAATGTTTTTTTTTTTTATGTAAACAATTTTTTTAAGTAAAGAGCGCGAGATGCGTTTTAAATATATAGAAATTTAATACGGATAAAAAATTTCATTTACAAATTGAAATTTTTCGCGATGTTTTTTTTGTTTTTTAAACTTTTATCGATAAGAGTGCCATTTAGTAACACCTTCTTCTTTGATTTTCACAAACGACGTAGAGGATAGTGCGCCGCACAGTGCAGATAATTGGAATGCTGCCTATTATTATTTTTAAATTCAAAATAGTATGAATATTCTGAAAAGAGTGTTTTGCGTCATTCAAGTCTTATTAAACATATCGTGTTGGATATAAATATAATATGCCTTTTGGTTGGCAAATGGTGTAACGCGCAGTTAATAATTTGAATTAAAGAGATATGTGTATATATTAAAGAGACGCCTGGTTGACTGCAATTGAAATAGCATTGGCGTTAGTTTTAGTATACAACAGGAATTTATATATTATTATCGCTCGATTAATGTATTTATATGAACACTGGTTTTTTTTTATTATATTGGTTAATTAAGGTGCAATTTTAATTTTTATTAATCTAATTTTCATAGTAAATTAATATAAACTGCTTACTTATTTACCATCACGCCGTTTCCCCGCGGAGGTAGGCAGAAGGATAGAGCGCCATACTCTTCTATCCTGACACAAAATTCTCGCTTCATTCACACTCATACATCTTCTTATACGAGCTAACCGATTGTCGAGGCTTCTAACAGAACCATCCTCCGTTAACTGGTTTACCTGATCGTGCCAAGTCTTCCACGGACGTCCTCTATTTCAGGTGTCATAAACACTCGATTAATCCAACAGTATCAACTGCTTACTTACTTACTTACTTACCATCACGCCGTTTCCCCGCAAGGATAGGCAGAGAGAGGCAATAAACTTTGAAAAACACTATGAATTTGAGGATTACATTCAGGGATTAATATATTCAAACGACGAACAACAATTAATGAATTTTTACAATAAATTATATGTTTTTAAAAATAATGTTAAAAGAAATGTAGCTTTAGATAAATAGTTAATAGTCGTCTTATTCTTTAATAAATTAGGTTCAATAATTATATTTTTTATCTATTTACACGATAAAAATCAACATCATCATCATCATCATCATCGTTTAAATCGCCACCTTCTTTGATTTTCACAAACGACGTAGAGGATAGTACGCCGCATAGTGCAGATAATTGGAATGCTGCCTATTATTATTTTTAAATTCAAAATAGTATGAATATTCTGAAAAGAGTGTTTTGCGTCATTCAAGTCTTATTAAACATATCGTGTTGGATATAAATATAATATGCCTTTTGGTTGGCAAATGGTGTAACGCGCAGCTAATAATTTGAATTAAAGAGATATGTGTATATATTAAAGAGACGCCTGGTTGACTGCAATTGAAATAGCATTGGCGTTAGTTTTAGTATACAACAGGAATTTATGCTAGGACACCATGCAGTAAAATATAATTATAAGCATTAGTTTTGTTTAATTATGTATTAATATTATTTAACGACATGGAATTTTCAATCGATCTTTTTATGTTAAAAATATTTGGTAAGGCTTAATTTCAACTTCCAAAAAACAACGAAAGATGGCAATATGCGTCGTTTAAGAGGAAAGTATTCATTACTGTGGATACTAATACGAATAACATTAAAATATCTAAATAGAACAATAAGAGTTTGAAGATTAATTATTTAAATATACATTATTATATTACATACGTTATTATATTTTATTTTAAATAATCATTTATATTAGTTATCCAATTTGTAAGCCATCATCACTTTGCTTCTATCTCGGTATTTTACAAATACTATTTAATTACGGCGTCCAAGTATTTGTAAAACGATTTTTTTATGAAACTTAACGTAAACAAGTAACAATTTAAAACAATTACGAGTAAATTAATAAGTATATGTAGTAGGTACTTTACCATAACATTAATTTCGTTCGCATTGTAATTAATTATATATAATATTATTTTTAATATGATTATATATTTTTACTTAATTATAACAACATTGTTCGTTTGCATTTGCTTTTTATCAGTTTGATAGTGATTATCAGTTTCATTTAAATGAAATAAAACTTAAATTATTACTCGACAACCCGGTGTTTATGTAACTTTAAATAAGTACTATGGTCCAAAAGTATTATTTTTAACAAAAGTATAAATACAAACTGTGGCACCCCGGTTATTCCGAACCCGGTTATTCTGATTCTGGTTTATCCGATCCAGGTTAATCTGACCGTGGTTAATCCGACATCGGTTAATCAGACACCGGTTAATCCGTCACCGGTTAATTCGACAATGGTTAATCCGACACCGGTTAATCCGACACCGGTTAATCCGTCACCGGTTAATCCGACACCGGTTAATCCGACACCGGTTAATCCGTCATTATCATCGTTTAAATTACCACCTTCTTCTTTGATTTTCACAAACGTCGTAGAGGATAGTACGCCGCACAGTGCAGATAATTGGAATGCTGCCTATTATTATTTTTAAATTCAAATTAGTATGAATATTTTGAAAAGAGTGTTTTGCGTCATTCAAGTCTTATTAAACATATCGTGTTGGATATAAGTATAATATGCCTGAGAGTTGGCAATTGGTGTAACGCACAGCTAATAATTTGAATTAAAGAGATATGTGTATATATTAAAGAGACGCCTGGTTGACTGCAATCGAAATAGCATTGGCGTTAGTTTTAGTATACAACAGGAGTTTATATATTATTATAGCTCTATTATTGTATTTATATGAACACTTTTTTTTATTATATTGGTTAGTTTAAGTGCGATTTTTTTTTAATTTACTTAATTTTCTCTATTATTATTATGTATGAGTATGTCTATTATTATTTTTAAATTCAAAATAGTATGAATATTGTTTTTAGACGTTCGATACTTATTTATCTTATTATTAATTACCATAACGCCGTTTCTCCGCGGGGGTAGGCAGAGAGGATAGAGCGCCATACTCTTCTGTCTTGACACACAATTCTCGCCTCACTTACATTCATACATCTTCTCATACAAGCTCGCTGATTCTTGAGCCTTCGAACAGAACCATCCTCCGTTAACTGGTTTACCTGATCGTGCCAAGTCTTCCACGGACGTCTTCTATTTCTGGTGCCACAACACTTGATTATATTGGTTAGTTTTTGTACGATTTTAATTTTGAAAAATTCTACAAGTAGGTGAATACGTAATGTATTTAAAAACATGAATTATTCCTTCTTATTCTTCTTATTTTCCTATCAAAACACTTTTTATAGTTTTATTAAGTGTGTTAAGATTTTTTTTTTCTTCTGAAAATTGACAACAGAGTACTGCGTCTCTGATACGTCTGCTGCCGGGCGGCAGCTGTGCGGGTAAGCTAGTCATATATATTAAAGTTATAAGCCCTATTTCGTGGTGTTTGCAAAAAATCACGCGGCCAACTCCGTCACACCGCGCGATCGCTTTTTAGGAGCTTTCCCGCCAGATATTTGGAATTTTTTTTTTTTTGCCAGACGGCCGAAGGCCGACGTAAACTTTTCGCCATAGACACTTTTCGTCTACCGCCACTCCTCGATTTACGGCGACCGTTTCCGTTCGGCCGATTTCTAGCTGTTTTTCATTTTTATTTAGCCTAAATCGCGCGTTTTCGCTCGCCGCTCCGCCATTTTGAGAGCCAAAATTATTTTTATACATTTCGGCGACGGCCCGCGGCCGACCGCATCGCCGGGCGTACTTTATAAATTTTTCCCGCTTTTAGTTTTTTCGCAAAACTCGAAAAAGTGAATTTCGTTTTTTTCACTTTTCCTCCGCCGCTCGGAGAGATATATTTTTTTTTTACCACTCAATTTGCGGGAAACGATCGCCCGGAATTTATTAGCGAGTATGCAGACTCCCATCTCTTCATTTGGATCTTTAAAATGTAAAAAAACATTTTTTTTTTTTTGAAAAACGCACGGACCTACCTAGATGCGCCGAAAATGCGAAAAAACTGACACTTTATGCCCCGTTAACTGAAATCTCCCGGCCGCGCAAAACAAATGAAACACGGTTTTTTCCAGAATGACAGCGAAACATTGACAAACTTTGCGATTTATAAAAAATGTCGATTTTCACATGAAAAAATGTACATTTTTTTATTAGAAAAGCGTCTCTATACACTATTCGGTACTAGCGGTACATGAGAAAACCCCTTATTTATGTAAAAATCTTTGCGTTTATGCTCCCTGAAGGATAATATATACCCGATACGAATTAAAAATAGTATTTTTAATAAATTATGTTTAAATATTATACCATGTCCATGTAAAAATGTCCATTTTCACGTGAGAAATGAAACATTTGAAAATTATTTCTACACTCTATGTAACATTGAGCTTATTAAATAAATATTGTAATAATACAGGTAACGGTTCATTCGACCACCTTGAAGCGAAATATGTGACGAATCCGAATTAAAAAGAGTATTTTTATTTAAATATGTACATTGACATTTTTTTTCTCTCTTTATCTTTACCGCCGAATAGAACGATTTTTCGGTAGAAATGTATTTATATTATTAAAGAAAACTACTTTTTTAAATTTACGGCGTCTTATAGCCTTTTCAGAATATTAATAAATGTTTTAAATGAAAATCTAATTTAATAATTAATTTGCCGCGGTAAACGTGTGCATTTTTTACAAATTTGACATACAGATGTCGCTATACATGCGGTTTTAGAAAAATAAATATATTAAATAATTTTGGTATGGAAAATATGTTTACAGATTATGAGATTTTCTACTATTAATATTTTTCTAATAAATATAATTTATTTTCCACAAAAGGGTGAGGAATATTTTAAATGTTTTTTTTTTATGTAAACAATTTTTTTTAAGTATTAGATTTTTTTAGTAAAACTTATTTTACATAGATGTCGCCATACATACCGTTTGTTTGCAGATTCTCTACCGTTAATATTTCTTAATAAATATAATTTAGTTTCCTCAAAAAGGTGGAGAATATTTTTTAATGTTAAAAAATACACGATAAAATATTTATGAATTTTAAATGTTTTTTTTTTTTATGTAAACAATTTTTTTAAGTAAAGAGCGCGAGATGCGTTTTAAATATATAGAAATTTAATACGGATAAAAAATTTCATTTACAAATTGAAATTTTTCGCGATGTTTTTTTTGTTTTTTAAACTTTTATCGATAAGAGTGCCATTTAGTAACACCTTCTTCTTTGATTTTCACAAACGACGTAGAGGATAGTGCGCCGCACAGTGCAGATAATTGGAATGCTGCCTATTATTATTTTTAAATTCAAAATAGTATGAATATTCTGAAAAGAGTGTTTTGCGTCATTCAAGTCTTATTAAACATATCGTGTTGGATATAAATATAATATGCCTTTTGGTTGGCAAATGGTGTAACGCGCAGCTAATAATTTGAATTAAAGAGATATGTGTATATATTAAAGAGACGCCTGGTTGACTGCAATTGAAATAGCATTGGCGTTAGTTTTAGTATACAACAGGAATTTATATATTATTATAGGTCTATTAATATATTTATATGAACACTGTTTTTTTTTTATTATATTGGTTAATTAAGGTGCAATTTTAATTTTTATTAATCTAATTTTCATAGTAAATTAATATAAACTGCTTACTTATTTACCATCACGCCGTTTCTCCGCGGAGGTAGGCAGAAGGATAGAGCGCCATACTCTTCTATCCTGACACAAAATTCTCGCTTCATTCACACTCATACATCTTCTTATACGAGCTAACCGATTGTCGAGGCTTCTAACAGAACCATCCTCCGTTAACTGGTTTACCTGATCGTGCCAAGTCTTCCACGGACGTCCTCTATTTCAGGTGTCATAAACACTCGATTAATCCAACAGTATCAACTGCTTACTTACTTACTTACCATCACGCCGTTTCCCCGCAAGGATAGGCAGAGAGAGGCAATAAACTTTGAAAAACACTATGAATTTGAGGATTACATTCAGGGATTAATATATTCAAACGACGAACAACAATTAATGAATTTTTACAATAAATTATATGTTTTTAAAAATAATGTTAAAAGAAATGTAGCTTTAGATAAATAGTTAATAGTCGTCTTATTCTTTAATAAATTAGGTTCAATAATTATATTTTTTATCTATTTACACGATAAAAATCAACATCATCATCATCATCATCATCGTTTAAATCGCCACCTTCTTTGATTTTCACAAACGACGTAGAGGATAGTACGCCGCATAGTGCAGATAATTGGAATGCTGCCTATTATTATTTTTAAATTCAAAATAGTATGAATATTCTGAAAAGAGTGTTTTGCGTCATTCAAGTCTTATTAAACATATCGTGTTGGATATAAATATAATATGCCTTTTGGTTGGCAAATGGTGTAACGCGCAGCTAATAATTTGAATTAAAGAGATATGTGTATATATTAAAGAGACGCCTGGTTGACTGCAATTGAAATAGCATTGGCGTTAGTTTTAGTATACAACAGGAATTTATGCTAGGACACCATGCAGTAAAATATAATTATAAGCATTAGTTTTGTTTAATTATGTATTAATATTATTTAACGACATGGAATGAATAAAAATTTTATGTCAATTTTAGAATAGACATAAAAATACATTTTTTCTTTATAACAAACTATGTTAGAGCATAATCCGGACTGTGAATTTCTGTCAAATATTAAAACGAAATGGATTGGCAGAATTTTCATACATTAAAAATTTACTTTTTCAATCGATCTTTTTATGTTAAAAAAATTTGGTCAGCTTTAATTTAAACTTCATAAAAACAACGATAGATGGCAATTACATTAGTTATCCAATTTGTAAGCCATCTTCACTTTGCCTCTATCTCGGTATTTTACAAATATTATTTAATTATGGCGTCCAATTATTGTAAAACGATTTTTTTTATGAAACTTAACGTAAACAAGTAACAATTTAAAACAATTACGAGTAAATTAATAAGTATATGTAGTAGGTACTTTACCATAACATTAGTTCCATTCGCATTGTAATTCATTATAATGTTTGGAAATGTCCATCATGTTTGATTTTTCGTTATTATTTTTAATATGATTATATATTTTTACTTAATTTTAACAATATTGTTCGTATGCATTTGCTTTTTATTAGTTTGATAGTGATTATCATTTTCATTTAAATAAAATAAAACTTAGATTATTTATCGACAATCCGGTGTTTATGTAACTTTAAATAAGTACTATGGTCCATGTGTGTATATATTATTATACAGAGATATTAATAGTACTTTCTGAAAGGGGATGACGTCAGCGTCTCTAAATGATCATTCTATATCATGTGTCTATTAATTTGAATATATACTCTTTCTATTTTGTTTTATTTGTATATAGGTATATTTACTACAGTGCAATCTGAATAATATTGTCAATCGGTTATCGTTATTTTAATCAGTCGGTCCCAAAACACTGTATATAAAATTTATTAAAAATAATCTGCTTATTATAATCAAACTTCAGTTATTGATGTAAAAGATGAAGGAAATTCCTACAAAATGACCCTTACTGATGATGACAAAAGAGAGTGAATGCAACACGCACACGGAAGATATTTCAGCAGCTTCTCCAACGTATGTCCAGATGCAAGATTCGCAACAAATTCTTTGACGTGGTGTTTATACAGAGCAATAAACTTTGAAAAACACTATGAATTTGAGGATTACATTCAGGGATTAATATATTCAAACGACGAACAACAATTAATGAATTTTTACAATAAATTATATGTTTTTAAAAATAATGTTAAAAGAAATGTAGCTTTAGATAAATAGTTAATAGTCGTCTTATTCTTTAATAAATTAGGTTCAATAATTATATTTTTTATCTATTTACACGATAAAAATCAACATCATCATCATCATCATCATCGTTTAAATCGCCACCTTTTTTGATTTTCACAAACGACGTAGAGGATAGTACGCCGCACAGTGCAGATAATTGGAATGCTGCCTATTATTATTTTTAAATTCAAAATAGTATGAATATTTTGAAAAGAGTGTTTTGCGTCTTTCAAGTCTTAATAAACATATCGTGTTTGTAATATTTTTTAAGTAACGTCGATTTTAAGATTATTATTTATTTAAATGGGTATAAATATAATACGCCAGTGAGTCGGCAATAGGAGTAACGCACAGCTAATAATTTGAATTAAAGAGATACCCCGTGGACACATAATGATTTTGTCTGTGAGTTTTAGTTGAGTACTCATGTTTTTAAACCTTCTGGAGAATGACAAAAGTGTACTGTTTCTATCTCACATGTGTTTGTCATATCGTTTTTATATAGAAATTACGGTTTTAATAATAAAATTTTCGAGTATAAATGAGTAACGCCTGGTTGACTGCAATTGAAATAGCATTGGCGTTAGTTTTAGTATACAACAGGAATTTATTTATTTTTATAGCTCTATTACTGTATTTATATGAACACTGGTTTTTTTGATTATATTGGTTAGTTTAAGTGCAATTATATTATAATTTACTTAATTTTCTCTATTATTATTATGTATGAGTATGTCTATTATTATTTTGAAATTCAAAATAGTATGAATATTGTTTTTAGACGTTCAATACTTAGTTATCTTATTATTAATTACCATCACGCGGTTTCTCCGCGGGGGTAGGCAGAGAGGATAGAGCGCCATACTCTTCTGCCTTGACACACAATTCTCGCCTCACTCACATTCATACATCTTCTCATACAAGCTCGCTGATTGTTGAGCCTTCGAACAGAACCATTCTCCGTTAACTGGTTTACCTGATCGTGCCAAGTCTTCCACTGACGTCTTCTATTTCTGGTGCCACAACCCTTGATTATATTGGTTGGTTTTTGTGCGATTTTAATTTTGAAAAATTCTACAAGTAGGTGAAAACGTAATGTATTTAAAAACATGAATTATTCCTTCTTATTCTTCTTATTTTCCTATCAAAACACTTTTTATAGTTTTATTAAGTGTGTTAAGATTTTTTTTTTCTTCTGAAAATTGACAACAGAGTACTGCGTCTCTGATACGTCTGCTGCCGGGCGGCAGCTGTGCGGGTAAGCTAGTCATATATATTAAAGTTATAAGCCCTATTTCGTGGTGTTTGCAAAAAATCACGCGGCCAACTCCGTCACACCGCGCGATCGCTTTTTAGGGGCTTTCCCGCCAGATATTTGGAAATTTTTTTTTTTTGCCAGACGGCCGAAGGCCGACGTAAACTTTTCGCCATAGACACTTTTCGTCTACCGCCACTCCTCGATTTACGGCGACCGTTTCCGTTCGGCCGATTTCTAGCTGTTTTTCATTTTTATTTAGCCTAAATCGCGCGTTTTCGCTCGCCGCTCCGCCATTTTGAGAGCCAAAATTATTTTTATACATTTCGGCGACGGCCCGCGGCCGACCGCATCGCCGGGCGTACTTTATAAATTTTTCCCGCTTTTAGTTTTTTCGCAAAACTCGAAAAAGTGAATTTCGTTTTTTTCACTTTTCCTCCGCCGCTCGGAGAGATATATTTTTTTTTTACCACTCAATTTGCGGGAAACGATCGCCCGGAATTTATTAGCGAGTATGCAGACTCCCATCTCTTCATTTGGATCTTTAAAATGTAAAAAAACATTTTTTTTTTTTTGAAAAACGCACGGACCTACCTAGATGCGCCGAAAATGCGAAAAAACTGACACTTTATGCCCCGTTAACTGAAATCTCGCGGCCGCGCAAAACAAATGAAACACGGTTTTTTCCATATTGACAGCGAACGAATGACAAACTTTGCGATTTATAAAAAATGTCGATTTTCACATGAAAAAATGTACATTTTTTTATTAGAAAAGCGTCTCTATACACTATTCGGTACTAGCGGTACATGAGAAAACCCCTTATTTATGTAAAAATCTTTGCGTTTATGCTCCCTGAAGGATAATATATACCCGATACGAATTAAAAATAGTATTTTTAATAAATTATGTTTAAATATTATATCATGTCCATGTAAAAATGTCCATTTTCACGTGAGAAATGAAACATTTGAAAATTATTTCTACACTCTATGTAACATTGAGCTTATTAAATAAATATTGTAATAATACAGGTAACGGTTCATTCGACCACCTTGAAGCGAAATATGTGACGAATCCGAATTAAAAAGAGTATTTTTATTTAAACATGTACATTAACATTTTACGACATTTTACGACTTTTTTCTCTAGGTTATCTTTACCGCCGAATAAAACGATTTTTCGGTAGAAATGTATTTATTTTATTAAAGAAAATTACTTTTTTAAATTTATGGCATCTTATAGCCTTTTCAGAATATTAATAAATGTTTTAAATGAAAATCTAATTTAATAATTAATTTGCCGCGGTAAACGTGTGCATTTTTTACAAATTTGACATACAGATGTCGCTATACATGCATTTTCAGAAAAATAAATATATTAAATAATTTTGGTATGGAAAATATGTTTACAGATTATGAGATTTTCTACTATTAATATTTTTCTAATAAATATAATTTATTTTCCACAAAAGGGTGAGGAATATTTTAAATGTTTTTTTTTTTATGTAAACAATTTTTTTTAAGTATTAGATTTTTTTAGTAAAACTTATTTTACATAGATGTCGCCATACATACCGTTTGTTTGCAGATTCTCTACCGTTAATATTTCTTAATAAATATAATTTAGTTTCCTCAAAAAGGTGGAGAATATTTTTTAATGTTAAAAAATACACGATAAAATATTTATGAATTTTAAATGTTTTTTTTTTTATGTAAACAATTTTTTTAAGTAAAGAGCGCGAGATGCGTTTTAAATATATAGAAATTTAATACGGATAAAAAATTTCATTTACAAATTGAAATTTTTCGCGATGTTTTTTTTGTTTTTTAAACTTTTATCGATAAGAGTGCCATTTAGTAACACCTTCTTCTTTGATTTTCACAAACGACGTAGAGGATAGTGCGCCGCACAGTGCAGATAATTGGAATGCTGCCTATTATTACTTTTAAATTCAAAATAGTATGAATATTCTGAAAAGAGTGTTTTGCGTCATTCAAGTCTTATTAAACATATCGTGTTGGATATAAATATAATATGCCTTTTGGTTGGCAAATGGTGTAACGCGCAGTTAACAATTTGAATTAAAGAGATATGTGTATATATTAAAGAGACGCCTGGTTGACTGCAATTGAAATAGCATTGGCGTTAGTTTTAGTATACAACAGGAATTTATATATTATTATAGCTCTATTAATATATTTATATGAACACTGTTTTTTTTTTATTATATTGGTTAATTAAGGTGCAATTTTAATTTTTATTAATCTAATTTTCATAGTAAATTAATATAAACTGCTTACTTATTTACCATCACGCCGTTTCTCCGCGGAGGTAGGCAGAAGGATAGAGCGCCATACTCTTCTATCCTGACACAAAATTCTCGCTTCATTCACACTCATACATCTTCTTATACGAGCTAACCGATTGTCGAGGCTTCTAACAGAACCATCCTCCGTTAACTGGTTTACCTGATCGTGCCAAGTCTTCCACGGACGTCCTCTATTTCAGGTGTCATAAACACTCGATTAATCCAACAGTATCAACTGCTTACTTACTTACTTACCATCACGCCGTTTCCCCGCAAGGATAGGCAGAGAGAGGCAATAAACTTTGAAAAACACTATGAATTTGAGGATTACATTCAGGGATTAATATATTCAAACGACGAACAACAATTAATGAATTTTTACAATAAATTATATGTTTTTAAAAATAATGTTAAAAGAAATGTAGCTTTAGATAAATAGTTAATAGTCGTCTTATTCTTTAATAAATTAGGTTCAATAATTATATTTTTTATCTATTTACACGATAAAAATCAACATCATCATCATCATCATCATCGTTTAAATCGCCACCTTCTTTGATTTTCACAAACGACGTAGAGGATAGTACGCCGCATAGTGCAGATAATTGGAATGCTGCCTATTATTATTTTTAAATTCAAAATAGTATGAATATTCTGAAAAGAGTGTTTTGCGTCATTCAAGTCTTATTAAACATATCGTGTTGGATATAAATATAATATGCCTTTTGGTTGGCAAATGGTGTAACGCGCAGCTAATAATTTGAATTAAAGAGATGTGTGTATATATTAAAGAGACGCCTGGTTGACTGCAATTGAAATAGCATTGGCGTTAGTTTTAGTATACAACAGGAATTTATGCTAGGACACCATGCAGTAAAATATAATTATAAGCATTAGTTTTGTTTAATTATGTATTAATATTATTTAACGACATGGAATGAATAAAAATTTTATGTCAATTTTAGAATAGACATAAAAATACATTTTTTCTTTATAACAAACTATGTTAGAGCATAATCCGGACTGTGAATTTCTGTCAAATATTAAAACGAAATGGATTGGCAGAATTTTCATACATTAAAAAATTACTTTTTCAATCGATCTTTTTATGTTAAAAAAATTTGGTCAGCTTTAATTTAAACTTCATAAAAACAACGATAGATGGCAATTACATTAGTTATCCAATTTGTAAGCCATCTTCACTTTGCCTCTATCTCGGTATTTTACAAATATTATTTAATTATGGCGTCCAATTATTGTAAAACGATTTTTTTTATGAAACTTAACGTAAACAAGTAACAATTTAAAACAATTACGAGTAAATTAATAAGTATATGTAGTAGGTACTTTACCATAACATTAGTTCCATTCGCATTGTAATTCATTATAATGTTTGGAAATGTCCATCATGTTTGATTTTTCGTTATTATTTTTAATATGATTATATATTTTTACTTAATTTTAACAATATTGTTCGTATGCATTTGCTTTTTATTAGTTTGATAGTGATTATCATTTTCATTTAAATAAAATAAAACTTAGATTATTTATCGACAATCCGGTGTTTATGTAACTTTAAATAAGTACTATGGTCCATGTGTGTATATATTATTATACAGAGATATTAATAGTACTTTCTGAAAGGGGATGACGTCAGCGTCTCTAAATGTTCATTCTATATCATGTGTCTATTAATTTGAATATATACTCTTTCTATTTTGTTTTATTTGTATATAGGTATATTTACTACAGTGCAATCTGAATAATATTGTCAATCGGTTATCGTTATTTTAATCAGTCGGTCCCAAAACACTGTATATAAAATTTATTAAAAATAATCTGCTTATTATAATCAAACTTCAGTTATTGATGTAAAAGATGAAGGAAATTCCTACAAAATGACCCTTACTGATGATGACAAAAGAGAGTGAATGTAACACGCACACGGAAGATATTTCAGCAGCTTCTCCAACGTATGTCCAGATGCAAGATTCGCAACAAATTCTTTGACGTGGTGTTTATACAGAGCAATAAACTTTGAAAAACACTATGAATTTGAGGATTACATTCAGGGATTAATATATTCAAACGACGAACAACAATTAATGAATTTTTACAATAAATTATATGTTTTTAAAAATAATGTTAAAAGAAATGTAGCTTTAGATAAATAGTTAATAGTCGTCTTATTCTTTAATAAATTAGGTTCAATAATTATATTTTTTATCTATTTACACGATAAAAATCAACATCATCATCATCATCATTATCATCGTTTAAATCGCCACCTTCTTTAATTTTCACAAACGACGTAGAGGATAGTACGCCGCATAGTGCAGATAATTGGAATGCTGCCTATTATTATTTTTAAATTCAAAATAGTATGAATATTTTGAAAAGAGTGTTTTGCGTCTTTCAAGTCTTAATAAACATATCGTGTTTGTAATATTTTTTAAGTAACGTCGATTTTAAGATTATTATTTATTTAAATGGGTATAAATATAATACGCCAGTGAGTCGGCAATAGGAGTAACGCACAGCTAATAATTTGAATTAAAGAGATACCCCGTGGACACATAATGATTTTGTCTGTGAGTTTTAGTTGAGTACTCATGTTTTTAAACCTTCTGGAGAATGACAAAAGTGTACTGTTTCTATCTCACATGTGTTTGTCATATCGTTTTTATATAGAAATTACGGTTTTAATAATAAAATTTTCGAGTATAAATGAGTAACGCCTGGTTGACTGCAATTGAAATAGCATTGGCGTTAGTTTTAGTATACAACAGGAATTTATTTATTTTTATAGCTCTATTACTGTATTTATATGAACACTGGTTTTTTTGATTATATTGGTTAGTTTAAGTGCGATATTAATTTACTTAGTTTTCTTAGTAAATAAGTATAAACTGCTACTTAATTACTTACCATCACGCCATTTCTTCGCGGGGGTAAGCAGAGAAGATAGAGCGCCGTACTCTTCTGTCCTGACACAATTCTCGCCTCATTCACACTCATACGTCTTCTCATACAAGCTAACCGATTGTCAAGGCTTCTAACAGAACCATCCTCCGTTAACTGGTTTACCTGATCGTGCCAAGTCTTCCACAAAATAAATAAAATATTTATGAATTAATTTTAAATGTTTTTTTTTATGTAAACATTTTTTTGAAATACAGCGCACGAGATGTCGTTGAAATACGTTGAAATTTCTTAAGAATAAGAAAGTCAATTTTAAGATTGAAATTTTTACGCGATGTTTTAAAGGCCGGCCGGCGGTGAAATTTTTTTTTTTAAACTTTTATCGATAAGAATGCTATTTTTATTATCATTTACACCAAAAAAATCATCATCATTTAAATCACCACCTTCTTCTTTGATTTTCACAAACGACGTACAGGATAGTACGCCGCGCAGTGCAGATAATTGGAATGCTGCCTATTATTATTTTTAAATTCAAAATAGTATGAATATTCTGAAAAGAGTGTTTTGCGTCATTCAAGTCTTATTAAACATATCGTGTTGGATATAAATATAATACGCCTGTGCATTGGCAAACCGTGTAACGCACAGCTAATAATTTGAATTAAAGAGATATGTGTATATATTAAAGAGACGCCTGGTTGACTGCAATTGAAATAGCATTGGCGTTAGTTTTAGTATACAACAGGAATTTATATATTTTTATAGCTCTATGTATTTATATGAACACTGGTTTTTTTGATTATATTGGTTAGTTTAAGTGCGATATTAATTTACTTAGTTTTCTTAGTAAATAAGTATAAACTGCTACTTACTTACTTACCATCACGCCGTTTCTTCGCGGGGGTAAGCAGAGAAGATAGAGCGCCGTACTCTTCTGTCCTGACACAATTCTCGCCTCATTCACACTCATACGTCTTCTCATACAAGCTAACCGATTGTCGAGGCTTCTAACAGAACCATCCTCCGTTAACTGGTTTACCTGATCGTGCCAAGTCTTCCACGGATGTCTTCTATTTCTGGTGCCAAAAAACTTGATTATATTGGTTAGATTAAGTGCGATTTTAATTTTGAAAAATTCTACAAGTAGGTGAATACGTAATGTATTTATAAACATGAATTATTCATTCTTCTTCTTCTTATTTTCCTACCAAAACACTTATTATAGTTTTATTAAGTGTGTTAGGATTTTTTTTTCTGCAAATTGACAACAGAGTACTGCGTCTCTGATACGTCTGCTGCCGCGCGGCAGCTGTGCGGGTAAGCTAGTCATATATATTAAAGTTATAAGCCCTATTTCGTGGTGTTTGCAAAAAATCACGCGGCCAACTCCGTCACACCGCGCGATCGCTTTTTAGGGGCTTTCCCGCCAGATATTTGATAATTTTTTTTTTTTGCCAGACGGCCGAAGGCCGACGTAAACTTTTCGCCATAGACACTTTTCGTCTACCGCCACTCCTCGATTTACGGCGACCGTTTCCGTTCGGCCGATTTCTAGCTGTTTTTCATTTTTATTTAGCCTAAATCGCGCGTTTTCGCTCGCCGCTCCGCCATTTTGAGAGCCAAAATTATTTTTATACATTTCGGCGACGGCCCGCGGCCGACCGCATCGCCGGGCGTACTTTATAAATTTTTCCCGCTTTTAGTTTTTTCGCAAAACTCGAAAAAGTGAATTTCGTTTTTTTCACTTTTCCTCCGCCGCTCGGAGAGATATATTTTTTTTTTACCACTCAATTTGCGGGAAACGATCGCCCGGAATTTATTAGCGAGTATGCAGACTCCCATCTCTTCATTTGGATCTTTAAAATGTAAAAAAACATTTTTTTTTTTTGAAAAACGCACGGACCTACCTAGATGCGCCGAAAATGCGAAAAAACTGACACTTTATGCCCCGTTAACTGAAATATCACGACCGCGCAAAACAAATGAAACACGGTTTTTTCCATATTGACAGCGAACGAATGACAAACTTTGCGATTTATAAAAAATGTCGATTTTCACATGAAAAAATGTACATTTTTTTATTAGAAAAGCGTCTCTATACACTATTCGGTACTAGCGGTACATGAGAAAACCCCTTATTTATGTAAAAATCTTTGCGTTTATGCTCCCTGAAGGATAATATATACCCGATACGAATTAAAAATAGTATTTTTAATAAATAATGTTTAAATATTATATCATGTCCATGTAAAAATGTCCATTTTCACGTGAGAAATGAAACATTTGAAAATTATTTCTACACTCTATGTAACATTGAGCTTATTAAATAAATATTGTAATAATACAGGTAACGGTTCATTCGACCACCTTGAAGCGAAATATGTGACGAATCCGAATTAAAAAGAGTATTTTTATTTAAATATGTACATTGACATTTTTTTTCTCTCTTTATCTTTACCGCCGAATAGAACGATTTTTCGGTAGAAATGTATTTATATTATTAAAGAAAACTACTTTTTTAAATTTACGGCGTCTTATAGCCTTTTCAGAATATTAATAAATGTTTTAAATGAAAATCTAATTTAATAATTAATTTGCCGCGGTAAACGTGTGCATTTTTTACAAATTTGACATACAGATGTCGCTATACATGCGGTTTTAGAAAAATAAATATATTAAATAATTTTGGTATGGAAAATATGTTTACAGATTATGAGATTTTCTACTATTAATATTTTTCTAATAAATATAATTTATTTTCCACAAAAGGGTGAGGAATATTTTAAATGTTTTTTTTTTATGTAAACAATTTTTTTTAAGTATTAGATTTTTTTAGTAAAACTTATTTTACATAGATGTCGCCATATATACCGTTTGTTTGCAGATTCTCTACCGTTAATATTTCTTAATAAATATAATTTAGTTTCCTCAAAAAGGTGGAGAATATTTTTTAATGTTAAAAAATACACGATAAAATATTTATGAATTTTAAATGTTTTTTTTTTTTATGTAAACAATTTTTTTAAGTAAAGAGCGCGAGATGCGTTTTAAATATATAGAAATTTAATACGGATAAAAAATTTCATTTACAAATTGAAATTTTTCGCGATGTTTTTTTTGTTTTTTAAACTTTTATCGATAAGAGTGCCATTTAGTAACACCTTCTTCTTTGATTTTCACAAACGACGTAGAGGATAGTGCGCCGCACAGTGCAGATAATTGGAATGCTGCCTATTATTATTTTTAAATTCAAAATAGTATGAATATTCTGAAAAGAGTGTTTTGCGTCATTCAAGTCTTATTAAACATATCGTGTTGGATATAAATATAATATGCCTTTTGGTTGGCAAATGGTGTAACGCGCAGTTAACAATTTGAATTAAAGAGATATGTGTATATATTAAAGAGACGCCTGGTTGACTGCAATTGAAATAGCATTGGCGTTAGTTTTAGTATACAACAGGAATTTATATATTATTATCGCTCGATTAATGTATTTATATGAACACTGGTTTTTTTTTATTATATTGGTTAATTAAGGTGCAATTTTAATTTTTATTAATCTAATTTTCATAGTAAATTAATATAAACTGCTTACTTATTTACCATCACGCCGTTTCCCCGCGGAGGTAGGCAGAAGGATAGAGCGCCATACTCTTCTATCCTGACACAAAATTCTCGCTTCATTCACACTCATACATCTTCTTATACGAGCTAACCGATTGTCGAGGCTTCTAACAGAACCATCCTCCGTTAACTGGTTTACCTGATCGTGCCAAGTCTTCCACGGACGTCCTCTATTTCAGGTGTCATAAACACTCGATTAATCCAACAGTATCAACTGCTTACTTACTTACTTACTTACCATCACGCCGTTTCCCCGCAAGGATAGGCAGAGAGAGGCAATAAACTTTGAAAAACACTATGAATTTGAGGATTACATTCAGGGATTAATATATTCAAACGACGAACAACAATTAATGAATTTTTACAATAAATTATATGTTTTTAAAAATAATGTTAAAAGAAATGTAGCTTTAGATAAATAGTTAATAGTCGTCTTATTCTTTAATAAATTAGGTTCAATAATTATATTTTTTATCTATTTACACGATAAAAATCAACATCATCATCATCATCATCATCGTTTAAATCGCCACCTTCTTTGATTTTCACAAACGACGTAGAGGATAGTACGCCGCATAGTGCAGATAATTGGAATGCTGCCTATTATTATTTTTAAATTCAAAATAGTATGAATATTCTGAAAAGAGTGTTTTGCGTCATTCAAGTCTTATTAAACATATCGTGTTGGATATAAATATAATATGCCTTTTGGTTGGCAAATGGTGTAACGCGCAGCTAATAATTTGAATTAAAGAGATATGTGTATATATTAAAGAGACGCCTGGTTGACTGCAATTGAAATAGCATTGGCGTTAGTTTTAGTATACAACAGGAATTTATGCTAGGACACCATGCAGTAAAATATAATTATAAGCATTAGTTTTGTTTAATTATGTATTAATATTATTTAACGACATGGAATTTTCAATCGATCTTTTTATGTTAAAAATATTTGGTAAGGCTTAATTTCAACTTCCAAAAAACAACGAAAGATGGCAATATGCGTCGTTTAAGAGGAAAGTATTCATTACTGTGGATACTAATACGAATAACATTAAAATATCTAAATAGAACAATAAGAGTTTGAAGATTAATTATTTAAATATACATTATTATATTACATACGTTATTATATTTTATTTTAAATAATCATTTATATTAGTTATCCAATTTGTAAGCCATCATCACTTTGCTTCTATCTCGGTATTTTACAAATACTATTTAATTACGGCGTCCAAGTATTTGTAAAACGATTTTTTTATGAAACTTAACGTAAACAAGTAACAATTTAAAACAATTACGAGTAAATTAATAAGTATATGTAGTAGGTACTTTACCATAACATTAATTTCGTTCGCATTGTAATTAATTATATATAATATTATTTTTAATATGATTATATATTTTTACTTAATTATAACAACATTGTTCGTTTGCATTTGCTTTTTATCAGTTTGATAGTGATTATCAGTTTCATTTAAATGAAATAAAACTTAAATTATTAATCGACAACCCGGTGTTTATGTAACTTTAAATAAGTACTATGGTCCAAAAGTATTATTTTTAACAAAAGTATAAATACAAACTGTGGCACCCCGGTTATTCCGAACCCGGTTAATCTGATTCTGGTTTATCCGATCCAGGTTAATCTGACCGTGGTTAATCCGACATCGGTTAATCAGACACCGGTTAATCCGTCACCGGTTAATTTGACAATGGTTAATCTGACACCGGTTAATTCACACCGGTTAATCTGACATCGGTTAATCCGACACCGGTTAATCCGCCATTATCATCATTTAAATTACCACCTTCTTCTTTGATTTTCACAAACGTCGTAGAGGATAGTACGCCGCGCAGTGCAGATAATTGGAATGCTGCCTATTATTATTTTTAAATTCAAAATAGTATGAATATTCTGAAAAGAGTGTTTTGCGTCATTCAAGTCTTATTAAACATATCGTGTTGGATATAAATATAATACGCCTGTGCATTGGCAAACCGTGTAACGCACAGCTAATAATTTGAATTAAAGAGATATGTGTATATATTAAAGAGACGCCTGGTTGACTGCAATTGAAATAGCATTGGCGTTAGTTTTAGTATACAACAGGAATTTATATATTTTTATAGCTCTATGTATTTATATGAACACTGGTTTTTTTGATTATATTGGTTAGTTTAAGTGCGATATTAATTTACTTAGTTTTCTTAGTAAATAAGTATAAACTGCTACTTACTTACTTACCATCACGCCGTTTCTTCGCGGGGGTAAGCAGAGAAGATAGAGCGCCGTACTCTTCTGTCCTGACACAATTCTCGCCTCATTCACACTCATACGTCTTCTCATACAAGCTAACCGATTGTCGAGGCTTCTAACAGAACCATCCTCCGTTAACTGGTTTACCTGATCGTGCCAAGTCTTCCACGGATGTCTTCTATTTCTGGTGCCAAAACACTTGATTATATTGGTTAGATAAAGTGCGATTTTAATTTTGAAAAATTCTACAAGTAGGTGAATACGTAATGTATTTATAAACATGAATTATTCATTCTTCTTCTTCTTCTTATTTTCCTACCAAAACACTTATTATAGTTTTATTAAGTGTGTTAGGATTTTTTTTTCTGCAAATTGACAACAGAGTACTGCGTCTCTGATACGTCTGCTGCCGGGCGGCAGCTGTGCGGGTAAGCTAGTCATATATATTAAAGTCATAAGCCCTATTTCGTGGTGTTTGCAAAAAATCACGCGGCCAACTCCGTCACACCGCGCGATCGCTTTTTAGGGGCTTTCCCGCCAGATATTTGGAAATTTTTTTTTTTTGCCAGACGGCCGAAGGCCGACGTAAACTTTTCGCCATAGACACTTTTCGTCTACCGCCACTCCTCGATTTACGGCGACCGTTTCCGTTCGGCCGATTTCTAGCTGTTTTTCATTTTTATTTAGCCTAAATCGCGCGTTTTCGCTCGCCGCTCCGCCATTTTGAGAGCCAAAATTATTTTTATACATTTCGGCGACGGCCCGCGGCCGACCGCATCGCCGGGCGTACTTTATAAATTTTTCCCGCTTTTAGTTTTTTCGCAAAACTCGAAAAAGTGAATTTCGTTTTTTTCACTTTTCCTCCGCCGCTCGGAGAGATATATTTTTTTTTTACCACTCAATTTGCGGGAAACGATCGCCCGGAATTTATTAGCGAGTATGCAGACTCCCATCTCTTCATTTGGATCTTTAAAATGTAAAAAAACATTTTTTTTTTTTTGAAAAACGCACGGACCTACCTAGATGCGCCGAAAATGCGAAAAAACTGACACTTTATGCCCCGTTAACTGAAATCTCCCGGCCGCGCAAAACAAATGAAACACGGTTTTTTCCAGAATGACAGCGAAACATTGACAAACTTTGCGATTTATAAAAAATGTCGATTTTCACATGAAAAAATGTACATTTTTTTATTAGAAAAGCGTCTCTATACACTATTCGGTACTAGCGGTACATGAGAAAACCCCTTATTTATGTAAAAATCTTTGCGTTTATGCTCCCTGAAGGATAATATATACCCGATACGAATTAAAAATAGTATTTTTAATAAATTATGTTTAAATATTATATCATGTCCATGTAAAAATGTCCATTTTCACGTGAGAAATGAAACATTTGAAAATTATTTCTACACTCTATGTAACATTGAGCTTATTAAATAAATATTGTAATAATACAGGTAACGGTTCATTCGACCACCTTGAAGCGAAATATGTGACGAATCCGAATTAAAAAGAGTATTTTTATTTAAATATGTACATTGACATTTTTTTTCTCTCTTTATCTTTACCGCCGAATAGAACGATTTTTCGGTAGAAATGTATTTATATTATTAAAGAAAACTACTTTTTTAAATTTACGGCGTCTTATAGCCTTTTCAGAATATTAATAAATGTTTTAAATGAAAATCTAATTTAATAATTAATTTGCCGCGGTAAACGTGTGCATTTTTTACAAATTTGACATACAGATGTCGCTATACATGCGGTTTTAGAAAAATAAATATATTAAATAATTTTGGTATGGAAAATATGTTTACAGATTATGAGATTTTCTACTATTAATATTTTTCTAATAAATATAATTTATTTTCCACAAAAGGGTGAGGAATATTTTAAATGTTTTTTTTTTATGTAAACAATTTTTTTTAAGTATTAGATTTTTTTAGTAAAACTTATTTTACATAGATGTCGCCATACATACCGTTTGTTTGCAGATTCTCTACCGTTAATATTTCTTAATAAATATAATTTAGTTTCCTCAAAAAGGTGGAGAATATTTTTTAATGTTAAAAAATACACGATAAAATATTTATGAATTTTAAATGTTTTTTTTTTTTATGTAAACAATTTTTTTAAGTAAAGAGCGCGAGATGCGTTTTAAATATATAGAAATTTAATACGGATAAAAAATTTCATTTACAAATTGAAATTTTTCGCGATGTTTTTTTTGTTTTTTAAACTTTTATCGATAAGAGTGCCATTTAGTAACACCTTCTTCTTTGATTTTCACAAACGACGTAGAGGATAGTGCGCCGCACAGTGCAGATAATTGGAATGCTGCCTATTATTATTTTTAAATTCAAAATAGTATGAATATTCTGAAAAGAGTGTTTTGCGTCATTCAAGTCTTATTAAACATATCGTGTTGGATATAAATATAATATGCCTTTTGGTTGGCAAATGGTGTAACGCGCAGTTAATAATTTGAATTAAAGAGATATGTGTATATATTAAAGAGACGCCTGGTTGACTGCAATTGAAATAGCATTGGCGTTAGTTTTAGTATACAACAGGAATTTATATATTATTATCGCTCGATTAATGTATTTATATGAACACTGGTTTTTTTTTATTATATTGGTTAATTAAGGTGCAATTTTAATTTTTATTAATCTAATTTTCATAGTAAATTAATATAAACTGCTTACTTATTTACCATCACGCCGTTTCCCCGCGGAGGTAGGCAGAAGGATAGAGCGCCATACTCTTCTATCCTGACACAAAATTCTCGCTTCATTCACACTCATACATCTTCTTATACGAGCTAACCGATTGTCGAGGCTTCTAACAGAACCATCCTCCGTTAACTGGTTTACCTGATCGTGCCAAGTCTTCCACGGACGTCCTCTATTTCAGGTGTCATAAACACTCGATTAATCCAACAGTATCAACTGCTTACTTACTTACTTACTTACCATCACGCCGTTTCCCCGCAAGGATAGGCAGAGAGAGGCAATAAACTTTGAAAAACACTATGAATTTGAGGATTACATTCAGGGATTAATATATTCAAACGACGAACAACAATTAATGAATTTTTACAATAAATTATATGTTTTTAAAAATAATGTTAAAAGAAATGTAGCTTTAGATAAATAGTTAATAGTCGTCTTATTCTTTAATAAATTAGGTTCAATAATTATATTTTTTATCTATTTACACGATAAAAATCAACATCATCATCATCATCATCGTTTAAATCGCCACCTTCTTTGATTTTCACAAATGACGTAGAGGATAGTACGCCGCACAGTGCAGATAATTGGAATGCTGCCTATTATTATTTTTAAATTCAAAATAGTATGAATATTCTGAAAAGAGTGTTTTGCGTCATTCAAGTCTTATTAAACATATCGTGTTGGATATAAATATAATACGCCTGTGCATTGGCAATCCGTGTAACGCGCAGCTAATAATTTGAATTAAAGAGATATGTGTATATATTAAAGAGACGCCTGGTTGACTGCAATTGAAATAGCATTGGCGTTAGTTTTAGTATACAACAGGAATTTATGCTAGGACACAATGCAGTAAAATATAATTATAAGCATTAGTTTTGTTTAATTATGTATTAATATTATTTAACGACATGGAATGAATAAAAATTTTATGTCAATTTTAGAATAGACATAAAAATACATTTTTTCTTTATAACAAACTATGTTAGAGCATAATCCGGACTGTGAATTTCTGTCAAATATTAAAACGAAATGGATTGGCAAAATTTTCATACATTAAAAAAATATTTTTTAAATCGATCTTTTTATGTTAAAAATATTTGGTAAGGCTTAATTTCAACTTCCAAAAAACAACGAAAGATGGCAATATGCGCTGTTTAAGAGGAAAGTATTCATTACTGTGGATACTAATACGAATAACATTAAAATATCTAAATAGAACAATAAGAGTCTGAAGATTAATTATTTAAATATACATTATTATATTACATACGTTATTATATTTTATTTTAAATAATCATTTATATTAGTTATCCAATTTGTAAGCCATCATCACTTTGCTTCTATCTCGGTATTTTACAAATACTATTTAATTATGGCGTCCAAGTATTGTAAAACGATTTTTTTATGAAACTTAACGTAAACAAGTAACAATTTAAAACAATTACGAGTAAATTAATAAGTATATGTAGTAGGTACTTTACCATAACATTAGTTCCGTTCGCATTGTAATTAATTATATATAATATTATTTTTAATATGATTATATATTTTTACTTAATTATAACAACATTGTTCGTTTGCATTTGCTTTTTATCAGTTTGATAGTGATTATCAGTTTCATTTAAATGAAATAAAACTTAAATTATTAATCGACAACCCGGTGTTTATGTAACTTTAAATAAGTACTATGGTCCAAAAGTATTATTTTTAACAAAAGTATAAATACAAACTGTGGCACCCCAGTTATTCCGAACCCGGTTAATCTGATTCTGGTTTATCCGATCCAGGTTAATCTGACCGTGGTTAATCCGACATCGGTTAATCCGACACCGGTTAATCCGTCACCGGTTAATTCGACAACGTTTAATCCGACACCGGTTAATCTGACACCGGTTAATTCACACCGGTTAATCTGACATCGGTTAATCCGACACCGGTTAATCCGACACCGGTTAATCCGTCATTATCATCGTTTAAATTACCACCTTCTTCTTTGATTTTCACAAACGTCGTAGAGGATAGTACGCCGCACAGTGCAGATAATTGGAATGCTGCCTATTATTATTTTTAAATTCAAATTAGTATGAATATTTTGAAAAGAGTGTTTTGCGTCATTCAAGTCTTATTAAACATATCGTATTGGATATAAGTATAATATGCCTGAGAGTTGGCAATTGGTGTAACGCACAGCTAATAATTTGAATTAAAGAGATATGTGTATATATTAAAGAGACGCCTGGTTGACTGCAATCGAAATAGCATTGGCGTTAGTTTAAGTATACAACAGGAGTTTATATATTATTATAGCTCTATTAATGTATTTATATGAACACTTTTTTTTATTATATTGGTTAGTTTAAGTGCAATTATATTATAATTTACTTAATTTTCTCTATTATTATTATGTATGAGTATGTCTATTATTATTTTTAAATTCAAAATAGTATGAATATTGTTTTTAGACGTTCGATACTTATTTATCTTATTATTAATTACCATAACGCCGTTTCTCCGCGGGGGTAGGCAGAGAGGATAGAGCGCCATACTCTTCTGTCTTGACACACAATTCTCGCCTCACTTACATTCATACATCTTCTCATACAAGCTCGCTGATTGTTGAGCCTTCGAACAGAACCATCCTCCGTTAACTGGTTTACCTGATCGTGCCAAGTCTTCCACGGACGTCTTCTATTTCTGGTGCCACAACACTTGATTATATTGGTTAGTTTTTGTACGATTTTAATTTTGAAAAATTCTACAAGTAGGTGAATACGTAATGTATTTAAAAACATGAATTATTCATTCTTCTTCTTCTTATTTTCCTACCAAAACACTTATTATAGTTTTATTAAGTGTGTTAGGATTTTTTTTTCTGCAAATTGACAACAGAGTACTGCGTCTCTGATACGTCTGCTGCCGGGCGGCAGCTGTGCGGGTAAGCTAGTCATATATATTAAAGTTATAAGCCCTATTTCGTGGTGTTTGCAAAAAATCACGCGGCCAACTCCGTCACACCGCGCGATCGCTTTTTAGGGGCTTTCCCGCCAGATATTTGGAAATTTTTTTTTTTTGCCAGACGGCCGAAGGCCGACGTAAACTTTTCGCCATAGACACTTTTCGTCTACCGCCATTCCTCGATTTACGGCGACCGTTTCCGTTCGGCCGATTTCTAGCTGTTTTTCATTTTTATTTAGCCTAAATCGCGCGTTTTCGCTCGCCGCTCCGCCATTTTGAGAGCCAAAATTATTTTTATACATTTCGGCGACGGCCCGCGGCCGACCGCATCGCCGGGCGTACTTTATAAATTTTTCCCGCTTTTAGTTTTTTCGCAAAACTCGAAAAAGTGAATTTCGTTTTTTTCACTTTTCCTCCGCCGCTCGGAGAGATATATTTTTTTTTTACCACTCAATTTGCGGGAAACGATCGCCCGGAATTTATTAGCGAGTATGCAGACTCCCATCTCTTCATTTGGATCTTTAAAATGTAAAAAAACATTTTTTTTTTTTTGAAAAACGCACGGACCTACCTAGATGCGCCGAAAATGCGAAAAAACTGACACTTTATGCCCCGTTAACTGAAATCTCCCGGCCGCGCAAAACAAATGAAACACGGTTTTTTCCAGAATGACAGCGAAACATTGACAAACTTTGCGATTTATAAAAAATGTCGATTTTCACATGAAAAAATGTACATTTTTTTATTAGAAAAGCGTCTCTATACACTATTCGGTACTAGCGGTACATGAGAAAACCCCTTATTTATGTAAAAATCTTTGCGTTTATGCTCCCTGAAGGATAATATATACCCGATACGAATTAAAAATAGTATTTTTAATAAATAATGTTTAAATATTATATCATGTCCATGTAAAAATGTCCATTTTCACGTGAGAAATGAAACATTTGAAAATTATTTCTACACTCTATGTAACATTGAGCTTATTAAATAAATATTGTAATAATACAGGTAACGGTTCATTCGACCACCTTGAAGCGAAATATGTGACGAATCCGAATTAAAAAGAGTATTTTTATTTAAATATGTACATTGACATTTTACGACTTTTTTCTCTAGGTTATCTTTACCGCCGAATAAAACGATTTTTCGGTAGAAATGTATTTATTTTATTAAAGAAAATTACTTTTTTAAATTTATGGCATCTTATAGCCTTTTCAGAATATTAATAAATGTTTTAAATGAAATTTAATAATTCATTTGTGCGCATTTTTTACAAATTTGACATACAGATGTCGCTATACATGCATTTTCAGAAAAATAAATATATTAAATAATTTTGGTATGGTAAATATGATTACAGATTATGAGATTTTCTACTATTAATATTTTTCTAATAAATATAATTTATTTTCCACAAAAGGGTGAGGAATATTTTAAATGTTTTTAATTTCATTTTAATCAAAAATGTCAATTTTCACGTGAGAAATGAAACATTTGAAAATTGTCTCTACACTCTATTGTACATTAGGCTTATTAAATAAATATTGAAATAATACAGGTAACGGTTCATTCGACCACCTTGAAGCGAAATATGTGACGAATCCGAATTAAAAAGAGTATTTTTATTTAAATATGTACATTGACATTTTGCTTTTTTCTCTAGGTTATCTTTACCGCCGAATAAAACGATTTTTCGGTAGAAATGTATTTATTTTATTAAAGAAAATTACTTTTTTAAATTTATGGCGTCTTATAGCCTTTTCAGAATATTAATAAATGTTATAGATAATAAACGAAATTTAATAATTAATTTGCCGCGTATCCATGTGCATTTTTTACAAATTTGACAACAGATGTCACTAACCATGCCTTTTCAGAAAAATAAATATATTAAATAATTTTGGTATGGAAAATATGTTTACAGATTATGAGATTTTCTACTATTAATATTTTTCTAATAAATATAATTTATTTTCCACAAAAGGGTGAGGAATATTTTAAATGTTTTTTTTTATGTAAACAATTTTTTTTAAGTATTAGATTTTTTTAGTAAAACTTATTTTACATAGATGTCGCCATACATACCGTTTGTTTGCAGATTCTCTACCGTTAATATTTCTTAATAAATATAATTTAGTTTCCAATCCAACAGTATCAACTGCTTACTTACTTACTTACCATCACGCCGTTTCTCCGCAAGGATAGGCAGAGAGAGGCAATAAACTTTGAAAAACACTATGAATTTGAGGATTACATTCAGGGATTAATATATTCAAACGACGAACAACAATTAATGAATTTTTACAATAAATTATATGTTTTTAAAAATAATGTTAAAAGAAATGTAGCTTTAGATAAATAGTTAATAGTCGTCTTATTCTTTAATAAATTAGGTTCAATAATTATATTTTTTATCTATTTACACGATAAAAATCAACATCATCATCATCATCATCATCATCGTTTAAATCGCCACCTTCTTTGATTTTCACAAACGACGTAGAGGATAGTACGCCTCACAATGCAGATAATTGGAATGCTGCCTATTATTATTTTTAAATTCAAAATAGTATGAATATTTTGAAAAGAGTGTTTTGCGTCTTTCAAGTCTTAATAAACATATCGTGTTTGTAATATTTTTTAAGTAACGTCGATTTTAAGATTATTATTTATTTAAATGGGTATAAATATAATACGCCAGTGAGTCGGCAATAGGAGTAACGCACAGCTAATAATTTGAATTAAAGAGATACCCCGTGGACACATAATGATTTTGTCTGTGAGTTTTAGTTGAGTACTCATGTTTTTAAACCTTCTGGAGAATGACAAAAGTGTACTGTTTCTATCTCACATGTGTTTGTCATATCGTTTTTATATAGAAATTACGGTTTTAATAATAAAATTTTCGAGTATAAATGAGTAACGCCTGGTTGACTGCAATTGAAATAGCATTGGCGTTAGTTTTAGTATACAACAGGAATTTATTTATTTTTATAGCTCTATTACTGTATTTATATGAACACTGGTTTTTTTGATTATATTGGTTAGTTTAAGTGCGATATTAATTTACTTAGTTTTCTTAGTAAATAAGTATAAACTGCTACTTACTTACTTACCATCACGCCGTTTCTTCGCGGGGGTAAGCAGAGAAGATAGAGCGCCGTACTCTTCTGTCCTGACACAATTCTCGCCTCATTCACACTCATACGTCTTCTCATACAAGCTAACCGATTGTCGAGGCTTCTAACAGAACCATCCTCCGTTAACTGGTTTACCTGATCGTGCCAAGTCTTCCACGGATGTCTTCTATTTCTGGTGCCAAAACACTTGATTATATTGGTTAGATTAAGTGCGATTTTAATTTTGAAAAATTCTACAAGTAGGTGAATACGTAATGTATTTATAAACATGAATTATTCATTCTTCTTCTTCTTATTTTCCTACCAAAACACTTATTATAGTTTTATTAAGTGTGTTAGGATTTTTTTTTCTGCAAATTGACAACAGAGTACTGCGTCTCTGATACGTCTGCTGCCGGGCGGCAGCTGTGCGGGTAAGCTAGTCATATATATTAAAGTTATAAGCCCTATTTCGTGGTGTTTGCAAAAAATCACGCGGCCAACTCCGTCACACCGCGCGATCGCTTTTTAGGGGCTTTCCCGCCAGATATTTGGAAATTTTTTTTTTTTGCCAGACGGCCGAAGGCCGACGTAAACTTTTCGCCATAGACACTTTTCGTCTACCGCCACTCCTCGATTTACGGCGACCGTTTCCGTTCGACCGATTTCTAGCTGTTTTTCATTTTTATTTAGCCTAAATCGCGCGTTTTCGCTCGCCGCTCCGCCATTTTGAGAGCCAAAATTATTTTTATACATTTCGGCGACGGCCCGCGGCCGACCGCATCGCCGGGCGTACTTTATAAATTTTTCCCGCTTTTAGTTTTTTCGCAAAACTCGAAAAAGTGAATTTCGTTTTTTTCACTTTTCCTCCGCCGCTCGGAGAGATATATTTTTTTTTTACCACTCAATTTGCGGGAAACGATCGCCCGGAATTTATTAGCGAGTATGCAGACTCCCATCTCTTCATTTGGATCTTTAAAATGTAAAAAAACATTTTTTTTTTTTTGAAAAACGCACGGACCTACCTAGATGCGCCGAAAATGCGAAAAAACTGACACTTTATGCCCCGTTAACTGAAATATCACGACCGCGCAAAACAAATGAAACACGGTTTTTTCCATATTGACAGCGAACGAATGACAAACTTTGCGATTTATAAAAAATGTCGATTTTCACATGAAAAAATGTACATTTTTTTATTAGAAAAGCGTCTCTATACACTATTCGGTACTAGCGGTACATGAGAAAACCCCTTATTTATGTAAAAATCTTTGCGTTTATGCTCCCTGAAGGATAATATATACCCGATACGAATTAAAAATAGTATTTTTAATAAATAATGTTTAAATATTATATCATGTCCATGTAAAAATGTCCATTTTCACGTGAGAAATGAAACATTTGAAAATTATTTCTACACTCTATGTAACATTGAGCTTATTAAATAAATATTGTAATAATACAGGTAACGGTTCATTCGACCACCTTGAAGCGAAATATGTGACGAATCCGAATTAAAAAGAGTATTTTTATTTAAATATGTACATTGACATTTTTTTTCTCTCTTTATCTTTACCGCCGAATAGAACGATTTTTCGGTAGAAATGTATTTATATTATTAAAGAAAACTACTTTTTTAAATTTACGGCGTCTTATAGCCTTTTCAGAATATTAATAAATGTTTTAAATGAAAATCTAATTTAATAATTAATTTGCCGCGGTAAACGTGTGCATTTTTTACAAATTTGACATACAGATGTCGCTATACATGCGGTTTTAGAAAAATAAATATATTAAATAATTTTGGTATGGAAAATATGTTTACAGATTATGAGATTTTCTACTATTAATATTTTTCTAATAAATATAATTTATTTTCCACAAAAGGGTGAGGAATATTTTAAATGTTTTTTTTTTATGTAAGCAATTTTTTTTAAGTATTAGATTTTTTTAGTAAAACTTATTTTACATAGATGTCGCCATACATACCGTTTGTTTGCAGATTCTCTACCGTTAATATTTCTTAATAAATATAATTTAGTTTCCTCAAAAAGGTGGAGAATATTTTTTAATGTTAAAAAATACACGATAAAATATTTATGAATTTTAAATGTTTTTTTTTTTTATGTAAACAATTTTTTTAAGTAAAGAGCGCGAGATGCGTTTTAAATATATAGAAATTTAATACGGATAAAAAATTTCATTTACAAATTGAAATTTTTCGCGATGTTTTTTTTGTTTTTTAAACTTTTATCGATAAGAGTGCCATTTAGTAACACCTTCTTCTTTGATTTTCACAAACGACGTAGAGGATAGTGCGCCGCACAGTGCAGATAATTGGAATGCTGCCTATTATTATTTTTAAATTCAAAATAGTATGAATATTCTGAAAAGAGTGTTTTGCGTCATTCAAGTCTTATTAAACATATCGTGTTGGATATAAATATAATATGCCTTTTGGTTGGCAAATGGTGTAACGCGCAGTTAATAATTTGAATTAAAGAGATATGTGTATATATTAAAGAGACGCCTGGTTGACTGCAATTGAAATAGCATTGGCGTTAGTTTTAGTATACAACAGGAATTTATATATTATTATCGCTCGATTAATGTATTTATATGAACACTGGTTTTTTTTTAATATATTGGTTAATTAAGGTGCAATTTTAATTTTTATTAATCTATTTTTCATAGTAAATTAATATAAACTGCTTACTTATTTACCATCACGCCGTTTCCCCGCGGAGGTAGGCAGAAGGATAGAGCGCCATACTCTTCTATCCTGACACAAAATTCTCGCTTCATTCACACTCATACATCTTCTTATACGAGCTAACCGATTGTCGAGGCTTCTAACAGAACCATCCTCCGTTAACTGGTTTACCTGATCGTGCCAAGTCTTCCACGGACGTCCTCTATTTCAGGTGTCATAAACACTCGATTAATCCAACAGTATCAACTGCTTACTTACTTACTTACTTACCATCACGCCGTTTCCCCGCAAGGATAGGCAGAGAGAGGCAATAAACTTTGAAAAACACTATGAATTTGAGGATTACATTCAGGGATTAATATATTCAAACGACGAACAACAATTAATGAATTTTTACAATAAATTATATGTTTTTAAAAATAATGTTAAAAGAAATGTAGCTTTAGATAAATAGTTAATAGTCGTCTTATTCTTTAATAAATTAGGTTCAATAATTATATTTTTTATCTATTTACACGATAAAAATCAACATCATCATCATCATCATCATCGTTTAAATCGCCATCTTCTTTGATTTTCACAAACGACGTAGAGGATAGTACGCCGCATAGTGCAGATAATTGGAATGCTGCCTATTATTATTTTTAAATTCAAAATAGTATGAATATTCTGAAAAGAGTGTTTTGCGTCATTCAAGTCTTATTAAACATATCGTGTTGGATATAAATATAATATGCCTTTTGGTTGGCAAATGGTGTAACGCGCAGCTAATAATTTGAATTAAAGAGATATGTGTATATATTAAAGAGACGCCTGGTTGACTGCAATTGAAATAGCATTGGCGTTAGTTTTAGTATACAACAGGAATTTATGCTAGGACACCATGCAGTAAAATATAATTATAAGCATTAGTTTTGTTTAATTATGTATTAATATTATTTAACGACATGGAATTTTCAATCGATCTTTTTATGTTAAAAATATTTGGTAAGGCTTAATTTCAACTTCCAAAAAACAACGAAAGATGGCAATATGCGTCGTTTAAGAGGAAAGTATTCATTACTGTGGATACTAATACGAATAACATTAAAATATCTAAATAGAACAATAAGAGTTTGAAGATTAATTATTTAAATATACATTATTATATTACATACGTTATTATATTTTATTTTAAATAATCATTTATATTAGTTATCCAATTTGTAAGCCATCATCACTTTGCTTCTATCTCGGTATTTTACAAATACTATTTAATTACGGCGTCCAAGTATTTGTAAAACGATTTTTTTATGAAACTTAACGTAAACAAGTAACAATTTAAAACAATTACGAGTAAATTAATAAGTATATGTAGTAGGTACTTTACCATAACATTAATTTCGTTCGCATTGTAATTAATTATATATAATATTATTTTTAATATGATTATATATTTTTACTTAATTATAACAACATTGTTCGTTTGCATTTGCTTTTTATCAGTTTGATAGTGATTATCAGTTTCATTTAAATGAAATAAAACTTAAATTATTAATCGACAACCCGGTGTTTATGTAACTTTAAATAAGTACTATGGTCCAAAAGTATTATTTTTAACAAAAGTATAAATACAAACTGTGGCACCCCGGTTATTCCGAACCCGGTTAATCTGATTCTGGTTTATCCGATCCAGGTTAATCTGACCGTGGTTAATCCGACATCGGTTAATCAGACACCGGTTAATCCGTCACCGGTTAATTCGACAATGGTTAATCTGACACCGGTTAATTCACACCGGTTAATCTGACATCGGTTAATCCGACACCGGTTAATCCGTCATTATCATCATTTAAATTACCACCTTCTTCTTTGATTTTTACAAACGTCGTAGAGGATAGTACGCCGCACAGTGCAGATAATTGGAATGCTGCCTATTATTATTTTTAAATTCAAATTAGTATGAATATTTTGAAAAGAGTGTTTTGCGTCATTCAAGTCTTATTAAACATATCATGTTGGATATAAGTATAATATGCCTGAGAGTTGGCAATTGGTGTAACGCACAGCTAATAATTTGAATTAAAGAGATATGTGTATATATTAAAGAGACGCCTGGTTGACTGCAATCGAAATAGCATTGGCGTTAGTTTTAGTATACAACAGGAGTTTATATATTATTATAGCTCTATTAATGTATTTATATGAACACTTTTTTTTATTATATTGGTTAGTTTAAGTGCGATTTTTTTTTAATTTACTTAATTTTCTCTATTATTATTATGTATGAGTATGTCTATTATTATTTTTAAATTCAAAATAGTATGAATATTGTTTTTAGACGTTCGATACTTATTTATCTTATTATTAATTACCATAACGCCGTTTCTCCGCGGGGGTAGGCAGAGAGGATAGAGCGCCATACTCTTCTGTCTTGACACACAATTCTCGCCTCACTTACATTCATACATCTTCTCATACAAGCTCGCTGATTCTTGAGCCTTCGAACAGAACCATCCTCCGTTAACTGGTTTACCTGATCGTGCCAAGTCTTCCACGGACGTCTTCTATTTCTGGTGCCACAACACTTGATTATATTAGTTAGTTTTTGTACGATTTTAATTTTGAAAAATTCTACAAATAGGTGAATACGTAATGTATTTAAAAACATGAATTATTCCTTCTTATTCTTCTTATTTTCCTATCAAAACACTTTTTATAGTTTTATTAAGTGTGTTAAGATTTTTTTTTTCTTCTGAAAATTGACAACAGAGTACTGCGTCTCTGATACGTCTGCTGCCGGGCGGCAGCTGAGCGGGTAAGCTAGTCATATATATTAAAGTTATAAGCCCTATTTCGTGGTGTTTGCAAAAAATCACGCGGCCAACTCCGTCACACCGCGCGATCGCTTTTTAGGGGCTTTCCCGCCAGATATTTGGAATTTTTTTTTTTTTGCCAGACGGCCGAAGGCCGACGTAAACTTTTCGCCATAGACACTTTTCGTCTACCGCCACTCCTCGATTTACGGCGACCGTTTCCGTTCGGCCGATTTCTAGCTGTTTTTCATTTTTATTTAGCCTAAATCGCGCGTTTTCGCTCGCCGCTCCGCCATTTTGAGAGCCAAAATTATTTTTATACATTTCGGCGACGGCCCGCGGCCGACCGCATCGCCGGGCGTACTTTATAAATTTTTCCCGCTTTTAGTTTTTTCGCAAAACTCGAAAAAGTGAATTTCGTTTTTTTCACTTTTCCTCCGCCGCTCGGAGAGATATATTTTTTTTTTACCACTCAATTTGCGGGAAACGATCGCCCGGAATTTATTAGCGAGTATGCAGACTCCCATCTCTTCATTTGGATCTTTAAAATGTAAAAAAACATTTTTTTTTTTTTGAAAAACGCACGGACCTACCTAGATGCGCCGAAAATGCGAAAAAACTGACACTTTATGCCCCGTTAACTGAAATATCACGACCGCGCAAAACAAATGAAACACGGTTTTTTCCATATTGACAGCGAACGAATGACAAACTTTGCGATTTATAAAAAATGTCGATTTTCACATGAAAAAATGTACATTTTTTTATTAGAAAAGCGTCTCTATACACTATTCGGTACTAGCGGTACATGAGAAAACCCCTTATTTATGTAAAAATCTTTGCGTTTATGCTCCCTGAAGGATAATATATACCCGATACGAATTAAAAATAGTATTTTTAATAAATAATGTTTAAATATTATATCATGTCCATGTAAAAATGTCCATTTTCACGTGAGAAATGAAACATTTGAAAATTATTTCTACACTCTATGTAACATTGAGCTTATTAAATAAATATTGTAATAATACAGGTAACGGTTCATTCGACCACCTTGAAGCGAAATATGTGACGAATCCGAATTAAAAAGAGTATTTTTATTTAAACATGTACATTGACATTTTACGACTTTTTTCTCTAGGTTATCTTTACCGCCGAATAAAACGATTTTTCGGTAGAAATGTATTTATTTTATTAAAGAAAATTACTTTTTTAAATTTATGGCGTCTTATAGCCTTTTCAGAATATTAATAAATGTTTTAAATGAAAATCTAATTTAATAATTAATTTGCCGCGGTAAACGTGTGCATTTTTTACAAATTTGACATACAGATGTCGCTATACATGCATTTTCAGAAAAATAAATATATTAAATAATTTTGGTAAGGAAAATATGTTTACAGATTATGAGATTTTCTACTATTAATATTTTTCTAATAAATATAATTTATTTTCCACAAAAGGGTGAGGAATATTTTAAATGTTTTTTATTTCATTTTAATCAAAAATGTCAATTTTCACGTGAGAAATGAAACATTTGAAAATTGTCTCTACACTCTATTGTACATTAGGCTTATTAAATAAATATTGAAATAATACAGGTAACGGTTCATTCGACCACCTTGAAGCGAAATATGTGACGAATCCGAATTAAAAATAGTATTTTTATTTAAATATGTACATTGACATTTTGCTTTTTTCTCTAGGTTATCTTTACCGCCGAATAGAACGATATTTTGGTAGTAATTTCTTAAATTATTAAATTTAATTTCCCTAATTTATTAAATTTATGGCATCTTATAGCCTTTTCAGAATATTAATAAATGTTTTAAATGAAAATCTAATTTAATAATTAATTTGCCGCGTACCATATGCATTTTTTACAAATTTGACAACAGATGTCGCTATACATGCCGTTTTAGAAAAATTAAATATATTTAATAATTTTGGTAAGGAAAATATGTTTACAGATTATGAGATTTTCTACTATTAATATTTTTCTAATAAATATAATTTATTTTCCACAAAAGGGTGAGGAATATTTTAAATGTTTTTTATTTCATTTTAATCAAAAATGTCAATTTTCACGTGAGAAATGAAACATTTGAAAATTGTCTCTACACTCTATTGTACATTAGGCTTATTAAATAAATATTGAAATAATACAGGTAACGGTTCATTCGACCACCTTGAAGCGAAATATGTGACGAATCCGAATTAAAAATAGTATTTTTATTTAAATATGTACATTGACATTTTGCTTTTTTCTCTAGGTTATCTTTACCGCCGAATAGAACGATATTTTGGTAGTAATTTCTTAAATTATTAAATTTAATTTCCCTAATTTATTAAATTTATGGCATCTTATAGCCTTTTCAGAATATTAATAAATGTTTTAAATGAAAATCTAATTTAATAATTAATTTGCCGCGTACCATATGCATTTTTTACAAATTTGACAACAGATGTCGCTATACATGCCGTTTTAGAAAAATTAAATATATTTAATAATTTTGGTAAGGAAAATATGTTTACAGATTATGAGATTTTCTACTATTAATATTTTTCTAATAAATATAATTTATTTTCCACAAAAGGGTGAGGAATATTTTAAATGTTTTTTTTTTATGTAAACAATTTTTTTTAAGTATTAGATTTTTTTAGTAAAACTTATTTTACATAGATGTCGCCATACATACCGTTTCAGAAAAAAAAATATATTAAATAATTTTGGTAAGGAAAATATGTTTACAGATTATGAGATTTTCTACTATTAATATTTTTCTAATAAATATAATTTATTTTCCACAAAAGGGTGAGGAATATTTTAAATGTTTTTTTTTATGAAAACAATTTTTTTAAGTATTAGATTTTTTTAGTAAAACTTATTTTACATAGATGTCGCCATATATACCGTTTCAGAAAAAAAAATATATTAAATAATTTTGGTAAGGAAAATATGTTTACAGATTATGAGATTTTCTACTATTAATATTTTTCTAATAAATATAATTTATTTTCCACAAAAGGGTGAGGAATATTTTAAATGTTTTTTTTTTTTTTTTAAGTATAAGATTTTTTTAGTACAACTTATTTTAGAGAGATGTCGCCATACATACCGTTTGAGCCAATAATCGATTAATATTTAAAATAAATAGTAAGGCAAACATGTTGTTACAATATACTGAACAAAAAACTTAATAAATATAATTTAGTTTCCTCAAAAAGGTGGAGAATATTTTTTAATGTTAAAAAATACACGATAAAATATTTATGAATTTTAAATGTTTTTTTTTATGTAAACAATTTTTTTAAGTGAAGAGCGCGAGATGCGTTTTAAATATATAGAAATTTAATACGGATAAAAAATTTCATTTACAAATTGAAATTTTTCGCGATGTTTTTTTTGTTTTTTAAACTTTTATCGATAAGACTGCCATTTAGTAAAACGAAGTAAAAATCTCATCATTTAAATCACCACCTTCTTCTTTGATTTTCACAAACGACGTAGAGGATAGTGCGCCGCACAGTGCAGATAATTGGAATGCTGCCTATTATTATTTTTAAATTCAAAATAGTATGAATATTCTGAAAAGAGTGTTTTGCGTCATTCAAGTCTTATTAAACATATCGTGTTGGATATAAATATAATATGCCTTTTGGTTGGCAAATGGTGTAACGCGCAGTTAATAATTTGAATTAAAGAGATATGTGTATATATTAAAGAGACGCCTGGTTGACTGCAATTGAAATAGCATTGGCGTTAGTTTTAGTATACAATAGGAATTTATGCTAGGACACCATGCAGTAAAATATAATTATAAGCATTAGTTTTGTTTAATTATGTATTAATATTATTTAACGACATGGAATGAATAAAAATTTTATGTCAATTTTAGAATAGACATAAAAATACATTTTTTCTTTATAACAAACTATGTTAGAGCATAATCCGGACTGTGAATTTCTGTCAAATATTAAAACGAAATGGATTGGCAAAAGTATCATACATTAAAAAAATACTTTTTCAATCGATCTTTTTATGTTAAAAATATTTGGTAAGGCTTAATTTCAACTTCCAAAAAACAACGAAAGATGGCAATATGCGCTGTTTAAGAGGAAAGTATTCATTACTGTGGATACTAATACGAATAACATTAAAATATCTAAATAGAACAATAAGAGTTTGAAGATTAATTATTTAAATATACATTATTATATTACATACGTTATTATATTTTATTTTAAATAATCATTTATATTAGTTATCCAATTTGTAAGCCATCATCACTTTGCTTCTATCTCGGTATTTTACAAATACTATTTAATTATGGCGTCCAAGTATTGTAAAACGATTTTTTTATGAAACTTAACGTAAACAAGTAACAATTTAAAACAATTACGAGTAAATTAATAAGTATATGTAGTAGGTACTTTACCATAACATTAGTTCCGTTCGCATTGTAATTAATTATATATAATATTATTTTTAATATGATTATATATTTTTACTTAATTATAACAACATTGTTCGTTTGCATTTGCTTTTTATCAGTTTGATAGTGATTATCAGTTTCATTTAAATGAAATAAAACTTAAATTATTAATCGACAACCCGGTGTTTATGTAACTTTAAATAAGTACTATGGTCCAAAAGTATTATTTTTAACAAAAGTATAAATACAAACTGTGGCACCCCAGTTATTCCGAACCCGGTTAATCTGATTCTGGTTTATCCGATCCAGGTTAATCTGACCGTGGTTAATCCGACATCGGTTAATCCGACACCGGTTAATCCGTCACCGGTTAATTCGACAATGTTTAATCCGACACCGGTTAATCTGACACCGGTTAATTCACACCGGTTAATCTGACATCGGTTAATCCGACACCGGTTAATCCGACACCGGTTAATCCGACACCGGTTAATCCGACACCGGTTAATCCGACACCGGTAAATCCGACACCGGTTAATCCGTCACCGGTTAATTCGACAATGGTTAATCCGACACCGGTTAATCCGACACCGGTTAATTCGACAATGGTTAATCCGACACCGGTTAAACCGACACCGGTTAATCCGACACCGGTTAATCCGACGTCGGTTGATCGGACACCGGATAATCCGTCACCGGTTAATTCGACAATGGTTAATCCGACACCGGTTAATCCGACACCGGTTAATCCGACACCGGTTAATTCGACAATGGTTAATCCGACACCGGTTAAACCGACACCGGTTAATCCGACACCGGTTAATTCGACAATGGTTAATCCGACACCGGTTAATTCGACAATGGTTAATCCGACACCGGTTAATCTGACGTCGGTTAATCCGACACCGGTTAATCCGTCACCGGTTAATCTGACACCGGTTAATTCGACAATGGTTTATCCGACACCGGTTAAACCGACACCGGTTAATCCGACGTCGGTTGATCGGACACCGGTTAATCCGTCACCGGTTAATCCGACACCGGTTAATCCGACACCGGTTAATCCGACACCGGTTAATTCGACAATGGTTAATCCGACACCGGTTAATTCGACAATGGTTAATCCGACACCGGTTAATCCGACACCGGTTAATCCGACACCGGTTAATCCGACGTCGGTTAATCCGACACCGGTTAATCCGACACCGGTTAATCCGACACCGGTTAATCCGACACCGGTTAATCCGACACCGGTTAATCCGTCATTATCATCGTTTAAATTACCACCTTCTTCTTTGATTTTCACAAACGTCGTAGAAGATAGTACGCCGCACAGTGCAGATAATTGGAATGCTGCCTATTATTATTTTTAAATTCAAATTAGTATGAATATTTTGAAAAGAGTGTTTTGCGTCATTCAAGTCTTATTAAACATATCGTGTTGGATATAAGTATAATATGCCTGAGAGTTGGCAATTGGTGTAACGCACAGCTAATAATTTGAATTAAAGAGATATGTGTATATATTAAAGAGACGCCTGGTTGACTGCAATCGAAATAGCATTGGCGTTAGTTTTAGTATACAACAGGAGTTTATATATTATTATAGCTCTATTATTGTATTTATATGAACACTTTTTTTTATTATATTGGTTAGTTTAAGTGCGATTTTTTTTTAATTTACTTAATTTTCTCTATTATTATTATGTATGAGTATGTCTATTATTATTTTTAAATTCAAAATAGTATGAATATTGTTTTTAGACGTTCGATACTTATTTATCTTATTATTAATTACCATAACGCCGTTTCTCCGCGGGGGTAGGCAGAGAGGATAGAGCGCCATACTCTTCTGTCTTGACTCACAATTCTCGCCTCACTTACATTCATACATCTTCTCATACAAGCTCGCTGATTGTTGAGCCTTCGAACAGAACCATCCTCCGTTAACTGGTTTACCTGATCGTGCCAAGTCTTCCACGGACGTCTTCTATTTCTGGTGCCACAACACTTGATTATATTGGTTAGTTTTTGTACGATTTTAATTTTGAAAAATTCTACAAGTAGGTGAATACGTAATGTATTTAAAAACATGAATTATTCCTTCTTATTCTTCTTATTTTCCTATCAAAACACTTTTTATAGTTTTATTAAGTGTGTTAAGATTTTTTTTTTCTTCTGAAAATTGACAACAGAGTACTGCGTCTCTGATACGTCTGCTGCCGGGCGGCAGCTGTGCGGGTAAGCTAGTCATATATATTAAAGTTATAGGCCCTATTTCGCGATGTTTATATGTTTATATGTTTATATGTAACCGATTTTGTCACACACGTTTTGGTTAATATCTCGCTTATTAGGCGTTCTATCCGCATTCTGATATTTTTCCCCGACGTCCGAAGGTTGACTGAGTCTTTACATCTTTTTCTTTTTATTCTTCTTATTCTCCTCTATTTGTTACAACTGTTTTAGTTTGGTGATTTTTGGAAATTTTAACTTTTTAATTAGCCTAACTTTTTTTTCATTCGCTTATAACTCTGCGAGTTTAAGAGCTAAAATCATTTTAATATTTTTTGGCAATTGCCACCGATGAGTAGTATCGTTACACACTTTTTTTTAAATTCTTCGTCTTCTAATTTTCTTATGAAACCTGATTTAGTGAAATTTCGTATTTTTCAGCTTTTCTCTGCGAATTTACGACCAAAATATAATTTTATTACATCTGTGCATACATCACAATGGAATATAATTTATTTTCGTATTTGTTAGCTTCTATCGTTTAAAATTCACCTTTAAAATCTAAAAAACGCGTAATTTTTATATGAAAAATCGACGTACCTACCTACATACAAATGAAAGAAAATGAAAAAAAAGAAAAACCTTGATATTTTCTTAATAAACGCAACACTTCATATTTTCAAGCAGCAACCGTGGGCTGTAATTGGTCAATACCCTCATTGGTTACATTTCATACATGGCTGCCTGAAAATTAAATAAACAGCTGTTTTACCTGTCATTATTGCAGTGCGTAATTTTCGCGCAATTTTTTTTTTTGACGTTTCAAATGTATGACTTTATTTCGACTCGGCATTGTAATAAACAGCTGTTGATTTTCGCGCATTTTTTTATGTCAGGTATCGACATCCAGATTTCACAGCTTGCAATAGTCATAGATATTTTATATTTTCCCGCACAAGATAAAATTGATGTTTTCACTCCGGAATTCGGTTAATTGTGGCGAAATACATACAATTTTTCTATACGTTTTTTTCGATTTTTATAGGTTAGGTCTAGAATGACACAATGATGATTTTTTAAAAGCGTAATTGAATTAATTATTATTTCGCAGTTGTACACGTGACTTAAATATGCCTGTCTTACTACAGACCGGTCGAAGGAGTTTGTTCTTTTACGCGTCTGTTATTCAATATTTAAATAGAACAGTTCTGGTGATAGATAAACCCGTAACTTACTTACCATCACACCGTTTCCGGGGTAGGCAGAGAGGATAGAGCGCCACACTCTTCTGTCCTGACACATAATTCTCGCCTCAACCACATTCATACATCTTCTCATACAAGCTCCATGAATGATGGATTATTATTCTTCTTTTTTATTTTTCTTCTTCTTTTTCTGTCAAATCACTTTTTATGGTTTTATCAATGAGTATTAACAAAATGTTTGTTTTTATTAAAACCTGGAGAGATGGGTTGGTTGTGTATATCGGCTCTGTTTTTTACAATTTTAGGATGCCGAGAATAGTGGTATTTTTTTACGTGGTAAGTAATCTAACCTAACCTTTCTCAAAGATCAACACGCCTTTGACCATCTCGGGTTGTTAGTTGTGTACGTCGGGTCTATTTTTTACAATTTTGGGATACCGAGAAGTGGTATTTTTTTTAGGTGCACGGGGTGAGTCTGTGTAGCTCCTGCACAATTTCTTCACCACCCCTTAGGTTGTTGGCTATGTACGTCGGTTCTGTTTCTTCCAATTCTGGGATACCGAGAAAAGTGGTTTTTTTTTTGTTGGGTGAGATTGAAAACAGAGTACTGCGTCTCTGCAGGATACGTCTGCTACCGTGCGGTAGCTGTGCGGGCATGCTAGTATTATATAAAAATTATAAAAATTTCTAATAAATAAAAAAACAAATATATATATATATATATATATATATATATATAGAACAAACCGCTCTCAAAGAGAAGGCCTGTATTATATTTGAGAGAAATAAAAAGCGGAGAGGTCTTTCCACAAACCCATTGTATCTGATCACTGAGCGAGACGGGTGTCTGTAGAAAAGTTGCAAAAAGGGTTGCGTAACTAAAGGACGGACTTCTCTTCTCGTGGTCCTCATTTTACAGCGAAGTAACCGGTGAAAAATCGATAACCCGAGGTCATAGAAAATATTTCGTCACAAAATAATGAAACCGTATCCGACAAGAACGAATTTCAAACTATCATATAATGCGGAGTAGACAAACTAAAGTAGGGCCCTAACGGCTCAACTAATCAATCTTCTCGATGTATGGACTGCTCCGTCGTACGCCTACACGGAGATGTACCCTATAATACGTGTTATTTTTGGGATTATGAGGAAGGCGTGATAAAAAACATAATAGGTACACGCAAAGCGAACACGTACACACGGGCGTTCCAAAAAAAATTACTCGATAAATATACTATCTGTATAAATCTACTCTACATCAAAACTAAAGAAGTGTGCCCTACTGTGTACACAAATCTATATTTTACCAAAACTAAAGTAGTGTGCCTGCAATATGTATAAACGTACACTTTACTGAAACTAAATCAACATGTCTTAATATGTATGAACCCACCCTTCTCAAAACTGAAGCAGTGTGCCTACAATATGTATAAACGTACTCTTCACCAAAACTAAAGCAATGCGCCCAAATATGTATGAACCTACCCTTCTCAAAACTGAAGCAGTGTGCCTACAATATTTATAAACATACTCTTCACCAAAACGAAAGCAATGTGCCTACAATATGTATAAACGCACACTTCACTAAAACTAAAGCAATATGTCCTAATATATATGAACCTACCCTTCTCAAAACTGAAGCAGTGTGTCTACAATATTTATAAACATACTCTTCACCAAAACTAAAGCAATGTGCCCTAATATGTATGAACCTACCCTTCTCAAAACTGAAGCAGTGTGCCTACAATATTTATAAACATACTCTTCACCAAAACTAAAGCAATGTGCCCTAATATGTATGAACCTACCCTTCTCAAAACTGAAACAGTTTACCTACAATATGTATAAACGTACACTTCACTAAAACTAAAGCAATATGTCCTAATATGTATGAACCTACTCTTCCCAAAACTGAAGCAGTGTGCCTACAATATGTATATACGTACTCTTCACCAAAACTAAAGGAATATGCCCTAGCATGTATCCTACCTTTCCCAAAAGTGAAACAGTGTGCCTACAATATGTATACTTCACCAAAACTAAAGCAGTACCCTGCTATAAGTATAAACCTCCACTTCACCTATTCTAGTTAGCAACTGAACAGTAGTCACTTAGTTAAAAAAAAAAAAAATTTTCACAAGAAATAAAGAACTACAGGTGTCGCAGAACGCGTTCAATAACAGATAGAAAAAAATGTACGCAAATGACGCCATCTTTCATTTCCACCGGATATCTTTCATTTACATTCGATCTTGATTAGGTGGTCTTGACCCCGGGCACTGTTCTAGCCGGCGTCCCTCCATCCCGGCCCTTATAATTCACCAAAGAACGAAGAATGGCGGCGTTTCCGCTGGATGAAAACGTGTTTTTCATTTGCCGGATTGCGGTAATGGCGTCCGGCCTGGTGATCGGTCTTATGGGCCGGGCCGGAGGGAGAGGCGGGGGGCTGCGGACAACGGCGAAAATTATTGTCCGTGACGTCACGAGGAATTCATGCCCCGACATGTGTGAGAGAGAAGGTAGAGCGTAGATCGGTCAACGGAATACGACATTTTTATAACTGTTATCACGGGCGTGCTCGAAATCGTTATCTAACGTGTGAGTACATATTACTTACCGACTAACTCAGAAATAAAAGCCTCTCTTTATATAATCGATAGAATTGGCGCGCGTCGTTTTATTAATATCGTTAACACCTAAATCTATCCGAGCTGAAAACGAGCAACTCACTTCAAAATTCGTCCAACAATTCGTCCATAATAATTTAGATAATTCTGATTTATACTAATTAATACCTTAGGGGTGCATTCATTTATTTATTTATTTATTGACATACATATTTTTGCTATAACAGAGGTGAATAAATTATAATGTATCTATAATAGACTCCACCTCTGACATATACAGCGTTGTCCTGGCTACTTTTCTAGACTGAAGTCTGTGTTAAAGTAGCCAGTTTTTTTCGTGCTCTTATTTAAGATTCGACAGGAATACAAATAGAGATAAAAAAAAAATATATATATATATAGAATAAAAGAAAATGAAGTGGGAGTGTTGTAGAATTAGTGTATTACTAGTGTAGGCACTGTATAATGATTATGTTAGAATATTGGATAGCCATGCTTCTGATTGCTCTCTACCCGATTGGATCATATGTTGGGTCCATATTTGTGTAATCTTATTGGAGTTGAATGATTTCCAGTTGGTACTGAGTGTGTTGTACAGTTTCGGAGCTAAGAACATGTAGAATCTTTGATAAAATGTCGTCGTTGCTCTCGGAACTGGCGCGCAGATGTTTGTTGTTTGTCTTGTGCCGTGTCCATGATTTATTGCTTGGGGTGAGTTGTCGTTAGTACGGAAAGATTGGACGAGTCTCAACATAAAGATTTGTCTAATATCTAGGGCATTGCGCTCTTTAAATATAAGATCTGATGGATATCTAAAGACACGACCATTTATTACCTTGAGAATTGTCTTTTGTGTTCTTTTAGCTTTAATAATGGGGCGAAATGCAACAATCTAGCATCTCAGAAGCATTCACTTGATTCGATGAGATTTTTTTATACTTCTAAAATCAATCAATATTTTTGCAACCCCGTTTGCCACCTTATACTTTCTTTACGTATTTTATCACCCAGTTATTCAGAACACTTGGCGCTGCATTGCTCTTTGGGTAACTGTAAATTTATGTATGGAGTGCTCGGTTAGCGTCATTGTGAAGACTGTGGATGCTCCGGTCGAAGACTCCTTTAGAGGGGAATTGGAATTGTATACCGAATTAGTTGGTGTAGGTACACCGATTCTCAATTATTTTCGATATTTTGATACTGACATGAATTTTGCGAATTTATGAACCTATTTAAATAAAAAGTAATATTACTAAAGTCAATGATGTTATTATGTTAAGTGTGAGAACTGTTACTTTGTATATATATATATATATATATATATATATATATGTATGTGTGTGTGTGTGTGTCATGAAAGTGAGTAGATGAGTGGTGGGAGGCGAACCTTCTAAGGGCCCGCCTCTGGGGGAAGAGCTCTCTTCCATCACAGCTTCTTCTGAATAACTAGTCTATCTCTGAAGTGTACAATTATTATTGACTGCCATAACGTGTTTTAATAAACTTAACATTGTTACCTGGAAAAGACTGAGTTTCACTTACAAGGAATAGGGACCCAAGAAACTACACAGAAATCAGAGGAGAGAACCCTTAAGGAATCTGTGGTAATTTAAGATTTATCACATTAAGGTTTTATAGTGGCATTACTTTTAATACATGCTTGTATGATATAATATACATTTTAGAATCCTTGTAGGTATATCTGTTGAAATAATATATGCACGTGATACCTGGCGATAGTGATGGTTAAAACGGTATTGTGTTCGATTGTAACGATCATTGATTATTCATAATTCTTTGAGCAATGACTGGTGACTGGCAACACTAGCGACTGAACCTCCAACAGTAAACAACCAATTATCGTTAAACCTCGGTGGTAACCGATTGGTAAATGATCGTCAGAATCACAGTCACATGACAGCTTACCATCCTGGCGACATGATCCAGAACCTGGCGATATGAAAAATTCTAATGGCACGATAAATGGCTTATTAGGGGTATTCAGGGTTATGCGGAGGATGTCGAAATACCGTGGTGGGGGTTAGCGAGGTGATACGGTGGAATTGTTGACGTCAAACTCTCCGGTTAGCCTCTACTTCTGCCACAGGAAGGGTTGTAGAACCGATCAGCTATTGCCAGAAGACTAAGTGGCAGGCTTAAAAGCGTGGAACTCTTTGTCCTCCGTAATAAGGAGCGGTGCATCAGACTTTATTTTAAAAAAAAACCTTTAAACGCACCTTTTAACAAAATCATATCGTAAGTTCACATAATATAAATTTGAATAACGATTTCTCCTTCGGATAACCTATACATATTTTAAATGTTTCATTAAGATAGGTCAAAAACTTTAACATATTTAAATAATTACATTAACTTTACAAATTACCATAACCGAAACTCATATATTTCAATATTATTACAAATAATCCACCCAAAAAATAAAAACTCACTCTCTTGACAGATAATAAAGGGCGAACAACTTTATCTCTTATATTTATATGTGAACACCGTGTGAAAAGATATTGGAATGCATTATGAAATAAAGTTTACTCTGTAGAATTAGTAAAAGGTGGCATTACCATTGCACGCACACAGATTGTTTAGAAAAAATAGAGTGTAATAAATAAAAAATGCTTAATAACTACAGAAAATTGACAGACGTAAAAATGCCTCTAACGCAGCTTCAGTAGGAAATATTAGTTCTGTAAGTTCGGATATTTTCAGAAGTTATCCTTATGAATTGTTTAATTTATATTTATTTTCCAGAATCTTTATTGCACCGATTTTTTGCTCGTATGCAGTGCACGCCCATGATCGTCAACATCTCGGGCCTAGCTGCTGATATCGCTTTATCTATATCTTTATCTTTATCTTGAAATTTCAGTGTGCCAGTGAATAAAAATACAAGCTTGTGTCGCGTGCGCCATGGGACCTACCCAGTGGTTCGCTAATTGGAATGTTCACCTTAACACCGAAATTGGAATAACTACTAATCACTAATCACTAATAACCAAGAGATAATTCATCAAAGATGAAAGGAAATTAAATCATTTTATAACTTAATTTATTTAAAAAATCAATGAATATACAATTGCAAAATTAACTGCAACAATAATCACACAAGTGCGCTTAGATCTTGGAGAAGCCTTTTGTGTGAGACACGTCAGAGCAGAAGAAAAGAAAGAACCTCCATACAACAGTCACCTCTCTGGTGCCAGCCTTAAGATCTGCAGGGTGCCGAGAAAAGTGGAGGAGCGAAGTCAAAAGGGCGGGAGTGATAATGATAAAAGTTGTGGCCTTATCGGGACCACACTCACCGGCTAGTCAGTGGAAGTACACGAAAATGTGGATACGTTACTCTTGACTTACCTGAACTTACCTATGACTATTCTGTTGCAATGCTCGGCTTACCATTTTGGAAAATAAAGGATCATACAGACAACATACCACACATTAAAATAAATTTTGTTACAAGATAATAATATTATAAAACAAGTAAAGTCTAACTGACTGCGGAAGAATTATTTCGAATTAAGACAGTCGCTCTGGGCGTTTGACATGGTTATTGTAGATTACAACAGAAATGATAAAGATTCCAGGTTTTGTACATGTGACACCTATTACCGAATTTAATAAACGCTAACATACTAAATCAAACAACGACCGACAACTTCTGGATTTGACGATAACCGGGATGATACCGGCGCCCTTGACCAACCTTGGAATCCGGCATCGATCGCACCTCCCGCGTGACCAAGAGATTATTATATGGTCTGCATCGCCGTCATCCGCCGTCATCGATCGTCCATCTAAGCACGAGTTGTATCTCCCCGAGACAACTCGGCGTTGTAACCCTCAATTATGACCATACGACTCTCGTTCCGTTCCGTGAACATCGTTGTCCGTTGCATACTGAATACCTCAACCGAGCTCAAAACAGGCAGATGGACTCACGGTACCATAATTTTGTCATAATGACATTCTACCAGCACAGAAGGGACCTCTAGGGGTCCTGAAATGTGAAAATTATATTAATTAATATCTCCCATTACTCACCCTTCCTCTAAAACGACAATGTTTCACGACTACTTGCAGTTTTCACAGTGCTGACACGCTGCACTCTCGATCGTACTGACAGGATAGTCCAGTATTCCATAGATAAGGAGTAGAAGAGTATTCAGTTGCCATTACATAGAGACAGTGCTTACGGGGGCGTAACTGCAAAGTTACAAACTACATACTGTATTTTCATACGGTGCTGTGCCATTATTACTCGCATTTGTAATATAATAACTATAATATAGAATTGCTAATTCCATTTATCTAATACTTAACCACATTTTTACATTATTGTTGTTAATGTCAGTAGGCTTCGCTCAATTCAAAGCCTGACATAAAACGAAAATACAACCCAATTCAACAGCTACGCGGCTCCCGACATTTGAATACATTCGGTTTTATTATTTCACGAGCAGTAACAGCTCCAGGCAGATAAGGGTAGCGAGCGTGGGAGCTTCGTAACGACGGTGATTCGTCCCCATTTGCCATCAAAGGGTCGAGGGCTGCAAAAGGCGTCGAATCGAAAGTTGAACCGGAAACGGCCCGACCGGCGGCCATTTTAAAGTTACCCTCGCGTGATGACGCACTTCCGGCCGGAGTTCGCAGCCGATAAGAAAATAAACAAGCTTATCGAGAGACTTTCTCACGCAATGATAACAAATCAAGTGAGCTTGATTGTTTTATTTCATACCAAAATTCTAAATTTTCATTTACAAAATAGCCGCACCATAAAATTGATTCGTATAATTTTTATTTATTTATATATATTTTGACATCCATATTTTTGTACTAACAGAGGTGGATACATAATAAACATACATAATACATAGTTTATTGTGTGGGATGGAGTAGACTTCACCTCTGATATATACAGCGTTGTTCTGGCTACTTTGCTAGACTAAAGTCTGTGTTAAAGTAGCCAGTTTTTTTTTTCGTGCTGTTGTGGTGTTATTTGGAATAAAAAGCTAAATCAAATATGAATAATAAAGTAAGAATAAAATAAAAATATAATAAAAATATGTGGAGTGAGAGTGTTGTAGGACTAGTGAGTTATTAGTAAAAGAATTGTATACATTATATTAAATTGTTGGATATCCATGCTTCTGATTCATCTCTACCTGATTGAATCATATATTGGGTCCATATTTGTGTAATCTTATAGTAATTGTACGATTTCCAGTTGGTACTGAGTGTATTGTATAGTTTCGGAGCTAGGAACATGTAGAATCTTTGATAAAATGTCGTTGTTGCTCTCGGAACTGGTGTGTAGATGTTTGTTGTTTGTCTAGTGTTGTGTCCATGATTTATTGCTTGGGGAGAGTTGTTGTTAGTATGGAAGTGTTGAACGAGCCTCAACATAAAGATTAGTCTTATATCAAGGACATTGTACTCTTTAAATATAAGACAATAAAAAATAAATATTAATAAATAATGCCGCGTTTACTTTTCTCGTCGAACGTTTTGCAGCTGTAGGATGTCGAGAATAAGTTTTATATATATAATAGTCTCATTCTAGTCAATTCAAAAAATTTCTATAGGTCATTTTGAGTTAGGTGCGCACGGTAAGTCGCACATTCAGTGCAGCAGTATAGGTAGTCGATATACATCGGTTGGTTTGATCGTGTCTTCATATAAAATGCAATATGCATATCGGTTGGTTTAATTTTCGCTCCACATAAAATGTAATATATTACATTTGAATTAAATTAAACGGCGAACGAGATTGGTGGACACGCTCTCTTCTATAGTATTTTTGTTTAAGGTAACAAAAATTTTTGGGATTTGATTTGAGAGATTATAACTGGGCGAATTTGAGAATTTGCGATCTTAATATAGGGTGTCTACCATCAGGGTGAGGTAAGTGGGAATATTTACCAGACGCAATGAGTCACTGGTCGGGAGCTCACCGCGCGTTCGCGGTTGAGCAACATATAAAGTGCGGTGATTCATCGGTTCGTGCACGTCGCGCTTTTTGTACTCACTTTAATATTCGACGAGTCAGTGATGGGTCGAGCATACAACTTATCTGGTGTTGGATTCAAAAGTTAAGACAAGAAGGAACAGTGGTGTAATGATCCGATAATTCCCTAGTCCACTTAAATATAGTTTTAATATTATTATTTTTAATTTAACGCGGAATTTACACTTTCCCTGTGCGAGGGCTCCTGTTCGCAAGGCACCAGTGTAATGGATCCCATAATTCTCCTACTCACTTGAATATTAGTTTGTATTAATTTATATTATCCTCCTGGCCTTCGTCGCCAGTGTGAAGATCTCGCCTTTTCTTACCTTAATACTAGTTTTTACGCTTAATATCTAATTTTGGCCAACGTGATCGTTCTAGTGGTTAAGAATATTTCCCATGTTATGTCCGTAATAAACCTAGTTCTTTTAACTCGCGTTTTCAATTATCAAATATCTAAAGTTTACAAATATCCAAATATTATAGCCGTTCAAATACCTATAGAGCAATTAATAAAATAAATATACCGATTATCTTATAGTACACGACCAAATAACAGAAAACCTCCGGTCAAGCGGTATGATATTCGAGCGCACCCGTTATAACATTAATTGTGTATGTATTATTCAGAGCTGGAATGTAAGAGTGTGGAGGAAATTATACATAGAACACCAAGCTTGTCGTAGACTTGTTTTCGTGACTGTGGCCGCCTCGTGGCGTTGACTAGCTATTCATAAATTACGTGGACACGTGAAACAACGTGCGACATGCCAAGTGCCTGCCTCGCTTGGCAAATATGTTCCGTGATTATGATAAGTTCTCTAGACACCAGTCTGTGGCGCTCGCTCGGCTCCCCTAAACACCAGATTAAGAAACCCGTACGCCTGGTGCCTATTCGCGGTAGACGACGGGTGCTTAACCCCGAGCCCTCTCACCCACGGGTTCTAAAATTAATGATGATGATGATAATCCAGAGTTTTGATTCGGCCAATGTCTAAGTGAACAATATCATTTGTTATGACTCATTCAAGATGCATGGCCGAGGTCCTCGTTTCTCCAATATGCTGCTGTTCAGTATCGGTAGGAAAGTGGCCAATCCGGGGCCGCGTCCACCACTGAAGGTAATTAATTGTGATGATTGTGACATGACAGTACGATTCTCAGGAAATTCCCTTAATTCCTTGGGTGCGTCTGAACACGTACGTCATGTGACAACGGTGTCAACGGTGTGGATAGTTTTAGTTTATCTGCAGGATGATTCTCGGTGTCTCGAACAATGCATCTCGAATAGAGCCAGGAACAAATCAGTTAGATATGTTAATAATGCGTAAGTCCGTGCAAAATGACGCCTTTTGATATGTCTCCCTCTCGTCCTTTCGATAAGATACCCACGCTATGTGGTGTGAAATGACTATCTCCCGGCATTCATGTTTAGAGACTCATCTCTTGAGAAGTCCGAAGAGGTACCTACGGTACGCTGAGGCGTCTTTCCTCTGGGATCCGTTCCGTCCACTCACGTCTTGGCCAAGGCGTGAAGCATTCAATCGGCAGACTCTTTCGTCTTTTGTGGCGATAACGCCTCTTGGATGGCTAGCTTAAGTATGCATTTCAGTCCTTGCAGCCAAAGTATACGATTATGTTTACCATAATTCCCGCAAGTTTTATATCGCCCAGAACGGAGACCCACCTCAGCAATTGTAGACCACTCCAAACTCGACGAAAGACTATCTCGACAATCAATTCCTCTGCATCATTATCTGTCACTCGCGACACTATTGTTACTTTGATCACAAGGGAGCAAGGCCTTCGAATAATTTCAGTTTGGGGTGGATGTTAGTACCATGTCAATAGTAAAAGCAGTGTGATTTACATACACATGCAATCGTGGTATTTCAAGGTAAAATAAACACATAAAGGCTCTCTGATAAATCCTATCATTTCGACCTGCAAGCCATTACTTCGGATCGAAAATATAATCTATAAAATGCACCCCGTCTCTCACCATGGTGCCAGCAGCGTGAGCCACGACAGGATTTATGAGATTTTTAGATTTAGATTTCCGCGGATAAGTAAATACACAAATAATGACGTACATGGTTACATGATTATTTACATGGCCAATAGTAGTATATAATTAGTCCTAAACGAGGAGATAAATATAACTAAAACTTGTAGGTGGGTGTTCCAAATTTATAAAACGAACAGTAATTAAATAAAGTGAAATATCAAGTAGTCCAGCGGTTACGCCAGTCCCTTTTTATGAATGAGTAATTACATGATGATCCGAATCACACTACAGGATTTGTTAGCGGTTTTAATTATGTATACAAGCATGCAAAAAGATAAACTTAGTATTTCGGAGCGGCTATGGTCCTCGGCATCTGCGCCAATCTTGGTCTGCCTTCTGGAACTTGAAATCACCACACTCGCGATTTGGGAATTTTAACACGAAACCCACACGATCACCCCTAAAATACTTGCGGCGTAAATCTCGAAAAGCAAATCAAATTTCGTTCCCCGAACAATCGTTTACGTATTCGTCTCTTTTCCCGGTTCAAAAGCGACCCTCAAGCGTGCAACCCCCTCACCCTCCTGAAACTGACTGTCAGAGAAGCGTTCACAACCCCCGACCCGGTACACCCCTACCCTACCGCATCCGCTCTAGAAATTTCTCGGAATTCATATTTTTTTAACAGTTGGTTATCATCACAGTAACCACTGTTAACCAACCAAATTCCTCCGGGACCATCAACGTCAGCAGCGACGCCAGAACATGTGGCTCAAGTTCGACGTGAAATTATGCGTAATTCGCGCAAATCGTGTTTTTTTGAAAAAAAAATACAGTTTCACCTACATGAACTTCAAATCGTGCTAACTACCCTAGTTTCACCCATACAAACTGCAAATCGTTCAGTTTCTCAACGAAAATGACTATTCTTTACGTGAAACCTTAGCGAGAACGATGCTGGAACGTTTTAGAACAGCACGAACGCTTGGAAACATATTGTTTACTGACGAAGCACATTTTCATATCGATGGCCATGTTGATAAACAGAACATGAGATACTAGTGCCCCGACGATCCAAGGGAACGCCATCAAAAACGTTTGCATTGTCCAAAAACGACAGTGTAGTGTGTAATTTCTGCCCTTATTTTTTTAATCAGCGAGAAACAGTCACCGCCGACGTGTATTGCCGAATGATCGACGAGATTTTGGTACCACAACTGCAGCTGTTTCCCGGGTTTAACAACAGATCACAATTTCAGCAAGAAGGAGCCACTTCACACACAGCTAGATTTTCAATGGAGAAGCTGAGGGGAATTTTTCCCAATAAATTAATCAGCAAGTACGGAGACATACCTTGGGCACCTCGGTCACCGGACCTTACACCGTGCAACTTTTTTTTGTGGGGATACTTAAGTCGAGAGTTTGCAGCAACAATCCTACAACAATTCGAGCTCTACAAGAAAATATCCGCCGTGAAGTTGCTGCCATTGAACCAACGCTTTGCTCTCGCGCGTTCACAAATTTAAGAGTCCGATTGCAAGAGTGTCTTGAGAGAAATGGACGGCATTTAGACGATATTGTTTATAAAACGTAAAATCCCCATCGTTAAACTCCATTTTGTATAAATAAAATATGAGAATAACATTATATATATTTTTTTATTTAATATTAAACTTGAAAATTTTCCGCTGGACACCGTCCATATCAAAATATACGAAGCCTGTTTAGAAATAGACGAATGCGAACTATTATTTTCATGTAACGTCTTAAAGATCGTACATATAATATGTACAATATTGCGTTTGTGACTATTTCAAACAAAGCATTACAACCTTTCCAGAAAACCGCCCCCATCGCTCCGCCCTCCCGTGGGAAAACGGTTCAGTCTGCATTTTATTTCACCGGGATTATTTATAGCCCTAGATATTTTGAAGGCGAGTATCTTTTACTCTTTTTTCTCAAACACCGGGACAAAGAGAGATTCTCAACCGCTACAAACAGATTTGGTCCGTTATGTACAATTATTTACAATGACCAGTGTTCACGGTGAGATTAATCTCAGTACCGGGCACGCGTGTTGAGATATTGATCTGAAGATAAACTCACAAATCAGCTTGATATTGACTCAGACCAGTGTACACAACGCGACAGCAAGACTCGACAAACGCACAATGTACACAAACGTCACATACGAGGTGCGTTTTTTAAGTAAGTAAACTTTACTTTCTTCGGACGCTACACACCTTAAACTACTTCTCAATATAGTCGCCACCTTAAGGCACTTGTCATTAATGATGAACTCAAAATCGGGAACCGTGAGTCAATCACTGATATCTTTGAGTCACACTCACCATCAGTGATTGAATATATGGGAATATCGTGATTCGTGATTAATTTATTAATTTATTTATATTCAATTATGATCTGTGAATCGCGCATGTACACATATGAAACGAAAATATTCATGAAGGAATGACGGTATAATAAACGTTTTACGCATTTGACCCGAAATGCTAAGAACTTGACCCGAAAAATAATATCACATTTTTTAAATGGTTTGTTTCTAAAGGGTCATTCTCTTTGTGATGATATTAAATTAGATGTATATTAATTATATATGCTAGAATATGTTTTTTACCCAAATGAAGTTTGAACAATATAAGTAAATACGCTCAGAAGTATGTTTTTCTCATTTGTTTCACGTATTGTGATATCTTGAAGCGCATATAGTGATCACAGTCACAGTTTTCAATCACTGTTATTATCGAATATCAATCACAATCACACCAGTGAGTCAAGAGTAGCATTTTTTTCATCACTACTTGTCATAACGAGGCAAAAAAATTTGTATACTTTCGTCCGTCATAGAACGACACTGCCTGAGATGAAAATTGTGACTGTTCTCCGTCTTCAAGTTTCTCATTGACATCAAAACGCTCGCCACCAAGAAATCGATTCAAATAAAAGAATAGAAGTAAATCACTTGGCCTAAAATCAGGACGAAACAGAATAAATATCAGCTGGTTTCATGTTTCGTGCATTCAAGAAACGGATCACGCAGCGTGTCTCACAGTCGGCGGGCTGATCTATTGTCTTGAACATTTCAACCATTCATCACGACTAACGTTGCATGTGGCGAGTCAACAGATGAAGGAAACCATTACACATGCGCAATATCCCAACCGCAGCGCTATACCGGGAATATCCGGCAACGGTACTTACTTAAAAAAACGCGCCTCGTATTTATTCTGAAATGTTAGACAAACAAAAGACATTGAATTAAAAACATTATTCTGCTTGAACGGAAACGAAATGTGCACCAAGTACATCATATCATATCAAGAGACTACTGTGCTCAGCAATGAACACGCGCTGATGATGAAAAAGAGAATTTTCATAATAATTATAATTAACACGGCAAGTTTTCAAGAAAAATAAAAATTACAAAATAGTCGGAAACTTAAAATGCTTTCAGTTGATTAATATTCTTTACACCCCTCCGAGATGGTGCGCCCATCCAACTGGCTTCCTTGTATTGTTCCATAGTAATAATCTAATGGGCCAGTGGTAGCTGACGCTATGTATGTGTTACGTCATCATATTTTAAATGTTGAAGGTTTAAGCCGAGCTTTTTATGCTCTTGTTTAAAAATAACAATCTCGATCAATGTACAGTCCTGCCAACGATGCAAATCATAATTTGTACTAAAATGCTTCACAAGTCGTGTAAATGTAAAGAATATAGAACAGTACGTCTCTTATTTCATACAAATATGTAAATATACAAAATGGCATACGTCATTTCTGAATCAATTCACAGAAGAATACCCTCTTTTACGAGAAAATCAGTCTCCCAAACATTGTTCGCCAACAATTGTTCCCAGCCACAATTGTTCGCCCTGGAAATTCTCCGAATGATTGAGATCGCGTACCCCCTTCACTTTTATTCACCCTATTAATGATAATTTAATTTATAAATACTATATTATATTTTCATGAATCGGTGAGTCGTCCCGAGCATTAAAAGGTGCAGCTGAATGTACAAGAATAACCAAGCTATGAATTAGTGACGAGAAAAAATGTTACTCTTGACTCACTGGTGTGATTGTGATTGATATTCGAGAATATCAGTGATTGAAAACTGTGACTGTGATCACAGTTTCATTACTAATACGCATGCGCTTCACAATATCACAATACACGAAACAAATAAGAAAAACATACTTTTGAGCGTATTTACTTATATTATTCAAACTTCATTTGCGTAAAAAACATATTCTAGCATATATAATTAATATATATCTAATTTAATATCGTCACAAACAGAATGAAAACCCTTAAAAAATGTGAGTTTATTGTTCGGGTCAAATGCCTAAAACGTTTTGGCACTTATCACGAATTGTAACGTCATTCCTTCATGAATATTTTCATTTCATTTGCACATGCGCCGAATCATAAATCAATAAATAAAAATTAAAAAATGAATCACGAATCACGGTATTCCCAGATATTCAATTACTGATAGTGAGTGTGACTCAAAGATATCAGTGATTGATTCACGGTTCGTGTTTTTGAGCTTATCACTACTATGAATGAAGCGCACGAATTATATTTCTCGCACCAGTGTAGTGCCGAATTAAAAGGAGACGAGCATCCTTTGTACACTTCGTAAGAGAAAATTATGAATTTATTTAAGAAGAACTTCCCATGACCGATACCCAAAATACAGCGATCTGCTAGGTATGCCTCCGGACTTTTTATTATTTATAATCGTTTGTTCTTGGTTAATATAAACATTTTTTGTTTTAAGGGAAGATTTTAACCTAAACACCGACCCTTATCTCAAGTGGGCTTCTAAGTAACCGATTTCGTTGGCCTGACAAAGTCAAAATAGAAACGAATGCAATGATAATATGTAGGTATGAATTTAGCTTGTATAAATTGCATTTACTTCGATAAGCCGTAATTTAAGTAGGTAGTAATAGTAATATAAGAAATAGTATGAAGTATGCAGTATAAAAAGGTAGGTAGCCGGAATATAACACACGCACCTGAACGCAGCCAGCGGCCCCGCGATCCGCGAGTGAACCAACAACCAGCACACTATTTCCTTCCTAGACTCGGAGCTGTCAGCAGCTTTCGATATCCACTCCGTCCTTCCGCAATATAAATAACAAATATATTCAAAAACTTGTAATTAATTTCAGTAAATAATGAGTATTCGAATCAATTTATTGCCTTTACTGTGTGACATAATCTCACACATTAACCAGTACAGACTCATAGATATATCTACACTATCTCATAATAGTATACCCTACTATTTGCATTTAAACCATTCTCGCTCACACTTCATCCTTCTGACACTGACTTACCATCACGCCGATTCCCCGCGGGGGTAGGCAGAGAGGATAGAGCGTCACATTCTTCTGTCTTGACACACAATTCTGGCCTCATCCAAATTTATACATCTTTTCATACAAGCCGATTGTATCTGGTTTACCCGGTGGTGCCAAGTCTTCCGCGGACGTCCTCTATTTCTGGCACCATCAACACTCCGTTATATATCTCGTTCATCCATTCCATATGACCAAACCTACATACACCAACACCTTCTGACACAAACATATATCCCACATTTACTCTCATTTCTCTCCATCACCTTCAAGATGATGTTCAAATCATACTTGTGAATTATTCATTCTTTCAAAATAAATATGTACTAGAACTGTGGAAACATTGCTTTGATTATTGTACTTTGCTATGTTGTCCTCATTTAGAATCCATCCGTCACCATATTGAGGATGGCGAGTCATTTCCTGATTTACTGCATCATTTCCGTCGGTGATGATTTTCCCATCACAGATTAAACCGCGATCTTCGCCACAATCTCCTCTTGCATGCGGTGTCCCCAGTTACGCACGTGCAGGCACGCGGTCACAGATTGTTTCCGGCAAAACAAACGGTGCTAAATCTGGACTTAAGCATACAGACAGTCAAAGTACTGAGAATGATATATTGTTGTACAAGATGTCCCAAAAGTCTTTTTCATAATAAAAATTATTTAATAAAATAATGGATGGGTTTAAAATAAAAGAATTATTATTTTGTATTTAAGTATAATGCACGGGAATATTTTTTTTAAATTGTGTTTTTTAAATGTGATCCGTTATTTCGCTGGCACTCTTCTAAACGGGAGGCAAAATTCTGAGAACTGCTCGGCACGCATTCTTCGCGATCGCTGCCATTTCTTTTCGGATATTTTATTTTAATCGGTTCAGAGAGGGAGGATTGTTACTGTATATCTTTGATTTAAGGTAGCCCTATAGGAAAACGTCCATCGGTGTCAAGTGGGGGTTACGTGGTTGTCAGTTTATGTCATCTCATCGGGATATCAATTTTCCAAGGAAAATTTCACGAACTACCGGTAAGGACACGCTCCGGCTAACGATCGAGACATACCTCCTGCCTTTCTACGGCTCGTTACGTTGGTGCAGCGAATGAACCTGTTAGGTTTTTTCTTCTTTCTGCCTCGGCTTTATGTTCAGGGGGGAGGCATATACCCTAACTGGTTCTTTTTTAAAATATTATCAAGTCAAATGGTTATGAAATGAAATTACAAAATGCCATTGTTTACAATAAAGTTTATTATCTATATTTTGTGACTTGCATGTATTAAAAGTGAAAAATGAGCATTTTACCTGATTACTTATTAATGAGTCAATTCAAAAATAATTACAATTAAATTAACATTAATTACGTGTCCATCATGCCAGCATAAAGTTATCTATCAAATTATCTATGTTGACGCTTGTCTGATGTTGATTATTCCAGTCCCTCACGTAAGGGATTACCTCTTAGGAGATGCCTTCCACGTGTAGATGATGGTTCTGGAACCTGGACGCGAAGTGTGGCCAATACTTGTGGTGCCAGCGTAGGTTGACGGAGTTCAGGCTTGTAATTAATTGACCACCAGACGATGTCCAATTATCCAGGCAAACCAGGACTCTGGATGCGATGTTCTAATACAATTTGTGCGTGCCGTATATGATATCATCTCCCCTGATAGCAACACCATTCTCACTACACCAAATTATGTTGATCGTCTTTTCTTTGTATATAAATCCACCGAGACCCTTTTTATACTTTTACATCAACGATTAAACACAGAGAACAACACGCTAGTTGTCTTATTGCCACGCCGCATCGTGCGTCTAACAATACCGATGTTTATTACCCTGTCCCTTACTTCGACTAAGTGCATTTGTATCCTTAAAAAACAAAATATTGTTTTGGGTAATTTTGCATTCTAACAAAAACCAAAATGAAAAAGACTTTTGGAACATAACGTATTTCACACAGCCGAATTACGTCAATTTTTTTTATTATTAATAATATGTTTTAATAATGTTTAAACAAGCGAAAATCTTAAATATCGGTATGATAGGTAGGAAAAATGTACATGTGGCGGAGCTGCACCTCTGGCAACACAATATGCCACCAAACGGCCGCCAATGCCATTGGTCAACGGTGTGAAATGAGAAATTTCGCCTAATACGTGGCCATAGGTTCAGAAATCAGACTAGCAATGTATGTCGGATCATTTGTTCGATTATTTTATAAACTAGTTCAAACTTTCCAAATGCATGCATGATCGAAATTAAACAATTAGGTAAAATTATTTCAAAAATATGACAGCCAGCAGTACAGCTGTTCGGTTTCAAAAAAAATCAACCGACCAAATGATTCATATCCAAAGATTGTACTGAACCTCCAAATTCTATCGCACATTTCGAAAGTTGGAACCGGTTCCAAAAATAACCGATCAATCGTTATTTTAAATTGTAATCGGTCGATTCTGTGGTTACTCGATAGTAATCGGTTAAAAATCACCGGAACACGTATATCAACTATCGCTATAAAGGACCATCGCTCGTACCTGTTCGAGTCATTCTGCCGCAGTCATTTCTTACTTTTGACTTCATCTATAAACAACTGAAAATTATTGTTAGTAAGTATTCTTTTAATTTATGTATCTATACCCCTGTTTGCCGTTTTGATTTAATTAAGATAGAACATGGGCTCATTTTGGCCTATGGCCTATCAATAATGAAATTTTACATATAATTTGAATTTCACATATTTGTTCCCCGCACAAAACAAAAAAAAAAAAAAAATATATATATATATATATATATATAGATAATATTTGCGTATGGAAAATATTTTCCAACTTAGTCATGTACATATCAAAATCATAAATTAATTTTATAAATAGATTCATAAATTGTAAAACTTGCGTTTTACTGATAAATTGACCTGTTGCAATTCTAAACGCTTCAAAAATATGCTGAAGAATGACGATAGATAAACATTGTAACATTATAAATTAGGGTCACGTTCGAAATTGCCCCGTCTCTTGTATTATTGCTGAGCACCACTAAATCACAAATAATTACCCTTACGTTGGTATCGCAATCTGTTTCAAAAGTTATAAAAACGGTCACTGTCTATGGTTCGTTTTCAAATCATCGAGAGAGCTGTCAGATTAGCGCGGGTCGTTGCTACGATCAGCGGTAATATAATGAAACGCTGAGCGATCCAGTATGACCATAGGGTAAATATTTTCATGTTATTTATCATTAGTGCCTAATTTTCTATAATTTGTTAATCTAATCGCATGGTAAATAATCTTTACAGGAAACAAGATGTTTCCCTTTGGATTTCACCTTTGGTTTCTGGCATTGGTTTATTCACCTCACTGTAGGCAACATTTTTTAACATGTAGTGATCTTCAACAAATTCCGCTTACGAATTCAATCTCATCGTCCTGGATGCTGAGGGTCAACCAAGATGAAGAGCCAAGAATATGCCATCTATTTTAACATCTGGTTGTAATCTGCAAGCATGATGGACATCGAACTCACGCCCATCCCGACGAGATGAGGGAATTTAATTTCATTGTTCATGTTGCTTTTCTGAGTAGAAGCCATTTTTATAATGAATAACATATTTTTATTTATCACCTCCATGTATTACTTATAAATTTTTCCCAGTTTAAGATGAAGGCAGAATGTGACCAAATAAGGTGGGTATGAGTAACTAAGGTGAAGAACCCTCGGATCTTGTGCTCGTCACTGACAACAAGGCGGTGAATGGGAAGAACGTGGGTCTTTACTCCCACAACATATTAGAAATTCTGAGATCCTCAAGATTTGATTAATTTATTTAGCCTTTCTGATACAATAATATTTTATCACTTACAAATCTGAAAATAATATATTACGCGTTTGTACAGTCACATTTACCATACGGTATTATTGGATGGGGAGGAGCATATAAAACTTCAATGTCACAATTAAAAATCATTCAAAAAATGATAATGAAAATTATTCTAAAAAAAAAAGACTATCAAAGTATACAAATTTCACAAGAGAATTCCGATCTATAAAATTTAGAGACCAAATTGATATTCCAAAACTAAAATATACCGCAACCCTAAATCACTATATTTATCAAGGCATCACATTTTTTAACAATCTTCCCATCACAATTATAAAAATTACAGACTACTATCAATTTGTATCTAAAGACAAAAAATATGTACACAGACTAACTGAAACATAAATTATACACTCTCGTATATACTCCTTCTCTATACACGAGTCTTACTCTTATAGAGAAGAAATAAATGTTAAATGAAATATATATCCTATTGATTATTTTAAAAATGTATTATATTTTTTAATATTTAAATTAATTTTTTTTTTAAATATAAGTACATATTATATAAAAGATGTTCAGTCGCTTTAACTAGACCGAAATCCTTGTTCAGAAAACAGGTTCAACCGTTATATTATATCTAACAGTAAAATCTAAACAACAATATTAATCTCAATAAATACACGAGTTAGCTACAAAATTGAATAAACAGAATATAACATGATTTAGATAACAAAATTTGAGTAAATTTAATATTATAGATTATAAATTAAAACATGTTTTTAGTACGATATTGTGAATTTGTAAAATACATTTTTATCAGATTCATGTTGGAAGAGTCGGATGACAATCAGATATTGCGTAACGTCCCTCCGTCAAACATATATTGACAATATTGACATATACGTGAACTGAAAGTGTTATCGCGTCAAAGAAAGTAAATTATTTTCATGCTGTATTTTATAAATTTAGGATATAAAATGTATTAACTTCGCGTCTTTATTGATGGGTTAGTTCTTGCAATACAACAATTATTTTCAAGCAAACAACCTGATATCCTGGTTTAATCTAGAGCAAGAGATAGTCTAGATTATAGATAGTAGTATATAATATAATTAGTATTATTTTCATAGCACTAACGTTTAACTTTCTTTGAAGATATTCAAAATATTCGTGTGATATACGTGCAGCCATGTTTTAAAAAAATATATAGTTACATAACGTTCTTTGCTATCGACATAACGTAACATAACACAACGTTCTTTGCTATCAACATACAAGTGTCCCAAAAGTATTTATCATAATAAAAATTCTGTAATAAAATAATAGATGAGTTTAATAAGAAAAGGATTATTTTGCGTTTAATTACAGTCCCTGGGAATTTAATTTTTAAAAATAATGTTTTCTAAATGCGATCCGTTATTTCGCTGGCACTCTTCTAAACGGGAGGCAACATTTCTGAGAACTGCTCGACACGTATTCTCCGTGATCTCTGCCATTTCTTCTCGGGTATTTTCTTTTAATTGGTCCAGAGAAGAAGGATTGTTACCGTATACCTTTGATTTAAGGTAGCCCTGTATAGGGAGCCAATTTTGCGGAGCAAATTGAAATCTGCCGTCCCGTACGGGACGGCAAAAGGATGGAAAAAATGAGCAAAGCTTTGGAGTTTGGCCGCCAAGTGGTGGCGGCGCTGGACCAAAGCGGGGTGGCGCGGGGACTGGCCGCGCCACCTGATTGGATCTCGGTCCAACGGGGGGGCCTCACGCTCCCAAAGATTTTTGATATTAAATAAATAATGGTCCAGCGGCTGCAAAGAGCATTCCTTCCATTTTCATCTCGCACCGCTGGACTCTTCAGAAAAAAATTGTGTTTTATTCATCTCCGCTTTGACCCTGCTACTCTACTGGACTTCCTGGATTTTCGACCTTTGACTACGACATTTGGACTGAACCTGGAATTTTCTCGACTTTGGCTGCTACACTGGACGACGATTTTGGACCCCCTGGATATCGACGTTTGAGACACCAGAGCCAACCAGCGAGCCACCCCTACTAAAATCTAGTCTTGTTTATTTATTACATTATTAGTTGGCGGTATTTGAGAATAGGTATGATTAAAAAAAAAATACCCGGCAATATATTTTACACCAAAAATAAAACATATTTTTAATATAAATAATTGCACAAAATACTTTGTTTAAACCACTATTCATCGATAATTCAACATGTTTCGATACCTATGGTATCTTCCTCAGGAAACAATGTATACTCAAAATTAAAAATACAAGCATAGATAAAAACAAAACAAATTTAAAAGGTGACTATTTGCAAAGAGGATTGGTTATTTATAATATTTACCTTTTTGTTTGTTTCCAAAAAATGATTGGAAAATTCTGAATAGTTGTTGCTATTTAGGCATGTTGAATTATCAATAAATAGTGGTTTAAACAAAGTATTTTGTCTAATTATTTATATGTATAAAATAAGGTCACAGAGTAATTTTGCTAATATTGAAGAACATATTTTTAATACCAATATTTTCAGTGAAAATATTGAGCTGTGTGTATATGAAAAATGGAATAAATGATTTCAGAAATTTTCCTCTAGCCGTCGCTCGCAATATTTTATAACAATTTTCGCATATCGTAAAGTAATTCAAACAGAGCGCTTTGCTTATTCAGTACAGTTTCTGCGATCACAAGCGAGCTGCTTGTTTTAGCAAACCGAAACACTCCATTTCGCCCTGGAGAAATCTTGGTACGATTCCCTCGGGAGTTCGTGACGAGTTGGGAAACTTTGTGCGCCCTGGAGGAGAGCAGGCGTAGGCAGGCTGCCTCAGGTCACGGAACCGCCCGCGGGCGGCGGTACATAAGGTGACGTCACATTGTCTTAAAGGTAAAGTAGAACGATTATATAATTGTCTAGTATTTAAATGAGCACCAAAATAATGATAATTTTGTGAGAGAAAAAAATTTGATAAATCCGTTAAATATTTTAAAGTGGCACCAAATAATGGACGCTCATCTATTTACTTTTTCTTCTTTTTTTAAATAGGCAATCCACCCTTCAAGAGTGATTTGTGCCATTAATCAAGTTAAAAACATTGTTTTATAGAAAAAACTTTAATAATATTGTGTAATGGGAAATACTGTATTACAAGTCAATACCATTGTCGTTCAAAAAACTTGCTATTTTATGTAGATTAAACGTGGCGAGTTAAGGGAAAGAAGATGAGACAAGTTACCATTGACGAGACCACTGTAAAAAAAACCTGTGATTCGCAATGGACAGGCAAAGAAGACACGGTCAAGGGCTTTCTCCTCGGCACCACACTCACACATTGGAGAATCTATTCAGATCAATCTGAACAAATGAGAGGCCACCTGTCAATCTATTTATTTAATGAAAACCAAAAAAATCTCGTACCTAACCCTTTAAATTAAAAATTTCTTATTCAGTGACTGCATTTTTGTACTCGTTTATCCAGTTTAGTGGCAATTTAAAAATTATTATATACAGAAAAAATATTTTATATGATAGCGAGTGTGACTCAAAGGTATCAGTGATTGACTCACGGTTCGTGATTTTGACCTCATCGCTAACCAGAATATACAATCAAATTGGAAATAAAATTAGAACTTTATCTGACATTAAGGCTTTTAAAAGGAAAGTTTCAAATTGGTTGTTGAAATTAGGAAGAGCTGATTCTGAGAGTAAACTGTTTCGTATAATGAAATAATTCTTATAACTACATTTTGTGTATTTTGATCTTGCATAATACCTTATATGCGCTTATATTACATATTGTATTGCACATTGGTATTTTTTTCTCTTTTTTGAATGTTTTCACGTTTACTTGCCTTGTATGTTTCGTATTCTATTTGATTGTGTTTTGCCTTCAATGAATTTTGGTTTTGTGAAATGTATTTTTTTACCAATTTGCCCTAAAATAGGCTTACCTAGTTGGGCAATGCATTTTAAAATGTATGTAAAATATATGTAAGTAACAAACTGTCTTTTTATTGTAGCTGTAGTAATGTTATATATATAGCTAAATAAATAAATAAAAAATTCTAGTGGTAAATACACCCCTTAGCCATCATATAGCTGTATGTATTGCCACATCCTAAGGCCGGAGAATACCGTAGGAGATCGACAAACACATAGAAGGGCCAGACTTACATATAAGCCGATTTTCGATCAAATTCGACCAATTATTGTGTGCACCACGTAGGGTCTGATACAGAACTCCCCGCTACGGATAAGGACGATATTTACATCACCCGAAAGTGCTAAGTGCTAAACCCCGCGGGTGTTCCCAGGCTGATCGCTATTACGAATATATTATATACCTATTTTCGTGCAACGGAAGACTTTTGTAAATCACTCTGTGTGTAATGTAACGCATTCTAATACAACTGTTAGAAAAACTGAAACTAATACTTTTACTACCGCACCATTTTTATACAATACATTCACTTCGTTTGTCCAATTACACATTGCCCTGCTTTTATGTTATTTATAAGCTTTAGACAAAACTTTATTTCTTTAAACTCATACATTAGACTTACTTTTTACACGTCTTAAGACGCAATGATCAGATAACTCAGGCGAGATGAGGAGCAAAGTTGTGAGGAAAGCGCAGGAGACAGAGCTTTAAAAAAAAAAACTGTAAAAGAATGTAGATATTTATTAACACTGGACGCTGATCGGCAGAAAAAGAATATTAATAAGTGAAAAGGTATTTTAGAATGATTTAAAATGCGCAAAAACAAAACTTTTGTGGCTTAAAAATTAGGATTAACGCAGCACGCCCGACTTAAGACGGGTAAAAGAATACAGCTTGAGCTTCCACTTTAAATGATGAAATGATTTTCATAAAGCTGTATAAATTAGGAAATCAAAAAATGTTTCGTTACTATTAGCGATATTTCAGCGATACACATTATAAGCCATACTAAAAATGTTTCGTTACTATTAGCGATATTTCAGCGATACACATTATAAGCCATACTAAAAATGTTTCGTTACTATTAGCGATATTTCAGCGATACACATTATAAGCCATACTAAAAATGTTTCGTTACTATTAGCGATATTTCAGCGATACACATTATAAGCCATACTAAAAATGTTTCGTTACTATTAGCGATATTTCAGCGATACACATTATAAGCCATACTAAAAATGTTTCGTTACTATTAGCGATATTTCAGCGATACACATTATAAGCCATACTAAAAATGTTTCGTTACTATTAGCGATATTTCAGCGATACACATTATAAGCCATACTAAAAATGTTTCGTTACTATTAGCGATATTTCAGCGATACACATTATAATCCAAACTAAAAATGATAGTGTGTTAAAATAATCGGTACTTTTAAAAAATACTTTGATATGCAAATTTCAGTTCACATTAGGCACAAATTCAGAATCAAAACATTATATTTTCGTAGAAAGCAATCACTTTGTGGTTTGACGTATTAGATTGAATAAAACACAATCACTTTGTATGGAATTCTATTACGCGTCAACCGGTTTCGCTTAGTTCAAGCTTCGTCAGGGCATATTTAAAACTAGCTATTTTAAACTAACGTTAATTTTGGCGTGTAATAAAATTCGTGGTTTCATACAAAGTGATTGTGTTTCATTTAATCAAAATATTATTTTGAAATTCCTAACAATAGTAACGAAGTAATTCGTTTTTATATTTAAAAAATGAATTCGGATCAATAAAGAAATAATACCTAACTAGTATTTCAGAAGAAATTGACAAAGTTGGACTAAATAAAAATTTAGTTGGGATTAAAAATTTTAGAGCATTTTGAATATTTTATTTGTTGGACAATTTGGGGATTTCAAGTATCTTTTTATTTTTATTTTAGTGGTACCGCAAGATAATTAAGAATAAAATATGTTTTCATAGAATATGTAAATTTAAAAAATGATATATTTTATGAACTTTACGAAAGTCGGGCAATTTTAAAAGTGCCTAAGGGTGAAAAAAAATCATAAATGCGACTCTGGTGTATCGTATATTACGGGGTTTGTTCGTGGCTTAATGCGACTGCCTCGCGCCCGCCCCGCGGCAGGTTACGGCGCTGTCTCTCTACGCAAAAACAAATAAAATAATTTGACTGCCATCGTTTGAATCTACTTTTAAATCCAAGAAAAGATAAATAAGAACACTTTACGACAACAATTTTCGGAAAGTGGGCGGGAAATTACGACTCGACTCGTTTGGCAATTTTTTTTTTTTTTAAGTCGAGATATTTTGTACATAGGAAAGTGCTATGCGGCCGCGCCTTATCCGATCGACGAATGTTGGATATCATCATTTTGTTTACTGCGGTAGCTTTACAGTAGACTGACCAAATTTGACAGATGTGTTGAAGGTTTAGTTAGATTTAAGATAGATACATTCAATACCTATCCATAATAATTCAATCTTTTCACAAATTGATTTTTAATGGTTTATATAATACAAATGTTACGGGGAGTCTTTTATTTTTCCAGTTTGAAATTCGACATTTTCTGTGCGTGTTTCATACTCTTTCGAGACGAAATTTCATACCTTTCAATCATATTTAAATATGAAAGGACGTTATTAAGGAGTAGGAAATTTCATACTCTTCCAATCATATTTAAATATGAAATCTTGCCAGGCAGAATGGTTTTGATAGAAAGGGACCAAAATATAATTTTTGATGTGCTCACATTCGAGACAAGCTACCACAAAGAACAAACTTATAAAATTTAATCTTATATCAGTTATTAGTTGATTGCAAAGAAAAATAATAATGCTCCAATTCTTGTGTCCAATTAGGTCATTATTCATTTAATATTGTTCATTAGTTCATTATTCATTTAATATTGTTCATTAGTTCATTATTCATTTAATATTGTTCATTAGTTCATTATTCATTTAATATTGTTCATTGGTTCATTATTCATTTAATATTATTCATTAGTTCATTATTCATTTAATATTGTTCGTTGGTTCATTATTCATTTAATATTGTTCATTAGTTCATTATTCATTTAATATTGTTCGTTGGTTCATTATTCATTTAATATTGTTCATTAGTTCATTATTCATTTAATATTGTTCATTGGTTCATTATTCATTTAATATTGTTCATTAGTTCATTATTCATTTAATATTGTTCATTGGTTCATTATTCATTTAATATTGTTCATTAGTTCATTATTCATTTAATATTGTTCATTGGTTCATTATTCATTTAATATTATTCATTAGTTCTAAAAAACATGTACTAAAAAAATTGGTAGCTGTGTAACTGATGCCTATAGATCTAGACACCCAGGGGGTTTTGATGAAGATGTTTTGCAAGCGCTTCTCCACCAGGATAATTGGTTAAGGAAGTCGACGGTGCCATTCTGCCTGGCAAGATTTACGTAAAATATAACGTTCTTTCATATTTAAAAATGATTGGAAGAAAATACCTATTAGTTTCGTCTTGAAAGAGTATGAAATACGTACTTCCCATATAATATAAATAGCTTCGTCTCTATGAAATATCTATAATTTGTTTAATAACAATGCCTTTGGAGGTAAATATCCAGTAATTGTGTGTTCTTGGACATATTCAAATATTGTTAACATAATTAATTAATGGAAATTCAATATTGTTGCACAAAATATATGCTTCTATTTAGAAAACGGCGCCAACTTATTGGGGAACCTGTTTCTCATTGTTAAAATAATATATACTGTTATTTAATTGTAATTCTTTTATTTGATATTTTAGGTAATTCATAAAAATAATATCTTGTAATCTTCACGTATAAGTGAAATAACTCAGGGTTACGTAGAATATTATGTAAAAGGCAAATAAATGCACAAAAAGTTAAGTTAAAAGATTAAAAAAATGTTAAGATAAATGAATAAATAATAAAGTTATTTAGTTTTTGGCCCATCTATACAGACGCTATTTTTTATAAGGTCACCGATCATATTATCGTTAGTTGTAGTGGCCTAATTTCATATGTTTTATTAAATCTATTATTGATGCAAAAAACACTGCCCTCGGTCTCGCGAAGGGGGCGGGGGAAATACGGGGAAAATCACGTAACAAGGTTATACAGTTAAATATGTTATATATAAATATAAACTTAGATTGTAAAAAATGCCAGTTCTTGGCAACGAGCTCGGACGAAGGCTACGATTCCGACAGCAATCAATTCAGGGATTACTGAAAGTATCCGTGGGGCCGTGCGCGGAATGTCTTTTACATTATCACGGTCCACCGCGTCGCTTGCATTTGTCGTCAGTCTTATTTAAAGTTCACGTTAACTGCGTTGAAAACTATTATCAGTCTACGCCGTGCGCTTCTACCATATACCGTGAGAATACTTTAACATGCTTAAAGAAATGCGATAGAGAGCCACACTCTTCAGTCCTGACACACAATTCTCGCCTCATCCACATTCATACATCTTCTCGTATAAGCTCGACGATTGCTGAGACTTCTACAGGACCATCCTCCAATAATTAATTGTTTACCTGGTCGTGCAAATCGTCCGTCCTCTACTTCTGGTGCCATCAACACTTGTGTCATACAATATCTTTCTTACCATTCTCTCCGTATTCATCCGTTCCATATGACCAAACCACCCAAGTGATCCTTTCTTAATCTTACTCACTATGCTAAGATCAGCTTTACTTTCTTTCCTTATTTTTCATTCTTTACTCTGTCATAAATGGATCTGCCATATATACGCCTAAATGATCTCATTTCTACTGCATTCAGTCTACTTTCGCAAATTTTGGACATTTTATATTGTTTAGAAAATGTCAAGCGAATCTTCTGAAAAATAACCAAAATTTTTAGATTATAGTATGATCGGACATCTCATTTACAGTGTGAAATTGAACCGATAAGTGTGCATAGCCACTATGCTGTATAATCGGTGTTCCCACCGAAATAAAAACTCGTGATGTTAATATTCTTACAGATGGTCTAGACATTTTTTTATGGTGATTCCACAGGAGTGTTATGGACACCATTTTGTTTTCGAATCAATGTTTACAAAGAACAGTCATCTTCCACGTTGATATATGTGGCAAACACATGTTTCAAGCTTTTTAACTGTCATTATTTCGCGGTTTATTTCCAAAACATAAGTTTTTCGTGAAAAATTTGAAATAATGTAAGCACAGACATTTGATACGTATAGTTAGATTCATGCTGAGTTTCTTTAAATAGTATTCACGGGAATTACAAATGTGTCCAGAATGACACAATGTATTTATTTTCAAATGTGGTATTATTATTTCGATAATGTGGTAAAAATAAAATGTTTAAGATGATATTACTTCTGAAATATGTTTTTTACTATATATAGAACAGAATGACGTTTATACATTTTGAAAAAATGAAAGAATAAAAAAGCCAATTTTCAAAATAAGTTTTCATTTGCGATGTATTTTAGTTTACATATAGTATATATTTCGGAAGTGAACGTAGTCCTGTTATTATTTTAATCTTCCTTTCGCTTTAATTGATAAACAAAGTAAAATGGCCGACAAAAACATTGGTCCACATGATCATAAACATGGCTGATTTCAAAGAAAATTACACTATGTTTCTCAACTTTGTAATAAAGTTTGTTTAGTAAATAATATGAATTCATTATTTACAAGTACGTAAACACGAAGCTAAGGGTATTCGTGGATATATTAAACAATGGACAGGGACGTAACCATTAAAAAATGTTACATCATTTTATATTTCGTAATTTGAACCTAAAGAAACTAAATTTTTATTCGCTTGTTCAAAACAACATGGCGGAATCAACAAAAATACCAGGCGGCCATTGTTTAGTTTTAAATTACGACAAAAGATGGCATTAAGATGAAGAAATGCAGATCTATGTTAATACATTATTTAATGGCCACTTACATGCTAGATTAGATACAACGATTTAAAACAAAAATGGTCACCTCTAGATCGGCCATTTTTGTTGTTTATTTCTGAAGAACTAAACAAAAACCATAGATGGCAGTACGATGTCGAAAGACCTTACGAGACTTTTTTAGTGTTAAAACTTAAAATGACAGATTGTTTATTACTAACTTATAAGAGATGGTCGACTTCGTGCCTTTTATCGACTTGTAAGCGGTAACTAGGTAAGTAAGGTGTTTTGTTAATTTAGTCGCTGCGCGACTATATAAAATGGCGTTTCTTATCGATAATTTTGGCGCGTTTTGCAAATTTAAAAGTTCTGGTGATACGCGTGTAACGCATATACATTTTTATCTTTCTCCATACATCTTCTTCTTCTTTTCCTGTCACATCACTTTTCATGGTTTTGACATGGAGTATTAACAAAATATTTGTTATTTTAAAACTTGGAGACTAGGTTAGGTTAAGTTGGATTAGGTTACATAAAGTTAATGTTAGGTTAGGTTCTACTAAATGGTGTAGCGGGCGGGCTGTGAGTTTGTTTACATTGTATTCAGCATCAACATGGGAATTACAAATGTGTCCAGAATGACACAATATGTTTATTTTTAAATGCGTCTTTGAATTTACAAATAACTTTATTCTTTACAGGAAAATGGTTTGTGTCCCATTACATTTGTTTTTGTAGCATTTTTCAGCCATTAATAGCTCAATATTTAAATTTAAAAGTTCTGGTGATAGATAAAAGTGTAACGCATTTATATTTATATCTTTCACTCTTCTTCTTCTTATTTTTCTATCAGAACACTTTTAATGGTTTTATCAAAGTGTGTTAGCGATTTTTTTTTTTTTAATCTGGATATGAATGACAACAGAGTACTGCGCCTCTGCAGGATACGTCTGCTACCGTGCGGTATTTGTGCGGGCAGGCTAGTATTATGTCAAAATAAAACATTTGTTTTTTGATTCTACTAATGTATAGAAATCCTCAGATTTCAATAAATAATGTTGTCCCTTTTTATGTCATGTAAATAAATTGTATAGCTGTCCCCCATTATAGTTACAAATACAAATTGTCGAGTTAAAATAGATTGCAAGGCGAAACGCGTCTCAAATAAATTAAACGAGTAGAATAAATAAATATAGTTTTTTTTTTACATATCGCACGCCCAGATCAAAACTGAAACAACTCAAAAAGTCATTTTTTCAGAAGATAAAAAAATAATAACATTTTTCTCATTTTTCAGATCATAAATGTATCCTAAAATGACACTATTCGAGAACTGGGGCTAAGTTAGCTGCATATATTCAATCAGGTAGAGATGAATCAGAAGCATGGATATCCAACAATTTAATATAATTTATACAATTCTTTCACTAATAATCCACTAATCCTACAACACTCCCTCTCCATATATTTTTATTTTATTTTTACTTTTTTATTCATATTTGAATAATCTTTTTATTCCAAATAACACCACAACAGCACGAAAAAAAACTGGCTACTTTAACACAGACTTTAGTCTAGCAAAGTAGCCAGGACAACGCTGTATATATCAGAGGTGAAGTTTACTCCATCACACACACAATAAACTATGTATTATGTATGATTATTATGTATCCACCTCTGTTAGTACAAAAATATGGATGTCAAAATATATATAAATAAATATGTAATAATAACTAAAAATTCTTGGTTTTTTGAGTTGTCTTAGTTTTGATCTAGGTGTGCGACATGTATAATTCACATATGAAGGTTCTACAAACTTGCCTCGGAAACAGTCAAAATGATCGTGTTGTCACGCACCTGAGAGGAAATCTAGTCTAGTTTGAGTACGTACTTCAAACACAAGATGGCTCTCTTAAATTCTGACACCATTACAAATTACATTTGTCGCGCTAGCGTAGCGCCGAATTAAAAGGACAAATGCATCCTTTGTACACTATACAAGAGAAAATTATTTATTTATTTAAGAAGAACTTCTCATGACCGATACCCAAAACACAGTAATTTGCCAGCTATGGCCTTTATTACATACGATTCTTTGTTCTCGGTTTAATATAAACATTTTTTGTTTTAAGGGAAACTTTTCGTCTCGACCGTTTTTATGGATTTATCGAGCCCGCCGGTTAACCCAAACACCGACCCTTATCTCAAGTGGGCTTCCAAGTGACCGAGTTCGTTGGCCTGTCAAAGTAAAAATAGAAACGAATTATGTAGGTATGAATTTAACTGGTAATATAAGTAATAGTATGATATAAGAAGGTAGGTAGCCGGAATATGACATGCACGTTTAGCAGCCGCTCTCCAAGTTCTAAACCGCTCAAAGATATCTTTAGCTGGCTAAACAAATCTAGTGCACATTTACAGTATGTGGGTGGCATCGTTTCACTGCCAGCTACGAGCGTCGTCTCTGAAGTGGTCAGGATGCGGTGTAGCGCTTCTAGACCGTCACTCCTCAGCCGGTGATGAGTGATGAGCAGGAATACAAAGGGAGCACTCGAGCTGAGACAAAGGGTGCGACGCGGCTGGAAGCTGGAACCGCCAGACGATTTTCTCGTATCAAATCTCACAAAATGAAAAGCTGGGTGAAAAAAAAGTAACATTTCTAAACATGTGAATGTAAAGCAGAAACAAAAAAACGTAAATTCTTCTGTCACATATTTTTTTAATATCAACCTATTATTTCAAGAGTTTATTTATTTTTATTCTGCGCTGCCACGACCATTGTATTTAGACTTGATAAAATATTACATCAGTGGCGTAGCACCAATTTTCCGGACCCCCGATGAAGCAAACCTCCACCCCTCACTCCGAGGACACACTTGGTTTCACATTTTTTAAAATTTATCTAATACTATTAATATTAAAAAAATATTTTTATCATAAATATCTGACTATTAGGTTAAATTCTCTTAAAGTTAATACTTAGGTATATAAGATAGTAATAGTACACAAATATCAGTCAACGATGGTCACTAAATCGTCCTAAATCTATTCGAAGTCAAAATTAATTCTATTGTACCACAAAAATTTTATTCTTACTTAAATTTAAGACATACCCCTTCTCACTAGGGACTCCAATTGGAATATTCGAACATTTGAATACTGAATTATTCACCCATTTTTAAACTATTCGTTCATATTGCAGGGAAATAATTTGAAAATTTTAATTTCTAAATATGTACATGTTTTATTCAATAACACAGCTAGTCCTGATTATCCGCCCAAATATTCATGACAGTCCATTAAGCCATATTCCAGACTATATTATGAGAAGCCATTTCGACGATTCGGCGAAATCAGTGCACATTTTTTCTGTTGCGAAACGAAAATTGCCTATTGTGTACGAGGTTTCAATCCGTTACCGAGGAAGGGTTGACTCGTTCGCGCCAATAAGAAAAGTTTTATCGGGTCACCCATTATGGGTGTATAACCGTGATAAATGAATTATATAAAGAGCATTATACAAGAAAGACAGGGTTACCACTACAGAGTATAAAAGTGGGATGAGTTATGTCGGAATGTGTTACATTTATTTAACTTATTTCGTTTATTGAAGTACAATAAAAGTAAAGTAAAAGCTGGAGATGTATTCGGAGTCGATCGACCTCTATGCTCTCTATGTGACTACTCCTAAGCTCATTATTGACGCCCAGCTGGTCGGTACCTGGAGACATAATATAGCCGTTCAGAGATGTAGGTTAGCATGCGCGTTCAGGACCTGTCGGCGGTTTTGCCGGTTGTGGGGGCGACAACCCCCCACATATGCAACACGTTTTTCTTTTAAATTACATTGTGGGTCTGTATACAGAAGAAAACCCCAATAATTAACCGTTTAACTGTTATAGTGTGTTTTTAGTGACGGTAAACCGTCAAGTGAATGTGATTGTGAATCGTGACGATCATTGGCAACTGAGATTAACCCTCCCCAAACCGTCTACCGGTCTATACAGGTCTAATACAGGTCTACCATCATAATTAAACCTGTAATATTTCGGTAAATACATGCAATATAAAATTAATATTTTAGATAATTCTAAATAAAATATTGACGCTTAAGAATAACTATTGAAAAACCAATTATGAAAAGGGAATCGTACAAAAACAATTATTTTCCACTCAATCCGTTGTAAAATTAATACCTTGGTAAAAATACTATTTGTGATATGAAAGACAGAGATCACACACTATTTTCACAGTGAAAAGAACAACAAACATACAAATATAATTGTCTCTTTCTCACTAATTAAATGAAGAGAGATAAGAAGGAAGGACACGTTGTACAGGACTTAATGAATGCTCTAAATTAAGTTATTAATCATTTTTCAAAATTAAATACTCAATATTTAAAGCAAATCGTGCCATAAAAGCCATTTAAGCTACTAAAAACATTTTTTCTAACTGTTATTTACAGTAACACGAGTTGACAGCGTGGCTGCGTTCGGGTATTTTATATCACGGTATGGTAAAGGTTAACGATGATTGGTAACTAAGATTTAACCGTTGGAGGTTTACTTTCTGATGTACCAGTCATCGGTCGACGAAATGCGATAATCAGTTACCAATCATCGTTACAATCGAACTCAATCACGAATAAATAACGTTTTAACCACCATAATGAAAGTAGCGAGTACCCGCCATGCGTTGCAATGCCACTCAAAGAAAGAAAATGTTTGTATTTTAATTCTGATTATTGAAGTCCTTTTGGATACACAATATTTTATTGTTTTTCCGTCTGGTGTGTATACGAATAAATCAGAAGATTTTCCAACGCGTTAGCAGGCCACATACAGCTGTCTACGTGAGAAGCGTGGATTTCCCAAATTTAGTCCACGCTCTTGTAGCGATTGTCCCCGTGCTTTGTTGATAGTCATTACAAATGCGAGTCGCGCCGGAAACTGCAGGGTGGCATCATTGATTTGACATCGAAAAAAATGATTTGTGATAACTATTACAAATTCACTTGATAATTGTTCACAATACCCCGCGATTGTTTGATGTAACCGAGGCGCATGTCTAACGCAACTATGAAGTCAAAAACAACTCCGTCCGAGCTATCCCAGTGATTGGCACAGGTATCTCGGTAAGAACCAATCACAGATCACAAATAGCTCGTTCAATTGGTTCCGCGACCGGACGCAAATTGTTTATTTAGACATGGCGCCTACAGTTCACACCGAACGCACGAGAAATGTCGCTAAACTATATGAAATACACACATTTGTTAAATTGAGAGAAGTCGCCAGAAAAAGCGATAATTCTTGGAAAATTCGCCACACAAAATCCTAAAAATAGTCAATCAACGTGTCCGAATTTCACATTTCACGACGTATGGTTTGCCATGAAACTGATAGCCGTGTGGCGCAGATCGCTTTCTTCGGCGAACTTTCTCATTGTAAAATGGTTGTACTAATTCAGAAACCTTTGCGGGCGTGCGCACAGCAACTCACCAAAGTTTTATGGAAATAAACTATATGAAATACACACATTTGTTAAAACGACTCGAGCGCCACCTATTGTAAAATGGTTGTACTAATTCAGAAACCTTCGCGGGAGTGTGCACAGCAACTTACCAAAGTTTCATCGCAATCAGATGAACGGTATAGGAACGCATACGGTACAAACAAACAAACAAACGTTCATTTGTATATATATATATATATAAGATAAAACAGTGAGACGGTTAGTAAATGAGAATATATGAATTTCTATGATTTTCTGGACGTCTTGCAAGTCTTGTATGTTGTTTCATTATGGTTATATAATGCTTGATTAAAGGGCCAGGTTTATGAGACGCCAGCGGAGCAAAAAATAACGTGTTTTTAAAGTAAGGTTAGCAGCAAGCAATCAACGATAGCCGATGAGACCCTGACCGCGAAGCGGCCACAATAGCTGCCCGCAGGGCCTGGCAGTAAATAATCGGCCAATTACTTACCTGCTAGTATAATATGAATACTGAAATACAAAATTATTTACCGTGTACCTGCGCATGTATAAATGAAAGTCTTTATGTAAATAAGCGATTATGTAGAAATGAAATTCCGAAAATATACTCCCAGTTTATTTTATCATCAACAATATTCTTTATTTTGTGTAATCAACAAAGTTCTATATTTATTTCTTTGCCTTCTTTGGTATCTTTGTCTCCTCACTAAACTTCAGTGGGTATACATTTTAATCGAAACTGAAACCCATGATTAATATGAGCGCCTCAGTCACCAGCCCGGCTAGCTCAGTCGGTAGAGCATGAGACTCTTAATCTCAGGGTCGTGGGTTCGAGCCCCACGTTGGGCGAATATTTTTTGCGTATTTTTCCTTCGAATTCAGTGAAAATTTTAAATAATAACTAATTAAATATGTAACTTTTAAATTATTATACAGTGTGATAATGATATTGAAAGTAAAAAAAAAAGATAATCGTTGCTATGTTGAACCCACATTGAGTATATTATAATAATTATTAAATTTAATGGTTTATTAGAAGACTTACATAGTGAGTAGCATTTAGTGATTCATTTATAGGAATTATTACTTCATCTTTTAATGCCTGTCAGCGATTTGAAAATGGCAAAGAAAGAACGAAAACGGACTGAAAATCCTATCCACTCTCTCCGAGCAAGAAATCAATTAAAATAAACGTTAATTGTGTAGGTAATGTCTAAAAAATCAATAAGCTTGTGTAGGAAGCAAGAAGGATATGGAACGAGCGAATCCTAATCAAACTGTATCGAAGAGAAATGCGATTTCTGTCACTGATAGACGACCACGCTTGGCTACCGTTCTGTTAGTTGAAATACGAAAACATATATGTATGTCCTGGTATAGTACAGAAAAGATACATGGCTTTATTGTCCTTAAATCTTAAAACAAACTAATTTATTCCTTAATTGGATACAGTCAACAAAAATGTACTTGTGATTATTCAAGATTTCCAGTATTTTATAAATGAGAGTTTTATTGAGTTGGTTATTTGTTTGTATGGATTAGAGTTTGTAATTGTTCCAAAAATATAACAGCAAAGTTTGCTTTAGTTGGGCCGCCTGTGCACGCTAGTAGGTCGCAAATCTGCAATTGGCAAATCAAAAGCAATATACCTCGACATTTGGGTTATCTAGGCGGAATAAGATTATGGTCGAATAACCATAATATCATTAATTTTATGTGGGGTTATATAATTTTGCTTCTTCCACATTGTTTTCATTAAAAATTAAATTTTATCCTTTCCTCGACAACATGTATATTTTATTTAAAAATTAAACAAGTTTCTTTTCAAGAAACTTCTATAAAAGAACATAAAACGAATTAACGGCAAAATATCAGGTTCCACCGAGATTTGAACTCGGATCGCAGGATTCAGAGTCCTGAGTGCTAACCATTACACCATGGAACCGATGGGCTGATGGACAAAATAGTTATATAAAAGTGTATACTTGACTGTTATCACAAGAAAAAAATTCTCCCCGGCGGGGAATCGAACCCCGGTCTCCCGCGTGACAGGCGGGGATACTTACCACTATACTACCGAGGAATGTGAAGGGACTGTCAAAATAGTATAATATAAGAAATATTTGGAAATATTATATGTAATAATAATCAATCTCATTTTTACTGATTGCGTTACATAATTATGAACATTCATTTATCAAAAACCTGGAGCGAACTTGGTATCTCTTCGCAATCACAGGTAGGTAAATATAATCTAATTTTATTTAGTTGAATATTTTTTTTAAATAATTCATAAAATTCTGTACAAAACGGACCTTTATAATGTAATTTTTGAAAAGTGCAAAAAATATGTTATGTACTTTAAAAATTGAATAAAAAAGAACTAATAAAAATAATAACAGCGTGCACTGCCCGGGAATCGAACCCGGGTCGCAAGAATGGGAATCTTGCATGATACCACTACACCAGCAGTGCCACGAGTACAGAAGTTAAATTTCAGTATATAAATAGAACAGATAGCTCTTTAAAGAGCTTACTTCAGAAGGTTATTTTTTTTATTTATTCCAAATGTAACAATATAAAAAGTAGTTTTTATAGATAACTAGATAAAATTCACATAATATCATATGATGTAGAATGGTACCTGAGTATAAAAAAAATTTCCATTGTTGTCTTGAGGTAAATAATAAAACTATAGATATAAGTTTTCTGTATTAATAAATTTTACTAAAATGTAGCAATAAGTCTACATAACAGTGGTTTTAATTAAAACATTAACTCGCACTGTCTTATAAAATATCTATTCTACTAACAACACGACATTTTATGTTCCGAATAATTGCTCTGTTGGTTCATCGAAAAGGTGCTAATGATTTATATATACATATAAAATTAACAAAATAATTATTTATATACAATATAATTTTTAATAGCAAAATAAAAATATTCCGGTACCGGGAATCGAACCCGAGCCTCCTGGGTGAGAGCCAGGTATCCTAGCCACTAGACCATACCGGACATGCCGTTCACCGGCATAATAAGTCAATAGACCAAACAACAATAATAAAAAATTTATAGAAATAATTCAGTAAACCAACACTGGTCCTGGTTATAGGCAATCTAATACAAAATAACAAAAAGTTAATAAAATCCCTTTCAGAAATTTAAATCACTCCGGTGCCCAGTATACATACTAGCATACATAATTTAGTTCCATAAATGGCCACTAGAGAAAATTTCTTAAAGTAAATCTGAAACAAATCTCAGTTGATAATATCATGTCTCAATTTAAATGTTTGATTAGAATTTCTGCAGTTTTTTTTATTATTTTATGAACTTAAACAATTATTGTATATTTGACATAATTCTTTATGTTAATACATTTTATAGAACGTGAAAGTTGATTGTACGATATTATTTTCGATAATTCGGTGTGCAGCTGACCCGCTACAGCGGGCATTGGTGACAACACTGAATCATGGCAAATCGTGGACATATGATCAACAAATATCCAATTTGTTACCAGATTGGAATGAAAGTGAAGACGAATTGGTTAATTCAGATGAAGAAAATATTTTTTTTTATCGAGATTAATAATTTTACTGAGGAAGAAATTGATATTTTTGAAATCATTGAGAATTCTCAACTAGATATATATTTACCGAAAAATTTACAACAATTTAAGCAAGAAAATATGAAACTTTGACAAATGCACCGACCACAAAAAGTCGTTCAAAATCTATGATCACATCAAATAATGTGATATGGCGAGAAGGAAATTTTTCTATAGATGAAGATGCGTTAACTTTTTAAGGTCAGTCACTTCCGCGTGAAATTAAAGAATTATTTATTTATACGACAATATCCTTATATCTTATATACAAATTATAAAGTTATTAAAAACATAAACAAGCAGAAAATATAGTTTAAATAATCCATTACATAACTGCTTTTTTACATAAGGACTAAAAGCATATATTGTGATTATTTATGATGAGTTGTAAATAGAAAATACATATCTACAAATAAATATAAATATATAGAAATTGTCAAAGAATTTGAAAAGGTAAAGAAGAAATGCATAAATCAAATATAGTGAAAATAAATCATATAACTCTTTTTTTAAGTAGAAATTTATTTTCAGAAACGAAAGAGAAAAATAACAATTATTCTTTATCATATAAAGCAACATAATGAAATAATTATTAAGTAAGAGTGAAAAAAAAGGATAAAGATAATAAAAATATGCAATTTTAAATTATAAAATAAATTTGTTTTATTAAACAGAATGCAAAAGCTACCGAAAAAGATAATCCAAATGGCTGATTCAAATATAAAATACACAAAACAACAGAAATAACTTTAGTCATAAAAGCAGCGTTATTTTTAAAATTGAGGCGGACTGAAAAATTTCATACAAATCTGAATTTAATTGTTTATATCGTGGCTTTAAAAGAAATCTACAGCATGGGTAGGACATTTCGAGGATTATGGAGAATTGACTTATGGCCAATGGCGTCACCTACTTAGTACCTACATTAAAAAATATTTTTTTACAAAATATTCCGCATAGAATTTTATACATTAAATATCTTGCAGTGGACGGATATTACGTATTATTATTAAGATTTTTTTTAACCTTTACCATACCGTGATATAAAATATCCATACGCAGCCATGCTGTCAACTTGTGTTACCGTAAGAAATTAGATTTTTTTTAGCATTTTAAATGAGACAAAACGCATATATTGGTTTAAATGGTTTAAAAATGGTTTTTCTATAAAGTTTTCCTAAATATTGAGCATTAATTATGAAAAAAAGATTAATACAATAATATAATTCGGAGCATTTATCAAGTCCTATACAATATAATTTTCCTTCTTATCTTTCTTCATTTAATTAGAGACAATTAAACAATTATATTCGAATAATTGTTATTCTTCTCATTGTGAAATTAATGTATGATCTCTTTTTGTCTTACTACAAATGGTATTTTTGACAAAGGATTGAATAGATTTTTTTTTGTAGAATTCCCTTTACATAATTAATATTTCACTAGTCATTCCTAAGTGTAAAATTTCTTTAGGATTAACTAAAATATGAATTTTATGTTGGATGTATTTACCGAAATATTACAAGTTTAATTGGGGCGGTCGACCCACGTTACAGCATGGTTTGGGAAGGGTTAATATAATGAATAAAGTTGGGGGAGAGCTTAAAATCAAATACAGCCCTAGTACTTTTTTATTTAGCACTACACCACCGCTTGTGGGTGAGTTGTATTATATCGGATGAAATATAAGATAGCCACTTATACTTGAAGGGCAAATATAATAAACTGGTGACCCTAAAAATATTTCAATATATTATATTGTATACAATTTTAACATATGTGTAAGTGTACATAATTTTTAAAAAACTTTTTTTTTTAATAATGCTCTTTTTGAGTTTTCGTTCAAAAAATCACTTATAATTTCAGACTCTATTGGCATTAATATCAATAGAGTCGAAGTTTAATTGATTTTGGCCAACGGTTTAACGTAAATTCTTTTTAATTCATGACAATGTGGCAATTGGACGAGGTGAGAATTGTGTGTCAGAACAGAAAAGCGTGGCGCTCTATCCTCTCTGCCTACCCCCGAGGAGAAACAGAGTGATGATAAATCCAACCCCGTTGCACCCTTAGGATATGATGGTAGGTATTTGTATTTTTCGAATAAACATATAAATAAAAATCGTTTTAAAATAATAAGACAGACTTCTGGATTATTCTGCCGCGTATTGGTTTTTCTCGTAGCCAATCGAATGATAGCATGCGTGTGCAGTCAAGTCAATTCATAAAAATAAGCGGTATATACGCAATTATAATTTTAAAAATATTTGATAGATTATAATGTCAATTTGATAAACATGTAATTTTGATTTATCGACCCACTATATCTACAATAGTTACGGATAGCTTATTTCAATGCACGAACTACACAACGGTGGATGAACGCACTCACACGTGATCCGAAACGTCGGCTACGATAAAAATCGATCCACTGCAAAATAACCCAGAATAATAAATAAATATTTTCTATGAAAACCTATGAGTACATCTATTTGACCGTACTTACGTACGTATACATGTATTTTTTATATAGTTTTAATTTATTGAGATGACATTGAGAAAATTCAGTAAAAAATATTGTTTAAAAGTAAAGATAAATTTTATAATTATGCTTATATTGTTCGAGACACAACACAGACACTACTTGTGGTATCACAGTTGAACTACTTCGTGTTCGAGTTGGACATAACATAATATATTTTTCCAGATGTGTGGATCAAATAATAGTGCTTCTCAACCTGTACATCTCAATCTGCTTATATCTCAGTACGCAGGTGTCTAATAAAACTAACTAAAAGCATATATTATTGTTTCTTCACCAGAATCTATTTAAAAAAAAACAATTATTTAAAAAATTAATTTAGTACCTCAAAGCTTAATACAAATTTAGTCGAATAATTTTCGACTAAATTTTCGAAGAAAATGGTATTTTTCGAAACCGGTAGATGTATTTAAACTCAATCAAGTGGTTAATAAAACAAAGATAATAAATAAAAAATATGAATTTTAACCACAAAGTTAATATTGCTAATTTTAAAAGTAAAATGACTATCGTTTAAACACACCAATTTTTTTAAAGTTCATTAACCAAGTTATCACATTGGTCTGATTTATCGACACTATTGTATTGGAAAATGCATTTGCCTGGTCTGCGGAGCGTTGGAAAATCTTACTCCGAGCAGATTGACGTTATATATGTATATGTATAATCCCACACTGACTGAAAAATAATTCAGTTATTACTATTTTGAACTTAGTATTTCTTAATACGATGAAATTTCGATCGATCGTTCCTCGAATAATCATTATCCCGCATGTATCGTTTATTTCTTCCAATCCCGAATTAATTTCAGAAAAAACACCCAAAAATAAATCACATGGATCGTATATCTATACAGCTAAATACGTGGTTTCGATTAACGGTACTCGTAAACAATGAGCGGAACATTCGAGAGAGAGAGAGAGAGAGAGAGAGAGAGAATGCTGCTACTGACTGCCCCTTGACATTATGCAATACAAAGTTTAATTAATTACATTAATTTACATGTGAAATATGTATTAAACATTTAAGTATGAAAAAACGTAACTTTTTCTATATTCCCACATTCATTGTTTAATTCAATGGGTCCCTTCAAAAACGATAGAAAGAGGTTTCACTGTACATATATTATAATCAATGTTCCTTCCAAGGTATGCGGTTATGCGCGCGCACGCGTTTGGCATCATAGCGCACACAAAAAAATATGGCTCGCATACAACTTTTCACAGATTTCGAAGTACCAAAAATAATAGACATATATCTGAAGTAAAAAAATATATACACAGACTAACTGAGTCATAAATAATCTCGTATATAATCCTCTATACACGAGTCCTACTCTCATAGAGAAGAAATAAGTGTTAAATGAAATATAAATATATATATACTGATAATTGTAAAATGTATTATATTTTCTAATATTAAAATAAATAAAAAATGACTATAAATTAACATTAATGATTATTATCATATTTTCTTAATCTGTACTTCCATCTAGCGTATTTTGGTATTTTTAAGACATCTTTGATATTTTTAAAAGCTCTTTTGGTATTTTTCAATGACACTGATATATATATACTGAAGCGCAATCATATAATTAGATACATTTATGTAATACACCTATTTAATATCAACCACAAGTTATAATTTTTTTCCACTAAATTAATAAATTATTATTAAACAACTGATGTATTTAAATCACCAAAAAGAACGTTAAAAATGAGAATCTCGCTAGCGCTGAATGACAACTGGCCACCTGAATCAACTCTAGCGAGTAGCGAACAACCGAATGAACAATGTAATGAAATATGATTTATATTTCTGTATTCAATTCTTACACTTGAGTGTATACATTTAATGAATAATGGATGATCAAACCACCAGAAGCGAACTAGTGAGTGATTGATTTATATAGCATTGCCTAAGGCGCAATTGCGAGGGGGAGAAAAGTGACGCAAAAGAAAAGACAAAAAAAAACACTGTTTTGTATATATAAAAAAATGTTGACAGATCCGATTGTGCTCGACCGCCATCAGGGATTCATGACTTTGTGTACGCCCGGTCTTGGTCGCGACGGCTCGAGAAGTCTAGGCTCCAGGTCTGTTATTATTTTTAGTTTAACCTAAATGCCTACTTTATATCTGTTCATTTTTTATTGTTATATTATCATTTAATGTGAGAAATGAGCCTATATAAACAAATTTCATTAGCGCGTGTGAAAAATGCCAAACGTTGCACGTATTGGTAACCCTGTACAACGCATTTGAATTAGCTATAATTCTGTTTGCCGTTTTTTATTATGTTTCGCCGTCTACTCTAGAGATGTCTCTATCTCTACAAATATTAAGTATGTTACAAACGTATATTGTCACAACGCCCACAAAAAAAGCGATGACGCGTATGGTACGTCACCGGCGTGTTAAGAGAACATGTGCATTGTATTTGTCAAAGGGTTAATAATAATAAATCCGGGATTTATTGTAGATTTACTTATATCTAATTTGTTTCACTGAAAACATTATTTTTTCCTTAATATATCTATTTACATGTTTAATTTCTCTACCAGATTTCGTATAGCCATTTGGTCTTATGTAATATCTATTCTATAGACCATCAAATAGATATACATGAACTAACGCAAATTCCCACGTGATCACTTTGGTGCCACTCACGCAATCAAATAGCTCCGCGACTTTTTTTTTGAAATATGACTCGATTGGAACGAAAATTTAAACGCTAACAATTTAATATGCATTAAGGTAAAAATTGTTTACACAAAGATTTAATTTTCGTATTCGTTAAAATATGTATCAAATATATGCGAAATACTAAAACTAAAAATGTGCTGTGAAAGTAAATTATTTTGATATTGTATTTTAATTAAATTTTTACATAAATAAGGTAATATAAATTATTCATTCTTGAATGATTTATTGATGTGTTATTTTTTCTACTTATGTGTGACAATTTAATATTATAATATAGTAAACGATCAATTCAAATCCATCGCTATAATCGCCGCTCCTAGCTGACCAACGATACAGGCGACCTCTGGACCTGGGGGCCAGGCTCCTGCCGAGAGAAGTCGCGACCAGCCTCAGTGCTCGATCCGACACGAGTCCCGATCTGCCGCGGTCCAATTCAACCGCTCTGACCCGCTTTTCTACCTCGTTATCTTCTATACACCACTTTGTACCTCACAATATACGATTATCGAAGCAATCTTTCTTTCATTTCATCTACCTCCAGTTAAATAAATATTTTATGTATGTACTGTAAAATATAAATAAATCATTACAGATGAAAATAAAATAATAAAAAAAAATTGAGTGCGATGGCCGGGAATCGAACCCGGATCAACTGCTTGGAAGGCAACTATGCTGACCATTACACCACCATCGCACATGACGCACTTGCACACAAGCGCATTCTAATTCCTGGTGAATATCTTAAAGGAAATAAAATTATTCTTATTTTTACGATTCAAATAAAGTAAGTGTTCGAAAGGGAAATCTATCACTAATTTTTACGATAATAATATTATATTATAAGCGGTGACTAGTTCGTTCCATACTCGTTCCACAGGTTAATTGCGAATTCAAAACAATGTCAGAGTTAACTGAGTGCCAGTGTGCACTTGGATAAATTAATTGAACATCGTACTCCGACTGAAGATCAGAATAGAAAAGTGGAAACCGACACAAATGGAACTATTTTTGTATCACTTTCGATCTCTGCTTTCACGGTTGAAATGCGCGACCTCTATCTGGAACTTTCGATAGCTTGGGAGAATATTCGGGCAGGTGCGATTATTCGGGTAATATTTTGATGATGTATTACGAAAATTTTTAACGCTAATAATGGAAAATTTTTAAATATTTTTGAAATTATGGCTATTCTGCAAACAAACACATTAATAAATAAAATATATAATAATAAAAACACAGGGAAAAACTACAAAATAATATTCTTTTACAAAATAACATCAAAAATATATTTTTAATAAATATATTAAATTTAAAACTTTAATTTGAACCGATTTTTGCGGTTTTCAAAAAAATTTTTTTTTAAATTTTAATTAGGTACCTACGATAAATATTAAAATGTTGACCTTGGTCTTAGAAGGCATAACACAATATCAGTAATTAGATAACGTACTTATTTTTAAACAGCGACAGAATTTATTTTTATATCCTGAAAATATGAAACAATTTTTAATGTAATGTATATTTTAGTGATGTTTTAGTCATAGAATCAGTTATTTTCTTATCCGCTGGATGTTACGACCATTTTTACTAAATTCCGGCAGTTTCTGGCGCAAACTGTCAATTAGATTATGGTAAATTAGTAAACACAGTAGCGTAGTGTAAAAAAATACGCAATTAATATAACCTCAACATAATTAATTAACATATTTTTCGTTGTAACTATAATGTGTCATGGCATCTAAATATCGTATATATTTATTTTCAAATTTCAGTTAACTATTAGCTGATTTGAAAATAAGCAACTTTGAAAATAAGCGTAGAGTATAATTTGATTTTGATACTTAAATTCTGATCCTAAATTCTATATTAATATGAAATAAAATACCGTTTTGTTAATAAAACTTAGAGTTTTACTTCTCTGTATACAAATTTGGCCATTATCTCAAATTTTAAGAAATGTGAATTTGGGAATATTTGTTACCAAACTCCACAGTTATTAGATATTATTTAAATAAATTATTGTGTTAACGGATACTTTAAGCGGGCAATCTTTTGTGGAAAAATAAATGGCTTATAATATTAATATTTTCGATTCTGTGCGGTAAGCGGCAGCGCGGGATCTTGTTTCATCACAAAGATGACACAGGATATAGTGAAGAGGCAAATTGCCACTCCTGAGTCGCTGGTGTGTCATTGATATTGGATGACATCGGTGGTTGCCAACCGGACTATTTAAATACTATTTTTACTTGACACTTTTAATATTAGTCAAAACTAACAAGCTAAAACAAAATCGTATGTCAAATGGAATTGAAAGTCCACGTCTTGTGCATGTGCGCACGTTACACGTTAGGCATGTTTCTGACATGTGTTGTTCAAACGTTTCAAATGCCGTTTCAAATGCGTACTGCGAACATAATATACACGACGATGCTAACAACGATTCGTACATTTCGCTAGATGGCGCTATTCAAGTTGACAATATTTTCAGACTCGAATCGCGATATTTTCAAACACAGTGATGAGCTAAAAATCACGAACCGTGAGTCAATCACTGATATATTTGAGTCACACTCCTCATCATTGATTGAATACCTGGAAATTCGTGATTAATTTATTTTATTTTGTTTATATTTTGTTGTGAACCGTGATTCGGCGCATGTGAATATGAAACGAAAATATTCATGAAGGAATCCCGTTTTAATCGTGATAAGCGCCATCTAGTACATTCAGAAAAAACGTTTTACACATTTGAACCGAAATGCTGAGAATTTTAACAGAAAAATAAACTAACATCTTTTAAGGCTTTTCATTCTCTTTGTGATAATATTAAATTAGATAAACATATATTAATTATATATGCCAGAATATGTCATCTATGCAAATTAAATTTGAATAATATAAGTATATACCCTCAAAATCGTAATTTTTAAAATTTAATCATTTATTTGGCGTATTTTGATATCGTGCAGCGCATGCGTGTTAGTAATGAAACTGTAATTACAGTCAGTTTTCAATCACTGATATTATCGAATATCAATCACAATCACACCAGTGAGTCAAGAGTAACATTTTTTCTCATCACTAGTGTTAAGTGATTGTGACATACAGATATCAGTGAGTTATTATTCATCACAAGAGTTTAACCAGAATAAAAGCCTGCCATTCACCATTCCAATAAAATAAAAAATATACCTCAATAGGTATAAAACCCTTAAAATATACATAAAATTCTTGTAAACAATTCGTGAATATTTTAAATACTAATTAAATGTATTAATTTGAAAGATATACATATAAAGTCAATTTTATCGAAAAATACTGTTGTCGCGCTACCAGGATTCGAATCTGGATCTCTTTCCACATATAGGTTCGAAACTTTGTTGTCAAAAGTACTGTCGCTGTAGCATAGTTGGATAATGCACCTTCCCCGGTTTGGAAAGAGATCCAGGTTCGAATTCCGGTAGCGCAGCAACAATATTTTTCGATAAAATTGATTCTATATGTATATCTTTCTAATCAATACATTTAATTAGTATTTAAATTTGTTTTGTTTTGATGTTTACGATATATTGTCAGAATGATGCGCGGAGTGTTCTGCTTAGTGTGAGGAAACATTTCATGAGTAGCTTAGAAGGAATACTGGACATCATTATAGTTTATATTCAAACGTCTTCCTGCTCGGTTGATCCCATTTACAATTGATTGTAACAGACTAATACCCAGACATTTTACTGAAACAGATCACTAGCGGCTCCCTCACAACTCCTACACCTACAGATAGTTTAGTTAGAGATTTTATAGTGCAACGTAAAGGTAAGACAAACAAAAATCTAATGCTTAGGTCAAGCCATTGGCATAAAACAGCCAAGTTTATACATAAAACGTCTAATAAAACACATAAAACAGCCAAGTTTATACATAAAACGTCTAATAAAACACATAAAACAGCCAAGTTTATACATAAAACATCTAATAAAACACACAAAACAGTAAAGAAAACGCATTGAAGAGAACAACAAAAAATATCTTAAATGGAGAGCTCTTTGTAGCATAGTCGACAGAATTGAGAAAGGCTCGCTGAGATGGTTTGCTCACATGGATGTAGAAAGCAGAAGATGGTGAAGAAAACAAAGGAGGCGATTGTTGAAGGCAGCGGAAACAAAAGACATCCACGACAGACCTAGCATTATCAGATAAACCAAATCAAAAGCTTCAACGATCGATGAAAAGATTTATAAAAGTAGGCGAAGCAAGAATGGAATGCCATTATAGATAAGTGTGGCGTTCTATATTCTCTATTTACCATTTCGGGAAAACAGTAGCGTAACGGTAAATTAGTTAGTATAATTATTGCAATGCAAAGCTCATGGTTTCAAAAATCAAAATACACGTGACAATGTGTATTGTATGCTGCAGTGCGAATTTGACATTTGTGACATTAAGAATAGTTAAAATTCATTATAAAGGGGTTACAATATTATGTGCTATAGTGTTACACGAATATGATGTATATTTAATGGAAGTATTCACCTCCTGTGTCTACGGTTAACCTTTCATAAAATTTTCCACCTACGTAATAAATATACAATATTAAATTTAATTTATCACGTCTATTTTAGAGTACCTCTCTCGCATAAGCACTAAACGCACGCTATTATATACAATTTTTGTTTTGATCAAAATCAAATGGCTCACCGTGAGTTTAATTTAGTAATGCGGTTAACTACACCCCAATATTCCGTGACAAAAACTATTGCAGAGGGGCGGGATTTACAAAACAAACAATACTCCAGTTTTATAACTAAAAGTTCAGGGCTGAACCATTTCGTGAAACGACACAGTTTAAAAAAGATTAACCATTTAGAAATGTCAAAACGTTAATTTTTTTGACACGTATACATCTTAACTAATTCCCCGTATGTGGGGTTTCTGGACCCTAAAACCCGGGGTCGAAACCGTTCGGGTTTCAAGCGAATTGCTGCAAATCATCGGAAAATGACTCGACGATCGAATGCATTCGAATTTGATTAATTTGTTTAAGGCGCTTAAAGACCCAAATTTAAATCTTTCAGACGAAGCCTTAAGTTTGGCTACACAACTGATGACGTAATTTATGAGGGATTTAAAATAAAAATTTGAATGGTTAGGGCAGGTCGTATGATCAGTAGTAACTTTTTACTATGGTAAATTTTTACTAACGCCCGTTTTAAAAATCCTTTGCGAGTTGTTGATACATCAAATTTACTACTGTCAAAGCATAGCGGTGATGTCTGCAGGCGCGATAAATAATCATGAAATATGCTTTATTTTATGCATTATCTATAATTTTTTTCGTCTAGGCGTTCGAAATCTGTCACTTTGGTGGTGAAATTTTTTCGTACTACTGTTTTCCAAAGTTCGGTTTCAGAAGTCAATTCTGTGGACAGTACAAAATAGTCAACATTAATCGACGATAAGGAAAATGTATTAAACGATGGATGAAGAGTTGGATCTTATTTTAAAAGATGCTGAAACACCGGAGAAACAGGAAACGGACAATTTTAAATATTTAAGGGAATAATTAGCCCTGCTTAAAAACAATAAAAAGCGTACGATCAATCTTGAGAGGCTCTACGAAGCTCCTTTGCACAGTGAAACCAACTTGAACTGACAATGAGCTAATCTCGGTGTCGACAAATTTTTACACGAAAATCAGATCAGCATTAGAAGATAAGTCCCTCGCTGCATTAGTATTCCAAAAATATTATTATATAAGAGAATTTAAAACAAAATAGCCTACGAGTGCTGTAACATTTTTTGCAATAAACGTAATAAAATCGTTTATTTTTTTATTCATATGTTTATACTACAGTGATTTTGGACCCGAACCCGCCGGGTTTCCAAAATATTGGACCCGGGGACTCGGCGGGATTTTTGAAACCCTACCCGTGTGTGAACAAAATAAAAGTTATATTCTAATAATGGTGACTGCATATTTTATTTAGTACCAATAATACACGTGTTCGAAAAATAATGATGTGTTCATCCACGAACTCAGTACCTGCGCGATACCTCGCTAAAAAATTAAATTAAAAATGAATACTAATATATCAAATATAACGATGATACAATATTTCAATCGTTATCGTTTTCAAACAATAATATTTTAAAACATCAAAAAAATTATTATTTCCTTTGATTCGTACAGAATTACTCGGCGAAGAGGCGCCATATAATTGATATGATAAGACACGTGTCAGTAATTTAAATGTGTAATCATCGGTGTGGCGCCAAAAAATCCGTGGGATAGATTTTAGGGAAACAAAAACGTCTTAGTAAAACGTCACAAGCGGCGGTCTGTCGCCGTGTAGGTACTTGCAAATATGACTATATGTATTGTTATGAATTTGAATTAAAACGGAGTATTCTTCTGGCGGAAGCCATTCTAGATTTTGCCGCCGTGAACATCTATTTTGTTTCATTTGTTTCGACCTCATAATCATCATCATCATTATTATCATCGCCGGTTGGGAGAAGCTGAGATCGCCGAACCATCCTTGTCCACATTCTCGTTTCCTGTGCGGAACATTCTCCCTTTCCAGTGAATTATGTCCATTCCAAATTTAGCACCAAATTGTTAATATTTAGGGAACGCGCAAAACAATAACACTTTATTATTCAATCTGAACCCCGGGCAACGCTGGATATAATATATTATCAATAATTGAATTTCTCGAATCCACGTGGAAGATTCTAGAAAGAGTAAATATTGAGTTTCAGATCGATTCATTGTTTCATTGTTTGCGCAAATGTATTCTGAGATTTGAAGAATAAGATCCCGCCAGCCAGGATATTGAGAGGAGATGCGGAAATACAATTTCTCCGGATGTCTTTTCCGATTGACTGAGATGTTACAATTTTACGTGTTCATCGGCTTAGTCGTTTGACCTATACTAGTGATATACCTTGTACTAAATAAATGTATAATTGTTACAAAGTTTAATTCTTAGACCTTCACCTCACGAAGCGTACACTGAAGACGTACTTAGAAGTCAAGTACGATAACAATAAGGTAAGTACTAAAATTATACTTATTTATATCTAATAATATGATATTTATTTTTAAAGTAGAATATAAAATAATTTTGCGAGTAAAATATTTTTTTTTGCAATATATAAATAATATCACACTGTTATCTTTACCGGTATCGGGATATAGTATTGTACACTTTCAAAACCTTTTGAAATCGAAAAGATTTTTGGGGTGCCGAGTATCGACCCCGGTACCTCTCATATGCTAAACTCTCTAGTTTTAGTTACTTCTCTAGACTGTGGTGCCAAATTGTATACAATGTTGATATATTGTGTTAGAAGTTAATGTCAAAATCCCAGTTTCTAACGTCAATTATTGCTAGTCAGTGATGAATTCAAAATCACGAACTGTGGGTCAATCGCTGCTGCTCTAAGTCACAATCACTAACACGCATTGTTTATAGTTTTTGCAATATAATGATATCACGTTTTTTGCTTGTTTATGCTAGGAGACTGTAAAACATGTTATTTTATGGGAAGGAAGGATTTAATATTATATAATGATGGATATATTTTGTGGATACTTAAAATCGTGATCAAAGCCACAATTTCAATCATTGATCAGATCGAACACCAACCATATTCGTACCGGTGAGTCAACAGTAGTAATTTATTTCTACACTAGTTCTTACTGGTTAAAAATGTCTAGTCATATAACATATTACATATATCATAAAGGCATAAATAGAATGGAAATTTTTTTTTTGCAAACTAGAACATTTTTGGCACCGCGTTCTATTTCACGAATAATTTTAACATTTCGATACTTTTGATTATTAACATATACGTTTTCGATGAATCGATTCGTATCAATTATCGTTGCAAAATGATTGAAATCGTAAAATAAATTGAAGATTCAGTTATTACAAAACAGTTTATTAATCATGGTAATTCGACCATAGAATTGACAATACGAATGGTAATGCAGTTTGTAAACGCACTCGCATCTCCGAAAGGACAATAGTCACAAAACAACCGTAATTCGAAGCGGTACGTTATAAAAGTTATATAAAAGCTTTCATTGTTGTTCATTGCCGCTCATCCAATTAACAAAGTTTGTACATATAACAGAGCGACCGTATGGAAATACAGAAAACTTTTAACTTGCGAACTTTCATGTACAAACACTCATGTCCAATTATTTAAACAAATGCAAAATTGAAAATTGTACCGGAATTTTACATTTGGCTGCGGTGTGTTAAGTTACTTCGTGTCTCTGCCGCTCAGAGACTTACGGGAACCGAGCGTTCAGTAATGTTTACAGTAGTCACGTGCGGTATTCTTTAACAAGTGTATGTGTCTTTATTAGTGTGGCTACATTTTGTTAAATTATTGTGCGATTAATTTTAACCCCGTCGCTGCGCGATGTCGGATGTTAAGCGCGAGAACATTGGTGATTATTGCAGCAAATACAGGATACGTCAACCGGTTTTGCTCATCTCAAGATTCGTGAGGACATATTTAAAACTAACCATAAATACAAAAAGAGTGCACTAATATATACGTACATAAAGAGGGAGATATAATATAAAATAACATGTGAAAGAAAGAGACAGAATACATATACAGACAGACGGAACAAAACTGGTTTGGCTTCGAAATAAAAAAGGCAGTAAATAGTGGTACGCCAATTCTTAATAATCAAATTAATTTATCCATTAGTCTCATATTAGGTATGTTTCCTTTAAAATCAATTTAATATCCATCAACACTGTATTTTACCCTCTCTTAATGTTCCGTGTATCTGTATATGTATTCTATCTCTCACTAAGTGCACTTTTTTTGAATTTATGGTTAGTTTTTAATACGTCCTGATGAAGCTTGAGATAAGCGAAACCATTTAACGTATAATAAATGAGTAAAAAGTGATTATATTTTATTTAATAATTAATTATTATTCTGCATATACGCACGTATGTAGGTACATTTTCTTAGACGTAGAGAGACTAATATTTAATAAGTACATTCAAAACATATATCTTTTAGCCATTTTATTAACAAGGTTTGGAATAAAATTCACCCAGCCGTACATAGTTGGGTCGGCATTTCCTTCGTTTATCGAGTTAACCTGGCATGCGAGATTCACCTTCGGTACTTCGGAAAATCCGCATGAAATTGAATTTTAGGGATGCGACCCTCCACACTGGAAGCCTGCAGAGGAACAACCGCGTTATCTTCGCTTCCGCTCAACAAACAATCACATTATTGCTTGTGATGCTACGAAAATCTATCGGGAGACAGGACTTATTCATCTCAGGGTGGCGCATTTTCTCCTCACCATGATTATAATAAACTGGTGGTCCGTACTCGGGATTCGGATTTAGTTATAATCTATGATAAGGGTTTAGGGAGAGAGGGGCACCCTTGTTATAACAACGATGTATGTAAAATTTGGTCCGGACAGGACCTGCCCGGACCAAACTAGCAGAAGTAGGGTGAGATCTCCGGAGATATACATATAAAATCAATTTTATAGAAAAACATGTTGCTACCGAGATTTGAACCTTTAACGAAGACGGCTTTCAAATAATGGAACGATAGATGTATTATTTTGAAAAGTGTAACATGTAGCTTCGAAAATTTGTCGTCAATGCGCTGTGGTGCTATAGCATAATCGATTAATGCACGTTCCCCGGATTGGAAGAGATCGTAGCAACAACAATATTTTTTGATAAAATTGATTTTATATGTACACATACAGGGTAGCCCAAAAAAGTGAGAACATCTCGTAACACATGAGTTATTTCAAAATAAATATACACAAAGGGAAAATTAATAATCATAGATGGCGACCGGAAATTGTAGAAATAAATCGTAATATAGATAAATGGGTAAGTGAGTAAATTAGTAAACTATTTAAGCTATTGTTGATAAAGTTAAACTAATTTTGATGTAATTATATCACATTTTACGAAATTTTTTTGGGGCCACCCTATTTATCTACCCCTAAAATATTATAAACTAGGTCATACACTATATATTGATTTAAAACTAATCCGTGTTTAAATTTAACATAATTCTAATTTTAATCCGGTGTACACGCTTTATATAGCACCCTTCAATTCATTATTAAGTTGCTGCTATTAGTGGCGCGATGTACGAGGCAATTATAATAGTTTGGAGAAGTTTGTCAACGGGGGTCAAATTATAATTTATATTATTTAAATTCATTACATACATTAAACGAGTATAAATATTTAAAGCGATAACTCTGCGGTTAGACATATTAATAATGAATATAAAATAACAATTTGGATTTTATTATTTATTGTATGTCTGCTCATTCGTTTTAACGTGATTCCCGGTATAGCGCTGCGGTTGCGATGTTGCGTGTGCGCAATGGTTTCCTTCCTCTGTTAATTCACCACATAGTGTGACCATATTGTAGTGAGTGGTTGAAATGTTCAATTGTGAGATACGGTCCGTGATTCGTTCTTGAATGCACGAATCATGAAACCAGCTGATATTTATTTTTTTTCATCTGAAGCGAAACTTGGTGGCAAGCGTTTTAGATGGAATACAGATATGGTTTTCAACTCAGACGGCATCGTTCTATGACGAAGGTATACAAAAATTGGTGCCTCGTTATGGCAAGAGACCGAATCGAAATTAGCTCTGGAGCAGAGTGCTGGCCAAGATGCCAAGAAGAAAAATACGGAAAAGGGAAGGCGAGGCTCGGAAAGGCCTGCACGAGATGCTGGGCGTCCCTGGATAATTTAGTGCCGACAACTGTTCTTTTGTCGAACATAATTTTGGATGGTGGTTCCGAGCATGGCGAGCTGATCCTCGCTGGCTCCCGTCAGCTCGGACCCCTCGGGACACTGGTGTGTGCGAGACGTCAAGATGAAGAAGATATAGTGCCTCAAGAGACAGATGAATTAGTGAAACGGGGACATGAAAAATAGAAAAAAACAGTGTAGGTACGTCTAGTTTGAGAAGCGTGGGTAGTTGTAAAATATAGTTTTAATTAGGGAAAAAATTCTATTATTGTGGATTCACCTTCCCCTGTACACAAAGTAACTCTCGTGTAGCGGCCATGGACCGAAAATTGTAAGTATTGAAGCTAGTGATGTGGAGCTCGGGGTCCTGGCGTTTTATTCACGGTATGGAAAGGACGCCCGGTCAGCCCGAGCTCCACGTGGAAATGCTTGAGATGAGGCACATGAAGCATGAATATGTACACGCATTCATGTAACTACCCCGAAAATATTGTGTCACACCCTGTATAAGGGCCGGTTGTGTGATCAGAAGTAACTCTTTTCTATAGTAAAAATAATATTTAATGATTATTTGTCACGCCTACAGAAATCTCATCTACGATTTGACAATAGTAAATTTGCCGTTCAAATAACCCGCAAACGATTTTAAAACCGGCCCTAAGAGTAAAATAAATACATTTTACTTTCGTTGCGAAAAGCTATCCTAGCACGTGGGCCATTTTTAAAAATAGCACCAGCATAATCGATTATTATTTTTGAGGCGCAGAAAATCTTCCATTTTCTGAAACAAGGCCGACGATAATGATCGCTGATGGAACTTCGCCGAGAAGACTGACGAGTCGTCTGAAGCACTGTTCCCCTCCTAATCTTCCGCTGCAAGCCTGTAGTAAGGCGGCGTGACGTCATTATTATTTCTTTTGTTTACTAAAATAATTTACATTTAGTACGTAAAGTAGCGTTTCTTTCTATCAAATCTAATGGATTCGTACGTCTTATATGAAGATTATTTTTTCTGCTGGCAAATACATCTCTTGTCTATGGCATCGAACATGTTTTGCAGACACAATTAGGTTAGAACTGTCAAAAGTGACATGAAAATGGCATATTAAGCTGTAAATAATAAAGATAAATATAATTGATGCAAATATTAAATTAATTATATTTTTAACAATATAAGATGAGTTTTATGGAACCGGCCGTGGGTGCGCAGCGGTCAACATCGGCAACGAAGCAGCCGTTACATTATCTAGCATAAGCAATCGGAAAAACTTTGACTGCAGCTAATTTAAATTGTATGGAGATTATTTTATGCAAACAGCTTTTTAGTAAAATAGATAAAAATAGGTAGACTACTAATAGATAGTAAGATTATATAATATCATTACTTCTAGCCAGTTAGAGATAATCAGATAATCTGTAGCAGTTCTAGATCACACTATTTTATGGATAGATACCTGACTGAATTACGAGAAGAAAATGTATATGTTAAATATAAGTATAAATATGTTCCTAATCTCGAGCATGTCAGAGATAGAATTATTTCTATATGTAATTATGCGATTTTTACGATAATTGATTCTTAATTATATATTGATACAAAAAATTAAAAGCCATCGATTTTTGAGTGGCCAGACCATTTATTTTTCAAAGCATATAGATATAGATTAATAATAGATAAATTTCGCAAATATTTATTTCGAATAACGTATACTTAAAGCTGATTTTGTAGTAATTTTAAACAATAATATTTTTCGTTTTCGATTCGTAATTTAGTCATCCATAAAATATTGTGGACTAGATCGATTACACTTCTATATGCACGTAGATATGAACTGCATAACCTAACTCGGCTAATGTGAAAGTTATAAAATAACAAAACGTGAGAAGACTCTTCCGCCTGGACGTGTGTTCTGATCTCTGACAACTAAACTGCGTTAAAAGGAAGAAAAATCTTCTGTCTGAACGTGTGCTCTGAACTAAGACTACTAAACTGCGTTAAAAGGGAGAAAAATCTTCTGACTGAACGTGTGCTCTGACCTAAGACTACTAAATTGCGTTAAAAGGGAGAAAAATCTTCTGTCTGAACGTGTGCTCTGACCTAAGACTACTAAACTGCGTTAAAAGGGAGAAAAATCTTCTGTCTGAACGCGTGCTCTGATCTAAGACTACTAAACTGCGTTAAAAGGGAGAAAAATCTTCTGTCTGAACGCGTGCTCTGACCTAAGACTACTAAACTGCGTTAAAAGGGAGAAATATCTTCTGTCTGAACGTGTGCTCTGATCTAAGACTACTAAACTGCGTTAAAAGGGAGAAAAATCTTCTGTCTGAACGCGTGCTCTGATCTAAGACTACTAAACTGCGTTAAAAGGGAGAAAAATCTTCTGTCTAAACGTGTGCTCTGACCGAAGACTACTAAACTGCGTTAAAAGGGAGAAAAATCTTCTGTCTGAACGCGTGCTCTGACCTAAGACTACTAAACTGCGTTAAAAGGGAGAAAAATCTTCTGTCTGAACGCGTGCTCCGATCTAAGACTACTAAACTGCGTTAAAAGGGAGAAAAATCTTCTGTCTGAACGTGTGCTCTGACCGAAAACTACTAAACTGCGTTAAAAGGGAGAAATATTCTGTCTGAACGTATGCTCTGACCTAAGACTATTAAACTGCGTTAAAAGGGAGAAAAATCTTCTGTCTAAACGTGTGCTCTAACCGAAGGCTACTAAACTGCGTTAAAAGGGAGAAAAATCTTCTGTCTGAACGCGTGCTCTGATCTAAGACTACTAAACTGCGTTAAAAGGGAGAAAAATCTTCTGTCTGAACGCGTGCTCTGACCTAAGACTACTAAACTGCGTTAAAAGGGAAAAAAAACTTCTGTCTGAACGCGTGCTCTGATCTAAGACTACTAAACTGCGTTAAAAGGGAGAAAAATCATCTGTCTAAACGTGTGCTCTGACCTAAGACTACTAAATTGCGTTAAAAGGGAGAAAAATCTTCTGTCTGAACGTGTGCTCTGAGCTAAGACTACTAAACTGAATTAAAAGGGAGAAAAATATTCTGTCTGAACGTCTGCTCTGACCTAAGGCTACTAAACTGAGTTAAAAGGGAGAAAAATCTTTTGTCTGAACGTGTGCTCTGACCTAAGACTACTAAACTGCGTTAAAAGGGAGAAAAATCTTCTGTCTGAACGTGTGCTCTGACCTAAGACTACTAAACTGCGTTAAAAGAGAGAAAAATCTTCTGTCTGAACGTGTGCTCTGACCTAAGACTACTAAATTGCGTTAAAAGGGAGAACAATCTTCTGTCTGAACGCGTGCTCTGATCTAAGACTACTAAACTGCGTTAAAAGGGAGAAAAATCTTCTGTCTGAACGTGTGCTCTTACCTAAGACTACTAAACTGCGTTAAAAGGGAGAAAAATCTTCTGTCTGAACGCGTGCTCTGATATAAGACTACTAAACTGCGTTAAAAGGGAGAAAAATCTTCTGTCTGAACGCGTGCTCTGATATAAGACTACTAAACTGCGTTAAAAGGGAGAAAAATCTTCTGTCTGAACGTGTGCTCTTACCTAAGACTACTAAATTGCGTTAAAAGGGAGAAAAATCTTCTGTCTGAACGTGTGCTCTGACCTAAGACTACTAAACTGCGTTAAAAGGGAAAAAAATCTTCTGTCTGAACGCGTGCTCTGATCTAAGTCTACTAAACTGCGTTAAAAGGGAAAAAAATCTTCTGTCTGAACGTGTGCTCTTACCTAAGACAACTAAACTGCGTTAAAAGGGAGAAAAATCTTCTGTCTGAACGCGTGCTCTGCTATAAGACTACTAAAATGCGTTAAAAGGGAGAAAAATCTTCTTTCTGAACGTATGCTCTGACCTAAGACTACTAAACTGCGTTAAAAGGGAGAAAAATCTTCTGTCTGAACGTGTGCTCTGACCTAAGACTACTAAATTGCGTTAAAAGGGAGAACAATCTTCTGTCTGAACGCGTGCTCTGATCTAAGACTACTAAACTGCGTTAAAAGGGAGAAAAATCTTCTGTCTGAACGTGTGCTCTTACCTAAGACTACTAAACTGCGTGAAAAGGGAGAAAAATCTTCTGTCTGAACGCGTGCTCTGATATAAGACTACTAAACTGCGTTAAAAGGGAGAAAAATCTTCTGTCTGAACGCGTGCTCTGATATAAGACTACTAAACTGCGTTAAAAGGGAGAAAAATCTTCTGTCTGAACGTGTGCTCTTACCTAAGACTACTAAATTGCGTTAAAAGGGAGAAAAATCTTCTGTCTGAACGTGTGCTCTGACCTAAGACTACTAAACTGCGTTAAAAGGGAAAAAAATCTTCTGTCTGAACGCGTGCTCTGATCTAAGTCTACTAAACTGCGTTAAAAGGGAAAAAAATCTTCTGTCTGAACGTGTGCTCTTACCTAAGACAACTAAACTGCGTTAAAAGGGAGAAAAATCTTCTGTCTGAACGCGTGCTCTGCTATAAGACTACTAAAATGCGTTAAAAGGGAGAAAAATCTTCTTTCTGAACGTATGCTCTGACCTAAGACTACTAAACTGCGTTAAAAGGGAGAAAAATCTTCTGTCTGAACGTGTGCTCTGACCTAAGACTACTAAATTGCGTTAAAAGGGAGAACAATCTTCTGTCTGAACGCGTGCTCTGATCTAAGACTACTAAACTGCGTTAAAAGGGAGAAAAATCTTCTGTCTGAACGTGTGCTCTTACCTAAGACTACTAAACTGCGTGAAAAGGGAGAAAAATCTTCTGTCTGAACGCGTGCTCTGATATAAGACTACTAAACTGCGTTAAAAGGGAGAAAAATCTTCTGTCTGAACGCGTGCTCTGATATAAGACTACTAAACTGCGTTAAAAGGGAGAAAAATCTTCTGTCTGAACGTGTGCTCTTACCTAAGACTACTAAATTGCGTTAAAAGGGAGAAAAATCTTCTGTCTGAACGTGTGCTCTGACCTAAGACTACTAAACTGCGTTAAAAGGGAAAAAAATCTTCTGTCTGAACGCGTGCTCTGATCTAAGTCTACTAAACTGCGTTAAAAGGGAAAAAAATCTTCTGTCTGAACGTGTGCTCTTACCTAAGACAACTAAACTGCGTTAAAAGGGAGAAAAATCTTCTGTCTGAACGCGTGCTCTGCTATAAGACTACTAAAATGCGTTAAAAGGGAGAAAAATCTTCTTTCTGAACGTATGCTCTGACCTAAGACTATTAAACTGCATTAAAAGGGAGAAAAATCTTCTGTCTGAACGCGTGCTCTGCTATAAGACTACTAAAATGCGTTAAAAGGGAGAAAAATCTTCTTTCTGAACGTATGCTCTGACCTAAGACTATTAAACTGCATTAAAAGGGAGAAAAATCTTCTGTCTGAACGTGTGCTCTGAGCTAAGACTACTAAACTGAATTAAAAGGGAAAAAAATCTTCTGTCTGAACGCGTGCTCTGATCTAAGACTACTAAACTGCGTTAAAAGGGAGAAAAATCTTCTGTCTGAACGCGTGTTCTGACCTAAGACTACTAAACTGCGTTAAAAGGGAGAAAAATCTTCTGTCTGAATGCGTGCTCTGATCTAAGACTACTAAACTGCGTTAAAAGGGAGAAAAATCTTCTGTCTGAACGTGTGCTCTTACCTAAGACTACTAAACTGCGTTAAAAGGGAGAAAAATCTTCTGTCTGAACGCGTGCTCTGATATAAGACTACTAAACTGCGTTAAAAGGGAGAAAAATCTTCTTTTTGAACGTATGCTCTGACCTAAGACTATTAAACTGCGTTAAAAGGGAGAAAAATCTTCTGTCTGAACGCGTGCTCTGACCTAAGACTACTAAACTGCGTTAAAAGGGAGTAAAATCTTCTGTCTGAACGCGTGCTCTGACCTAAGACTACTAAACTGCGTTAAAAGGGAGAAAAATATTCTGTCTGAACGTGTGCTCTGACCTAAGACTACTAAATTGCGTTAAAAGGGAGAAAAATCTTCTGTCTGAACGCGTGCTCTGATCTAAGACTACTAAACTGCGTTAAAAGGGAGAAAAATCTTCTGTCTGAACGTGTGCTCTGACCTAAGACTACTAAACTGCGTTAAAAGGGAGAAAAATCTTCTGTCTTAACGCGTGCTCTAACCGCTGATTACCTGCTAAGCTGTGTTAGAATGGAGGATATAATGTAAAAGAAAAAAGTCTTATAAACACAGATACATGTAATTAGCAGGCGCGACAATCGGTACATTGGTAAGCTATATACAAACAATATATTTTCTAAAATAAAGCAATAAGTATTAAATATTATTTAGACAGAATATTTAATATGTTTTAAGTTAAGGGTGCGCTTTTAAAAATAATTATTATTTTCACGTTTTTTACGAAAATGTGGGTTTTTATTATTAATTTATATGTTTATTAATGGGCGCTTTGACAAAAAAAAACAATAAAAAACCCACAATAGGATCGATATAAATATTATTTAGTAAGAAATTATTGTGTTTTTAATTAATTAATTTAATGCTCGCGGTCTTTCTTATAATGCTTGTATTTTCTTAATTATGGCTAATAACATATAGTTGATTAGTTTTACATTAGTGTAAAGGTCCTATCTAAGAAAAAGTTTTAAAAAAAGTCAAATCTAGTGTATAACTTCTGATATTCGTAAAAAACGCGGAAATATGAATTATTTTTGAAACTGAAGTGTTTCAAAATATTGACTGCACGCCAATGGTAATTACTAAACGAACTTATACTTTTTGAAAAAGGGCAGAAATTTGTTTTTAATTAAAACACATTTGCAATTTCAGAAAATAGTTCTGTGTTATTTTTAAAATAATTTATGTGAATTAATTAGAAAGATGAACCGAAAAATCTATATATATATATTTCTAATTGATTTATTTATTTTGTATCAGAAGTTTGTAAGTATTTGTCGGGGCAATATGTCTCATCATTTTGTCATTTCCACAATTCCTATGAACGATTCCCACTTGGCGCACGTCAGTTCCTAGTTTATAAAAGTGACTAATATGAAACCAGAATAAGGAATACTATAAAGGTCAAGTGTTGTTTATGTAAATGCCTTCGATAGCTGGTTCCCAGGTTTCTGATTAATAATAAGTACACATACGATATATGAACTGCATTAACCTCTTTAATTTTACTGTCTTTCTGGTACGGTGTTGTTGCTCTTTTAGCTGGGTTGTCTTCTTTAGACTTCGACCGACCGAAGCGCGCAATAGTGGTTTATTTGGACCCCTGGACTGGTCGAAGTACGGGATGTAATAAGAATGACACCTGTCGGTTACCGTCTTCTTAGCTATCGAAAAAGGGCGGCAATACTCACACACACACACACACATGTACATTATTATAAACCAGAAAACCCGGTGATGCCAATCGAAGTAACAAGGCGAGTAAACAAGTGTCATATAAATGAAAATTCTGAACAAATGGCTAAAATTAGCAATGTTCTGAACTGACACTGAAAAGAAGTGCATGAACACCCCATTCGAATCATGAAATAGATAAGTTTAGACTCACGATCTTGTGGTTGAGGTGTTGCAGCTCTCTCTCGGTGACCTTCCTCTTGGCGTTTTCCAGCTGCTGCTGCTTGTACTGGTTGTACTTGTAGAACAGGTACATGCCTGGTAGGGCTAGCACCACAAAAGGGCGCATCAGCGGGGACGATGACAGGGAGCGCTGCGGCATGACGTCTCTGCTACGTATTTTATAATAATTATTGTCCAATTTTCTTTGGGACAGATTGAGTTGATATAATTAATATAATTTAGGTTTAAAATTCGAGACGGTTAATGAGAAAATGTATCAAATCGTTGACAAACGGACGCTATTTTTCCGAAAAAAAGTACATTTCGACAACTACAGGATAAAAATGCAATATCCGATTCAATCACTTTTATTTAATGCACTGGCACTCTTTGAACACTAATTAAGAGAGGAAATATGTTAAGAAAGATATAAATTACTATTTTGTTTATAACGGACTATTAGGAATATGAAAAATACTATTTTAATTGGAATTGAAAGCCTTTATTATTATAATTTTCTATCCAACAGACTATAGTTTCTAAATACGGGGTATTTTTAATCGACAATTTATAGATGTTATTCGTATAACGTGATCTACATTTTGAGAATAATCTTAAATCTAAATACAAGAAGTTTTTATTATAAACGTTCGCTTGATACGCTCTTGTCTGTCTTTTATTGCTTGAATCTGGAACAAAATAACAATTAAAATTAATATACAAAGTAAATCAGATACTTTTAATAAATTGTTTTACAAAAAAATTATGACGAAGAGTGATATTATTAAATACTAAATTAATGTATTAATTATAAATATATACATATAAAATCAATTTTGTCGAAAAATATTGTTTTTGCGTCACCGGAATTCGAACCTGGATCTCTATTTCCAATCCGGGGAAGTACACTACCAATTGTGTTATAACGCCAATATTTTTCATGACAAATTTTCGAACCTATATGTTACATTTTTTCAAATTAATACACCTGCCGTTCTATTATTTGAAAGCCATCTACATTATTTTTACAGAATCTCAAATACCTTTGAGTAAACCGACTGCAGACGCCAGAATTATCAATTCATTTTTATTAAATTTTGGACACATTGATACAACATATATTATTAAGGAAAACACATTCTTATTGTGAAGTTGTAATTATTCAGAACAGACGGTCTGTGATGTTTTAAATACTAAATTAATGTATTAATTAAAAATATATACATATAGTTAATACATTAATTTAGTATTTAAAATATCACAGACCGTCTGTTCTGAATAATTACAACTTCACAATAAGAATGTGTTTTCCTTAATAAGTGATATTATTTTTAATGTCTTATTCAATACATTACAAATTCATTATTTAACCAAAATATTAACAATTATTATGTAAAAATAATTTAAATTTAAGAAAAAAAAATATGACCTTTTTTAAAGTAAAATAAAAACTACCATTATTGGTTTAGTGAGAGAAACAGTTACGTATAATGATAATAAATTAAAGAAAAGCACTACGCGCTTGTATGTCTGTATCTGTGAGAATCATAATTCTCAAGATAAGAAAAAAGGAGTCTAATCTGATACCTCTACTGATACTGATGGCGAGAAGTATTTTTGTTCATGGCAATTAAAAGTCTAGCAACATGTTTATACAACAATTTATTAAATACGTAATAGCCATATCCATAAAAAAAACCGACGCGTATAAAAAATAAATTGAGCGCTGGATATCATAAAGATTGCACAGGATTGACGCGCATATATCAAATCGATTTACGTGATGTGCGCCGCAGCGTCAACATTGCGCCGTAAGAGTGATTCATCAATAATTATGAATTAAAATTTAAAAAACCAACGCGTATAAAAAATAAATTGAGCCCTGAATATCATAAAGATTGCACAGGGTTGACGCGCATATATCATGTGACTCAAACCGATTCACGTGATGTGCGCCGCAGCGTCAACACTGCGCCGTAAGAGTGATTCATCAATAATTATGAATTCAAATTCTCGCTGTAAAGCGAGCTATGTTTATATTACGTTTGTGCAGTGCAAAATATGATCGCGATTAGGATGAGCAAATATGATGACGCTACTTCTTTCAATATTTGAGATTGTCATAGAGGACTTATTTGTTACATGACATAGAAGTTAAAATAGTTATTTTATAGATGTAAAAAAATGGGATTCATATTCAGAAGATTTGTGATTTTTCTGTAAAAATATCACTGCGATCTGATTGAAGATGAGAGCGATATCGGATTTATGTTTTTATTACGTTTGATGATGACTTAGTCTATTTTTGTAATTTTCTGGCCTTGTTTGAAAAATAATACTTATTAGCCATGTCAACAAACACCACAATTTCTAGAGACTAAGGTTTACTACTGCGGAGCCGAGACGTTCATTTCACGCGCAAATTAAAAGTTTCTCAAAGAGCATTGAAAAATCTCTGAGATGGAGTACCAAACAAACTCGCCGTAGAAGGAAAGTAACGTTGCTCAAAAAATGGATATGCTCAAGCGGACATGAAGATCCAAGTGTCAAGTGGTAGCCGTCAGTTAGATGAGAAGAACTGTAGACAGAGAGAATTAGCGACACATGGGGGAGACGTATATCAACAATGGAGAGACACCGGCTTAAACCAGTTGTGATCCATACGCACGTGTAACTTTAATATCAACCGATGATAACTTTTTAATGCCTCTATGAAACCCATCACTCGTATGAATTGAAATCAGTCAAATGGACTGGTTCGGACGGGAGAACGAGTCGAAGTAAAGTTTGAAACTAAATCGACGCTAAATCAAAACCCACTCTACATAGCCGGCAATATTGTTGGAAAGTCACAATACCTCGGATTCAGCGGCGAGCTCAATCGGGAGGTAAATTACTATTCAATTTAGCAAGCATACTGACATATTGATTTTAACATAAAATTTTAGCTTAACTTGTTAAAATAGTCATAATAGCTGACCTCGTTAAATAAAGTATGACGAAAAATTCACCGGTGATGATGCTGAGAGTTCCAAATTCTAAATACATCGGAAATTCAATATTCCTAATGAATCCTTTCTCGAGGGACGGACGAAAATATAAACAATTTTCGCAAAGTCACAAACTTCACCAGGTGTAACTATTTTTCAAATAAAATCGATGAGTTATGTAATAAGAAAGTATATCAAAATATAAAGCAACGTCCTGAATTCTAACACAAAAAAATCAGCATTATATACTTATATAACATTTTGACGCCAGTGTTGACAACGTACAATAGCAAGACGGTGGAGGGCTCGCTGTACATGTGAGAGGTAGTGAAATCGATATTCGGCGTCTCAGTCTTTTTGATTTCAAAAATGTTTTCCAGGCACCTGGTAGCGGTAAAGACGAAAATAAAAGTGACATATATAAAAAAAAAAAAATTAATACCTACAATTATCGTGACAAAATTCACGAGAGATGTGACCTTGCTTTTATAAATAAACTCCGACGCGTTGAAGGGAAGTGTGAGTGCATTTATTAGTGTGGGGGAGGATCTCTCGGGGGATGAATTATTCGGAAGGTAGTTCCTAAATATGATTAAAAAGCGGTTATTAAAGACGCGAATAATCGCACCAGACGCCTGGGTGGGCCGGCGATGAATAAAACATTATTTAATTACCATGCGAGATTATAAAACATTCTTTACAATATTTTGAGTATGTCCAAATCTTTGTAGGCGCTAATTACTGGGTTTTATCCCCTGGTGGATTGTCATCAAGGTTAAGATGTCTCACGGAGACGAAGCTATTATTTTTATATGAGAAAGTATGGAAGTCTCGGGCATTACAATGACAATAATGATGACAATCCCCCAGGGGATAAAACCCAGTGATTAGTTCCTACAAAGATTTGGACATACTCAAAATATTGTAAAAAATATACTGGTCTAAAATATGAAGTTGAAAATTGAAACATACTGCATTTTCAAACGTATTTCCTATACACATAAAGGATATTGCCACCACTTCAAATTAAGTCTCAGCTTCAACGACATCTATATTATTACAAGAGAAAGAATATCAAATTTTCAAAAAATGTCAATAGATGGCGACAGCATAATTGGTAATAAATAAGTGAAATGTTCCATCTTGACTTAATATACACAACTTCCAAAAATTTGATAGATGTGGCAGCGTGGGTAAATAGGTGAACGTCACATTGTGTAAAGTGATAATATAAAAATAATAGCTTCGTCTCTGCGAGATCGTCTCTGTGAGACATCTTAAAACATTTTTTAATAACCGTTTCAAGTTTGCGAATTTTTATTTATTTAAAAACATTTGTAACTTTCCGTCTGCACCTCGAATGTCCGTCATTTAATATTAATATGCACGTCGAGTTATCACATCAAATTATGAATCAAATATCGACTTGACATTATGAATATTGGATTGTTAATACCAAGCGAATGTGAAGTATCGTAGAAATGATATTCGTCGAGCGGTCATTTTTATGACAAAGAAATTTTATGATAAAACACTTAACAGAAATAATCGCCGTGGAATATAGCGGGAGGATTTACAAACAATGAATTTAGTCCACCTTTGATTTCTATCTTTGACTTTTGCTTTACACAAAGAACACACTGTTATTATCACTAATGTTGGCCACGACGCGACAGGTAATACGTTAATAATTGGTCAACGTGGTCAATATGGTCAGGACGGTTGACTCGCGAAAGCCAAATTGTGAAAGTAGATGATATTTCAATATTTCGTTACAATTTCATTATTTTTTCAACGCATGTAGGGGTGGGCTGGAGCGAGTCGCCCGAGCTCCTTGTTAAATTTGACTTAGGCCTTCGAGCCCCTTGTTAAATTAAGAAAAAACAATATTCGCAGATCAAATCAGTCAGTTCAAACGTCGATCTTTGATATAGGCATATCGCTTCCAGATGTTCTTAGATGTTCAACGCAATATTTCTGTGAACGATTATTATCCTTCATACTTCATATTTACCGTAATTGTCATCATCTCATCGGTGACCGCTGCGCGATTAGGATCTCATCGGCTCTAGGCGATTGCTCGTTTGCCGCTAGGCCCTGCGGGCGCCTATTATGTCCCGCTTCACAACCAATAATGGCGTGATGAGGGTTTCAATATAATCTATATTTCAATGATCGAGTTTTCCCCAAAACAAACCACTTTTTACCATTGTTCGCGAATAGACAATAATAAACAAAAAATGCTATTTAGAATCAGATGAAAAACATAATCAAAAATCGTTATTTTGACATTTCGGAAAGTGCTTAATTCTATGGTATACCATAGATAGTATAGATAAGAAAAGATGACAGATATCATGTTTGTTTTCTCCTACTCTTAAAATAATACACACCTTTTTATTGAAGTAATCTCAACCTAGAGATTACTTCAATATTTCAAGATATACAGATTTGTTTTTCCCTATTCATAGACCTAGGCGTTTAATCAAGCACTATACAGTCATAATGACACTACGTCCAAGATGTCCAGAAAGTCATAGAAATAGACGGGGAAACGTAATATTATTATAGATAATTGCGTTTCGTATCCTTTGTATCCATTGCATCCTATGTTAGTGTATTCTCCTAAGAAATCTGCATGTCTAATATTACTCGATAATTTTAGTACTGCAGTTCAAAACAGTTCTACACAATATATCGAATTCACTTGAGATTTTATTGTTTTTTTTACCTATTATATATATTATTCTATTATATATATTCATATATTATTCTATTATATACATTAATATATTATTCTATTATATACATTCATATATTATTTCATTATTAAGGAAAACACATTCTTATTGTGAAGTTGTAATTATTCAGAACATAGGTCTGTGATATTTTAAATACTAAATTAATGTATGAATTATATGTATATATTTATAATTAATACATTAATTTAGTATTTAATATATTATTTCATTTCTTTGAGTTCACTATATGGCAGATTACATATATTGCGAGATTAGAACGAATACAAAATAGGTTTATTCGACATCTGAATATTAGATCTAATCTATCATTCGGCTCCTATTTAGATGCAGCAAACTTCCACAGTATGAAGAACCTAGAACATCGACGAACACGTGCTGACCTAATACTTCTCTTCAAACTACTGCAAGGTCACATTGATTGTTCCAGCCAATTGGAGTTAATATCTCTCCATGTGCCATCTAGATTAACCCGGCAATCCGTACTCTTCCACATTCCCAGAAGTAGAAGATCTTACATACAAAATTCATTCATTCACCGGTCATGCAAATACCGTAATGAGAAATTTACGGAAATTGACTTGTTCAACATTAGCCTTACTAAGCTTATGAACCACCACAATCTAAACTTTGGCCATTCACTATACCTATAAAAACATATATTGCTCTCCCTCTACCGCAAAGTTAGTTGCAACCTCCCCACCCTTCTCCTTCTTTTATCTAAACATACTTTGTATCCAAATATTTTATGTGGATTTTCTTTATTAATATCGCATGTTAAATAATTATTATGTTCTTAATAAAAAATAATAAATAAAAAAAAATTAAAATATCTTTCAATTTAACATGGCTCTAAATGAACATATGTTAACACTAATATTTAGTTTTTTCTTACTAAATATAAAGATAAAGTACAGTACATGATGCATTTTAAAGAAATATAATAAGGGATTTTCGCATTGAAATATAGATTCAAAATGGAAATAGTCGAGGATGTAAAAAATATATTCTGCGAAGCATCATACAGTTTATTTAGTTCTATGATTATAATACATTTTTCCGCACCTTTTAGGGACCGTCTGCCAGAAATACATTTAAGTCTTTTTGATGAGAGTGGGTGCGCGAGTTGTCGGGTCCCGAAATATGTTAAAAGGATCAATAAAAGTAGCACCTACGCGCCTACCTATTTCTTTAATGGCCGTCACAAAAAATATACGCGGCTTTTGAAGTGTGATTGACTAGATGCGCTGCAGTCACACAGGACAGCTGCAGTTTAAGGCATTGTTCAGAGTAGCTGCTTCTATGTTCCAAATACAATGCAAACCGCGCCACTCTTCGCTTCTTACGAATTGTGTACGAATAGCGGGGTTTCACTGTAGGGTGAACAAATATCCCTAAAGAAGAAAAAGTATAAATTTGTTAAATCAATGAGTATTAACAAAATGTTTGTTTTTATTAAAACCTGGAGAGATGGGTTGATGGTTGTATATGTCAGCCATGTTTTTTACAATTTTAGGATGCCGAGAATAGTGGTATTTTTTTTACGTGGTTAGTAATCTAACCTAACGCTTCTCAAATATCAACAGGCCTTTGAGCCTTTTGGGTTGTTAGTTGTGTACGTCGGGTCTATTTTTTATAATTCTGGGATACCGAGAAAAGTGGTATTTTTTTTAGGTGCACGGGGTGAGTCTGTATAGCTCCTGCACAATTTCTCTACCACCCCTTAGGTTGTTGGCTATGTACGTCGACTCTGTTTCTTCCAATTCTGGGATACCGAGAAAAGTGTTTTTTTTTTGTTGGGTGAGATTGAAAACAGAGTATTGCGTCGCTGCAGGATACGTCTGCTACCGTGCGGTAGCTGTGCGGGCATGCTAGTACTTATTAAAGATATACATATAAAATCAATATTATTGTTGCGCTATGCGCTACCGGGATTCAAACCTGGATCTCTTTTCCAATCCAAGGTGCATTACCAACTATGCTACGGCGACAGTATTTTTGACGACTAATTTTCGAACGTACATATTACACTTTTTCAATCTAATAGCCATCTACATTGTATTAATTATATGTATATCTTTATAAATTAGTATTTAAAACATCACAGACCGTCTGTTCTGAATAATTACTTCACAATAAGAATGTGTTCTCCTTAGTAATATTTATTAATACCACTATAATATGATACGATGTTCAAATGTCTTTAACCCAAATTTAGCCCAAAATACCCTCTGATGTAGCTACAGCGTTATTCAAAATGATGGACTCAATTTCGTAACTCTACATTTCAAACTGCGAACGCGCGACAAATATGAAGTAAATTACATTTGATATTACTGATTTACTAAGAATAAAATTTACAAATACAGTTTATAAATATTGCGATCTAGCAATGGGATTCGAATTTTTCATCCCTCCTCCATCAATTACTATGTAGATAATTCACAAGCAACTGTTGCGGTCCTGCTCGCGCCCCGCAGACATGGCCGCGTAAGAAATCACCTGACAGCTATATAGTGCCGAAACGCACGGACCAATAGCAGATGTTAATACATCGTGATGGACGAGTCCTAGGAGTTACACTGGATACACTGCGACATGCACCCACAGTATGAGACATTGAAGAGCTTTAGGGCCTTTAGTGTCATTATGCACAAACTCTTCTGATACGAATCACACAACCTACAAATGTCGGTCACTCCATCCAAATGACTCGAAAACACATATCGATCACAATTCATTATAAAATAATACTCCTCTCCTATACTGGTGAGTCATCATTTTGAATAACCCTGTACAACATACAACATAACGAAAATTAATCAGGGGATGTCCAATTAATCTTCCTTCCCCTTTTCCTTTCAACTCGGGTTCGGCTGCTCTAGTCCCGGTCTAGGGAAGGTCTGTTGATTTGGGCGGAGGCCTCTTTGCTGACTTGTTCCCCTTCCACCTCTTTATCAATATTGGACCACCGCCACCGCGCTGGCTGCGGTCGGGGTCGCCTCTTCTGATTGGACATTCTGGGAGTAGAGGTCCCGTAATATTATTCATTGCCAGTTTACAAAAACCCCTCGGTTATAAGATATAATTAAAATAAGTGCCTATCTACAGTAACATCAGCATTGTGGTTTTCCAATTTTCAAATTTCTGACAATAGAAATTAGACTCGTTTTTTTTCTATTCGAAAAATGCTCATGGAAGGAGTCATTAAACACGAACCATTAAAAACTGAATTTAAATTGTGGATAGCTCCTGTAGAGCACAGGTCCTTCGTGTTTTACTATTGTGAAGTTAATTCCCAGTTGTATAGTTTTGATCACACATCTCAGACCCAATTTTAATGCCTTGTTGCTATATTGATGAAGATATTTTGTTTAAATCTTTTGTTAAAGTAACGCTGTTGTAATATTATTTTATGCTATAATACTTTTTCGACGTTTACATTTTTTCTTCTATTTATGATAAATCTTTTCCCTTTTTCTTCTATTTAAAATAAATATTTATGATAAATATGATAAAAACTTAATTAATTGTAAATCTCAGACTCATTTTACTATTTTTCCTTGAGAATGATTACTGAAGTGGATGGCAGACTGTATGGCGAATTGCGTCGGGTCAACGTATCTCATGCTTTACCTTGAGTGAAGCGATGGACGTCACATCGGTGCACGTCACATTTTGGCGCCCAACGTGGCCATAAAATCATTCTCAAGGTGGCGCCCTTTCTTTTGTATTACAATTTTATAAACAATATTTCATGTTTTGTTTTTGAGAAGACGTCATGAAGAGAATTGGGCTGGAAATGGAACCCGGGAATTCTGAAGATCGAGGCAGATGAAGACAGAAATGGAAATACTATCAGGTCATGTTCCATTTTATTATTTATGAATTGTGTTAGTCTTACGGGGAATTCTGTGTGATTGACAATAAATGATGTTCTGTATTGTTGGGGTTTTGAGCTTTAAAATTTTTCTTTTCTTTTTTCTATCTCAATCTGGGAAGAATAATTAATGTTGTAGATTTGTTTTCCAGTGTTAAAATGTTGTATAACTTATACTACCAACACTGGATAACACATAGAATGTTACCAGGTGATGAATAACATTGTTGTAAACGGATTATTATCACATGAATTTTTTTTTCTCATTTCTAGGAGAGGATTATGTTGCAAGGAAAAAAGGTGGATACTCTTCTCTGGGCTCTGCAAGTGGCAACATCATCTTGAGACATTTTGTCTTATATTTTCTGGTTACCGCGTAGGGGGAAGAGTGGATTCTTTGATTAATATTAATCCTGTTAATTTTGATTTTGGAAGTTTTGTTTTTTCTAATAATAGTTTCGTATAAGAAACATGTGAATCGTTGATTACTAAAGAGAGTGATAATATTAAGTTTGAGAAATAACTATATCCTTTTTAGATTTTCAATTTTTTTTAAATAATTTTGCTGAACAATCTAGTGGATTGTTTCTTTAGCTATTTCTACTTGCAGAATAATTTGGACTATAATTTATAGGAGCACTAAAAAGTGTGAAACTTTGTGTTATAAAAGCTACAAACTTTTTTTGAATTTACATTTCAGTGCACGTCAGGGCGGTACAGAAGCAAAACACGGGGAAACGAGAATTGGAGTCTTCTGCAGCTGCATCGACTGACCAGTATAGAAGAATTTTCATGCAGATGGTGATTGTATGTTAAAATGTTTGTCTTTGAATTTTTCCATGATCTTGCTATCTATCGTGAATATTGAAGGAATACAAGTAGGGTTATTTGGAGAATGTGATAAACTCCGGTCACGTCTAATTGAGTTAGGGGAAGACGTAGCTAATTTGGACCACACAGCTATGATTGTGAAAGCAAGGGAGTTAAATAAGAATCTCTTAGATAAGTAAAAAAGTAGTTATGAAGAGATGTGCAGCTATTTATCACATTCAGATGATCCAATTAGATTAGTTAGATCATCCACAACCTATTTTCGTAAGCCTGACCTACCCGCGTCCTATATACGACGGTGACAATAAGGGAGTATATATTAATTTATCAGAAGGCTTGTCTTCGTGGAAGCTAAAGTATAATGGTAGATCTGATGTGTTTGAATTCATTCAAGAGGTAATAGACATGATGTATGCGCGTAATGTAAGTCAAGAGATTGTTGTTCGGTGTTATATAGTTCTAATCGAGGCACGAGCAAAGGAGCGGTACATGCCCATTCATGAAGAAGTCGGATTTGTAAACGAGGTTGATTGAAATGTTTGGTGAGCATACGTCTGACTGGAATATATTAGCTACCGGGAGAATACGTCCGCAGCTGGAAGGTGAATCCGTCGCATGCTATTTGACGTACTCGAACAAGTTATCTGCACGATGCTCGAATAAATGGTCGCAAGAAATGTTGTTTGATTTTGCAATAAATAATATGTTGCCTAAGTATGATGCTACGAAGGCCACTGGCTTGGTGACGAATATAACCGAACTCACAGAAAGAAGTAAATTCGTAGACAGGGTCAGTTAAGAATTTAAATTTTTTAAAATTTTGGAAAATTGTTTTTTACGAGGATAATGTAACAATAAAAATAAGTTTTTTAACAGCGTCAAGAAAGTTGCCTTTACAGAAGTTTCTGAACCTAAATGTATTAAACGCACTGAAATGAGTCACAATTATAGAAATTATCAATGCCAAAGAACACTCCAATTGCGTATTTCTCCAGAACGTTGACACAACCTGAAGGAAATTATGGTGTAACGGAGAGAAAACTACTAGTAGTAGTGTGTGCAATACGACACTTCCGCTCATATTTGGAGCTTACGCATTTCACAGTGGTTACTGATCACTCCAGTTTACTATGGTTGTCGTTTCTAGAAAACCCATTCGGAAGATTGGCGAGGTGCAATACAGAGTTATTACAATACTCATTCTCAGTGGTGCACAGGAGGGGCAAACATACCGCAGTGCCCGATGTGCTGTCCAGAATTCAGGTCGCAGCTTTGACTGGAGCAGCAGATATAAAAGATGAGTGGTATTTGAGAATATTGGATGGGTGTAAGTTGAAACCGTTGAAATAAAAAAAATTGTGCAATCAGAAATAATAAATTGCTCAGAAATATGAAAGTATTTGACATTTTGCACAAGGAATGCTTATGGAAAGTTGTGCTTTCTGAGGACAGAGCTATGCTCTTGAAAGAGAATCACGACGATATAAACTCAGCTCGTTTAGGAATTTTCAAGACCTATAAGAAGTTACAGCTCAGCTATTATTGGACCGATATGTTTAAAGCTGTAATAGAGTATGTCAAAGCGTGCGAGATTTATAAGGCCTATTAACATTATCACGGTTATCCTATGGACCTTATGTCAAATCCAAATATTGTGGATTCATGTATTTTCTCCACATAGATTTAATCGGTCCGTTGCCCCGATCACTCATGTGTTAACGGTTGTGGATATTTTCACCAAATTCTTATGGTTAATCAAACATTTGGAAATTGACGTAATTTTACCCCATGGCACGGCGGGGAATATCATTCTAGATAACAGTGTACAATGTGTATGCAAAACCTTTAAAAACTTTATAATGAAGTACACGATTCCGCGTCTATTTTATACAGCCTTGTATTTCCCGCAAGTGAACTAGGTTGAGAGTTACAAACAAGACTTTTGTGACGGCGCTGACTACTCTAGTAGATGATAATCAGCGACTTTGGGATATCTATCTGCCACATATTACAATGGCCATAAATAATACTGTAAATCTCGCCACCCAGTATACTTCATTTTTTCTATTTCATGGGCGCGAACAAATCTGTGATGGTTCGCTACACGAGAAATTTGACCATCTGCCAGAGTGTGCAGATGAGTTAACCGTGTTCAATACCTCGGGATATGCTGAGCGTCAGAGTCAACATAGTGCAGAGAGTTTTCAACATAGTGCAAACTAATTTGTTATTAGCCTTTAAGAAAGCGGCAGCTACGTATAATAACGGTCGTAAGCAAGTCACATTTGAGGTAAATGATATGGTCTGGAGAAAAAATTTCTGCCTATCACAGGGAGCGGATTTCTTTACTAATAAATTGGCGCCGAGGTTCGTGAAGAATCGAATTGTGGCTTAAGTTTCCTATTCTATTATATGTCTATTATTTAGCAGACGCTCAGGGAAGACCTGCGGGAAATTTCCATGCGGGAAAGACATTTTAAAGGTTTAGGTAACATTTATAGTCAGTAGGGTATTCGTTGTGGTTAGATGGTTTTATAATAAGAGTACATTTTGTCAGAATGTTCTAAATTTTTTGTTGATTGAAGGTCTCCTGTTAGTTCAGTCAAGTGGCTGTATCTCGAGTCTTGAACTGACGTGAATGGTGCACGTCAGGTAGTCAGGCATAGAGATTGTTTTTTTGTCTTTCCTCAATGCGCTGCAATGGAGTTTTGTATTACAGCTCATCTGTAGGAGGATTCGCGAGTGGAGTCATTTAAGATTTGAGCTCGGAAAAGGATGGAATGAGTCTGTGATGATAGCGGATAGTAATGATGATTTCGTGCCGTTGCGCACGAGTTTCAGTCCAGGCTAGTTTTAGAGGTGATGATTGGCTGCGATTGTGAAGTAACAGCAATTGTATTGCTTTCAGAGTGGAGGCACATGAGATATTTGTTCTGAGGTGAAATAATCAGTGATACGAGCAGTTTGCTCAAAATTTATTATATGGGAATGTAAGAATAAAGCCGGTTTAGGCGATGTGAACATCTCACTATCCACTAATAAATAAGAATGTAAGGTTACTACTGAAAATTTTAACCAATAAACAAAATAATAATGATGAATTGAGATGAGGCGATTGGACGTATGTTTTGACATGTTTAAATGATATCATCTATTAAGTTTTTGGGTAAAGAATAAAAGATTATTGTATTAGTAAATTGAAGCAACATCCCCTTAACTGTAAATTGCTTGTCATAGACATGGAAAAATTCATATGAAATGATGTTCAGGGTTTGCGTCTTGAAGTCGGTTCCAACTCAAGAAAAGAAAATAAATCAACGATAATTTTTTTGAGCATTTGCTGTCTTAAGTTTGACCAGGACATAAGAGATTGACTTAAAATCTAGTAATTATAATGTAAATGTGGGTTCGAGCCACATAAAGTTTTGCTGGAATTTCCACGTAAGAAAAGGAACTTTGAAAGTGAACTGAAATTTCTGCAAAATCTTATAAATGTCCGAGTTTCAGTCAAAAGCAAAAATTAGACTTGTATTCAACATATAATATTGTATCTTAATGTAAATCTTACTTTTATCATGTATCATGTAACTGATGAATATGCTCGCAGGATGTAAGGTATGCCCAATTGTACGGAATTAAAAAATTTAAATTAAATTAGATTGCCACAAATAGTGGTTGAAAAAGTATAACCTGAAGATTGGGGATACACTCATAATGTTAAAATCATTTGTTTTGATGGTATACGGGGGAGGATAAATACAGGGTGACCACTTGGCAATGGTTTGTGTACTTGGCAAATTTTCACTTAATGTAATTTTTTACGATAACTCCTAGAATTTTGTTTGAATTGTATGACCAGGTACAGAATAAATTGTATTAATTAAGGAATCAATGTCCTACGGGTGTTGTTTTTGTTGGTCGACTCCAGTGGAGTACGGTATGAATTTAAAAAAATAATAATCTTGTGTTGAGTTAAATATCATATTATGTAATATTGTTAATAAGGTGTCAGGAACCCCGCATAATGTTTGAATTTTTTGCTTAGTTTTAGAATGTCATAAGATCCTGTAAATGGAGGATCTCGAGGGCTGGCAAATTCAGTAGGTTTTTGTTTGTTTGTACAAAAGACTCTGTGAGGGGATCAGAATGTCTCGTTTCTGGGCAGACCGGCCGGTGCCCGGCAGCGTGATTTGAAAGGGTCTTGGGACGCGTTAACGTGTCAGAGAATAGCGAATTCGGTAACACTCTGGTAACCAAGAAGTGAGTACAGTTTGGACCGGGATTGGGGAGGTACTGCAGGACCGCGTCAATTCCCAGCCACAAATCATGATTGTAGTTTACTTGTATTTTTGGGAATTGCCTGGACATACCAGTTTTGTTAAACTAATCTGCGCACAAAATACAATTAGCACTCAACTCTTTACTGACTTTAAGCTATGTAATTTCGAGACGAATCTTGGAGACAAGTTATCCGTTTATATACGAGGACATATATATATATATATATATATATATATATATATATATATATATATATATATATATATATATATATATATAATATAACATTATGTTATAGTAACAACCTGCGACTAGATTGGTTTGTGTTGACGTTTCGAACAATGGCAGCACTGCACCGCTGAAAGGAATTTTATCTATGGTACTTTCCGGTAATGAACGAGAGCGAGCGCAGCAAACGTCGCAAAATGTGACTTCAAACTTAGAAAGGAAGGGTGAGAATAATTTGATATATTAAGCATCTGTGTTACGCTGTACCATGTTTTTTAAGAGTTTATGTTATTGTATTTGTATGTTTACAGGATGTAAAAATACCTTCCTACTCCGACCTCCGTGATACAAAGGTGTATTTTTAAATACACTATTAAAAACTGAATTTAAATTGTGGATTGCTCCTGTATGTTTTATTGTTGTGAAGTTAATTCGCAGTTGTATAATTTTGAAGAGCTCGAAATATATAATTTTTATTCAAACGATGTAACATTCGAAAATACGCGCGAAGACCGAAGGCGACATCTTCCGACGCGAGCAGGCGCGGCCGGTAGAGCGAGGTCGGAGGAAGGAGGGGGACTTGGTAGCCAGGGCCCGAACTGTGCGGTGCGTGTCGGTGGAGGACAAGCGGCGCTTCGCTGAGATCTGAGTATTGGTGTAAAAGATCGAGAAATGGTGACGAATAAGACTGAGTATTATAATCACGGCAGGACAAGAGATATTTGGGCCTTGTTCTGTCCGTGTGTATCAAGGAAGTAAGGACTCTTCGCGTAGTATTACATTCACGGCAAGAACAAGAGATATTTGGGCCTTGTTCTGCCCGTGAATGTCAATGAAGGAAGGACTCTCCGCGGGTACGAGCGGGAGGCTGCGAGCGAGAATGGAAGCGAGGCGAGCACGGTCCACGCCATGTTGTCAGGATTGGTCCACTGGGATGCCTCCAGTAGACGAGATGATGCTTTGGTCAGGCCACGAAAAGATCTGGAACCCTCTACGTGTTACAATGACAATTTTCTCCTGTTTAGTGAATAAAGTGTAAATTATGTGACTAAAGTGTTATTATTGTCTGAGACCTCCCCCATACATCTGAGATAGGCATCCTGACGCCAACCCTTATGTACCCACAGACTGAGTCTAGCTGGTGGCGTTGTGCGCTGGATTCCATCCTCGGATGACAGCCCACGACGTAACAACATCTCAGACCCAACAACCAGATAATTTTTTAAAATCTTTTGTTGAAGTAACGCTGTTGTAATATTATTTTATGCTGTAATACTTTGTCGACGTTAACATTTTTTATTCTATTTATGATCAATCTTTATATGATAAAAACTTAATTAATTATAATGTTATAAATCTCAGACTCATTTTATTATTTTTCCTTGAAAATTATTACTGTACTGCACTTTACATTTTGGCAACGTCACAATATATATATATATATATATATATATATTATCGTAATGGTCCCTATGACAGTTGACACAGAAACGGAGAGAGCTGACTTTCGTTTACGAGATATTAAAGTAAATAGCTTGTTGGTGTAGTGGTTCATGCTTCGTTCCAAGACACCAGCAAGTTAGTCCTATTTTCATAGCACAAGCGTTTAGCTTAGTTTGAAAATAGAAAGAATATTGATATATCTATTTAAAAAAAAAGTATTATCCGTATACACTCACCATTAGTGTGCAAAGATAAAATATAATTATTTATCTAGAAACCGATAATAGACTTCCTGGACGACATGAAGCACTCACTGCAGTCGTGCAAACACTATTGTTGCATGTTTATAATGCAATATTGATTTATTGCAACGGAAAAATAATATTTCCACAACGAGGACTGAAGAGGGTGTCGTTAGGTGGACAGGTAGGAATTATAACTATTATCGGTACCAGTCATCAGATCGGTGGAACATTTTATAATTCACATTTTTAAACATCCACCAAAACATTAAAAGTTTATGTTTAATGCATATTTATTTTGCGAACACAATAAAAAGAATGAAGTCTCAAGACGTTCACTGCACGAATGTGTACGTAATAATATATATCGACCCCTTCTACGCAACGTATCGTAAGTAAAAAATTACACTTTTAATCATTCTAGTATTTTGCACGTATTTGACCCTTTTTAAAATGGTTGTAATTTTTTTAATATTATGTTTATTAGTACCTACATTATAGAATACAATATATATATATATATATATATATATATATATATATATATATATATATATATATATATATATATATATATATATATATATATATATATATATATCAGCCAATACATGCGAAATATTATAATAATTAAAAATGTATTTTTTCACTTACAATGATTTACGTAGGATGGGTCGATATGTATCTAATCATCGTCATCACCGTTTTCATCTTCAACCATTATCTATGATACCGCCACTTTCTTAGATTCTCCGCAAAAATTTACAATTTTACTCCAACTGCTTCGATTATTTAATCTAAACCATCGGAGCTTTGGGCATTCCCTAGGTCATTTTTTTTCTCGTGAATATTATCTGTCTATTGATTATTTCTTTATCTTAAAATATGGCCTAGATATTGTGATTTACGTTGATTAGCAATGGAAATGACAACCGTCATCTTTATTAGCGAACGCGTTTCTTTTTTCCATACCACCCTGTATCGTTAGAAGTTTCTGAGTTAGCTTAGTATTCACAGTCGGGATTTCACTATCTAAGGAAGACTAGGAAAGTAAGGATTTGAAGAATGCACTGGTAAAATACTATTACCTTAAGACACAGTGGCGTGTTACTTTTAAATACATTATTCAATCTTCCATGAGCCCTTCAGCTTAGTTTAGTTTTCCTTGAATTCCCTCCTGAAGCTCTCCGATCGGGGAGATGACTTGTCATAGGTATATATATATATATTATAGGCATACAATAAAATCTGGCGTCTCATTACGGGTCTTACCTTCAGTTATCCAAAGGTCTTTTCCAGGACATCTAGTCTGTGTGTTCGTTAAACGTAACTGAAAATCTTCAATGGTTGGTTCAAACCAAAGTCGTTTACTTACTATAATTGTATTATTGCTGCTACACACATTTAAACTGCTATAGTACACGAATTATATTTTTGCTGTATAGAGAGTCAATTTAGTCTAAAATTTTCTATTATTTTTCCAATAACTACAACTAAACGTACCTACTTAAAATTAATTTTATTATAAAATACACATTCAATCTAAAAATAATATCTAAATATATTGTGACAATGGTCAAAAAAATATAATCCCGTAAGACTATTTTTAAACACTGTATCTTGAAATATTTCCATATAAACACCATATATTTTGTTCATATATTGATTATATAAGGTACAGAGAGTAATCGCTACTTTTCAGAATTGAATAATTTTTCATCGTTTATTAAACATATCGTTATTAAAAAATTTTAAATTGAAGATCGCAGAATCGAGAAAAATGTCAATTTCGGTGTGTGTTGTAGCGTCTTAAACAATGTTATCAAAGGATTTGGGTCAAGAATAAGCCTAGTACGATAAATTAAGGTGTCGTCGTCCCTTAAGCACCACTGCAGGTTTCGGAAATGGTACAGGATGGTTTCGATCTCCATCGCCACGACACGTATTAACCGCTCCTTCCGGTTGTTCTGGAAGAATCTCTCTGATTGGTTGGCGTATCGCCATACATATAATAAGATAGCTCCCATCCAATTGTCTAGATGTTAATATAGCGGTGCTCAAAAGGTTCGACATTCGAAATTCTTTTGTTATATTACTTCTAAATATAGGGAAAGTTATGAAAAATTAACTCCCACCCCACGAACGGCGCGAACCGACAGCTCAGAAGCGAAGGGAACCTCATGTTTAATATGTGTTTAACGTGAAAAAATATTCTGGTCCATGCAAAATGCAATGTGATTTCACAATACTTTATACGCTTAACAAGAAATGATCATTTCAGAAGAACAAAATAATTTCTTTTTTTTCAAAGAAAGCAATCACGTTGTGGCTTGACATTCCGTTGATTAACAAAATAGTATATTGGTCTCCATATCCATTTGTTTACTGTTTATGACTTAACTTTTTGATTAGGTCGACATCTGAAAATAAACAATGAGAATATCGCTTTCCGCACACCGCCCTTACCATTTTAAACATTCCCGGATTATCTATCGGTCGTATTGTTAAAGAATTGCTCACTGTTTATGACTTTACGACTTAACTTTCTAAAGACTAGACTTTGTATGTAAAGGATATCCAGCGGAAAATTTTCAAGTTTAATATTAAATAAAAAATAAAAACTAAAATGTTATTCTCGTATTTTATTTACACAAAATTGAATATAACGATGCTTATTTTACGTTTTATAAGCAATATCGTCTAAATACCGTCCATTTCTCTCAAGACACTCTCGCAATCGGACTCTTAAATTTGCGAACACGCGAGGGCAAAGCGTTGGTTCAATGGCAGCAACTTCATGGTGAATATTTTCTTATAGGGCATGAATCGTCCGAGGATTGTTGCTGCAAACTCTCGACTTAAGGTATCCCCACAAAAAAAAAAGTTGCACGGCGCAATGTCCGGTGATCGGCGTGATCAAGGTATGTCTCCGTACTTGCTGATTAATTTATTGGGAAAAATTCCTCTCAGCTTCTCCATTGAAACTCTAGCTGTGTGTGAAGTGGCCCCGTCTTGCTGAAATTGTGTTCTGTTGTTGAACCCGGGAAACAGCTGCAGTTGCGATACCAAAAACTCGTCAATTATTCGGCAAAACATGTCAGCAGTAACTGTTAAAAAAATAAGGACCAATTATCCCTCGGCCATAAATTGCACACCACACTGTCGTTTTTCGACAATGCAAACGTTTTTGATGGCGTTCCCTCGGGTTGTCGGGGCACCAATATCTCATGTTCTGTTTATTAAGATAGCTATCAATATGAAAATGTGCTTCGTCAGTAAACAATATGTTTCCAAGCGTTCGTGCTGTTCCAAAAAACGGTCCAGCATCGTTCTCGCTAAGGTTTCACGTAAAGAATAGTCATTTTCATTGAGAAACTGAACGATTTGCAGTTTGTATGGGTGAAACTGTAGTTTCTTTTTCAAATTAACGTGCACTTTTGATTTTTTATTCCAGTACAGGCTGCAATCATTCTTATCGATTTACACGGATTATGCATAATTTCGATCGAACTTGAGCCACATGGTCTGGCGTCGCTGCTGACGTTGATGGTCCCAGAGGAGTTTGGTTAACCAAGTTGTTCCCTTCTTGTCTGAATTATTGAACCCAACACCAGATAAGTTCCGTGCTCGGCCCATCGCTTACTCGTTGATTATTAAAGTGAGTACAAAAAGCGTGACGCGCACGAACTGATGAATCACCGCATTTTAAATATTGCTCAATCGCGAACGTGCAGTGCACTCCCGACCAGTGACTCATTGCGACTGGAAAATCAGCAAATCATGCGCGTCGAACAATACACCCTTTACTTACTTCACTCTGATGGTTAACGAGCAATTACAATTTAATCTTGAAATTAATCCGCTGGTCACCCTATATAGCATCTTAAATGCTCTTTGACTCCTATGTTAAAATTTCGACCTGTTTTACCAATATAGAAAGCAGTACAATCGTTGCAGCTAGTTTACAAATTTATCCTTAAAAAAAATTCTAATATTTTTGAGTCATTAAGTCAATTTCCACACATTTCAACATCGTAACAATTTAAGTTAGGTATGTACTAAATTTATTTTTAAATATTTATATTTATTTAAATCTTAGAATAACTAACTAACTTACCATTACACCGTTTCACCGCGAGAATAGGCAGAGAGGATAGAGCGCCACACTACTCTGTCCTGACACACAATTCTCGCCTCATCCACGTTCATACATTTTCTCATACAAGCTCGCCGATTGTTGAGGCTTCTAACAGAACCATCCTCGAGTATCCGGTTTACCTGGTCGTGCCAAATCTTCCGCGGACGTCCTATATTTCTGGTGCTATCAACTCTCGCATCGTGTATATTTCTTAACATTCTCTCCTCATTCATCCGTTCCATCTGACCAAACCACCTAAGTGATCCTTTCTTAATCTTACTCATTATACTAACATCAGATTTACATTCTTTCCTTATTTCTACATTCCTTACTCTGTCGTAAATAGATTAGCTATATATACTACTAAGTGATCTCATTTCCACCGTATTCAGTCTACAGCTCCAGGCCTCACTTCCATACATCAGTGTCGGTACCAGAACTGCATTGTGCACCGCTAGTTTTGCTTCTGTGAATAACATGATATTGTATATATTCTAAAGAAGGAAATGGTATTTTCTGAAACCGGTTGACGTATTTAATTAATTAAACGTTAAAAAAACAAAGTTAAATAATATAATAATTAATTTTGACCACACAGTTGATTTTGCTAATATTAAAAATAGTATATATGTATATTTTCTATTGAAATCTACCAAAATGACTTGGTGTATCAATGCCATACATAATTTAGTTAAAACTGTGGGATATATGATCATGTAGACAGGAAAAAAATAGAAGTTTTCGTTGTTATTTACGATTTCGTAGATACGACGAAGAATTCGTGTGTCAAAAATTCTTATGAATAATGTAATGTGTAACGCGAATGAAACGTGGCGCTCCGCGCGGAGGATTTCATAAAAACAGTATCCTTATAATCGTATCTACATTAATATTTCAGCACAATGAAAAATTGGGCCAGCATCCAGAGCCCAGATCCGGCACAACTCGGCTTACGTGGCCGGATACAACTTCCTTCCGGGGATGATGAAGATAAAAAATTACAGAATTTTATATATTAATTTCTAATGCCTTCCTGTGCGCGAGAACTGGTGAAACTGATACATTTACATTGGAACCATACGAATTAGGTAGATGTCCCTTTTTGTTTGTTCTGAAGCTGTGTACTGTTTTCAAATAGAAAACGAACAAGTCCATTTCTATTGGCTGAAATGTTTAACTCGGGAAAAGGTAGCGCGCCGTGGGAACCGGTTTTAAATACTCGATTCTAGCGGCCGGTGCCGGAAGGAATTTTTAAAAATTACCTTTGGAATATGCGAATAATAAAATGTGTATTCTCACGTTACACTTCTGCCTGTCAATTTAATGAAAAAGAACCAATTAATTAGTATTACGGTGAAACCTCTGTCTATCGTTTTTGAAGAGACCTACTCTGAAATAAATATATAAATAAACCGGGAATATGTAAAGAAGTTACATTCGCACGTTATACGTGTAAATGAATGAGTTTAAATACAAATAAAATTAAAAAGCTGCACAGGAACGATGAAAAATTAAATTAAAGTTTGTATCATACATAATCTTTCATCGTGCGTTTCGGCTCTTGCGTTATTACCGTTAGTAAACAGTATTTTTTCGGTGTTGCAAATAATTTTTTTCGGCACCAAAAAACTTGCTCCTTAATGTCAATGTGCTGTCAGGCAGGGAATTATAAAATAAGCTAGTGTAACGAAATATACTGCGTGATTTAAACGATTAAAACGGGAAAATTATGCGTAGAGGAACGATCGATGCGATTTTTTTTGCGCGTTTTGTATGAAATTAATTCGCAACTGGAAGAAATAAACGACACATGCGGAAAAACGATTATACGGGGAACGATCGATAGAGATTTCCACTGTATTATTGATATACGTAGAATTGAAATATCTAGAAAATTTAATCAATACAAACAATACAAAGCTTGGATCAATACAAATTTTTTAAATACTAAATTAATGTATTAATTATAAATATATACATATAAAATCAATTTTGTAGAAAAATATTGTTTTTGCGTCACCGGGATTCGAACCTGGATCTCTATTTCCAATCCGGGGAAGTACACTACCAATTGTGTTATAACGCCAGTATTTTTCATGACAAATTTTCGAACCTATATGTTACATTTTTCAAATTAATACACCTGCCGTTCCATTATTTGAAAGCCATCTACATTATTTTTACAGAATCTCAAATACCTTTGAGTAAACCGACTGCAGACGCCAGAATTATCAATTCATTTTTATTAAATTTTGGACACATTGATACAACATATATTATTAAGGAAAACACATTCTTATTGTGAAGTTGTAATTTTACATGACTAATACACCAGAAAATATAATAAGTATTAAATATTACATTTTATTTATATGAAAGCCTGTTAGCCGCTTCCTACTTCGCTAGGTACATATAGAGTACCTGTTCTGAGATGGGTAGCCATTAGGTTCATTAACTATTTATTAGTATTACAATTAATGTATAAATAACAACTAACAACCCGCTGTACTATAATTAAATTTACAATTTAGAAATGTTGAATACGAATTTACTTGCAAAATTAAAATAAGTTCTCTTATACTAATTAAATGTATTAATTATAAAGATATACATATAAAATCAATTTTATCGAAAAATATTGTTGTTGCGCTGCCGGCATTCGAACCTAGATCTCTTTCCAAACCGGCAAGGTGAATTATCCAACTATACTAGAGCAACAGTATTTTTGACTACAAATTCTACGAACTTATATGTTACACTTTTTCAAATTAACACATCTATCGTTCCATTATTTGAAAGTCATCTACTTTGTTTTTACGGAATCTCAAATACATTTGAAGAAAACCGATAGCAGACGCCAGAATTTACAAATTATTTTTATTAAATTTTGACACATTGATGCAGGTTCGAATCCCGGTAGCGCAGCAACAATATTTTTCGATAAAATTGATTTTATGTGTATATCTTTATAATTAATACATTTAATTAGTCTTGATTTCGAGATTCGATTTCCCGGGATAAGAAATAAGTAAGCAAACAAAAAAAAATATTTGATATGAATGGTCTCAAGAAATTAACAAATAATTTTCTTTAAATACTAATTTAATATATTAACTAGTAAGATACACACATAAAATCGAAAAATACTACCGGGATTCGAACCTGGATCTCTTTCCAAACCGGGAAAGGTGCATTATCCAACTATACTACAGCGACAGTACTTTTGATAATAAATTTTCAAACCTATATGTTACACTTTTCAAATTAATAAATCATTACATTTAGTTAGTATTTAAAATAATTACAACTTCACAATAAGAATGTGTTCTTAAAAATGTTCTTTACTTCGATGCCAGAATATTAGTGATACAATTATTCTTTAAATACCTGATCCAATAATATTATATAACAGCTCGGTGCCTGGCCCCGAAGGTTAGCTGGTATCTGCCATATATCTGCCATATATCTTAAGTATTCGACTGAAAAATGGAGATATTTTTGTTCCGTTTTAAGGTGATAAATTAACATAGTAAATGCTTCATGCGATGTACATTTATCTAGCTTCAATACGAACCCGCGTTGCTTGAAAAAAATAAATGTCTTCACGTCCCTATAAAATCTCTCCTTCGTTTTGGTGTTACGAGCGTGCCACGGGACCACTGTGCCACGTGCTACCTATTTGCCAACCCTGCGTTGAGCCTTCCCCTACGACCTACGGTGTGGTTTGTACAGATTTGTATGTTATACGTCACGGGAAATCTCAACAAAATTTACTGTCAGATTAGACAATTCAAAGAATGTATTACTTGTTTTAAAATTTCGTAATCATCGAGCAGGGCCGCCCCTAGCCGGTAGGCAAGTAAGGGAAAGCCTTACGGCTCGTGTCCACGGAATGATACACGATGAGATAAATCGCAGTACCATCGTAAAACGTGTTAAGATTTTTATATGCATATATGCTCTGAGATCAGTTTAGGATTGATAGAAAAAGACAAAAACTCAAGCCCATGTACATGACATATAGTTTGACAGCAAGATAACATCGACCAGAAAACGTTACCTAGGACCATATGTATCTACAGTAATTTTTCTGAAAGTTAGACAAACAAAAGGCATTAAATTTTAAAACGTTTATTCTGTTATAACTGACGCTGGAGAGTTTCAAAATCATCCAACTGACGAATGAAACACGAAGACGTTTGGCGTACAACAAGCGTGAAGTGAGGCGCGAGCGAATAAACGACGAATCTCTGAGACTTTGTGTATTCCTATTCGGTGGACTACGAATGCCGAGAATTATTGTCTCCAAAGAACCTCACGGGTGCATAATCCCTCTCTCAGAGATTGTCTCGAGTCGAAAATGTCGTAAAAATCTCATTCATGGTTATGGGCCAGTAGGGCGGTAAATTTAAGAAGAAATCTATAATATTATTCGATGAAATCTAAAAAATATACATAAACAGACCATCGTACGTTAGAACTCCAAATAATCAACTTAATGTAGAGAGTTGTGTCGTCGGGGCTTTTTATCTAACGATTAAATAACAGTTTTCTATTATTGCGATTGCAGAAATATAAGGGCGCCATATTGTAGTACGTCCATGGGCGGCACAATGTCTGGGATCAGCCCTGTAATCTAGTGTTTTCAAGGGATTCGAAAGAATGAATAATTTTATTACGTATACCATTTTGCTTTTCATCATATCGTACCAATACCGTGTGTTGACAAAAATCTACAATGGAACCATTGCTTACTCACGAAAATTTTCAGAACTTTTTCTAAGTACCCATTTGTGTTCAAATAGTCGATATTTTGCAGCGTTGGTCGAATCTCGGAAAAGGCGAATATGTGAGTTTCAGTTTGCAGAGATGGAATCTTGATAACGAAATAGTATTCAGTAATGTTTGTTAGTTACTGTGACGATTAAATCGTTATTGTGACTGTGATTGTGTTCGATTGTAAACATGATTGGTAACTGAGTATTCGTAATTCTTCGACCAATGATTGGTACACAAGAAAGTAAACCCCTAAGACTTAAATCTTTGTTACCAATCATTGTTAAATCTTAGTTACCAATCATAATCACATAAAGGTCTACCATCGCTACTGTGGGTAGTAGATTAAGTAAAAATGTTAATGATTATTTTTATTTTAAGTTCATTTTTAAGAAAATTAACGGTATATGCAGAGGAGCACGTTTAACATGAAAATCGGATAACATGAATAAATATTTCTGATACCGACAAAGTGCTATGTGATTTCATACATTTATTTTCAATACAACAAGAAACAAAAACGGTTACCATGGAAAGATTTCACTTCTCAGTCTGAAAAAACAATTTTGAGCGTGTTTACTTATATTATTCAATCTTCATGTGCGTGAAAAACATATTCTAATGAATATATATCTAATTTAATGTCACCGCGAAGACAAGGTGAGTTTATTTTTCGAGTCAAATCCTCAGCATTTCGGATCAAATACGTAAACGTTTGGCAGAATTTACTAGATGGCGCTTATCACGAATTATAACGTAATTTTATCATAAATATTTTCGTTTCATATTCACATGCGCCGAATCACGGTCCACAACCAAATATAAATAAATAAAAAAATGAATCACTATGATTCCCAGATATATTAAATCACTGATGGTGAGTGTGACTCAAATATATCAGTGATTGACTCACGATTCGTGATTTTGATCTCATCACTAATAACGACCAAACACAAAGATTTATAGGCTGCATTGCTTGTTTGGTTTAAATAAACTATATCTCAGAATGCTCCAACGTTAGGGATCTCTACTAATGGAAAAAATCAGATGTGTTTGCAATTCAATTCAGGATTGAACTAACACTTATATTAGTACATCAAAAGAAAATGGCAAGTTTTTTTATTTAATGTGAAATTCTTTTAACAAGAAATAATTTTTCTGTCCCTATGATTTCACGTTAAACAAGTTCCTCTGTGCGTCACATGATTACCTGCTTTAAATATTTCAACATAAATATCGCTACTGTATATATCCGTAATAAATGAAGTGCCACTGTGGATTAAGCGGCGATATTTATTTCTTTAATACCGGTACAACACTAAACATGCATACATAACATAACACCATATTTAAATTAAAATATAGCATAAAAATTATTGAGTTATTTGTGCGTTTCGGGTTAACGTGAGGTGTAACGGGTGGACTTATTATTATTGAAGAAAAAAATTAATTACCTACATGCAAATATCTTATTAATCTTTTAAATGCCACGAGCGCGTCAATACGCCAAACTATAAGCGTGTTAACACGCACTTTTGTACCTTGCAAACGTGCAGGAATTAAAGTTATATTTTTAAATAATAGATAAGTCAAGACCCTTAAACCACAGTCTTACCCTATGTGATGTATTCTAATTCAAATAGAGTTGGCAGTGACAGTAAATAGTTAAAAATTAGTCTGGAAAATATTATTATACAGACAGATTTTTTTCTCATTTTATAAAGCTACGTATTTTATGAACTTAACAAATTATTACCTAAATATCTAACTATATTAGACTCTTATTAAACTGATAAAATGCCATCATAAGTGACGATATATATGTATGACAAGCGCGCGTTTATACGAAACGTTTCGATAGTTTGTTTAGCAGTACAATTGATAATGTTAACCTTCGAACAACAAAGAATGAAAGTAATTAAATATAAAACCGCAACAATAAATTATCAATGAATACAAGTTTCCCCGTCTGATGACGGGCTATTATTTTAATGATTTCCTCACTGTTACAATCAATTAAATCTCAAAGTTGACCTAACATTAACAATTTTTTTGGCCAAATTCACATTTACATTCGTTAAACAAACCTACTTATTCACCCTTGGACGTCGCGGGCGAACGTGCCGGCGCAGACTAGCGTCAAATGACCCGATCGCATGAGTCAAACATATAAAAGTTTGGTAAACGAACAACCAAAATGGTTTCGTTCGCGATTTGTAAAAAATATTTTTGGTGTTGTCGATTTTTGAAAACAACTTTGATTTGGGCGAATTCTGATGAGTAATTTGCTTATTGTCGCACCGATGGATACCGAGGAAGAAACCTAAACTATAATATTTTGAATTGCGACGCTGGATAAATTGTCGGAGTTCAAATCAATCTTGTGACATGTTGTTTATTGCAAGTTAAATACATTAGATTGGCATCGCTTATTTGTTTATCAAAGCCGATTCACCTACGATTTAAAGTAAAAAAAATATATGAAAAGTAAGTTTTTAAAAAGTTATGGGAAATATTAGTATTTTGATAGCCTATATACGACGTTTAAAAATAATTGTATTTACACTGTTGAGGTCGTGAACACCGCAGAGACGCGACTTTTAGCGCATCGCGGCCGCGAGGAAGCGTCCGGTGCAGAACCGGCAACGGGATGTACATTCGACCGAGCCACTCGCCGGAAGCAAAGAAATAATGGATATACCTGATACAGAAAACGCATCAAAATGTGCAGGATAAATTTGACCTTCAAAGTCAATCACTTCGCGTCATTGTGGAAGACAAAATACCGCCAATCTTCGGCATCACCACCACTGACAGTCGCGGGAAATCATAAAAGAAAGGTTACATTTTTTGGACATTTCCGTGAATATATATCTCGCCGGTCAGGGGTGCCGGGGTGCCGGGGTGCCGGGGTGCCGACACATCCGCTCCGCGGAGCTCGCGGGCGCGCTACTTCATACCGTGTCGGGCCGGCCGCCGCGTGCGGCGACACTCGGTCCAGCGGCAGGACTGGGGCGGCCGGGGTGGCCGGGGCGACTGGGGAGCACTGCAGCCCCGCGCCCCCGCCCCCGCCCCCGCCCCCGCGCGCCCGCGCAGGCGCCGCGCCCTCCGCGGAGAGCGCCCGCTCCCCTTGGCGCGCGCGGACGCGTGCGGCTCCCTTCGGAGTCCCTCTCTGTCGAGAATAGTAGCGAATGATTACGTTACTTTTATATAACGTAATCAACATTTTTTAATACTGCCCTTAACAGTCGCGGGCCAAATTGTTTTCAATTTAAATTTGAAAATTTTAAATTAAACGAATTGAATATAAAAAACTTAAAAATTGTAAAAACTCTCACCATTTTATGAGTGTTCATTTTTCTAAAGATAAAAAATACCTATTTAATATTAAAAATAATACTTCTTCAGACGACCAGCTCGTACACACAAAGCGCTACAACTCTTGGGAATTATCGTATTATGCAAAACAATCTATATTCTTATAATGTTATATTTTTCTCCTAACTTATACATTCTTCTATATTGGATTTTCTTATTACTACAAACCACAAAATACTAGGGAAATGTGTATATATGCAGGTATGCATCGAAGCCCATTAATTATGAAAACTACGACGAGAAGTCAAAATACTAAGGATACTGTCTTCCATTCTAATAATTCATTAAACAATAAACTCAAAAGGAAGTGACACAGAAACTTCTTACCGTCAAGTTATAAACTCGCATACTTAACGCACTCAGCGCCGCGCTATAAACTGAACAACTAATTTCCTACCACTGAGCGATACACTCACACAGAAAATTCTCGCAACCGAGTGACAAACCACGAAAACTTCTTTCCACTCAACAGCTCACACAGAAAACGCACTCGTACATACTAAAACAAAAAAAAATGCTATAACAAGGCTTACTAAGCGGGTTCATCGGTTTTCTCAGCAGAATGTTGGGCAATTAAAGAGGCCTTGGACATCTGCGTTCTCCGGAACGTCGATAAGGCTGTTATATTCTCCGACTCGCAAGCAGCTCTTGAAACCCTATCTGCTAATATGAAAGTTTGGCTAGACAATGAGATAATCTGTTTCATCAGAAGATGTCTATCTGATTTGTACAGCAACAATAGACGGGTGACATTCGTTTGGATTCCTGAACATAAGGGAATTCAGAAAAATGAATGTGCTGATAAACTGGCCAAGAAGGCCACTCTGTCCGGAGTTTTTCCTCATCAATTCCATATGGCGATGTATGACAGACTTAATATGGTAAAAAAAAACGTACGGATTCTATCTGGTCTACACAATGGATGGATCCAAACAATCACAAGGGTAATCGGCTTAAAATAATCCAAATATCTATTCCCCGCATCCCTCGGTTCTCCAACAAGAGAGTCTCTAAAAGAACAGTATCAAATATCTCTAGAATGAGAATTGGGCATAGCCAGGTGGCCTCACATTTGTTCAGATTGAACTTAATAGACTCTCCAATGTGTGAGTGTGGTGCCGAGGAGGAGACCCTTGACCATGTCTTTTTTGCCTGTCCTTGCAGATCACAGGTTTTTTTTACAATAATCTTGTCAATGGTAATTTTCAACTCCCGGTTAACTTGTGTCATCTTCTTTCCCTTAACTCGCCACATGATAGCAAATTTCTCGAACGTCAATGGTATTAACTTGTAACGCAATATTCCCTATTCTATAATATTGTTGTACTGCTTTCTATGAAATAATATTTTAACTTGTTTAATGGCACAAATCACTCTTGTAGGGTGGATTGCCTGTTTAAAAGAAGAAGAAGAAGAAGTTTTACTAAACTAGTTCAAATAATTTGTATTTTTTTATTTAACTTCATAATTTTTGTAAATAAATACAGTCAGCAATGTACACCAGCGGTCGTCTAACTTTAGGACCTCACGCACCCGGTTAATAAAATAAAACTATTATAAAAGCCTTATTAATAAAACAAAACAATTAAAATATGGTTCAATTATATTATACTTTTATCATTATACATTTCTCGTGCGATAGATGTTCCGGCTTGCATGTAATAAGATTGTGGATATTTGACTCCAATCATGTTACTGCAAGACGGAAAACTGCATTTATTTCAAGCCGAGATCGGTACCGTGCTCTTATTGCTGTCATAAATAAATAAGTTGTGGAGAATTGAATCAGAATTTTCACTAAGCTAACTGATTTTCATTTTTGGTTATTCAATTTTTATGGAAAGCCTTTTATTTAGCTTTGAGAGTGTCGTCTGACATGAATGTTCGCTGCAAACGGATCTATTATCCACATATTACAGTGGATTAAAATGCTGTGGATTAAAAAATGCTCACATTTCTCTGCAAATTTTCTCTCAAACTACCACTTAGTAGACCGCTGTTCTACATGCAGCAAACCCTCAACTTGCGACATGTACAATTATTTAAATAAGTAAGTACTTACAAAATTTAAAATTGTACCAATATTTCAATGTTGGTGTCAGCGCGTAAGGTTATGTGTATCTGCCGCTTGATGGCGTGCAATATCTGCGCTTTTAGTAATGTTTACAGTAGTCATGTGCGGTGTCCTTTAATACTCAGTGTAGCTAAGTTTTTTAATAACTTTGCGATTAATTTATAATCCAACAGTAACCAAAGTGATGATTTTGTTCGACTTGCGAACAAATTTAACTTGCGAACGAGCTTTCAGAATGAATTAAATTATTTGAATTGCCTTATAATATTACACCACTGAAAATAAGGTGATTGGCATATTTGTAAGAATGATTATATGTTGAAGAGGTCCATCGTACCGGCTGTTGAACACAATTTTGCATTGGAGGAGACTCAAGATGTCAAGATGTGTTTAGTAGAATTATTTGGTCTCGCGGTTTAGATTTTAGAAATGGTGGCAGAAATCTGCGATCCGCCACAGGCGTAATCTTGAACAAAGTTAAAGAGTCCTCAAATTTATTGTTGCAGTTTGCTGACGTCAAAAAGCTATTTAAAAAAAAATTCAACTGTGGATTTTAAACCTGAAATATATAAAAGATTTTTTATTTTTCCTTTTGGAATTAATTACAAGCGCGAAGAATGAAACGTAATAGTATATGTACTTGTCACTTTTTAGGCTTTAAGTCCATATGATTACCGAGTGTAAGTTTACAATCTAAAATAATACCGATATTTGTAATTCAAACAGTTGCTTAAGACGCCATAGTACATAGGACCTGGCGACATTTTTGACAACCGTAAAGTCCACATTTTTGTTTACGATCAAAAGGCAACAAAATTATAATTGTGAGAACTGTCACTTTGGACAAGTGTGTGTATGTGTGTGTTAGATGAGTGGTGGGGGACAAGAGTTATAAGAAGCCGCCACTGGGGGAACGGGTCTCTTTCCTATCGCCACTTCGCAATAGTAATTAATTTATATCTGAATTATATAATTGTTCATTACTGTAAATACGTTGTTGTAATAAATTAACATTATTACACGAATCTACTGAGTCTTCTGAATTCTGGCGTCTGCTAACAGATTACTCAAAGGTATTTGAGATTCCGTAAAAATAAGGTAGATGGCTCTTTCAAATAATCGAACGATTAAATATATTAATATCAAAAAGGTAACATATAGGTTCGAAAATCTGTTACTTAAAATATCGTTGCTGTAGTATAGTTGGATAATGCACCTTCCCCGGTTAGGAAAGAGATCCAGGTTCGAATCCCGGTGGCGCACCAACAATATTTTTCGATAAAATACATTTTATATGTATATCTTTCTAATTAATACATATAGTTAGTATTTAAAATAATTACAACTTCACAATAAGAATGTGTTCTCCTAATAAAAAAAGTGTTATAAAAATAAACGCCGATTTATCGGCACTGAATATGAAATGAAATGAAACAATCACTACATTGGAGGCGGAGTTTATTATTAGAATTCACGTTTTAACACCCTTAACTCTAAATTGAGTTTCTGGCTGTCGAAAATATACCGACACGGTGTTATTAAATGTTCAAAATATTTTTAACTGTCTTGTCAACAGTCACGAGGTTGGAAAACAGAATCTATACGGTTTTTTATCTGATTAGCCGGAGTCGGGACCGAGTCTAGTTTATCTTCTTCTTTGTTTTACTCATATTTTTGAACTTTCCCTATCTGTCCAATCTGTGTTGAGGTCATAAAGTAATATACGACCTTGTGATATGAATCATTATCATGATCTATTATTAGGGGTGTTTGTTTAAAAATAAAATGTCTGTCCTGCACTGCAATATTAATAATTAAAATTATTTAAAAGTACCTACCTACATGATTAACCTTTTCTATGTCGAATGTAGATATTATATGTATGTATAGGTACATAGATATTACTCTAGTTACAACGTGGGCGAGTGTGGTATTTTTCTAGTTGGATATATATATTTTAGAAGTCTCATCAGTCGACGAGCACGCATTAGAAGTTAGAAGTTAGTTAGAAGAGTTGTGTATCAGGACAGTAGAGTGTGGCGTTCTATATTTTCTGCCAACCCTCGCGGAAACTGCGCGACGGTAAGTAATTGAGTAAGGCTATATTTTTATGAAGTCTAGGGGGTTTTCTTTCTCGTGTAATAATTTGTTAGGATTGCACGTAGTGTCCACGGCAATGACTTGATTATAGGTTATACGTTATCTTTTAAAAGAGTAGACTACCTTGACTACAAGACACCCACAAAACAGCGGTGCTGCCCAGGGAGAGCATCATAAGACAACTCGGACGCTCATGGCGTTACTGGCATGGCAACATTATGATGGTGTTACTGCCCCGAAGGTCACCAAAAGGACAAACTCAAATGAAAGAAACGGAAATGTAACTAGGAAGCCTCGTGGGCGATGTCTATTGAAAAATAATTACATTAATTGTCAACAGGACAATAAGAGATTTTATTTAGTTGTGATCGGACCCCTCCGTATTAGAGGGGTCCGATCATTCCATACGGGAAGCGAATCCGCAGACCTCCTTGACTTTGCTGACGTGAATTTTACTGAGAGACCGGGGTATAAACATTCACGAATGCGCTCACGATCAGCTGGTGTTGAACGACGTATGGTGTTGAGCGTGGAGGAACCCTCCTCCCATCCGTGGGATCCCTCGATGGCGTATAATCCGCATGGCGCATGACAACACTATTCAGCGCCACCCAAAAGATGGGATTAATTCAGCCCGACGGATGGCTACTATGTTTGACTATGCGTAAGTATATAAATATAAATATTCTCAAACAAACACTACTAGATGGACGCGGGCTGATCGCGTCGAAACACATCGCGATTTCTCCGAGGCCGTACAGTTTGTAAATACTACACTTGACTTGTGAACTTCCAAAAATGCATGGTGAGAGCGACGACCATGTTTGTTGAATCTGATATTTACTAGGATCTCGAGGCAAATTCTTACTCGAAAGGTGAGGTTTACTTCTAGCTTCGCGTACTGCGCGGCGAGAGTTTTTGTATGCCGGGCCGAAATGTATATCTGTTCGCGGGCGCGCCGAGCGACGTGTATTCTGGTTGACAAAATCTATAATCGCGGTTAATTTTTGACCCGTGGCGAAAACGGTTGGCACGTGTTCATACCAAAACGCGAGGGTGAATTTAATTGCTTAGTACGATTAAGTTTTTGCAGAGCCCTATTTACCAAACCAACGTTTTTATTTACTGAAACACCAGTCAGCTGTTCGTATTTGTTTTGTTAGGTATCCTAACAACATGTTAATAGAACTGATTTAGTCAGATCAAATCGAATAACATTTTGAACATTAATTAATTAATTAACTTTTTATTATAAACTGATACGGTACTAAATTTATTGTAAACTGAATAACCAAATACACTTGAAAACCACCAACTTAAAGATTGGTTTTATCATTATTTAATGTCGATTTTCCCTTGAAATGTATTTAACCATAATGAGATACACCAATAAACGACCGCGCAAGTATGTTAATTTAAGTCTAGTAGTAAGTAGTATTAAGTAAGAAACATTTATTTCAAATTCACAGTAGATATAATGTTTTATCTTGAAAAAAATTTTAGTTAGATAAGATTTTTCTTTTAATTTTTCTTCGAAATAAGAAATTATTACCCGTGGAAGATAGATACTTAAAAGAATTCAGAGTACTGAATGATTGGAACATTTTTTTTTTTTTGTTGTTATATTCCTTTAGGTTTCAAAACAATTGAAGATAAAACACTCGGGAGGAGTAGGAGAGAAGAGAGAATCATTGCAAAACGAAAAACAAACAGAACGGCATATACAAAATGCAACACGGCGACAACTAAGCACGATAGATGATAGAGGATAGATGATAACAGAAGTTCAACTTCATTGAAATGAATTGACCAAATATAGTAAAATCGTTATGCTGAACAACGAGAATAATTTACAAAGTACATGACGTACGGCGGTGTTACAAATTTGGATGATTGTTTGATCACAAGGTTGATCTGCAACTAGATGGACAAATTAAGTCCAAATGTCTCATTAAACAAGGTCCAGGATAGGGAAGAGTGAATTGAGGCAAGCGGTTCACGCTGTTGAAGCGAACTATAAGACCACGATGTTCAGTCATCGACTGAGAGAGAGCATTTACGCGACAACACAGCACAGACTCCATGATATGGACCATATGGAAGAAAGTTCCTTTAATGATCAAAGCTACTCATTTTATGTAATTCTTTTTGTCCTTACATCCTATCATCCTCGTACTTAACATGTTTTGTTTGGTCCCTGCTAGTTTTTTTTCTTTTACTTCTTACATATCTTAAATTATTTATTATCTCTACTTGTCTCCTCTTGATTTTTCTGTTTTTTAATATTTAATTTAATTTGTTACCTTACTTCCAACTTATGTTCTAGCTCATGAAACTTATGGCTACCTACCTCAGAACAGGCAGTTTGTATGTATCTAGCGAGGCAGGAAACGGCCAACATACTTGTATGTAAATTAAATGAATTATAATATTTATACTAATGAAATCAACTGACAAATCCATTACAGGATAAGGACTCGCGCCTAAGAAATTTGACTTAAAGATAATTTGTACATTCTGGAACCTGATGAAGCCGCTGATCAGCGCAAGCAATCAGAGAAAATTCCCACTGCAATTGATGTCTTAGAGATTTCGTTTCGCGCCTCACTTCACGCTTGTACGTCAAACGTCAAATATCTGTAATCTTCCGTTCATCAGGTGAGTGAAATTGAATCTCTCCAGCAGCAGTTCAAATCATTAAAAAAAAATGATGCGACCCCGGTGAACAGTGACCACCTTAAAATTGCAGAGTATAGGAATTGGAGAGTATTCTCGTCTAATTTTTAATTCATTGTTGTACTACATTGTATTCAGATATCCACCCATAAAATATTGTAGACTAGATCTGTTACACTGTAAAAAATATTTATCTACTCGAAAGATTGATTTTTTTTTCTTTACATATATTCTTTACATATTTTTAAGTATTTCATCTAACATCAATTTTTTTTTACCCTTGTATTATTTTTATTTATAAAAGAAAAAAAATGTTAGGTAAAAGGCAATCCTTGCCGTAAAACTGCCGCGCAGTTTGGCAAAAAAATTAAATGTATATTTATGTAATAAAGAAGAAATAAAAAAATTATAAATGTTTGTAATTGAATGCCCTCGTTTGCCTAAGTTTTCAGAATAAATAGTTCGAATTTCGTTTTTGTCTCTTTCGACATGTGTACATGGTACTGAGATTTATCTCATCGTGTCTCATTTTGACAGCTGCGTTTGATTCAGTACAGTGTGCAATTTAGCCACGGAGCGTTTCGCACTGGAACAACGTCAACAAGCTATTAAAACTTATCAAAATCAGTCTTCGACTCGTGCACTTCGAGAATTTTACAGTTGACATCATCATTAATCTGAGCAGGTCATTCGTCGATTTAAAACAATTATTTTTTACATAAGACAAAAAAATTCACGGAGTGGAGCCAATATTGCCTCTGTAAATGAAATGATGGATGATCAAAAGTTATCGATTCCTCGACGTTTACAACATTAAGTCCCGCACCCCTACAAGATCCAGCTAGTACAAGACCAACAACAATTGAACAATAAAAAAATGGTGTCATTGGTGAAATTGCACCAAATCAATATTTGAATATGTCCAAGAACACACAATTACTGGATTTTCACCTGCAAAGGATATCTATTATTAAACAAGTAATAGATATCTCATAGAGACGAAGCTATTTTTTTATTATATTTAATAGAAGTATGGGTAATTACAGGGCTTACGACCTGTCTATATAATTATATAAATATAACGTTCACCATTCTCACCCACTAATCAATCAGCCTATCTATCAAATTTTTGAAAGTTGCATATATGTTAATATGTGTAAACGCTTCGAGTATCACTACGCTATCGTACTGTAGTGTAATTACTCGTACTTTCATATATTTCAATTAAATATAACAAAAAAATGTTGAAATTATATTTCTTTGTTGGCATCTAATGATCTTTCAAATAAATAAAAAATCATTGATCCGTTTTAATGTTCAATCACGCTTACTGGATAACTCTGATAATACACGTTTATATCGAGGGGGTGGCGGGGTGGAAAGGGCCAGAGAGAACGGGAGGGTGCCTAGGTTTTACGCAAGATCCTAAAAAATAACTATACAAAATTTGATTTAGATTTGTCAAAGAGAACATGGCGAAGATAGCTTTTTATAATAATCAATTTGAATATTTAATCCCGATTTTTAATCAAATCCAATTGTAAAAATAATAATTCAATTAATAGCGTATATAAGACGCGTCCGTGTTAATTTATCTGTCAAAAAATACTCATAATTTTTTATGTACAGCACCAATAATAATTTCGTTATAAAATAGTGTAACTTATATAAAGTAAAAATTAAAATGACATATGTAACACGTAAACTTTATAAATAACAATAACGGCGACAGAGTCATCGCCTTCGATAGCTCAGTTGGTAGAGCGGTGGACTGTAGAGGTATCTTGAATTGTCATCCATAGGTCGCTGGTTCAAATCCGGCTCGAAGGATTCTGTTTAATTTTTTTTTGATTTTTTGAAGCAATTTTACGATTACTTTAATAATTAAAATCAAACAAAAAAATTTTTTTTTTGACGAACAAATAATATGAATGAGATATTAGAAAAAGAATTAATTTTAATATACTAATATGATTTGCATTTAACACATTGGTAATGTTACAATGGAACGACTAAAGAAATAAAATGTGTATATTAATTTGAATTCCAACCTCCGATGACGTCAACGTGAACCTACCTACAGAATTGAGTTCAGGGACCCTCTTGTCCTGGTTTCATTTTGCCCGTGAATACAAAATCTCGCCTTTGTGTATTTCCGCCGATATTGATTAATCGAAACGGAGAAAGTACCGTGCGAACGTGTATTCGTTGGCATGTTCCAATATTCTAGGAAATTCTAGTTAAGTAAAATAACGCAGCAAAAAAAAAGACAAATCCAATAACACCTTCCTTGCCAAAAACGGTATTAATAGATTTCCAATTTCCAACAACACTCTCTATGTATTTATAATATTCACATTTGAACACGCACACACTCAACAGAGGGGTCTGCGCTGTGACGTTGGTAGCTAGTACTACGGAATGACGTCACGATGACGTAAGCCGTGTTAGTCAGATAGGTACAGGGAAGACAACAAAAGCTTTCCTTCTTGTGGAAGCTGCGTAGATTTTATTTAACATTAGTCCACTAACTACGATACAGTAACTATAACTTTTTGTACACATATATTAATATAGCTTAACGATTTATTACACATTTCAGTGATTCTATTTAATATTTACACTACGTTTTACATGTATAATCTGCCTGAACCTTCGCCGAACAAAGCATTTTAACAGCCAATAGCGAGTCTCTCTAAACGTGTATAAAATATTTTTAAAATATTTGTCACAAAATTGCTAGACTCAAATATAAAACATTATAGATATAAATTATATCTTTAAATTATTTGACCTATATCATTTACATTTACTGAAGTACTAGACAAACTGATTAAAAATAATCATAATACATATATTATATTAATCCAAACCTCACGACGGTCTATATAACCTCTGTCGACAGTCGGTCTTTGGGCATGAAAACATAAATCTAATAAAAACACTACTTATTTAAATCATTTTGGGAAAGGGAATTTTAAGATTGGGTTTTTGTTTGCATTCATAGATTTTACTGTGATATGTCACTTTACATTTTTGACAAAAAATTACGTTTTCAATATTGAAAATTACGTTTTACTTAAACACTGGCCGTGGACGCGAAGCGACCACATAACTGAACAACAAGCAATTAGCAAAAGTTGATTGCTAAAAATTTATCTATTAGAAAAAGATATCGAAAGGAGGGTGACTGCAGGAAATAAAGTGAACGGCACTTTAAATGGAATTATAGTTAATGAGAACTTGTTAACTGAGGCAAGACTAGCGGTTCACAATGGAGTCCTGATACCGACGCTGATATATAGAAGTAAGGCCTGGAGCTGGCAGAAGAGATTTATGACAGTAAAAAATGAAGAAATAAGAAAATATTGTAAAGCTGGTCTTAGTATAGTGAACAAGATTAAGAAAGGATCACATAGGTGGTTTAATTATATGGAACGAATGAATGAGGAGAGAATGGTAAGAAAGATATATGACGCAAGGGTTGTTGGCAGGAGAAGTAGAGGACGTCCGCGGAAGACTTGACACAACAAGGTAAATCAGATACTGGAGGATGGCCCTGTTAGAAGCCTCAATAATCGTCGAGCTGGTATGAGAAAATGTATGAATGTGGATCAGGCGAGAATTGTATGTCGAGATAGAGGAATGTGGCACTCCATCCTCTCTGCCTACCCTAGCGGGGAAACGGCATGATGGTAAGTTAGTAGTAAGTCTTCAGGAGATTTTTTCAAAACCGAGAATTAATTTTTATTTAATTTAAAGCAATAAGCCATCCAAATTTTTCGAGATATGTAAATGCCATTTTCTGTTTTAAATATATTGAAAGCTAAAACATAATAACTTCACTTTTTAACTCCGAAGCTATGAGATACCTACTTTTTAATACAAATTAAATGAATCTAAAAAAAAATTATCGTTTCCCCGAATATGAAAAATTTCGAGTTCGTATCCCGGTAGCAACCAAATACCTTTTTATAGACATTTTTTTGTGTATGTCTTTCTAATTGACTGGTTTAATTTGTATTAAAAATATCACAGAACCTTGTTATGAAATGGCAATTTCTGAACAAAATTTAAATTTTCATTAAAAATATGTACACTATATTGTTAAAATTAGTCATTTCCCATAGTTCTTCGGAGAATATTTCTTTGTGTCACGGTTAAAACCGTTTATTAGGAATAAAACTGCTTAGTTATTTAACTCGAACAAGCATTTTATATATGTATTTTTGTGTTATTGAACCATCGTAGTTATAATACATTCTGCCTCGAGCCCACCACAAGAACAACACGAACTATTCTTTTTTGTATAATTATTCTCTTGGTTATTCAATATTTATACATTAAAATAATCAGTTATAGAAACACATAAATATAAATAGTTATAGAAACATTTATTTAATTCACGCTGACTCAAATTGATTTCATTGCGAATTTTGCTGAGGTAGTGAAGTAGATACGTTCACAAAAGGTATTTCGATCGATAATGGTTAGAACCGACTGCTGTGAAGGCAGTAAATTTGATTGATATACACTCATCATGTCGGCAACGTCCCCGATAAAATTGGAACGAATGCAAAACGGCGAATTGGACGAATTCAATTCCTCGCGACATTTTTTATTGTGAAATATAGATGTAAACTGTACCCTACCGAAAAACTTTTAAAGCTTGCGTACAAAATATGCAACTCAAGATAACAAGACTTATATTTTAGAACGAAATTAAAAGTGTTTGAATATTATTCTGATATTGCATTCATTCAATCAATTGTTCGAATAATATGGTATAACTATAGCATAATTTATATTGATTATTGACCTTTTTTTCAATGTATAATAAACTAGTTTAGAATGTGTAGATAGAGAAAACGCACTTTCAAAATTACTATAATCTTAATTATATAACTTGAGTTAAAATGTGCATAGGTAAAATAAAATAAATAGTACCCTCATGGTATATGTTGTTTATACAGTTCGCTGGAAAAGAAGAAAGGAATGAAATTTAATTTGTCCTATAGCATTGTACTTTCGTTGTTTGATTTCGTGTCCCATACAAATGTTTTAATATTGAGAGAATACTTACTGGTCAATTTAGATAATGAGATTTTCGCATAAAATATGCAAATTTACAATTTATTTTTAGTGTACACAAGCATTATGAAAGAGTCATCTACCAAAGAATGTTCAAAGTAAAAACACGAAACACTGTTACACCTGCCATCTACATACCGATGACAAAAATATTAACGAGGATAGATGGTAGTATTGTATAAGCGCTACTGCCATCTATGTTCAAATTAACAAAGTTAGAAGTTTAATGAAGAAACTCAATATTCAATTATTTTCAATTCTAAACAAGATAATATTTTTTTAAGGTAAAATGATGAGTGTTATATGTATATTATACGATATATAATATTATTTTAATCATGCAATTTTTTGACTGTTATCTGTTATTCAAGAAATTGATTTTTGACTTTATTTTTACACCGGGTGTCTTTTAGGAAGCGATTGAGATTTTTCTAAAATTTGCGTAATATTATGAATAAATAATAAACATTTTGGTGAGCGGATGTCGAGCGCACGTTGTCACGGGTTACACTTAATTCGTAGTAAAAATGAACTGTGTTTTAATGTTTTGTTTAGAGTTAACTTTTAAAAAACTTTTAACAAAATATTTACTTTTTTGATCTATTATTAAAATAAAACACAACGTTGTTTACTTCAAACTACACTTTAATAAAAAATTAAAACGTTTTCGACGCTTATTGCGTCGTCTTCAGTAATAAACTAAAACATAAAACTAAAAGATAGATTATCGATTATATGTTGAGGGTGGGAGGAGGGGGGGTGTTGGGGAGAGTGGATTTCGATGAAAAGTGAAAGTGGTTGTGGGCGGAGCTAATATGAACAGGAGAGGAGATGTAATAGGATGTGTTTGTATGTTAAGTAAATTTTTATTGTTAATTTTAATCTCTATATTTTCTAGAATGTCTAATTTTCTCTCCTTTCTGCATGTACGTAGTAAAGGTGTTTGGCGAAAAATTTTCAAGTTTAATATTAAATAAAAAAAAAACTTCTACATTATTCTCATATTTTATTTTTACAAAATGGAGTTTACATTTTATAAAGAATATCGTCTAAATGCCGTACACTTCTCTCAAGACACTGGCAAAGGGTTTGTTCAATGGCAGCAACTTCACGACGGATATTTTCTTGTGCGGCCTTGAATTGTTATAAGATTGTTGCTGTAAACTCTCTACTTAGGGTGTCCCTAGAAAAAAAGTCGCATGGTGTAAGGTTCGGTGACCGAGGTGCCCAGGGTATGTCTCCGTACTTACTGATTAATTTAATGGGAAAAAGTCCCTCAGCTTCTGTTGTTGAACCCGGGAAATAGCTGCAGTTGTGGCACCAAAATGTATGTCATATACATGCCAATACATGTCAGCAGTGACTGTTCCTCGCTGTTTAAAAAAATAAGGGTCAATTATCCCTCGGCCAGAAATTGCACAACACACTGTCGTTTTCGACAATGCAAGCGTTTTTGATGGCGTTCCCTTTGGTTGTCGGGGCACCAGTATCTCATGTTCTGTTTATTAACATAGCCATCGATATGAAAATATGCTTCGTCAGTAAACAATATGTTTCCAAGCGTTCGTGCTGTTCCAAAATGTTCCAGCATCATTCTCGCTAAGGTTTCACGTAAAGTATAATCTTTTTCGTTGAGAAACTGCACGATTTGCTGTTCGCATGGGTGAAACTGTAGTTTCTTTTTCAAAATAACGTGCACTGTTGATTTTTTTGAATTACTTTTGTATTTATATATTTTATACAACTCCATCAATGTATAATATGCCAATAACAATAGATTTTTTTTATGGGAACGGATTAAACATTTTCCCTTTATTTTTTATTAAAAAAAATCGTTTGGTATGCGTCCAAAGATCTGGAACGGATTAAGGACGTATACCGAGGTACCACTGTAGATCGTTTCTAAACAATGGATTTAATTACTTACAAGATGATAGTCGATCGGTTCGATCTCGGATCCGGGAGGCGTGCGTAGTTTAATTTAGATATGTTTTATGTTTATGTTTAAAATACACATTATGCATAACTATAATATTTTCTGTTTATCAGTGGAAGTCCACAGATGGCCACTGGACTGAACTTTCTTCGTTAAATGATTTAAACGTGAAAGCGTTGTGGTTACTTTAATTTAAATAATTGTAAGAATAAGCCTTTCCTGAATTTTAAATGAAATGTATTAATTAGCTAATTTTATACGAATATTGGAATATTGCTGTACAGCCGCGGACCGGTGATATTTTATGAAGTAAATTATTCGAGTGGAACTTTATTTTAATTCAGTTTAGTGTTGGGGAAGTGAAGGCAAATAAATCAGCGATCGTGCTGCGTGGAATATTAAAATATGATTGTAATGGCGAACACAGCGGTGTTCCAATTATTATCACGGGGAGAGGATAATCTAAGGGAGGTGTTCACTGTTCAATGTTCACTGTTCACTGTTCGGGCACGACGAGCCCTGCTTTAATCATCGCGTGCATTTATAAAATGTAATATTATTTTCTCGTCGAAATTACAAAATTCTTCACGTCGACAGTATAATTATTTATTAATTAATGACTAACACCAATTTTCCCTTCCAAGGCGTGCGGGTGGGCGCGCGCACACTATTTGGCATCATAGAGTATACAAAAAAATATAGAGCGCAGCCAATTTTTAACAAGACTTATTTTTCATGTGACGCCTTCCATCGAAGGTTGGCGACCGTGTTGATTTATCCTGTATAAGATCACCAATATTTTGGATGTTGAACCACTCTCTGAGGTTATGCCAAGATAATCTCTTACTACCTATATTACTAGCTCTCTAGCAGTCTTCTATCTTCCCTTGCAAAAATATAATATTTTTCACTGCGGAGATTGTGTCCTCGTATGCAGTTTTCCTTGATAGTTGTTATTAGTTCTCTTGACTTATTTATGCATCTTACTTAATACATCTACATTTGTAATGCGGTTCATACAGACCTTACCAGTAGCCTGATACTGGTATGGTAATGTTTTTTTTTATTTTCTCCCCCGGCGCACAAATATTATTAAAATGATTTTCATCCCCGTATCATAAGAGGCATGGTTCTCCCCCGCCTTGGACAGTTTCAGTACTTGACGACCAATCATTAAGTGTTGCTATTTATCCCAACTTACTCTGGGACCGAACCTTCGGCTGTCTTCCCTCCGAAAATACCAAAAAAAAAATCATCATTTCTTTAGTATTCGCAAGACGTGTCCAAGCCACCTCAATCAATATCATTCTATGTGTAGTAGAAGGTCTAGTAGAATACGACTCCGCACCCTCTCCTTTCCACCGTTATCTCGGTACTTCTCACTCGGTCCGATAATGTTACTCCTACTATTTTTGTGTCTCACCTCTCGCCCTCTTTTTGTAAGTAAACATGGATTCGTACGTGACAATTGTCTATGTATGCACTTGTCGATGTGTGCAGTTGTCATTTGTGCAGTTGTCTGGTCACCGTATTTTGTACACAAAGTGGAATGACGCGACTAATAAATATCTTTACCTCCGGATATTTGAGACGAGAAATGAATGTCTCATTACACACACTATTATTGTATTTATGAACTGATATAGATAATTTATATGAATAATTTTTCATGTGACGATATTTTTTACACAGTTTCCAGAACTTCATCGCTATTAAAAATAAATTATCGTACTAACTTTACATTAAAAATTCCATCTGACGTCATCTCCGGCTACCTAAAGAATACACGTTGACCAGCAGACCTGACAACGCCCACCATATTCCTTCTCCCGCTCTTCTGGGTAGGCACCGCTCCACCGCGCAGCAAGAGACAGACGCTCGCTAACCTGGACATTTTGACAGATGTTAAATATTACAACATTTTTACTATTGACCGCGATATTGAAGGGTTACCCGCTGGATGGGTGATTAATAAAACTAAATTAATATTTTTGAAAATTCCACAGCTGGTTCTGGGGCCATAAATTATTGAGCCGGCCCTGCCGAGCAGCTCGGGCCCGGCCGAGTAGATTCCGCCGAGCTTTGATAAGGTACACATAATAATATATCATGTAGTGTAATTCCTTTACAGTGTAATTATTGTAGTTATAATCTTTCCGTAACATTTACCATATCGGTATTCGAAATTAAATTGTATTCATAAAATACAAAGTATCCTCGGAATAATGTGTACACCAGGAATACAAGACATCAGAATAATATACTTAAATAAAATACTAAATAACTATTAAAGAAAAATATAAGATAAAGCTTCTGTAAAAAAAAACGTAGATCCTGCGTCGTAATTCGAGTCGCGTGTCCTGCTGATTGAATTACGACTATTTCGGTCGTAAATCGGAATAGCCGAAGAGGAGCGGGGGGGGGGTAAAAAAAGGGACGAAGTAAGGGACTTGGATATAACGGATAAGGGTCGATGATGGGCAGGGAATCCAGTCAAAGGACCAGTAATCTAGGGGAATCGGGAATCTAAAGGACTGCTCGCCTTATCTCGTGTATGACGCGCCTCGCAGTCGCAGCTGAGACGGCACGCGGTGGGCAGATTTCCGCTTCCAATCGAAGACGACGACATCACAAACTTCACCCGCGGAACACAAAACAACAATCCATATCACTGTGCAAACAATTCACAGAATATCCAAAACAATACAGTGCTGATGCACTGAACAGTTGAACAAATCCACACCACTAATGCTCTCGCGATGTTTATATCGAAGAAATGTCGTTCTAGTTGACGTCTGCTGACGTCAAGGTCACTATTCACACTGACAAGACAAACATGAGGAAAGGTTATAGGCGTGAATTAGGACGCGGAAAGGTGACAATAATATTCGCAAGACCCCCCAAAATGTGTTCTATGAATACGGAACAGTTTTATTGGCACATTTATACATGTTTTATAACGTATATTATTATGGTATATGAGTATGTACATATTAGAAACACTGCTATTAATATTCGGTAGGTATCCGGCGCTGGCGATGCATATCGTTAACGTGAGCAGACCAAATGCCGTATGATCCTGATATTATCCATATGACCGCGTGCGTAATATGGATAAAATGGGTAAGGCTTCCTTTTGGTAAGTAGGTAGCTAGTACCTACAGAATATAAAATGAAGCTGAACTCTATACTGTTCTTTACCCGCACTCGAATTAGACATCATCCGTAGAGACGGAGCATAAGGGTGATGACGATATATATAATTGAACAAATTATAGATATCTCATAAAGACGGAGCTATTTATTTATATTATATTATATTGCTTATGACGTATCATCGGCTGGCTTAAATGATCACTCTACACAATGTAACGTTCACCGTTCCACCCACAATCAACTTCCATATCTATCAAATTTTTGGAAGTTATATATGTTACCATGTAGAAACAGTTCGAGTATTTAATTACAACTTCGCTATCGCCATCTGTGGTTTGAAATATGATATTCATTTCCCTGAAACAGCATAGGTGTCACTAATGAAAAATCTTATTTTTTTATAAATACGGAAGTTATATTGTTTATCTGTATATGTGACAAATGATAAACACATTATACTAGAATATGACTGAGAAGTCAAAATAGCTTCGTCTCTATGAGATATCTATAATTTGTTTAATAACGATGCCTTTGGAGGTAAGAATCCAGTAATTGTGTGTTCTTACAAAAAATATAATTGTTTATAATACATTTAAATGTGTTTGATGATAATTTGTAGCGTGTACTCGATTCTATTGTTAAATTTGTTTTGAATTCTGTAATATTATACTTTGTTATATTAGTTGGATGGTGTCATGTATTAATGCGTTAAGCCACATTTAACACAAACAGATATTTTATGTTAAATTTTTTTTTTTAATATGAATGCGTGCTTCGTTAACCTTTCCACTCCGATGATATAAGCCACTGAGTTAAAATTGCCTCTACTTATGTGAATATCTCTCTAAATATACTAAATAAAGAGTTCTTATTTTAGGTAACCTCCGTAATGTATTTATGTATTGGATAAAATAATTACAATATGTAAGTATAGTATTTATCATACGCATTCATAAAAAATGTTTTCTCGAAGAACCCGACGTGAATTTGTTATTACGTGTGTGAGTACGTGCGGAGTGTCGCGGACGGGGCAGTGCGCGGGGCGCGGTGTGCCGGATGCCGATCGTCACTTAGTGGCAGAGCGTGCCTCGTGCTGTCGTTCGTGACGATTAATGTTTTTTCTCATTTTTAGCACTTTTATACAATAATTGATATAAATATTCATTTATGTATATGTCAACTACGATTTTAATAATAATAATAATAATGTGTTCATTCCAGCGTGATCAGGTTTTTTTTTAACCCGAATCGCCATAGAGATAATACATATTATGTTATATATTAAAGTTATGAAATAAATATAAAATAAAAATAAAAAAAAAAGGAAAAGAAAAAGAACCAAGGAAAATATTAATAAATAAATAAAAAGTTAATAAAAAGTAAAAAGTTCACACATATATACACACAAAATATAAATATTACTTTTATAACTACTTCATTCTGTAGGCGTTGCCATTCTCTGATCAGGGAACCAGCTTTCCATGAGAGCGCCGCTTGCACCAGAGAGTTGGTGCTGAGCTTCAGCTGCATCTTTACGCCCGCAACTTGATGTCTCAGAAGCGGAACGAATCGATGTATACGGCCTTCGGTAAACATTGTAGATGCGCTGCAATAACGCGCCAATCCAAACAGTATTCTGTATGAGTTGTTGTACTGAATTCGGAGACGGTTATAGGTCACTTGCTCTTTACTACATCGGTAGAAGCGCTATGACAGCATATTTGCACGAACGCTCAACTGTCTCCTCTGCCGTTCTCTTCCACATCTTCATTGAATATACGGCCAAGGTATTTGACATTATTTTTGTCCCGTTCAGCCACACGGGAGGGATATTATCTGGCCCTTTTCCATATTTGAACGCCACTATGACCAATTTGCTGGCATTGTATGAAATATTGTGTTCACTGGTGTATGTTTCACATATCTGTAAAAAGCTTTCTTAGCCCTTTTATAAATGGCGCTAGTATAACCATATCATTGGCATAATTAATGTGGTTCAAATTCGTCTCGCCCATGTAGCAACCAATTTTTGCATTAGATAGTCGTTCGCTCAATTCGTCCATGTACATATTGAAGAAGATTGGTGACATGCACCCGCCCTGCCTCACCCCAGTGCGCAGGTAAAATGGTTCGGAGTCGGCGCCTTCCCACCGCACTGAGTTCTCTCACTGCCCGTGCCACCTGTCAAGTATATCTACAACTGGTTGGGAAACGTTTTGCACGCGCAGTTTCGTCCATAATTTGTCGTATCTGACACGCTCAAAGGCTTTGCTCAAATCTAGAAAGCACCGGTATATCGTGGTTTTTCGACATTTAAAATAGTCCACAATTTGCTTTACGACAAAAATCGCATTGTCAGTAGACAGATTCTTTGTGAATCCCATTTGGTTGTCTCTAGTGTTTATGTTTATTGAAATCTGGTCCATAATGATTCTTTCAAAAAGTCTTGCCATTATAGTGGCTAGCGATATCGGCCTATAGTTTTTGGGAGACGATATATCCAGTTGTTTCGACTTTAATATAGGTACAATAATAGTTTTCGTCATAGATGCTTGATCATGTTACTGAACAGTGTCGCCAGGAGCGTGGTTAGATACTCTCCTGCATTTCTTACATGCTCAATGCTGAAAGAATCATGTCAAGGTTTTTGTAGCTTTGATTGCACGAGTAATCATTTCACTTTTGACTATGAGGATGGCGTCTTCGGTTCGTCGTTCAGCTGCGTGGATAGGGGAATCCTGACGATTGTCGTCGGAAAATCCTGATCTGAATATTTGTGAAATTTCATGTATGTCCGATGTTCCGCATAGCTACGCGGCCGCGGAGCGCGCTAACCGCGGCTCAAGAAAAGCGCCGGGCGAAAAGTCTATCTTGACCAATTCACGGCAATATTTCGCCCGGCACCCCGCGCCACTGGGATCCCGCCGCCGCTGCACGTAGCGGGCCGCCGAGGAGAGGGGGAAGCCGGGCCGCGAACGAGGGCATGCCCTGGCGCCGTCCGAAATTTGTTATTTATGTTTTTGTGAAATAACTGACTTTAGAAATTTTTTTTTTATTTTTTTTATTTAATTTAGCGAAAAAAATACATGGGCAAAATAAATTCAATTTTTAAAATACATGGTTACAAACATACATAAGGTTATACACATACATGGTGTTTCTTTCGCTTACCTCTCCAAAAAAGAGACCAGCTCTTGTGCTTGGAGAGGGAGTTACTCTTCAGTAATTTTATATAATACCTTACATATTTTCTTCATTGTCCATTTGTGTGCTTTTGAAGAATTCTGTAATATTGAAGTATTCATTTAGTTTCTTTTTAAACTCTTTTATATCCTTTATTTCTTTTATTTATGTAGGGAGGCTATTGAAATTTTTTATCCCTAAATAAATATATAGAATTTTGCTGATAGTGTTTGGTGTTACATTTAGGGATTTTAAAGTTATTTTTAAACCTTAATGATGTGCTTGTTTCAAATTTTCTAGTGTTATTTTCTTTAATTAATTGATTAATAGAGGTTTTTTTGTATATGTTTTTAATTTTGGGGACTGGGAATTTTGCAAAAAGTGTTTGTGTTGAAAAAGTTGATCTTTTTTTTAATATCACTTTAATAATTGTTCTCTGTATTATTTTTACTGAGTTAATTATATTATTGTATGCTCCTCCCCACCCGATTATTCCATACTGAAGTAGTGAGTGAACAATAGCAAAATATACCTTTTTTAAAATTATTTATACTTAGAATGTTCCTTAATCTTATGAATATATAGATTCTTATTCTTTTAACTAATTCGTTAATGTGACTGTGCCATTTTAAATTTTGATCTACAATAACACCAAGATATTTGATTTCTTTTTTTGGGCTTAAATTTGTACAAGAGTCGTTACAGGTAATTTTGTTACAGTTTTCGTTATGGATAGTAATTTTTATATGGGCGGTGTTTTAAGACTTTATATTGAAAAGGGAATATAATAGGTTTTTTCAGAGTTTAAAGAAAGTAAATTACTATCGAACCAGGATTTAAGTGTGTTCATGACGTTATTTTCATGCTCGTTTGTAGTGTTCCAGTCTTGTCCGTCAACAATGATAGCAGTGTCGTCGGCGTATGATATAATTTTTCCGTTTAATTTTAGTTTGAAAATGTCATTGACATAAATTATAAAAAGAAGCGGTCCCAAAACTGTCCCTTGTGGTATACCAAATTCACTGATTAGGGGTTGGCTTAGGGTTTCGTTAATTTTTGCGTTTTGCGGTCTTTCGTGGAGATAGCTTTGAATCCAGCTTAGCGCTTTGTCGTCTATACCGACAGATTTTAATTTTAATATTAGTTTGCTGTGAAAGATACTGTCGAAGGCTTTTCTCAAATCCACAAAAATTCCAATACATTTTAGAGATTTGTCTAGAGATTCTTGAATGATATTAGATAGTTTACCTATTGCGTCTTGTGTACTTTTATTTTCCATGAACCCAAACTGGTTTTCATCAATTACTTTATTTATTTTAATAAATTGAGACAATCTTTTTTTAACAATTTTTTCTAGGATTTTTCCAAAGTTTGACAGAAGAGAGTAATTGGTGATTTCCTCGGGGGTTATTTGATTTATATATGGGGGAAATGATGGCTTGTTTGTAGCATGTTGGGAATACACCTGTTTTTAAACTTAAGTTTATTACATGCATTAGGGGTTTGGATATTTGTTTTTTTATAAATTTTAATGTATTAACAGTATATCCATCATAACCTGGTGCTATTCCTCCCTTCATACATGCTATGATATGTTCAATTTCGTTAACTGTTGTGGGTTGAAAAATGTTTATTTTATTTCCTGTATATACTGCATTAGAAGTAGCAACGTTAGTATTCCATTTTTTTGTGATTTTACTCGCCAAGTTTTTACCGACGTTGGCAAAGAAATTATTAAAAATGTTTTCTGTTTCCTGGGGCTTTTCTGAGCAACTTGTTTTTGACTCGTCATGTATAATAAAATTTATTTTTCCTTTTTTGTCTTGTTTATTTTCCATGATTTCATTAATGATATTCCAAACTCTATTACTATCATTTTCTGCAGATTCTAGAATTTTTTTGTAGTATTTTTCTTTAGTATTTGATATTAAAAATGAAAGTTTTTTCTTGTATACTTTTAAATATCTATTTAGTTGCTCGTTATTTGGTAGCTTTTTTTTTTTTTTTTTATTAAGAATTCTTTACGTCTAATTGATTCGATTAGACCATGAGTAATCCAGGGTTTTATCGGTTTGTATTTAGACGATTTGCATTTAGGTAAGATATATTTAGCGGCATTTATATTTTTAGATAGTGTGTCTTCAAATATGTTGCAACATTCGTTGACGTTATTGCATTGGTATAATTTAGTCCATTTTTCAGAATTTAATTTGTTTATGAGTGTGTCATTTAATTTTATCGCATGTATATTTTTGGTTTGCAATTTTTTTCCCGTCTCATGAGGATTAATATTTTTGTTGTATTTGTAAGTAAATATAGTCGCGTAGTGGTCAGTGACTTCTGTATGAATGATACCAGAAATAACATTATTTATGTCTGAAATGTTACAATGCATGTGGTCAATGCAAGAAGGTAGTTGATTTTTTACATTTCTAGTGTATCCATTTATACATTTATTGTATATAATGTGAATAATGTAATAAAGAGAGTTCATGGAGGGCGATCGCCCGGAGATAATATTATGCACCTTAAAAATCGTATAGACTGTTAAAATGGATTTTTAAAGTTTAAGGTGCATTAATAAATTCCCCGGGCCATCGCCCGCAGTAAAAACTACCAGGCATCGCGAGGTAGGTTAATGTTTATAATAAAAAATACTCGCGATGTCTGGGAAATGTCCGATTAAATTAGGAATAAAAGAAATTGCGGACAAAACTGAGTTCTGCCGCCCCGTACGGGACGGCGGAAAAAATGGCAAAAGGTGTCGGTGCGGGACCGAATCGGGGTGGCGCGGGGAATGTCTTCACCCCCTGATTGGTCCCAGCATCCTGAGGGAGCCATAAGCTCCCAGGAGATGAGTCTCCGAGATAAATAAACGGTCCAGCGGTTGCAAAATCACTTGCCTCGCTTTCGCCTGCACCGCTGGACTTCTCTGAAGAAAAAGTGTTTTTTATTCATCTCTACTTTCGACCCTGCTTTCACCTGGACTTTCTTCCCCTTGGATTCGACCTTTGGCTTTCTCACTTGGACTGATCCTGGAAGATATTTACGACTCTGCGACTGCACTGGACACGATTTTGGACCCCCTTGGACCACTGCACACAGCTGCAGAATATCGGCGTTCGAGCGACAGAGTGGACCGCACTGAACCACCCCCTTCGTGATTGATACAGTCTTGTTCCTGTACTGAACATCCGATATTCCATTAATATGACTAGTTGCCTGATGTTTTGGATTAGTTGTTCTTGTCGTACTGTTACAGAACTTTTTAAAGTCTATGCTTTGAAATTGTGAGGCAATTTTATCCATTCGTAGCTGGTCGGCATTTTGTCGACAGAGTTTCAGTCTCATTTTAAATATCGCTCTAAGATTCCTTCTTTCTTCGGCGATAGGACTGTTACGGGGTTTTCCACTCCGAATCCTCTCCTTAATGATTGATACAAGTAATAAATGTAAAAAAAAATCATATTTATCCGACTTAAAAATCGCAAAAGTTTACATGTTGTGACCTCGTATTTTATACGTCCTCCGACTCGTTCAGTGTAAAGCATGAAGTGCGGTGTTCTGATGCACAGAATTAACCATGTCGTCTCGCATTCACATTAGCTATCATTCTCAGGGAAAAAAAAAATAAAATGACTTTTAAATTTACAATATTATAATTTAACGACAGTTGAGCATGTTCAGACATGAAAACGTATGATAAAATATAATAAAAAACATATCACTTAAATGTGATTACACATGAAGATTTTTGACAAATTTTTCTTCAACAAAATAATATTTTTTTTATCAAATCGCCAATACATTACAATTAGCAAATTAGCATTTAGATTCAATGTGAGAATAAGCCTTATGAAACTCTAGATCTTCAAAATTTCACATGAAAAGTTACTTTACAACAATTTAAAACACTAGAATCTTCGCTCACCAGGATCCATCCACCGTTTTCGTCTAGTTTTGATGTTCCGAGGCACCCGTAGAATATTGTATCTCTTCCCGTGGCAAAACGTCAGGAAGGCTGGGTCATCTGCTTCCTTTTGAAGTCGCGCAGAACCCTTGCGCCCTCTTTCGTTGTAAAAAAGTTAAGTTGGAGAGTAAAAAGAGCAGAGGGGACCTAATCGTGTCCCCGCCCTGCTCACTTCGTGAGAAATCCTTCACGAGGTAATAGTATAGTCTTATACATCATACCTTCTGCTGTCAAGTAAGGAATGGATGCTTTACATCTTGCAAATATACAAGTGAAATAGTAAAACTCTCAACTAACACGCTGCAGGATAACACAGATGCCCAATATTCCTTGTATAAATATAAAATCACATCTTCTTGATGTGATTTTGATGTGTATGACAAGCAGCTGCTTTCGCACTCGAAAAACCGAAAAGTACCATAGAGAAATTTCTTTAATGTCAACTATAATAACATCTCGTGATAGGTTGGTACCAGTTATAATGTTCACTGAGTTTACAGCACCGGAGTAAGGGAATGGTTAAGCAGGGCTACACAACCGAGAGAATTGATTAATTAGTGATATGATACAAGATGACATGTACTGGACAACATTTTTTTTTTTTTTCAACAACAATAAGTGTTTTAAACTATTTCTGGCAGAAAAGCAACTACGATGAATTTAAATTGATTTTATACATTTAATGTTTTTTTTTTTTAGTAAAATGTTTATTTTAATTCAACTTGAAATAATACTGTTGGCATTCTGATTTGGCTCGGTCTTGCGGCAACGATCCACCCCTGGCTATAATCACTTAAAATTTTTACCCCTATCATAACATGGCAAGACCACTAGACCTACACCAACAAATTAGTCAAGTGGTTATCATGTCCATTGTTGACTTATGGAGTTTTAATGGCAACACTGCATTTCCTGTCGGCTGATGTGATTCATTAATACCGACTTATATTAATCCTCCGGAAGCTTCCGTCGTGACCTATACAGGGTGGCCCTAAAAAAGTGAGAACATCTCGTAACACATGAGTTATTTCAAAACATATTATAATTAATTAATTATAACTCTTAATGTAATTTTTTTTGCACAATATTTAGCTAATCAGAAATCATCAAAACACCCCCATATTGGATAATCTACTGGGTTTAAATCTGGGCTGTTCGCTGGCCACATGGCTGGCTCGATGAAATTAACATTCTCACGACGAAGAAAGTCGATTGTATTTCTGGCTGTGTGAGATGGAGCTCCGTCCTGCTGTAACGTCTAGTTATCCGTCTTACCAGTCTTCCGCACTGATTTTTGTCATTCTGGGCAACAATTTGAAAACACCAAATATAAATAATGGGAAAATTAATAATCAAAGATGGCGACCGGAAATTGTCGATTTAAAGCGTAATATAGGTAAATAGGTAAGTAAATAAATTAGTAAACTATTTAAGTTGATATAGTTAAACTAATTTTGATGTAATTATATCACTTTTTCACTATTTTTGGGCCACACTGTATATATAGAGTAATAATCACAACATGTTTGTACTTCGGGTATTGGTAATGAGTGAACGTAGGCGTAGCTGGGATAAATACATATATAATTAAGGCTATAATAATATTTACAACAATGTACATAATCATCCTCTATTTACCGCAGCCAAAATATTTTGAAAGTCCAAAGTATAATATGAACAGTTTAATTTAACTATTCATAAAAGATTTTAGAAAATATAGCGAACAACGATTCATACATAAAAGAGCTATGTTTTTAAATCTGGCGAACAAAATTTTCCTTTTAAAATGGGGAAAAATATGTATAAGATATATGGATAAGAGCGATATCGGTTTTACAGTGACCTGATAACTACACACGGGTCAACTGCACACAAGACAGATGCAAACGTAAACAACTAAAATAGTAACTAATTTAATTTAAAATTAAATTGGGTGAGATGAATGACCATGAGGGTGCAATCCTTCAACCTACACAACAATGTCCTTACATTAATTTCATGTTCTTCGAACGTTCTCTCTGATACGATAATATCGTCCAAAAACACTACCGTCCCTTTTAACCTTTGCAACGCGATGCTACATTGCAAATATGCCTGGACTTGAAGCTATTCCATAAACTAATCTGTTGTAATGAAACAATCCCAGCGAAGTCGAAATTAATGTAAACTTTTTACTACTTTCTTCCAATTCTAATTGAGAATAAGCACTTTTCAGATCTATTCTACTAAAATAACAACCGTCGCTTATTTCAGCCAAAATCTCTTCAAATCTATGTAGTGGGTACCTATCAATGATTAAATATGGATTTATAGTAGATTTATAATCCCCACAGATTCTTAAATCTCCAGATTTCTTTACGATAGGAACAATTAGCGAAGCTATTTTACTAGCTGAAACTGGTGACAATAAATACCCTGTCTTCAACATTTTTTTTTATTTCCGCTTCTACTTTACCTATTAAGGCAAATGGTACTGATCTAACACCACACAATTTTGGAACAAAATTCTGATTTACGATTAACTTACTTTGCATTTATTAAACACTCCAATCTTATCAGAAAATATTATTATTTATTTTGTAGCTCATCCATTTTTTCTTTTTCGACATTTAAAGCGTTAATACCGCTAAAACCAATTTTAAAAGTACTCATGAAACTTCTCCCCAGAATAGGTACCATTCCATTCCTGATAATATATATAATATATAAAATACTAAATTAATGTATTAATTATAAATATATACACATAAAATCAATTTTGTCGAAAAATATTGTTTTTTAGCGTCACCGGGATTCGAACCTGGATCTTCATTTCCAATCCGGGGAAGTGCACTACCTTTGTGCTATAACGCCAGTATTTTTCTTGACAAATTTTCGAACCTATATGTTACATTTTTTCAAATTAATACACCTGTCGTTCCATTATTTGAAAGCCATCTACATTATTTTTACAGAATCTCAAATACCTTTGAGTAAACCGACTGCAGACGCCAGAATTATCAATTAATTTTTATTAAATTTTGGACACGTTGATACAACATATATTATTAAGGAAAGCACATTCTTATTGTGAAGTTGTATATAATTACAACTTCACAATAAGAATGTGTTTTCCTTAATTTTATAATATATTATCATAATATATTATCATAATGATTATGATGATAATAATAATAAGTTTGTCTTTGATCTTTCACCATGAAATTTCACTGAAACTTCCAATATTCTAAGTATCTCTAATGGTTTGTTGTCATACGAGACTAACTCAATATCAATAATATATATAGTAACTGCGAATGTTTCAAATCCTTTTTGTAAACTCTAAATGGAATTACGTTAATTCCTGCTCCTGAATCTAGCATGCAATTTAAATTCACGTTTTCAACCTGAACTTGTAACATCACTGGTTTCGTGACACTATTTACCTACGACTCGTTACGTATTTGTAACATCTTCACCGATTCTTTTCTACATGTTTTGTGAATAAGTGACCTATTTTTTTTACATTTAAAACATATTGAATTTTTAAATTTTTTTGTGATCTAACGAACCACACGCAAAACATTTCGAATTATTTGATTTGCTACCTACTTGTATTGATTTCCCTTGCGAATTTTTAAAACTCCCGCGTGAGACCACACTATTTGAGATCAAATATGTTACAAAGTATACTTTGTAACATTAACCGCAAAAACCTCTTTTTTCAACGACAGTAATTGTGAATTTTCCTCTATATTACATGCGATTTGAACAAGATAACTCTATGTTTTATCACTCGATTTTAAATATAACCTGTTTAATACTTTTGTTGCGTAGGTACTGAACATTAAAAATAACCTACAACAATATGAATGATGATGATGATACAGCTAGGATACCAAAATTACCTTATTTATAAGTCGTAAATGTGTATGTCTGGTAAATGAATTGAGTGTACACTGTGTACTTATTATAAGGCTAACGACATATTTGTCGATTTGATTGCACTTTAGAAACCCAGATGTCGGGGTATTATTACAAATCTATCCGACCGCTCGCTCACCTTGCGGTTGGGTGCGACCTACCTAAATATTTTATTGTAAACCCCAACTCAAAGGTCAACCGATAGCCGCTTGACCGTGTTCAGTGGGCTCGGTAGGACGGCGAATTATACTTCTCGCACAACGTCGTATTTAACCCTAGATTAATATCATATTATAGTGGTATTATATATATACTTTATCTTCTTTAGGGATATTTCTTCATAACACAGTGGAACCCCGTTATTCATACACAATTCGTATCAGGGGATTGTGCAAATTGAGATTTGTACAAATGTCGATAATATTTTCCTAAAATATGTAATGTTAGTTAAAAATACGATGTGGTTGCTATCGGTACATAAAATATAGATGTCTGGGTATAAATATATTTAGTATTCGGGGATAAATAAGAAACATATTAGAATTAGTTTGGATACATGTTTAATATTTAAAAAAAAAACATTTTTTAATTAAAAAATAATAATGAAAATTCGTTTAAAAACAATTTATTACTTAGTACAAATTTTTTCATTGCAGATGGAAAAAATCCTTGGTAAATCAAAAGAGGCAGCGTGACTGAGCTATGAAGTGTTGCGTCAACAGTCAGGGAGAGCACTGCTAGGGTGGGGGAGGTGTCAGAATTGGCAAGTGGGCGGAGCAAATGCTTTTGTTTGAAAAACACGTAAAATTTTGTAAATATATTGTATATACATAACATAATTGATAATAATTTATTTTTTTACATAAAATTACCCAACTCAATAGAGAAATTAATTCTCGTGTTTGGATTGAGGAGTATTTAGGTTTTAAAATAATGTAAAGATAGGTAAAGAAGTAAGGTATAAATACAGAATTAAATTATTAAATATATAAACATAAAACATAATCAAATTAGAACTTGTAATTGTTATCGGAGTTTTCTAATATTTGTTTGATTTGCGATTTGAAGGCTTTATAATTTTTTTCTGTTTTGATTTTATATGGGAGGGCATTAAACAATTTCATACTTTGATAGACATAATGGTGTTGAGAAGCGGTAGTTTTAAATTTAGGGATTTCTAAGTATACTTATTTTTGTGAAAATTGTTGAATTGAAATGGTCTTTGTGAATTTGTTTTTTTTTTTTAAGATTAAAGATAAACTGTGAACCTTTACAGAGTTAAATAGTTGTGAAGTTGGAAATATTGACGGTTTTCGAAGGATGACTTTCAAAACCAGCCTCTGAACCTTTTCTACAGGTAAGAGGTTAGTCTTGAAAGTTCCCCCCTAATAAAGTAACCTTTAACACTAGATTAATATCTAGTGTTAAAGGTTACTTTATTTAAACACTTTCCAATAGAATTCATTTTTTTATTTAAGAACTTCACAAACGTAGTAATGTATCTATCGGTCCTTTCTGCCTGTTATTCACTAAATTATTTGTCTGCAAATAAGTATAAACAATATTTGTTTCAAAGGGACATTTAGGGGGTAAAATTTAATACATTCATTGACGTGAAGGGCTAATGTAAACATTTGACTTTTGCTCTTCATCCGGAGGGTTCCATCATTATGGCCGATGTCCATGAATGAGATTTTTAAGAAACAATCTCTAAGATACAGTTTTTCATTACCACGTTAGACTTAGACTTACATTAGACTTGTGGTGGCCCTGCTCGTGCTTCACAAATCTGCATAAATAAAGACTCAATAGTAGAGCGTGCAGTACATACAAGCAAAAAAACTGTGCATAACTAAAAATTTTGGGAAACAAATATGAATTTAAAAGTTGGATTAACATTAACAAAAACATTATTTTGCAATTAGTGGCATCGTGTACCAGTAGAGACTTTAATTGTTTAGTTCTAAAAACTCACCGCTGTACTCATGGCGCTTTTTTTTATTCGCCGCATCGTGCAATTTATATTACTCAGTTCTGTCTTTAAACTAGTGAATTACTCAAGTCATATAAATGGCTATTTTGAAGTGTCTACTTCCTCTTTTACTTATTCACGAATTTTACTATCTTACTGTTTTTAACGTGTTGATTTCATGATTGTTCTTTAAATTTGGTGCATGGATTGGTTTTTGATTTGAGAAAAACAAAAAGCAATTGGCAGAACTATTTCCTACGTTAACCTTTAATAAAAATAATTATTTCCTTTAGTTATTACGTGAAGAATTTTCAAATAATAAATTAATCATGTTCAGCCACAGAAAGTGTTCTTAAAAACGTTCATACATTTTTTATATGGGTAAGAAAGTATTATTTTACATTAAAACTTAAATTTTAAAAACACTATGAATAGTACTCTAAAATTATAAATAAATACATGATAGGGTCGTATAAATGACGGATTTATTTTGTACAAATACGTTAGTCAAACGAAAGTACATATACTGTATATGATTGTACAATATCATTGATAACAGCATAACCTAAATCTATGCCTACTGCACGCCACTGCTCAATAGCCACACAGTCTGCCATATTGCAGGCAACAATACACCACGATCGAACCAGTCTGAGTAACCTCAGCCAGCTCCTTGGACACATCTACTCGCACACGCCTCGACACCGCCTTCAGTGAACATCGTTTCTCTTGAACTTGGTACAATGTAACAAATAGTTTCAATTTTTTGGTATTTCATTAAAAATCTTCATCGGTTTCTGAGATTTAGCCTTCTTCATGAATGGCAGTCTCAGTCTACCTTTTCCTCATGTTGATTTGCATTAAACTCTTTTTTAAATTTTTTTATTTATTTGACATTTTTTACAATTTTTTATAGCATGAATAAAGTATTTTACATATATTTTAAATTACATGGTTTTTTTCTCGCTTACCTCTCCAAAAAAGAGACCAGCTCTTGTGCTTGGAGAGGGAGTTACACTACAATAATTTTATATAATATTTTACATATTCTATTCGTTGTCCATTTGTGTACCTCTGAAGTGTTCTGTAATATTGTTTATTGTCCAATTATGTGTTTTAAAGTGTTCAATTAGTTTATTTTTAAACTCCTTTATTTCTTTAATTTGTGTAGGGAGGCTACTGAAATTTTTTATCCCTAAATATATAGAATTTTGCTGATAGTGTTTGGTGTTACATTTAGGAATTTTAAAGTTATTTTTAAACCTTAATGATGTGCTTATTTCAAATTTGACAGTGTTATTTTCTTTAATTAGTTGATTAATTGAGATTTTTCGTGAATTTTTTCTATTTTGGGAACTGGGAATTTAAAAAAAGTTGATCTTTTTTTTTAATATTACTTTAATGATTGTTCTCTGTATTATTTTTACTGAGTTAATTATATTACTGTATGCTCCTCCCCACCCAATTATTCCATACTGGAGTAGTGAGTGAACAATAGCAAAATATACCTTTTTAAAATTATTTATACTCAAAATGTTCCGTAATCTTATGAATATATAAATACATTTTCTTATTCTTTTCACCAATTCGATAATGTGACTGTGCCATTTTAAATATTGATCAATAATTACACCGAGATATTTGATTTCTTTTTTTGGGCTTAAGTTTGTACTTGAGTCGTTACAGGTAATTTTGTTACAGTAGTAATTTTTATATGGGGCGGTGTTTAAAGACTTTTGGTTGAAAGGGGAATGTAATAGGTTTAAAGAAAGTAAATTATTATAGAACCAGGAGTGAATTATTGAGTGTGTTCATGACTTTATTTGCATGTTCGTTTGTAGTGTTCCAGTCTTGTCCGTCAACAATGACAGCAGTGACATCAGCGTATGATATAATTTTTCCGGTCAATTTTAGTTTGAAAATGTCATTGACATAAATTATAAAAAGAAGTGGGCCCAAAACTGTCCCTTGTGGTATACCAAATTCACTGATTAGGGGTTGGCTTAGAGTTTCGTTAATTTTTACGTTTTGCGGTCTTTCGTGAAGATAGCTTTGAATCCAGCTTAGTGCTTTGTCGTCTGTACCGACGGATTTTAATTTTAATATTAGTTTGTTGTGGGAGATACTGTCGAAGGCCTTTCTCAAATCCACGAAAATTCCAATACATTTTAGAGATTTGTCTAGAGTTTCTTGGATGATGTTAGATAGTCTACCTATTGCGTCTTGTGTACTTTTGTTTTCCATGAACCCAAACTGGTTTTCATCAATTACTTTGTTTATTTTAATAAATTGAGTCTTACTATGTAACATACCGCGATGCATAGCATTAGCTGCATTGGCGTAGTTACGCCATTGGTATTAAAATGTATCTCAACTAAATCTATGAGATTATCTCATCATGTCTCCTTCTGTGGACGCGGGCCTTTAGTTGGGACTGAACGTAAACAATACTTCACCTGATTGGTTAATCTAAATAATGAAATATTCCGTGTTTAGGAATGATAAGGAAATTAATCTAAGTATTAAGAAAGTAGCGGGTATTTGTACTCTATATCTATACAATATTAGATGTGTAATTATTGTATAGATATAGTGTACAAATTGTGACGTACTTCGTAATTGGGGCAACAGCGAGACACTGACGCACTACAGAGTAGGGGCCTAATTTTGTGAAATTGTGTATACATAATAGTTTACAAATTATTGCGAAAGCATGTTTAATACGTATTTTATATGATCATTAATGCGTGCCCGTTAACAGAGAAAGCGGGTTGGTCGCCTCGCGGGGGACTCGAGATTTATGGCGAGTGAAGTAAATTGAAGTATTGTGTAAATAAAATAAAATAATTGTCCGATCGCTCTGAAGAAGCGGCATACGCTTTACACCAACAACGTTATTGAATTAAAAGCACGCGTACTGTGTTGCTATGTGTTCACATTATTTTTTTTTTATGAAATGAAAGCATTGACAAGGCGATTTGAAGCGCTTGAGGTGTGGATCTACAGAAGAATGCTCAAAATAAGTTACGAATAAAGAAATGAAATATTAAGAACACAATCACACAGTTCCGTGCTATTTTAATACAAATTAAATTAGTCAACTAGGAAGATCCATCTATCGACAAAATATTTAGTTGATACCGGGAAAGATTGATGAAAGTCGGGCCTCTGGAAGAAGGAGAATATCATGGCTGGAAGAACCTGAGACAATGGTTTGGTCAGTCTACTTCACGTTACCTTGTTGCATTTGATTTGCTTCCGAATCTGATCTGTGCCCTTAATTCGTACCAAGTACAGCGTGGAACCGATCCTCTTTACAATTTCTCCCGATACCCAAGAAACTTTACTCACTACTCTATAATCCTTTACCAGACCCAACTGACCGATTTTAAGATCTAATCTCCTTCTTCCCCTATAATAATTTTTTTGTTTCTTTTGTGTAAACTTTAAATTTTTCACAATACTATCTCCCAACTTCCGAGCACTTGGAGATATTTCCTTAGGTATAAAATAATCGAATTTCGGTCGAAGCCTTCTACCAAACAAAAGCATAGTTGGTTCTATACCCGAAGAAGAGTGTGGAGCATTCCAGTAATCTAATCTTATACCCGACAGGAAATCTACCGTTTACTAAAATTTTCTTTAAAAAATGTTTGCATGTTTTCACCGAATTCTCAGTCTGTCCATTTGGCATTGTTAAATGTCCCGTTCTTTGCAAAAATAAAATAAACCTTTCAAAGCCTTTATCATACAACCCGCACTGACATTCTTTACTTCTTATTGCTCCTGAATCTAGCATGCAATTTAAATTCACGTTTTCAACCTGAACTTGTAACATCACTGGTTTCGTGACACTATTTACCTACGACTCGTTACGTATTTGTAACATATTCACCGATTCTTTTCTACATATTTTGTGAATAAGTGACCTATTTTTTTATATTTAAAACATATTGAATTTTTAAATTTACAACTGTCTTTCCTGTGATCTAATGAACTACACCCAAAATTTTTCGAATTATTTGATTTGCTACCTACTTGTTTTGAGTTATATACTACACTCGCCTTATACTTTGTAACATCAACCGCAAAAATATCTTAATTCAAAGACTGTAATTTGTGAATTTGCCTCAATATTTCGTGCGATTTGAACAAAACAACTCAATGTTTCATTCTAAATACAACCTTTCTTTAATTTTAACATCTCTTATCCCAGTGACAAACAAATTCTTAATGTTGTCTTTCAGTCTTTTACCAAAGCACAAATATGCCACAATGTCTGTAGTAAATACTACTTAACACAAAATCCCGAATTGATTCGTGTTCCAACTGTTTTATTTCAAAAAAATTTCCCTTTGTAAAAATACTAATTTTACGTCATTAATCTTTTTAGGTACACAGAAATCTTGGAACAATATGATCGTTTTTTCGGACAAAGTGGTTAGAATAATTTTTTTTTCTAAGATTCTGTTCCCTCATCAGCTAAGAAAAACCACTTAAAGACCGGCCAATCGTCGATCTCGTGACAAAAACATAGAATTTTCTTTTCTATTGCCCCACAGACAGTACCCACAGGTGAAAGACTCAACAAATACTTCACTTAGCTCCTGTCGTCAGGATTCCCTCAGCCTCGGCTCCTGGAAGTCATCTCCGCGCCTTTCCTGGTCCACTGCTCTGGTAGAACCTTGCGCCTTCCGTCCGAATGCACGCCTTGAGCCTTCTTGCCTCCGGTCCTCATCACCCAGAAGATCTTCCAAAAAACCTCGGCTCCTGGAAGTCAGCCGACGATCACTGCTCCAAGAAAAACGATCCCGATCTTCTTTGATCTTCTGTCGATCCATCGCTTGTCTCCAATTTGTTTCCTTGCGAAACAATTTTAATCCAGTAGCCGATAAAACCCATAACAGACGCCAGAATTAACAATTAATTTGAATTAAATTTTGGACACATTGATCCAACTTACACATTCTTATTATGAAGTTGTAATTATTGTAATAATAATAAGTATTGTATATTGTATATGGGTTCGAAAATTTGTCATCAAAAGTACTGTCGCTGTAGCATAATTTTTAATGCACCTTCCCCGGATTGGAAAAGAGATCCAGGTTCGAATTCTGGTAGCGCAACAACAATATTTTTCGGCAAAATTGATTTTATATGTAATAACTTTACGAATTCTTAGCATAAGAAAAAATGTAATGTTAGTGTACCCGATTAAAATAATGATCACCCTGGTTTGTTAATTTCACGCGTAGTTCGAAACACTTAGTACTGATTGCGATATTTACCGCTAGGATCGCGTCCATCGATTCGAGTGACGGGCCGGCGCTAGCAGGTACGTACACTACCATTCGCGCTTTGAGTTAGGAGGGTTCGCCCTGCGGGCGGCTGTTGGCCGTTCCCGCCGTGTTATGGAATTCATATTTAAAGATGCGCTGAAGATGGAGCCTATACAGGATCCAGGTGCAGATCCAACGCCAGAGAGGCGTTTGGACGTTGCGCCAAGAATAATAATTGAAAGGAAATAATGAAATTTCTCTTCTTTCTTATTCTTTATTTTATTCCTATTTTTTATCCCCTTCATTCTTTATTTTTTACTACTTAAAATTACGTCTTCCACCCGGGAGAAGAAGATTCGTGCGTGAGCCGCCGGTTGAAGGAGTGTTCTGACCAATTGCCAAGCACTCGAAAACAGCGGTGGATGCTGCTCCCAGGACACCAAGAGGGACGGATGCAAGAAGATGTTAATTTTCACCGCAGGAGCAAGAGGAATCGCCCCAGGTCGACGTATTATTTGTAAAATTATTATTGTCGTCGTCGCCTGTTATGTAGCTCCGAAATTAATTTTTATTTATCAAAAAAAGGATTATTATAGCAGATTTCAATTCTTTTTAATTTTTGTAATGAATTGTAAAGTAAAATTTGCTGACTCTCTTTTATTATGAAATATCGCCTTTCATGTTTTAGTCTTTTTTTTAGTAAAGTTTTTTTCCCAGAAGATGGCAAGGTGGATCTCGATATTATGGTAAGTAGGTAGCTTCTGATTCTCGTACTCACAAATTCACGCTCTCCCCTGTTGCTAGTCGGTGGAGGATAGTCCGCAGCACGCGCCTCACTATGGCGTTTCCAAGTCGTGGCGGGCTACACCTCACAATGTATATCTTTATAATTAATACATTTAATTAATATTTAAAATATCACAGACCGTCTGTTCTGAATAATTACAACTTCACAATAAGAATGTGTTCTTCTTAATAATTATTATCGTGTTGCTCTCAGAGACAGAATCCCGTATGATAAAACCAGGGCAATAAAAAATAAATATTTTGATTTAATTTCCAACAGTCCTTTCGATTTCAATCTTTGTCCAACTAAAACAGACGTTACGTTTCAAGCTCGAAGCGATTCGGAACTTCATCAAGAGTGTCGGGAATTATAAAATGATGTTATACGCACTGGATTATCATCCAGTGCGTATAACATCATTTTATAATCTGTAAACCAAAATAACCGGACGTCAAACAAATTCTGGAATCTAATTTAAAAAAAACTGGTTTCTGAAATAACACAAAAAATGGTGGGACCGGCAAATTACCAGCGTGTGCCAGGAGCGATTTGTAATTTGCGCTAACCCAAATTGAATTCTTGCGAAATGGATTAATTTAAATATTATGTAAAACGGTGGGCAAAAGGTTTGGTTGTTGCATTCCAACGGACTACGACGCGAATAATAAATAGGACTTGTACCCGATGGCTATTAAAATTTCTGACTGCGGCATCTAGTCATTAAGACGGTAATGAATCTTATTATTGTTGATTAGATCTTGGTGATTGGTGTTACAATGTTATATGGGTGGGTACCTGACTAAAGTACTTATCTAAAATGTTCAATTATATGTTCAAAATATTATTGTTCTAGATTATTACAAAATCATAATTAAGGCTCCTCTTTCAATACTAGTTTATCTATTCGCGTTTTTGCAAATATGTGGGTTTTTATTATTAATTTATATCAGAAATTATACTAAACTTATAACTAGATTATACTTTTTTTAAACTATTACTTAGGACCTTCACACTAATGTAAAATTAATAAACTGAATATTATTTTGCATAATTAAGATAAATAAGACCGCGACCATTAAATTTGTTTTTAGTGTGCCAGAAAAATTTCTAAATTCAAAAAATTCATATATTCATTTATAAATATTAAACTGTTAAAATAATTTTCATTTTTTGGTGGTTTTAAAATGCTTCCTATTCATATAAAAACCGATATTCAAAATATATTATGTATACTCACACGTTCTAGGGCTTTAATTTCTATTTAAAACTAAGTTTTGTATCGGGAACACATTTATTACTTACTATAATATATTTTTATTTATCGGCCCTATTAACGTGAATTTTTCAGTTTTTTTTTTGTTATTTTGCCCCACTCAAGTCGGCAAAAAAGGTCCTATCTAAGTAATAGTTTAATAAAATTTACTTCACCCCTTAATAATGTAACAAAACACAGTCTGGCAGTTTGAAGTTTGAAGTTGACAAGGTAAACATTTTAATTAATGTTTTTAATATTGTACGTATCTATCCCTAAAATATTTTGCACTAGACCCGTACTGATCGGCACTTTTTCCCAGCGCTGACAACATGGTCTACTAATTTTAAAATACAAAAAATCAAATAATCAAGTTTAATAAATGATTTCCCATGTGTATTATGAAAACTTGTGAAAATTTTATCGATGTAGATATAGTATTACCTCGCTAATATGTCGTGTAGGCAGACGCCGTGAAGCGAAATAAGAATTTTTTTAAGGAAAGAAACATGACTCCATAATAACGACTTGACTAAATTACGATTCGAAAATGTTCAGTCCGTATGTGCCTAATCTCAACCATGTTAGAGATATATACAAAAAATTAAATGACATCGAATTTCGAGCGGCTAGACTATCTTTTGTTAGATGATTTAGGGTCTGAAGCAAAGATATATATTAATATTTGAACAATTTTGCAAATATTTATTTCGAAGTACGTAAACTTCACTCTTAAATTTAAACAAGTAAAAATTTCAAGCAATACTATTTTCCGTAACACTGCAGAATTTGCTCATGTTTCTTCAACATTTTCGACTCGTAATATTGTCGGATATCCACTCACAAAATATTGTGGACTAGGTCTGTTACACCCTGTATATGTAGAAGAAATTTTCTAATTTCGGTCTGGATAGAAATTATTAATTATCACGAGGGTATTCATTTTCCACGATATATTTTGTACTTAAGTACCGTGGCTACCTCGTTCTGAGAGTTCTCTGGGTAACGTAATGATAGATAAGTTTTCTAAGTAATTAGCGGAAGATACACATCTTCCGCTAATTACAAATATGTTCGGTAAACACTTATTGTATATTTCTTTGTAACATTAATTAACTCTCCATTAATTGTGTTCCGTGAATTATTGATTCAGGAATATTTACAGAAAGTTGCAATATTTTCGTGGATAATTAAACGTGGTAAACCATAAAATCGCATCGACTAAAAATATATATAACATAAAAGTAAACCTTATTAAATTTGTTAGAAAAAAAAAACAATAATATTATATAATGGGTCCAGTCATTTTAATATTGGATCTGCCAAAAAAATTCGAAAATAAATAAAATTAAATATTTCACATTTTGCGTAAAATTTCGTTTGGTGATTTTGGTTAAGTCACTCGCAAATACATACATTACGATTACATTTTTATTGCAGTATAATCTTTAAGAGCGAGCGATTTTGGACTCTAAGGTGTATCGATACATTCCGGCGGTCTGTGCAGTTTTTTCACCCACACGTTCAGTTTTACTGTCCCGTCAGTAATATCGTAGCGCGTTTTGAAATTTTATTAATAATATTTTTAAATGTTATTAAGAAACCGGTTACATGTATCGGACGCATGTTTTAAAACACCCCCGCATAAATAATAATAATAATGGGCTTATTCCAGCGTCATCAGGTTTTTATTTTATAACCCGATTCGCCATAAAGATAATACATTAAAGTTACGAAATATTATTTATGTTATGAAAAGAAAACCAAAAAAATATATAAATAAATAAAAAGTTCACACATATATATTGGGAGTATGCATTAATTCATGCGGTTTTCTAAGAGAGGGCGTTACTAGTATTATTTCGCGCCGTGTTCATCCGTGACTATATTCATTTGAAAGCTACTGTCATTGCGCGTCTTTTTCAGTATATGTCATTTGATTGAAGTGTAAACAACATTTTTTTCTATTCATTTGAACATGTCGAACTTTGTGCCAGAAAAAGTGTTTTTGCGGGGAGTTCTTCTTCATTACTTTAACATGAAGAAAAGTGCTACCGAAAGTCATCGTATTTTAGTAGAGGTTTATGGTAACCATGCTCTAGCTGAAAGAACGTGCCAGAAGTGGTTTGCACGGTTTAGAAGTGGCGATTTCAACTTAGAAGACAATGAACGACCCGGACAGCCAAAAAGGTTTGAAGATGAAGAATTGGAGGCATTGCTTGATGAAGATGCGTGCCAAACGCAAAAAGATCTTGCAAAATCATTGGGAGTTGATCAAGCAACCAGAATATGCAACCAGACACGAATCCATAATTTTCCATAATGACAACGCTCGGCCACATGTTTCAAGACCGGTTCAAAACTATTTGGAGAACAGTGGGTGGGAAGTTCTACCTCACCCGCCTTATAGCCCAGACATAGCCCCTTCTGATTACTACTTGTTCAGATCAATGCAGAATGCTCTCACCGGAATACGCTTCACTTCAGAACAGGGTATCAAAAATTGGCTTGATTCGTTCTTCACCACCAAGCCGGAGAAGTTCTTTTGGGATGGAATCCACAAACTGCCAGAAAGATGGGCAAATGTTGTAACTTCCGATGGACAATACTTTGATCATTGAGTGTATAACCATTTTTTCACAATAAAGCCTTAATTTTCGAAAAAAAAACGCATGAATTAATGCACATGCCTATTATATATATAAATATAAATAAAATATAAATACTACATTTCAGTCACGGCCATTATTGTGTCTGTAGTTATTCTGTAGTCGTTGCCATTGAGAACCAGCTTTCCATGAGAGCGCCGCTTGCACCAGAAAGTTTGTGCTGAGCTCCAGCCGCAGGTTTACGTCCGCAACACGATGTCTCAGAAGCGGAACAATTCCGTGTGTAGATGCGCTACAATAACGCGCCAATCTGAACAGTATTCTGTATGAGTTGTACTGAATTCGGAGACGGTTGTACGTCACTCGCTTGTATTTCGACCAGAGCGCGCAGGTATACATGATGGTGAAGAACGATTTAAAGAGGGTCCTCTTCACCTCCTTACTGCATCGGTGTACGGTAATGCAGAATAAATATTTTAATGTGACACCATAGGAACCAAACTATTTTTTCATGATAAACAAATTTCACGATAAAAGAAATGACAGATTCGGACCTAGTTAATATAATATGCAGCCTCGTTAAGTCATAAATAGTATGCAGTTGGACGATCATGTGGCCGATAGGGAATCCATTTAATGTTAAACCTATTTAAACAGCCTTAATCTTAATAAATTAGAACTTGAGTCATGAATCATAACAATGAAATAATTTGACGACGACGTGGCGGCCGGTACATTATTTTGTTCTTCAAAAATAAGAGTTACGAATGAAGTTGTTATGGTTCGGATGGATATATGATATAGAAAAATAAGTATTTAAAACAATAGAAAACTAGAAACTTCAATATGACATGTGATGAGATGTTCCGCACAGCTACAGGCCCGCAGGGCGCGATAATCGCTCGAGAATGGCTCAATGCGGAAGCTTATCTTTTCCGCTTCACGGGAATATTTCGTCCGTCATTCCGCGCCACTGGGAACCCTACGCCCCTGCGCTCGGCGGACCGCCGGGTGGAGGGGGAAGCCGGGCCGCCGCGGGACTCCGCCCACCGCCAAACAAGAAAATCATGCTTTGTTTCTTTAACATAACTAGCATAGAAAAAATGCCATGTAAATTTAAATGTGCAAAATAAAGAGAGTTTGGAAAGGGGGATTGCCCGGAGATAATATTATGCACCTTAAAAATCGTTTAGGTTGTTAAAATGGATTTTTAAAGTTTAAGGTGCAGTAATTAATTCCCCGGACCATCGCCCTTTGGTAAAATCTATCAGGTCTCGCGAGGAGGATCACAATCCTGGGTATTGGATGGGAGGGATGCCTGGGTATTGGATAATAAAAATATGAGAAACATTTTTGCGGAGTAAATTGAAATCTGCCGTCCCGTACGGGACGACGTAAAAAATGAGCAGAGCTTTGGAATCTGGCCGCCAGGTGGTGGCGGCGCTGGACCAAATCGGGGTGGCGCGAGGACTGGCCGCGCCATCTGATTGGGTCTCGGTCCAACGGGGGGCCTCACTCTCCCAAAATTTTTTGTGTTAAATAAATAATGGTCCAGCGGCTGCAGAGAGCATTTCCTCCATTTTCATCTCGCACCGCTGGACTCTTCAAGGAAAAATTGTGTTTTCATTTATCTCCGCTTTGACCCTGCTATTCTTCTGGTTTTTCTTGGATTCTCGACTTTGGTAACGACATTACACCTAGAATTTTCTTCGACTTGGCTGCTACACTGGACGATGATTTTGGACCCCCCTGGGCCACTGCACACCACTGCATATATCGACGTCTGAGACACCAGAGCGAACCGGCGAGCCACCCCTACTAAAATCTACAGTCTTGTTTCATGTACGGAACATGAGACATCCAAAGAAGTCTTGCAAAGAAAGAAGTCGGAGGGGTCCTGAAAGAAAAAGAACATCACCGCTGAAGAATCTAAAGTAAAGTTTTGGCCAGTGTACCGTAAAGCTTATCCGGGCCGCAGTAAACAAAATCTACGTGCTTGTGATCTAGTAATAAAATAAATCTATGACACAATAGAGAATTTGGTTGGGACCGGAAAATTTTTAGAAAAACGGGTTAATTGATCGTTAGTAAAAAATATTTACTTCTCGAAACTACATCCCGTAGTAAACTCATTTTAATGATTGAAAGTAAACTGAATGCAGTGGAAATGAGGTCACTTAGACGTAAATAATCAACAAATTAAAATTGAATGTAAATCAGATCTTAGTTGTAAAGGTTGTGTGATCAGTAGTAAAAAAAGTTACTAAAGTAAAATTTCTTTCGAAAATGGGTTGTTTGATCGTAAGTAAATAAATATTTACTTCTCGAAAGAACTTCCCGTAATAAACTCATTTTACTCTGCGATATCCGATAGTAAAAAACGAGAATCGATAGTTAAATATGGCGGACTTTACACAGCTGTTCCAAAAGTCATCTGTCATGTTGATAGTTGCAGTATAGGACAATTAATCATTAATATCCCGCTATTTTAGTGATGAGAGTTAATTCCGATGATGATATCGATGTTTAATACACATTATTACACATAATACGAAAAAAAATCACCACCAAAGTGACAGATATCGAACGCCTAGGTGAAAAAATCCATAGATGATGCATAAAATAAAGCATATTTCATAATTATTTGTCACGCCTGTAGACATCTCCATCTGTGGGCAAACGATTTTTACCACGGGCGTCAGTAAAAAGTTACTAAAGTAAAAAGTTACTAACGATCGCACAACCGGCCCTAAGAATATCGAAAATGACACAACATAGGATTTGGTTGAGACCAAAATATTTTTTCATATTAAATGTGTTCTTTTCACTGGCACCTTGGTCGTTTCCACTTAACGATATACATTTTATTGATTTTTACTTTATTTCATATTTCGTACATGTCTATCTCGGCCCTTGTGTACTAGCGCAAGCACACAATTTTCGCTATACCGTGCATAATGTTGGATTGTGATTCCCCGACTTTATTATGTATAAATGTAACATCAAACTTAAGTTAACTTATAAAAGATATTAAACAATACTTAATTGTAGTCTCGGTGTGAGATATTAGTGGCGAAGATCGAATTGGGCGAAATTGAAGAATATTTCATTGATTTACTGACGGCCAACAGTACGGATGCAGCAACGTACGAAATGCCATGTATCTAGCGAAACGTGCGAACTAGTGATGAACTCAAAATGACTCAATCACTGATATCTTTGAGTCACATTCACTGTCGGTGATTGAATATCTGGGAATATCGAGATTCGTGATTGAATTATATTTTCTGATGCCGCCGTTTAAATCGATTACCACTTGAATCAGCGCCATTTACCGGATTTTCCATAAATCTATCAGCGCCATCTAGTAGATTCTGACAAAACGTTCTACGCATATTTCTGAGATATATATATTTTTAAGCATTTTCATTTTATTTGTGATGATATTAAATTAAATTTACATTAATTATTTATGCTAGAATACGTTTTTTTTACATAAACGAGATATTTTTAAAATATTTATAAGTACGTTCAAGATTATGTTTTCATGTATTGTGATATCGCATTAGTAATGAAACTGTGATCACAGTCACAGTTTTCAATCACTGATATTGTCGAATGAATACCAATCACAATCACACTTCAGAGAGTAGCATTTTATCTCATCACTAGTGCGAACCATGAAATCAAATTGGTTGTATATTATACCGGGTGTCATGTAGCTAACTGTTCAAATTTCAGGGTTAGATAAATCTATTAATTTTGGATAAAAACACATTGTTTTGAACAAATCTTGCAGAGTTAATCTATTACTTAATCTAATGTGCCTATTGAAAAAATGCAAATCATTTATTCTTTTCTATAAGGTATTATATTATAGTTATTTATCTATCTGTGACCATTTTAATAATTTAATTTGATTTGTATTAAAGTGAATGAATTTATAAAATTCAATATAAATTACTGTAATGAATGTCCAAAGTTTTACAAAAAATAAATTGAAAAAATTATGCAAACTTTGAAGTCGCTTATTTCATTAACTGTACACATTTGTCTTAGGGCCGGTTGTGTGATCAGCAGTAACTTTTTATTGTAGTAAAAAAATGTACAAAATTTTTTTTTTGCGAAAACGGGTTATTTGATCATTAGTAAAAAAATATTTACTTTTCGAAAGTACGTCCAGTAGTAAACTCATTTTCAATAGTAAAAACGAGAATCGATAGTTAAACATGGCGGACTTTTCACAGCTGTTCCAAAAGTCATCTGACACATTGATACTTTGAAAGTTGCACTTTACGACAATTAATCATTTAATATCCGATGATGATATCGTTGTTTAATATAATGTATACATTAGCGCGTATTACGAAAAAATTTCACTACCTAAGTGATTTCGAATACCTGGGAGAGAAAAATCCATATTGCACGATTATTTGTCACGCCTATAGGCATATTCATCTATGTTTTTGAACAATGTTAATATTAAGAGTTACTATAGTAATGATACCATAATAAAAAGTTACTACTGATCACACAACCGCCCTTTAAAGTGTCTTTGAAAAAGAATCTCCTGTAGAAAGCTGTGTAAACAGCCTGTATGTTATGAGCGTGGTAATTCGGAATCTGCCTTGGGTATAAATAGGTACACTCCTATATAAATAAGTAATTATTATTTGTATCCGTAATCTATTATATACGGTACACGATATCCGTGAGTACATTACCATTTATCATTAGCCCAGGGCCAGATATTCGCAATTACCGAAGATTTCCCTTCGCGGCGAAAGGGAAAGTTTATGGATTCTCATCGACATAACGTTCGCTTGAAATAATTGTACGTGTTCTAAAAATAAGTTGTTTTTGCCATAACTATAAGAATTATTAATTCGTAATTGAAGAATTATTATAAAGCTGTCCAACGGAAAATTTTTAAGTTTAATATTAAATTATAAAAAAAAAACTACAATGTTATTCTCATATTTTATTTATACAAAATGGAGTTTAACGATGCGGATTTTACGTTTTATAGTCAATATCGTCTAAATGCCGTTCGTTTCTCTCAAGACACTCTTGCAGTCGGACTCTTAAATTTGCGAACACGCGAGAACAATGCGTTGGTTCGATGTTAGCAACGTCACGGCGGATATTTTCTTGTTGGGCCTAAATTGTTCGAGGATTGTCGCTGTAAACTCTCGACTTAAGGTATTCCCGCAAAAAAAGTCGCACGGTATACGGTCCGGTGACCGAGGTGCCCAGGGTATGTCTCCGAACTTGCTGATCTTGGGAAATATTCCCCTCAGCTTCTCCTTTGAAACTCTAGCTGTGTGTGGAGTGGCCCCATCTTGATAAAATTGTGTTCTGTTGTTGAACTCGGGAAACAGCTGCAGTTGCGGCACCAAAAACTCGTCGATCATTCGTCAGCAGTGACTGTCTCTCGCTGGTTAAAAAAATAAGGGCCAATTATCCCTCGGGCAGAAATTGCACACCGCATTTTTGAATAATGCAAACGTTTTTGATGGCGTTCTCTCGGGTTGTCTGTTCTCATCGATCTCATGTTCTGTTTATTAACATAGCCATCGATATGAAAATATGCTTCGTCAGTAAACGTTCTAGCATCGTTCTCGCTAAGGTTTAACTTAAAAAATAGATTTGTAGTTTTTATGGGTGAAACTGTAGTTTCTTTTTTAAAATAACGTGCACTGTTGATTTTTTTATTCCAGTACACGAATTGCGCATAATTTCACGTCGAACTTGAGCCACATGTTCTGGCGTCGTTGCTGACGTTGATGGTCCCTGAGGAGTTTGGTTAACCGTTGTCCCTTCTTATCTGAACTTTTGAACTCAACTTGAAAGTTGCGCGCTCGGCCCATCACTCACTCATCGAATATTAAAGTGAGTACAGAACCGATGAATCACCGCACTCTAAATATTGCTCAACCGCGAACAATTAATTATTTAAATTACAATTTAATCTTGAAATATTTCCGCTGGACACTCATTTAACTTTTTACTTTACTGGAACTAGTGAATACTTGCCGTATGCGTATTCTAAATTATCAGTAATAAAATTGTCCAAATCTTGATGAACGGTTGAAGGAGCGATATTAGGAGCACGAGATCGGTACGTCAGCGGTTTCTTCAGGCACGGATGCACAAAGAGATTAATTAGTGTGGAAGTCTAAGCGGTGATTTGACACATGAATATCAGATTAGTGTACGTTGATCAGTCATCAGTGGGTGCTCGTTGATGACACTCGGAAGGAATAAGAAGTATGAGAAGAAAGTGCACTTTTTAAGAGGTTAAATTATTCAAATTGATGAATCGGACTGTCAAACATTGTTCATCAAAATTTAACCCGACTCTCTTCCCCGCCGACCTCCACAGTCAGCTTCAATATTTTACTGTACGACAGCTGAATTTGTCTCTAGTTTATTTTACCTCTTTGAATAGCTCCAAAGGTTAAAAAAGAGTCTCCGGTGAGTCATACACCAAGCTTTTTATTAATTTATTATAAAAAGCGCTTAATTTAGGTTGACAATGTTATAATATTATAAGATAGATGGCGATTTACTTGGTTTTTGGTATGTGTCCATGTTGAAAAGGTTAGGTTAGGATAATTCTGAATTTGGAATATTTAAATAATAATTTATTTTTTTTGTATTAAAATAGAGATGCGTACACGGAATACATTTCACATCAATATTCTTACTATTTTCAAACTAAGCTAAACGCTTGTGCTATGAAAATAGGACTAACTTGCTGGTGTCCTGGAACGAGGCGCGAACCCCCGATCACTAGATCACTAGGCCAACGCCTTGACCACTACACCAACAAGCTACTCAATACAATACAATCTTTATTATTTCGTAATTAATTTTGCGTCATCATTGATCTATATGTAGTTTTGTACAATACAGATGTTGAACCTAAAGATCTGTAGTGTGGAGTCTACGAATAAAGTATCTTCAAGACTCGCGTAGAACCAGTCTGCTCTCCATACAAAATGAAATAGACAAGCAACAAGGCTTAAGTCAGTACTGAGTCTGTACAGTAACCGAAGCTCTGCATGTGTCATGATGGTCGCTTTGATGTGACTGTTACTGTTGTATTTAATTATCAATACACGTCAGCATGGAAATCAACAATTATATAATACACGGCATTTTTTCCCACTGAAGTACCCGCCCACGCGAAAATTAGAACCGGCGACACAACAATGGCCCATTATTTTATTGGACCGTTTATGTTGGACCAAGTCAACAACCTTCGCTCCCGACGCGACCGTTTTCGTTCCGAAAAAATTGTCTGAATGCCTTACGAGCTTCTCGAAAACATAAAATCTGAAAAAATCAGTTACCAATCTTATTAAATCATCGAACGAAGCCGGAATTCGGACAGCTTATTCATTAAAGATATGTGTGTATGTAAAATGTTTTTTGTTACATATTATACAAGCAGGAAAGCAATCGGCCATCGTCGATTGCTTGCTGCTAGGCCCTATTGCGTGGCCAATGGTGCCCGGGTGGCCACAGCTTCCATAGAACCTTCATTTCAATGCGGAAATCTCTTATTATATTGCATTAACAATAGTGTATTGTGCATTCTTATTATATAGCTTAAGATGAAATATAGATTCTACGGAAGCCCTAGCCGCGCAGCAATCCCCACGTACCGCAGACTAGACAATTGGAGCTCGTAGGTCTAGGAAGAAATCGGCGATAACCGATTGCTTTTCTACTAGTGCATTATGTATTGCCCTCCTTGTAATTGAACAAACGGTATTCTTACGTATCAATTTTAGAATATATATATATAACTGATATCATGTTTACACAACTGTTTGTAGAACAAACGTAAACATTACAAACAAATGTAAACATTATCATCTGTCGTCTCACGCCGCATTTTCGATAAGAAATAAGAAAATAAAGTGCGACGTGAGATGACAGATGGTTAATATACATGCCAGTCGTAAAAATTGGTACAATTTCGCTATATAAATATATATTTACGTACTGTTATTGAATATATAAAAGAAAACCATTTAAATAATATATTAAAAGCACTTTCGACATACCCCACTTAAACAAATCCAATAACATCCAATATCGATAGCTAAAAGTCATAGATAAAGATGAGGAAGTGCATCAGTTCAGCTTGAGATTGATAGAAAATGACAAAAATTAAGCCAATGTACACGGCGTTTGATCTGACAGTTAGATTCGACACGTGCACACAAATATTACATAAAATTACCACAAATCCTTACAACTATCTATTCTGAATGTCATTAAACAATAACATTAATATAAAGTGTTACATACAAACATTTTTTCCGTTTTAACAGCCGCTGGGGAGATTCAAAATTCAAAAACCCAACTGGCGAACGACAATGACATTGACGAAGAGAATAAACTGAGGCGCGGGAATGGTGAATCTTTATGTAGCGTCTAATTGCAAAACCCCCTAAAACGACTTGATGTGTTTTTGAATGATGGATGAAAACGTTGATTATGAAACCAATGTACAAAACTTGTTTGCTTTTACACAAGCATTTTTCAAAGAGACAATTCAGTAATGTAATTTTATCGTTCTGGCAGCCATACTGGTTTTTAGATCACGTGGTCATCAACAAGCGTTGTGATTGGCCGGTTTCATTTTAGGAGAAATAGCAACTTACACTCTGACTGCTTTAGGGTATTTTGAAACTAACCCTGATTTTGAACATCCAATATCAATGGATACAAGTGGCTTTTGCGAGAAACAATGTGTTCCGCATGTAGCTGACAAAAAAATCTGCAAATTGCGTATTTGACTCAAATTATCCAAAATCCGTTACAGGGTGTTTCACAAATCACACCGACGCGCCAGCACAATTTAATGACTCACAAGATTTAGAGCCTGCCTATTTTAATTTGACTGAGACTTGATACATTAGCAAAACTTCTTGATTTTCTCTATTTATTAAGAGCGCGGAGATTGCGATCCTGTTATGTCATTAGCACTGGTCTAGGTGCGGCTGTATCCTTTGCACCTGCCTAAGGTCGACTGGAACAAATAATAATATTGTAGAAGAGGTACTATCGTCTGGTATTATTATATCAGTCATTTAATTCATCAAACAGTGCGGTACTTAAATAAACTACTGTTTTTATATTACTTACATACACTGCAATGCCGTAACCATGGACATGCACTGCATACAAGCAAAAAAGTTGTGCATTATTAAATATTCTGGACAATAATTTTTTTTTTTATCTTATGAAAAGACCGTATAAAATTCTATCCGTTATTATCCGGCTACATTTTTGTCTAGCCCGTTGTGAAAAATTGCGAATCATTTGTATTCAACTTCATTGCCATTCGTCTCCGCATTTTGCTAGAACGCACGCGTCGGTCGCGTCTAACTTGTTTGTTAAATCCCTATGAAAAAGATATAAGCTATATATTTTCTCACTCAATCTATTAGGCGTCTATAAGGCTGCCAAATTTTACCTTTTATTCAACAATTTATGCATAATTTGAAAGATATTAATCCATACTGAAAACTCCGTATGAAAACACTTTTACATATTTGCTTCGCTAATTAAACTCTTTTCCAGAGTTTATTTCAACGGACAAGTTATATTTTCTGTCAATCATCATCATTTTCAAGTTGATTATTACTTTGAGTTAATACATCAGTACGTACAGACATATATTTTAATTAATAGTATAAATTAAATCTGTTTCTGTTTTTATAAATTAGTTTTTTGTTAAGTTTTAGACCATTATCTTGGTAAAACACCGCGGCAAACAAACATGGAATTGCTCAGCAATAATGACGACATTATACAATTTTTGATTGATGAACCATTTTGTCGATTGTCTTACAGTGAAAAGAAACGTATAATTGATATTGGTCGTCCAATTCCCTATTAATTATAAATAAACCGTCTTTGAAATATATTAGACATTTTTCAAGTAGTATTTATCAAACTGTTTGGATTACATATTATTTATATTATGTTTATTTGAATAATATATTTTGTTGGCTGTGTTTATTATTTTCAAATAAAAGTAGTTTTTGGAAATCTAGATACGATGACTAGAACAATATTTCTACAGCTAAAAAAGTTCACGAGTAAACCCAAAGTCATTATCAGTCGGCTATTACATTGCATCATTTTGGATCCGACCAGCAGTGTATAGAAATGTCCTTATCTAATGAAAGTAGTATAATTATTCTTCACAATGAAAAAATAAATATAAATCGTAATATTTTTCAACGTCTAATTGATATAACTTGTTTCCTTGTAATTCAGGAACTACCCTTTTGAGGGCATAATGAATCTGATGAATCTGGGAATGGTGGTGACACTAAATCATTATCAATATTTAATGGATTTTCTAATAGGATTCAAAATGATCTTATTTCTAACATTAGTTCATTGATTTTGAGAAAAATTAGATTAGAAATAGATAAAATCGATTTTGTTGTTGTAATAATAGATGCAACGCTAGATGTCAGCGGCTCGGAGCAATTGTGTTTCATTTTAATATACTTTAATGGGATTCAAATGAATGATAGGTTTTATTGATGTTAGTGCAGATCGAAAAGCTGAGGCACTATCAGAAATCGTTTTAAATAAATTCAAAGATAACACAAACTTGCTTTGGTGCAGCTGTCATGTCATCCGCTAAAAATGGTGTTCAAAGAAGAGTTAGAGAGCAGTGTCCCGCGCGATATTTGTATGGTGCACCGCGCATGTTTTTAATTTGATCTTAACAAAATCTTGAGAGATTACCCGAGAAACTTTTTTCGTATGATTAGATCTATAGGCAACTTTTTTCAAACTAGTAGTGAGCGGTCAGAATTCTACAATCGATCAATGAACGGCGATTACCGCGGGTTATTATTACACGCTGGGGATATCATCTGTGTACAGTTCATGTTATTTTCAAAGAGAGAATAAAACTTATAAACATCTTTGAAGAAATTATTGATAATCTCTTCAATAATGATTGGGAGAAATATTCAACTTATCTGCTACATTCTTAAATTCGTTAAGAGATTTTGAATTTACGTTTTTCTTAGTAATTTCCGAAAAAATATTCAGTATATATATATACAGTCTGATATTTTATTTAAGATAATTCAAAAAAACCACTTCTGATATCGTATATATCGGCTGTATATATCAGATGTGAAGTCTACTCCATCCCACACAATAAACTATGTATTATGTATGTTTATTATGTATTCACCTCTATCAAAACAAAAATATGTATGTCAATACAATATATATATATATAAATAAATATTGCGTATCAGAAATTAAGCAATTTTAAACTTTTCTAAATGATTTTCCGTCGATGATATGTATGATAAAGCACTTTCATTGACGGAACAGCCGAAAACAAAAATGTCGCTGATGTTAAAATACATTTTAATTGCGTTTTTTTAATTAATGAATTCTAAAATATTTTCTACATTTAAGATAGAATTTTCAATACAATTGTTTTCAAAATTAGAATCATTTTATTCACAGCTTTTCGATTCTGGTCGCCTTAAGAATTAATTAAAATTTATATATATATAGTTCATCAGAATTTCAAGATAAAAATGGAAATTTTAAAATATTGCCTTGAAAAAAATTTACAAGAATTTTATCCACAATTAATGAAATTAGCCGTTTTAATTAGCACAATTTCTACTAGCAGCGCGTCAGCTGAATGGTCGTTTTCGTCACTAAAACGAATTTATACGTATTTACGGAGTACTCAGAATCAGACACGAATTTCGGATCTTTTAATAATTGCTATTGAAAAAGAATTGCTATCTGCTAAAACAAAAACGTATCTAAGGATATATTAATATACCTTATATTTACATTTGGACTATGAATATTTGTTTGGTAGGTCTAATACCTAATATAAAATTAATTAATTTAATGGGGGTACATATTAATGCATGATTAATTTTGTGAAAAGATTAAAAATTCAATATCTACACAAAAAATATTAAAATTCTTCGTGTTCGTTTAATTCTACACACAATTCTACGTAATAAATGTGTCAAAGGATAAAAAGGGTATAAAAGGAAAGGCTACCTGGAATTGATTAAAATTATGATCACCCTTTTGTGAATACCGAATAGGTATTCGATTACCGAAATACCGAATAAAGGCGTGTTCACTTCTGTCAGTTCAGGCTCCGTCAAATGTTCAAATACAGTGAAACCTCTATCTATCGTTTTAGAAATAATATATGAATGCGGGAATATAGAAAAATGTAACATTTTTCGTACTTAAATGTTTAATGCATTTTTCACTTGTAAATAAACGTGTTTAAATAAAAATATAATTAAAAACCTGCACAGAAAAAATTTTTTTTTTTTACTTTGTATTGTAAAGGTGTCCAGCAGAAAATTTTCACGTTTAATATTATATAAATAAAAAAGTACAATGTTATTCTTATATTTTATTTATACGAAATGGAGTTTAACGATGCGAATTTTACGTTTTATAAACAATATCGTCTAAATGCCGCCCATTTCTCTCAATACACTTGCAATCGGACTCTTAAATTTGCGAACACGCGAAAGCAAAGTGTTGGTTCAATGGCAGCAACTTCATGGCGGATATTTTCTTGTAGGGCCTAAATTACTCGAGGTGACTAAAGGTATCCCAACAAAAAAGTCGCACGGTGTAAGGTCCGGTGACCGAGGTGCCCAGAGTATGTCTCCGTACTTGCTGATTAATTTATTGGGGAAAAATTTCTCTCAGCTTCTTCATTAAAACTTTAGATGTGCGTGGAGTGCCTCCGTTTTGTTAAAATTGTGTTCTATTATTGAACCCTAAGAACAGCTGAAGTTGCGGTACCAAAAACTCAATGATCATTCGGCAATACACGTCAGCAGTGACTTTCTATCACTGGTTAAAAAATAAGGGCTTATTATCCCTTGGGCAGAAATTGCACACCATATTGTCGTTTTTGGATAATGCAAACGTTTTTGTTGGCATTCTCTTGGGTTGTCGTGGCACCAGTATCTAATATTCTATTTATTAACATATCCATCGATATGAAAATGTGTTTTGTCAGTAAACAATATGTTTCCAAGCGTTCGTGCTATTCAAAAACGTTCCAGGTTGGTTCTCGCTAAGGTTTAATGTAAGGAATAGTCATTTTCGTTGAGAAACTGCATGATTTGCAGTTTGTATGGGTGAAACTGTAGTTTATTTTTAAAAATAACGTGCACTGTTGATTTTTTTATTCCAGTACAGGCTGCAATCTTCCTTATCGATTTACGCGGATTGCGCATAATTTCACGTCGAACTTGAGCCACATGTTCTGGCGCCGCTGCTGACGTTGATGGTCCCGGAGGAGTTTGGTTAACCATTGTCCCTTCTTGTCTGAACTTTTGAACCCAACACCAGATAAGTTGCGTTTTCGGCCCATCACTTACTCGTCGAATGTTAAAGTGAGTCCAAAAAGCGCGACGCGCACGAACCGATGAATCACCACACTTTAAATATTGCTCAATCGCGAACGCGCGATGTGCTTCCGACCAGTGATCCATTGCGATTGGCAAATCCCACTTACCTCACTCTGATGGTTTACGAGCAATTACAATTTAATATTGAAATTTTTCCTGTGAACATCCTATATAATGTCAGGCGGCATTCTTTCATTCTCTCTCTTAATGAGGTAAAATGATGCATAGAGGAACTATCCGTGTGATCTATTTTTGGGTGTTTTGTATGAAATTAATTCGGAACTGGAAGAAATAAACGATACATGCGGGAAAATGATTATTCGAGAAAAAAAATTATCTATCGAAAGAATATTTAGTTGCTACCGGGATTCGATCTTAGACCATTCCTATCCGAGGATATCCTATCCGCTATAGTAATCGAATACATTTTCGACAAAAATTGTAACTTTTATTATGTAATCTTCCCAATTGATACATCTATTAATCCATATTTAATTATCTAAGTAAAATTATATATTTTTGTATAGCTACATGGCCGAGTTGTTAGCTATCCAAATACAAAAGATAATAAAAATAATGACGGAATAAATTTTCACTGACGTGATTCAAATGGCCGATCGGACGGACTGAAGAAACCGGACGGCGGAACTGGCCACCGGATGGTCCCGGTCCGGGCGATCCTAAACCGATGAAAGCGAACAGGCCTTAATAGCATCGGACGTCTATTCATCTTAATAAATTGTGATAGGCTTATAAAAGGTTCCGTCCAATTCTCCTTCGGGGAATACCGGTGGCACACCTCGTCGGACAGGAGTCGGGATAGGGCCCAACAAAATAAATAAAAACTTGTTTCTCTCGTATGTAAATCACCCAATATACACGGGCTCTGAAAACATGACATAAAAGAAAACGAGTCACGCTTCAGAGGTATATTATTTTTTAAACTAATGAACTTAAATGTGAGTACATACATAATAATACAAAATAAATATTTTATCCATCCATAATACATGGTAGGAAATAGTGGATCCTTCGTAAGAAAGAGATAGCATCCAATGAGATAGTGAAGTGAACAAGATTTTGGTAAGACACCACGTGTGCAGGAGGTATGATGTAATTACAACAAACTCGTTTGTCGAGTGGAGCCTGAAGATATTGGGCAGACCGCAGACCTCCTGCGACCGCACTCCTGTTACAAGTACCCTCGCTACAAGCGACAATACATTGTTCTCTAATATGATATATCCATAAGCTTTGAATTTAGGACATTACTGGGAATTCATTAGGATGTGGGTCTCTCGCTGGGGGTTGCTGGGAAGGACGATGACGGAAAGAGCAGTGGCTAGAAAGACCTAACAGAATATTCTACAGACTCTCTCTCGCACCTCTTGCCAACCGGACAGAATGAATTTTCTACGACTGCAACACATGAATGTTACATTTTGGGGGTGTATTATTTCTATAGCTTCTCTCTGGCTACCTTCTGAATTGAATGTGATAACGAGTCTCACCTCAAATTGTACAGGTGTGGCTCTGGTGCCGTGATACCGGAGCCAACCTAGGATGGTAGTATGATGATAATGTTAATAATGACTGAATGTAATAAAATAAAAAAATATGTGATTATGACGATTCGAAACGAGAGTAAACAACTCTAAAAACGATTCGGGATAGGGTGTAAATAAATAAAATAATAAAGTTATAATTTAAATAATTGACGGAGCAGAACTAATCGAGAACCCATTTTATAATGCCCTTTATAGTGCATTTCTGAGAGGAATCGAAGCGGGAGTGCATAACTCTCACAACGGCACCGGGATATGGTGTGTAAAATTCGACCCTGAACGTTAGGAAACATAACATCTAAATACCAAAATACGTCTTTGCCGATATCTGATTGGTGTATTCAAATTTAATAGATTTCATTTTTCCAACCTAGCAGCTGCAAGCAGCGTTTTACCCTTCTGGTATTCACGAGCGGTATTGCACTTGCATCGACGATATTAGATTCTTCATTTGCGAAGACGCACTGCAGCAGATATGACAGATCTATGTATACACTATACGAGTTAAGTGAAATTGAAGTGAGGATCACGCTCCGTTGCTACTCCACTCATGTGTAATCTCAAACAAATACAAATTATGGGAGAAATAGCGTTATTAATCGAATGTCGTCAAGTCACAACGATTTTTTTTCAAATGATAATGGATTCGTTAAATCTATGTGGAATATTTTGACCACCTAGTCAACTATTTCTGCCTACCATTTTGAACTCATCTACACACACAAACATATTTTTTTTACTGATTTTCTAAAACAATTTAATATTTGTTCTGTTTTTAAATTTATTCGTGCTGCATAAAAGGTATAATTTATCGCATTCTTGTACCTGGCTCTATGTTAAACGATTTTATTGGATATCAGTAAAAAAAAAACAAATTAAATTAATCAACTAGAAAGATATATCGAAAAAATCTATCTATCGAAAAAATATTTACTCGAATACATTTTCGAAAATTTTTCAACTTATATTCTATGTTTCATCTACTATTCCAATCTTTGAGTAAAACCCGATAGGAGATGCCAGAATTAAATTAATTACAGTAGCAACAATTTTTTGTTCGATAGATATATTTTTTCTGTATATCTTTCTACTTGATTAATTTAATTTGTATTAAATACAACCGAATTATGTTCTGAAAATGCAACTTCACAATAAAAAAAATATTATTTGTTCTTGTGCTATCTCAACAATTACAATTTTACATACATTTTAAACAAATCGCTATTTTTAATCATTTTTAAGACAATCAGTCGTATTCCCCATTTTTCATATTCACCTTACACTTACTTAGTTGATACTGTGACGTCATCTTAACACTGTATTTAAACCTTTGTGAATATATGTATTATTATCTTACGCGATGAGGTTATAAAACCTTATGCTGCGAAATCTCTCAATGAATACATAAATAATAAAAAATAACCCATCCCCACAGATTTGTTTCAAAATGAGTCTTAGTTTTATTTCTTTAAAATCAACCGTAAAAATTACCACCGCTCTCTAAGGGCAGAGTAGTAATTTTTTTGTATTTTAATGAGACATCACAATATTGATTCAGACGTGAAATAGGCTAACGAATAAACTTGTTCGTCCTTTTTGTGAGTCAATTTTTTTGAAAAACAAAAAGTAAAATAGCAGAACTATTACGTTAACCGTAAGGCTATCATTTCAGAAATAATTCATATTATCGCGTTTTTTTTTTTTTATGAAATTGTGGATTTTTATTATTTCAGAAGCTATACACTAAATTTGACTTTTTTTAAAAACTATTATTTAGATAGGATCTTTATACTAATGTAAAACCAATAAACTGAATTTTATTTGCCATAATTAAGAAAATACATTAAATTTATTTTCAGCGTGCCACAAAATTGCCTTTATATAGAAAATTATCGCATATACAAAATATATTATATAGTGACGGTCTTTCTTATAATTCTTGTATTTTAATAATTATGGCAAAAAACATTTACATTAGTGTAAAGGTCCTATTTGAATAATAATTTATAAAAATGTCAAATCTAGTGTATACAACTTCTGATATAAATGAATAATAAAAATCCATTCTCGTAAAAAACGCGTAAATATGAATTATTTTTAAAAGCACTCTTAAATAAAAATAATGATTTGCTTTAGTTATTACATGAAGGATTTTCAAGCAGTAAAATATCGTGTTCAACTATTCATTATTTTGCAATTAGTGCCATCTGTGCTTAATTGTTAATTGCTTAATTCTAAAAACTCGCGCTCTGATTTTATTTGCCGCATCGTGCTATTTACATCTCTTAGTTTTATCTTTAAGCTAGTGAATTACTCAAGCCATATAAATGGCTATTTACTGAATTGAAAATTCCTTTTGGTTGATCCGTTTTGTATGGAGTCGTTACCTATGCTGTTTATTAACAGAATAATATTAGAAAGGGTTACAACTGCGTGTAAATCGTTGAAGTGTCTACTTCCTCTTTTACTTATTCACGAATTTTACTATCTTACTGTTTTTAACGTGTTGATTTCCTGATTTTTCTTTAAATTTGGTGCACGGATTTGGATTGGCAATTGGCAGAGCTATTTCCTACTTTAACCGTTAATAGAAATAATTATTTTCTTTAGCAATTACGTAAAGGATTTTCATACAATAAAGTGTTCTTAAAAACCTCAATATATTTTTTATATGGGAAGGAAAGTATTATTTTACATTAAAACTTAAACTTTAAAATCACTATTAATAGTACTCTAAAATTACAAATAAATGCATGGTAGGGTCTATAAACGACGGATTTATTTTATTTTAAAGACGTTGGTTAAACGAAAGTACATATATTGTATTACCTAACCACAGCATAACCTAAATCTATACTTACTGCACGCCACTGATTATCACTAACATACTTTCTCGGAACTTGTGGCGTTTAGCCGTTTTTGAACGCGACTTTTTGTAATGTATTTTCGACACACGAAACCGGGCGTGCGGGGGTCCCCAAATTTAGGGGGACCCGGAGCGGACCGCCACGTGTGTGATAAATTTATTTGTAGACTCGTGTGCAGTATGACGTAAATCATGTTTACCGTTGATCAAAGCCGACTGCAATCAGGAGGCAGGGCATGAACCATTCGGGCATTGTGGCGGGTGCGCTGTGATCGCGCGCTTTGTTAGCCGGTCGGTTCGGCCTCACCTCATCTTAATGATCTTTATTCATAATACACACTTTCCGCAAAATATTGGCACTCGAGCACGCTAGCACGCCAGCACGCCAGCACGCCAGCACAATGCAGCCGCCGGATTACGGGTTTATCAGCGCGTGAAATGTTATAGCCAAAAAATTTAATAACTACCCAATTATTTCGCCTCAATTCAGTTTTCCGGTGTGCCGGACTACCGTGTGGCTATTTCATCAGCTGTCCATAGCAGATATCGCGCGAGGCTCATCTACAAGCGGGACGTGAAAAGGATATCAAAATTATAAATCACTTCTGGCACCGGCCGCAAGAATTGCATTGACATAGATACAGATATAACTTTTTAACGGCGGAAGGTGGTTTCGAGGTCTCCTGGTCATGATCAAAATAAGTACATTGAAATTTTCCGGAAATTGAGTTGTCAGGAAACCCTTTGCGCTAAATCTAAATCTACTTAAAAGTAAAATAGTACGCGTACATGGAACAGAATTGTCTCGGAACTCGTATGAAGAATAGTATAGAATTGAGTGCGGAACGAGTTGTAATTCGTTGTCTATTGTATTTTATATGCAGAGTCTATACCGCCAATTTTTTGCGACATAAGATCTGTTTCATACATTCTCCTCAAAAAACGAAGTCATTTTTATCGGATAAAAATATTTTCTGTACTGAATCCATCCTTATATATATATATATATGTGTATTCTCTTACACGCACATTTCTTTCCTTTACAGGTGTTCTATTTGATTGCGCCAGGTTTTGTCAAACGGGCACGTAGACAGAAACTGTTAGACACGTATGTCTGACTATACGCGTTCTTACACACACCTGCACACTACATACACCTAAAATAATAATAATACACGACATCTTCATTCGCCTTCATAAAATGATGAATTGATTCCGGTCTTGACTAATCATATGATTTCTTAAGAAGGGCAAAAATACAAAAAATACTACTATTAGTATTGAATAGTCTAATTGTGGTTTTGTTCAGTTATTTATTATAAAATTAAATATTTAAAAAAAATACTTTTCAATCGTGGACCCATCTTTTAATCAATTTGTCCGGTATCGATATAAAATTATCGAGCCAATTTCTCGGGTCATCGTCGTTGTTGAACGTAACGCATTTGATTGGAGAGCGACCGACAAATATAATAATTTGATGGAGCGAGGTCCGGACTGGAGGGTGGATGCGGCACAATTTTCCTGCTGAGCTTCTGAATGACCATTTTAACCTTGATCAAAGGCAAAATGAAGTGTGTGTCGAAAATATTCATTTTTCTCAACTCGACACTCCGTTATTTAAGCCAGAAAATAAAGAAATATTATAAGATATAGGAAAACAGCGACACTGATGTTTCAGATCAGAAAAAATACTATCGAATAGAATGTCATTTTTAGTCACAAAATATCATTTTAAAAAGAACCGCAAAGACAGAATGCCTAGAAATCAATTATTATTAGACAAGCCAGATATTTCGTCGCAATCGATAACTGATATATTTTCTTGCACATTACGCACTTTCTGTCTGTTATTATTTAAATGTTTCCCTGGGGTGCGTAAGTGTCGGCACCAGGATTTCGCGACGGCAACGAATTAACGTGTTTATTCAGTAATGTTTCAAAAGGTTTTGACATTGACATCGAAGACGAGTACATAACTGGGATAATACAAAAGAAAAGATAAGAAAAGCAAACATAATGGATTCAGCGGATGTGAAACTTTTTGCTTTAAAAGCCTTAATAATCTCGGAGATTTAGTCGATTCAGTCGAAGATACGTCTTAATATCATGTATCTACACGACTTGATATTTTTGTCTGACAACTAACTCAGAAATCATCTTGAGATTGGCAGAAAATGACAAAAATTCAACACGGCGTTTCACTATAACCGGGGGCGTGCAGTGCACACAAGCAAAACACCTGTTGTTCCGCACAGCCGCGCGACCGCGAGAAACGCGGCGCCCCGGCCCGAGCATGCGCCGGTCCGGGCCGCGGCCGCGAAGACCGCGGCACCCCGGCCTGAGCGAGCGGCGGGCCGAGACCCGAACTTGGCCGTTTCACGGCAACATCGCGGTCACCACACCCCGCCCCTAGAAAATCGCCGCCACTGAGTCAACCGCGCGGCCGAGGAGAGGGGGGAAGCCGGATTACGGACGAGGCCACTCCCCAGCGCCGCGCGGAAATATTATTTTTGTTTTCAGCAAATAACTGCTTATAAAAAATTATTATAACTAAGATGAAACTGTAAATAGTTAGAGTTTTGTAAGGGCGATCGCCCGGAGATAGTTTGACGCACCTCAAAAATCATTGTACTAATAAAAAATGGATTTTAAGGTTTGAGGTGCGTTAATAAATTCCCTGGGCTGTCGCCCGCATTGTAGTATGCCAGGCATCGCGAGGTAGGTTAATGTTTGTAATAAAAAGTACTCGCGATGCCTGGGAAATGTAAAATAAAAAAGTAATGAATGAAAATGTGTGACAAAAGTCAGTTCTGCCGACCCACACTGGACGGCGGAAAAAATGAGCAAAGTTTCCGGATTTGGCCGCCAGGTGGTGTCGGCACGGGACCGTATCGGGGTGGCGCGGGGATATTTTGAGCCCCCTGATTGGTCCCTGAGGTTTGCTGGAGCCATACGCTCCAAGGGTAAATTGTCAAGTATAAATAAACGGTCCAGCGGTTGAAAAATCACTTGCCTCGTTTGCTTCACCGCTGGACTTCTCTACAACAACGACTTTTATTTCTGACCCTGCTCACCCTGGACTTGCTTCTGTTGGATTTCGACCTGGCTTTGACTATTGGACTGATCCCGGACAATTCCACGACCTTGGCTGTTTTTACTGGACGGAGATTTTGGATTTATTGGACCCACTGCACGCCGCTGCAGACATCACCTTCCGAGCAGCAGAGCGAATCGGCGAACCACCCCTGTCAGATCTACAGTTCTTGTTCGTGTGCAGAACACCTGTGCATTACTAAAAATTCTGGGAAACAAATAAAAAATTAAATAATTGGATTAACATAAACGAAAATATGAATTTACAATTAGCGCCATTTGTGTACCTGTACTTTAATTGCTTAGTTCTAAAAACTACCACGACAGCTCACCGCGCTCATGGCGCTCTTTTGTATTCGCCGCATCGAACTCTGTTTTACTAGTAAATTACTTATATTATATAATTAGCTAGTGAATTACTCAAGTCATATAAATGGCTATTTATTGAACTGCTTACAACTGCGTGCTAATCATTGAAGTGTTTACTTCCTCTTTTACTAATTCGCAAATTTTACTATCCTACTGTTTATAAAGTGTTGATTTCATGATTGTTCTTTAAATTTGGTGCATGGATTGGCTTTCGATTTGGGAAAAACAAAAAGCAATTGGCAGAACTATTTCCTACGTTAACCTTTAATAAATATAATTATTTTCTTTAGTTATAACGTCAAGGATTTAAATGAATCATGCTCAGTCATCGAAAGTGTTCTTAAAAACGTCCATACATTTTTATATGGGTAAGATGGTATTATTTTAGGTTAAATCTTAAACTTTAAAAACACTATTAATAGTACTCTAAAAATATAAATAAATACATGGCAGGGTCGTGTAAACGACGGATTTATTTTGTCTAAAGACGTTGAATAAACGAAAGTACATATATTGTATATGATTGTATAATATCATTGGTAACAGCATAACCTAAATCTATACCTACTGCACGCCACTGTCTATAACTATGTATATGTCAATATAAGGCGTTAAATCTCAAACATTTATTACTTTTGAATTGCTGCCGGGGAGATTAAATTATCACCCAAATAACAAACACGACTACGATGACATTTGTCGTTTGACGTACGACGAGTGTGAAGTAATCTTTGATACAATCTTTGACTATAAAAGTTGAGCGTTGTCTCCAAAGAATCTCGCGTTAGTGAAATCCGCAATCTCATTTGTGGACAGGGACCATGATCTGTAGAGATCAGAGAATTGACAGACGGGAATTGGTGGCTGCCGGCCTCGTTGATTCTCTTCATTGATTGATTGCCGAACCAGTCGGCCAGAAGGCGTTTGGAGAATCTTCACTTGCACTTTTACCGATGTTCCACTTTTTGCACTTCCTCAGCTTTCGAAAAAAATTCCAGTTTGGTTATAAAATGCCTCACCGCGCTTCGCTCACGATTTTCGCGCCGTTAATTAAACATCTGCAATTACAAAATAACGCAAATTGTTAACTAGTTATTGAGCGCGTTACTCCACAAATCACGGATCACAGGTGGTGAAGTAATATCGGTCGTAAAGAAACGTAATGTGTTGTAACGGTCGTCCGTGATACACATATAAATTCTTTGAAACTAGTTTCAATTTTTTGATAAATAGACGTTAGTAAAGCAGATCAGCTGTTGGCGAAGGTGTCGCCATTAAAATAGTGAAGTATGACGCGTTTTTTTTTTGTTTTATGTTAGTTTATATGTTATGGCCTGTGTCAACGATGATCTGAGAGTCTGTAAAGATAATAAATTATATTTTTTATTTATTATCTTTGTTTTATTAACCACTTGAATTGAGTTTAAATACATCTACCGGTTTCGAAAAATACCATTTTCTTCTTCAGGATATCAAAAAACAAAGATAATAAATAAAAAATATGAATTTTAACCACAAAGTTAATATTGCTAATTTTAAAAGATAATAAATTACTACATGTGACATTTTAATCCGATAGCTAAACGTTTGGAGTTCTGTACCGCACTGGAGTTGAATCTCTAAGAGAAATCTCATCCGAGGACACGAACTGTCAGGTTATAGGGTTTAGGTTAGTTTTGGTTTTAGAGTTTATCAACGTCATATCACACTCATCAGACATAGCGAACAAATGTAAAGAGTTCGAGATTTACATTTGTCTGAGCATATCAACATATTTTGTTTTAAATTAAAAAAGCTGACATTATTCTTCGAAAGTCTTCGGAATATTCTAGAGAAACGATATATATATTGCTCTCTGCTAATCTATTATTAGCTACGCATTCTTAGGTTTAGGTGGAGTTGGGAAACTGCCCTTAACCAACTAGTAAGTACACAAAAATCCATTCTATGAAATATTTTCAGAAAACCATATATGTAGGTTTCCCTCTGACTCACTGTTTGAGAAATATCAGTTTCTTGATATTCGACAGCTCTATGTAAAAAAAAAAAGATACTTTATTTTCATTTCAACAAAGAGCTCTATCAACATCCATCACATAATTATGCTACGAGAGCAAAACAGAATAGGCTCACCATGTAGCTTGAAATGAGAACGACCTTTGGTCAATCCATCCATATGTTTCTGGCCCCCCAAAGCCTACAACAAACTCAATGGACAAAGTCAAATACCATCTCAGGAGTTGGTTATTTGGTGATGGGTGTTGATAGAAAGGAAACTGAGCAACATATTTTTTTTTATATTAAGTTTCTGTTTTGTATTGCGTTTCAATCACAAAAAATCGAGAATATTTTAGATATGTTATTAGAATTATTTTATAATCTTGTTTACTTGGTTTAGATTGAGAATAATGGTTTCATATTTGCATTGATAGATATAATGGATGAACCTGTTTCCATTGACTTTGACTTTGATCTAGTTAAGGTGACTTTAACTTTGGTCTAGTTAAGGTGACTTTGACTTTGGTCTAGTTAAGGTGACTTTGACTTTGATCTAGTTAAGGTGACTTTAACTTTGGTCTAGTTAAGGTGAATTTGACTTTGGTCTAGTTAAAGTGACTTTGACTTTGGTCTAGTTAAGGAGATTATGAACATTTCTTACATTATGAATCATGAATGGAATATATGTAATATAGTATGTTTGAGCGTTCGCTTTTATTGTATCATCACAATCAGCCTGTGTCTCTCTAGGATCGTCAGTCCTTCTTGTTAATTTATTGTCCGTCACCTCTTCTGATAAGCTCAATACTTATTCTGCCATTTCATGATCTACTCTACTAATTTAACTTAACGTTATCTTGATTTTCTAACATTAGACAGTAGATCTCTTAGATATTCCAAGTCTAGCTCTTTCCTTTAATTTGTGAATGACGTTAACGGTGAGGGTCCACGTCTTGGCTCCGTATGTAAGGACCGGAAACACGCGTTGGTTGTAGATTGAGTGTGAGGTCCAGAATCAAAAGTAGGCGTGTCCGCTTTACCCGTTACCAAGTGAAATGTAAAAAACCATTGTACTACAACTGTCACATTCGGAATCATATTAAAAATGACCAGTAACCTCAGGTCACATGACCAATTACTGTCGTTTTATTGGCTGAAAACATATTTGTCTGGGTTTGAATTAATTATCTTTTCGACATGTCTGCGAAATTTAACATGTATTTTTAAATCAAATTCGGTGAATTTTGTCTAATCTCGATAGGCTAGTCTTGAAGATATTAATTTGCTTTATATTTGTGCGAACCTAACTCAAAAAAAACCATAAAAAGAAACATGCCTGATTTTGATTCCACATCTCATAAGTAAACTTTATTTTAAATGGTTTTTTTTTCTAAATGACATTTCGATGTTGCAATATACTTAGTTACTTCTTCTTCTGTCTTCACTAAGCAAGATCTTCAGGGACAGCACGAATCAGTCGCATCTTCAGAAAAAAAGTATATTTTCTTCATTATGGACCCCCGTATGCATTACTTTACTATGACTAAAAACAGATTTCAAATTATTTCTAGTGTAGTATAGTCTAGTTATTTTACTGAACTTGTCAGACTCGGGTCTATTTTAACACTTTGACGGCGAGTTATGAGACGGGTTAATTAAACGGACATAACAGAGTTGCACAACACCGGAACAAAGAGAAAACAATTCATCCGAGAGAACAGATCACACTTCACCGGTTCGGTAATAATTATTCATTCAGTTGGCTTATTCCTGGTTCAGCATTAGCGAGGCGCAGCGTTATCGTGAGCAGTCCAAACTGCACGTGCCTGACCACAGTATTGGTATGCGCTAGGAATGTCGTCTCACTTACCGGAAAAATGACTCCAAAACGATAGAAGTTTTTTTTTTTAAATATAGATTCGTACACGGAATACATGTCACATCAATATTCTTACTATTTTACTATATTAAAATAGTACTAACTTGCTGGTGTCCCGGAATGAGGCGCGAACCCCCGACCACTAGATCACTAGGTCAACAAGCTACAGATAACAGATTTATAAAAAATATCGTGTGAGACCACGTTTCTCATAATAGATTGATGTGAAATATAGGTGCGGGAAACTCAGTACAGTGTCGTCTACGAATACGAAAGAAAAAAATGAGCAGCCGTAATGTCGTTCAAGGGTCTGTGTATAATATTATGATATTAATATGGGATCGTAACAACGCTAGTGACGATGAAAGGAGGAGAAAAACATTTGTCCGTTACATTCACAGTCACCTCGTCGGACAAACGTGCGATCGGCCCTAACGTAATCGCGCCCTGCCTGATTCAGTGTCTTCTGCGTAGCGTGGTTTGTGAGAGGTTTTATGTCACTTCCGTGACAAGATTTCGTTACATTTCGCTTCATTCGCAATATAAGTTTTGAATTACTTTAAAATGAAATATAAGACCTTTTTGTTCTGAGAAAAATAACCAAAGAAATCTACTGTACGGACACAATTTAAAATTTCAATGCTGCTATAATGTGCGTATTCATAAGATCAAATAATATATTTTTATTTTAAATACATAGTGTAGGACTAAACGGTTTACTCGCGTGTTGAAAGCGCCGTTGTTGTTTAGTTGCGTTGTTCCATTAGTATGATATATGATTCAGTTCAGAAAAGTCGTAGCTTAAATAGAGAAATACAGAAAAAATGGTGATCTAGATTAAATAACGATATTAAACCGTCTGAGGAGGGTGACAGAATTGTAAATCGAATCGCGGAATAAACGTAAACTAGACGTTTCTTATGTATCGATGAAAAAAATTAAAAATATTTAAAAAATTGTAAGCCTGGAAACATTTAAATCGAGACAATCTAAAATTGTTATATTCTTCCGTAAACTAAATTGTTATATTCTTCCGTAAACGTTCTTCCTGTTCACAATGCTGTTACTGTTCCTTTTAATAAAATACAATTATAACAACTATGCTCTGAATAGGGTGGCTTCACACGAAAAATATACAACAGGTGTAACGAATGTAACGATCCCCAAAATCACCAACAAGTATGGATCGAGGACAATAAAATTTGTTATTCTTACGATAAAAAATGAAATGCCCGGGTCTTTACAAAAGAGCACGCTTTCTCCTAATTTAGAAGAAATTATCAAAAAATGGCTTACTTAATTATTATGTTTTTGAATTTATTAAATGTAACAAATGGACATAAATGCACCTGTAGACAAACGTCTATCAAGACGTTTTGTGGGTCTAGTGTTAATTAACCTTTACCATACTACGCTAAAATATATCCTACGCAGCCATGCTGTCAACTCGTGTTACCGCAAGAAATTGGAGTTTATTTAACATTTTAAATGGGAATAAAATGCTTTTACAGGCTTAAATGGCTTTAAAATAGTTAATGTCACAGTTACTATAAATATAATAAGAAATAATCAATATATAATTTTTAAATACGTTGATTTTATTCTCAAATATTATTCTTGTAAGGCATTCGTCAGTGGACCAATCCAACATCATCTTCATCTCTATCTTTCATCATTAAAATCAGTGCGTGATCTTTTTCACGTAGCACAATTGGTATTTTTAACGCAGATAGCATGCAAAGCATCAATTTTACATAGCACTGAATTCAAAAATGATTCTTTTTACTATGATTCGCTTTACATAAATGGTTTTCCACTACTCATTTCCAAGTGCAAATGATTTTTTAAATACTAAATTAATGTATTAATTATAAATATATACATATAAAATCAATTTTGTCGAAAAATATTGTTTTAGCGTCACCGGGATTCGAACCTGGAACTTCATTTCCAATCCGGGGAAGTGCACTACCTTTGTGCTATAACGCCAGTATTTTTCTTGACAAATTTTCGAAACTATATGTTACATTTTTCAAATTAATACACCTGTCGTTCCATTATTTGAAAGCCAACAATAATTAATTAATTAATTATTGAATAATTATAACTTCACAATAAGAATGTGTTTTCCTTAATAATATATGTTGTATCAACGTGTCCAAAAATTTAATAAAAATGAATTGATAATTCTGGCGTCTGCAAATCGGTTTACTCAAAGGTATTTGAGATTCTGTAAAAATAATGTAGATGGCTTTCAAATAGTTTCTAAAATTTGTCAAGAAAAATACTGGCGTTATAGCACAAAGGTAGTGCACTTTCCCGGATTGGAAATGAAGATCCAGGTTCGAATCCCGGTGACGCTAAAACAATATTTTTCGACAAAATTGATTTTATATGTATATATTTATAATTATTACATTAATTTAGTATTTAAAATATCACAGACCTATGTTCTGAATAATTACAACTTCACAATAAGAATGTGTTTTCCTTAACAAATGATTTTTTTAGAACTTGGTAAAATGTAAGTTTACATTGTGCGTATTTGTAGAAATACGATTTAATTGACTCGGTAGACCTACGCATGGCTAGGGAAGGGTTAAGAAAAAAAAAGTCTCGCCCTAGGGCGGGGAAATATTCACTATAGTGAAATATTTTCATGATAATATATATCTAAGTACCAAACGTAACGCTTTTAAACGATGAGTGTATAATTTTTTCATTATTTTCAAACATAAGTTCTTGCGCTATGAATTAGAACTTGGGTGCCGGCTGGTGACTACCAGGGATGGAAGTTCTAATCCCTCATCCACACGAGCTGAACAAATGTTCCAAAACTGTATTTTTTATTACATATTATGTTACGAAATGAAAGCGAAAGTAAACTGAAGGAGCATGAATAACACGAATAGGTAATTAATACCTACACAGCCTCCGCATAATCATCCGTACAATATGCTCACTGTAGATATAATTATTATATGAACAAGTGCCGTATAAGTAGGACCCGGCAATATGCATTGGAATACTCTCGAGTATAGAAAATAAAAATATATCTTTGGGTTACAATGAAAAAAATTTGAATATGCATAACAAAATGTTAAAAGTATGTATTAAAAAATATTTTAAGATTTGCGAGTATTCAATTGACCATAGAACAATCGTAAGACTTTGTAGGTCTTGCAATCGCTGACCAAATCGAAAGAATGCCAGGTCATGACCGAGATCATGATTAAGTGGATACTCCAGCGGAAGCGACTTAACCTTTACCATACCGTGATACAAAATACCCGAACGCAGCCATGCTGTCAACTCGTGTTACCGTAAATAACAGTTAGAAAAAATGTTTTTATTAGCTTAAATGGCTTTAATGGCACGAATTTACTCTAAATATTGAGCATACAATTTTGAAAAAATGATTGATAACATAATTTAGAGCGTTCATTAAGTCCTATACAATGTGTCCTTCCTTCTTATCTCTCTTCGTTTAATTAGTAAGAAAGAGACAATTATATTTGTATGTTGTTCATTTCACTATGAAAATAATATGTGATCTCTGTCTTTTATATTATAATGGTATTTTTACCAACGTTTTAATTTTACAACGGTATGAATGGAAAAAATAATTGTTTTTGTACGATTCCCTTTTCGTAATTGGTCTTTCACTAGTCATTCCCAAGCGCTAATATTTTCTTTAGGATTATTTAAAATATGAATTTTATATTGCGTGTATTTACCGAAGTATCACAGGTTTAATTATGATGGTAGACCTGTGTTACTGCATGATTTGGGAAGGGTTAAGAAAGAGGTAGAATGATTCTGTGGAAAAAGACTGGGGCAGGGTGAGAAAGTCCAGGAAATGGAGAAGAATGGTCGGGGCACTATATCCCACCCTGGGGGCATTTACATTTTTTAAATGATGTGTTCTCCACTAGGCTTTTGGCATATTCTGGAGAATATCACGTGAGTATATTGATTTAAGATAATGAGCATAATTTTGTAAGAATTTCAGCACGGGTACAATTTAAATATAATGAAATACGATTATAATTATTACAATATAACTAGGAGCGCCCCCACGGTAGCAAATTTACCCTGCAGAGACGCAGTAGACTGTTGTCAAACTCCAGATTAAAAAACAACAAACATTGCGCTAATACTCATTGAAAAAACCATAAAAAGTGATGATACAGGAAAAGAAGAATTAGGAATAAAGATAAAAATTTGTATGCGTTACACGTTTATCTACTACATGAACTTTTAAATTTAAATATTAAACTTAAAATGACTGAAAAAAGTGAAAAAAACAAATGTGATGAGAGACAAACCATTTTCTTGTTAAGAATGTAGTTATTTGTGAATTCAACGATGCATTTAAAAATAAATAATTTGTGTCAGCCTGAACACATTTGTAATGCCAGTGTTAAAGCTGACGAAACCTAACTTAATCTTACCTAATCCAACCTAATCCTTTCTTGCATTTGATTTGGTTCAGATGACGCTTCCAAATCTGATCTGTGCCCTTAATTCGTACCAAGTACAGCGTGGAACCAATCCTCTTTACAATTTCTCCCGATACCCAAGAAACTTTACTCACTACTCTATAATCCTTTACCAGACCCAACTGACCGATTTTAAGATCTAATCTCCTTCTTCCCCTATAATAATTTTTTTGTTTCTTTTGTGTAAACTTTAAATTTTTCACAATACTATCTCCCAACTTCCGAGCACTTGGAGATATTTCCTTAGGTATAAAATAATCGAATTTCGATCGAAGCCTTCTACCGAACAAAAGCATAGTTGGTTCTATACCCGAAGAAGAGTGTGGAGCATTCCAGTAATCTAATCTTATACCCGACAGGAAATCTACCGTTTACTAAAATTTTCTTTAAAAAATGTTTGCATGTTTTCACCGAATTCTCAGTCTGTCCATTTGACATTGTTAAATGTTTAATGTCCCGTTCTTCGCAAAAATTTTGAAATTCTCTCGACATGAACGCTGTTCCGTTCCCTAATTGCGCGAATAAACTTTTCAAAGCCTTTATCGTACAATCCGCACTGACATTCTTTACTTCTAAACATTCTACCCATTTTGAACTTGCATCGCAATTTACTAAAAAATATTTACACGCAATTGGTCCGAAGAAACCTATATGCATCCGGCACCCAACACTTTCTTGTACCGGCCAATTCGCTAAATTTGCTTTTGGAGGCGGTGGTGTTATCTTGGCACAAGAATCACATTAATTAATTAGTCGAACAATGCCTTCATCTAACTATGGCCAATATACAGAACCTCTAGCTACCCCTTTTGTTTTCATCCATCCTAGATGCGATCTATGTAACATTTATAACACTCGTTTCAGTAAAACTGTTGGTATTACTAACCTATAATTCCAAACTACAGTATTTAATTATTAATAATTCAAAACGTTTATTCCAAAAATGCCAAATCTCATCGCTTTTATTTCGATGGCCATTTAGTCCTTAAAAATTCACATACTTTATTTAAAACTGGGTCTTTGCTCGTTTGACATACTATTTATTCTATATTCAAATCGATACATTATTTTTCCTCTATTGCACCAAAATATGACTCTAACTACTCATTACTCTTCAATTCTGGTTCCTCTACCGGCACCCTTGATAAAAAATTCGAACAATTTCGATCCGACTCCACGTATTCCACCGTATAATAAAATAATGTCAATAACAAACAATAACGCTGCAATCGGCTCGCCGCTAAAGTTGGAATTCCTTGTTTATCGCTTAAAATTCTCACCAGCGGTTGGTTATCCACTGCTAATATAAACTTACGCCGTATAAATATTGATAAAACTTTTTCAAATCAAATGTTATAGCTAATGCTTCTAGATCTAAGGCCTGCGAACGCCTATGGCCAATGCTTCTAGAACTATAGCCCGGCTTGCAAACGAAATTGATCTTTCTGATTCATCAGCACAACAATATAAAATCGTATAAAACCAGCCCCTCCATCCATGATGCGTCCGACGCTAATTTCAATGTTACCTTTGAATACCCGTTACCAACTATTTAACCTCATCTATCGCAATTCTACACTCCTCGTTGAAGTCCCATTCAACATTTTTCAAAAAAAGTTATGCACTGAATGTAGTATTGTCGCCAAATTACCCATAAAACTTCTGTAGTAATTAACTAACCCCAAAAAACTTCTAAGTTCTCCTAAATTTTTCGGATAATCTGCCTTTAAAATCGCATTAATTTTGCTTTTTGTTTCACTCCATTCTTGTCAATCTCATAACCTAGAAATTCAACACATTCTCTAAAAAAATCACATTTTTCTACATTTACCGTGAGGTTGCAATCCTTACATTAATTTCATGTTCTTCGAACGTTCTCCCTGATATGAGAATATCGTCCAAAAACACTACGGTCTCTTTTAACCCTTGCAACGCGATGCCATATGGCAAATATGCCTGGACTTAAAGCTATTCCATAAACTAATCTGTTGTAATGAAACAATCCCAGCGAAGTCGAAATTATTGTGAACTTTTTACTACTTTCTTCCAATTCTAATTGAGAATAAGCACTTTTCAGATCTATTCTACTAAAATAACAACCGCCGCTTATTTCAACCAAAATCTCTTCAAATCTAGGTAGTGGGTACCTATCAATGATCAAATATGGATTTATAGTAGATTTATAATCCCCACAGATTCTTTAATCTTCAGCTTTCTTCACGATAGGAATAACTGGTGAAGCTATTTTACTAGCTGAAACTGGTGACAACACCCCGTCCTCAACTATTTTTTTTATTTCCGCTTCTACTTTACCTCTCAAGGCAAATGGTACTGATCTAGCTCCACAGAATTCTGTGGTGCTAGATCAGTATCATTTTGTGTGGAATTTCACTGAAACTTTCAATATTCCGTGTAACTCTAACGGGTTGTTGTCATTTGCGACCAACTTAATATCCGTTTGTTGTATTTTTAAATGTTTCAACTTCTTTTCAACACACGATCACCTTCCGCTTGTAAATTCCTCTTTACTGGTCAGTCGATGCAGCTGCAGAAGACTCCAATTCTCGTTTCCCCGTGTTTTGCCTCTTCACCGTCCTGACAGGCACTGAAATGTAAATTTAAAAAAAAAATGTAGCTTATGTAACACAAAGTTTCACAACACTTTATAGGGCCCCTGTAAATTATATTCGAAATTATTCTCCAAGTAGAAATAACTAAATAAACAATCCACTAGATTGTTCAGCAAAATTATTCCAAAAAAATGAAAATCTTAAAGAAATATGGTTATTTCTCAAACTTGATATTATCACTCTCTAGTAATCAACGATTCACATGTTCCTTATACGAAACGATTTTTAGAAAAAAACAAAACTTCCAAAATCAAAATTAAACTGGATCAATGTTAATCAGAGTATCCACTCTTCCCCCTATGTGGCAATAAGAAAATATATGACAAAAAAGCCTCAAGATGATGTTATCACTTGCAGAGTCCAGAGAAGGGTATCCACCTTCTTTCCTTGCAACATAATCCTCTCCTAGAAACGAGAAGAAAAAAAAATTCATGTAATAATAACCCGTTTGCAACAATGCTATTCATCACCTGGTAACATTCTCTATATGTTATTAAGTGTTGGCTGTAGAAGTTATACAACATTTTAACACTGGAAATCAAATTTACAACATTAATTATTCGTCCCAGATTGAGATAGAAAAATAGAAAATAAAAATTTTAAAGCTCAAAACCTCAACAACACAGAACATCATTTATAGTTTTATCATACAGAATTTCCCGTAAGACTAACACGATTTATAAATGATAAAATGAAACATTCAACATTACATGATAGTATCTCCATTTCTGTCTTCATCTGCCTCAATCTTCAGAATGCCCGAGTTCCGCTCCCAGCCCAGTTTTCTTCATAACATCTTCTCAAAAACAAAACATAAAATATCAAATATAACATTGTAATACAAAAGAAAGGGCGCCTCCCTGAGAATTATTTCATGCCCAATTAGGCATGATTATGTCATCGCCCCACGTTGGGCGCCAAAATGTGACGCCGCCTTACGTTGGGAGCCAAAATGTGACGTGCAACGATGTGACGTCCATCGGTTCGCTCAAGGTAAAGCATGAGTTATGTGGATTAGATCCACAGAATTCGCCATACGGTCTCCCATCCACTTTAGTAATCATTCTCAAGGAAAAATAGTAAAATGAGTCTGAGATTTGCAACATTATAATTAATTAAATTTTTATCTTATAAATATTGATCATAAATAAAAGAAAAAAAAGTTAACGTCGACAAAGTATTACAGCATAAAATAATATTGCAAAAGCGTTACTTCAACAAAAGATTTAAACAAATTATCTTCATCAAAATAGCAACAAGGCATTAAAACTAGGTCCAAGATGTGTGAATAAAAATTATAAATTTCAACCTCTTCAAAATTATACATCTGAGAATTAACTTCACAACAGTAAAACCCAAAGAACCTTTGCTCTACAGGAGCAATCCACAATTTAAATTCAGTTTTTAATGGTTTGAGTCACCATGTCGTATTCACTTGAAAACTCCTTCCACCGCAAACGTCACAAAAGTTTGGTTACTTGCTTATTGGCGTAGTTCCTGATGAAGCGTAGAAATTATTATGTCCTCGTGTTATAAAAATCAGATTAAACAAATTGGAACCTAATCGTGTTCTCATTGTGCTCTGGCTCACGAGTAATCCTTCACGAAAATTTATTAACCTCACATTCTCATGTCTTTTGATAACCATTAACCCTAAAAATACACCTCCGTATTACTTAGGTTGGAGTAGGAAGGGATTTTTACATCCTGTAAACACACAAATACAATGACAAACTAATAAAGAAAACATGGTTCAGCGTAACACAGATGCCTGATGCATCAAATTATTCTCACCCTTCCTTTCTAAATTTGAAGTCACATTTAGTGATATTTAATTGCACGAGCTGCTTGCTGCGCTCACTCTCGTCCGTTATCGGAAAATGCCATTGACAAAATTTCTTTCAGCGGTGCAGTGCTACCATTGTTCGAAACGTCAACACAAACCAATCTGGTCGCGGGTAGGTACTATAAAATAATGTTATAATATGTTTAATTTAAGGTTTCTCCGAGCACTCGTGTATACAACTGGCGTCTCTTCTGGGTTAGAATGCATTCTTTGTATATGGTTTCCTTTAATAAATCAACCCATTGATGGAGGTAGTCATTTACAACTGACATATGAAGGAAGATACAGAAACAGTATACAAAGAGCGCGATCTAACTCAGAAGAGACGCCATTGGCATATATATTATAACGTTATTTATAGTACCTACCAGCCACGAGGTATTATTTTAAGTTGAAATTTCGCAAATTGCAACATCGCACCGCGAGAAGAAATTTCTCTATGCCACTTTTACCGTTGACAGCTCGAAAAATTTAAAAAATTGTAATATACTATATTTTTGTGGTTTCCACGCATCGCCCGTTAAACGGAACTGTTCTGCCAGGCCTCTCAGCCGACCGGCAGCGCTACGGATAGAAATGGAACTAAATTCCCGCGTCCCGTAAAGTGTTCCCTTCTAAAAACTACGTAAAATTCTTCTGAAATCCATCCGCCGCTTTAGTAGACGATCGTCTTAAGTATGATAAGTTACGCTGTCATCATAGTCGACTGCAAGCCACGGAAGACTCGCTGGCCCTAGCGTCTGTTCTGTTAAAAACCCTGGTTGAGTTTCCCTCGCTCACTGCCAGAGCACATCGCCACAATAATCTATAAGTTGATGCCTATGTTGACGTGTTTTTATCTAATCTTGATCTTTTATTGGGGTATATAGTCCCGGACGGTACTAGCGCTAATGATCTTCAGCGGCTGTCTACGAAGGACTCCAGTTCCCCACCAGACGTCATTATGAAATTCACAAGAATGTGATAAATACGGTCCTGAACACGCATTAGTGACTCCTATATTTGAATTTAATGAATATTGGTTGTTTGATGTTAAATTTGTCACGGTTCACAGGGTTCACATACAAATTACGAACATACATTTTTAAAACTGTTTTACCAGTTTTTATTTTATAAAAAAAAAACATTTACCCAAGTAGGTGATAAGACAAAAACATTAATCAAAGTTTTTATGTATAATATTCATATATTTTAATATAAATTCAGTGTTTTAATATATAATCTCACGTTATGGGTCTTAATTTAAAGGATTGATTTTTATTCATAATTAAGGATTACCGTTAATAATAAATTGTACTGATGCCGCCTGGCGGCAGATGCGGTTTTTCGACAAATAAAGTGGTTTGTGCCTTCGTTAATTTTTTTTTAAACTGAAACCTTGTCCCAGGTCAGATTTCGATTTCTGAATCTGGTGTCTTAGCCACTCGTCTATGACCGGTAACACAATACGTGCCAAACTTTTAACGTTTTAACTTGGACAAGAATTACAGAGTCTAGTGAACGATGTACGTAAAGAAAGCGACCTCATGATGAATGTCAACAAGTCGAAAGTGATGGTATTTGAGAAAGAGGAGAGCGAGACACCGCGCTAAATACTTGTAGGTATGTATGAATATTTGGAACAAGTAGATGAGTTTGTGTATTTGGGTAGTATGCTCGATGGAAGCGGAAAGGCTGAGAAGGATATCGATAGGAGGGTGACTGCAAGGAGCAAAGTGAACGAGGCCTTGAATGGAACCATAGCTAATGGGAACTCGTTAACCGAGGCAAGACAATGGAGAGCAGATTGTTGAAAACGGGAACACTAATTCCTGACCTCTGTTATCAAAAGCCCGTGCGCTGACGGCTTGGCTGACTTATTATTTTGACCTAACCTAACCTTGCAAACCAAAATATCTATATGCAAATGATATGTAAAAATATGATGCTTACATTGAATAACATATGTTATATTTTTAAGCTAGATTAGATTGATTAGAGTCGGTCAAACAAACACTCGCTAGTTCATACTTTAAATGGTTTGAATTAGTTAACTAAGTTATTGCATTTTGCGTAACTAAATATCTATATATTATGTGTAGTTAGTTTATAGATTGCATTAGTATTGCATAAGTTAGGTTTACATATTATTAGACAAGACAAGATATTAAGCAATATTATATATTTTTCTTCTTTACTGATTAATAGGAATCGGAAAGTCTGCAGACTGGTCACTACAGAACTCCATCAATTTTTTGACATCGCCGTTCTTAGTCAGTCTTGGCATTATGCATCCATCTGCGTTTCAATTTTCCTTCAGTAATAATACAGGGTTATATCTTTCTAATTAATACATTTAATTAGTATTTAAAACATCACAGACCGTCTGTTCTTAATAATTACAACTTTACAATAAGAATGTGTTCTACTTAATAAATTACATTTGATAATAGTAAGAATAAAGTTTATATATGTTCAATGTGATTCACTTTGGGTTATAAGCGATCTAGAGGTGGGATTCAAAACTTTGAGACCTCCTCTATCAATCGCTATGTAGATCATTCACGTGCAACATATAATTCAGGAAATATAGCAGTATGAAATTGAGTCCACCATTTTAAATAACCCTGTATTATATATACATAATCTTCGTCAAATAAACAGCACCGTCTAAGCAACAAAGTTAAATATTCGCGAGAAATAAAAAACAAAATAAATCAGTCAGAAATATCTGACGCTAACCATTTAAATTCCGTACGTTTTAAAGTAACCAGAAGGTTAAATTGTTTAAAAATGAAATACAAGCTCTGTTTCCAGGGCCTGGCTTGAATCACCACTCATGTTCGGGGCATAAAACTGCCAAAATTTATGCTGTCGTTTTGTAACTTTTTTTGTCTCACTTTTACTTCAACACTTCGTTCCGTTTTGGGAGTTTTACGTACGAGCTGGTTATTTTGAGCACTGAAATAAAATACCGCGACAACCTGGACGCTAATGAACTGAAACGTATGCAGTGTAAGCAGGCGTTATTACGTTTGGTCCAACAATGTATGCGTAATTCAAAAATATAAAGATTCGTTACATATTTAATTTGATTATTGACATTCTCAGATAATAGAAACCTTATTAGGTGCTAATACATTTCGTCTACGCATCTCTATTACTTTCCCTCCTCAACTATCTCAAAAAACAACAAAAATGTTAGATGAGGCACTAGAAGCAGCTGTCGCACAACTATGCTGCCAACATTGCAATATCTCAACTGCAACTGTGATCGTGGAGATAAATATATAAGGCCTTCGGGCTAGTTGCGAGACGATGGGCATTCTACACATTCTTAGTGGAAACATAAATCTGATAGTTTATGACACATTTATGCGACAGTAAAAATATTTACTCTTCGAAAATTAAATCTTTGTGTAAACAAGACGTATTTTTTACATTAATGCATATTATATTGACGACGTTTAAATTTTCGTTCCAAATGAGTCATATTTAAAAAAAATGTCGCGGAGCTATTCGATTGCGTAAGTGGTATCAAAATGAAAATATTGGAACAAGGAATTTACGTGGTGGTCTGTGACTGTATTGAATAAATCTGTACATCTATCTGGTCACATTATATATGGGTATGCATCAGGAGCGGTCGCTTCATACATGCTTTGGATGCTCCGCATCCCTTATACTCCAGAGACAAAAAGAAACACATAGATACCAGCAACAGTGGATTCTATCATTCGTTCCGTATTCACAAAGTTTTAAAGTATTCGACAATCAGTTCTGCCTGTCAAGGTCTTCGAACACTGTGTACGCATTCGTTAGCAGCATCCAACGTACAAAAAACAACTTAAATGCTTATGGGTTTAATGCACAGAATGGCATACATATTACGAAGCGAGCGGATTGTTTTGAGAAATTTGTTTATGTGATGCATTTTTGACAGTTTGATATACTTGAAGCCGAATTATTGAAACATTGAATGAATTATTGAAATTTTGAAACTTGTTATCCTGCATCCTTTCTACAAAAAGTCACCGACCGCCACTGGAATGCATATATATCGACAGAATTGTCAAAACTGTCGAATTGTAGTATTACGTAAAGACACAATACATCGGTTGTTTGTATGTATATACATACATATTAATATATGCACCCGGTACAATCTTAACACCGTATCATTGTATATCATAATACCGTACCGTAGATAGCAGATAGCGAGACACGCGTCAGAAGATGGCCGGCTACCGACAGGAGCCACCGAATAACTATTGTTAATCACTTGAATTGGTCATTCTAAAAGTAAAAGAGCACTTTCACATTATACCAAACGTACCAATGTGTGTGGGTATTTAAACAAACTTAATTTCAATAATTAAATAATCAAATTTGAATGTGTTCGTAAATCGTTGACCTCGATGCAATGATAAAATAAAAAACAAAATTATATTATTTTTGGTTCTTCTGGGTGATACTGCTGTGCGGGTAATATTAGGTCAGCAGAACCGTTTCTGGGTTTTTTGGCTACCTAGATGAGAATTGCAAAATACCGCCCTCTCCCTGGTACTAGCATTACTCTCGTCCCCCGTCATCTAGGCTAAAAGAATTAATGTATAGGATATAAAAGAACTTGTATTCAAAATTAAACAATAAAACACATCGAATATTAAATAACTATTTCGTTTTTAAATTTCTCTCTTCTAACTTCAATGGTGTTTTGGATTCTTCCTCTAATCCAATGGAACCTTCCTTAACTTTATTTTAGTAAAAGATCTCTAGCGTCAAGCTGGTTAGCCATGTCTTTTTCTAGTGAAATTGTGACTCTTTCATTTTTTTTCTCTAACTTGCTGCATTTTTCTCTGTTTAATTTAAAATTTTTAAAAATCCACCCCTAAAATGTTGCCGCCCTAGGCGACCGCTAGTGTTGCCTAATAGTATTATAGAAATGGCACTGAATGTCAGCCCTGATGATGCAATGACCCAAAATAAATACTATCAACACCCACGGGAGATTTAGATAATATTATATATTTTGCTGATATTGCACCTTCCGACTATCACTTATTTCAGTCACTTTACCATATCTTAACAGCAAATATAATATTCCCGAAATTAAAATGACATTAATTGCATCCAAATCCCGAAGTTTTTATAAAAGTGGCATAGATTAACTTGTAGAACATTAAAATGTAAATAAATAATAATCTAAGAAAAATATTGTTTAAAAAGTCTCGATACATCGGCGATAAACAAATGAAAAATATATTTTTAGGCTTACCTAATCGAACAAGATAAGATAGCATTTCATTAACATTTTCTAGAGTGTTTTACATGAGATATGAATTACAATAACAATAATGTAATCATACATTAAAGATTACATATTATTTTTTGTGTTGGGCGCACTAGATATGACCTCTGATAATTATTCAGCTTTGTCCTCATTATTTTAAGAATGATATATTTATATTTTTAATTATGGTATCAATGAATCAATCAGAAAGATGTACAGAAAATATATTTGGTTGTAACCGGGATATTTGTTCATTCGATTTAGTTTGTATTTACGAGATGTTGCTATTCTGTAACTCAAAATCGTGAACAAAAAACAAGTTGTACAAATTATTGTCATGTGTTTATTATATTATAAGTTAAGCAGTACTACGTCCTTACGTTCTTCCCGGTTCATCTTCAGCATTCATTAGCAATAATTAAAGCCTACGTAACAATACAACCAGTACGGTAACGTATTATTAATTTTCAGTACAATTGTTTATTTAATGACCACGGAAGAGGCATAATGGTCGAAAGCAGCACGGAACTGCTTTAAAAAAAATTATAAATAATTAGAAAAACACTTTGTTTAATATCACTGTTTATTGATACATCGACACGTTTTGATGCCCTGTGGTATCTTCTTCAGGAAACAATAAATATATACAAAAAAAAAATTTAAAATACAATAGATAAAAACAAAACTATTCAAGTACAAGTGGTGTGGGTAACTAATTAGGAACTATTATGGAAACAAATTTAAAATGTGACTTATAAATAAATATTGGTTGTAAATAAACTGTATTTCACACACAGAGTGGTCCAAAAAAAGTGAGAACATTTCGTAATTACATCAAAATTAGGTTATCTATATCAAAAATAGCTTTAATAGTTTACTAATTTACTTACTTACCTATTTACTTATCTTTATAATTGTTTTTTTTCAAATTGTTGCCCAGAATGACAAAAATCACTGCAGAAGATCGTAATCTGATCAAAAATTTGTGAATTGAAAAACGTTGGGGGGCTCGGAAAATGATCAAAGAGTTTCAAAACAAAGCCCGGAGTATGGCTAGACATTACAGCAGGACGGAGCTCCATCTCACACAGCCAGAAATACAGTCAACGTTCTTCGCCGTTAAAATGTTAATTTCATCGAGCCAGGCATGTGACCACCGAACAGCCAATATGGGGTGTTTTAATGATTTCTGATTAGCTTAAAATTGTGTAAAAACATTACATTAAGAATTATAGTTAATTATATTATGTTTTGAAATAACTCATGTGATTACGAGATGTTCTCACTTTTTTGGGACATCCTGTATATGTGAAAATAAAACACTCGTTTTTTTATTCTACTTCATTTTTACAACTTTATTTTATTTGAGACGCGTTTCGCCTTGCAAGGGTATTATTAATCTAACAATTTAACTCAACAACTTGTATTTATAACTATATCTAATGGGGGACAGCTATACAAATTTATTTACATGGGGAGAAAAGGGACAACAATATTCAATGGAATTCTGAGGATTTCCATACATTTAGAATGCTTCTAATTATACTAAGTAACCATTCAGTTACAACACTAATAATATTTTAATGACATGGGTAATTTGTAGAAAAGGATAACTATATAGATAATGCTCTTGCAAGTATTTATAATATATAATATGTTGCAACAAAGTAATTTTGCAATTATTGAAGAAATAAATAAAATAAATTGGTGTATTTTTAATTTATTTTAAACAGTGTACAATATTAAAAATAAAGTATTCGATAGTGAAAGCCTTGTAACACGTACCCTATAGAATGGAGAAATTAATGATCGTATTTTAAAAAAACCCTCACAATTTTTATAATAATCTTAATTATAAGGGAATCTTAATTTCAATTGTGATTATCTTGTTTAAGTTATTATTTATTACATCCTTTGGTAATTTTTAAGTATTCATTGCTATTTAAAGAAAGATATTATTATTAAGGAAAACATATTCTCATTGTGAAGTTGTAATTCTTCAGAACATAGGTCTGTGATATTTTAAATACTAAATTAATGTATTAATTATAAATATATACATATAAAATCAATTTTGTCGAAAAATATTGTTTTAGCGTCACCGGGATACGAACCTGGATCTTCATTTCCAATCCGGGGAAGTGCACTACCTTTGTGCTATAACGCCAATATTTTTCTTGACAAATTTTCGAAACTATATGTTACATTTTTCAAATTAATACACCTGTCGTTCCATTATTTGAAAGCCATCTACATTATTTTTACAGAATCCCGGTGACGCTAAAACAATATTTTTCGACAAAATTGATTTTATATGTATATATTTATAATTAATACATTAATTTAGTATTTAAAGATATAATTATCATTTTATGTTTATTAATATTGTGAATGTATAATTTCATATATTCACAATATTGTCTTGATGTGAATTAATATTGACATATTACAATTAAGGACGTTCCCAAAGAGCAGTCGTACTCAATCTTCAAGAAGATTCCCCCGTATGTAAACTATTATAAACTACTATGAATAGAATAAAAAATAGTTGAGGTACAGTGTACTTTTTCGCTTCCGCTCACATGCGCAGAAGTTCAAAAATCTCTCACTATACAAAACCATTCAAAAGTAGCTCACTTTTAACATTTTTTATAACAAAACGAATACCGCTTGTTTTAGTTATTTTTACAAAAAGATATTTGTTAAATTTTCAATTAATGATTCTCAGTTTTCCAAAACGATAGTAAGAAAATTACTATTGCTATTCAATTAAACGTGCGCTACAACATCGATCGGGGTATGGTTCGTGTGTTAAATATGCTCATTTTAATAAGCAATATTTACTAGCGCAAGGACTGTTAAAAAAAAATTCTAGGTATAAAAGACACTCATAAGTATGTGTATTCAAAGTTTCAAAAGGATTGTAAGAAAAGTGATTTTTTTGGGAACGTCCTTAACTTTCTTAACAACTGTTTTTTTTAACTTTGAAAATAGTAATGTTGTATAGTTTTGTTGATTTTATTATAATAGATTGTTCTAATTAAGATAAATGTAAAATTATAATATATATTTTCACAATTTTCTTAATAAATTAAATCAATAGATAATATGAGTTGAAATCGTTCATTTAACAACAGTTATCATTTATATATTTTTTAGTTTCAAATATAAATGTTCTTCTTACTATGTTATGTAATAGTATTACATTGACATTAAATTTCAAATACCAAATACTTGTACTAATATTAATAATATTCCCACGGTTATTTTATGTATGTTAATTGTTTGTATATTTAAAATATTATATTATTTAATTTGTATGTATGATACAAGTAATGGCTAATTACGCCTTATTGGCGAAGGCCACAATAAAGAGAGACAAAAAAGGGACATTGTCGTGATAACGTTAACCTTTACCATACCATGATATAAAATACCCGAACGCAGCCACGCTGTCAACTCGTGTTACCGTAAATAACAGTTAGAAAAATGTTTTTATTAGCTTAAATGGCTTTTATGTCACGAATTTACTTTAAATATTAAGCTGAATGCTTATAAAATAATGATTGATTACGTAATTTAAGGTATTCATTAAGTCCTATACAATATGGCCTTCCTTCTTATCTCTCTTCATTTAATTAGTGAGAAAGAGACAATTATATTTGTATGTTTGTTGTCCTTTTCACAGTGAAAATAATGAATGATCTCTGTTTTTCATACGACAAGTGGTATTTTTACCAACGAATTAATTTTACAACGGATTGAATGGAAAAAATAATTGTTTTTGTACGATTCCCTTTTCATAATTGATTTTTCTAAAATATGAATTTTATGTTGCATGTATTTACTGAAATATTACAGGTTTATTTATGATGGTAGATCTGTGTTACCGCATGGTTTGGGAAGGGTTAAAGCAAGATCCAGAAATGTTATTAATAAATTAATAATTAGTTTATACATTTAGATGAACTTGCCAGTCATAAATGTGTACATATAAGTAAATTCAATATCTTATTGTTGTTTATTTGCTCAATAACATTTTCACGTTTGGTTAAAAAATATCATATCGTTTGGTTAATAAAAATTAACCTCACTTTTATATCTCTCGGAAGGGCGTTGAAGAATTTATTTTCCCGACAGAAAAAATGGTGCTGGAGAGCTTCTTAACGATATTATATATTATTGTTAAAGTATTATTTGCATATTTATTGCAGAAAGGCATATTTTTGATTCAGTAACATTGAAAACAATTTAAAAAAATCGAGTGAGTACAATTCTACATTCATGATTATGTGTAAACATCGTGTGTGCATGTGTTAAGTGTACTGTTCACTGAGAAGGAAGGAAGGAATAAAAAAAAAAGATTTTGTACTGAATGAATTATGTAGTCACTACGGTAACGCATTTGTTTGTCATTTTTTCGTCATGTATTTTTCTAGTAAGGTGAGTCGGGGTAAGTGCTTCTATGTCTCCTAATTACGTTAAAAATTGGATTCCAGTTCCGCAATCTATTAAGAAACGATATAAATCAATATTTGAAGAAAGAGTCGAACAATGGTGCAAATGCAAATATTAATTAAGCTTGTAATATCGTTTCAAATTATGACCGCGGTTTGATGTCAACTTGCGAGTTGTGTATGCCTTTTCAATCTTTCATATATCTCGATAATCTTTTAAGCCAGGGATGCTGATATCAGTATCTTTATTTTGAGTTGTAGTTTAAAATGTATATTTAATACAAATACAATGTATTTTGTATTTTCCCAAATAGGAAGAGATCCAGGTTCGAATCCCGGTAGCAACAACAATATTTTTTCGGTAAATTATTTATATGTACATCTTTCTACGCGTGTATCTCTTATGACGCAAGTGTCGATGGCACCAAAAATTGAGGACGTCCGCGGAAGACTTGGCACGACCAGGTTCTGTCGAGAAGTTCAGCTTGTATGAGAAGATGTATGAATGTGGATGATGCGAGAATTGTGCGTCAGGACAGAAGAGCTGGGCGCTCGATCCTATCTGCCTACCTCCGCGAAGAAACGGCGTGATGGTAAGTTAGCTAATCTTTATAATTAATACATTTAATTTGTATTAAAAGTGTCGCAGACCAATGTTCTGTAAAAATTACAACTTTACAATAAAAATGTGTTCTCCTTAAAAATATACCCCATAAATTTTACACCGCAGGGTAAAGGAGGAGGGCGAGTAAAGATATTTAAACAACAAAAATCGAAAATACTAATTTTGGTAATAATGAAGATATTTAATTATTCAGATGTTTAATCAGTTAAATTGTTTCTACGAATAATGGATTCGATTTAAAAGCCCCACCCCAACCGATAATACGAATTACAGGTATGTGTATTGAATATCCAATATCTGTCTTCTCTTTAATAATTCATTCATCGCTTATGACTGCATATTTGGTGTTTGGTCCAATATATAATATCGTTTCTGAAAATTCAACACCACGTATGTGTCAATCATTTCAAAATACGTTTTTTGACGTTTTCAGTTGAACGGCACACGCCGTATTGATTGGCGAATAAACTATCCCCACCAAAGAAGAAAGCCCTTTTTTGTCCTTGAACATTTTGACAAATAGTTATTTCGCGGTATCGGACTTGCACCACGATCATTACACGGTACAATGTCGGTGCGAGGCGCGAAGCGTCGCATTCTCCGAGTGACTTGAATAATTCCGATTATTATTTTACAATCCATACAAGATACTAATAATCGGCATATTTGTAGGTCGTTATTCGTGCTAAATTTTGTATTTATTTGTAGGCTTAGTCATCATTCTTATAAACGGAAATGGGTTCTGCTAATAATGAGCGAAAACATTACTGCCCGTGCATTATCTATGATTCATCGAAAATTGTGCTATACGTCTAGTGTTTACATGGCTCGGAAGATAATTGTGTACATAATGCACTCCAAATTATAATATAATGTATACTAGCGGTCAGCACTCGGTGTTGCTCGAGATGCAGATTCAATTATTATTTAACTTTTCTTTTTTTTTCTAACTAACCAACGTGCCATCGCGCCGTTTCTATCATAGAGAATAGAACGCCACAGTTTTATATTCTGGTGTACCACTCTTGCCTCGTCCACTTTCGTACATTTTTTTATGTACGATCTTCGGTTGTTAAAGCTGGTCCAATATTTGAAATTATCTCAGCGACCGTTTCTTTTTTCTATCGATTACGCTAAAAATTTGTTAATTCGTTCGTAGATTTTCCACGCATGCGCGCATAAGCGATCGCATTTTCGTTTGCGCATTTTGTTTTACATGCAATATTTGGTCCAGGGGCGTGGGGTGGGATGACTTGAAGAGAGCCATCTACCAATGTTTTGCGCAAGATCTTTAGGAGTAACTATGAAAAATTTGGAATGAGTGGTATTCAATATAATAAAAAACACTTTTATAACTGGGGGTGGTGAGGCTGAGCCCTGCAGCTGGAAGAAGTGGAACGATAGTAGACTGAATGCAGAATGCAGAACTTGGGCGTATATGTGGGAAATCCATTTGAGACAAAGTAAAGAATGAACGGATGAATGAGGAGAGAATGGTAAGAAAGATACATGACGCGAGTGTTCATGGCACCATAAATAGAGGACGACCGCGAAAGACTTGACATGACCAGGTAAATCAGATGGCCCTGTTAGAATCCACAATAGCCGGTGAGCTTGTATGAGACAATGTATAAATGTGGATGAGGCGAGAATTGTGTGTCAGGACAGAACAGTGTGGCGCTCTATCCTCTCTGCCTACCTACGCGGGGAAAGTGGCGTGGTGGTAAGTAAGTAAATAAGGGATGGCTAGGGAGAAGGGGGGTGGTGCCGCGATTGCGCGATATTCTACAGAGTAAGTATACAAAATTTGATTTAGATCGAGCTTTAGAATATTATGAATATTGCCTGTAGTGCCTCCACTGCACGGAGTTTAATTTTTTTTTGCAAATGTTGCTTACAAATGGGTAAAGAACTGTTATACAAATCTATACAAAATTTATACAAAGGTATATCCTTGATTTAATTTTATAAGGGTCTAACTTGGGTCGAAACTTAGCCCAAGGGCCGAGGGTCCGCCCGTCTCTTAATATTTTTGTTCATTTCTATCCCGGTTTTACACAAATACCTGGGGTTATTCCGAAACGTTCTTATACTTTGACAATATTTATTAAATTATTTGGGAGTTTCCACAAATGTCTTACAATACAAAGATAACAAATTTTCACAACTATAGTATTGTATTTATCAATAGGTAATTACAATGCTATAGTATAAATATAAATAACAATAAATGATAAGGAATAAGTAGGTACATAAATAGTTATGTTAAAAATAATGATCAAATAAGAAAGATATACTAATCTAGTTTTATCATGACTTTAATGATAATAATGTACACGCATATGTATTATTGGTGTTCGTACACACATGCAAAATAGTATAAGAAATAAATTAAATTAAATTAATTATTGTGATGTGACTGTGTTCGTGTGATTGTAACGATGGTTGGTAACTGTGATTTAATTTTTGGAGGTTTAGTTTCAAGTGTACCAGTGATTGCTCTCCGAATTACGAATAATTAGTTACCAATTACTGGACACAAATTTCACAATTACAATCATAATCACGCTTAAAATAACGATTTAGTTAATCACTAATATAAACCGTTATTAATGTACTTATCCCAAAATTTCGATAGATAAGTATGTACATGAAATTATCGAAGCAGTGGAAGTGACATAGCAAAGACTGGCGGTGGACCGAAGAGAGTGGCAGTCGTGTGGACGTTTTTGTCTAGCAGTGGATTGACAATTGCTGAAGATGATGTTTACGAATGTTATTATTATTAGGTTGGGTTGGGTTAAGTTAGGTTAGATTAGGTTAGGTTAGTTTAGGTTAGGTTTGGTTAGGTTAGGTTAGATTAGGTTAGGTTAGATTAGGTTAGGTTAGGTTAGGCGCCTAATTATCCGCCGGTTTTTAAAAATTATATTGTAGCATAAATTATAGTATATTATTATATCGTAACATAACCAAAAACGAAAATAAACTCAAAACATATCATGTATAATTATCATTCAGGGCGTTGCCGGACTGATCGATGTTGATGTTCCAGTTGGCCAGTGTCCTGGTGGTGCAACTTTCGTCCTCTTCCACAGCCGCCAGAAGGGTCTGGTCATCAAAATCCGAAGAACGACCCTTTCCTGACTTGTCTAAGCTAATATCACCAGGTTTAAAGCGAACAAACCACTCTCGGCATGTCCTTTCGTTAATCGTTTCTTTGCCGAAAAGGTCGTTGAGATCGCGAAATGACTCGATAGCTTTTTACCCTTTCTCCAATTGGTAGATCATAATGTGGTGTATATCTGTATGGTTTTCTAACCCTATCAAACAATTATATTATGACAAATGTCAATTGAAACGTCAAAATAAAAAAATAAAACGGTGAATAATAATTAGTATTATTAATAAAAAAAAGAATATTAGATAATATACGAGTATATAATACATTTTTTAAATAATCAGTAGGTAATATATATCTTTCAACGTGTATTTCTTCTTTGTGAGAGTAAGACTCATGTATAGAGAAGGAGTATATACGCTCTCACTGTACTGCATACATATTTTTTGACTTTAAATATACATTTATAGTAGTCTACAATTTTTCTAATTGTGATGGGGAGTTTGTTAAAAAATTTAATGCCTTGATAAATGTAGTGATTTTATCTTCAATATTAGCTAAATTACTTTTTGACCTCATTTTATATAAATAATTAGATAAAATACTTTGTTTAAACCACTATTTATTGATAATTCAACACGTTTCGATATCTTCTTTAGGAAACAATGTATACTGAAATTAAAAATACAAGCACATATAAAAACAAAACTAAAAAGTGGTGAATAAGTAAGAAAACAAATATTATAAACAAACCCCTGGTATTTGTATGTATAATATCTAAACTCTTGTTAATATCAAAAGAATAGTTTGTCTTCAAAAAAACAAAGTATTAATAGCAAGCTAAATATTATAAATAACCATATCCTGTTTGCAAATAGTCACCTATTAAATTTGTTTTCATATTAGTTCTCACTTATTCACCACTTTATAGTTTTGTTTTTATCTACTCTTGTATTTTTAATTTCAGTATATATTGTTTCCTGAATAAGATAGCATAGGTAAACATGTAGAATAATAAAAAAATAGTGGTTTAAACAAAGTATTTTGCATAATTATTTATAGTGATTTTGGATTGCGGTATATTTTAGTTTTGGAATATCAATTTGATCTCCAAATCTAGTTTCTAATTTCTTTATATTATTTATTATTACGCTTCAATCTAATAGTTTAAGGGTTTAGGGCTTTTAGTGAGCAGGTATACAATTTGTTTTCGGCTTTTCGGTGGAATCGGTTTTTACCGAGTCGGGACCTTATTAGAAAGTTGGGTCGAGTTTGGTCTCAGCGGGTAAAACCAAATTTGATCGGGCTCAGTTGTCGGCCCGACGTCCTGATTCCTGATCCTACAAAATCCGCATTAGCATTTTCACATCCGGTGTGTCCCAGTGTCGAACATTTACATGCAAATAATCAAATACAGTTTTATAAATTAAAAAAATATATAAAGGGTTATTCTGACAGTGTCGAAATTAAGGGTATGTTTTAAAACTACCCGCAATCTCCTGACCGCTGTTTTTTACAATGTTTATCTGTTCGATGATTTCATTTCATGAAATGCCCCGCGATCACCAGGATGAGAGGATCTCGAGGGATTAAAAAATATCCAGCCTGATATTTTTTTATCCTCGGCTCGTCTTTAATCGCTCGTAAATAAATAAAAATTGCCAAAATGACCCAATCACTGGTTGCATTTCGTTTTCGTGTCAAATAATAAATGGAACCTTTTCGTTCGGTGGCTGTGTAATTAAGTCAGTAGCGCATTATCGCGGTAGGCGCGTCCGTTAGCTTCGGGCTGACTACGTGAGGTTTGAGGTTTCGGCTGCAACCGGCGACCATTGCCGATCGAGCGGTCGGTGCAGTCGGTCGCGTGTCGTGGCGAGCTGAATCTATTTTGTTTACATTGCGATCGTGTTTCGCGTCTAGGGGTTGATAACTTAAATCTACCGCGAAAGTGTGCGAATAAAAGTGACTCTATCATAATAATCTCTTATTTGACTTTTAATGTTTCTTTTCAAACCGCACTACTGCATTAGTCAGCATATGGATATGGAGCACTCGAAACGGAAATGATGTTTTAATTATATTTTATCGACGAAATTAATATAAACGGAGTGTGCGCTGCCGCTTGTGGATCGAGACAACCTCGTGTTAAGTGTGCCGAATGATTTCTGCAAATTTTTGACCTCAAAAATTCGTTTTAGAAATAAGTGTGAATTTTCAGACTCGCCGGAGTGCTAACCGTCCCCGTCCACTGTCCACATCAACATTAGCGGCGAATTCTTCGCTCGAAGTGACTGTTTAGTGATTGCTCAGCTTTGTTGACAATGCTGTTCCGCATACTCGAGAGCTAGGGGCCGTTTCCCGCGCGCGGATATCCTCGATAGTCAGGATGCTGGTGGCCACCCCGGCGGCCCCGTGCCTGGCCGACAGGAAGCCGAGGGTCATCTCCGAGATAAGGAAGCCGCACGTCCAGAGGTCTCCTTCCTTGGGAGATCTTCCGAGGTTTTCCGGTGAGTTTTTTCGGCTTTCTCTTCCTTCGCATCTGGAGAATAATGTGTCTTCCGGTAGCGTGACTATGTCAATACAGCCGATTACCCCACAGGTACAGGGCCCGAAAAAGTTCACGCCCTTCGATCCATTTGAAATCGACATTTTTTCGAGTATCGCGTTATCTATTTCAGCGTTAAATATTAATCCACAGCTAGAAATTGAATTATAACATAAAAAATTTACAGTAAAAATACGTGAAAACATTATCGATGTATAATATGTCCGACCATCAAATTTTTAAATAGATGGCGATAATGTAGTGGTACTCGAATCGAGTCCACATACTAACATATATACAACTTTCAAAGATTTGATAAATGTGAAGTTAAAAAAAAACCTTTATCTCTATGAGATATCTGATATTTGTTTAATAACAGTGCCTTTGTAGGTAAAAATCCAGTAATTGTGTGTTCTTGGACATATTCAAATTCACACTAATTTTACCTACTTTTTTTTTACTTTTTAATAAACCGGGCAGTACTACTATTTGTATTCGTATATACAATACTTATTTAGTTGTCCTTTTTTCCATTCTACAATTTTTCAATTTTCGTAGTTACGCCACTGTTGCATTTTCGCTCTATTGCGTGCAAAATTTTGATACTTACCCGCTTATATATCGAATGTAATGTGGAGGGCAGAGGAAAAAAAAAGTTTTACGATCCCAAAACACATTTCTTCGGAAACAATATTAAGATTGTGTCAGACAAGCTGAGAGAACGTCAATACGAAAAGAATATTCTTTGTTTTCCCCCCGCATGTCAAAATTGCCAGTATTTCCCAAAATCACGTACATGCCAACCATTGTAATCTGCGGTATCCCTCAAAACGACTTTTAAATAATGGTCGGGATAAGCCTTGTTTTTCTCGTCTGTCTTAAAAGATATATGATTGAAATTCAAATAATAAATATCGTTAGGAATACTATCAATCCAATCAAGAAGCGTTTCTGCATTCTACGATTATCTTCTTCCTAGTTGGAATTATAAATCCACACCAAATCAGCTAAAGCTAGCAACAAATTACCGATTTTGTTGACAATGCAGTGGGAGTGAGGACTTCAGGTGTAAATCTATTTGTGATAGTTAATATTTGATAAGAGTGAACTAACAGATTAGAAATTAGTGCTTAAGGGGTTCAACCTTTATGTGACACGAAACTATTTGCTTTGTTTAAAATAAATGTATATCTTATGCTATTAATCAGTGCAAGACAATAAGTATATTAGAGAAAATATTAAAAAATTCGAGAATATAATGTTCTTAATTAGGTACCTTAATTTAAATGTCCTATCTGGTAGTAATGAGTACAAAATCACGAACCGTGAGTCAATCACTGATCTCTTTGAGTCACACTCACTATCAGTGAAATAATATCTGGAAATATCGTGATTCGTGATTCATTTTCCTATTTGATTTATATTTGTTTGTGAACCGTAATTCGGCGCATGTACATATGAAACGGAAATATTAATGAAGGAATGACGTTATAATTCGTGATAAGCCCCATCTAGTAGATTCTGCCAAAGCATTTTACGCAATTTAACCCGAAATGTTTGTGATGATATTTAATTAAATATATACTAATTGTACATTTTAGACTGTTTTTTACGTAAAGAAAGTTTGAATAATATAAGTAAATACGTTAGAAATTATGTTTTTTTTTATTGTGATATCGTGCGGCGCACGCGCATAAGTAATGAAACTGTAATCACAGTCACAGTTTTCAATCACTGATATTATCAAATATCAATCACACCGGTGAGTCAAAAGAGTGGCATTTTTTCTCATCACTACTATCTGGAGTTGCAGGTGGTTTAAATCTAACGTATTAAAAATATTAAAAATAGTATGTTATATTTTATTACAGTAGATACTTGAATGTATTAATTAACATACTGAATAAAAAATTTCCTTTTTGCTGAAGACATAAATACCGTTCGTGCTGGGTTAACACGGGATGACAGGGTGAACCCGAACCCTCGCTCATCACGGAAGATGCCTTTAAATTTCGCCTCTCATGCCGAAGGTATTTATCGAGCAATCTAAAACGGCCAAGATTCTAAAATCCGACAGAGTGATAATTAAATACGCCAGAAATCCTGGATTGAAAAAGAGGCAGACGTCATTTATCATCCGTTGTCAGGTTTGCGGTGTGTTCTGTCGGGGCACCGCGCGAGACTTTTTGCAATATTCATTTATGAGTATTTATGTATGTGATTATGATTATGTATGTGATATTTATAATACGAAATAATTGTCAGTGCCGTTGATTGCTTTTTAATACGCCTCTAAGAATTAAATACACGAGGCAAAAACTTAGACCGTCGAAAATGTGCTCATTTTTACCTACGTGAAATGTTGCTACCTCTCATTATGTAATTTGTTTAGCTGGTGGTGATAGTAAGGGATGTATAGGAAACCTTAGAATCCTAGGAAAGTAGGTAGACGCGCCTAATCAGATCTAATTTGTGTACACACGCCTAGGGCTTATCTTAATGTTCCGTTCGATCTAGAAATATCCAGCCTTCGCGTTCTACATTATGATAGTTCGGTTGTGGCGCCGCGTACCTACCGATTATTGATTGTGTAAGGCAAATTAACCCACATTGCCTGCTGACCGATGTCCAATTTGCGTGTACCTTATACCGATATCAAACCGGCCTTGTGCGCGAAACGTTCAAATGTACCAGGAATCGTCAACGGATATATTTTATTTCTCTAGCAACGGGAGACGGGACTCTGACGGTGGTTAAGATCAAACTGACCCGCATTAATGTACGAATACAGTCACCAAATATGGATCCTTGCGGAGAAAGTACGATCACGAATCCGGACTGCCGAAAGAGTAGCAGGAGTATCATTATTGGACTTGGTGATGAGCTACCTAGCTATAAGACCTCTCACATACAGAATAAGATAATGGTGGTGGGGGATTATTTTCATCGAGGGCTATTTATGCACACACATTAACAGTAAACAGAGCGCGGCGCTTATTTCGAAAATATCTCCTAAATAAACATGTTAAAACTATACTAGAAACTTCACGTGGTTCTAGCATTCATTGAGATGTTCTTACTGTTTCATTTGTTATTACGAATAAATATGTAATTTCATGTTTACGATTTTATCAAATGTCACTGGTATTCGTAGTTTTAACTGCCCTGTCCTTTTAATGAAATCTAATTTGACTTCTTTTAGACAGGTTTACGACAAAATATTGAAATTATTTCTGGTGTAGGTGTATTTATATAGTCATGTGCGTATAAATTTGATGTTTATGTACTAAATCTGATCCGGAACAGTCGGATATCTCAATTACAATGGGGATCGGATATCGGCAAGATTTCAGGCGAAATGTATTACTGAATTACGAACATATATATATATATATATATACAGGGTGGCCCAAAAAAAGTGAGAACATCTCGTAACACATAAGTTATTTCTTAACATGATATAATTAATTATTATTCTAAATGTAATTTTTTTGCACAATATTTAGCTAATCAGAAATCATCAAAACACCCCATGTTGCATAATCTACCGGGTTTAAATCTGGTCTGTACGGTGGTCGTATGCCTAGCTCGATGAAATTTAACATTCCAGTTATTCATTTTCGTTTATGTCCAGTTATGCTGTAATATTTAGCTACACTCCAGGCTTTGTTTTGAAACTGTTTGATCATTTTCTTAGCACCCCAACGTTTTTCGATTCGCAAATTTTTGATCAGAATACGGTCTTCTACGGTAATTTTTGTCATTCTAGGCAACAATTTGAAAAAAACCAAACATAAACAATGGGAAAATTAATAATCAAAGATGGCGACCGGAAATTTTCGAAATAAAACGGAATAAGGTAGTTAGTAAACTATTTAAGCTCTCGATGTAATTATATCACATTTTACGAAATGTTCTCACTTTTTTTGGGCCACCCTGTATATTGTATCAATTAATTAAATGCAAAAAGCGAAAAAAACAATTCAAATATTATAATTTTTTAATATTTCAGTAAATTATTTTGACGCTTAGTGGACAATTCATAGATTCGATTTAAAAGTACCCACCCCAACGCATATTTAAAAATAAATCTATCAAAAGCATAATATATAATAGACTTATATTTCTAATAATAATAATAATAATTATATACGTGATTTTATTTGGATTGAATTAAATTTCGATGTAATCATATTGTGATGTTTCCTCACAAATGGATTATGTTAATCAGTAATCACACAATTACACAACATTTTATCGTTCTTTTGATTTCGTTTATCGCGTCAGACGAACACTGTTTCGGACTTTTGTAATATTTCTCGGAAAACAGTCGCGATCTGGTCCGCGCCGACCCTCGCCTTATTTTTATCATTGGACATTCTTCACCGTTCCATCATCATCTTCGTGTCCCGCGATGGTGTTCACCCGACCCGCGCTAATATATGCTAAATAGAACATTACGATTTCAGTGTAAATTCATTCATAACGAAATTTGCATATAAAATTTTGAAGATGCGAAAATAGTTTTATATCTTTATCATCGGCAGTTCGCGTGTTTTTTTTACTCTCTTTGGTCGACTAATAAAACGAATTTGCCAAGCTTCGTAGATAATTGATTAATTGAATAATTAATATAACGAGTAAAATTCTTATTTTTTTTCTTTCTTCGTGTCGGTATTGTTATTGTAGTGGCCAAGTCAGATGAGACATAGATCACGGTGCACCTCCACGAGTCTCGGTCGTGGGCAGTGATGTTCCTCAAAAAAATTATCAACCGATTTGTCAGTGTGTACCAAAATGGTAACTTCGCACACACCTCCTTCCCTGCATATACATACTAAATGTATATTAAGTATACTATTTATTCTGTTTTGTGGAATTTTAAAGTAATTGCACAAGATAAAACTTTTTTAGAAGCAGTGGTATCGAACATTTTTAACTATTTGTGTTGAATGTACCAAAGTAAACGACAATTCTCGATATATAATTGATAGAATCAGCGTTAACTTTGTAGAGTTTCATCGTAATGGATGGATATAAATGAAACAATGTTATTGCCCTACTTGAGTTTATTAGCACTACTCGAGTTTCGAGAGAAACTGTAACTCTCATCTACAGATAAAGTATTAAACTCACTAAAAACAAATATGGTAGACAAAACATACAATTAATTAGGTACTGGCAGATGGAGGGGGAGGGGGCGGAATTACTGGTGGACGGTGAAGAGGTGGTTGTAACGGGAATATTGAGAGAAGAGAAGATGAGTTAGAAAATGTGATATTGTTTAACAAATTAATACTTGAGTTCTAATTCCTTTTTATTTCTAAACTTTCAAAATTATTCATTTCATTACCATTGATGATCACACCGAGATGGAGATATTTAATGCTACATGAATGAAAGGAATGATTATTATCCATGATGTGGTTCGCGAATTCGGAAAAGTTATTACTAGTTAGACAACGACGGAGTTCTTTTAATATAATGTTGAAATTTCTAGAGGTTTGTCCGATACATGTGTAGCTAGTTTAATACTTCACCTATCGATGAGAGTTAATATTTCTCCCGAAACTCGAGTAGTGCTAATAAACTCAAGTAGAGTAATAACATTGTTTTATTTATATCCATCTAGCAATTCTCCGTGTTATGAAATATATCTGACATCTGAATACTTGATTTTCTTATAAATATTCAGCAACAAACGGTTCGGCGAGAGGATTCTAATTTTAACAACCGGTTTGCGCGAATCCATAAGAAAACATCACCGGTCTTAGGTCACTCTCGCAGCAGACTCCTGGCTCTGTGTAACCAGATGCGACGCATTCTTCCACCGCTGCGGTACGCGTCCGTATCTTCTTCGTCCTGAGGGAAAATGTTTGTTTAATTATTAAAAGGTGATTATATTGTATTCTCGGAAGACAACAAACAATGTGGAATGTCTAATGTAAATCCATTAATTTCCCAGCACCCTCTTGAACGTATATTGACATTAATCGTAATATAAGTGATGAAATATGTTCAGTCTTCTGTGATTCCTGTCTCGCTGTACAAAAAAAAAAACCTCATTTCTTTTAAAACGAAGGAACTCCACACCACTTACTCGGCACGTTGAAGCGAAACGCGGGGCAAATGTAGATATATTATTAATCGCATATCGAGCGTGTCTTTAAATAGAAGTCTCTGCATTAGAAACGTCGCCGTCGCTTTCACAACGATGAACAATAATTAAGTATGTAAAACATTTTTCTTGTAACCCCTTCGCAGCCAGTTATGAAAATGCGCGTTCCATCCTCGCGGATCGTCTGCGCCTATTCGCCTCCGCACAATCCGCCGCCGTTCGAGCCGTCGATCTCTCGCGTCAGCGACGCTCGGAGTATTTCCCCACAACTCGGCACACCCACCTGACTTCCTCTCACTTGCAGTTTCGTCATGACACGGGCCAAGGTCAGACCTAAACTATCTGGCGGAGCAGTCCTTTGCCCGATTCTCTCGCAAACCGATGCTTAATGTGTGATAAGCTGCGGTAATTGATGCCGCGCTTCGTCTCCGTTTTGCGGTTGACCGACGAGCGGTTGCCGGCGGGATGAATATAACGCCATTTCAATGTCAACCGAGGACGCGGAGGTAGGCGATGAGGCGCATGTCGGGTTACGCCATAATACAAGCATTAAAAGTATTAACGTGATCTGTTGATGTTTAAAGATTACTATTATTAAATCCATTATCTAATAACTAATTTATAATGTCTCTACTGAGAAGCGGAACTGGTTTATTTTTGTTTGTATTGTTGAAATCATTGTAAGCTCGGGTACTTCCACTTCATTAGCGTCTTTGCTTTTCTTTAAATATTTGTATTTTACAAAACAAGTACTCTTCTAATTTTGGGATTTAATATGCTGAAGTAAAAAGCAGATGTAGACAGAAGACGTCTGTTATTTATTCGAGTAATTAATGACTTAAAATTTAAAATGATCGGTTAAGATTTAGATCCTTTTCTTTTAACTGCCATCCTGGTGAATTGAGCGCGACTTCAAAGTGTGCAAAGTCGATATACCTAAGACGCCGATCACAAAACGTTTATCGTTGGAAATTCAGCACCTATGTTATTATTTTCAAATCAATATTGCAATTCTTCTGGAAGCTCTTCGAGGTGCACAACAAAGGAAGTTTCTCCCGTCTCTTGCAAATGTCGAGTCATTAGTTAGCGACGTCGCCGTTCTGTCCTACGCTAATGACGCGACCCGCGACCAAAACCTCCCTTCTGTCAGACAAACTCTGCCACTCGGAGACAAGGTATCCCTCGTTACGTGCTACGCGGTACGTGATGGGTATACAAAAACGTTCCTTTTTATTCGATGATCCGAGCGTGCTAATCCCTTCGGACATCCCGACGAAGGGAATGGTATTTTCTGAAACCGGTTGGTATATTAAATAATTATATAAATGGTTAAAAAAATAAAGTTAAATAATCTAATAATAGGTTTTAACCGCAAAGTTGATTTTGTTAATATTAAAAATAAAATTCATTTAAAGCGCTAGTCTGATAAGTGTTTTGTATTGTACACTAACATTTTAGCGTTTCTGGACTAACGCTAATTTTTGGATCTCTTCTGTAGTATTATTGTGTCAATAGCGTGACTAAGGAAGGAACAACGCGCGTAAGGAAACTCCTTTGTTGGTGATCGATTGATTAGCTAATGAATCATAAGTAAATATCCGGCTCGCGGCTGGTGTTATCTGTTAACACCGACAAATATTATTCTAGTCCAAGAACACACCGATCCAGGTTCAAACACTGAAATCAAAAGAACATTTTGGAGATTACACGAGGTACAAATAAGCCATGTAAAGTTTGTTAATACAAATTGGCCATGTAAAGTTTGTTAGTACAAATAGGCCATGTAAAGTGTGTTAGTACAAATAGGCCATGTAAAGTTTGTTAGTACAAATAGGCCATGCATCCTATTATGTTTATAGCAATGCGCGTGGCATTGACTAATAATGTTTACACAAAGTAAGAGAAATAGCTCGTATCAAACGCTACCACGTGAAGGCGGCAAACATGTTTATTGTTTTAGCGAGTTAATCATTTTTGCCGATTTGGAAATGGTGTGTTTTTTCTTTGTTATTTATCGTCGGAATTGTGGGTTTGCTGATTTCGCATACAGTGCCGACTGCGTAATAAAATTCCTCGGAACGAGATGGGCTGAGCGACTCCCACTCGCGCTCCTCACGAGAACAAACAGTCGGATGGGATAAACCAATTTGCACACTATTAATGCTTCGCCAATCCAGTGTTTCCGTTTTATTGATATGTTAAATTCCTTTGGGCTCGGCCTCCTATTCGCTTCGAGACCTTACTTTCCTCCGCATTCCTCGCGCAGCAACGAAATTATACAACAATAATTTTAACAAAAGCTGATTTTTCATGGTGGAACACTGTTGAACTACATCAGGAAAATTTAAGTATGCAAGTGTCTAATCTTCACGGTAGGCAAATAGGTAGGATCTTGCATTCTTTGTTAACTACCATAATTCATAGATGAAAGGAAAAATGTGTAATTTTGTATTTGTATATAAATTGATAAACGATATTTTGTTCAGCGTTATGTATTATCTACTAACATGTATGTACAGAGGATAGAGCGTCACTCTTCTGTCCCGACTGACACAATTCTCGCCTCATTCAGCTCGCTATTACTGAGGCTCCTAACAGGACCATCCACCAGTATCTGGTTTACCAGGTCGTGCCGAGTCATCCGCGGACGTCGTCTACTTCTGGCGCCATCAACACTTGCCTCATATATCTTTCTTATTATTCTCTCCTCATTCATCCGTTCCATTTGACTATACCACCTAATTGATCCTTTCTTAATCTTACTTACTATACTAAGATCAGCTTTACATTATTTCTTTATTTCTTCATTCTTTACTCTATCATAAATGGACCTGCCACATTCAGGTACACCCCAGGCCTCACTTTCATATATCAGTGTCGGCACTAGGACTCCATTATGTACCGCTAGTCTTGCCTCGGTTGGCAAGTTCCCGTTAGATATAATTCCATTCAAAGCGCCGTCATTTTGTTACCCTTACGGTCACCCTTCTTTCGATATCTTTATCAGCCTTTCCGTTTTGACCAAACATACTTCCCAAATACACAAACTCATCTACTTGTTCCGAACATTCCTTAACTACGGTATCTCGCTTTCCTCCTTCTCGAATACCATCACTTTCGACTAGTTGACATTCATAATAAGGTCGCTTTCCTTGCACTCATAGTGCATTCTACTCACTAGACTGTAGTTCTTGTTCAAGTTAAGTGTTTTTTAAAATATTCATAACCTACAAGTATTTTGCACAGTGTCCTGCTTTCGAAATGTATTTTAAATATTTTCATCATTAGGTTGCAAGATACGAGTATCATATTCCATAAAATTAAATAAAAAATATGTCAGGTAGGTACGTACCAACGAAATTATTAATAACGGGTAAATGAAATTCGAATACTTATTTATTGAACGATAACCCATCTTCTAGATACCTGTCTTTGCAAATGTTTCGGGTGTTCGTGATATTATGCAAATGAACCTGTCGTTTCCAACATTCCTCGGTCCACGTTGAGGAGCGAGCTTCGAATGCCGAAAGCTTCACTTCTGGGTAAATTCACTGAATACGCCCCCTCAATTGCAACATCTGTTTGCAACATTGCAGAACTTCGGACGATTGTTCGGCGTCTCGTTCTTTATTGTACGAGTATGGGTGCTCCTTGTGCTGGGTGACTGTCACGTCACGTATTCAAATACTCGGCCTTATGGAATTAAAATATTGAGTTGTTTTTCAATCAGATACGCAGACCAGTAAATGAATAGACATGAAATAAAGTGTACATATCGGAGAGGGGTTTGGAACAAAACTCCGATAGCTTATTTATGCAACGGTAAAAGTATTCCTTTTTCAAAAATTGAATCTTTGTGTTTTTTACATTAATACCGTATTGTCACCGTTTAAATTTTCATTCCGATCGACTCATATTTAATTGCGTAAGGGGTACCAAATTGATCACGTGGGTGACACCAAAATGAAAATATTGGGATAAGAAATTTGCGTGATTCTGCTGTAGAAAAGTTACAAAATTGAAAAATATGTCTTCATAAGCTCTCTTTAAACCATATCAAATAAATAATTATTTTGATATTTATAACGATAATATTGTCAATGGTGATATAGTTATTAATATTTTTTTTTTAAATGTGTAAACCACTATGATTAATTTAACGTCGACCGGTTTCGATACTGCTGTATCATATTAATTCCTCTTCCTGAGATTCGTGATCTCTTGCTTGCTTTATTTTATTAACAAACAAACGAGTCTCGACAAACAAACGAGCCTCGAGCAAGCTACATTATTTTCTAAAAAATAAAGGATAGGCCTCAGGCAGACAGTTGAGTCTAACGTTAATGTGCAGATATGAAACATTTGTTCGTCTCGCTGTCCACGCTATGTGCAGCACATTAATTGACAAATATCTCCGTATTGTCAGACATGATTGTGGTATCATCTCATGTATGTCTTGTGGGTTATCAGCTCCGACCTTTGCTATCGTCTTGCATCGTATCGATGCGAGACGATGCATCGCTTGTTGCAAATATATTTAACTATTTATAATATTATTAAATATGATAAATTTAGTACTACCTTTTTTAATATCTTGGAATATAATATTATATTATATTATTAGGAGAACACATTCTTATTGTGAAGTTGTAATTATTCAGAACAGACGGTCTGTGATATTTTAAATACTAATTAAATATATTAATTATAAAGATATACATATAAAATCAATTTTATCGCGCTACCGGGATTCGAACCTGGATCTCTTTCCAATCCGGGAAAGGTGCATTATCCAACTACGCTACAGCGACAAATTTTCAAATAATGGAACGATAGATGTATTCATTTGAAAAAGTGTAACACATAGGTTCGAAAATTTGTAGTCTAAAATACTGTCGCTGTAGCATAGTTGGATGATGCACCTTCCCCGCTTTGGAAAGAGATCTAGGTTCGAATCTCGGTAGCGTAACAACAATATTTTCAGATAAAATTGATTTTATATGTATATCTTTCTAATTAATATATTCAATTAGTATTTAATATAATATTGTTTAAGTAAAATAAACTCTAAATATTTTTAATTATTTAAACCCCGCGTAAAAAACTCTACGCAAAAAAAAAACATATAGGATCATGTCGTCCTCGTCATCGATGTCATCCTCCGGGTTATATTGATCAAAAACACAAATTCAATTCGTAAATCTGGGATATAAATTGTGAAGATAAATTATCACATTACTTTTAAATATCAAAACCGAAAAAAAAAGCAATCTAACAATGAAACATATACACATATATCTCAAAGAGACGAAGCTATTTTGATAAAGAATATAACTTCCATATTTATAAAATAACATTCTCATTAGTGACATCTATGCTGTTTCAGGAAAATTAATATCAAATTTCAGACCATAGATTGCGACAGCGAATATGTATACCAACTTCCAAAAATTTGACAGATATTGAAATTGTGAGTAAAATGGTGAACGTTACATTGAGTAAAGTGATCACTTAAGTCAGCCGAAAACAGTTCGATAATATAATATTATATAAAATAGCTTCGTGTCTATGAGATATCTATAATTTGTCGTAATAACAATACCTTTAGAGGTAAAAATCCAGTAAATTTGTGTTCTTGGACATACTCAAATATTGTTAATTGTGAACATATATATATATATATATATTTAGACGCATATTTACATCATTGGGTAGTATACCAGTTAATGTACGCGGAACGCCATTGACATCATTTTAAAATTCAAAATTGTAACATAACTAAACATATTGTAAGTAACATCATAATAATATTCATCGTTGAGTGCGATCATCCTACGCACGTTTCTTTTGATTGCGTTAATGTAAAGAACAAATAAATTAGTATGTGCAGAGTATGTCAAAAGTTGAAATCGAAACATTAAAATTCCACTTATCTCCCGTCGTTATTATTCCGCAGCGGTGTGCGAGGTGGCTGGGCTGGCGCGGTCTATCATCTCATTATTGACTACACATGCACGAAAGATATCTGAGTAACATAACGATAAATTTCGGTAAAGCACACAATTCTCCTGCTCGCCTGCGAGAGTTGTCAGGAGGATCGGCTTCGCCCGGGATAAAAAAAAAATCTCGCCGTTTTTGAAACGCATCCTGATGCAAAACCGGATGCAGCCTGTGGCCAGTGGCCGGGAGATGCTGTGAGGATGAACCTCCGATTTTATTATTGAAAATTGATAGCCGGCGATAAAAATGTTTTCTTTGCGTGTGCGTAGGTTTACATGCCTTGTTTAATATTATCATATGTACATAAGATGTGAAAAAATTAAATATTTTCGAATTTTCGCGGAATAGTTGATAGTTGTCTATCTGTCTTCTTATTTCGAATTAAATTATTATTAGGTTGGATGTGTAAAGTTCAGTTGATTCGTTCAAACGGAACGTTCGGAGAGCAAACATTTTTTCATTGGTGAGAATTATACATTAAATACTAATTAAATGTATTACATATAAAATCAATTTTATCGAAAAATATTGTTTTCGCGCCACTGGGATTAGAACTTGGATCTCTTTCTAAACCGGGGAAGGTGCATTATCCAACTATGCTACAGCGACATTATTTTTGACGACAAATTTTCGAACCAATGTGTTACGCTTTTTTTTCAAATTAATGCATTTATCGTTTTATATTTGAAAGCCATCTACACTGTTTTCACGGAATCTCAAATACCTTTGAATAAACCGATAGCGGACGCCAGAATTAATAATTCATTTTTATAAATTTTTTGGATACATTGATACGACTTATATATTATTAGGAGAACACATTCTAATTGTAATTATTTAGAAAATAGGTCTGTGATATTTTAAATACTAATTAAATGTATTAATTAGAAAAATATTCATATAAAATCAATTGCGGTGGTGTAACAGTAATATTTTTCGATAAAATTCCTCCCCCTTTAAACAATCGAATCAGGAGTATTAAAAAGCAATTTAAAACAATTCCGGAATCAATGAAAGACGGCAGTGTAATTAAAGGTAAATAAATATAGTTTGTCTACTCTGTCCGGCGCATGTAGTATTCCACCCGGGCGACTCTCGTCCATTACTATTCCAGTCATAGTTGGCCGGACCGATCGGGTATGCCGGTCCGGCTCCGCGGTGGCACTTGCACGTGGCCCGAACGTGGAAACATCTCGCGTGTCAACGCTGACGTGTGTTTTCCTATTGTTTGCACGATCGTTGGTCATTCATGTCGATCCCGTCCAAAATGGTTATAAAATATTGTTATCCTGTTCTGTTTCGGCATCTCGTTATGCGCCGGCTACCGACTCCGTATAGCAAATATCCTCAAACCGAGACGGAGCCTAGATATTTGTATGCTAATCCAGATATCTTCGTTATATTCGAAGGTCGACCCGAGGTGGATCCGCGGCCGTCTTATTATAAAATATTTTACAAATTATATATTTCACTAGCTAAGTATCCGGCGTTGCCCGGGCTTTTACGCAGAGTGAAGAGGCTTCATTTAGGGTGATGGCGGTAGACAGTAATTTTCCTCTTATTTCGAAAATTTTATCAATAAGTTACAAAAATGTTGTTTTTAAGGTCAAGTGTGCAAAATTTCATCAAGCTCGTAAAAAAACAAACCGCACATCTTTATATACGTATATAATAGATTGCAGTATTTGTCGATTGTCCTAGTGTTGATAAATTTAAAAATAAAATCTTATAAAAAACGCAATAACACTCCTAATAGCCGACAGCCGCGAAACGATCGGCAGATGTGCAAAAAAAAATATTTTCTACTCCCGTCCCACCGCCGAATTGCCGCGAACTGCGTCAAACTGCGAATTGTCAAATTTGCGAATCGAACTTTGTGTATAGGGAGCGCCGTGTCCAAGTATTACTATGTCGATGCTTGATGTGTTACGAGAGTCAAGTGTGCTACTTTAGTAGAAATATTGAACAGCACTGACGTATATTCACTCTGTTTTACATTATAATAGGCGGTTTTTTTTTAAATTTATTTTTATGTAACCTCCATTGATTGATTGAAAGGTATACGGAGAAAATTACGAAAATATCAAATTACCATTTTACCAAATTACCATCTGACAACTTTTATAAAGACCTGATTCGTATAGATACAAAATAATATTATTAAAAATGACAAAATCACTAATTTAATGACAAAACTATTTTAATTACTGTCGGTATAAACAGTAGTTTTAGATTATACAATTACATCGAAATATTAGCATAAATATAAATATGAATACCTCGGCGGAGCGAGGAACGAATGCTAATTCAATCGCACTACGTTATCGGTATAATATTGTCATCGCTCACCTATCACAATAATCCCGACCGGTTTGCTCTATTATCGCCACCGGTTTGGCTGTAAGGGTAGCTGCCGCTTCAAGGGTAGCTCCGTTCCCACGGTACGGGGCAGGGTCGGCGGGACCTCATCACTCACACGCGGCAGTAGACGCAGGAGGCCTATCCCGCATCAGCCATTTTACTGCTTCAAAGAATTCTTTCAGGAGTGTCGTGTCTCATTGCGTTTATACCGCTTGCATTTTAATTATATATTATTCAATAACAACGAAATTATTTCGTGAATTATGTATTCATCTATTGATTAATTCATTATTTACGAAAATCTCAACATTTTTTATTTAGCCTTTAAGATACAATAATTTATGTACCCGCGTAATGTAAAAGATGTTCACCGTCTTCTTAACTAGCTGAAGTCTGTGCTTTTGACCAATGTCCCGTGTGCGCGCGCAAACGATTCGACACAGTAGCGCGCGCACAATTTTTAACATCTTCTTCATGTGCCGCTATCTATCGAATGTTGGCGACCATGTTGCAGTACAAGATTATTAACATGTTAAACCACTTTCTGACAGTTCACAGTCAAGATCGTCCCTTTCTACCTACGCCTCTGCTGCCTTCTGTGGGTACAATGAGAGCAAATTTGGTGTAGAAGGCTGCGCGGTATGGTCACTGTGTGCGAGGCGCTATCGAACAGCCTCCTTTGTAGCAGTAAAAAAAAAAAGCCAACCAGGCGGCCTAAGAGTAGGACCGAAATAGGAGGATTATTAATTCGGTCCTGATAATGCGGTGGGTCCCCTTCTATCTTCCCCTGCGCAATAAGTTGCAAAAGATCATATTTTTCATTGTGAAGAATGTGTCCGAAGTATACAGCTTTCATTGATAGTTGTTTTGTTTTCTTGACTTATTTATGCGTCTTAATAAATCTTTATTAGTAATGTGGTCAACCCAAGAGATCTCTAGCCACTCGTCGATAGAGCTACAGTACACTAGCATTACCTTACTAGTAGCCTTATACTGGTAAAGTAATTTAATTTTTTAACCTTAGAGCACTAACAATGGAAGATTATTTATGCGCACACCGTGACCCAAAATTGTTTTTGACTCTAAAATATCTCAGTCCTACGCTTGAAAAAAGTTTTTTGTCTAATTCATGACAATTCTAATCACGCAATATTTCCACTGCACAAATAAATTTTTAAAATGTTTCAATACTCATCGGCCATAATAACCTGGAGGAGCTGGTGGTGACTGGAAAGGTGAAAGGAAAGAGACGAAGAGGGTGATCTACACCTCGATAGACACCAGGTCAATGGCGCTACCTATTGCAACGGCTATCCTAACTGCGGGTCTCTGAAAAGGTGAAGGAGAGTCGCCGAATACAACAAAAGATTCAGAGGTCACGATTCTCAAAAAAGTCACATTCACTAACGGTCGGATGTGAAGTTTTTACCGTGGTAACTTTTTACTATCGCCCGTGGTAAAAATCCTTTGCGGGTTGTCTGAACGTAAAATTTACTATTGTCAAAGCATAGATGAGATAAACAATCACGAAATATGCTTTATCTATGGATTTATTCGTCTCTGCGTTCGAAATCTGTCACTTTGGTTGTGAATTTTTTTTTAATTATGTGCTAATGTTTATATAACACCGAGATCATCGTCGGACGAACTCACATCACTAAAATACCGGAATATTTAATGATTAACTGTCGTATACTGCAACTTTTAGATGACTTTTGCAACAGCTGTAAAGAGACCGCCATATTTAACCGTCGATTCTCGCTTTTACCATCGGATATCGGAAAATAAAACGAGCTTACTACAGAATGTACTTTAGAGAAGTAAATATTTTTTTTCCAACGGCCAAACAACCAGTTATCGCATTGTTTTTTTACTTAAGTACATAGCGTATCAATACTGTGCACGCTGTACGTTCGTACGAAAAAAAAAACAGTAATTTCCCTAGCATACTAGTAGCTATTACAATTCATTCGTACGTGTTACACATAACGCGTTTGGTAAGTGTTGTAATGCCAGCAACGGGTATACGAATGATTTTTCAAATGATATTAGCATCATTTGTCGTGTATCGCCATAACTGAAGCGGTCGGAAGAATTTCGTAAACGCTCGCGTGAGCAATTCTAGAAACAGTTTCACTGGAACCGGGCGGCTTTCACAACCTCCGCCGGCGTGCGAATTGATACATATAGAGAAATAACAGTTAATATTCAACGATGACATTACGGAGTATTCCTCGCGGAACGGCAACACAACTCGCGAGATGATGGTACGGAGAGGCGAACCGAAATGCGTGCGATTAACAGAATGGTAAGTTAAAATCCGCAGCCTCCTGCAGCTTCGCTCGGTCACGCCCCAATTGCTGTTGGAAATAAATCGCATTGCGGAGTGTCACGTAGCTCGAGACGAGGGTCGTCCAAGACGAGGGAAAGAACTGACGAGGAGAACGCTGTGTTTGTAAATTATGTTATGACATATGTTATCCACGATTTGATATTAGGCATGTTATAGGTACATGACTCTGAATATACTATAATATACACTCATTTCACATGTTATACAGGCTCGCATACATTCATTCGTTATTATTTATAATGTATAGGCATCTATTTTTTTTATCTTCCAGGGTTAGCGATGTGACATCTGTCAAATAAAAACTACTTCATTAACGGAAATGAGTAATGAAAAGTTTGAAGTGCTTTTTGACGACAGCGGGATGGAGCTACGAGCAACATGAGTAGGAAAACAATTCAATTATTACATCAGAAATTTTCTGAACGCATAACTTTTTGTTTCGAAGATATTCAAGAGAATTTGGATTTGTCTAAGTACTTAAGGACGTTCCCAAAGAGCAGTCGTACTCAATCTTCAAGAAGATTTCTCCGTATGTAAACTACTATGAATAGAATAAAAAATAGTTAAGGTACAGTGCACTTTTTCAGAAGTTCAAAAATCTCTCACTATTCAAAACCATTCAAAAGTAGCTCACTTTTAACATTTTTTATAACAAAACGAATACCGCTTGTTTTAGTTATTTTTACAGAAAGATATTTGTTAAATTTTCAATTAATGATTCTCAGTTTTCCAAAACGATCGTAAGAAAATTACTATTGCTATTCAAGTCAACGTGCGCTACAACATCGATCGGGGTATGGTTCGTATGTTAAATATGCTCATTATAATAGTCAATATTTACAAATTTACTACCGCAAGGACTATTAAAAAAAATTTCTACGTATAAAAGACACTCATAAGTATGTGTATTCAAAATTTCAAAACGATTGTAAGAAAAGTGATTTTTTTGGGAACTTCCTTAAGGTATCCGAGTTGCTATTAGTGAAATAGGGCCTCAATTATGCAAAAAATAATTCAAGCCTTTATATAAATTATATTATATTTTATTTAATATACCTGCCTGTAGGCGATATGAATTTAAAAAAATAGATGAATATACGAGGTACATATCATTTTGCCTATTTTTCAAACCAAGTTATGCTATATATTTAGTACATAAATTGGTACGAACAAATATTTTCGTGCACCAAATAAATAGTGTAAATTATTTGGCGAACGAGTATACGGTGTATTCATGTGTTTGTGAATATGTTTCAGGGAAATATTGTGAAGGGAGAAATTAATTAATTAAAAATTTCTTTTTGTACTGTAAAAAATGAAGCTACTCACGGCACGATTCGTAGGCGGTTTTCATAGCATTAGTTTTATGATTTGTGAATGGAAAAGAGGTGCGTCTCAAACGACGAATCTGAGTATTATCGTTCATTAATTAACATGGCACTCAGTTTGTGGTGTGAATGTGTTTCGACGAAATAGTCGAAATAAAAATACTTCCTCAATATTTGCACAATTACTTGTGGCCTCATTTTATATAAATAATTAGACAAAATACTTTGTTTAAACCACTATTTATTGATTATTCTACATGTTTCGATAACTATAGTATCTTTTTCAAGAAACAATGTATACTGAAATTAAAAATACAAGTATAGATAATAACAAAACCATAAAGTGGTGACCGAGTAAGAACTAATATGAAAACAAATTTAAAAGGTGACTATTTACAAAGAAAATTTGATTATTTATAATATTTAGCATACTATTAACATTTTTTCTTATTTTTTAAATTTCAAATTTATCTAACTCTAAACCCCTAGTATTTGTTTATATAATTTTTAAACCCTTGTTAATATCAAAAGTTTCCAAAAGGTGATTCGAAAATTCTGAATAGTTGTTATTTAGGCATCTTGAAATAAAAATTAATAAAAAACAAAAAAAATAAATTCGAAAAAAACACTAATTAACACATTACATTCCTTAACACTCCGTATCAACCTGTATTTAAATACGAATTTAATGTATTCATTATAAATATATACACATAAAATCAATTTTGTCAAAAAATATTGTTTTTGCTCTACTGGGATATCCCGGTATATATAATAAAGTTGTATCAATGTGTTTAAAATTTAATAAAAATGAATTGATAATTCTGGTGTCTGCTATCAGATTACTCAAAGGTATTTGAAATTCTGTAAAAATAAGGTAGATAGTTCTTTCAAATAATGGAACGATTAAATGTATTAATATCAAAAAGGTAACATATAAGTTCGAAAATTTTTCGCTAAAAATATCGTCGCTCTAGCATAGTTGGATAATGCACTTTCCCCGGTTTGGAAATAGAGATCCAGGTTCGTATCCCGGTAGCGCAAAAACAAATTGATTTTATGTGTATATCTTTATAATGAATACATTAAATTAGTATTTAAAACATCACAGACCATCTGTTCTGAATAATTACAACTTCACAATAAGAATGTGTTTTCCTAATGACCTGTATTTGGATTAGTTATTACTTGATTATGAGACAGACTTCATTTCTTGAAACTATAGTGGGGATAAAACGATTCAACGTGCGTGTTGCACAAATTTTAGTTTAATGAAAAAATAAAAACGATTATTAAATTTTATTCCTTAGGTAGCTAGTTCGACAGACATCGGTTCTTTTCATAGGCATTTGAGGCTCTTCATCTCTAGCTCATATTTGATACATGGAATAGTTTGCCTGAAATATTACGCAATAGAAGAAATGGTATTTGCTATTTTCACATTTTTTAATTATTACTATTTTTATTAATGATTAATTATATAGGTTTTCTTGTTTTTTAAGTAGCCTACGACTATTGTGAATTTAATTTTTTTTTAAATCTTCATTTTATCTAGTTTTTTTTCGTTATTAAAATGCCGTAAAAGTTTATGTTGCAGCTCTGCAGATTCTGTTTTGATAATGCCTAACATTTGACTCTTCTCACTAGAAAGTCGACCCCTGACCTAGACTAAAATTACCTACGTCAAGTATAATATAATATATAATTCGTTACCAGTTTTTTAATATTTAAACTACCGCAGGAAAAATTATAATGATAAATGAAAGATTCGTAAGCTTCTTTCTGGCATTTTTTGAAATCCCAGTTATTTGCATTCCTGTTTTATCATTTGTGCAGTTGAAAGGTGTCAAATAATGACTATTCACTTCGGTAGATTCACACAAAATCAGGTCGAGGATCAGGGGAGACTTGTTAGGGGCACTTTGAAATACGATATCGGCATTTTTATATAAGCCCATAAAATTCTCGTTAATGGATTATGTTGCTTCCATACCCCAATATTCCTGTATATTTCTGCTCCACCACAAAGACGGTTCACCGTTAAAAATGACGTATTTATTTAACACCAAGAAGGTCCGAGAATATTTGTGAGGAAATAGGCGTTCCTGAATTTTATGCACCCAAACAGAATGCTACTTGTGTTTATCACTGCTTACATACGTATTAAAATTATCAAATTAGTGTACGGCACATCGCCCTTCTATACAAATATATCGGACTATTCACGAAATGCGGTTTTCGAGACCCTGCAGGGGACGCGAGGACCTGTATAATATGTTTTTTTTAAATCAAAAGCGAGGGTCCTACGTGCATTAAACCACGTCCCATTTTGAAGGTCTTCTTGAATATCTGTTAGCTTATTTGTGTGTAACAAGGCTGGCCGTGCAGCGGTGACACTTCGGTGACAAATGACGTCCGACCGACATATGTCGGGGGTTAAAAATTATCCCAACTAATCCTGACAGGTTCTGAGTTTCCGACGATTTCTCATAGGTATGGCACGTCCATTTCGTGAGAATTAATATTATTTTATCACGACGATTGGAAGAACATTGAATTAATTAATTCTATATTAAATTAGCTAACGTTTCAGTTGTAAACCGTCCAACCATCACAATTAGATTTCTAAGGTGTAACTTCATAGTAGTTTCACTCACTATCACTTGCTGTTTAAAGTAGATACATGTAATAATGATCGAATATCACATTCAATTCAATTTTAACTACCATAAAAATTGCATTTATCAATAAACAGTCATTATTACAATATGTTACAAATTATTTATAGATTTTGATCGACTTGTAAAAATTTAAAATACAAATTGTTTATATCTTTTTTCATCATTTTTTTAGTTCTCGTATCTTCACGTATGACCTTATTAAAAATAAAACCATTTTAACAATCGTCTAACCTCCATATGTGATATTATTCTCGCGGTATATACGAATGCAGTAATACCCCGAAATTACGCGATAGGTGGGACCGACGAAAATCGCTTAACTCAAATTCGCGTAAGTCGGGGTACAACTTTGCATATAAATACGTACAATTTTGTTTAATTGGGACCATGGACTAACAAAAACACTAGTTTAGAAGAAAAATATTTAATAAAATTGCAATTCTTTATACATATTAATACAAAATATTTACGTAAAAATGTCATTTCGATGTCCATGGCTTCATAAAAATCTAACAAATTCGTCTGACGACACAATGCCTTATTTTTTTCACGCGGAATTTTTTCGTAGCGAGCTAATAATTGTTTTATTCCTTGCCATTTTCAATTGAGCTGAGACCTGTCAAACTTGCAATTGTCATGTGCTTTTCTGGTGGAATTGGGTCTGAAGTGTCTTCATTGTCGTTTTGCTAACGCATCTCTATTAGCTCCTCACTAAGTGAATCCAACAGCTCGTTGACATCGTTAAAATTAAATTCTAAATCTAATCGCCTGCCAAGATTAACAACTTCTTTTACCACATGAGCGATATCAGCTTTAAATACTAATTTAATGTATTAATTATAAATATATACATATAAAATCAATTTTGTCGAAAAATATTGTTTTTGCGCTACCGGGATTCGAACCTATATCTCTATTTCCAATCCGGGGAAGTACACTACTAATTGTGTTATAGCGCCACAGACCTACGTTCTAAATAATTACAACTTCACAATAAGAATGCGTTTTGCTTAATGATATCAGTTTCTAACGTTGTTTCCATCTCAGCAATAATATCGTGACGTTTACGAATAATGCTCTAGTTCAAGGATTGTGCATTTTTCACCTCTTCAAGAATTCTTTCTTTATCTTTTATTATCGTTCTTACTGTGGATTCCGGTAGCTCAAACTTCTTTGCCAATTCACAAATTTTCAATCTGCTATCAAAATATATGATAATCTTATTGTTTACATTCCAAAGATATAGTTTTCATTTTCTTACTAGTTGCAGGAGAATCAGATTTACTTGGTTTAGATGACACAGTTTTTTTAAGGGTTTAGAAAACGTACAACAAATTAATGTTAACTTTCATTGATCGTTGAATCGAGTAATCGAGAATTGTAATCGAGTCCGCGCGAAACACATCCAATGCGTATCACGGTAAGAGAAACACTGAATATGGAGGGCGGCAGTCTAGCGGCAGTGTCTCCAAACGAACCGTGTAAGTCTGAGTTCGCGTAAGTCGGGGTAGCGTAAGTTGCGGTATTACTGTATATCATAGAAATTCATAGGAAAAAAGTATTTGGAAGAAAAAATGTAATATATTATGATAGACCAGAGCTTTACCATTCTTTGAATATTTTTTACGCCACTTTAATAGATTTATAGCATTTATACATGTACCTTTTTTTTGCATTGATAAAAGTACAAAATACTTCTTAAGTTGTATTCTCATATGTGACAATAATAATCTTTATTACAACAAATAATATAGTTATTGATACAAAATATACGGCTAGTCTCGGAGCCAAACGGTAGCGAAGAAGGCCGTGCCCCGCGCACGTCATCCTTTTATGCCCGCCACACCCACACACTCACATACATCTCGCACCGGCGGTGCTAGCGCGCTGACACACACACACATACGATCTAAAGGACATCACAAATAACATATAAGAGATTACCACCAATGTTTCCACTAATTTTGTGTGCAAAAAATATTTTATGTAATTTTAAGATCTAATTCCATAATTTTCGATGGGTTTATTATGCACATGTAGAAAAACCTTACCAGTATAAGTCTTGTTAAAAAATGTATACGCGCTATATTTTTTTGCGTGTGTTGGCAAACTGCGTGAATGCTCACACGCACACAGTTTAAAGGGAACATTGATGGCCATCCATCTCAGTTAATACAAGTTTGAGAAATAAGTTGTACAAAACCTGTTAGTAATGTATATTTGAGATATTGGTTATTTCACTTATCGATACCTTAATCTGCAAAACAGCTAACTTCACTCATGGTAAAAAAATATATTTTTTAATGCCATTATTTTCCTCCTGGTATGGTATAGTAAAAGCCAAAAATTTTGGCCAAAAATCACGTGTTTTAAAATAATAAATAAGTACTAGGTGGTGAAAAATCTTACATTGAATCTTGCAAAAACCTTAAATGTTTACCTGCTACACCAGAAATAGAGAACGTTCGCGGAAATCATGGAAAATCACCAAACTCCCAATAACATTTTACAATTTTGGTAAAGAAATTCAGCTAACTCCAAATATTCCCTATAAGTAGGAGATAAATCAAAATATCAATAAAATTTCTCAGCCGCCCTATTTCTGCAGAAACAAACTACCAAAGTGTATTTTGAAATTTTCGTAATCCGTTTAATTACAAAATTAAACAGTTTTTTGTTGCTCATGAACATTTTAGAAAAGTGGAGTTAGCTGCTTTGCAGATTGAGGTATCGTTATTTTATATTTACATTATCCGTCCATCCACTAAAGAATATATTGTCAAATTAGAAGAAATCCGAGTCCCAAGAAACAAAGCGAAAAAAACAAAACTGAATTCAGCGTCAGGTATCAAAAACGTCGATATACATTTGTGTGCTATTTACTCGCGAAATTTACCAACAGGTTTGTACGTAAATATTCATTTGCTTACGTACGTAAAAAAAAATTACAATGGTAGAAGCTGACCCGCGCACGTGTGCTGCACGTCTAACGTGCGGTGTTAGGGGAAGGGAAGTTCAACGTAGCTGGACAAGCTTTAGAGAAATGGAACAAGACCTAACGAAAATGTTAAATGTTGTGAACAAATACTGTATTACGTACTTGACTAATTTTGGCGAACAGTGTTTTCAGTATCTCTTTGAAGATTCTTATACGCCCCAAGGCGGTTATTGATTTAAAAAAAATTAATTGTCAAACCGTAGAGCGTTCCTGGAACCGACGCTAGATATGCGAGTTAGCGGTTATATTTTTTTTCTCCGGAATAATAATTCTTTTCATTTTATTTTCGCTCGCAGGTAGGAAGGTCGAATCCTCGTCACAATAGAATGCGAACAGTGACGGGTCTGAAACGTCACACGAGACAGCGGAATTAATTTTTAGTGAGACCGAATACTTCGGATAATATCGCGTTAATGCATATTTTTAAAATATTATCTAAGATATTAATATTAATGTATTAATCGTTCTATTAAATAACTATGTATTCTGAATTTTGTAATAAGCTATCCTTCTGAACCTCTTGTTAGTTAAAATGCTACTGTCACAATATTAGCGGTGAATAAGTAGGATCGATATGGGAGTTATTGGTCATAGAACGGTCCTAGATTAGAGGACGGTCACCGTTCACTGTCTAAATACTTATCCGATCAACATAAACAAAGGCAATATCTGCATTGTATCTGTGATTTTCATCATACGTTATCGAGACCCATATTCAACGACTGATCTGAATAACCAAATTACAGTCCCCTTTTCACATTCTAGCATCTTCCATCTCCTCCATCTAATAAAATAGGTCGTGTCCTTACATAAGGTGGTGTCTTTCAAATAAGTTAATAATACATAAGTGTGAGAACTATCACCTTAGATTTGCGTGTATGTGTGTATGGCAGGAGAGTGAGTTGATGAGAGGTGGGGGACAAGGCTTATAAGAGGCCGTCTCTGAGGGAACGGGTCTCTTTTCCAATAGTTATTAGTCTATATCTGAGTTATATAATTGTTAATAATTAGACAAAATACTTTGTTTAAACCACTATTTATTAATTACTCTACATGTTTCGATACCTATGGTATCTTCTTCAGGAAACAATATATACTGAAATTAAAAATACAAGCATATAAGAAGATACCATAGGTATCGAAACATGTTGAATAATTAATAAATAGTGGTTTAAACAAAGTATTTTGTCTAATTATTAATATAAAATGAGGCCACAAAGTAATTTTTCAAATATTGAAGAAGTATATAATTATTAAGGAAAACACATTCTTATTGTGAAGTTGTAATTATTCAGAACATAGGTCTGTGATATTTTAAATACTAAATTAATGTATTAATTATAAATATATACATATAAAATCAATTTTGAAAAACTAAAACAATATTTTTCGACAAAATTGATTTTATATGTATATATTTATAATTAATACATTAATTTAGTATTTAAAGTATATAATTGTTTATTACGTTTTGTAATAAATTAATATTGTTACACAAGTCTACCGAGTTTCATTCCTAAACAACTCGAGAGTACAAAGAGAGGATAGAACTCCAAGAGAATCTGGTGGTACTTCCAAAGTTACCACAAAACAAATTCGTTATTAAATAAATCGTGGAAATTAAGAATTAATTGTTCTGATACTTGCCTGGTTAAGCCGGAAAGTAGAGGTCAAAATCGCACAATAATCAAAATAAAATCGCGCTCCTTCAAATGTTAGGTAGGTACTTAATAAGTATTATTTCAACCTTTTGCATTCGCTGTTTCCGCTAAGCTAGTACGATAACGATAACCGACATCAGTGTCTTATTAATAAAGTATGGTGTAGTTACATTTAAGCTGTATTGTAAAGACAAATTATCTGGGAGCCAGGTGGCTTTCATAATTCCATTTTAACGACGTAGCATAATTTTGTGACGAGTCACGGGTGTATCTCTTACTCCACTCAAAATACTACAATATTATCATTTATCACATGTACTCGGAAGGCATTTAAAATTTCCTAAGAAATATAGCATGTTTCGCATTATTTTTTAAATTGTTGACCTTTGTCGTTGAAAGGGTAAACAAGGTCTGGCGGCTAACATCAATTATCAAGTTTTCCTAAATCAACATAATTTTCGTTGAACCTATGCCGCCGGTTCTTGCCGTGTTCCTAAACCAGGTAGATGAAGGGAATCACTGCCTAACAGGTGTTCTAGGTCGATAAGACCTAATCTGTTTTGTAAACAAACTGTCAGCGTTGTTTACACAAAACAACCTTCAAAATAAATACCACCAAAAGACAAACATACAAACTATGCGCACGTGATTCGCCTTCATTATAAACAGGTTGTTCATTTTTTCTATTCAATTTTGTATTCTGTTCAATCATATCTGTAATATATTCGATTACCGACAAGTGCTTGAGATTCACATAACTTTCATATTGAGAATTATTCGCTATTATCTATACTATCTCATATTGAGAATTATTCGCTATGAAATGTCTGTAAAGTACAATGTCTACAAAGACTTGCAGTGATCTAATATTTTATTTAAATTTATTATAGACGCGTACACGGATTATACGTCATATCAGTATTAGTATTTTCGAACTAAGCGAACATTGATTGGTAATTGGTGATTGGTAAGTGTCTTCTGTTGTTTGGTGACATCCAATCGTGAACAGTAATTTTAGCACTTTTTGGATAACAATCAAATTTAACAATTAACTTTAAAATATATTTTTTTGTAATACAATAACTTGTTTTTCCTAATAAAATTAAAAGAATTACACGTGTTGTACCAAGATACACGTATCTGCGTGTGTAGGCAGTGTAGTAGGAATTAAACATTGAACTCGAAAACTGTCACCGGTGCGTCAGCATTGTATTTGAAATTCATCGTAATTATTCGGTAGTTAATCGAAAATATTTGTCTGCGCATTTCAATTAATTACTGCTGGCACCGCGCGTGCGTAAGTTTCCGTACATCGCGCAGACTGGCGCGGTCGGCCTTGTCGCGTTTTGAATTTTACGATTTGCGGATTTGAAAAGTCTTATGTTATTAAGAATGTAATGCATTTCGCAATCGGCGACGCGAACATTCGACCGCTGCCCGCACCTGTTCGAGTTTTATAAAGACCAGGTACATTGGTCGCGGTAAAAGTTTAACGAACGATTCAGAAACAATGTGACTTGATTGGTCGTGACCTGCGGGTCACTCGTGCCGCGTTTTGGATTTGTTCTGCTTTGGGTGCGAGCTGCACCTGACCGACCGAAATCGTAAGATAAATAATGTGATATTTCAGTACCGAATCGATATCAACGATATGATGGAAAAAAATTAATAGGCAAACGCGTAAATCAATTAATTGACACGGCGGTTACTTTGTAGTGCAACACGATTATTTCAAAAATTTCAACAAACTAAGCTATGTATAATTACACACATTGGATTATTCGTAATAATCTAACGTGTGGTTTAGACAGATAGTCTAAACTAAATACTGTTTCGTGTCGAATCATTCGTCTAGAAGAGCGGGGCGCGGAAGTAGGGTTTCGGTGGATAATGAATGTTGATAGTAAGGGTGAAGAACTAAATTAAATTTAATAGCATTTAAATTCGGAGAAAACACTACTGAATGACATCACGTTCCCTAATACTAAAACCCAAATGTGTGCAGTTCAAAGTTTAGTTTAATGAAAATAAAATGACCAACGCAACTGTTGGGCGACTTATTTGTATTTATTATATGTTATTGCTAATATTATTTTATACTATGTGTATTCTTCCATGTTGTATTTATTCGCCTGTAACAGATATTTGTCAGATAAATAAAACTGTTTACGGTTACGATTTGAGAAATAAATCACATAGAAATTTCTTATTTATCGGTACGAATGATCACGTGGCGTCACATCATTATAAGGAAGTGAACATAATATTGTATTTGGTCAATATATTATGTACGTACAGTGTTGAGAATTTTCAGTTCATGTCCTAAACAATCATAGCATTATTAAGGAGAACACATTCTTATTGTGAAGTTGTAATTATTCAGAACATAGGTTTGAGATTCCGTAAAAACAAAGTAGATGGTAAATTAATGTATTAATTATAAATAATACATATAAAATCAATTTTGTCGAAAAATATTGTTTTTGCGTTACCGGGATTCGAACCTGGATCTCTATTTCCAATCCGGGGAAGTACACTACCAATTGTGTTATAACGCCAGTATTTTTCATGACAAATTTTCGAACCTATATGTTACACTTTTTCAAATTAATACATCTGTCGTTCCATTATTTGAAAGCCGTCTACATTATTTTTACAGAATCTCAAATACCTTTGAGTAAACGCAAAAACAATATTTTTCGACAAAATTGATTTTATATGAATATATTTATAATTAATACATTAATTTAGTATTTAAAATATCACAGACCGTCTGTTCTGAATAATTACAACTTCACAATAAGAATGTGTTCAACTTAATAAAGTAGATGGCTTTCAAATAATGAAACGTTAGATGTATTTATTTGAAAAATGTAACGTATATGTTCGAAAATTTGTCGACAAAGGTACTGTATGCTATATAGCATAGATGGATAAATGCACCTTCCCCGGATTGGAAGAGATCCAGGTTCGAATTTCGGCAGCAACAACAATATATTTTTCGATAAAATTGATTATACATGTATATCTTTCTAATTAATACATTTAATTAGTATTTTTAAAAAATCATAGCATTTTTAACAAATATAAATATTCCCCCCACTATTTAATATTACTATATAATAAATAATATTATATTATTGAATGGAATTCTACATAAACATTAATTTTTAATAATGTTTGTTACATTTATTTTTTTAATTCTGTTTTGGAGATAATTTTGATTAGCTTGTATTGTTAATGAAATAGTGATATCTGGGAAATATTCTTATCTTAACGTTGCGGTGAAAACACTAGTTGCTATTAATTACTATTTAGTCACTGGTCATAAAACTGATTCGCCGAGCTTTTCAGTTTCCACGGTCGTCGGCGGTCGCTACAATCTCGGTAGGCGCTTTAAATCGAGAATTTTCTTAAGAAATGACTTGGACCTTCACCACGATCAACTTCCACGTGTAGTGGTGCTTTCAGCAGGAGATCATCCTCTCTTCTGACTATTAACATGACCATACTTCCTCCGTTTTTCTGCGACAGGGACGGGACAGACCCCTATATTTTTAATAGGCACATTTCTTCCGCGAATATCCTCTATTTCTGGTGTCATAAACTCTCGCGTCATATATTTATTACCGTCATCTCCTCATACATACGTTACATATGACCAAACCTTATATGTTTCCTGTTCCTGAAGAAGCGGCCGGCCGTGAATATATCATGAATAGTTGCAGAGATTGTCCGATTTGACAGCTGTCCATGTATTTTGATCATAATTATATGTAGATTGTATAATATAATGACATTTAATACGGTGAATGAGTTGGACGTATTCTCCAATTAAGCTATTAAACTGTTTTGTTTGTTTTTATATATGTTATGTGGGTGATAAATATTTGTTTATAATTATTTCTAAGTTAATATATATTTGGCTATGTATTTTGTTGATTAATTTATTTTGCCGTGCGATATTTTCAGGCATGTATCGTTTTAATGTATATATTTCATATTTAATTGTCAGTACACAATTTTATTCATACCCACTGTAGTATTTGTAGGCTGCGTGAGTATTGAGAGTTACATTGTAATAACCGCATGTGTTGAGCATTTGTAAGCGATTTGATGGCCATATTTTTATTCTAACGCGTGTATTATATACCTACGTTCTATTATTATTATATATTGTTAATGCTCTGCACAATATAAAATACATACTTTAAATAAGAACGAAATCAAAAAATAGTAAAATCCGTTTCGTGACTTTTTTTCTAACCATTATAGTTTATGGATAGAGTTTATATATCTAGGTGATCTCATTAGGATGTGAAGCAGAAGTATGAAGACGAATTTGGATAGTATAATCAGCGATGACCAGTCTGACAAAGATGTGAAAAAATCGGTCCTTCCCAAAGATAACTAGAATCCGTCTGGCGAAATGTCTGCCGTTCTCTATAGCAACATATGAAATGGAATTATGGGCACGTAGTCATTTTTTACTATGATAACTTTTTTCTTTAGTAACTATTTGAGCCTCAAATTTACTATTGTGCATAGATGAGATGTCTATAGGCATGACAAATAATCATGAAATATACTTGATTTTTTTGAAATCTGTCACTTTGGTGATTAATTTTTTTTTATATTGTGTGCTAATGTATATTAAACAACGAGATCATCATCGGACGAAATATAATTAACTGTCGCGCACTGCAACTTTCAACGTATCAATGTGTCAGACGACTTTTGAAACGGCTGTGAAGAGTCCGCCATATTTAACTATCGATTCTCGTTTTTACTATCGAATATCGGAGAGTAAAATGAGTTTACTGCGGTATGTATTTTCGAAGAGTAAATTTTTTGATCACAGAGATATTTGAGGGACAGAAGCGAGCAAGAGGACTATGACGCTATAAATTGGAGTTAAACACGGCGATCTAGATGGCTCAAGACCGGAAGGAATGGAAACGTACTCAAATTTCATATATTTCAGGGGTTCACGACGCTTAAAAGTATATTGGAATATTAGTAGGGACATCACGCTGTTTGATAATAAATACAGAAACTTCACAAAGCATACTTACCTCAGCCATTTTGACTTTCGTCAGACAATCCCGGATTAAAATTTGGCAGAGACAATCGAAATGATTAAGAGTTTGTTTACCTTTTACATTAAAAACCACGTTGCGTAATAGCGACTCTCGTTTTCCGTTGAGAAAAAACTACTTTGGTACATTAAAATTCCTAAAATGTAGCCCACGGTTTGTGTGTTCCTAGTTCTTTCAGTGTTACGACTCCAATATGAGAATCAAGGTCAGCTGATGAAATGTGCGCAGCGGCGACGTTTCTGGCCGGCATCATATTATACAATAATTGGCTCGGCGCAGGCGGTACAGATGGTGGAGATTAGTTTTATGGTAAATTATTCCTTATCTGAAGGTATTTCAGGGATCTTTTCGCTGAGCCAAACGACTGATCAATTACGTACCTCTGTCCCTGGCGCATGGCGTACTGCACTTTATAATTATCGGTTCCATTGAAAAATCGTAAAAGGTTATCTTAAATGGCGCGGATTAAGAAACGTGACTTGACAAAAAGCCTACAAACATATATCGGTTTCAATTCTGAAGGCTGTTATTAATATTACACTTTTTAAACTCATTGAGATATTTTTCACAAATTGATTACAAGTTTGGCAATTTCACAAGGTCACATTGATAAAGTGTATCGTAATTTATCGTGTTGATTTTTCTCTTTCCAATGAATCCTACTCAAAGCATACATACGCCATAGCATTAAACACCATAACATGTTCTGACATACCCCACGTTTATATTTATGTATTTTCAACATTACGTTTCTTCAATATATATATTTTTTATTATTATTATTATTATTTGGTTCGCAGACTAATTACTACTTTTAAAATTAGCAATATTAACTTTGTGGTTAAAATTCATATCTTTTATTTATTATCTTTGTTTTATTAACCACTGAATTGAGTTTAAATACATCTACCGGTTTCGAAAATTACCATTTTCTTCTTCAGGATGTCATAACTAACTAAAAACATATATTATTGTTTCTTCACCAGAATTTATTTTTAAATAATTGTTGTTTTTGTAAAAATAAATTCCGGTGAAGAAACAATAATATATGTTTTTAGTTAGTTATGACATCCTAAAGAAGAAAATGGTATTTTTCGAAACCCGTAGATGTATTTAAACTCAATTCAGTGGTTAATAAAACAAAGATAATAAATAAAAAATATAGACTAATTTCTATTTGCAGCATAGTTACAGTATTAAGATAGATTATTCGTATTGAAGATATATGACGCGAGACGTTGATGGCACCAGAGTAGGGAATGTGCACGAAAGTTCTGTCAGTTTGAACGGATACTGAAAAATGGTCGTTAAGATAATTCTTTGAAGCACATATTATGTAGAGCTTTGTTCTTCAAAATCTACCTAGGCTGTATCCTGTATTTACACTATTGTTACTACAGACATATTCCCAAAGCATATACCAACTACACAGAGCTCCACCCCCCCATATATAGGGTGGCCTTAAAAAAGTACACAATATTTAGCTAATCAGAAATCATCAAAATACCCTATATTGCATCATCTACTGGGTTTAAATCTGGGTTGTTCGGTGGCCACATGCCTGGCTCGTTGAAATGAACATTCTCACGACGAATAAAGTTGATTGTATTTCTGGCTGTGTGAGATGGAGTTCCAGTTGTGGCGACCGCATGTCGCTAGAATTACAGGCATCAAACCTTGACTGAGAACATGTTCACAATAATATTGACTGTTTACTTTGGTGCCCGCTTTAACGAACACAACACTAATCTTCCCCATCCGGGACGCACCAACTGATGTACTTATACCACAATTTACGAAATATTCTCACATTTTAAAAGCTGTTTTAAAGGAAATTTCGCGATTAGATTTCCGCGTGGAATTGCTGGCCCAGAGGCTGCACCGTTTGCGCGTCACGTGGTCATTACGCTGGAACGGTGAGGTTCTAGTGGAGGGGAAGGGGGTATAATGATGATGATGTTACTTCCTTTATAATTATATTTTTTCCGCTTCATATTTTGTCGTTTTTGACAACTACAAAAAATCATCCAAAATTCATGTAACATTAAATTATAGGTGTTTCGTACGAATGCGTCAGCAATGGATTAAAGCAAATAATATTTAGTACCATCCATTTGTCATCACTGTATTGAATGAAGAACAAGCGAAATGCAGAATTGTTAAATTTCGTGTGTGTATAAGATTGCTGACGACGTTTCGAGACTATCTCCCGCCTCATCGGCCGCGAACCAGTCACATCGTACTGTAATTTTTCTTTGTTCGCGCTAAGCATGTGTCACCCATTTCTACTGAATCTTTTATCGGTTGAACTGGTTCTCACCCTGCTGCCAACAATGCACACTTCTAGTTTAAACCCTTCTTCGACACTGGACGCTTGGACAGTTCAGTTTGGGACAATTTAAAAGAACTTCTCGAAACGAATGCGAAGAACCAGAATGACAGAAGAACACCTCGCCTCCGGGCTGGGGTTCACCAGAACCACCGTTGAAGCAATTAAAAAGAATTTAAGGGGTATACTATTCTGAATCTCGTGATTATCTTGAATGGAAGTAGAACTGAATGGTCTATCTATAATATTTACCATTCAATATCTCAAGCTACACGGATTAGATATGTTCGATTGTGTAAACTCGTGCAGCATTCGATATGTGAAAATGTACCCGAACTAGATTTTAATAAGCGAACCAATGTACACCATTCAAAGTGAAAAGTCAAAAATTAACAAGCTAAATAAGTATGTAAAATAAATTCAGTAAAATATAAATGTATGTATTTATACAAGTAAATAAACTGAGCCATCTTGAAACAACCACCTCTAAGAGCGATCGAACGTTTAATTAATTAATTTTTAATCATGCATCTGATCTTAGCATAGTGAGTAAGATTAAGAAAGGATCACTTTGGTGGTTTGGTCGTATGGAACGGATAAATGAGGAGAGAATAGTACGATCAGGCAAAACAAAAACGGGTAGACGGTTCTGTTAAAAGTCTCGATAATCGACAAGCTTGTATGAGAAGATGTACGAATGTGGATGACGCGAATAACGAATAGTATGGCGCTCTATTCTCTCTGCCTACCCCCGTGATCATAAGTAAGTAAATAAGTATATATCTGACTATATGAGACTTATACATAACATAACAGGTCGCTGATAACTAACGCACTGGTATCTCGCAACAGATACGCGCACTGCTCCTTCAAGAGACAAACTACAATTCGGGCCGGTTGTGTGATCAGTAGTAACTTTTTATTAACACCAGTAGTAAAAAATCTTCTGTGGGTTGTTGATACATCAAATTTACTACTGTCAAATCGTAGATGGAGATGTCTATAGGCGCGCCAAATAATCACGAAATATGTATGTAATGTATATATTATTATATCAACGTCATTGGACGAACTCTCATCACTAAAATATCGGGATATTAAATAATTAATTGTCGTGTACTGCAGATTTCAAAGTATCAATGTGTCTGATGACTTCTAGAACAGCTGTGAAAAGTCCGCCATATTTAACTATCTTAAAGTGAATTCATTACGGGATGTCTTACGGGAAGTAAAAGTTACTACTGATCACACAGCCGGCCCTTAATCACGCTTGATTGTTGTGTGTTGTGTGTGTGTGTTGTAACCACATTATTAAATGCCGAGACGCTCATTAGAAATATTCGAGTCGTAGGTTGTGGCGCGGTAATGCTGGCGTCGCGATGTTTCATGTTTCATTTTATATATTCTTCGTCCGCCTGATCGGGCCGACGCTCATTTTGGACATCGTGTTGTGCTCGCGTATGAATTATGAAGCGGACGAAAGATCTGTGTTCGAGCCTTTTGTTAAATGTCTGAAGAGAACGCGCCATGAATAATTCAGGGACTCGTTGGCGGCACTAGACAAGATCATAATTTCACGAGGATGTGCCCGTTTTTATTAATCTTATCAGAGATGACATTCCTCTGCCGCGAAGCGTAGCGAAACAGCCATCCCCTAATCCTAATCATACATAATATGTGTGTGCATATACATGGATAAACTTTGCTGACGCGCTCGACCAAAGCATTATCTGTGTAAAGACATCGAGCGGCGTTCCGGTTCGTTGGGTTCTCGCAAATATATATTCGGTTCATTATATCCTTTCTCCAGAATAAGGTCATCAGACCAAATGGACCAGGACTACGCAACTATTCCCCTATTCCCCCAGTAAAATAATTCATAATACACGTCTTCAAGCGATTTATTATGCTGAACTAACTCCCACAGCACCGGAACCCCATGATGATGATGAACGTTTTATCAACCTATGATATTAAACATCCCAAAACTGTCCTCCTTTACAGGTTATCACTTGCCCCAGCTAGCAGCCCCTGCATCATTGCAGTAATAATATATACAATACAATAATAATAAACACACCCTATTTTTGCTAATGTACCCATAAAGCATATATCATGATGGAAGAGCAAGGGTTTCAAATGGACCCGGTACTCGGAATGAAATGATGCAAAATTAAAAAAAATATCATTTCAATTTTTATTACAGTTCCTGTTCATGATTCTAAAGATTTTTCAATAAATTTATGTTCTTTAATTTTTTTATTTATATTTTATATGATATTCTGCACAGCATGTAGATTTTTTTACCGCACATAAGTTTTCTTTATAAAAGGTTATTGATAATAAAATTCTGCATTTCTGCATTTTTTGTTTATCTTTTAAATGATATCTAGAATTGATGAAGACAAAAATGGGGGTCGTTTACAAAATATTATTTTTGGTCCACCGTGATGTACTGTTATGTAAATGTGTACTTATATACTGCGAGATGTAGCCCGTTACGATGCGGAAGCGCCATTGTGAGGCGTGTGGTGGCGGACTATCCTCCACCGACTAGCAACAGGGGAGAGCATGAATTTGTGAGTACGTGAATTAGAAGCTACCTACTTACCATAATATCGAGATCCATCTTGTCATCTACTGGGAAATAAACTCTACTAAAAAAACTAGTAAAACATGAAAGGTGATATTTCATAATAACAGAAAGTCAGAAAATTTTACGTTCAATTTTATTACAAAAATTAAAAAGAGCTGAAAACTACCAACTTCCAAACGCCTCTCTGGCGTTGGCTTTGTGCCTGGATCCTGTATGGGCTTCATCTTCAGCCTATCTTCAAATATGAATTCCACAATATGGCGGGAACGGCCAACAGCCGCCCGCAGGGTGAACCCTCCTAGCTCGAAGCGCAAATGAAGGTGTACGTACCTGCTAACGCCGGCCCGTCACTCGAATTTACGGACGCGATCCTAGCGGCAAATATCGCAAACAGTACTAGGCGTTTCGAACTGCGCGTGAAATTAACTAACCAGGGTGATCGTTATTTTAATTAGGTACTAACGTTACATCTTTTCTTGTACCAAGAATTCGTAACGTAATAATACTTACTTTTTAATCAAAAATATGTGTAAAATTTCTGATATTATCGACTTTTCCGTTTCGCCAAATTTTCCATTTGGAGTTCCGATCCTTACAGTCTACATGTCGTAAAACATTATATTATTACGGAAACACTAACCATTAACGACATTTAGTAAGTTAAATGAATGTTTTTAAATGAGCTTTTCCTCGCGGCGAGATGAATTATTGTGCTATGCCACATTCTAAGGCCTTCGCTTAATGGATTACGCCCATAAAGCACTGTGTCCGATCGTACATTACTTCGCACAATATCTGCGCGTGAAATATACAAACGATAAAATATCTGCATGCAGAATTCTTTCATATCGGGTATGTACATATTGGAAAGCAGGGTCGCCACAGTGAATTACTAAAACATTTATTAAAAAGTTCAATTCTTTAAAAATTTAATTGACAATCACACAAATCAGGATAACAACATCAAAGACTTTATTTAAAAAGAGATTAAAAACGCACCTATTAAAAAAATCATATATAGCGTCTAATTCCAAAACCAAATATACAGTTTTGTAGATTTTTTTGTCAGCTACATGCAGAACATATTTTTTCTCGCAAATGCCACTTAAATGCATTGATACTGCATGTTCAAAATCAGGGTTAATTCCAAAATACCTCAAAGCAGACAGAGTCTAAGTCGCTATTCCCCCTAAAATGCTTGTTCATGATCACGTGTTCTAAAATCCAGTTTGGCTGCCAGAACGATATACACAGAAAAAAATGTACTTTATAGAATTGTCTCTTTAAAAATAAACATTTTGTACATTTACTTTCAAAATCAACGTTTTCATCCACAATTCAAAAATATATAGTCGTTTTAGGGGGTTTTGGAATTAAGCGCTACATGTCCATTAGTTTTAAATACAAAAATAGTGTAGGGTTAAACAGTTTGTAGTGCCCTTAAGGTGAAATCTCCAGGTCATGTCATGTTCGGGGTCATCTCCAAGAATTGTCTCTGCTGGCTGCCTGCGATACTCACACCAGACGCACCGCAGCCTCGGCCCGGTTCAGAGAGCGCTGGCTCCTGGCCGGCGCCCGGTGCCCCCCTGGCCGTTACTCGGAATCGGCTGCGCCCAGGTCACGCTCCTCGCGCAGTCATCTCCAGGCATTGTCTATAATGGCTGACTGCGGTGATAACGATCAGGTGCAGCACCCCCGCCGCCGCCCCGGGCCAGCACGGAGAACCTATTTTTTGTCATTAGTATAAGTAACGAATTTGAAATGACAGTGGAAATATATACAGGATGGCCAAAAAAAAGTGAGAACATCTCGTAAGACACGAGTTATTTCAAAACATAATATAATTAATTATAATTCTTAATTATTTTGGACAATATTTAGCTGATCATGAATCATCAAAACACCCCATATTGCATAATCTACTGGGTTTAAATCTGGGCTGTTCGGTGGCCATATGTCTGGCTCGATGAAATTAATATTTTCACGACGAAGAAAGTTGATTGTATCTTTGCTGTGTGAGATGGAGCTCCGTCCTGCTGTAATGTGTAGTTATGCTGTAATGTCTAGCTATACTCCAGGCTTTGTTTTGAAACTCTTTGATCATTTTCCTAGCACCCCAACGTCTTTCAATTCGCAAATTTTTGATCAGAATACGGTCTTTTGCAGTGATTTTTGTCATTCTGGGCAACAATTTGAAAAAACCAAATATAAACAATGAGAAAATTAATAAGCAAAGATGGCGACTGGAAATTGTCGAAATAAAACGTAATATAGGTAAATTAGGTAAGTAAGTAAATTAGTAAACTATTGAAGCTATTGTTGATATAGTTCAACTAATTTTGATGTAATTATATCACATTTTATGAAATGTTCTCACTTATTTTGGGCCACCCTGTATATATCTGTCTGAGTTGGGTGTTTCGTGTTGTGCGGTACCGCGATATTTTCCATTTTAATATTTTAGCAATATTTAATTTGTCGATGGCGGTGATGGTTTTATTAACGGAAGATTGTATGAAGCCTTGTTCCTGCGTTTTAATAAATAGGATTTTCTCAAGAAATTGAATAAGAATTTATTTATTTATTTATATATATTTTGACATCCATATTTTTGTACTAACAGAGGTGGATACATAATGCACATACATAATACATAGTTTATTGTGTGGGATGGAGTAGACTTCACCTCTGATATATACAGCGTTGTCCTGGCTACTTTGCTAGACTAAAGTCTGTGTTAAAGTAGCCAGTTTTTTTTTCGTGCTGTTGTGGTGTTATTTAGAATAAAAAGATAAATCAAATATGAATAATAAAGTAAGAATATAATAAAAATATAATAAAAATATGTGGAGTGGGAGTGTTGTGGGACTAGTGAGTTATTAGTAAAAGAATTGTATACATTATATTAAATTGTTAGATAGCCATGCTTCTGATTCATCTCTACCTGATTGAATCATATATTGGGTCCATATTTGTGTAATCTTATAGTAATTGTACGATTTCCAGTTGGTACAGAGTGTATTGTATAGTTTCGGAGCTAGGAACATGTAGAATCTTTGATAAAATGTCGTTGTTGCTCTCGGAACTGGTGTGTAGATGTTTGTTGTTTGTCTAGTGTGAATGCTCCATATTTATTGTTATATGTCATATGTGCGTCATTACGTGAAGGGATGCGTGAATATTGATAATATGGCGTGTGTCAGTGGCGTAACTACACCGATGAGGTTCGTCGGGGCTCACGCTAGATAAGGGCGATATACACTTCAGTACATTTACACAGTATAGAAACATTTATATCAAAGAAATGGTTAAAAGGGCGTATCATTCGATGATGCGCAGAGTATGGTCATGGTGAACATTAATATTTGCTACACTGTGTTTTTAGTTTAGCCTACTGTATTTTCCAAAACCGCCACAAACTTGTCGGGTTCAGGACTAGACCATAGCCACAATGCGAAAATGGAAAATCGCCTTAACACTGTACGATTTTTGTTTTTTCATGAAAATTTGAATATTATAGGAGACAAGAGACCAATTTTTCTTCTAACTAAATATTTATTGTAAATGGATCGTGCATACTTAATATTCTCATATATAGGTACTTTCATTTCCCACCGGGCCCCAGTGTTTATTTTCAATGATCAAGTTACGCCACTGGCGTGTGTACATTAAAAATAATAATAGTATTATATTTATGATCAGAGGCATAATTTGTGTTTTTGTTCCGAAACAGGTTTTCGTCTCCTGTGTCGAGCGTAGGTATAATTTATTATCTGCCGTAATATTTTTTCCAAACATCTCTATTTAAAAGAGATAAAACGAAACAAAGCATAATTAATAATATTAATCGTCAATCCATATCGGCACTCGCAATTAATTCGGCTCGTTCGCGGCAGCTAGACTAAACGACGAGGCGTAATGAGAGCTCTCGGCCGCTCGCGAGTGCGCTAACTCGTAATTCGAAATTTTCGAATGACTTCATAAAAAACGATAAATCTGCAAATTGCCAGTCGGAGTTTTTGCCCGTTGAACTTCGGTCGATGACATTCGGAGGCGTCGGAGCCTCGCGGACGGTGTCTTCAGATCATATTTCGTCATTTTAAAAGCAATTTTCGCACAATTCCGTACCCCGTGTTTATCCAGTCGTTATCTATGAATAATCCGACGCGATGCCGCGCCGGACAACTCCGTACGACGTACCCGACTACAGGTTTTTTTTTAAATTAACGGTCGGGCTAACACTCGCGAGAGATTCGGCACTGTTACGTGATCAGTGATCAGTTATCAAGTTGTCAAGTTATTCAAATTAGATCGAAACGCGTCGTTAAAAGAAATTTTGCATACTTAATTAAATTTGCGTTGTTCCACCAAGTAAAAGTAAGTGTCACTTTCTTCGTGACGTACACGTTACGTTACCTCTCGTCTGCTCGCCTCCTTGAGATAATGATACATAAGTGTGTGTGTGACGTGATATTTCGATGGAAAGTAGCCATGTTTCATTATTAACATATTTTTTTAATGATTTTTAATTTCATAACCATAAAAATGTGTATTCTTGTGTATGAGGCGTGTTATTCCCCTAATTGTTACGCATACCATGGACAGCGAGATACTCAAATGTCTTCAAAATGCTGGATTGTGGGCCACGTCGAAGGACGAAGAGGAAGTGGAAGATCCCCCACTCGTTGGACCGACAAAAGGCAATATCCACTTATCTGGTTATAGCCCTAAGGTCTGCGGGATGCCGAGAAAAGTGGAGGAGCATAATCAAGAAGGCGAGAGTTTACGGAGATCGCGATCTTCAGACATGAGGGACCATAGTGGATGATTCCCCTAATTATCTTAAAACGATTTTATATTGCACTTTAATGTCATACTAGGACCTGTTGATAATCTGTATATTAATCAAATAAAAATGATCCACTCTAAATGTCACCATCACTATGATCAACTTCAGCGTTCAGTACAGGACATACGCCTCCTTAAATTCTTCTTCAATGGACGTTGGCTAACATCACTTTGTTTGCTGCGGCCCGGAAAAGCTCCACAGTAGACTGGCCAAACTATTACCTCCGGTTCTTCTTCTTCCAGGGCCCCAACTTCCAGTAATATTTCCCTGCAAGATGTAGAACTTCTCCTGATGTCTCATCACACGTCCGAGATATTGAAGTTTTCAGATTTTTATTATTCTAAATACTTGGTTTACTTTTTTCATATTTTTCACGCGGTTAAAGGTTGTAAAAACTTGCCCAATGCGGTATTTGATTTCAACAGAAAGATCCCACCTTTTATTTATATTACTATATAATACTTTGTATCTTCCCCAATTTCGTTCCAACAATACGAAGACTTTCATTGTCAGCTGCGTCATGTCAAATCTTTTATTGTCAATGTGATTGTTTTCGATTATAACTATGATTGTTAGCTGATTATTCGTAATTCTTAGAGCAATGACTGGTGCACTAGAAAGTAAACCTTCAACAGTTAAATCTTAGTTAATAATCATTATCATAATCATAGTCACACGACGGTTCACCATTGCAGTGTGACGTCTCGTCTCAGTCACACGTTTAGCCCATATGCTGCCTTCTCGTGATGCATCCGGTGTCTTACATCTTTGAGTTCGGTCTGGCTACATATCCATTCATTTATCTTTCGTTCACTCGACGAAATCCCCAACATGGTTCCTTCAACCAAGTTGAACACCCTTAATGTTTCACCCCCCTCCTTCTGAATATCAGAAGTCTATATAATATTCTCTTTTAAATATAATATACGCACAAAGTGTTGATTAATATCAATAGCAGGTAATTTATTGACCAGACCAAGCAATAGAACAATATTTTGTTTAATTTTTCAAGAATCATTTTGCTTTGATAAAACATCGCGTACAATGTGCGTGCGACTATGTACACGTGAGTGAGATATCTATTTGTGAATAGCCTTTAACGTATTTTGTGTCGTGTCGTGTGTTATACGTCACGATAATGATCATTCGAAAAAAAAAAATTATTTTACTTTTGTACAATTTTTACCTGCAATTATGTTGTAGGTACTCTTGTCTCGCCAGAATGGCCTGTATTGAGACTTAGTATTAAACAAAATACAGATTATTGTAACATTACGATTTTTACAATTTGAATCATTTAAACAGTGTATATCGATGTAATAATGTTGGTAGAAATATGAGGAAGAAAGGAAAGCACTTAATTTTCGTCTACCGGATGCTGGTTCATCAATAGATTCCTCTCCGCCACTATTACAAGCGTCGCGGGATGTCTACAATATTAACACTCGCGAAAAGGATTATGATGTATAAGCAGAATTAAAGTAAGATTAATTATAAGCATTAGCGGAGTAGAGCGGAGTGAAGCGACGGTAGTTATCCGTACAAAAGTTCCAAGCGCACTGAACTTGCTGCATTTGGAGACTTTTAATTACTGAGACATCTGTTCCTTGTGCTTAAGAATAGGTTAGGAGAGAAAGGGACAGATATACGCGACAGGTAAATCGCGAACTGAATGTATTGCATGAGTGAGGCAACGTAGTTTGTTTGATAGAAACGGAAAGGCTGAAAAAGATATCGAAAGAAGGGTGACTGCGCATTGAATGGAATTATATCTAACGGGAACTTATCGTCTAATCATATCATGCGAGAAAAACATTTGTTTAAGATTGAGTTATTTTTTATTATCTCGTAATATAACACCTTTTTTGTAACTTTTCAACATTATTTGATATTTTATTTTTTGTGATATTGTCATCTGCAAGGGGGCGCGTAACGGGGCCGGGCTGCAGAGGCCCACGGACGGAGCCCTTACTTCATATTGCGTTTGATCCGCGGAGGACATCCGTGTCCAAGGATCTCAAGTTGTGGAGTCGCGCGGCTCAACCTTCGAGTCGCTGATTGTGGGTCCGGCATCTGTTCCGGTCAGCCTGGTGCATAATCTGTTATAGTTTATAGGCTAGGACTATAATTATGATTAATGTCTCTACATTAATACAAACGATAGTTACTCGTAATAGTATGTTGTGCTGTTACTTCTGCGTGCAAGGTACCTACTGTACGCCGTTAAATAGATTGGTATTTAACCATATCAAATCGAGGACTATTGTTGAAATTATTATTAGAATATAACTAACTATAGTATAACGCTTTGAATACAATATTGTGTAACCAGGATTTATAACTCCGTAAGTACTAAGAATAGAAATACGCTCATTTATTGAAAAAATACACAATTAAAAATATACATATTTTATAAGACTATTTAAAAAAAAATTATTAATCTGAATGAATGCGTTTTTGTAAAATTATTTCGATTTCAAAATTTCATAAATCTACTATTACAAAAATAGTAACAATAATTTATATGCGGAGTGACAATGGAATTGTAAACTAATCATGTTTTTAGGTTAGTTTTAGTTAATTCTGCTCGGTACGTACTTTCTGCTAAGTACGTACATTATTTCTGATGACCTGCCACCTGGCGATTTAATCGAAAACTGATATTTATTCACGAAAGGAGATCGTTCCCTGAATGTCTCCAGGAATCATTTTTAATATTAAATTTTGATTTTTTTTCCGTGAAGGACTATACTACTCTCTTTTCTACCAACGGAACTATATATATAAATATAAAAGTGTTAACATATCACATGTCTAATACTTATACCTGTACTAAATTTGGCGCTTTATAAAATAGATTTTTCTGTATTTTCTTCTTGTCGCTAACTTTTGTTAATCTCGCGATAAGGCTGTTCTTTCAATCGCAAAGGGGGAACAGATGTCAGGAGGCTGCAGAGCCCTGCAGGCGAGCGGCCGACCGCCATTATCGCCAGTTAGTTAAGCTTAAATTTTATATAATGGCTAATCGCTTTATGGAGCTAACGGAGTCTCTAAAATGAAATGTATTCATCCGAGCAGTTACTTTCCGGAACGGAATCTTCGTCACTGTTATTCGACAGTCAAGAATGATCCATCGTCTCGATCGCGCAGAGTAATGACACAATATTAACCTTCGACGTGTCTGCGAAGAGCGTTGTATGCTTTTTGCAATGGGTATATTTGAAAGTTGACATTTGGGTAATCGCAATCCTCGCGTAACTTTTTCCCCGCTCGATAACTAGTTTGAACAATCTGCCGATCTAATAAATAATGGCCGACGGGCTCTGACACCGAGTGAAAGTAGTAAATGAAACCCGTTAAAAACTGCGCGAATTGTGAATGAATATTAACCTTGGTAAGTAGGTACTGACCCGGACGATGTCTGAGAACCCGCGTTGTGACCTTTACCGTGTGTACTATCCATTTGGTCAAGTATCGCGAGTCAAAATATGTCATGTTCATCATTATTTGTTAAGTATAAGCAAAAGAAAATCGTCTGTCACCGTATTACAAGAAGATTTTTATTCGTTGTTCAGAGCGGTGCATTCGAGGTCCCGCCGCCAGGCTTTTATCAGCAGCACTAAATAAAACTGGCTGTGTCTTAGCTAAATATAATGCTTCGCGTATTTTCGGGCCACCAGACTTCAATCGGCAGAAATAAATATTGCTGTTAAAGCTGATCTTGGCATAATAAATGGGATTTAAAAAAGATCGCTAAGTGGGTTGGTCATGTAGAGCAAATGAATGAGGTGAGAATAGTTTTCGTTCTGTCCCAAAACCGTCCTCCTTCAGAGGTTATTTCCTGCCCCAGTCAGCAGCCCCTGCATCATTGCAGTAATAATATAATAATATATTCAATACAATAATGATAAATGAAATGATACATAAGTCAAAGTCAAAAGAATAGTAAGAAAAATATCGGCATCAGAAATAGAGGACGTCCGCGGAAGACTTGGCGCGTGACCAGGTAAACCAGATACTAGATTATGGTCAGCGTATGGGAGGTGTTTGCACAATGTACACCATAAGTAGGATGTAGGACAGATATCTCAAAACTGAATATAAATTAAACTATCCAGCTTAAGCATATTCGAGGCTAAACATAAACGATATCATTTAAAATTTTATTTTACTCTGAAAACCATAAACTAATTAATATAAACAGAAACAAATTTAATTTAAACTATTAATTTTAAATATGGGTATATACTATATAATGATATAATAAATAAAAGTAATAATCGACTTTAAACACTCGCCCACTCTGTTGGAGTAAATCTATTAACAAATCAAATGTGTAGGTGTCATTGCACGCAGTTATCAGTAAAGATAAGCCCTTTCGAAGACAACAGAATTAAGCAAAAATTGTTTGAAAATTAGCAAATGTAAAGATGCCGATAAACATTAACACAGCTTCAGTAAAAAAATATTTAATTCAGTATAATTGTATTCGTACTAGCAAACTATCTGTCACCATTGCCATGACGTTGCACACAAATGACTGTCGCAATTTTTCTAAATAATAACGGCAAAAATTTTATAGGGTCTTTTCATAAGATAGAATTATTTCATTAATATTTATTTCTCAGAATCTTTAGTAATGATTATCTTTTTTTTACTTAAACGCAGTACACGCCCCTGAATATGATATAATAATAGATATTACTCCATGTGAATATCGTTTGTCCCGAGTCCAGAGTTCACGCTAATAATAAGTAAGAAGCGGCTGCGGAATCTCTTCGCCCAAACGTCATTTAAGGATACCCATAAATAACACGTGCTTTAAATGTTGCCCGTGGGTGTGGTACCTAACCTAACCTCCTACTGGTGCTTTGAAATTCGCGAAGGTGTTGTCTCTATAATGGATACACGGGCACAATTACATCACTTCCAGCTTTACGACCGCCGGCATAAAAACTTGTCTCGAAAATTCGTACTTATGTATGTATTAATTAAGCAACACTCGCGCACCTAGTGAACATAATCGACGTCTCCGAGTGTGCGTCAGAACCTGTCGTGTTCGATGTTTGAATTGTTATTGATTTATGTAGACACTCGACTTTTGCTTGCGCGAATAGGACAGTGCGATAATACTGACTTACGAACTACGCAATTCGAAGTAACGCAATACAGCTGATGCAGCGACCCTCGCTCACGTGTGGCGCGCGACTGCGAGTAATTCAAACTTAAACGACTGCAGGCTTTAATTCTTGCACCAACATTCATCTTTATAAGCCTTCAAGCACCTAATTGCTGTGCGTGTCTTCTGAACATTCGGTAACCCTTTTAGCTACAGCAGAAATGTTTTTAGTTGATCTAGTTGGACGAGCGTTTTTTCCCCATTTTTACACCAGCAACACGACAATATTTTTGATTAAATCGCTTCATATCGACCAAAAGCTCATTTCGAACTTTACGAACTGTTTTCGCGAATTTTTCACCATTTTTGTAGTGAATTTTTACAACTTTAATGAGTTGCTCAATCATGTATCGACTCGTTTTCGTTTTTTATTTGCAAACGTCACGTATGACGTTTATAAAATGAAAAAATAGAGTGACATTTAAGTTTGGGTTTGAGTTTGAATCATCCTGTATATTCTAGTATACATATTTAAGTTTATCGAATTGCGCCTTGTGATATGTGATTATCGCGATTTGTGACTTCGAATATTTGTATATCGCGACTGCAAAGTCTATATTCATGACTGGAAGAGGGTGGGTGTATTAATTTCGGAAGACGGTAACGGAAGTTATTTGCAACAAAAAAAAACTAAGTTAGCTAACTATGGGACAGAACATACCGAGGAAGCAATATGCAATCTTTCAATGGTTACTTATGAACCTGCAGTAGGATAAAAATTAAAAACTGTTTTGTTTTATATAATAATAATAATAATGACATTTGATCATTTACATAGCACAATTTTTGTAAAAAATTCACCTCAAGTGCGTTTTACACATTAACTGATTAGTTCTTCACTATTATATGAAATTAAAAATTGTTATTCGAACTGATGGATATAATTTTGTGAAAATGCTCATTTTCTGTCTCCGATGCACTGTTCCTTACGACGAAGGACAAAGAATTCCACGATTTTGGGCCTGCCACCGCAAATATTATACCTGTTTACTGAATTTGGACTTCTGGCAATGGCTGATTGGTTCTACGACCCTTTCTGCGGGTTAAGTAGAGCCTGACCTGAGAGTTTGGCGTCTACCGTTCAAGTTGTCTGGAATGCAGAGCTCTAGAAGATGTGTTATGTGTCGCTTTGTACGTTTTTGTACGCAAATATACGGTGTCATTCATGAGTATTTTGTTAATATATTTTTAAAATATTGGAATTTTTCACCCGGTACTGACCTACCTACATCGTATAATAACTAGCCTGTTATAGTTCTTCTTGAACGGCGCTACGGTCCAAATCAAACCTTGGCCTCGAAATGTAGGTCGAGTATCGAGAAAAAGTACGTATTTGAATCTGTTCGCAAAATATTCTGAATGATAAACACCTCCTGTGATGAATATTTTTGTCAGTCAATAGGTAAACGCGTTACAGAATATAAATATACATCGATTTATTATGTTGTTAATAAGAATGTTCTGGAAATCAAGATTCAGCGAGAGCTGGGACCACATTAACTTCAACCATCGTCTGAGAGGCGCCTTTGGAAGAGTTTTAATAGCAAATTACAGAAACAAACTAAATCTTGGTAATACTTCGCACATAATTTTCGAAGAATATGAAGCGAAAAATAATTATCACCCAGTTATTGCGTTTCTGCGTAGCTTCATCACAACATTCCACAGGATTGGCGATCCTTATTTCACCAGCCCACTCGCGGTTGACAGAACAGATCCTACTTCTCTGAGGTATTCTCGCACGCAGATCGGTGATATCCTGGGGGATCCCGCGTGCCTTGAATGTCAAAGAGTTAATTTTTTTTTAAATCACTGAAGGTCATTAGCCAATAGTGTAACTACGCCAACTAACAATTAGGGACCCAAAATACAATACATTTGATATTATTACTTTTCACAGCGCTAATATGGACTAATAATCATTAAAATCCACAAATAAATGGGGTAATAAAATTTTGAAAATCATTTATCACTTTTATTTCAAAAAGACATGAAACCATTATCGATACATACGCTAATATGTCGATTAGACCATCGCCATACAGCGAAGCGAGGTTTTTTCAATTGACAAATGTATAAAAAACACTATTTTTTTTTCCACGTTTGTGAATATAACAAAAGATAAGTTAAGTACCAATTTTGCTCTTAGGGCCGGTTGTTTCCTTCCTAAAAATCCTTCGCGTGTTGTTGATACATCAAATTTACTACTGTCAAAGCATAGATGGAGATGTCTATAGGTGTGACAAATAATCATGAAATATGATTTATTTTATGTATTATTTTGGGATTTTTTTCGCCTAAGCGTTCGAGAAATGTCTCATCACTAAAATAGCGAAATATTGAATGCTTCATTGTCGTATACTGGAACTTTCAAAGTATCAATGTGTCAGATAACTATTGGAACAGCTGTGAAAAGTCCGCCATATTTAACTTTCGATTCTCGTTTTTTACTATCGTACATCGGAGAGTAAAATGAGTTTATATACTTTCGAGAAGTAAATATTTTTTTACTAAAATAAATATAATATTTATAAACTATAGTAACAATTCACTACGGATCACGCGACCGGCCCTTACTATTTAACGAATGGTAGCACTTAATATTCTTGTACACGATACATGAATTGAATTATTATATACAGATAGACACGCCAGGGCGCCTGTTTACATGGAACTGATTTTTTATTTACCTACATTTAAAAATACTATATTTTGATACAAAATATTTTAAAATGTACTTGAATAAAATAATGTACGGATATCATATATTTCAATATTTCGTGCAACGGACGGATATTATGAGAATGCAAAAATATATTTTGGATCCGAACATTTCACAAAACGTAAATGTCATTATGAAGAAATTTATAGGTTTTTTGTTGTTAAAAATTGAATCCCATTCTTTCAACCATTGACCACATGCATTCGGAGACATATGAAATAGGTGAACTCAACGTAAATAAACAATCATCTCTAAATTTACATGTTATTATGATAGTTTTTTTTTTTGACATACGCATGGTTTTAGCATTTATAAAAGTTATTTTATTGCTCGCTAAAATCATTTATTAATAATGAAAAAGTGGGGAGGGGAGGTTCAAATGAAATACTGCCCTGGTACTATGGTAGGAGGCTCTTTCATTTTTTAGTTACGGTATAAAAATGTGACTACTCTTTTTAGTCAAAGTACGTATACACTGTTTAGCAAGGCACGACCTGAGCCATTCATTTACAAGGGATTTTGAATCATCAGCTGGAAGTCATTTTCAGCGGACTGTGTTTTCTTCGTAATCGTTCACACGCCTCGCCAGCTGAACACGCTTCTCGCCGTCTTCACTTTTCAGCGCTCGGCCCGGCCCCGAGAGATGACCGCGGGCGCGTCAGGTGCGCGGCGGCGCGCGCACTGGAAAACGCATCGGCTTTAGAAATCGGCGAGTCACGTTGCCGGCTACCGACTCGCGCCGGAGCGACCGTTCGCCACCGCGGTGATCTCCCAGATCGCCGCTCGCCACGGCCGCCATTGTCGCGACGACCGCACGCTCTCGCGCGGCCCGGAATGCGCATTGCGGATCGTCGTGTTGCGAGACTTCCTTGCAGAAGTGCCTACCTATTGGCAGTGGGGTGCACTAGACGTGGCCTTAGGTAATGCTGCTAATATCGATGCTATAAAAGCGATGGACGTCATACACTCTTTCATAATAATGTTTTTATAAAAGTATATCTGTGCGAGTTTATTTCCATTCTTGGAAAATATGAATAATAAATTTCTTCAACGTGTCAAGTGAAAAACTTAAAATATGTTATAATATAAAAAAATATTACGTTCGCTTCAAATACACTATTCAAGCGAAGGCGTGTATTTAGAACACCGCGCGAAACGATAGTTGCTATTAGTTCATATACATTTGGGAAAAATTTTGCGAAAAAACACATGCACAGCTTTATTTGTCAATTCTAAACTCTTCCGATAGGTAGATGGCTTTAGTTAACACATGAGAACTTTGAATTACATGATATATCAAATAAATTTAGTTATGAACATATTTTTTGATTGTACAGAGTGCATGCCCCTGCCTATTAGTTATTAATCGTTATTAGTACAATTCTAACAGAGTACTTTTATTAACATACAGTAGTGTAGGGAATGCGATAATACCAAAGAGTTTAATTATTCATAAAAATGTTACCACCCTAGCAGCAAGGTAGTAATGTCTGTAACTACAGTTATCAAGAGGTTCTTGTAGTTGGTTCTGTATTTTTTAAAGTTAAAACTCTGATTGCTTAAATAGGAACTTATAGGAGGTGAAGCCGAATTGATTTTTCCTATTTATTAGGAAAACAAACAGTAAAATCAAATGTAAAAGAGTAATAAAAGTGTATCAATAAATTACATGTTTTCTCTACATTAACAATAGACTTGTGATACAGTGAACGACAGTACATTGATTAAGACTTCAGTAATAAAGATTAAATTTTCCGCTGTGCGGAAGACATTAAAAAAACTGAAAACATTCTCTTCTATTTTTTATTTTTCAGTGCCGATAAATCGGCGTTTATTTTTATAACATTCCTTTTATAGCTTGCATTAATATAAAAATCCTTAGTACAAATATTAAAACTCATTTCATTTACACACAAGCCTGTTGGCCGCTTCCTACCTCGCTAGGTACATATAAAGTACCTGTTCTGAGGTAGGTAGCCGTAAGGTTCCATAAGCTAGAATATACGTTGGAAGTAAAATAACAAATTAAATAAAATGGTAAAAAACAGAAAAATCTAAAGGAGACAAGTATAGAGATAATATGCAAATTGAACAAAGTAAATTTTTTGATATAGACTAAAGATATGTAAGAAGTAAAAGAAAAAAAAAAGCACGGAGTAAACAAAGCGTGACAAGTATGTAAGTAAGTAAGTAGGATGTAAGGACAAAAAGAATTTCATAAAATGAGTAGTTTTTTCTTCCAATTTTGAAAAGCCATTTCTTTATAAGCACAATATTGAAGGAGTAGGTAAAACCAATAAACTTAAGAAAAGGAAAAAGTAAAAAATAAAAAGAGAAGATATAAAAGCAAAAAAGAAAATTTATGAATTTGGAATCGTTGGAGATAAATAAAGCATGTAAAACTAATCAAAAAATAATAAACAACCAACTAAATTTAACTACGAGTCCCATTCTAAAAATTATTCAACCAAATTTGTATCAAGCAACAATTTGAGTTAGGTACTAAATTTATTTTTTAAATAATTGTTGTTTTCTTAAAAATAGATTCTGGTGAAGAAACAATGATATATGTTTTTAGTTAGTTATGACATCCTGAAGAAGAAAATGGTATTTTTCGAAACCGGTAGATGTATTTAAACTCAATTCGGCGGTTAATAAAACAAAGATAATAAATAAAAAAATATGAGAGTATACTCATATCGAAAATACGGGCAGTAAACTTTACGCAAAGGATTAAGCCATTAATATGAAGGGCGTATTTAATACTTAACTGCTACTAGGTCCAGGATTGCGCGTCTTGATTTCCTGTTTAATTTTAATCTCTGATCCAGCTGTCCAGTGTCCGGTGTCCGGTGTCCGGCAGCTCAGCGAGACCAACGATGAAATGATGACCTGAAATGCTCCGCACTCTTTACGGTCATAATAAAGCGGTTATCCAATCATCCGTCAGCCTTACAAGGTGGGAACACTGCATCTTTTTGCCTATCGATATTCTTCATATAGGCGTAGCTTTACATACACGGTTGGGTGGAGAGGCGCGCGGGCCGGCGTCACAGGCGCTGCCCGTCAAACATGGTAATGCCGATCGCTTCTTTGGAAGTACCGCTCGCAGTTCTCGCGTGTTCGATAGGTGCGCGAATTGACTCAAATGAAAACTTTACATAATTATAATAATACATAATAAATTAATAAAAAAAAAGTTTTCCTCGTGTTTAGTAAACTGGAAGCCATTATTAATTGTAGTATTTTTTTATAAATGTTAATATCTTATAATTCTTAATAATATTGTGTCGTCTTGTGCAGCGGCGTAACCAAAAAAATTAAGCTCCAATCTAAGATGAAAAACGGGCCTCCTGAATATACATATTGTATTGTATACCGCATAATATTGAAATATTATGCGGTTTTATCAATTAAATACCTGTACATACTACTCCTGTAATACCTATACACACTAGATATTTATATGCACTCGCAATTATAAAAAATATGTTTTTAACTTTTAATGCAGTCGTCTTCTCGTGTAGTTTTTATGCATTGTCATTGAATTATTATTATTATGATTATGCATTAAATTGATCATTCAAAATCGATGTTAGCTGCATAGTCAATTGCTTTTACTATCCGCCATTTATATTAAGATCGAAAAATAGTTGTTTTTGAACGAAAGTGGTGCATTTCTTTTGTATTTTAAACCAGACTATAGCGATTATCAAATGTATTGTTCTTCAAGTTCCTTTAGTTTTTCACGTTTTTTTCCAAATGAAAATGTATGGAAATAAATAATTAGACAAAATACTTTCTTTAAACCACTATTTCTTGATTAGTCGACATGTTTTGATACCTATGGTATCTTCTTCAGGAAAGCATATATACTAAAATTAAAAATACAAGCATAGATAAAAATAATATACTAATCATACTAATATGAAAATAAATTTAAAGGTGACTATTTACAAAGAGGATTTGGTTATTTACAATATTTAGCACGCTTTCTTATTTCTAAAATTTCAAATCTATCTAACTATAAACCCCTAATATTTGTATGTATAATTTCTAAACCCTTGTTAATATCAAAATAATGGTTTATTTCCAAAAGATGATTGGAAAATTCTGAATAGTTGTTGTTGAGATTTCAATTTTGTACCCGCATGAGAGTGATGATTTTAAATATTATTAGCCCTTGAAAAAGTGGTCTTACTCGCAAAAGTATCGATATCAAACGTGCAGATCTTTTAGGCGTCTTTCCAACATGGGCCCTAATGCAACGCATCGGTTGCATTGACGTTGTTACGTCACTGGTCTCGTGCAAATGTATATACCGACCTTTGTTACCTATTCTTAAGACTTGTGTAAGACGTATCAACACTCCACTAGGATGTGTATCTTCGCGGACGGGCTCATCACGCATTTATATGTTAAGAAAACATACGTTTATACGTTCTTCTAGAGTCGGCTTTATTTATATGGCCGGCGTGGGTTCGATTATTTTAATTATATATTTGTATACTGAAGCGTGATTTAGCGGTTTCAGATTTATCGAACGTGCAAAGGTTGTCGATCTTCCCCACGGTGGCTGGCTGAGATTTTTTGAGATTAACGAAGTGGGCAGAGTCGAAATTGATTTTGTCCATAAGACAGTAAAGCCGGCCACCAAACTCGCGCACGTCTGGATCTAAATCAATCGATTAATTTTTTTATCGCACTGATAGTAAATCAATCGCAACTTTCCATTTTGTGGAAAAAACTACACTTGACAGTTGGCGCTGTTGATTTATACTTTTACTGCATTGGAAAGGTGGCAAATGATTTCTAATAATTAAAATGTTAGCTCCTAAATAAAATTAAAAGATACACAGACCACCTTCTCAATGATTTATATGGGAAAATGTATAATTTAACGATTTTTCTGAAAGTTAATACTATCTCTTTCCTTCCAGATACGTAAAACTGTCTTTTTTTTATTTAACATGAAAGTTTTTATATGTAACCAAATCGGTCTAGTGGTCTAGTGTTCGGGGGTTCGAGCCTCATTCCAGACCGGAAAGTTAGTCCTATTTTCGTGTAGAAAAAGCTTTAAAATAGTAAGAATATTGGTTTGACACGTGGAGACATCTTTATTTAAAAAAAAACTAACTAACAACCTTACAATCATGTCATTTATCCGCAGGGGGAGGCAGAAAATGCCACACCTTTCTGTTCTAGTATAATACTCTTGTCTCGTCCACTTTTCTTATTCTCGTGTACGCTCTTCGATTATTGTTATTGTTGTTAACGGGATCGTTCTCCAACATTTGGTTTACCTGATCAGGCCAGGTCTTTCGCAGACACCCTCTATTCTCGTTGCCTTCAACAGTTACCCCATACAAGAACTTTCTTCACCATCCTCTCCCCGCTCATATATAACTAACTCTAGCTTTCTTGGATTTTAATGTGTGTAAAATAATTATGTATTAAATATGAATTTCTATGAATGAAACTATAATTTCTAATACCAATTTTTATAAATATAATTTTACTATTCTCACATATAATTTATTCCCCTTTATATCAGACATCGATATCGATTCTTTTTAAAACGGTAACGAAACAAAGTATTCTGCGATGGACTTAAAAATATATTATTAAGGAGAACACATTCTTATTGTGAAGTTGTAATTATTCAGAACAGACGGTCTGTGATATTTTAAATACTAATTAAATGTATTAATTAGAAAGATATACAAAAAAAAAACAATTTTATCGAAAAATATTATTATTGCTACCGGGATTCAAACCTGGATCTCTTCCCAATCCGTGAAAGGTGCGTTAACCAACTATGCTACAGCAGAGTTCGAATCCCGGTAGCTAGAATAATATTTTTAGGGAGAACACATTCTCATTGTGAAGTTGTAATTATTCAGAACATAGATCTGTGATATTTTAAATACTAAATTAATGTATTAATTATAAAGATATACATATAAAATCAATTTTGTCGAAAAATATTTATTTGGAAATAGAGATCCAGGTTCGAATCCCGGTAGCGCAAAAACAATATTTTTCGACAAAATTGATTTTATATGTATATTTTTCTAATTAATTCATTTAGTTAGTATTTCAAAATGTATTATTTTTTACATACTTTCAAAATATTAATATTTGGTTAATAAGGAATGAGATAAAAGTTTTTCAGATTTATTTCCAGGAGTATTTAATACTGAAGGGTGCCGGGTTGGCTCGTTATTATATTATGCATTGTTATCTGTTTCATTTTCCAGTTGAGATTTATTTTATTTCACTAAAAAAAATTGACAATAAGTTATTAATCGGCTAATTTAACTAAACGTACACCAGTTATCGTGCATATTGTGATTTTTTAATTAAAAAATTAGTGCAAAATTTTTTACATATTACTTTTATAGATCTTTCCACGAGATCATCAAATATATGATATCCGCAACCACGTGGATATCAGCTGTGAAAACACGAACTTGACGGTCATCCGAGTTAACAACGATAGTGATTAGCTATTTATACTGTGAATGCACGCGAGTGTACCGCATTGTTCGTGTGAAATATCTAAAAATACCATTGAATAATATGGCATTCTATTAGTTATATTGAATGCACACAAGGGCAAAAATAACGGGCGGACGTCATGTAACCCAGAAACAAAATGATTTTTTTTACAATAATTTTTCACCTTCTAATTTAATATTTAACTAGATGATGAATGATCAGCTAGATTATAGTATTCACAAATAGTAGCAGATACATACGTATAAAATATGTAGCCAGGTTATGTAGTGATAAGTTAAACTGTTATTTCAACCGTAATTGTGATCGTGATTTGTGATAGATTATTCATAATTTGGCAAGCAATCGCCGGTACACTAGAAACTAAACCTCTAACAGTTGAATCTCAGTTACAATCGAATGGCATTTACACAATCACAATAACAATAACAGTTCATCACAATCACAATCACAGTAGCAATAGAATAGAAAATGTAATTTTTGAGGTATATTAAATATAAAAATCAGGCCACTTTAGGGGGCGTGTGTGTATAGACAAATTGTCAGGACAAATTTTAATATACTTTGTTAATAATTATGAGTTGCCATTTAAAAAAAAAAATATTTGTATTGGATTTTATGTATTACGTATAAATAGCTGCTGGCAAAGAATCCGGTTTCTCCATATTATATAAAGTTATATATATAACATAATAATAAATTGAGACAATTTTTATGATTCCACTTTAATCTAAAAAATAAATGACATAAATATGTTAATATAATATAAGGATGACAGAATTTTTAAATTAGTATCCGACATGGCCGCCACCTGCAGGAGAATAAAGAAACAAGAAAATGTAAAAAATTAAAATGTGCCTCAACCGCGTAAGCGTCATATTTATGTCTTGTTAAAGATTCTCTTTTTTTTTTTATTAAATGTGCAATTATTCATCATATTAGCAGTAGACTGAAATCTGATCTTCACTTTAATCGGCCAATCTGATAACCGTTCTGCGCCGCTTCCGAGTTTGGTATTTAAATTAATTAAATTGTGTTTTCCAATTTTTTATGTGTAAACATCTTAGCTCTCGCTCCCCCCTCCCTCAAATAATGGTCATATTCATTACCACGGTGACTACGTACTTAATTTATTCAGCAACCGTAAACGTTTGACTCGTATTTTGATACTTTTTAGAAATTCGCGAATTCGAATTTTGTAAATTAAAATACGTTGGTATGCATGTCCTTCCACGTAGGTACGGTAAAGAATTGATTTATAAATTCAGTACCTATCTACAAAATTGCATTAAAAATGTTGTGATCTACATTATACCTATTCCACTCCATTCTTATTGTATTTTCAATATTTATTTCTTACTTTTTCTCGGTTTGTTGTAAGTTTTTTCTATATATTATTTCTATAAAGGGCTCTTGTTCCTCTATTTTAAAAATAGTTTTAAAAATACCCTAAAAGATGTAAGATTATCTATCTGTATTTTTACAATATGTATTTCAAAATTGTAAACGATCTCCCTCTCCAAGCGCGAGATTTTATCTCCTACAGAGATGTAGCAAGTAATAAAAAATAATATATATTTGAAAATCTTATAAAAACATTGTTCAAAGACATTATACGTATATTTGTACACAATTATCTTAACATGTTACACAGCTTTCTAAATAAATAAATAAATAATATAGTACATAATACATCATTGTACCTAATTACACATAATACAGAGCTAAGCAGTCGTTTGCTAACAGTTAAAAATTGTCATTCCTCCTACGCACTTTTACAAGTGCGTTGTGTGTTTAAGGGCAAAAAATGAATAAATGTATCTCTGATGAAGGCATGATATCGGAAACTACCGCCAAGTCCACCCCAAGGCCGTTCAGATACGATCATCTCTACACGAGACCCATATTCACGGTACCTCTCCGTGTAATTCGCTCGGGCGACTCCACAACTCCACGCAGCGCCGCGCGCTGGTCACGTTTCTCAAACAACAATGAAACGAACCTACCTATGTTTTGATGTGAATAAAAAAATCTCCGTACGGACAGGTGTTGCCTTGTTTTCGTTTCGTGGCATTTTTTGTTCACCTTGTATATTGAAGTTTTTATTTATATTTAGTAGGTACGTTTGCACCGATAGCAATAATGTTTTTCTTTGTTTTTTTTTTACACAGTTGGGTATTTTTATTCGATCTACCGCTAATAGGTTAAATAAAACATTGTATCTGTGTGATAATTTGCCGACGTACTTTTATACGAGAATGAGATTTGATAACCTTGAATTTTCACGCGTGTTCGAGTTGAATTAATAGGTTTTAATTATTATTTCTAGTATCGGTAAGGTTAATAATAATAAATATGTTACAAAAGCTAAATGTGCTATATTTCTACTGCACGTGTTTTAAAAATAAATCTATTTAAATTTTCCGACATGGACTTTATTTCAGTGATATCTATATTTTATATGAAATTAATATAAGATGATCACCATGTATAATATGTAAATATATAATTAATGTAATTATTGTTCCATAGAAAAGGGTGGTACATTTAAAACTACTAATTGGTGAAGCCTTATGATCTATTTTTACGTGTTATACTATAAAAAAACCTTTTACATGAATTTAACCTTTTTAAATGGAATTCACGTAGTACGTTAGAACAAGTGTACATTTGTCTTCACGAAAATGCAGTCGTATCGAAATCGGTCGATGTCAAAATAATCAAACGCGGCTATTTTAATTATTCATTGGGATTTTATATTCAAGACTCTAAATCTATCCCTGCTACGAAAAATATTAGAGATAATCGAATTTCAATTCAAATTTCACAGTTTTTAAGTATTTTAACTGTTAGTTAAAATATGTATCAAATATTAAAGATTTATGTAAAGTCGAAATATATTATTATTACAGGTAAAATCTTTTTTTTTGTGCTGCGTTTCTCTTGAAAGCGTATGCGTAGAGAAGTGAACTGTATATTCATTTATTTTTTATAGTACATATGAAAAAATAATCTGTTCTAAAGCAATTACCTGTATAGTTTTTAAAAGTTGTAATCGTTTAGAGGTAAGTAAGTATAATGTTAAGTAAGTTATGTGAAAGAAGTACAATCTGAAGTTATAAAATATTATTGAAAAAAAGTTGTAAAAATATTATTGTCTGTAATATACAATAGTTGGAGATAAAAATGTGTAGGTAGTTAGGTTAGCACAAATGACAAATTAGTTTCTTTTTACTTTCTACCCAAATCAAGCACCACTTTGTTATTTTTGATTTAAAGTCGTCATTCACTTTAGACCCTTTAAGGTCTAGTGGCAATTTGTAAAATATTCGCGGAGCACAAAATAAGAAAGTTCGTTAAGCGAATTTGATATTAAATTTTGGCACTGAGGAGTATCCTAAGGCTTTGCTCCTAGTTTCCTTTGGGTTGGAAATAAAGTTTTTTTTTAGAGTAGTTAGATTGCTCTGGTAAACAGTTGTCTTATATCCAAAACTTGGAAGGATTTGAAGAGTTCTTCAGAGTTATGTCTAAACGGCATTTTGTTGATTACTCTGATGATCGATTTCTGAGCCTTAATTAGAGAATTCATTGAAGTAAGAGCTGCACCGCCCCATGCACATATTGCATAACTGATGAGACTCTGACAAAGTGAATAGTATACCATTTTTAATAAAGTAATATTCATGGAGCTGCGTAAAATTTTGAAAATATAAATTAATTTTCTCACTTTGGAGGTTACTCGATCGATATGAGGAGCCCATCTTAAATTTTCATCAATTGTTAATCCGAGATAAATTATCTCATTGGATTTTTCAATGATGTCACAGTCACATATTTGATTTGAATCCGAAATGCACGTATGTATTTTAATAGTATTTGGGACGACATGGTTCTCGTGTTTTTTTTAACGAAAATGCAATAATTTTTTTTTTTTGTTTAGTTAAGTGTTAGTAGATGATTGTATAGAAATCATAAATCATAATGATTGTTTACAATAATGTTATGTAATAAAAATGATAGCATTAGCGATATAAACAAGTTTTGTGAGTACATGTACATGAAGTGTTTTTTTTAGTAGCATTTGATAGTTCTTTATTATCACTAGTTTTCCGAATGTTTTCAGGTAAGCTGTGTGAAATATATATGTATGAAAATGAGTACTTACTTACTTACCATCACGCCGCTTCCCCGCGGGGATAGGCAGAGAGGATAAAGCGCCACACTCTTCTGTCCTGACACAGAATTCTCGCCTCATCTACATTCATATATCTTCTCATACAAGCTCGCCGATTGTTGATGCTTCTAACAGAACCATCCTCCATTATCTGGTTTACCTGGTCGTGCCAAGTCTTCCGCGTACGTCCTCTTCTTCTGGTGTCATCAACACTTGCGTCGTATATCTTTCTTACCGTTCTCTCCTCATTCATCCATTCCATATGACCAAACCACCTAAGTGATCCTTTCTATAATCTTACTCACTATCAGCTTTACATTATTTTCTTATTTCTTCATTCTTTACTCTGTCATAAATAGATTTGTCATATATACGTCTAAGTGATCTCATTTCCACTGCTTTCAGTCTACTTTCGTTCCACATCTGCCAGCTCCAGGCGTCAATTCCATACATCAGTGTCGGTATCGGGACTAAAATAATGTAAATGCACGATATTCATATTGAGATCATTGGATGAAAGATAAATATATTTTTATTTTATTTAAAAGACGCACTCAGGTTTATGTTACGATTCCCGTTGACAATAGGAATCATCTGACCATAACTACATATTGCATTAGTCGACGAACTCGCTTGTCAGGAATGATCTTTTAAAGCTGGTTAAATTGAGTGCTGACCTAAAAGCTCCAGCGTTGCGGCCGTCGATCTGGAGATTCGTGAGAAATGTTCTTTTTTTCCTTCCGAGATGTCTCGAATTCAAAGCCCTTCGTCCGTCACGAAGTTCATTCTCTTCGTCATTACCCCATCGCACGCACTGAGCCGACATTCCTCTAACGAGCATGAGCTCGAGGATATTTAGAATTCCTGTATTTGTGTTCTCAATATGATCATCTTTGAAATATCAACTGCCGTAGAAAATATTTTTAACCGTTTCATCTGCAACAACATATAAAAATGTGGACCTTGTATTTAATGGCTATTTAAGCGTGATATATTACATAATACATATACCTAACGTGTATTAATAAATAGTACAAAACTAAACTAGGGTGCATATCAAAGATGGAATATAGTTATGGGATTTTAGGTACCGGTAAATATGACGTGCGTTCAGGGATCGTCGGCGGTAATGATGGCTGTGGAGGCAATAGACCTCTACGCGGTCCTTAAAAATATTTTAAGTCTTAAGATAAGTTTTACAAGTGCATTTTTCCAATCTTTACATACAATAGTAGTGAAATCTAATTCTGAATACTAAGTTTACTCAGAAGCTCCAGCGTAGTATACGAAACAACTATGCCGTGAATTACTAAAAGAGACAAATAAGGAACTGACTTTGAAATCTAACTCAGAATCGTATTATGGAAATAAGTATGCTAGCAAACAAGAAAAGACAGATAAAGAAATGCGTGGTAAACCAAGGTGAAGTCATTGTCACTGCTAAAAATCGTAAATGGCAATGAGCGGGCCATATTTCAAGACGCACAGATAACCGATGGACAAAGAATATGTTCGAATGGTATCTATCTACCTTGAATATTCTCGAATGGCACTTGAATAGTTAAAACAAAAAACGACCTAGAGGGCGGCCAAAGTTTTGATGGATAGGCGAAATTATCGCGGTAGGGAGTGAGTGTATGGGGAGAATTTCATCCGGCAGAGCATCGACAATTGTTGAAGCAGATGATGATATAATACGCGATAGATACCCATGTTAATTTGACGCGGCACTCTACTGAATCCGTGTTAACTAATAGGCGTGGCCTTGGTCCTTGGCCGGCTTGTGTGGTTTGCTCCAGCGAAGATGCTAAATCCGGCAGAAGTCGTGCCGGAGTAGGAATCCTCCGTGAGAAAAATACCATCACCGGTCATAGTGATTGTTGCGTTTGTGAAGCTTATCGTAACCTTCGTAGATTATTCAATTCTGACTGATCAACCTGCCCACCTTTCGACTGCACATTTAAAAACAATGGAGTTAATAATGTCTGTAACTAGACGTTTAATTCAAATACCGGATCCGAATAAAATATGATATTATTACGTACATTTTGGTTGTAATATCCATGTGCGTTATTACATTATAGGAAATGACTTCACCCTTTCTAGGGCTAATTATTTTAAATGGATATTGATATTTTTAAAAATCATTCTTAGTATAGTGAGTGAGATTAAGAAAGGATCACGTAGGTGGTTTAGTCATATGTAACGTATGATTGTGGAGAGAATGATAAGAAAGATAAATGAGGCAAGTGTTGATGGCACGCAATTGTAGAGGACGTCCGCGGAAGACTTGATACGATCAGGTAAACCAGATACTGGAGGATGGTCGTCGAGCTTGTATAAAAAGATGTATGAATGTGAATGTCAGAACAGAAGAGTGTGGCGCTCTATATAATATAAGCAAAAATACATATAAATTTATTATAATATTGTTATTACAAAAAAAAAACATTTACGAAAAACTGATATGTAGGAAGATCTATTTCATTTTTTGTCTTATTTTTTTGGTTAAATAAAATTAGTTTTAAATCCTTATAAAGTTAGAAAATCCAACAATATCTTAAAAAAAAAAAAACAGTATATTTAGCTCTTGTCACGATGTTGTGCGCGACCGCACATGTAAACACCAAAAATCAATTTAAAATTTTTAAAACAATTTTTAAAAGTTGGAAATCATACCTTGCAATGAATTTTTTAAGCATATTTAGTTACTGGGAATACGTATTCCCACGGTCCTAGAAAGGGTTCATCGAAGAATATCCTCAACGCTGCTCAAAAATACGCGATATTTAGTCGTTGTGTTGTAGTTATATTTAGTATTATTTAATTATTTATCAAGGTGTCCTTTCAGTCGTGTTGCGCGCTTCGTTTGAGTGAGGTTATTCCGACTACCCTTGACTGTAGGCGCCATAACTTCCCCGGACACAGATAAGATTGTTCCACTGACGCTGTGCCGGTCATTTCTCCTTCTATTTCATTGACAATAATTGCGATACTACAGGGTAATCTTTTTAAACGAGTCGTTTTTTTTTAAATTATAAAATCTAATCAGTCTGTATGAATCCGCAACGCACCATTTAAGTATCATTCACACACCGTGCACGGAACACGTAAACCGCTTATAATATAATTTATACATATGTAGGCACTATTTCCATACTAGATTTGTATTATTGCGTGTTTTTCTTCTAATCACTCGCATCTAATATCCTTGTAACGTTTATAGCGTAATCGATATAAATATTTACTCCATTACTCATTCTAATTACACTGGGTAGGCACTTATTTAAGTATTATAATATAATAAACAAAGGTAATACTATAATAAGAGTCTCTAAAGCCAGAGAACCTCAATCACCTGCCTAACCAAATTAAATATGTAATCTTTCATGATTTTTTATTGTTCTGTCACGTATACAGAATGGCTCAAAAAAAAAAAAAAACATTTCTTAAGATGTGATATAATTACATCAAAATTAGTTTAATTATATCAACAATAGCTTAAATAATTTACTATTTTACTTACTTATCTATTTACCTATATTACGTTTTATTTCGACATTTTCCGGTCGCCATCTTTGATTATTTATTTTCCAATTGTTTATATTTGTTTTTTTTCAAATTGTTGCCCAGAATGACAAAAATCACTGCAGAAGACCGTAATCTGATAAAAATTTTGCGAATTGAAATGATCAAAGAGTTTCAAAACAAAGCCTGGAGTATAGCTAGATATTACAGTAGGACGTAGCTCCACCTCACATAGTCAGAAAAATAATCAACTTTCTTCGTCGTGAGAATGTTAATTTCATCGAGCCAGGCATGTGGCCACCGAACAGCCCAGATTTAAATCCAGCAGATGATGCAATATGGGGTGTTTTGATGATTTCTGATTAGCTAAATATTGTGCAAAAAAAATTACATTAAGAATTATAATTAATTATATTATATTTTGAAATAACTCGTGTGTTACGAGATGTTTTCACTTTTTTTGGGCCACCTGTATATTTCGTGATTCACATGCCCACACGGGGCGCTTTTAAAATTGAACTAACAATTCAAGTTCCTATAACATTCATCTTTATGTTATGACTGAACCAAATAAAAGTCACGTCACGAACGTGACGTCATATCGTCGTTGTCTCATTCGACTTCATTTTTCACTGTAGCTTGTGAGATTCCGCCGAAAATTCAATATCTCAATGAGAGTCGGAACTGCCTCGCAGACGTTCATGGCAGTTACGACAGACCAGTAATATTCCTAGTCATTTAGTCCCCACATTGTGGCAAAATTGTTCCGAATGAGCGCTAATATATTACTTACATATTTATTCAACCGGATGGCGCTTTTATTGAAATATTTTCGTTGCATTCCAAAGTGTGTGAAATTCGAAACTTTAGATAATATAATATTTAGAATGTTTAGAACAAAACTCGTGTCCGTGCGCCGAGCGTGCGATGCATCACGCACCGTGCACTATGCATCACGTCTCGTCTCCCGGCCGGTTCCCTCGGGCCCCGATTGTTTCCTCGTGGGCATTATTGTTTGCGTGAGGAATTTTCGAAGGCGCCATATGTAATAGCGTTGCTGATAAAAATAGCGTTTGTGGGCCGGGGACTGTGTAAAAAATGTGAAACTCAAGATGGTGTGTCTTTGTTTCAACGGTGCTCACTTATCGTAAAGTCGGAAATGGCATTAGTGATAATTTTATCAGTTCGAGTGGATTTTCAAGGTACTAAATAATAACCTACGGTAAGTATTTACAAAAAAATACCATGCAATATTCGTCTGGCGCATTCTTATCTTTTCAATCTGTGAAACGTTTTTCATTCGATGCATTTTTGTTTATTTATTTAGAACAACAAACTATTGATTTGAACACAAATAAAATGTATGAGTTATACAGGATGGCCTAAAAGTCATTTTACCATTTTAAAATAAAATAACTTTTTTATTTAGTTTTGAAAATTACATCCTTTAAATAATCACCATTTTGCTCTTCACACTGACGCGCTAATGTTACTTGGCTTATTTCTTCACGAATGTTGGCTTTCAATTGCTGAATAATTGTTACGGTATACTCAGGGGCGTGCACTCAAATATACAATAAAAAAAGCTGTGCATAAGTATAATCTTTACGAAATAAATGTAAATTAAATATTTATTTGACATATTATGTGTTAAGTAAGTAGATCGACACGAAAATAATTCAGTTCTCAGTGTTAACTAGAACCGTATAACTGGCAGAAGAATTTAAAATTGACAAATAAGCTGCGTATGTCTTTTTTCACAAAATCTGTCTCAGATGTGTACAAACTAACACAACTCTTGCACCGCGCGGTGTTCTGAATACACGTCTTCGCTTTAACAGACGTGTTGCAAAACGCCGCTAGCGTGTCATTGAAGCGGACTTGACTGTATGCATTCCAAGGTATTATTTTATATTAGTAGTATTATAGTATAGTGGTATTATTTTATATTATAAAATATTTTAACTCCTTTAGTTAATAAGTTTAAAAAAACTTTCCAAGAATAATAGCAGGTAATAATACATACTCACACAGGTATACTTACACAAAATGTGCTTCTGAAAGAGTAAATGATTAATACAATCTCTAATGATAATACCCATCGATATTAGCAGCATAACTTAAGTCTAAATATCTAGTGCACGCCACTGGGTATACTCTATCTTTCAAGCATCCTCATAGAGAGAAGTCTGGAGCAGTTAAACCAGGTGAGCGTGACGGTCACTTGGTTTAAGAGTTTCGCGAAACTAACCTTCTTCCAAATATTTGTGTTGAGTTCAATTGTCGGGTGAGCTGCATGGGCAGTAGCACTTTGATGTGTCCTCGACTGCAGCAGGACCCATGAAATTCTCCAGCATTTCTCGATACCTTTCGCCATTGACGGTTAGTACATTTTCTGCCTCATCTTCACTGAAATAAGGTCCAAGAACTCTTTCCGCGTTTACACCACACCAAACCGTTACTTTTACGGGGTGCGAACTACAAACTACGTTGGTGAACTATTCTTGGATTTTCTGTCCCCCAAAATCGCATATTTTGTTTAATAACAGAACAAAATTTTGCTTAAGCACAATTGATCGTTGATTTTCTAGATAAATTTCGATTATATTAACACGTTGCTCAATCGTGAATTTCTTCATATTTAATTTCCAGGGATTACGTTTTAATAATCTGAAATTAAAAAAAAAAAAAAAAATAATAATTGTAGAAAGTTATTCGAATTTCAAATGATCTAGCGACTTTTGAGCCACTCCGTATATATGTATACACATGCAACAATAGAATCATACATCCCCAAATAAGAATAATCTTTAATTATGGGGGTGGCTATCGACATTTATATAAAAACATGATTAAGATCTATGATAGTACAATGTGAAATTTAATAATAATATATAATATTGAGAAATTAATAAAATTAGAACTTGCTATTACGTATATTTTTTTTTATATTTAAGATCTTTAAGCCATTTTATGGTCTCTTTTTTGTACAGATTTACATTTGCTGCTAATTTAATTGATTTAGTTATTTAGTTATTATCTAGTGATGAGGATAAACCGTGACTCGAAATGGACCGGAGCAAACCGGAACGCCGTTCCGGTTCGTGGGATTCTTGCAAATAATAAATAATTTTAATTATAGCTTTTGTTCGTTATTATGGATTCAATATAACTAGAAATATTTGAATATGTTAACAAATGGTATTTATAATATAATATATTATCATCGCTATGTACTAAATAGTAATGGTGTAATACGAGAAATATTACGTAATATGTATATTTCTCGTATTACACCACGAGAATATACATTGATCTAAAATGCCCAATCGTTCGTAGATTGGTTCTTGCATTTTGGTAATGTGGGTTAGGTCAAACTTTAGGACCAGTTCAGATTCCGTTGTCGGGGTTGGGAACGCCCAAGGTCTACAAACACTCCTCAGGGCCGGTTGTGTGATCAGTAGTAACTTTTTACTAACGCCCGTAGTAAAAATTGTTTGCTTGTTGTTGATACAAACCACAGATGGAGATGTCTACAAGTGCGAAGAATAATCATAAGATATGCTTTATTTTACGCATTACTTATGAATGTTTTCGCCTAGGCGTTCAAAATCTGTCACTTTAGTGGTGATTTTTTTTTCGTATTACGTGCTAATGTATATTAAACAACTAGATCACCATCGGACGAACTTTCATCACTAAAATATCGGAATGTTTAATGATTAATTGTCGTATACTGCAACTTTCAAAGTATCAATGTGTCAGATGACTTTTGGAACAGCTGTGTCAGTCCGCCATATTTAACTATCGATTCTCGTTTTTTACTATCGGACATCGGAGAGTAAAATGAGTTTACTACGGTATGTACTTTCGAGAAATAAATATATTTTTACTAACGTTTTGGCGAAAATGGGTTGTTCGATTGGTAGTAAAAAGTTACTCCTGATCATACATCCGGCCCTTAGACTTGTAGCGCTCATCTTATCTCACGTACACTTGTCTTGTTTCCGTCTCAGTGAGTATTTATGTAGTTGGCACTATATTTTTTTAAACGAAAACCACAAAGTAATCATGTTAAGTTACTCGATACTATATAATATTTAGTGCAGACACTTGCGAACATACTGCAGAATAATTTTGCACCAGAAGATATTTTTTATACAAGGAAAACGTGGCTCACCGCAATATATAATAATACTGGACCGGTTTCGGAATCCTTGGATAGCGGGAACATCCTTGAGATTTTAATTTGAGGGCATCAAAGGTTTTTTATATTTATTCCTTTATTTTGTCAGAACCGCAACAGATCCGCGACTCAGCGGAGAATTCCTCCGGCATTTTTTTTCCAATTCCTCTGGGTATGTACATATTTCGAAAGCAGAGGCGAAAAAGTCCATAGATAAAGCATAAAATAAAGTATATTTCTATAAACCCGCAAACTATTTTAATCGCGGACGTTAGTAAAAAGTAACTACTGATCCCACAATCGGCCCTTAAGAGTCTACGCTATTCTGAATACTCTTCAAGTGAGCTTTGACACTTTTTCTTACTACCTCATTATTATAAATATCATATAAGTGTTTTAGTTTACATTGATACATGAATTGGATGGGTAAAAAAAAATTCTCTAAACATTTTATTGCAATTAAAAAAATGAGAATTTTGCTAGTTGCGAACGGTATACATACCGTGCCGCCGTATTCTATCATAATACATACTTACAGGTAACTAAAATATATTAGGTTAAATAAAACACAATCACTTTGTGTGAAACCACGAATTTTATTATACGCCAACCGGTTTCGCTTAGCTCAAGCTTCGTCAGGGCGTATTTAAAACTAATAATAAATACAAAAATAGTGCACTTTTATATATACATAAAGAGGAAGATGGAATATAAAATTACATGTGAAAGAAAGAGACAGACTACATATATGTACAGTTAGACGGAATATTACGGTAGGAGAATGTACAGTGTTGATAGATTTAAAGGAAACATACTTAATATGGGGCTAATGGATAAATTTATTTGATTATTAAGAATTACTCTACAAATATTCACTGCCTTTTTTATCTAAAGGGCTTCTAAATTGTCCAACCGGAGGTCGAATCCGTTTTTATGAAAGATATTGACCCCTGTGCTATTATTAAAAGAATGGTATTTTTCAATAACATGGGTGACAAATTCTGAAAAACCATTTCTGTTTAAACATTTAAGATGTACTTTGACGCGAATATTGACATTATTACTTTCTAGTTTGAATCAAATAATCGTTTGTGCAATTTTAATCTTTTTTTTCATTTGTGCGCTGGTGGAGAAAATACTAATAACCACCTTATCCAGTATAAGGCTCTGGTAGGACCTAGATTGACCATACTATTAATGAAGATGTTTTAAGAGGCAGACGATAGCAAAAAAGAATAGGCATGAAGCCTAAAATGAGAACGAGCTTTGATCAATCCTTCTACATGTTTCTGGTAATAGTATGAAACAATTCTAGATGGAAAAACTCAAATACCATCTCAGTAGCTGGTTATTGGGTGTTGGGGTGTTGGCAGAAAGGAAACTGAACAAATAGCCATGGAAATGATCACATGAACAGAACATCATTTATTTGTATTAAGTTTCTGTTGTGTATTGTGTTTCAATCGTAGAAAAACGAGAGTATTTTAATTAGATTGAGAACAATGGTTTCATATTTGTATCGATAGATATAACAGATGAACTTGTCTCTTTTAGTACAGACTTCGGTCATGTTAAGGAGAGAGTGAATATCTCGTACATTATGAATATCGAATGGAATAGGTATGTATGTATGTTCGCTTTATTTGTATACGTATACATATTAATATTTAAATAATTAGACAAAATACTTTGTTTAAACCACTATCTATTGATTATTCAACATGATTCGATACCTATGGTATCTTCTTCAGGAAACAGTGTATATTGAAATAAGGAGCACTTGAGATGCCTAAATAACAACAATTATTCAGAATTATCCAATCACCTTTTAGAAGATAGAAAATAGCGAAGGCTTAGGTAGAAAGAAATTATTTTGGCTGTGTAACCTCAGGAAGTGATTCAATGTCCATAATATTAATCAACACACTGCAATATGCGGCACTTGTAGAAAAAGTATTATTAAGAATTGTGTGCGCGCTATATTTTTTTGTGTACGCTATGTATCATGTCAAATCGTGTGCGCGCGCACACCCCCTCACATCTTAGAGAGGACATAGCTGGACAGTCGATGTCGATTCTTCGGGTTTGAGGTCTTCGTGCATACATACTTTCTTTAAATATGTATTCTTAACCTTTGATCAGAACTCATATCACAAAGAAGGTCGCCACCCGAGGACAGTCTCGACAACATCTGACGCTCCGATTGGCGCACTCTATGAAATATTATTATTATCATCTATTCCGAAATTATTCTGACGCACACGAATCAAGATGGCGGCTGAATAAGTTTTAATGGCCTTAAAGGGTTTTTGGCGGTTGATAAAAGCTGTTTCGTGATCGGGGAGTGCCTCGGCCTTTTAATTAAATTATTCCTACGGTTATGGGTGGCGGGTGATACACTCGCACAAGGCTCACTGTTAAAAATTCGACGTAAAGAACGCTCGTGGATTCTCAGCAGTACTGTTCGGGCTTAATCACATACTCGTGCATTTAGGATGCACCTAGCCCATAGGCTTTGGGCCGCTCCTATGTAGGAACACTGATTAGGGCAGGTCTAGTTCATCTGCCGGGGAAGGATTAATAATTAATCACGCTTTTTTATGTGCAATTATAAGTAAACAAGACTCTCGATTATCCGGAGTCGCATTAACTGATGCAGTAAATAAAATTCCAAATATGATGCATTAATGTGTACCGGAAAATTATCTAGTGAAATCATCGCGTCATTGAAAATTATTATTTGGGCACGCTTACCGTTGATGCGAGCGATATGAGCGCTTCATGTCAAAATGTCGCGTTTACATAAACTGAGTGTTTATGTAAACGCCTTAATAGTTTTTCCTCTTTCATTTTACTGTCTTTCTGGTCCGTTGTCGTTGTTCTTTTAGCCGGGTCGTCTTCTTTAAATTACGGCCGACCGAAGCGCGCACTGGTGGTTTATTTAGAACGCTCCACTGGTCTAAGCACGGGATGTAATAAGAATGAGGCCTGTCGGTTACCGTCTTCTTAGCTTCCGAAAAAGGGCGGCAATACTCAAACACACACACCAGTGGCGCCAATCGAAGTAACAAAGCGCGTAAACACCGAGTTTTAAATTGTTTGTACTCTTATTTTATATCATCAATATTGTATTTTTGTCTCGCATTGCTGCGTGCGTGTGATAGTTAGTATATAGGACACAGATCAGTAAATTAATAAACATTAAATAAAGTGTACATATAGGAGAGGGGTTTGGAACATTAGTTGCGGAACGAGGGGCATTCTACACAATTCTGTAGCAGTACAAGTATTTACTCTACGAAAATTAAGTATTTGTGTAAACAAGACGTATTTTTTACATTAATGCTTATTATATTGTCAGCGTTTAAATTTTTGTTCCAATCGGGTCATATATTTTTAAAAAATCGCGGAACTATTTGATTGCGTAAGTGGTACCAAACATATGGGATAATTTTTAGTTTTTTTAGGATTTTTTTCAACCGTCCCGGATAATCGAGAGTATACTGTGCTTGTTAGATTAGGTTAGGTTAGGTTAGGTTAGTATGTTCACCACCAGCAACAATGATTGCAGTTTCGATGGCGGTCATTCGATTCTGTTGTGATATTAACAACAAACCCGACGTGATATTCCCGCGATGCAATGTTGGTTCTAGATGCGTCGCCGCCTGCGACCCGACTCGAAGCACATTTCATTAATGAGCACGTAATGGAGCACACTGTATTATATAAAGACGCGCCTCCCGCGGCGTGGTGCTCACGCTGCTCGCGCCGGACCAACGTCGAGTTGGTCCCGGGCTGGGCCGGGCGTGTTACTTTTTACCAGATTGGATTACACGTTAACCCTCATCAGTATCGTTTCACCACAGAATTGAACATATTCGTCTCATTTCGAGTAAATTTTCAAACCCTGAACAGGTCCAATAATCCGTTTCCGTTTTTGACTTGATGCGATAAACTTTTGGGGATTGATGAATCACGACAGTACGTATCGAATGTATGAATATGTTTAATGTAAGGGTGTGAGTGTACGTTTGGGTATATGTTGGTGCTGTGTGAATGATGAGACTGCTTAATGTGCGAGTGGTGGATGCCCCAATATTCATACATCACTCACGTGTCCAATTAGTAATAGCTAGATGTATTATGTACGTAGCCAGAGCTGGTTATAAAACAAAAAAAAACTACTTACGATTAAGACAGTTCACGAGTACGAAGTAATTATGTCAGTGTTGTTGGGAAAGTGGGGGTGAAAGTGGGGGTGAGGTTCGAGAGACGGCCTTTCCGGCGGCTGCTGGGCGTTTGATTTCACACATCGGTATCTGTAATGTGCGTTCAGTAACGCCGGGCGGTGATGAGAAGAGTTGCGGGCGACAGACTTCCACAAACTAATTGTATATATTTGTAAGTTACGTCACTTGTTCTTCGCATCGTTTGATCTGTATGACCGATATCATTACTAGTTACAAAATGCACAGAAATAACGAAAAAATTAGAGAAAGCTCTACGTTCGATTCTATGAAAAAAGAGCTTGCAACTTACCAAATGTATGTGGACATTAATTTAACCTAAGGCTTGCATTAAAATGTTTCTTATTATTTTCAAATTGGGCCTAAGTGACGTGTGTTGTGAAATTGGGATCATCTTAAAGTTGCCGGGTGTGGGGATCGAACTTTCGACACGCGAACCCAATTTTGTATACTATCAGCCTCCAAGCTAATCGAACCGATCAAAAATGTCCGAATTACAAGAGGCAATGTAAAATGACGTACCGTAGTACAAACAATAATAATAATTCATTATTATAAAAAAAAAATCCCAAGAATCATGTAGATTTCATCTGTGAGTGAAAGTTTTTTATACCTTTTTTTTTTGGGTCTATGATAACAATTTTTTTAATTTTTGATTTATCATCAGTTTAAAACAAAACGCCGTCACAGTCAGACTGGCTGACGGACTAGAATATTTACCAGGTTTATTTTTCAGAAAAGTTTAATTTTTAAGTATGATAAGAATTACGGGTGTTATCATTCCCACAAAATAAGGTGCAAGGATGATAAGGATGAAGGTGCATTAAATTTTCTGTATGTTGCGTTATGCTGCTGGACCTTCCGTAATAGGTAGTCATAATACACTTATTAAGTTGAACACATTCTTATTGTGAAGTTGTAATTATTCAGAACAGACGGTCTGTGATATTTTAAATACTAAATTAATGTATTAATGGCTTTCAAATAATGGAACGACAGGTGTATTAATTTGAAAAAATGTAACATATAGGTTCGAAAATTTATCATGAAAAATACTGGCGTTATAACACAATTGGTAGTTTACTTCCCCGGATTGGAAATAGAGATCCAGGTTCGAATCCCGATGACGCAAAAACAATATTTTTCGACAAAATTAATTTTATATGTATATATTTATAATTAATACATTAATTTAGTATTTAATAATATACTTACCTAAAGAGATGTCAATCCATTTGAAACGAAGTTTACAGATGACAGGTGTAGCAACTGTATCTTGTATCAGTTTTATCATTCTGATGCAGCCTCGCATCGGATCGATCACGGGCCGTTTGATGATGGATGAACCCATTACTTCTCTTTGCCATCAATCCTTCCGTGTTCTTGAACAAATGGAGTGTAAGCGTAGTCATTTATGTAAATGGAACCCTCGGGGATATGATTAATTGTAATATTCTGCCTGTTATTCATAAATCTTTCCAGTATGTATCGATACGAATACTGGGTGACTGGTCGGTGAATTTGGAGAAGAATTATGTACTGTTTGTCCGCTTTCAAGACGAGTTTATTTCTGTATCCCAGTGGACCACTGCACCGCGCGGGCGGACCAACGTTCGGTAAATTTCCGCAATAATACACTCATTACGATTATTTATTTTTGTATTTACTAGGGATGGACTGAAGCTTGAATTGGCCAATGAATGTAGTGAGTATATGGGTATATCACGCGGAAAAGTATCCCATGTCAAAAAAGTTAATTTTTACCGAAGAACAAAAACAAAAATGAACCATTTGTAGGACTTTAATTTTTTAATTGATACATAATGAACTGATGCACTCCTATGCATTAGCATCTAAACATGCTAATGCACAGGAATCGGAACATGATTAACACGCGGTCCCGTTGAAAAGATACGCTAAAGATTCACAGAGTACAGAATTACTTTTGTATCCTTTCATTCAGAGTACCGGATCCATTTGAACCTCTTGCTCTTCCATCATGATGTGTGTAGGCCTTATGAACGCATTACCAAAAATGGGGTGTGTTTATTATTATTGAATTGTATATATTATTATATTATTACTGCAATGATGCAGGGGCTCCTAGCTGGGGCAGGAGATAACCTCTAAAGGAGGACGGTTTTGGACGTTTAATACGCGAGGAGGCCGTTACGTCATAGATTGACAGAACGTGACAGATCGTGGGGTTCCGGTGCTGTGACAGTTCAGCATAAAAACGCTTGGAGAGGTGTTTTATTAATTATTTTACTGGGGGAATACCCGCGTCGTGATTGAGTTGCGTAATCCTGGTCCATTTAAGTGCACGCAGCGCTAGTCTGATGTTCTTATTCTGGAAGGATTGTAATTTATTTATGTGTGTAGCGGCCGCGTGACCCCAGGAGAAGGGCTGCATAGAGGAGTACAGGCCTCATGATGGCCTTGTATAAGAGGAGCTTATTGTCGATGGCAAGTTTGAGAAGGGGTGAACTAACTTTTATATGGTTTTTATAGACATCTCCATCTATGCTTTGACAATAGTAAATTTGACGTTCGAACAACCCGCTAACGATTTTAACCACGGGCGTTAGTAAAAAGTTACTAATGATACACAACTGCCCCTTAGTTCTTATCGAGAAAATTATACCGATAAATACTGAAGTCAAATACCGATAAATACTGAAGTGAATCAATATTTGTCGCGTCCCTAATGTGATACTGACTGTAGGTTTAATTGTCATATTAAGATTCATACAAATTTGTATTAGAATTACAGCCAACAGTCGAGTTGCCTCGACCTTAATTGAATTATCTCTGTGAATCATGGCGTGTATCACGTTTTTTCTTTCGTTTATAATTCAAAACTTGCGTTCAAAGCGTCCCTAAACTTGAATCACCGTGACGCATCTCCAGGACGATTCGTCATCCTTCGGTGACCGAAAGCATTCTTGTCGAGTAAATCAAATATTACTCATTAATATCAGACGGAGGGGACATTTACGAGTCCTCGTGCCGGTCGCTGTAATCTGGAGGAGATTAATCGATATGAAGAGTAATAAACAGTGCGTAGCAGAGGCTCCAACTGTTGAGCGAGCGGCTGCCAGGGGCGCCCGAGCAAAAGGGGCACCGAAACGTAAAAAGAGTTCATTTATTATTATTAGATATAAAATAAAAATATAGCACTTCCTTGGTCTAGCGATAAAATGTTAAGAAGACATTTCGCCTTGCAAAGGCATTATCATTATAACAATTTAACTCAAAACCTTGTATTTAAATAAATAAATAATAGATAAATATCCCCCATTAGATATAATATACGAGACCTGTTAAATTTACTGTAATATATATTTTTACACGCCTATGTAGCCTTGACTGTTTATAATAATATATGTTCAATTTTTTAAATAATAATAAATAGTTGGTATTTTCTGATGCAGGTAGAATTCTTCGTTTGATATATGTAGCGCCTAATTCCCCTTAACCCCCTAAAATGACTTTATTCTTTTTTGGGTTATGGATGAAAATTTATATTTTGAAAGCAAACTCATATTTTGTTTCTATCAGAATTTTTTAAGGAAACACTTCTGTGAAGTAATTTTTTTTCTGTATATATCGTTCTGCCAGCCATACTGGATTTTAGATCACGTAATCATCAACAAGTGTTGTGATTGGCTGATGTCATTTTAGGCGGAACAACAAATTATACTCTGTCTGCTTTGGAGCTAATCCTGATTTTGAACACGCAATATCAATGGATTTAAGTCGCTCTTATGAGAAACAATATATTCTGCATGTAGATGACAAAAAAATCTATAAAACTGTATATTTAATTCGAATTCTCCGAAATCCGTTTTAATTAGGCGATAGGTTTGGAATTAGGCGCTACCTAAGTTAAATAATTATTTAAATAAACACAATACGTAAAACGTAATAATATTTCATTATTTATCTTTAATCTATCCTATTGAACATCTATATAAGTAGGTGCCTGTCTCAGGGCAGAATATCGATACCTTAATCTGCAAATCAGCTAACTCCACCCATGGTCAAAAAAACATTTTTGATGCTATTATTTTCCTCTTTTATAGTCTATGGTACACTAAAAGACAAAAATTCCCATTCCAAATCACGCGTTTTAAAATAATAAATACGTACTTCGTGCAGAAAAACCTTAAATGGAAGGTTGAGTCTTTCAAAAACATTAAATGTTTACCTGACACAAATGTCGATGGCATCAGAAATAGAGGACGTCCGCGGAAATCATAATCACTACATTTTCATGGAAAATCACCTAACTCCCGATAATATTTTACAATTTTGATAAAGAAATTCAGCTAACTCCAAATATTCTCTATAAGTACGAGATAAATCAAAATATCAATAAAAATTTTCAGCCACCCTATTTCTGCATTAATAATCTACTAAATAGTGTTTTGGATTTTTCGTAATCCGTGTAATTATAAAATTAAACATTTTTTTGTTGCTCCTGAAAATTTGAGTTAGCCGCTTTGCAGATTAAGGTATCGATATATGATATTCAGAAGAAAAAAATTACCCCCAAATATTACATTGACGAATGGTGTCCAACTATGACGATAGATAGACACCCTTCTAAAGTCTCTCTTTTCTAAGGGCGCCCGAATTGTTCGAACCGGCTCTGCTTTCACTAGAGACTTATTGAAAGGCGTTAAAGGTATATTGTGTCTCCGGAGCATCGTACCAGGGATCTGATGGCCGCCCATTGGAACAACAATGTATTCCCGGCATAGAGCCTTCTGGACTTATCTCGATTCCGAGAACTTGACCGTCCTTCCAGATCTAAACTGAAGTAATCAACGTAGAGATACCATCACGCACGTTAAAGCGTGAAGGAATCACTTCTTTCTCAATGACGCTACAGCTCAAATCAATTATCCCTGTTCTACGATCCATTTCAAATTATTCACCAACAGCGGGTTCGTAGCATCAAAAATTAGGTCAGTACTGGTTTCGTACATAAGCTATACGAATATTAGTACTGCCTGGTGTATCCAATAAATTTTAAGAACATAATCAATCTCTTGTCTCATGTAATACCACATTTTCATGTAAAGCATACATGTTCTTAGTTGAAATTCCAACTATTCGAATATTGATATAAATTCGATTTAAATAGTTTGGAATATTTCAAATAAATCGTATTATACGTAAGTATATCAAAATTTATAAGAAAACATGTTAATTTACCATAAACTATTTGTATTTTAAATTTGTTCTTAATTTTGTTTTTATCGTCGCTGCAGTTGAAAATACCGCCTCAGTAGCGGTTGACGTTGGCTTAACTCTTAAAAGTGTTTTAAATAGTAGGTCTAACGTTTCTGTCCTTTTTTTGGAATTGTTCAAATATCTAAAATTTTTAGATTATTCGAACAACGAACGAAATGGTTCTTCATAATTCATTGTGCAGTTCGGACGTCGACGAACTCTTCGAACAAGCAACAGGTATCTCTTCCACGTACGTATCAGAATCCTGAGAATTGTTTAATATTGTATTCCTAGAAATTAATACAAATATTATTCGAATAGTAGAAAGGGGACGAATATATTCGAATATTGAATATTCGGATATTCGGGTTGGAATCTCTAGTTCTTAGACATTTATAAACACTCGCAGTTAAAAAAATACTTCGCTTTAAAACGATTTTCACATTACGCCGATGGTACGGTCGCTACCCCGACAGTAGCGGAATACTACTACTGTATACACAGATAATAGTTTAACATGTTTTCGTTTTAACAATTTTATAATTCCATTTTTTAAAAGTTGTCAATACTCGCAAAAATATCAATGGAAATGAATTGTACGATCAAAATTTTTTAGGGCCTTATCTAACGTGGGCCCCGAAGCACCGCGTTGACTGCATTGGCATAATTTCATTATTCTTTACATTGTCTTCTCAGAAGTACTCCGATCGTCCAATCAATCTTTTGTTTTTGGATTTTTATCGAGTATCCCTTTTGAGATTCGTGAATCATGCATCCGTTGTAGGCGTCCCGTCGTGGAATTTTTATGTGTATTATTAAAATGATTTGATTGGTCAATCAAAACTTCAACCCAATCGGAGATATTTTTTTCAAAATACATTTATTATTTATTTAATTTAGCGAAAATACAATGGTAAAATAAATTAAATTTTTAAATAGATGGTTACATGCATTCATATGGTTATATACATACATGGTTTTTCTTTCGCTCACCTCTCCAAAAAAGAGACCAGCTCTTGTGCTTGGAGAGGGAGTTACCTTACCTTAATACCTTACATATTCTATTCATTGTCCATTTGTGTGCTTCTGAAGTATTCTGTAATATTGTTTATTGTCCAATTATGTGTTTTCAAAGTGTTCATTTAGTTTCTTTTTAAACTCTTTTATATCCTTTATTTCTTTAATTTGTGTAGGGAGGTTATTGAAATTTTTTATCCCTAAATATATAGAATTTTGCTGATAGCGTTTGGTGTTGCATTTAGGGACTTAAAACTTATTTTTAAACCTTAATGACGTGCTTGTTCCAAATTTTCTAGTGTTATTTTCTTTAATTAATTGATTAATTGAGTTTTTTTGTAAATACACATACATACACACGTCATTCGCTCATCTTGTCGCATTTTTATTTTTTCACTAATTATTTCTCAACTACACGTGTGTCTGGTTTAGTCAAGCCCGTGTGAACTGTCTCTATAGTTAGTGTATTTTCCTTATTTACGATCCAGTTTCTAGAAATGCAGAAATATTTCTCTAAGTGAGACCTCTGATACGTCACGTGTATAATCATAAAGCTCGGCACATGTCCCGTGAATGGCTCGGGGTAGCGAGACCGACCCCCCATAAAATGAAAGCTTCATTATGTGTGCCACGTCCTAGCTCTACCTGCAGACGGTTAATAGTTGGTTAGCTATTTCAGAACAACGGTTCATATTCCAAGTTTATTGCCCTTCATAAATCCACACTACGTGTGTAAACAGATACTTTTACTTCGTCTTTTCAAGCCCTTTTAATCTTCGTGTCTAGAAAAATTGCATTCATTAATTTTTTACTATCCCACGCCCACATCGCTCTGCCAGCAGGGTTAAACACCCCTTTGTTCCGAGGATTTACATATATTTATGTAGATAAATGAAGTATTCGACCTGTCTGCCAGTCTCAACTATTTTATTTTCCGGAAAACAAATAAAAAGTGGACGCATTACTCAGAGCAGTAATTGAATATCTAATTCGTTAAATTTATATACAAGTTGGTAACGTTGGAAAATTAGATCTGCCATTGTTACAAAAAATAATAATGTTGGCAACCATTGTCTAGAATCAAAATTAGCGGACTTATATTGAGGTAGTGCCGCATCGCACGGATTGTGCGGTGATTTGAAAATGAAAGTAGAACAGATATTGTAATTAAAAAATTATGGTCGCTTCCGACGGAAAAAATATATGTCTCGCTTAAGAATGTATGTAGATGAAATCTGACAACTTTTCTACATTCATTACAGTTTAATTGTCCACCGGCAATAGAATGTTTTACCGGGTTTAAATCCCGGTGATGTCTATATATTTCGATAGATAGATTTTTCTGTGTATTCTTCTAAGTACCTATCTAATTTTTTTTTAACAAAAATTGCTTTAATTATTTGTTCAATGTATTTTTTATTTATTATTAACTTATTTAATAATATTATACATATACAAACAAAGCGAGCATTCAAACATGCCTATTCAATTCATATCTATAATACAAATATTAAACAAGGTTATAAAATAATTCTAATAAGAAATATTTAATTATTTTATAAAAAAAAATTCTCGCTTGACTACGATTGAAATACAATACAAATAAGGGAATTTGAAATAAATAAAAAAATTATGTTCTGTTCATTTAAACATTTCCACTATTTGGTTCGTATTTGATAATTTTTTATTTTAAAAACATCTGAACTTCTATTGGAATATAAGGCTTTAGTTTTTTTTAAGAAAAAAATAAATTAATAGCACTACATACTAAAAACTTTTTTTTATTGTGTTATAAATATGAGCTAGTACTTTATTGATAAAAGTACATTTATTTTATAACATATTTTATCCTACATATTAGTACACATTGATTGCAAATTTTATTACTGAAATACACAGAAGAACAAAAAAATATTTACAAAAATCACAAATATACACGTCATTGTGTGCCCGCATCGAACACTAAAAACATTGAACCCAACCGCACACAGTAGCCCATATTTAGACCAACCGCCATGAGAACTATTAATGACAAATCTGTTTCAGAAGCATATTATTTTTACATTAATTAATTACTTTGTAATGAAATTTAAAAGGTATAACATGTTTTAAATTGGAATAAATAACATAATTTACATACCTCTTCAAAATTTAGACAGCGCGATTATCAATCACCACACAAAATATTTCTCAACACTAAACGTCGGTTTATCAGTCTGTCTCGCTTTTGGCTAGATGACAGTTATTTCATAATAGCATAAAGCATAAAGTCCTACTAGCCTATAATTAGAGCACTGCCCATATTTAGACCGCTTCCTCTAGATATTTTAGAGCAATATCTATACGTAGAATGTAGTGATAATAGTAAACCAAATAAATATAAGTAACTCAGACATGATTACCGGTATTTTAAAGAGAGTTGAATAATGAAGTCGGTAAATCTCCGGTACTCTCTCAAGTTGACGCGGGAATGTGATTCGTCTTGTTTAGGTTTGGTCCCGAACCTCCGATTGCATTATATCGGAAAGGTCACCATTGTAATCCAGATTAAGATACCATTCTTTGTGCGTCTCGTCTACGGAGCCCCGGAGGTAATGCAGTGTAACGGATTGCTCCGTGAATGCGAGCCACAAAAAAGCTTTGATAAAAACAGGTGCGCTCTTTGAACACAGGTAAAAAATAGACCTAGGATTAATTTCTTCACTGGCTTCATACTTTCTTCAATATACGACCATTTAGCGAATTCCTCCGAGACATCGGTCCTCTTTCCTGATTCACACGCATTTTATCTATCAAACAAATAACATTTTACAATCAATTATACACGCAAACGTATTGGCCAAAAGAATATGCGTATTTTTTAATTCCAATGAACATGTCATGTCCGTACATTCACGAGTATCTAGATCTGTACATTCACGAGTATCTAGATATGTATATTCACGAGTATTTAGATCTGTACATTCACGAGTATCCGAATGGCCATTTTATGATAAACAAACCCCAGCTGTTGTCGAAGAATCAATCTTATGTAAAAATGAACCTTATTTTGAAGCACAGCGAGCTTGTCTTAATACAGAACGATGTTGGTAACAAATGAGATGAATCTAAAATGACAAAAAGAAAGAACTGAAATGTACAAAATGATTGACAACTTTAGCCCTAATTTGGGACCACCCGTACAGGATGCGAACCCGCTGGGAGGACCTCCACCGTCACGGTTGATGCCTTCTGCCTTCCAATTTTGAGCGAAGATCGTAAGGATTACACGTGTTCTCAAATAATGTTTTTAGAACTACTTCTTTTCCATTAAACCCTGTTTAGAATATAACAAAAATGCTGATAATTGTGTTTTTTTTTATTTTTCAGGTGAGTACCTATTCGCATACTTGTCACATTAAGGACAGAAAATCTTCCACGGAAAGAGGTAATTTTTCACATCTATTATTTATCTAAAGCTTTACAAGCACACGAGTACCAGATAGCGCAACCTCATTTAATAAATACGCCCATCGATGAATGTAAAACAACCAACAGTATTTTAAAATAGCTATTTAATCAACAGTATAAACATTTCCCGAGAAATCTTTATTCCCTCGTAAAAAATGTCCATTGCCCCACTCGTCGCGGGTCATCAAATGCGTTCTTCGTCAGGGGGTCTCCAGCCACATTAAGCATCATCAGCGTACTGTTCCGATACTTAAATCTGTTACTACGACTGTAGTATTTAGTCCTTTAGTATTTTCCATTTCCCATAAAGTAAATATGTGCGTTCACAGTTCACACGGCTCCCCGAGAGCGTGAGTGTTGGGGCAGTCGTAATGGCGTCTTTTAATATTCCTCTAACATTATTGTGGCTATTAAGTATAGACTTTAGTGCCGCGGGCAGTAGTCGTGGACGCGGGGCTCGGAGTGAGGATTCCGGTCCAGTCATTAATGTGTCTCCAGCCTCCACTCTGCAGATGATGTGGGTGATATTGGTGTGTACTGAATTGAAAATACAATTTCTAGGAAAAAGGGCGGAATCATTTCTGTAGTAATTGGGGATTTCATTACCGTAACAAAATCGGTTCTTTCTTCATTTGAAACGAGAATCGTGGGGCTCGGAGTATAATACAGAGATTATATCAATTCTTCACCTATGTTCAGAGAGATCGACAAACAATAATAGTGTCATTGAGCTGTGAGAATGTTAACCGCAGCCATTCTGTGGCATTTGACCTTGATTTCCATATTTCTTTAAAAAACTTCAATTCAGTTGTGGCGTTCGTGCATTAGACGATCAAACTGGTGATAAATGATCTTTTTCAGAGAAGTCTCACTAATCATTAATTGAATGAATAAGACAGTAGTCGATACATTTCGAAGCAACTCTAAACACTGGCCTACTATTAAAACAACGCGAAGAAGCTTCGAACTTAATTCAATTCACTTAAACTAATAATAAGTTTGTATTTTTATAACGCATCGCGACTACTCTTTCATCAGGACGTAATAACCAATGGTTTTATAATTATATTATAGGTATTTATTACATATTTGAACACTTGTATGTTTTTAGATTAATTAATTAAAATAATTGAACTTTTATAATAAATATATGATAAGACTCAAATCAAGGTTGGTCTTATTAAACAGTACCTATTCAGCCACTTAAAAATGTTACGATCCCTAAACAATAAGTCGTTTGGGTAATGAACGTAAAACGACAATAAAAGAGTCGTGTAATATCCAGTTATCGTATTCTTCTGATGAAGTAAGTAGTTACGCCTAGACTTCCAAGAGCTTTTAATTTAAGCCCTCGTATAAACCTGCAGTCAGTCAACTCTGCTCCGAGTGGTTCCTGCCCACTCCGCCGGTAAAAGGGATCAGGAACAACCGTTAAACCTCAATTCCACTCATTATGTATTTTATTTATGACTAAATATATTTATGATTTTTCTGACCGGCCCCACATGAATTCCGATCGTTTTATTTGAATAATTTACGGAGCCCCACCGCGGAGACTTGTTAAGGCGATAAACTTCCTCGTGCGGACGTGCAATCCTCTTCTGGTGCGGTCCCGCCCTGCTTCTGCTCGTGCGGACCCGCGCGACGTGGAAGGCACTTTGACAGAATAGTCGACTCAAACAGAAAAGGCAAAAGCCGAATAACACATGGAAAAAATTGTTTTGCCTTGTGACCACGTGCGACCCCCTTGGATAAATAAACTGCTTTATTAAATAACTGTAGATACAGGATGAATATTATGTTCCAGGCCGATATTGTCTTTAAATAACTAGAAAGTGAAACATAATTTTTAAATTTAGTTTTTATTGATCGATTATTTGATTTATTACAATAATGTATAGAATATGACATTGGCCCAGTAGCCGCTTCTGCAGCGGCACGAATGCGTGTTTTTTTAACCATATTTTTCATAACATTCTCGCACTATTTCAGTAATTTCATTTCGAATATTATCCTGTAGCATCGGAATTGTTGTTGACTTATTGGCGAAGATCTTTCCTTTCAAGTACTCAAACAGAAAATAGTCGGGAGCCGTCAAATCAGGTGATCGAGTCACCACTTTTTGACACTATGCGGCAAAATTTCGAGCGTAGCTCGGGCTGTGTGTGAGGCGTCGTAGTTCTGTTGAAACCACATGTGTTGCAAGCCCAATCGACCCGATTCGGCCACCAAGAAGTTTTCCAACAGGTGACGTTAATGATTGCAGCGTTACCTCTTGCATCCTGAAAGAAATATGCACATATTTCGCATTGCGCACTGTACAGTAACTCTGCGTGGGTGTAAAGGTCATTGGTGAATCAATTGAGTATTTTCAAGTCTCCAACAACGGCTGTCTCGACTTAGCAGGTTTTGTTTATTAACAAAACCCGCTAAGTCGAAAAAAGTTTAAAAGTTGGAATCATCAATATTGAGCTGCGAAACATACGTTGTTGAGGCGTTAAATACTCCATAATAAATTGTAATCAACTATTCTCTACGACTATCATATTCGAACTGACAAATATCTGCCAAACCAAAATGTCTGCTAAACAAAATCGGCCTGTAACATAATATACACCCTGTATTATCGTTATTTTATTTACTGACATACTATAATATTTTCTAAACAATGCTGATGAAGCATTGTGAAAATGCAACCTTGTTATTTTTTGCAATCTAACTGCTTAGTTACATAAATCTTACGAAAGTACCTACTTTCTTAAATTCCCTACAAGAATAATTGACAGTGTGAATTAGTTTTTGTTTTAAAAAAAAAATCTGCCCATTGCAATTAGCATTCTCATAGTTATATGTAAACATCTCGCGTATGCGTGTGTTATGTATACAGTTAACTGGGAAGGAAAGGACGAATGAAATTGTATTACATTTATTTTTGACTACAATTTTTTTAATTAACACTTTTTGGTAGATACCGTGCAGGTACTGAATTCACAATTAATTTCTTTAGGTACCTGTCGGAACGCGAAAGGACGTATTATATTTTTAATTATTAACATGCGATTCTGAACTTCTAAAATATGAATTTCTTAATGTGTCAAAGTTTGACGTTTACGTTGATGTATTCATTAGATCACATAATTTTTTGAGATTATCCTAGTTACATTTTTTTTTGAAGCATTGCGAATGAACCTTGATGAATGATCTGCGATGTTTAAACATAGAAAAAAGATGTCTGAAAGAAATTATTAGGAGGAACGCATTCTTATTGTGAAGTTGTAATTATTCAGAACAGACGGTCTGTGATATTTTAAATATGAATTAAATATATTAATTAGAAAGATATACATATAAAATCAATTTTATCGAAAAATATTGTTGTTGCGCCACCGGAATTCCAACCTGAATTTCTTTCCAGGGAAGGTGCATTATCCAACTATGCCACAGCGGCAATATTTTTGTATCAATGTATCCAAAATTTAATAAAAATGAATTGATAATTCTGGCGTCTGCTATCGAATTACTCAAAGGTATTTGAGATTGCGTAAAAATAAGGTAGATGGCTCTTTCAAATAACGGAACGATTAAATGTATTAATATCAAAAAGGTAACATGTAGGTTCAAAAATTTGTCGCTGTAGCATAGTCGGATAATGCACCTTCCCCAGTTAGGAAAAAGATCCGGGTTCGAATCCCGGTGGCGCAACAACAATATTTTTCGATAGAATTAATTTTATATGTATATCTTTCTAATTAATATATTTAATTTATATTTGAAAGAAATTCATTTACGTATTGGTCGGGCGAGGTGGTGCGTAAATTCTATCAACTGATTTCTAATGAATATTCACTCCCTCTTCGAAGAATCCCGATATTCAACCATTTGTGAAGGGTTTTTTTTATTTTTTTTTTTGTATGAATAGACCGCGTACTGCCAATCGCGCGTGAGCTGTAACCGTTAGTCGTCTTTGCCTACACGCTCGTACACGGAGACTCGATATAATTTTTATTTTAATTCACCGCTCTTGTTTTAGGTTCGCACTATTATCATTATCTACCGCTATTTCCGAAATGTTTATTTCCGTTTGAGACTTACAATGATGCGAGCGAATATGTCCCGAACGTTTCTACGACAATGGAGCGTTCGCTTAATGCTCGGACATTCTTTGTATTCGTGCAAAAAAGTAATTTAGTATAATGAGTATCCAATCGTAATAAAGTGTCACCTGTGTAATGTTACGTTAGGAATCGCGGAACAATTTCGTAACGGTACAATGTTTATATTCATCTTGTTGTATGTGTTTTTTAATGTGAGATTGTTGCCATTGCGACCCGCCTCCCGTGTCATAATTCTGTTTATCTAAACGACACTTAACTCGCGTCGGAATAATATTTTGATGAAACCAGGTAAAAATTGCCGTCGGTTCGCCCCCCGCTTGATAATGAGCTGCCGCTAATTTTTTTGGCAAATACAACACGAATTCCGCGGTAATGTTATCAACTAATAATGCAGCGCAGTACTAAGTATTATACTTACATAAAGTCTTTATATGTTTACAGTTACCTATACGTATCTAAGTACTTATTTTATAGTTAGTATCATATGATACTTCATGAACTTTGTGTCCCAGACAATTTGAACTCAAATTCTCAGGTCAGCCTCTACTACTTCAGCTGCGGGAAGGGTTGCGGAACCGACCGACCGTTGCCAGAAGTCTAAATTTAGTGAACGGACATTCGCGGTGGCAGGCCCAAAAGCGTGGAACTCTTTGCATCAGAGACTTTATTTAGGAAGAAGCTAAAAACGCACCTTTTCAAAAAATCATTTCCATAAGTGAAAATAACGATTTTTAATTTTAAAAAACAAAAATAATTGTAGAACTATTAATAGTTTTATGTGTAAAGAGCCCTTGAGGTGAATGTTTTTACGAAAATGGCGCTATACAAATTATCCATTATTATTTTTATTATAACTTTAACCTGTTTCGATGAATTATTTCTCCGCAAATGTAACATTTAATTTTCTTAACTGTTTTAATGTATTTTTAGATTTAGAGTTTTTTAATGCGTTTCGTTAATATAAAATAATACGCACGTTACTTAAATACTAAATACAAAGTTTTCCAAAATATTTACCGTATTGAATTCTGCGTACTTATGTTCTTATTGTAACTATGACCCTTCGCAGATACAAACTGCCTCGTACTACCGGCGCACCTCTCCGCACTACCGAAAATATGTACTAGAAAATAATAGTTACTTTCATGTACTTAAATTTCCTGCGACAGGCCAAGTAAAATAGCACTGAATTCTGAAAGTTTCCTATAATACATCAGTCTGAATGGTGACACCCAGTACCCGACACCTACCTTCAGGCCGGTACAAAGGTACGATTAACTATTTTAGTTTAGTTGATCGATTGGGCTCCTGACGTCGAAAACAAATACTTGTATCATACCACCCCTACGTAGAATATATGTTCTTTATTTAAATTATTCTAAAATGCAGATGGCGGTAATAATAACAAATATTTAGAAAAGATAATAAATTAAAACACCTCTTAAATAGCCCATTTTAAATAAGAAAATCTTTCTTATTTTGCAGTTTGTGTTATTCTCTAGTTAGTATTATTGTTGTTATGTTTTGTAAAAAAAAATCCCCGGGGAAAGATAACCGAGAAGCGATCAACTGCTACCGAGAAAATCTCGATCAGCGATCTATAAATAATACGTAATGGCTAAAATAATACGTGCCTACTGGAAACAATAGCTACAATTTTTACGAAATAAACAGATCATTTCAAATAACTACCGTCCAATACCGACCAGTGGAGCAGACCAGACAAATATGGAAATAGTTGAGGAAGAGAGAAAGTAGACTGCTGCATAAATGCGGGCGCTATGAAAAATACACCATCACAATGTAACAACGTGCGAGCGAGAAAGAAACGAAGATATAAGGAAGGAAGATAAAATCAAGATGCATCATGATATCGTGTTTAAGTGTGGGTGATTAGATGGTTTGTACGGTAGGAAGGAACGTCTTAGTTCTGTTCAGAAAGGCGGAAAACCATCTGATAAGAGAAGGAGCAGAGAGACCGGCGAAAGAAGACAGAAGAACTTTTATCTTGCCTGTAGCCTAGGGCTGCCATACGTCCCGGTTTTGAGGTCTGTGTTTCAGTGTCCCTGTCCGAGAGTCATTTGTCCCGGTCAATTTAAAACTTGCGCCTATTAATAATGTTCTTATTAGTTTCTTTTTATATTACCTATTCATTTTGTAGTTTAGTTATTTATTTGGATTTGAATAATTTCAACAACCATGCCAAAAAGAAAATGTCACTTTTCTCTAGACTTCACAAAGGAGTGGCCATGTATTAAAAGAGGAAAAAATGAATACGAAGCTTTTTGTACGTATTCATTTGAAAAAAGTGTGATATATAGGTTTGAAAATTTGTCGTCAAAAATAATGTCGCTGTAGCATAGTTGGATAAGTCACCATCCCCAGTTTAAAAAGAGATCCAGGTTCGAATCCCGGTAGTGCAACAACAATATTTTTCGATAAAATTGATTTTATATGTATATCTCTATAATTAACAGATTTAATTAGTATTTAATATACATTTGTTTCTATTTACAATTAAGATCCTCGAGGAAATAGGAACAGAGAACGTCCGCGAAAGACCTGACATATCCAGCTAGACCAGATATTGATGGGCGGCCCTATTCAAGAGAAGTTTCAACCATCGCCGAGCGTGCACGATGTAGATGTACGAAAATGAACGAGGAAGGGTGGCATGTCAAGAAATAAGCAAGGTGGCGCGATTGTGTGTTAGATTTGTGAAGTGAAACTTTTTAGTCACTGCATAGTCGATTCAAACGGTCAAAGGTCACCGTCGCGCGTATTTAAAATGAAAATGAATAATCAAATATACATCTTAAAACGTTCTACAGAAAGACAGTTTTCAACTAACCATTGTCGCGCACGTTATCTACGTCTGAAACAATGGCCGCACTGCACATATGTACTTCCATTATATCGGGTTTGCATTTACTCGCCATATCAACGTCGATACTAAATTCCTCACGCCGTGTTGTGACATCTTCAGTTCTCCGCAAGTGTCCGGAGCGATTAAAGTCAAGAGCAAATAGCGCGAAGCCAAAACAATTGACGGTAATTACTGTCGACTCGCGAGCTGGATTCCGCTGGTAATTGGCTTCCATTGTTGCACTCAGATATGGGGCTGGCCCCGGCGCTGCCTGCCTCCCCTCCCGTCCCCTGTTCACCGTCAGCCCACACGCGTGTGACGTCACACGATCGCCGACACGGTGGTCGTGAAACGCTTTTAACATTTTCAATCGTCCCCTTGAATTTTGAATTTTACGAACGAAAGACTAGATAACTCATCCCGTAAAGCTTCTGAAATCAATTAAGCCGATACACTCAGGTGTGTATGTGGCAAATACATTTATGACAGAGTAAAGAATGAAGAAATGAGGAAATAATATAAGCTGATCTTAGTATAGTGATTAATTACTCAGGTGGTTTGGCCATGTGAAACGGATGAATGAGGAGAGAATGGCAAGAAAGATATATGACGCAAGTGTTGATGAGAAAACGTCCGTGGAAGACTTGGTGCGACCAGGTAAACCAGATTCTGGATGATGGTCCTGTTAGAAGCCTCAATAATCGGCGAGCTTGTATGAGAAGATGTATGAATGTGGATGAGACAAGAATTGTGTGTCAGGACAGTGTTGTGCTCTATCTACTCCCGCGGAGAAACTGCGTGATGGTAAGTAAGTAAAAAATACACAATTATTTCAAAGTAAATGTGTATACAAATACAAAATAGACGTAAATCACAAGTTATAATTAAGTTTTATTTTTTTCTGTGTAACGTACCAAATTCTCCCGCAAGCTTATAAAATTAATACTGGAATTAATATGTAAACTGACTGTGCAATAAAATAAAAGTTACCAAACACAGAAACAACTTCGCATCGTTTTCTTCATCATCATCAGGGTTGAATCTGATCATCCCGCGTCTTGCACTGTGTCAGTATTCGATCACCGGTCAAGTTCTAATCTATCTTCATATCATAAATACGTTATTACCGTTTCTCCCAACGTAGCCTGGAGTGATGCATCGGCTCTTTTCTCTACATTTACCAAGAAGATACGACTTGGTAATCATTCCTCTTGCATTCGTAAGACGTGTCCAAGCAAACTCAAGAAAGATTCGTTGTACTTCTCAATCGGTCCATTAACATAATTCGCTGGGATATCTCATTTCGACCATTATTTGGTGACCATATAGGTATTATTCTTTTCAGATGACGCTCGTTCTTGTTGGTTGATGTTCGGTCTCCCTTCAATTGTGGTAGAAGATGCTAGAAACTATTATCACGGCATTATTCAATACATACATAGCGACAGCGTTTCGTGTTCGATAAATTAATGCAAAAAATATTGTTTGTTTTCCACTGTGGTCGAGTGGTAAGTGCCTACCTAGTTTGAGTTAAAATATTCAATATTATTGGTATGTCTCTGATGTAATCATCAACAGCGGCAGGCGGGCACCCGTTTCATCCAGAAACGGAAGTGATCAGACAAGAGCACGAAACACCAGAAAAGTAAACTGTCTTTATTGAGAAATTTAATAATATTATAGACGTTGAACCAACGTATGCATTATAATACCGATCACGTCACCGGTGGCATTTAGCACTCAGGTTTCAATAAGTAAAATTGCACACCATTTGCAATTTTCTCAATAATTCCTAGATTTCTCCTTATAAACTAAAGTTAATCTTAATAATATTATTGGATCATGCAGGTAGATAGATAGGTATCCGCACGTGTACCGTATAGGATAGTTATATATTACACTGGTAACTGGTAATGGAGAAACTAGGAAGTCAGTTACCCGCGTGTTTTTTCTTTCATTATATTGGATAGAAAATCAGGTTATTTTACCGTATTTTAATGGTGACGTTGCTATGTTACCAAAACTAATATTTATTATTGTCGTCCGAGTCAATTTTCGTGGAGATAACGATATGCGCTCAGTCACAATACATCGTTCAATAATAATTATATTAATGTGTTCTACGAGAGCAATCAGCAAATCACCAGTTTATCTTAAAACACAACGGCACATAATTGTGCAACATCCTGCACTCGCGAAGAGCTCACATAATGTGTAATGTTATTCTCACATGCGTACCGTGTTTATTGTAGTAGATCTTGCGTCCAATGTTGTCTTCCTCATCCATCTCGGTAATTACAATTACTTCTGTTGAGAACTGCAAACTTCCTCGCATAATTCTATTCACACAATTGTGTAGCAGGAATCATTCCGCCTTTTAATAAAGGGGATCGATTATACAATACATATATTGGCACATTGGAAAAAAGTATTATTTAATTCTATGAAATAAATCGTTCCAATCAACAACTTATATTTAGTATATATTGAAAATGATTATTCCAACGTATCAATAGATATTATAGTTTTCACCATAGAGTGCGTACGCGGAACGATTTTCATATATATATATATATATATATATATATATATATATATATATATATATATATATAAAATAAATAATAATGAATAAAACAATGTTTTGGCTGATATTAATTTCAATTTATTTTTAACACATCGATAATGACCCTGACAGATAATCTAAAAACAGCCTTCTTAAAAATAGAATTGCGTACACGTGTGGCATCAATATTCTTCGTATTTTCAAAGTAAGCTTATGCTGTGAAAACGGTACTAACTTGGTGGTCACCTGGAACAGACAATTGGAAGAATATATGCTACAGAATACACCTTTTTGTGCTTTAGAAATGAGACAGTTTAAAAAATAAAAAGTTAGGTACGTTACATATTAATAGTTGTGGTGAATGAACGAAACATTAAAATACCGCATAAATACAGAAGTGCGTGGGTTCCAAGATCAACGAAGTCTGATCACGTGATGCGCGACAGTTTATTTTAATAAAATTAACAGCGTTTCGATAGTAATATGATTTGATCCATTCTATCAACTTTTTTCTGGCAAATCGATTATTAAACTAGCAATTTGACGGTTCAACGTTTAAATATTCTATTAGATGTTTTAATTACAAATTATATTCACTAAATGTGAAAAACATTGTATTTGATTATCATTAAATTTAAAGTTGCGCCGCGCCACCTTTAATAAATATATTACGTATCTCAATTATGTGACTACAGTTAGCGAAGACCCTCGATACTGAGATTCGTCAAATCGTAGACTGCGGGTTTTAACACCATCACGCCGGTGTTAAAATAACGGCGTGTAAAATATGTATAAACTTCATGTAATGCATAACTTCTGAAGTACTCTTCCACGAAGCCTGTTATTACGTAAATTGTTTATTTTTTTTTTACGTTTTTTATTGCCTCTTTAGGCCGTTGTAATAATCAAATAGCGGTACTATCTTTCACTGGAAATATTTCTTCATTTTTATGACCACGAGTAAAAATGTCGCATCTACAAATTAATAGCGACAAATAGATTATTATTATTTATTATCCTGTCATTATTTGAAGTACATAAATTTTTTATTACTTGTGTAATTATATATATATACATAGTTTAACTGTGCGTACCAAAGTCTACAGATTCCGAAATTTTGAGACATTTTATTGTATAAAGTAAATCAAATTTTAAATACTAATTTAATGTATTAATTATAAATATATACATATAAAATCAATTTTGTCGAAAAATATTGTTTTTGCGCTACGGGGATTCGAACCTGGATCTCTATTTCCAATCCGGGGAAGTACACTAACAATTATGTTATAGCGCCAGTATTTTTCATGACAGAATTGATTTTATATGTATATCTTTATAATTAATACGTTTAATCAGTATTTAAAACATCAAAGACCGTCTGTTCTGAATAATTACAACTTCACAATAAGAATGTGTTCTCCTTAATAAATCAAATTTTAATTTTAATCTTCTGTCATCTCGGTGTTTTATTAAATCACTAAGCAAATTACAGCCACATTATATACTAATATATTACTAGTAGACATTTTATCAATGGCTGTTTTTAAGGTTCTGCGGGCGGCCAGGCGGTGTCTTTGAAATTGATAAAGCAAAAAAGAGAGATATGTTTGTACATACGTTATACAAGGTCCCGTGAAAATTTTGTGATAAAGCAATATTGCAGATAAAAATAGATTAATTAAGTTCCATATCTATTGAGAACTGCACGAAACACGTTGTTGACGAATGCTCGGTATATTTAGTTGTCATTAAATCTTTGTTTTTTTTTTTTTTTTGTAATATTTATATCACATCAATATTTTTTATTATTTTCAAACTAAGCTAAACGCTTGTACTATGAAAATAGGATTACGAAGAGCGAACCCCCGTCTAGGCCACTACCGATCACAAAGCCAGCGTCTTAATAACCTTAATCTCATTATAATTATTTTCACGGTTTGAATTTTTAATCTGGCATATATTTGATATTATATCTGTCTTATTCGCGTAGAATTAATTAATATGATAATAATATATATAAATCTATCTTCATTCACACAAACTAAATTGATATCGTATCACAACTAAACTTTTTTAGTAATCGACATTATTAATACAAAGTTAGTTGTTTTTTATTAGGATAACACTTTCTTATTGTGGAGTTGTAATTATTCAGAACATATGTCTGTGATATTATAAAGATATACATATAAAATCAATATTATCGAAAAATATTGTTGCGCCACCGGGATTCGAACCTGGATCTCTTTCCAAACCGGTTCAAAAATAGTGTCGCTGTAGCATAGTTGAATAATGCACCTTCCCCGGTTTGGAAAAAAATCCAGGTTCGAATCCCGGTGGCGCAACAACAATATTTTTCGATAAAATTGATTTTATATATATATATATATATATATATATATATATATACATATCTTTTTAATTAATACATTTAATTAGTATTTAAAGTATCACAGACCGTCTGTTCTGAATAATTACAACTTCACAATAAGAATGTGTTCTCCTTAATAATACATAAGTTGTATTAATGTGTCTAAAATTTAATAAAAATGAATTATTAATTCTGACGTCTGCTATCGGTTTACTCAAAGGTATTTGAGATTCCGTAAAAACAAAGTATATGGCTCTTTCAAACAATGTAACTATAAATGTATTAATTTGAAAAAGGTGTAAGATATAGGTTTAAAAATTTGTCGTCAAAAATAATGTCGCTGTAGCATAGTTGAATAATGCATCTTCCCCGATTTGAAAAAGATCCAGGTTCGAATCCCGGTGGCGCAACAATAATATTTTTATATAAAATTGATTTTATATGTAATACATTTAATAAGTATTTAAGTTATTTTTTAAATTAATAATTTGTCAAACCGCAAAGTTTATGTTAACAATTAAATATTAAAAATAATTTTAGTCGTCGGCTAAATACTGATGAATACTGAAAATATTGACGTCGTGGTCCTCAATTCAAAATGTATGATCAGTATCGAAATTTTCAATTTCCGATCAAATTATGAGGCAGAAGATGGATGACAAGCACAAGTATTATTACAATGTACGGTATAGCCCAAACAGACTATCACACCACTGGAATTACACGTTGCAGGTATCTATCTGTCTATCCACCAGCTGTTACGTGTTCATATTTTTACGTAGGTACCTAGAATGCACAAACCGTTAGTCGATCAACCTTTACAAATATTTGAAAGGTAAATAGTTAGATAGCTGGCCCCGAATGCACCGATAAGCCGCAGTTTTTCTCCTATCAATAATAATTACCTGTCGGTCAAGCACCTCCCGCGCCGGCCGACTCGAGCCTGCCGCGGTTGCCAGGGATCATTTAAGAAATGATTATATCCGAGGTTATTAGTGCACATATTTATTCTAACTCGTACACCGTTGCTAGGTTCTCGAACATTTGCGGCGGTACGATGAAGTAAAATTTACAAAAAACACGTAATATCGCAAAATTAATAGATGGACATATTATATGGTACATTATATAATACTAAAATTGCTCCGAATGTTCGCCACATCTGCAGTCTATTTAAAATGTTGAATTCGCCATTTTTTTTGTATTTTTCTATTTAAGCACTATTCTGTTGAACCGGATCGTCTTCCATTCCTTACTAATGAAACACCACAAACATTTTATTTTGACATATATAAATGATTGCTTACCGACACCATGTATTGACGTTTTAAATTTATATATATACGTTCCAATTTTCAAATTTCTGACCGTCATTGTTTAATATTTTGAAAAATTAGCCTTCACAAAAAGATGATCATATTCACATTTCATATTCATTTCATATTCACATTTCAAAGGAATTTGACACTCAATGAAATATATAAATTTACCATTTTATTTTCTCTGTGTGATGAATAGAATAGAAAGACATTATTATTTTATATACATATAATTATTTATCTGCACTGAAAAGGCCTCATATTTATGTTAATGTATATGTATTTAAAAAAAAATTGTTTTTCCCATCTTACCGTAATCGTAAACGAAATAAGTACATAGCGTGTTTCGTAACGAGACTTAACCCTACTGTGGCCGAAAATGAAATATAATATTTAGCGTTCTACGTGTGTTATAACAGTATTAATTACTAATATTTTTCTTCTCTGAAACCCGCTGGACTGACGAATCGCCAAATTCACGACGGCGAATTACAATGGACAGAGGAAACTTGTGGAGGCTTTCATCCAGCAATGATAGAAAACGACTTCTAATGATGACGATGATGATGATGAAATTTTTGTATATTTCTATCAAAATTTGAATTGTTTATTGTTTTGTAATAAAAACTATTATTTTCCAAGTGATTTAGGTTTCATTCAGAAAAATCAACGAGTTAGGTTAGGTTAGGTTGGGTTAGCGGTTAAGCGCTCCTTCTTGCCTCCTTCACGTTTATATTGACATATAGTAGCCACAATCAGATAAGGTTCGGCTCGTATTACACCTCTTAAGTCCCGGGTCGCCTTCACAGCTGACTCCAGCTCCAGAGTCTCTTCAGCCGGATGCAAGCCATCTATCAACCGCTGTGACACCCTTTCAGGTTTCCTTCAGCCTAAGGTTGTGCTCAGGATTGTGACTCATTGTGACATATATGCTGTTTCAGGGAAATTAATTATCAAATTTAATCCATAGATGGCGATAGTGTAGAGGTACTAGAAGTGTTTCCACATATTAACATATATACAACTTTCAAAAATTTGATAGATATGGAGATTGATTAATGGATGAGCTAGCCGAATTACCCATACTTCTATGTATTTCCATTAAAAGGTAATAAAAAATATCTTCGTCTCTATGATATATCTATTATTTGTTTAATAACAGTGCCTTTGTGTTTGAAAATCCAGTAATTTGTGTTCTTGGACATATTCAAATATTGAAGTTATTTCAAATCGAATTGGAGAACCGGGTGGTCAGGATTTCCGCCCAGAAAAAGTGCCATCGATCCTCGTGGCTCACACCAGCATAATTTTAGTCCGTTTCTATTCTTGATACTCCCCTTTGTACGGAACAATTAATAGCTGTACCCGCGGACGGTTCATACAACGCTGCCTGTCGCCTTTTGTATTTGAACTTTCTAATAATTTCACATCCGATAACAATTGGCAGAGTGAGGCAATTTATTCAAGAATATTAATTTGATAGTTATATTGATTAATATTTCGTTTGCCTCAGAACGGCTATGAAGATTTCCGCGACCGGCCCCACCTCCGCCGGGCGGCTGTCGCTTTGTGCGCCATTCTGCACAATGTCACGATGATGTATGTGAATCAAGAAAAAATACAATTTATTACACTTACAAAATCTGTCTCAGCCCGGGGATAAATTTATGTAACGTTTCTCTTACTGCTTCGCTGTGTGGACGTCGCTGTTCATTAGATTAACTAGTTTTTAAAACCCGTCCTGGGACGGGCACGAACGATGTGAATTGTACGGTTTTTATAATGTTGTGAAATAATGTAATTATTTAAACATTCACCTACCTAAATACCAGAGGCGTGGACTGCACACGAGCAAAAAAGCTGTGCATTGTAAAAATTCTGGGAAATAAAATAAAATATTTTTTATATGTATAATGAAAATACCCTATAAAATTCTAGCCGTTATTATCCGCATTAGCTTAACCATGTTCGTGACGTAACGCACGACTTTTGTCTAGCCGTGAGTTATTTGCGAACCATCTGTAACAACTTCATGTGCATTCTGCACCGCAATTTGCTAGCACTTTTTTTCAGTCCTTATAATAATTGTACTGAACAAAATATTTTCTTACTGAAGCTATGTTGGTATTTTAACGTCTCCGGATTTTCTGCATTTTTCAAGCAATTTGTGCCTAAGTCTGCTGTTTTCGTAAAGGAATAATCCTTACTGAAAACTGCGTAGAATGATATTTCTGCGTATTTGTTTTACTTGACAGACTAAACGTTTTATGTTCTTAGTGATTACAACCTATGATTCCATATGTCGGTGTTTGCGTAGATAAAATTTGTATTTTTTTAATACCTAGTATACCCATCGTCGATAACAGCATAACCTTACTTTGTGCCTAGTGCATGCTATTGTTAAATATAAATATATCTCTAATAAAGCAGATTTCAGAGCATCAAATTTCTGACAGTAGAGATGGTCTTGTTTGTTTTCTATTTGAAAAATGTATCTTTAGAACAGAAATGTGACGTATACGGTTGTTCGTAAATTTTAAAGGAAATTGACACTTCATTCCAACTTAATGTACCAGTAGAGGGTCATTGGGATATTATAATATACTAGTAAACTATCCGTAACTAAGAAAACCTAATATTAAATATTTTATCTCAATTAATTTTATTTACTTAATGTATCGATGTGACGCTGTGCATGTATATGGAGAATTTATTTTACTAAAATTATTTTAAATATGAATTAAATATATTAATTAGAAAGATATACATATAAAATCAATTTTATCGAAAAATATTGTTGTTGCGCCACCGGGATTCGAACCTGGATCTCTTTCCAAACCGGGGAAGGTGCATGTCCAACTATGCTACAGCGACGATATTTTTAGCGACAAGTTTTCGAACCTATATGTTACATTTTTGATATTGATACATTTAACCGTTCCATTATTTTGAAAGAGCCATCTACCTTACTTTTACGGAATCTCAAATACCTTTGAGTAATCTGATAGCAGACGCTAGAATTATCAATTCATTTTTATAAAATTTTGGACACGACAACAATATTTTTCGATAAAATTGATTTTATGTGTATATCTATCTAATTAATATATTTAATTAGTATTTAAAATATCACAGACCGTCTGTTCTGAATAATTACAAATTCACAATAAGAATGTGTTCTCCTAATAAAACTTATTTTGTTAAATTTTTTATATTCGTTATATTTTTTGGGAACAGCGTCACACGACACTTTAAGCATTTATACTAAATCCATGAAAAAAAATCTCGAAAAATAACTTAGTTACTACGTAGTCGTACCCTGCTAATAATTGCTAATCTCACGTATAGAGGTGGGTGGGAAATATGATCAGGAACCGAACCAGGAATATGGCTCAAAAGACTCAAAAGAAGGGTGGAAGATGGGTTGATGATTCGTGATGATTTGAGAGGCCCATGTCCTGCAGGGACAGACACGGCCTGATACAGTGATGATGATATACTCATGCACGCGTTTCTTAGTCAATTCTGTGCATTCAAAATAATTTTTCGGTAGATTATTCTTATCGTCCAATTCTTCAAACTGGCTCTGTACAGGTATCAATCAGCTAACCGTATCAACGCTTTATATAATATTTTTACTTGCCGCTGGCTTTGCATTCGTTCGTTTAATAATTCCGCATGTCCAGAAAATCGTGGTCATGAATGACGTCAACGACGTTCATAGATTAACATGCGTACTGCACTGTGACGTTGCTGACGGTAGTCTGCGTAATATTCATTTAAATTTAATATTTGTCGGTTTGTTATGCACAGTCTTCCAAAAGGTTAAAGATGTCGCCAAGTTTTAGGAAGATTTCAAATTTTACAAACAATACATTTCATTTTAAATATGAATTAAATATATTTATTAGAAAGATATACATATAAAATCAATTTTATCGAAATATATTGTTGTTGCGCCACCGGGATTCGAACCTAGATCTCTTTCCAAACCAATCCAACTATGCTAGAGCGACGATATTTTTAGCGACAAATTTTCGAACCTATATGTTACTTTTTGATATTAATACTTTTAATCGTTCCATTATTTGAAAGAGCCATCTACCTTATTTTTACAGAATTTCAAATACCTTTGAGTAATCTGATAGCAGACGCCAGAATTATCAATTCATTATTATTATTTATTATTGCATTTCATTTTCTTAGTTTCGAGAGTTCTCCATACAATAAAACTCCGAAAGCGTAAAACAATTCCGAGACTGTCATTTCTAGATTGACTGATATTTATTATTTGTGTATCGTACATATTGCACGTGGAAAGCTCACTCTTATTAAATCTCGTGAATTGACAAGGAACGTTACAATGAGATGATAAAATATTTATTTATCTATGTTTGCAAAATAGATAACGATCTTTTAAAATAACGTTGTGATCAATATTAATAAATAAATACAAAACAATCGTTCCCCGGCGATATCGGATACTCCCGCCTATTAAAAAATATCTATTTGCATTAGAAATATATTCAAATTACACGTTCCGCGGATATTATCGAATTTCTCAAGATTAAATACAATTTAGCGTGACAACCAACATGACAAATTTTTTTTTTACATAATGCTATCGTTCTTTGTATAAATTATATTTGCTTCCTCCGATTTCCCCGGTTAAAGGTGAAATAGGATAAAACTAACACGAGCTTTGTTGGAATCAAAGGTTAGTAACTGAAAGAATATCGAGAACGACAGATTATAAACAGTAGCACAACCCTCGTCGGGTGTTCACATCCCTAGTCTTTTTAAATTGACTTTTCCTGGTATATAATTATTCAGTCAGCGTTCGATCTCGCAGTTCTCGGCCGGGCAGGTACTCATCTACCGCGGCGCGGAAGGTACGACACAAATGTTCACATTTTTTTCGTTTCAAAGTACATAACTCCTTTCAAGGTGAGCATGATTATATCTAGAAGGAATGTCCACCGATTTGTTGTATTTGCAATGCGGACAATTTGTCCGGAGCTGTCGATTTAATCGGCACGACATACCTGCGCAGGACAACTTTTAAAACAATACGCCGATCAATTATGTTTGCTTTTAGAATTGTCGATTCAAAACATGCGATGAGAAGTCGCGAAGTAGTGTGTATTCATATTATACTGCCAAAATATATTTATATATTTTATGGTTAGACATGATTATTAATTTTCTTCTTCTATTCTATCCATTCAACGGACGTTGGCTATTATCATTTTGTTTACTGTGGCGGCCCGGAAAAGCTCTACAGTAGACTGGTCAAACTATTACCTTGAGTTTTTCGACCATGGTGTTTTCTTCTTGGATAATATCTGCCGGCAGTGGTGCTCGGGTAGAGAATCAACTCATTATCTTGCTTCCCTTTGATGGAGTGTTTTCGCGTACTCCCCTAGTTGTCCCTCTGTCCCCCCTCTGTGTGTTATTACTCTATTTTTGTTGTATTATTAATCCATTGTACATTTTACACATTAATGATTTTTTATATGGGATCATAGGTGTAATGAGGGATGTTTTGGTTGGCGGCTGTGCGTCGTTGCTTGGACGCTTATGCGCTAAGCTGCGTTGCACGATCGCCTGTTTATCATTAAAAAATTCCAACCTGGCGGTGAATGAGTAGGACCAGTCTGGGTAAGCTGTGGGTCTGCTCTCATGACCATGATGTTCTCCTTCTTCCAGGGCCCCGACTTTCAGCAATCTTCCCTTGCATTATGAGGTGCAAGATCTCGTACTTCTCCGGATATCTCATCACATATCCGAGATATTGATGTTTTCAGATTTAAACTGTTTTAAATACATATTTTTCTTTTCTTCGGCAAGTCCTCGCATTCTATAAAATAATATCGAAGACACATAACATCTGACCATTCTCATTCTCGTTCGTACGGTTGAGATCACGACTGCAGAACAGCTTTGTCATGCGGATAAAAGTTGCACGAGCTTGCTCAATGTTGTAATAATCAACAGAAGGATCCTATGTTTCATTTATATTTAAATAATCTTTGTATCTTCACTAACTAACTTACCATCACGCCGTTTTCCAACAGAGGTAGTTAGAGACTCCGCACTCTTCTGTCCTAGTCGCCATTCTTGCCTCATCCGCCTTCTCATGCGCACTCTTCGTTGTTGAAGCTTTTAACCGGGCCGTTCTCCAGTGCTATGTTTATTTAATGAGATCATTCTGTTCCTGCTGCCTTCAATTCACCTCATTCATTTCGTTTACCAACCTCCATTTGCTAATATTCATCTCTCAATTCACTCTTCCCGCATTCATCGGACGTCCTAGCCTTCCGGGCACTGCAGATTGGCTTCTCTTCTAACACTACATCATCTGATATGATCGAATAAACATTACACAACAAACCATTTTGACAAATCGTCGACCAGTTTCGATATCACTATACCACTGTGTCTACCCTCCTTACTCCAACATAATTCATTTCATTTCGTATTTTATTTGATGAATCAGTTAGTGTACGTCCGTCCTGATGTTGTACAGTGGTACCTTTCGAAATCGGTCGACGTTAAATGAATTAGCTAATACAAATTTGTTATTTTTAAAATTAAATTATATTAAATAAAACACAATCTGTATAAAATCGAATTTTATTAAACGCTAATCGGTTTCACTTAGCTCAAGCTTCGTCAGGGTGTATTTAAAACTAACAATAAATACAAAAAGAGTACATATAGAGGGAGACAGAATATATGTACATTTAGACAGAACATCGAGGGAGGGGAAAGTACAATGTCGATGAATATTAAATTGATTTAAAAGGAAATATACCTAATACAGGACTAACGTATAAATTTATTTGGTTATTAAGAATTGCACTATTGTTGTTTTATTTAATATAATATGTCAAATCAAAAAAGGGATTACTTTCTACGAAAAAATAATTAAATTATAGATTCGTTTATTTGAAATCTATCGCTGACCTTATGACCTCACTCACATGTTGTTTCTGATTGAACCGAGGTGCGACTCAAACATAAATCTAAGGGTGAGGTATTCAATGAAGCAAGACGTAAAACTGACCCACCGGTGAGATTCAACCAATCGGAAAGTCGAACAAACGTAAACCTATTATGATTCATACGTTCGTTCGTACTTGATATAAATTTTATGCATAGAAATCTACTTAAAATTCTTATTAGGTTTCGTATAAAAATATTCACTCGCAACTGGACTTCCTGACAAAGCTGGTTATACATGTAAAGCAATTCGAAAAAGTACCTACCTTGTTTTTATTACTTTATTCAGTGGTACTCAAGTTACATCTTCCTGAATAACTTTATTTTTAAAATAATACGCGTATCTACGTATGTTTTTTTAATATTACCTCCGCATTCAATATTAGGTATTAAGTATTTACGCACATATATTATATACAGGTGAGGCTTACAATAGCCAACAAGGTTTGGACCGGAGTACATCGGGGCTTTGCTGTGCGCGCGTATTTTGAAAACAACCGCTCTTGAATCGCGACGCAAAGAGCTTTTCGGCGACGTTTCTACATTCCGCGCAACAATGTCGTTCTAATGCGAACACTATTATGACTAATGCAAACACTATTATGGGTTAGACAGTTAGAGGAAACCGGTAGCACACTAGGAAGAGATATAGAAATATGTGGTAAGCCGTATCACAATTTGGCGTGATAGGGCCGTACTTTCATTGAAGATGAAGGCGTAACAGTGACCGTGAATTCCGAATGTTATGTCTTAATATTGCAAAAATTTGTGCAGCCCCGAATAAAAGAGATTGTTTAAGAAGAGGGATTGAGGGACTAGCGGTTCCAACAGAATTCACCCAATATTTTAAGAGAAATGCTTCTCGGACGTCTGGTCTCTCTAAGGGGTGATGTGGGGTGGCCTGCGCGGTCACCAGATTTGAGCAATTGTGATTTATTTTTTTGGGAATATCTGAAAGAAAAGGTGTTTAAACGTCGCCCTCACACCTTATCAGAGCTAAGGGAGCGGATTATTAAAGAAGTTAACGCCATACCCTGCGATATGTTTGAACAAGCTGTACAAAACTTCAGAGATCGTCTTCAACAGTGTGTTGCTGCTAAGGGTCGCCATAAATGGTATGTACTGTTTACTTCGAAAATGAAATCATTTTTTCTCTGTATACCCCCATTACTTTTTTATAACTTCTCAAAACTACGTGATGCATTCATTTTATATTGGTAAAACGGGTAGAAATTTTAATATAAGAGCAAGGGAGCATTTGAAATGTTTGAACAATAGTGGGTCTTCAGAATTTACTAATCATTTGATGGAAAATGGTCATGGTTTTGATACAAAATTGGTATTGTTAATTTTGCATATAAACGGTGCTGGTCACAAATTAAATAATTTGGAATCGTTGGAGTAAATACAGCATATAAAACTAATCAAAAAATTACAATCAACCAACTAAATTTAACTACGAATCCCATTCTAAAATTTTTTCCTAAAAATTATTCGACTTAATTTGTATTAAGTAACAATTTGAGTTAGGTACTAAATTTATTTTTTAAATAATTGTTGTTTTTTTTTTAAATAGATTCTGGTAAAGAAACAATAATTTATGTTTTTAGTTAGTATTGACATCCTGAAGAAGAAAATGGTATTTTTCGAAACCGGTAGATGTATTTAAACTCAATTCAGTGGTTAATAAAACAAAGATGATAAATTAAAAATATGAATTTTAACCACAAAGTTAATATTGCTAATTTTAAAAATGGTATATAATTTATTTAACTGTCGACCGAATTAGACACAGGTGGGCGATAAATGCTGGGAACTGTTGTCTACAATTTCAAATATATAACATTGAAAATCGTGTAAGATGCAAAAAGTATGTGCAATCACGCTTACGACTTTGCGTGACACACACACAGGGTTTGGCGTGTTAACTCGCTCGCGGTATTTAAATTGAGATCTGCTTCTCAAAATTTTGATATTAATTTTATTTTCTTAATCAAATTATGTCTTTAAACAAATAGCATATCAGTTTAATATAAATCTAATCAAATCGCACAATCTGTTACATTCTAGCCCCTCGTGTGTAGCGCGCAGTGTGTGTAGCCGCCGACGGCTCGCGCGACTTGATGCAATCCAGGCCTATAGTTCTCTATATTCTCTGTTATAACTTCGACTTCTGCAATTGTTTGATTTCTGATGCGATTGCCGACGTTTCCCGTTATTTCATTATTTGTAACGAGAATAATAATTGTTCAACTGAACAATGGCTTCCGACATGTTGTGCACTTCTGTGAATTATTATTGTTATCCGCCATTCGATGCGATTTGCGGAGAATTATCCGTAGAATATAGATACAATTGACAATGGTCTCAATAAAATAATAAGATCGCCAACATTTTGGACATTGAACCGCTTTCTGGGGTTACGTCTTCTTCTTCTTGTGTCCTATCCGTTCGACAGACGTTGACTATCATGTTAGCTATCATCAGTTTGTTTATACCATACCATCGCCTCAAGTTCTTCGGTCATGATGTTCTCCTTCTTCTAGGATCCCTTTTCCTGCATTATGAAGTGCAAGATCTCGTACTTCTTCAGATGTTTCATTACATGTCCGAACTATTGAAGTTTTCGGATTTTTATTGTTTTAAATACTCATTTATCTTTATTCATCAGAACCATAACATCTTCGTTAGTGACTCTATCCATCGAGCTTATTTTAAGCATTATTCTATAGATCCACATCATTTCTTCGGTACGTATCCATGCTTCCATTCCATTAAATAAAATCGAGAACTTCTTACTCTTTCGTAATCTAAGGTTGAGATCATGACTGCAGAACATCTTTTTCATGAGGAAAAGGGTTACACAAGCTTGCTCCGTGCGCCATTAGGGCTACGCAACCAAGATACATTTACATACGATTAATAATGTCTTTAAAGTTTAGATTTTAACGTAAAATAATATCTTCTTACACATATAAAAATCAATATTAAAAAAATGTATGGACATTTTTTATATTGATAATACACAACGTGATTCTTTTATTGTTCGAACTGATTATTTTTATTAAAGGTTAACGTAGGAAATACTTTTGCCAATTACTTTTTGTTTTTCCCAAATCAAAAACAAATCCACGCACGAAATGTACAGAACGATTGTGAAATCAACACGTTATTAACAGTAAGATAGTAAAATTCGCGAATTAGTAAAAAAAGAAATAGACACTTCAATGATTTGCACCCAGTTGTGAGCCTTTAAAATGTTATTCTGTTAAAAAACAGCAACCTAACGACTCTATACAAGAAGAATTTTCAAATTCAGTAAATAGCCAATTGAGTTATACACTAGCTTAAAAAAATAATATAATAATGTGAATAACTACAATGCGACGATTGTATGTACTAGCGCTCCGGCTACAGCGGTGGGTTTTCGTGGTAGTTTTTAGAACTAAGCCATTAAAGTTGCTACACAGGTAAATATACGTTCACGATCCATATTACAGTTTATTTAATTTATATTTGTTTCCCAGAATTTTTAGTAATGCACAACTTTTTTGCTTGTTTGCACTGCACGCCCCTGGCCTCTACTGCCTTCTCTCTTCCCCTACATGATGAGTTGTAAGAGATCATATTTTTTATTGCGGAGAATGTGTCCGAAGTATGTAGATAGTTTTTCTTAATACATCTTATTACAGGCCCTACCAGTAGCCTTATACTTACTTACTTGCTTACCATCACGCCGTTTCTCCGCGGGAGTAGTCAGAGAGGATAGCGTGCCGCACTATTCTGTCCTGACACACAATTCTGGCCTCATCCACATTCATACATCTTCTCATACAAGTATACAGTATCTGGTTTACCTGGTTGTGCCAGTGTTCCGCGGACGTCCTCTACTTCCGGTGCCATCAAAACTTGCGTCATATATCTTTCTCACCATTCTCTCCTCATTCATCCGTTCCATATGACCAAACCACCTAAGTGATCCTTTCTCAATCTTATTCACTATACTAAGATCAACTTTACATTCTTTCCTTATTTCTTCATTCTTTACTCTGTCATAAATGGATTTGCCACATATACGCCTGAGTGATCTCATTTCCATTGCATTCAGTCTACTTTCATTCCTGTTTTGTCAGCTCCAGGAGTCACTTCCATACATCTTTGTCGGTACCAGGACTCCATAGTAAACCGCTAGTCTTGCCATTAGCTATAATTCCATTCAAAGCGCCGTTCACTTTATTCCCTGCAGTCACCCCCCTTTCGACATCTTTCTCTGTCTTTCCGTTTCTATTGAACATACTTCCCAAATACACAAACTCATCTACTCGTTCCAAACATTCATTACCTACAAGTATTTAGCACGTCGTCTTGCTTTCCTCCTTCTCGAATACCATCACTTTCGATTTGTTAACATTCATCATGAGGTCGATTTCCTTCCATACATCGTACATTCTACTCACTAGCCTCTGTAATTCTGTATTTTCTTCCTCAGCGCACAAATAATAGTATTTTTACTCCTTAAAATTGCACAAAAGATTTTTTATGCGTACACCGTGATCTAAACTGAAATAGAATATTGGTAACAACGGCGTTTTACGATTTTGGACGACTGTGGCTTATTACTCCCCATTCCACACAACCCACCCCAAAAGCGTCAAAATAAGGTTGCGCGCAAATTGCTCGATTATCTGACGTCCATGAAAACTTGCAAATATTCGTTTGTTGACATTTTCCGAAATTACCGCGGTTGACGGCCTTCCACGGGTTGTCTTCAACATCCTGCCGTCCGCGTTTAAACTCGGATGCCCCCATTTTAATGCGACGGGAGCAGACAAATGAAACGACAATGTTCTTTAATGATTTGTTTCCACGTAAAACCTTAAAAAATGTTTCATCACAGATCGTTGCTGAATATTATTCATTTTTACAAAAAATGTCAAACACGCTAAATTCAAACAGCAGTCAAAATGAACACAAAAAATACAATTGACGCCAGATGTTACCAGTAGCAATTAAAATAATAAATTGAGATCGACTTAGTAGTACATATTTTTGCTCTCGTACGACTTCATACTTCATAAAACTTGCTTTCGTAGAAAGCAATCACTTTGTGGTTTGACATATTAGATTAAATGAAATACATATCAAAGGGAGGCAGAATATAAAATTATATGAGAAAGAGAGAGAGTATTCTGTTTCTCTCTTTCACATGTATATATAAGTGCACTTTATGTATTTATTGTTAGTTTTAAATACGTCCTGACGAAGCTTGAGCTAAGCGAAACCGGTTGACGTGTAATAAAATTCGTGGATTCATACATTGTGATTGTATTTTATTTAATCTCATATACATTTTATCTTCACCTGATCAAACGTTCATTATCTTTATTATATGCACATTGTTACATATGATTTTTAAAATATCAAACGTATTAGTCTAAATAATATTTACAAATTAAGTTAATCAACTTGAAAATTTATTTTAATCGCTACCGCAGAATTTGAACCTGTACCTTTTCCTATTCGGGGAAACGCGTTGTTTATTTTCGTCGTATCAACTGAGTAGCATTACGACAAATTTTTAGAACATATATTCTATGGCACTTTCAAATTGATACATCCATTTGCATTAAAAACACGACAGAACAATGTTCTGGAAAACTGCAACATCACAATAATAATGTGTTCGCAGAATAAATAAAAAATATCTATATTTCGTATGAAACCGCAAACAATGAGAGTAATGGCCATTTTTTATTAAGGTGAATGCAATAACTCTAATTCAATATGCATATATAATGGTATAATATAATAGGCAGTGACTTCCCCGGCAAAATAGATCGAGTGCAGACGGCAAATCGAACCGTTGTCACGTTTAATATCGGCAGCAGTGTGGTGCCCGCCGGCTGGACCAGTTTTGAGGAGACGTGCGAAAAGCGCCGGTCGCCGTATCGTCGGCTCTCGGTGGGATGCGACCGAAGTGGGCAATTTTGCGTCCGGGCCCCGCGTCTGACGGAGAACGGAAGGGGATCACGGCCGGCGGCGGCTTCACTTTGCCTCATACGGTCGCATTACGACCGCAGGAAGCGGATTCAACTTTCGCCGATGCAGACGGGCGGCAGCTCCTCCGCAAGTTCTTCTGTCTGTTTCCGGTGACTTTTGTTTTACTCTTTCATTCCAGTATTCGTGATCCGGATTGTACTGCGTCTGTTTAATGGCTTTTATTAACACACACTGACGTTTGTTTGTGAGACTCTTAGCACTGCCCCTTTCAAAACTTGTTTTTCTTTAAACAAATAATAGATATCTCATAGAGACGAAGCTATTTTCTTTATTGATTGGGTGGAATGGTGAACGTTACATTGTGTAAAGTGATCACTTAAGCCAGCCGAAGACAGATCGTGAGCCCTATAATTACCCATACTATCCGTATTTTTTTAATTAATAAAAAATAGTTTCGTCTCTGAAGATTATTCCTGATATCGTTGTGGATACTAGCGTTATAAACATTATTAGTGTGTAAAAGGACATAATTTAAATTGGTTTGTACGACCTTTGCAGTGATGTAGTGCTAAGTAAAAAGGTACGAGGGCGGTATTTGATTTTAATGATATTAGCCAGCTTTTGTAAACGCTAAAACTATGCATAAGTAAAAAAAAAATTATCCAGTTATAATGTAAATTTAGGGTTGACTGTTTATTTAAGTAAAGTTCACATATTTCATCTGTCTCCAAGTGCATGCGGTCAATGGTTGAAAGAATGGGAATAATAATAGACGAAGCTAGTTTTTTTATTGATTGGGTGGAATGATGAACGTTACATTGTATAAAGCGATCACTTAAGCCAGTCGAAAACTGGTTTATAATACCGATACTTCCCATATAATATTATATAAAATAGCTTCGTCTATAGGAGATATCTATTATTTGTTTTAATAACAGTGCCTTTGTAGGTGAAAGTCCAGTAATCGTGTGTTCTTGGACATAATCAAATATTGTTTTTCTTTGGTATCCATATTCGTCTTATCTCATCAGGCATTCGGTCCACACGCTCAAATCATTGCAATAACCCTTTCTTTCTATTATCACTCCTATCATGCTCGACTTATATTCATTCTATCTACAGATGGTAGAATATTTAGCGCTTGAAAATGACACACTGGTTGCAATAGACCCTGTATTAAAGTTATGTTACACGAAGAAGTAGACCCAACACGCATCTGACATCTAACTAAGTAACGTACCGTCACGCTGTATCTTTGAGGCTGCATGACAAAAATATACACGTGTGCATTAGAGCAGATGATAAACAATTCACAATTTCTTGACTCGTGTTCCATTTCTAACTGATGTTCATTTTAAGTAAATATGTAAGTAAGTAAATTAGTAAACTATTTAAGCTATTGTTGATATAGTTCAACTAATTTTGTTGTGATTATATGATATGTTCTCACTTTTTTTGCGTCACCCTGTAGGTCATTCGGGGATCTCCTTTGCCTCCAGCACTCTCCCACTTCGTATAGTTTCACACGCCTAAACATCTAAGCAATTTTTCGTATTCAATTCGTAATTTGTACATTTTTTCTTATATACATTTTCCATACGTACGTCAAAGAGTACACGATTTTCCACACTTTGGTGTACAGATTTTCCACAGATACGTCAGAGCGAGCGCACAGCTAGTGCAATCGTGTGTAGTGTTTCATAGGCTAATCATGTACGGTATTATTACAGGGTTATAATAATTCAGCACACCAAGAGAGAGAATTGGGACGATAAAATCAATGGATTATTACTATTTAGTCAGTTTTTGAAAGTGATATTAGAGAAGGAATAAGTTATTGTAATGACTTTTATACACCGGAGTACATCCTCTGGGACTGTGTGATTATGAATGATGCACATGAGATCATGATTGCGAGATTAGAAGGAATAGATCATCGGATCTCCCGCAACGATGACCTATTAAGAAACGAAAATAATTTATTAGGATATGGGTCTATCGCTGGGGATTGCCGGGATGAGCGGTGGCTAGAGAGCACTCTACTGGTTCTCCTTTGCACCTCTTGCGACCTTGACAGGGAGAATTTCTACCGGACTGCGACCGAGTTCTGCGACAGCAACACATAAATGTGACGTCTGACCTCCCCTTTAGGGGGTGTATGATTTGTATAGCTTCTCTCTGGCTGCCTTCTGAATGTAATATAATAACGAGTCTCACCTCAAATTGTACAGGTGTGGCTCTGGTGCCATGATACCGGAGCCAACCTATGATGGTAGTATGATGATAATGTTAATAATGACTGAATGTAATAAAATAAAATATATGTAATTATGACGATTCGAAACGAGAGTAAACAACTCTCAAAACGATTCGGGATAGGGTGTAAATAAATAAATACCTATAAAAATGGCTTTTCAGTACATTATTTACTGGTCTGACAATAACAATATACCAATAAATTATTTACGCAGTGTACATGCGGCCTGCGGTGTCGCAACATATAGCGTTATTATATTTTAATATTTATATGTATAATTTAAAACTGTATCACAAATGTAATCAAATTTACATATTTAGGATATTAAAAAGTTACTGCACCGCGCGGCTTGTTCTCGAAACTTGTTAGCGGCGCTTTGTCGGGTCGGCGGAGGCAGCACTGGACACTGGGCACTCGCCACTCGCCACTCGGCATTCGGCACTCGCTTCACCGAGAAGTTCATTTTTGCAGTGGCTCTTGGCGACGGTCAAAAGTGAAATGTTGATGTGAAGAGACGACGAAAAACGATACGGAAAAAAAGATCTCGCATTCAGACGTCGCGGCTCTGCCACTCCTGATGGCGCGTCGGCTTTTGAAGCACTTTATTTGATAGTTTTTGCAATCTCTTTGAACTTTCTATTAGAGCTGCTAATTGGTTTTTTTAACTGTAGCGTGCAAACTGTTCGCGGCTTCTTTTTCGGCAAGAGAGAATTGCGAATTAATTGTTCGTCGCAATTAATGTTCCGAAATTATGCAATTTTAGGAATCGACTGCATCCTGATTAGCAGTCTGCAGTCTGAGTCGCGCACCTGCCGGACTGAGAAATGACGCGCTGCACACACTACGCTCGCACAATGAAAGCGGTACGGCCCGCGCGATGAAATCGAGAGTCTTTCTTCCAGCACCAGCTGAATCTCCAGACCGGTGTTTATTCACAAGATCGTTTTAAATAGAGTATGTGCACTGTGTGCAATGGCTATGATTTTTCTTCAGGTCTTAAATGACTATACAGGCACGATGTAAGATATTAAGGCACGACTTTAAGACAATTAGAGAACTGACAAGTTACAAAATACGCTTTTTTAATGTTGAGAAATTTAAAAATACTAAAAAAATTGTATATTACATTCGTTTTACAGTGCACTGATAAATAAATCTGAGTTGTGTCACTTTAATTAATAATAAAAATTTTAAAATCACAAATATTACCGTACACCACAAACAAGGATTTTTTTTTAAATACATGTTCAGAATACTCGGGCAAATATCTAAAATATGTTTTTAAAAATAACATAATATACATCCAGCCGCCATGTATTGAGAATACGGTCTTTTCTCCGTTATTTACAAAACATATATTTTCCTATATAAGTGAGTGTCCTGATTTTAAAAATCAAAATAAGAATCCGATCGCAAGTATTAAATAATTTATTACAGTTTAAAGTTTCGAAAAATTTCACCACGATAATTTCTGATATTTGACCCACTTTATCTATGGTTAATTTCTTAGATTTATGAAAAAGTTTTCAATAAACTACAGTATCCTAACTACAGTATAACCGAAAACGATCCTTAAACCGAAAATTTAGAAAAATAAGTTATAGAAATAATCACTTTAAGTTGAATGAAAAACCATATATATATATATATATATATATATACCATACCATAATCAAAGAAACAATCCAAAAAACACACCATTATCAATATGCGTAAGCATCATCGGATTATAAAATTAAACTAACCCAAATATGTAATATAAATATTAAATTTCATCAGAAAACGTTCATTTTTAAAAGAAATCTCAGAATGTATGTATTCATCACGTTTCTGATGTGTTTTTGCTTTGAATCCACTTTAATATATGGATTCTTACTAGTGACGGTAAACCGTTATTGTAACTGTGATTGTGTCCGATTGTAACGGTGATTGGTAACTGTGATTTGACTGTTGGAGGTTTCATTTCTACTGTACCGATGTTTGCTTAAAGAATTACGAACAATCGGTTACCCATCGTTTTTATCAGATTTCGACCATCACTAATCCTTAATAACTTAAGAAAGTAAAAATTGCCGAAATGAGTTACTTTAGTAGAATATCTTTCTAAAATGAATTGTTCAAATACTTCACTAATTGATTAGTGATCGTTTAGTGGGCATTTCAAATCTATTACTAATCATTATTAAGGAGAACACATTCTTATTGTGAAGTTGTAATTATTCAGAACAGACGGTCTGTGATGTTTTAAACACTAATTAAATGTATTGATTATAAAGATATACATATAAAATCAATTTTGTCGAAAAATATTGTTTTTGCGCTACCGGGATTCGAACCTGGATCTCTATTTCCAATCCGTGAAATACACTACCAATTGTGTCATAGCACCAGTATTTTTCATGACAAATTTTCGAACCTATATGTTACACTTTTTTTAAATTAATACATCTGTCGTTCCATTATTCGGTTCGAATCCCGATAGCGCAAAAACAATATTTTTCGACAAAATTGATTTTATATGTATATATTTATAATTAATATATTAAATTAGTATTTAAGACTAGTCAGTTTAAAAAATGCATTATCGCGCCCTTGCGAGTACAAGAATGACACGTGGTTTGACTAATTCTATAATACCTGTCGCGTGTCATCAGCCGTCAGCCGTCAGGTACTAACGGTGCATTATTATTCAATATTTGGGTCGGTCCAGTTATTATTTTATCTCTCTTCGGGGGACTTTTGTAATACCTTTCGATATAACTGTTTAAATTCATTTCAAATGAATGCACCTATCGTGTTCGGACCGCCTTGTCAATTTTCTTATCGCCTTCAGCAGTTTGAAAACAATGTTTATTTTTGGGTCATTGTGACCTTCTTGACAGCGACAGACTGAAACATGGTTCGTTACTTAATGTTAATAATATTATATTTAATATACCTGTGTTTTTATTAAATATGATTTCCTGTAATATGAGTACGTACCTACATATCACATTATGTGCCTCCTATCTACACATATATATATACATTTATTGGACATTTAAACGTTGGATTCATTAACCTAAGATTATCGTTAAATATTATTTCTGATAACAGAGTTATAAACACTATTAGTGTATAAAAGGACATAATTTAAATAGGTATATTGGATTTTAGCCAGCAATAATTTAGCTTTTATAAATGCTAAAACTATACATAAATAAAATAAAAACTATCGAGCTACATGTAAATTTAGGGATGACTGTTTATGTAAGTTGAATTCACATATTTTGTCTGTCTCCAAGTGCATATGGTCAATGGTTGAAAGAATGGGAGTAATAGATACCTCATAGAGACGAAGCTATTTTGTATTGTTGTAATAACAACAACTTTAGAGATGACTGTTTATTTAAGTTGAGTTCACATATTTCATCTGTCTTCAAGTGCATATAGTCAATGGTCGAAAGAATGGGATACAACCGCGCGCCCAGATGATCCAGTTCTTAACAAAAACCTATAAATTCCTCGTAATGAAATGCTCCAGTCTTATTTTTTTCTTTTGCTTTCTAGGTAGGCAGAGGACGGAGCGCCACACTCTTCAATCCTGACACACAATTCTTGCCCCGTCCACATTCCTACATCTTTTCATCGATTCTTGCATCCGATATACTAGTTATAGATATGAAAAAATATTATTAAGTGTGTATTGTATTTATCATACCGTTACCCCTTTCAGTTTCATCCAGCCAACCAGCGGCCTGTAACACGGTGTTACAAAATAGGTGGTACGAACGAAAGTAACATGAATCACCAAAATACTTCAAATATTTTAAATTTAAAATTAACTTCCTCTCACTGGTTGCGATGGAAGACTGCATACACACATAGATTATTTCAATATTGATATTTATTCATTGTAATTTATTAACGCCCGCTTCACAAACTCATTTTTCTTACGTCATATTTTATGGGATTTTAATAAGATTTACAATTTTCGTCTTTATCGTGGTTTCCTGAAATATATATTCTACAAGAAGGAAAGTAAGAGAATGTGCGAAATACTAATATTTGGAATAACTAGATGTGATTGTGTATTTTAGAGGTCTTTGATAGTATAATAACTTCGTGTAAGTCCTTCCGCAGATTTCTTCGGGTTTCAACCTGACTAAGTTCAGTGAAATTCGGTATACGTGTAGCAATACTTTTTATTACACAGTATGGTACAAAGGTATATTCAGATATTACTATCTACTATGCGGAAGGACGATGGAAAAAGAGAGCTGTTCTCCAGAGACAGCCTCTTATATTCACTCACCCCCACCACTCCTCTCACACACACATACACACACACATCTAAAGTGACAGTTACCACAGATTGGAACGGAGAGGTTGAAAAAGATATCAAAACGAGGATGAAAGCAGGGAATAAAGTAAACAGTCGCAGTGAACAAATAAATTCGCTCACGTAGTCTGGCCATATGGAACGAATGAATGAAAAGAGCGTGGTAAGAAATATATATATATGACGCGAGTTTTGATGGCACCAAAAATAATCCGAGCAGGACTTGGCGTGACCAGGTCGACAAGATACTGGAAGAAGATTGTATTAAGAGTCCCAACAATCGATCAGCATGCATGAAAGATGTGTAAATTCGGATGAAGCGAGTATTGCGTCAGGACAAAAGAGTTGAGTAGGTTAGTTGAACTCCAGAAACAAAAGAGTGCGGCGTGACGGTAGGTTAGTTGAACTCCAGAAACAAAAGAGTGCGGCGTGACGGTAGGTTAGTTGAACTCCAGAAACAAAAGAGTGCGGCGTGACGGTAGGTTAAGTGAACTCCAGGAACAAAAGAGTGCGGCGTGACGGTAGGTTAAGTGAACTCCAGGAACAAAAGAGTGCGGCGTGACGGTAGGTTAGTTAAACTCCAGAACCACGAAGCTGATGATGAGTTATCAATCACGGTGCGGGTAGGACATGTCCAGTCACTGAGCAGGAATATGTGAAATCCTGTGCTTTGCGGTATTTTGCGCGTGAATGAAATCATCGATGTCGCCATAACGGTTCAATGTGTCATTACAGACCTTTAACTATGTGTAGTACAATTGTTACCGTCCTCCGCACTGCGGTCTAGCAAACCTGATAACAGCTGACGAGCCTCGCCGAGCCGTGGATCTTGGACCTCAGTTATCACCGTCGACGGCGTCATTATAAATACTTTACATTTAAATAGCGAATCGTCGATTACGGTATACTCTCGATTATCCGGGGTCGCATTAACCAGGGGAATTTTTTTATTTTTTTCATTCTACTACGCAGTATGTACCAGAAAATATACCTGCTCGCAAATTATTATTTGGGTGCACTTTTTACATTTGTTTTGGCGGAGAAAATCCAGGAAGGTAGGGAAAAAACGCTACTGAGTCTTATTATTACTGAGTATTCTTCTAGTAACTGGTTCAGAGGCAAATTCGAGACGTTTGCTTTTGGAAAGAAACTTAACATTTACTTAACTAGTTATTCCATCAAGTTGTTTCTCAACACAACTGCAATTCTGAACGAAACTGGGTAACATTTTAAACTATTCCATTTATTTAACGAAACACACATGTACGTGTTTTGAATAGTAATAGTATTCTTACAAATAATGGGTGGTGAACATACGCCAATGCGGTGCATCAGAACCCACGATAGCGAATACCGATTTTATTTTCCAGCTAGTAGTAGACTAATAATTTTTAAAATCCACCACAGCAAGAATGAAATTATAAAATTTAAAAATGACTCGCGAAAACATTATCGTTGTACTTATTAATGATGAGCTCAAAATCGCGAACCGTGAATCAATCACTGATATCTTTGAGTCACATTCACTATCGGTGATTGAATATCTGGGAATACCGTGATTCATTTTTTTATTTTATTTATATTTGGTTGTGAACCGTGATTCGGCGCATGCTCATTTGAGACGAAAATATTCATGAAGGAATGACGTTATAATTCGTGATAAATAAACTCATTTTTTTAAAGCGTTTTTATTATATTTGTGATGATATTAATTAAGATATATATTAATTATTTATGCTAGGATATGTTTGTTACGCAAATAAAGTTTTAATAATATAAATAAATAAACTCAAAATCATGTTTTTTTTTATTTCTTTCGTGTATTGTGATATCGTGCGGCGCGCGCGCATTAGTAATGAAACTGTAATCACAGTCACAGTTTTCAATCACTGATATTATTGAATACCAATCACAGTCACACCAGTGAGTCAAGAGTAGCATTCATTCTTATCACTAGTACTTATACTACATACCATCGCCTTTGATTGAAGCAATTTTTTTTTAGTTGCGAGTTCATAAAATTGTCTAAAAACCCTTGGTTTTTTCCAGGTATTTGATGGGTACAACTGCGCAGTACTTAAAATTCTTATATACAATACACACATATACAGTGGGGTAGTTTCCATTTTGCATTAGGGCGCGATACATTTTTTCATTCTTGCTTTGTGACACAATTTTAAAACTTCGCCACCAGCTGTGAACATAGCCATTGCCTTCCAGACATTGCATCTCCGTCTTCTCAATATACCGCTCGAGCAGTGGCGTGCAGCAGGGACAAATTTAGAGTATGCTGTTACCGACGATGCTAACTAAGAATACGATAAGTATACTAGGTATCCAAAAAAACTTAGATATTAAAATGTTTCATTATCAATGTTCAAAAACGTTTATTTAAATAACTAACTTTACGCATTAGCATAGCCGAAACTCATAATATTAATAATTTTATTTTAACATTTAATTTAATATTGGTAATAATCTAACTTAACAACATCAGATAATAAATTAAAACCTACAAATTTTATCTACGCAAACACCGAAATACATAATGACTGGGAATGACGTTGGAATCATAGGTTGAAATATACTATGAAAACAAAACGTTTAGACTGTCAAGCATAACAAATATACAGAAAATTTGCAGACGTAAAGATCCCACAATCGATTCAGTAAGAACATATTTAGTTCAGTGCGATTATTGAGGATTGAAAAAAACAAGTCAGGTTCATAAGTGCTAGCAAATTGCTGACGAGTCGAATTTTTTCTAAATAACCCACGGCTAGACAAAAGCTGTGGGTTATGTCATATATAAGTAATAACGGCTGGAATTTTATAGGATCTTTTCATAATATGAAATTAAATAATCTTTATATTAAATTAAGATTATTTAATTTGTTTAGTAATGCACAGTTTTTTTTCTTGTACGCAGTGCGCGCCTCCGCGCTCGAGATAATAGATTTCATGTTCACGGTATCTAAAATACTGTTAACAAAAATAAGCCCGAGCCTATCGACGATCTGAAACGAAAAATTACGCAATATTCAATCGCATGATTAGTAAGTTGGGGCCTGTCAGCGGCGGCCCAATATTTAAAAAATCTGGCAACGTCACGGTTACACGGTATAATTAATGAAATAATAATTAATCTCGGAGCCAAAGATAGCAGAGCGCGGGGCAATTAGTATTTTCTAACATGCTACACATAGCTGTTACATACGATCCTGCTGGATATTGCCGGATGGCCATTGTTGCCGACGCTAATGCCCGTCATGTACCCGTGCATTAGTCGCGGAGAAAGTGTGAAGGTCTCCATTCAATCTCTCTCGGCCATCAATTGTTTTGTTTGATGTCATTTTTTAACGCCTTCATCTCGTCTCGTAAGAGGCCGTCGGTGCATCTCGGCTGTCGCATCTCGGAACAATTGGATTTCATCACTTTCACGACTCATTCGACGCACCTCGAGCGAGTGAAATATTTTTTAAGATCAGTGAGAAAATATAAATTACCATCGGCATTGTGTCGCGACTCGTCTCCGAGTCTCCGGAGACTGAACTTGTGCAAGAAGGCTCCGGCGCGGCTGACTCCCGGGCGCCGAGCGGGAACGGTGACTGCGTTCTTTTCAAATGCAGGGGCGGATCGGCGACGTGAGATCGGCCCGGGAAATTTTTAAGGCGACCGGCCCGATCGCATTTTTTAAAATCGTTTACAAATAAAAAATGGTAATTGATATTGGTAAAATTTCTACAAGTTTTAAAGCTCGTCAACTCCGACAAATTATTTGATAGCGCTTTTTGTTTCGTCTTACATCTATAATTAAGTCAATATCCATAACATTCATCTCTTTAGCCTGGCCCTACATATTCTCTGTTCTTTCGCATTTTACAATATTTTAGGAAAATAGTTTATTACACGATGCAATAAAAGTTTGTTCTTATTTGGAATCTTTCTTAATTGCCGAGTAGTCTAGGAAAATATTTAATTTTAAATATATGTAATAATAATTAGTCAAGTTCGCACAATTCGGACTGTTGCGCGTCACGTGATCAGGCATCATTGACCTTGGATCCCACGCGCTTTTGTACTCGTGCGGTAATTTCAATATCTTGCTTATTCTTCTGAATTGTTAATTTGTAACATATGTTTTTTTTCTTTTATAACCACTAAAAAAGTGTTTTCTCAATTGTCTTAAACTGTTTTTACATTATACTTCAATGCCATTTTAATGTCGGTGTCGTTAACGACCTGTTTTCCCGGAATCCCGCCTCTATCTATCCTCCCCTGCTCAACTGCGAGTTGAATAATAGTATAACAAAATATACTTACATCGTTCTTCGCATCATTTATGAATAGAATATTATTTAGGTTATTAACCTTCATTTGTTTTCTTAATACATAAATATAAATAATATTATAAAATTAACGTCGCGGTTTCGATGAATGACTTCCTTTCAGCACTGATATCAGAAGTACATACAGCATTGGGTATAGATTATAATAAATACAACATTATTGTCATTTTAATCAATACCTACTTATTTAATGACCGCATATAATATAATAAAGCACCTTTAAATTTGGATAATGGCTCTTCTTCCCGTGTGGCGCCTGGACTCCGGCGCTAACCTAGCTTCCGTGCGCGCTCCACCTTGACGACGGCCAGAGGACGCACAGTGTGGCTGCAATCAAAATGATCAAAAGGCAATAATCACCTTCGACCTCACCTCTTGCTAATGTGTGACTTTTCAGTTTTATAAAACTTTAATATTTATAATATTATAATAATGTATTTCTGGCGGGCATTACGAGGTTTGTTTTTACAAAAAATTAAACACTTGCGTGTTCTTTAAAAAAGAACCTAAAACATTGACCCAAATGGATAAAAATAGGAAAAACTACATTGCGCATAATTAGTACTCTCATAATTATGGGTGAATATCGCGTGTGCGTGTGTTAAGTGTACGATATGATATAATTTATTTTACATATATTTTTGACATTTTAAAACTAAACGATCGCTGTGCATAGTACTTTGTCTAGGTAAATACTAGGTATGTATATATTATATTAATTATTCATTACAAAAGGGTTGGGTGGGGATGAAAGTGCCGCGGGAAGAAAGTTCCATTTCAAATATCTCATAAACGTTGCATGTGAATGAGCATGTGAACACCGCGTGATGTGGTGATATCCCCTCTGTCTCTCTTCGCACTTCGTCAGTCGAGTAAATGTGCTAGTCGGAGGCGCACGCGTCTATAATTTTTTTTTATGTTTAGCGAGTTTAATTAATTCAAAATTACACCATTTTTGGTTTCGTGACTACATTCTCTTCAACTGTGTGTGACAAGTAAGTTATCCCATTCACTTGTATATTTATTCATTGTTACGTACTTGACTTCTTAGTACGTCTTTAGTGTACACCTCGTAATGTGAAGGTCCAAGAAATAGACTTTGTAACAATTTATCTTCATTTACAATAGGCTACAATTTACTACGAGGTATATCACTAGTATAGGTCAAACTATTAAGCCGATGAACCGCAGATAAAAGAGACGCGCGCACTCCTGCGCGCCGTCTTTATAGACACACATACCCGCACCGGAGGTGCGGCACACATACACACATACACACACCATCCCACCATTCCAAGGACATCGCATTTATAAATGTAGAATGAATTTTTAGCCATATAGATTGTCTTTGTTTTATAATTTGATATTTGTTTCGATATTTCGATAGGGGGTTAAAAGTGCCGCGGTGGAATTTTCTACCCCACTCTCGGTACTATTTGTACAAAACGTGTACACTCACATTAGTTTCTTCTTATTTACAGAATAAGGATGTATAAGAGAAAAACTGAGCGGGGAAAGACTTCCATCAGCGTTATGAAACAACCTGCTGATTTGGTGATCAGAGAAAATAAATCTTAGCGTGATGCTTTTAAACAATTGTAATTCGTAGAATGTCACTGAAGAGATTCATAAATCGATTATCAGAACATCCTGAGACCGCAGCACGTGGGTACAGATCAGCACGACGGGTTTTCCAGGATAACGTATAAAAGATTTTGGTAGTGATAGTACTTGTTACCCCTATCCCTACGCCTGGTGCTTTTAGCCCCACGAGTGGGGTTAAAAGTTTCATCTGACTTTTTTTTTATATATTAAATAAGTCTCAGATATATCTTCTTCAACACATATAAAGTACTGTATAAAATAAAAGCTCTATAATCACGTTATCCTGTCATTTATAAAAAGCGACACTTTCATCCCCACTCCACCCTAGGTACCGAGTAGGTACTGAATTCACAAATAAGTTTTTTTTACCTCCCTAGATAAGCAAATAAGACAGGTATTAATTAGCAAAATTAATATGAATCCGATGGATTCAAAGAAATAGCAATTTTTGCAAAGAATTCAGTATAAATTTTAAATCAATACAGATCATTTAAAGTCAGTATCTGGTCACTTTAATTACGAAATAATATGCACTAATTAAATGTATTGATTAGAAATATAAACATATAAAATCAATTTTATCGAAAAATATTGTTGCCGCGCCTACCGGGATTCGAACCTGGATCTCGTTTTCAATCTGGAGAAGATTCATTACTACATATGCTACAGTGACAGTACTTTCGGCGACAATTTTTCGAACCTATATGTTACACTTTTTCAAATTAATAGATCTATCGTTCCATTATTTGAAAACCATCTACTTTGTTTTTACGGATTACTGTCGCTGTAGCATAGTTGGTAATGCACCTCCCACGGATTGGAAAAGATATCCAGGTTCGAATCCCGGTAGCGAAACAACAATATTTTTCTACAAAATTGATTTTATATGTATATCTTTATAATTAATACATTTAATTAGTATTTAAAATTCTGAATAATTCGTATGTTCTGAATAATTACAACTTCACAATAAGAATGTGTTCTCCTTAATAATATAATATGTCTTCAGATAAATCCGAAAACCTAATAAAATCAAAATAGAAAAGTTTCCGAAAGAAAATATAGAAAATATTTATTTTTATAACTGTCTCTTAGTACATGTAAGAAGCTACGTAATACTTACATATATAAGTATAATATTTTATTAGATTTTATGTGAAGTGAGTGTTAGCTAACATACTTTTTTCCGATCCGTGACTACAGAAATACACACAACAAGAAATTCGTTCATTCCAGTTTCAGTAATAAATCACTTTTTATAACACTTTCATTACATTATATTCGCGATAATAATATACGGATGTGACGCGCTCGATATTGTCTCCGATGGATGTGCACGGGTACGTACAAAAGAAACACTGGCAGATAGAATGAGCCGCCAGAAATGACGCAACCGGAGGGTGTTGACCCCGGGCTGGTGGTGCTATTTTCAAATAACAACAATTATTATTATCCTGTTTCGAACACCAACGGTCTTTTCTGAATTATTTGAATTCCTCGCGGCTCCTCTCGAGCTGTTTTGATTCGTACAACTTTGTACAATATGCTAATACAAATACGACCGCGTTCTCATATTTTCGGACCACCTTTGGAGAATAATTTCTTCATTGAGTCGTTGGGCTTATATTACAATCAGTTGTGTATTCACCATTATTAGATACCCGTTTATATGGCAATTTATTAATTCCTTCCTCTAAGAAGAATGCAGTGAGAAGATTATTAAGCCGAGGGCGCCGAGCGGGACGGGGTAACCGTGTTGTCCTGGAGAATGGCAGCTAATTCTCCAGTATTATAGCTTATGGGGTGATGTTAAAAAAAAATAATCTTAATAATAACTGGAAAATAAGATAAGACATCAATGAAGATTCTGAAACTAGAATATCTTGCCCGTGTGAAGCGAAACTTGAGAGACGTGTGTAATACAACACTCTTCACCTTCATCATCAGCACAAGATTGAACCACAAAAAAGAGGGTCTGGTCGCAGGAGGACGTTGTAGCTACAGAATCTGAGAGTCTGAGTGAATGGTTCAACAGATCCATCGACTTGGCACGACTAAATAAACTAGATTCTGTAACGACGAGCTTTTATATGAAAATGTATGAATGTGGATGATGTGAGAATTGTGTGTCAGCACAGAAGAGTGTGGCGCTCTATACTCTCTGCCCATCCCCGCGGAGAAGCGGCGTGATGATAAGTTAGTTATTAAGAATATTATAAGGTTTGATTTGAAGAAAAATAGAGTATTAACAAGTCACGAACTTGTGTATTATTTCAGATAATTTTCCCTTTCAATGCATTATGCAGTGACCTGAATTGGTTCGGACGGAAGTACGTTAAGTTTCACTACACATTCTAAAATCTGTTCAAACGATCTTTCTCCGCCATGTAATATATTTAAAATTAACATTAGAAAAAAATTGGTGAAATATTCCAACGATAACGAGAATAATAGTCTAAAAGCATGATCATATTATGATAATTATAGCCAAAACCTGTTATTCCTGCAAAATTGTTCCTGCTAAGAACTCCTGGCGGCTGACGTGACAAGTTTGTGTTTTTTTAGGAATAAACTCTTACCAGTCCGAAGACACTCCCAAACATACATTCTCCCGTACGCAGGTACTTTCTCATCATTAAAGCGATCAGTGGCGTTTCTCACCACAATATTGACCACATTATTTTATCTTTAATTAATCTAGAAAGCTGCAAAAGTGTAAAGATATCAACGTCACATTAAATCAAATAGTCGATACAAAAAAAAAATACAAACACATCTTGTGTATAGTGATCATACATAATACAAATGCAATCAAAAACGTTTCGTCACTTTTGCATTTCTTCTTCGTCTTACATTATCATTATATAATAATAATTTAGCAAAATATTTTAATTTTTTGACGCAATAACTGCACACTTTCACGCGATAGAACTGGCAGCAGATCTTTTTTGTTTTATGTAGCCATGCGTCACGGACAACTGTCAATGTGTGTCGGTTTTATGTGGGTGTGTGACACGGGCAGACATAAGATATTATACACGGCTGTGGTTCGTAGCAATTTAGAATTCAACTCAACTATTTGGTCTCCATTCTATAAAGTGCACGAATTAAAATTAGAAAGGGTTCAGCATAAATTTTTAAGATTTATTAACTTCAAACTGTGTATACCCGTTGAACAATTGAATTATGATTTTCTAATGAGCACTCTTAATAACTAACTTGTCGTGTAGAAGAATTTTAAGTGATTTATTATTTTTATTTAAAATAGTAAATGGCATACTGGACGCTCCTAATTTAACTGAACTGATTGTATACCACGTTCCTGCGCGGAGTACCAGATCGTCGGCGCTGTTCGATGTAAATTCATCATATTATACAAATTTTTATAGGAATACACCCTTCCAAAGACTTCACAGGCTTGGGAACAATTTTGATCTCGTAGATATATTCCGATTTTCAAAGTTTAAAGTGATATTTTTGATACTGCGTCAAACCTAAATTTTTATCGTTTGTTTTGCTTACTTTTAAAATATATTTTTTTTAAAGCTATATATGTTTATTTTGTGTAGGTGTTCATGTTTTTGTTATTTCTTTATACCAAACCAAACCTAAAATCTTTCCAGCTATCTACGTTTCGAAAACAGACATTTGACGCCAATCGAGTTCTATTTCGCGCCAGGACACTTCGGTGCCTAAACAATAATTATCGATTGCCACAATCATACGTACGAGTATTTCATTACATACATGATTGCAGAATTCTGCCGCTTCGATTAAGAAAGGAAATTTTTGATTTCAACGCTTCCGTAAGGGTCGCCCTTTCGCGTTTATTAAATCCATTCAAACTCCTAGATAAAAGAATCTAGTTTTTCAAACCCTTCAACCTTGAATTGAAGTTCTCGAAATAAACGATTACCCTTTCATTCATGTCGGCAGCCAGTTCACGACAATGGCGGACTCGGCTCTCACGGCGCGTCGTCGAATGCCCATTCTTGAATAGGAGGGCGAGACGAGTAATTCATTTAAAATGAGTGCATTCGCATCAGCTCAGCAGCTGACTGTCGCCGGACGGGTCACGAAATTATATTCACATTTCCCATTAATAACGTCTATTGGAAAGGAATGTCTTTAAAATATTTTTTCTTAAAAATGAATCAGACATTCGTCGCTTTAATATCATAAACGTGCCTGTAGATTTGTAATATTTTGAAAATCCGACATTTCTTTTGCACACGACAACTTGTCTATTCGATGGTAGCACAAAATGGCGGCTCTTATCTGTCAAATATAGAAAACCAAATCATGCGAGCTTGCCTGCGTGTCTTAATACTAGTTGTTAAAACAGAGCTTTCGGTATTGCTATCGAATGAATTTTACTAAAATATTATGTTGTCAATTTGTTGATCTAATTGACACCAGTTCTTTGTATTCCTATCATCAGTAAATATCATATTACACTATCCTGTCATTAGTAATTAAACAAAATGTATGTCTATAAACCCGTATCGTCCTCATCTTCAGTCCAATTCAGTGATCACATCTAGTAAAATATCTTTATTTTGATGGGAAATTTATAATACATTGATAAATACACATTTTGAATCGCGCATCCGACCGCAGTAATAGTTCCACTGAATTTCGCTATTATAGTTTATCGGAGCCACTTGGCGTCGCGTCAGCCATCAGTCATCAATCGGCAAACCCCTCCGTCGTTATTTGTTTGTGTTAGTTGCTTAAGTTGGGCTGTTATATGATGTACAACTTCGTTTTGTTTGATAAAAAATAGTGTTTTCAAACATTCATTATATTAGGTTTTATGGAATATTAAATGCGTAAAATGCATTTCAGCAGCTTTGGGCTAGACTGTGTTGCGAATACTGTTGGTTCAACGAAGCTGACCCGATAGTATCTTATAAATTAGTAATATCTTATGACTTTGCACATGGGATATAAACGGTTCTTTTTTTAAGTTTTATCAATTCTGAAAATACTGGCCGTGACCGCACGGCGGCCACCATCGACCACGAAGCGCTCACTGTATAGTCCGACCGACTTAATTTAGCGAGTGGTGACTTCGATATGAGTCGTGTCGCTCTCCGCCGTTCGCCAATTTATATTGGTCGGACTATAGCTTCCCGCAATGTTTATCAACAATTAATATAATATTATCACCATGATGCTAAATTTTCCGGGCTCAGTACTGCTTACCGTTCACAATAGCGTGTATCTTCATTGTTGAAACACCCCGGTGAGGAGTTGCGCAATGCCCGATTGACCGCTCACCCGATATCTGTTCTGGTTTGCGGTTACACCCGATCCTGCGGATCCGTGCCCCGCCAAGGTTAGCCAAGGTCGACAGTCAACACGCTCGTGTGGTACTTTTCCGTACGTCGGCTGCGTGGCGCTGCTCAGGTTATCTTTAGCGTAATTCAGGATAATCGGACGATACACGAATCTGACAATTTGCTGGCAATTTATGCATCAATGGCGGATTCAACGGAATGACAGAACGATGTACCGTGCGCCGTATCGTCGCCATTGCCATGCTTACAGATTATGACATCAGTTTCTATTAAATAAGGATGCAGCCCTCCGCACACTACCCTTACCATTTTAAACATGACCCGTATCACAGAACTTTCTAACTTTCTATTGACTAGACCGAAATTTGTCATTTCTTCTAACATTAAATATGATTAACGCATTTCAAAAAATATATTTTGGCCCCCGTGGTTTCATGTTAAATCATTTCCAACGTATCTATAGAATATAGAGACGTGTGAATAATATATTTTACAGTAATATTTTGGTCATTTTTTAAATACCATAGAATTATTAATTTGCTAGTATTTTAGAGTCGAGGATCTCGCTAATTATTCATAATTATTACATACATAATAGCCAATAGGTAACGTCTAGCTCGGGTTGATGTAGATGTAATATTTATATTTGCCGCAGTGAAGGTTAAGTACGCAGGTACTTTCAAATTCATTTTATTTTCGAAATACAAATAACTACCTATTTTGTTTTTAAACAAACATCGCTGGGTCAGTATTACAAGGGCGTACTTATATGACTTAAAACCTTTTAAAGCAATAGGAATGTATAAACATAGGATCAAAAATATGGATAAGATTATATAATTATCAATTTTTGATGATTCATTCTAGTTAATACCGTTTATTTAATGAAATTTTAACAATTGTTATATTCTATTTAAATTTACTCACCAAAATGGCATTGTGCTGAAAATGTTACGAAATAATTTTTAATTATGAAGTTGGTACATTTTTGAAGAATAAAAAATGAAGAAATAAGGAAAGGATATAAAGTTGAACTTAGTTGATTAAGAAAGTCGTTTGATCACATGGAACGGATGAATTAAGAGAGAATGGTGAGAAAGATGTATGACGCAAGTGTTTATTGCACCAGAAACAGAGGACGTCCGCGGAAGACTCGGCACGACTAAATAAACTAGATACTGGAAGACGGTCCTGTCAGAAGCCACAATAACCGGCGAGCTTTTATGAGACGAGAATTGTGTGTCACAACAGAAGAGTGTGGCGCTCTATCCTCTCTGCCTACCCCCGCGGGGAAACGGTGTGATGGTAAGTGAGTGAATTTTTTAAGATTTTTCAATTATTGATATTAAAATTTTCAATATACGTATAATTGTTGTTATTAAATAAAGGCTTGACACTGCGTCGTGTATATAAATAATTAAAGTACAAGTTACAAAAAAATATATCCACCACCGAGACACGAACCCGGAAGGCTCTACTGCTAGTTTTACGAATTAAGGAAGTTTTAATGTTTTAATGAGTTGGAGATCTCTTCCACCCCTTCCTCTGGCCTCTCACCTTTCCGGTCATCACCAGTTTCTCCGTTTCCGAAAGATCATGGGCGATCTGTCTTGGCATCACGTTCGAGGGATTCTATGTGTCGACTTCTAATATATATAATAGACGCGCTTGTCAGTCCAGTGGTTGAGCCACTCGCCTGGTGATCCCGTGATCGGGGGTTTGAACCTCATTTCCATTTAGTCCAATTTTCATACCACAAGCGTTTAATTTAGTTTGAAACTAGTAACAATGTTGACGTGACACGTATTCCGTGTAGGCATCTCTAATTTTTTTTTAAATGTTACGTTATTATTTTTTATCAAAAATGTAACTTTATTTATTGACAATCGCTTCTCTGACCATCGGCTGGAACTCCAGAGAGCTGCGCGCTGGTCGCCCGCGCCCCCTGCAGTTCTACGGTCCCTTTAAATGACTTGTTTACGAGCCAAACGTCCGCTAGATTATGCAACTGTTCGATTGCAAGGTGCCCGCGTTTGTATGGTCTTGTATTTGCGGCCGGGTCTCTGGCGAGTGTGGGCACTGATGAATTATGTGGCAAAACTCGTTTCAGATCTAATGTTTGAATGGGTCGAGCGTGCGTTTCGTCTGCGGGCTTATTTTCACGGCGCACTTGCCAGTACACTAATTTTACTGACAGTAGTGATGAAGGGAACTCGTGCAGCAAAAGATTAGCGATGATATTTAAGTCTGTTTGACGTTATAAAGTCATCGATAGCTGGTGTGAAGTGTCTGTTATCTCACACGTCGGGGTCACCACTTGTGAAGGACGTTTGTATAACGGAAGGTTGCCACTGTACTGATGGATCGCTATATGAAATGTGAAATGTGCGGCGTGCCGTTTGTCATCTAGTGAAAGTTAGATTGCTTCGTTACATTTCAGACTAGAACAGCGTGAACTGTTTTGAGATTGGATATTATATCACTTGTTCGTGATCTCCAATAATTCACAATCGATGTAAATACGTGTTAACTTGACCAATTATTAAATTGTTTTACGTGTAAAGACCTGATTGAAAACATTGCAGAAAGAGAACGCGTTCCTGATTCGTCAGGCATTTGTTGCGTGCTCTCGTGTGATACCCTTACTACCAAATATTTCATCTTATTTTGCATAATATATAAGTTATCTTGTCTAAAAACTTGTATAGCTAAAGATAATCTTGTTTTGGACTGGCATTATAATACGATTATTTATAATAATGCATGAATGAATAATCTTATCTTATCTGATATATAATAAGAATGAATATCATCAGATTGCAACGATATTTCTTTGTAATTTTTTGAAGGCGTGCGTATACATTATTAGATATTTTGATAAGTAATTCATGATATTATATGTTTGATAAATACAAATAAAAATGTATACCTTTACTTTTAATTAAATTTAAAAAGTCAAATTATAATCAATATTATTATTGAGTTCTGTTAGTTTGCATATGCATTACTATATGTTGCAGCTGTTTCGGCGGTTAAGGCTATTTTCAAACAGTGGATAAACCACGTACAATCGACCCTTCCTCTATCCATGGGTAATTGGGTGGTTTCGGTGAGTTTAATTAGAGGAAGGGGTAACTAAAATCAGTTAAATAAGTCAATTGTACGTGATTTATCCACTGTATGAAAATGGCCTTAACCGCCGAAACAGCTGTAACATATAATTATGCTTAAGTAAACTAGCAAACTCGATAATAATATCTATTATAATTTAACTTTTTAATTATTAAGGAAAACACATTCTTATTGTGAAGTTGTAATTCTTCAGAACATAGGTCTGTGATATTTTAAATACTAAATTAATGTATTAATTATAAATATATTTTATATGTATATATTTATAATTAATACATTAATTTAGTATTTAACTTTTTAAATTTAATTAAAAATAAGCATGGAGTTCTACAAACTAAACACAATAACGATAAATAATTTTAAAAAATGTATCTTTACGTACTTTGGGCATGTCGCTAGAAAAAATGGAGATTGAGAAGCTTGGAGAAAACTAATCACGAGGAATATACAAGGACGGAGGATGAGAGGCGCACTAAACAAAGGCCGGAAAACTGGATGCAAGCATAGCGCGTTGTACTTAGTCATACTCAGTCGCGAAAACGTCGACTGAGAGAGAGAGACAGTGAGATTAGCGCCATCACATATGCCCGATGCACAGCCAATCATTAACAAGTTAAGAGCTTTACATTCGCGCGTGCGCGGTGTCAGTCATTCACAACATGTTGGAGATATATACATACAAGAGATGCACACGGGATGCACTGTTTTATCTATTCCGGAGAAATATACGTAGCCATGAAGCAGACACTCCAGCTGGTCAGCTGGCCGCAGGGCCTAGCAAGATTCCTAAATGATACAGGGATGATCAGTAGTAACTTTTTACTGTAGTAAAAATAATTAGTAAAATTTTTTTTTTTGCAAAAACGGTTTGTTTGATCGTTAGTAAAAAATATTTACTTCTAGAAAGTACATCCCACAGTAAACGCATTTTACTCTGTGATATCCGATAGTAAAACGAAAATCGATAGTTAAATATGGTGGACTCTTCACAGCTGTTCCAAATGTCATTCGACACATTGATACTTCGAAAGTTGCATTATACGACAATTAATCATTCAAAATCCCGATTTTTTAGTGATGAGAGTTCGTCCGATGACGATCTCGTTGTTTAACATACAGGGTGATATTTAACATAACATAAAAAGTGAGAACATCTTCGTAACACATGAGTTATTTCAAAACATAATATAATTAATTATTATTCTTAATGTATTTTTTTTTTTGTACAATATTTAGCTAATCAGAAATCATCAAAACACCCCATATTGCATAATCTACTGGGTTTAAATCTGGGCTGTTCGGTGGCCACATGTCTGGCTCGATGATATTAACATTCCAGTTATTCATTTTCGTTTATGTCCAGTTATGCTGTAATATTTAGCTACACTCCAGGCTTTGTTTTGAAACTGTTTGATCATTTTCTTAGCGCCCCAACGTTTTTCAATTCGCAAAATTTTTTGTCATTCTAGGCGACAATTTGAAAAAACCAAATATAAACAATGGAAAATTTAATAATCAAAGATGGCGACCGGAAATTGTCGAAATAAAACGTGATATAGGTAAATAATAAGTAAGTAAATTAGTGAACTATTTAAACTATTGTTGATATAGTTAAACTAATTTTGATGTAATTACATCACATTTTACGAAGTGTTCTCACTTATTTTGGGCCACCCTGTACCGAAAAAATTTCACCACCAAAGTGACACATATCATGCATAAAATAAAGCATATTTCATGATTATTTGTGACACTTACGGATATCTCCATCTATGCTTTAACAGTAGTAAATGTGATGTATCAACAACTCTCGAAGGATTTTAACTACGGGCGTCAGTAAAAAGCTACCGCTGATCGCACGACCGGCCCAAGTGTGACGCGATATTTTGCCATCGCTCCGATATGTGTCTGACGAAGCCCCGGCCTGAAGTCGACTCTTGTTGCCAGAACTGTTTTAAATTCAAGTGAGCTCTTAATCATCATTACCATGTGCAGTCTTCTCAAATTCGATTGCCGATTTGCAATACTCGCTCGGAGCCACACCTCGGCATTGTTAACGTTCTGCCGACGATTATAATTTGTTCTCGTCTCGACAATTCTCGTTCTTGAATATTTGGCGTGACTCAAAATAAGCGAAATGAATTCTCGGCATTTCAATTACTATTTTTGTACGGTATTTCAATTGCACCCCGAAGAGTGGAGAAGTTTGGCGCGTCTTAATGAATGGCGCGGGACCGTCGGTAATGAGGCGAACGACTTGGAAGATTATCCTCAACGGCAGTTGCATAAAAATTTCAATTAGTGTAGTGTCACCCGTTAGATTAGTAATTTTTAACATGGGCCCTCCTATAACATTAAAAATAACAAAACGTGACAAAAATATAACTCAGCATCTCAGTGTAAAGTTTACTATATTTTAAAAAATCATGTTATATCACGAAATAATTTCCAGGTCAATTAATGATACTTTTTAAAGGATTCGCGTAAAAGATGGACTATACAACGTTACTGTGTGTATTTTTAGTATAGAAAAAAACATTCGAGGCATATAAAATTCCTAGCAATATTGCCGCAATTTGTATCTCGGTGAAAATGCACAACACCGACAATAATAGTCGGTCGAGTCATTCCCAGGAACTGTCAGCCGGAAATGAAACAAAAGAAAGGCTGATGAAATGTCTCGCAGGCGAGCGATTCGTACTGGCAATAATATTTAACAATCCGCCGGCCCTGTTCGGGAGGCTTCGGATCGAGTAGCAAACGGCAGTGCGAAGAATGCGCCGTAGTTGTGATTGACCGCCCACGTGATTTGCTCCGTTTATTACGCGATGTCAGCCGCCAATGTGGAACACAAATATTACACATCGCGTCGGGAGCGCGAGGTGCCCGTCGATCGGCGCGCGCGCCGGGGAGAACGTGTTTCCGAACGGTGCGCACGCCGATATTTCACGTAACAGTAAATAGTAATAATATGATAGTAATACAATATGTACACAAAAGTTCAATTTAATAACGAAATTAGTTCGAACGTGTAATACGCGCCTACCATAAACCAACGCTTTTATACCTTTTTGTTACATATTACTTGGCACAAAATGTTTTTACATTGTACCTTAATGTCATACCAGGACTATCTATCAGATCATCATTAATAATAATGTATTGAAAATCTATACACAAAGATCATATCATCTGGATCCAGTGTGATGTTGAAAACAATTAAAACTGAAACCCATTTTAAACTTGAGGTTTCCAAAAAAAAAACTTCACAATGACTCGATGGAGTTAAGATTTTCATTTCCCCAAAGCGACAATTTTGCTTTTTGACTTAGCCTCTGGGGAGAAAATTGTTTTTTTGCTAAATATAATTTTGTTACAAAATGAATGGCAAACGACATGGCGGTTCCCGTCAACTCTCCCTCTACGACGGGAGTAGCAGTGCTCGCTGAGCAAAGTATAAATTCTCACGAGATCATAAATTTTCAATGTGTTAATAATATTTATGGATAATTTTATGAACCGTAATTTTACTTATATAGCAGACACTTATCGTGATTTATCTATCTATTTTGAGTCAGTGAGACAACAGTGTCGTAAATCTATACATTTTTTTTTATTGTACTTACGTCTGTACCTGCAATGCTATCTCGTCATAATATTTATATATTTAACAATATCGACGCATAAAATATACAATCTTCCATTCATAGGTTTTATTTGTTATTAAGACATTCATTGAATTTTTATTTATTTATTGATCAGATTATAAGTGACGGACGTAGTACGCTATTGTCAAGATCACTGCGCGCGCAGCTTAACACTTCCCAAACCATGCAGTAATCATCATAATTAAACCTGTAATATTTCGGTAAATACGTGCAACATAAAATTCATATTTTAAATAATCTTAAAGAAAATATTAATAAATATAGTGAAAAACCAATTATGAAAAGGGAATCGTACAAAAACAATTATTTTTTCCATTCAATCCGTTGTAAAATTAATACGTTGGTAAAAATACCATTTGTGATATGAAAGACAGAGATTATACACTATTTTCACAGTGAAAAGAACAATAAACATACAAATATAATTGTCTCTTTGTCACTAATTAAATAAAGAGAGATAAGAAGGAAGGACACGTTGTATAGGACTTAATGAATGCTCTAAATTATGTTATTAATCATTTTTCAAAATTGAATGCTCAATATTTAGGATAAATTCGTACCATTAAAGCTATTTAAGCTAATAAAAACATTTTTTCCAACTGTTATGTACGGTAACGCGAGTTGACAGCGTGGCTGCGTTCGGGTATTTTATATCATGGTATGGTAAAGGTTAAAGGGAGCATTAGTACCCACGGTCTGCAGTCTTCGGTCAACTGAATTTTGTATGCGTCTAGACTAAGATGTTTGGTTTAAATTCGTCACATTGAGCTTCTGAAAATGCCCAATTGCTGCGAACGATGACGAATTGAGGTTCTTGGATCTTCGGCAACATTTTCACTAGTATTAGTAATATTTTTTTCGTTTAAACTAATACTACGACCGCGCACTGCGTTCACGCATTATGAACCTGACGATATGCTTTGAATTTACTAACATGCGAAATGAGGCTTCACTCGGCACGTGATTACGACCAAAAATAACACGAAGTTTGCGAATCGTATTTACAACGCTGCGCGAAATTTTTGTCTAAGATTTGCAAAATTGATATTTAGACGTTCATCTTTCAAAAGAGAGGCTGCGAGATGAATTTTCCTAGTCTCTAGATGATAAATGTCAAATTTTTACAAAACATTTGTACGTCTGACAGTCAGAAAATGGCGCGTAATTCAAATCCCCGAGTACAAAAAGAGACGTCTTTTATTATAAATATATTATATTTTGTCGGTCAAAGATATCTCGAAGCAAGGAGAGTACAACATCAGAATTTTTCGCACTTATTTTCGTTTTTACTTTTTAAATAGTAGTTTGTATCAATGAAATAAACACTATTCTCTTAAGCTCACTTTTGGCCGAAGAGGTGCGGCCGAGTGACATTGCACGACTGTAGTCGCACGGCGGTAACTGTTATCCAAACACTTTTAGGTTTATAAAAAATATTTAGTTTGTATTGATTGTCATATTTGGTCAATTCGTGTTAATTTTGCGTAATTTTTAAAACTAACTCTGAAAAAATAATGCTCACGTAAACTCACTAAAAGGGAATAAATTAATTTCCTTGATTTGAGCTAAGGTCGAGTGACCAAATAGTACAGCCCTCTCTTGGCGTATAGTCCTCTTGACGGTATTTACATTCGACATCATTATTGGGTTGTTAACATCTCTGTATTCCATATTCTTGAACAATTGTAATAACAAGGGTGCTTTTATGTTTTCAGGAATCCTGAACTACTACTGTAGCATTTTGGGGGTGTGGACGCAGCGCACCGTCTCCGTTAGGGATGGGTGTCTGTTCGTGTACGGAGCTGACTGCGGCGGGTGGCGCTTCGCCACTCCGGGGCGCGGCTACGCCAGCCTGGGGCGACGGGCTCCGCTCGATCACACCCGCTCCGACGCGGAGAGCCTGCCCTGCATACCCTACCTGCCTATTCATTCGAACGGTCAGACGTCCCCCCCCGAGAGCCTGGGCTACCACACCCTGGAGCGCACGCCTCTCCACCACACCCGCTCGGACTCCACCCCGTCCTCGGGGATCCGGTCGCTGGGCCGGACGAGGGGCGCTCTGGCCGGCTTGGAGTTCAGGCTGCCCCTGCGTCACCTGAACCTCATGCCCAGCTCGCTGGCCCCCAGAGCTTTCAGCCTTAGCTACAGGCAAAAAGGAGGGAATTCTACCCCTGTGGCTATACTACAGGTATTTCAACATTTTCATTGATCACCATTCTTTTCTACGGTTGTACCGTGGATGAATCGGGAATCTTTCTTCAGGAAGTTGGAGCTCTACGAGCTCGATAGTCATATAATTGAAGACTTTTATGATCGAATCGTACTTTTTTATATAATATTAAAGTAATTAAATGTATTAATATCAAAAAGGTAACATATAGGTTCGAAAATTTGCCGCTGTAGCGTAGTTGGATAATGCACCTTCCACGATTAGGAAAGAGATCCAGGTTCGAATCCCGGTTGCGCAACAACAATATTTTTCGATAGAATTGATTTTAAATGTATATCTTTATAATTAATACATTAAATTAGTATTTAAAATATCACAGACCGTATGTTCTGAATAATTACAACTTCACAATAAGAATGTGTTCTCCTAATAATATTAAAGTTTTTTTTTTTGTAATTAATCATTTTTTAAACTTTATCACTTATTTATGCACAGAGAATTCTGGGGTAAACAGTTACCCTGGATTATACCGTAAATTTCAACTTCTGGCTGATGTTTCCACCTCCAAGGACCGCTGGTATTTCAGCTGAGATCGCATAGATTCGTTCTTTATCCTCAAGCCACTTTTCTCCTATAATTGAAGCTTTTATTTGTATTTAAATTGACCAATCTTGTAATGCCTCATGTTTTTTTCAGGCACTGAACGATTTGGAGTACGAGCAGTGGGTTAAAACGCTGGCAGTTGAGATCATGCGACAGACTCCCCTTGACGCCATCCGTTTTCTGGACGTATTAGGTATAGCGTCAATATCAACCCCTAGCAAGTGTTCTTCGGCGGCCACGCCTTCCGCTGTATCGACAAAATTCACCAAACTTTCGGAAAGCGCGAACAATAACAAATTTCACCCGAGAAGCACCGCCCGACCTTCCGCCCCGAGGTGGGACCGGAGCCCGTCTTCCGAGGGCAGCACGACCAGCGCGGACTTCATGTTGCACGAGAAAAAAAAAATGGACGGTGAATCCGCTTTAAGATCAAAAAAAATTACATCTTTCGGACAGTCTTTGCCGCGAAGAAAATTGTGTATGAGCGATGTAGAAAGTCAGAGTGATCGCGATGAAGCGGATAGTGTCGCGACTAAATCGTTCTCAAAACACAAAACACCAGATGTTAAATGTCTTTCGACCGGGAGGAAGTCGCGAGAGAAGCTGCGGAGATCCAGAGATGTCGGCGGAAACGGATCATCGTCGGAAGAGACCCGAACCATAGACGAGGGGATCGTTTTGGAAGAACGCGAATCTTCCTCGGAGAGGTCTTGTCGGCGGAGCCTGTGGCCTTCCGACCGCAGCGACTGCCTCGACAGCCCGCGCAGCGTGTCCAGCTACTCCAGCTGCGAGCTGGGCGACAGTCCGATAGACAGCGCCGATTCTGTGGAAGACCCCGTTTCTACTCGAATCGATACGACGTTTATTAAAAGAGCACTCGCGTCCGGCGCGCACAACACCGAGTGCGCTGGCTCTGAACCAATCATAGAACGAATTTATTGCAAAAATGTTAATATCGCGGTGTATCATAGCAATTTGATTAAAAAAAAATGCGAGAAAAAGGCTGCATTGGAAAAGATTCTCCCGGCTACAGAAAAAAAAAATCCGGGAGAAACTGGAGCAAAAATATCACTGGACCGCAAAATTGCGCAAGAAGGAAAAACAGATGCTCAGTTACAGATGCCATTATATCGAGCACAACCTTACAACAATGCGCGTCCGGTACTGTCAAAGTTCGAAATGATATTGAAAAAAGATGAATTTAACGGAAAACTCCACGCTTCGGTGCAAAGTTTAAGTGCTAAGCAAACGGCACCGATATCCAAGCCAGCTCCTTCTGTAATAATCGACAAAATCCTAAGGAAAGAGCCGGCAGACATCAAAGGGGCGCTCTTATGGAGCAGGGCGAGATCTTGCTCCCCGAGTAACGGCGGCGCGTCCCCGTCGCGCGAGGGCCGGGGGGCGCGAGCGCTTTCCGTCGGCCAGCCCCCGGAGCCCTCCGTGGAACTGCTGCGACTGCACTGTCAGGACACGGAGAAGTACGTGCCCGTGAAAGACAAGCTGGCCCTGTTCGAGTCGCTGTGCCGCGCGGGGCGCCTGGCCCGCAGCAGCGAGGAGCTGGCGGCCGAGGCCGAGCGGGCCCCGGCGCCGCGCGCGCGCTCGCTGCACGACCTCACGAGGGACCGCAGCCCGCACGTGCCCGTCAGGGAGATGTGCAAATTCTTCGAGACCTTCGGAAATTCCGACTCGGAAAAGAAGCGAACGACGGATCAGCGCGCGTCTCAGTCTTCTCAGAGAAGATTTAGTGAAAATTTGCCAGACAAAGTACCGCACGGCCGAGTGACCTTGAGAGTGAATCGTGAAGACAATACGATTGTGACGACAAAACCTCAATCAAATAAACCCTCGAATCGTGATAAAGTTTATTCTAAAAATGTGACGGACCTATATTGCTCATATCCAAAGATGAAAATAGACTCACCGAAGTGTAAGCCTCGAGGGAAAGCGCCGACCGATCACCGCGAGCCAAATGAAAGTAGCGAATCAGTGTCCGGTTCGAGCGAAGCCTTCGACTACGGGGGATTTAAACAAATAAGATTAGGGAATAAAATAATAACATATGTTTGATAGTAATCATGTCATAATGATGATTTTACACATAATCATCAAAACTGATCCAATATTCCCTTTACGAGGTTTTAAAATAACTTACCTTTTACTTAATTTTCACAAACCCAACATTATACCAAGCCTTAATATTGTATTGTATAGAGTTTTACTTGTGTGTAGTCTTTGTATAATAATATAATTAATATTAATTACAACTTATTATTTGTAACGGCGCTGTCCACCTGATGACCCATTTCCAGATGGATCCATTTCCATCGAACATTTGTACTTAACTATTTTCTTGTCACGGTGTACGAGAATACTATTTATTTTGATATTCTGGTGTAACCTACCTGGCGCTCAATATTTTAGGGGTAGATACGTATTAATAAAATGAGTCGAAAATGTTCAAGCCGTCAACCGTGTCGGAGAGTCATAGTTACGCGATTATTTCGATTAATTGAAATATTTTACTGATTGCAAATTATATATTGAGTGCAAAAAATTAAAGGTCATCGAATTTCGAGCTGCCAGACTATTTTTCCTTAGATGATTTAAGGACTGAAGCGAAGATATAGAATAAAAATGGATAAATTTCGTAAATATTTATTTAGAAGTAGCTACGTAAACTTCAATAACGGTAGATAATTTGTATATATTCCTTGAACATTTTCGACTCGTAATTTAGTCAGGTATTCACCCATAAAGTATTGTGAACTTTCTGTTTAATTTATTAACAGAAACACACATTTCAGCATTTATTATTAAAAATATGTTTTTGCCATGTAAAGAGCAATTAATCAACAGATGTTAATGTTATTTGGTTCAGCAGCCTCAACGGGCTCAGCGGGCTCAACGGGCTCAACGGGCCTGAGTATTCCAGTTGGACAGTGCTGATCTGTATTATAATTTAATCTAAATGAATAATGTACAACCCCAGTCCAAAGCCTTAAGATTAAAATATACTTTTATCTTCTTATTTAACATTTCATCATACAAAATTATCTTTAAATATACAACTATTATATTGACTATCTACTGTATTATTATTATTAAACTGTATCGATTTAGCGTACGACAAAATATTGTAATCAGATTTATCGTTTTACTATAATTAATTAACCGAACTAAATTTTTAATCTACAAACTTAAAAAGGTACCGGATACAAATTTTTATTCTCGCTTAATATCGTTATTTTAGATCTTATTAATTAATTATATTTGTTTTGAGCTAATGAATAAGTCAGAAGTGTACCTTTTACAGATTGAAAATCGTTTTTGGGCGATTTTCGTAGGTTTTTTAGTGACCACACTGAAAAAAAAAATTTAATATTTAGAATTTGTTAGGTTTTAATATTACGTTTTAAATGCACGTCAATGAAATACTTTGTTATCATACTGTTGTAACGTGTCACGAAGGTATCGCTTTTCGCAAGAAAATGTATATTCTGACATCTGAAATTAAATAGATGATAATTATAGATAACTCTTTAATACGGCTATCTTTTGAATGAACACATTCATGTCATTAATTTTCATTAATGTCAATAACTGACCAATTTCTTAAAATAGCCGAATATGCGCTTAAAACTTTTTATCATTGATATCTTTCGCGTCTTAACATCATCTCGTGTATTTCCAGAAACAATTTGACACATTTTTGTTTTTCATTTTAGCGTGAAACCTTTTATTCTAATGCATTAATTTAATTTATTAACCCTTCGGTTATCTATTTTCAGGTTATTCAACTGTTTATGCAATCAATATTTACATTAAAAAAATATTTACCACAGAAAATATTTTTAAATCTCAGATATAAAAAGCATAATATTTAAGAAAATATAATTATTGTGTACGTATAAAAAAAAAACGAATACCATAGAACTCGAAAGTATCCAATAGAAGGAAATATTGCTTCTACGAAATGTTCAGAATCTTATAATTTGACCCATACTAGATACAAATCTAACAAATAAGTAATTTTTTGTTGTTCTAGTATTTCGCGTGTATTCGGTACCAAGTGATACCAAAATACCGACATTCAAATAATTGCGAAATACTAGCTATGCCATAAGTATTTGTTATTTACGATATTTTACGAAGGAGGGTTAACATTTTCTTAGAGATTCATAAAACGGACATTGTGATACTTATTATATACGTATATGTATATATGTATAATATTTTTTGCATAAACAATATAAGATGTGACATATTCTTCTTTTGTACAGTTAATACTAGAAAAAAAAAACAATCTGGTCATGATAATAATATATTTTTTAATGTTTAATTGAAATTTATTTAGATATTATTTAAAGACTGTACAGCTATATAAATACATAATATTCATATAAATGCATAAAACATGTTCAAAATAAAAACGTGTTTTCTTTTAATAATTGGACTAGAGTGCCCGCACAGCTGCCGCCCGGCAGCAGACGTATCAAAGACGCAGTACTCTGTTGTCACTTTGCAGAAGAAGAAAAAAAATAATCTTAACACACTTAATAAAACTAAAAAAGTGTTTTGATAGGAAAATAAGAAGAAAAAAAAGGAATAATTCATGTTTTTAAATACATTACGTATACACCTTTTTTTAGAGTTTTTCAAAATTAAAATCGCACTCAAACTAACCAACATAATCGAGTGTTTATGGCGTCAGGACGTCCGTGGAAGACTTGGCACGATCAGGTAAAACAGTTAATGGAGGATGGTTCTGTTAGAAGCCTAAACAATCAGCAAGCTTGTATGAGAGGATGTATGAATGTGAATGAGGCGAGAATTGTGTGTCAAGACAGAAGAGTATGGCGCTCTATCCTCTCTGCCAACCCCCGCGGGGAAACGGCGTGATGGTAAGTAATAATAAGATAATTAAGTATTGAACGTCTAAAAACAATATTCATACTATTTTGAATTTAAAAGTAATAATTGACATACTCATACATAATAATAATAGAGAAAAGTAAGTAAATTAAAATAAAATCGCACTTAAACTAACCAATATAATCAAAAAAACCAGTGTTCATATAAATTCATAAATAGAGGTATAATTATATATAAACCCCTGTTGCATACTAAAACTAACGCCAATGCTATTTCAATTGCAGTCAACCAGGCGTCTCTTTAATATATACACATATTTCTTTAATTCAAATTATTTGCTGTGCGTTACACCGATTGCCAATGCACAGGCGTATTATATTTATATCCAACACAATATGTTTAATAAGACTTGAATGACGCAAAACACTCTTTTCAAAATATTCATACTATTTTGAATTTAAAAATAATAATAGGCAGCATTCCAATTATCTGCACTGTGCGGCATACTATCCTCTACGTCGTTTGTGAAAATCAAAGAAGGTGGCGATTTAAACGATGATTTTTATCGTGTACATAGATAAAAAAATATAATTATTGAACCTAATTTATTAAAAAATAATACGACTATCAACTATTTATCTAAAGCTACATTTCTTTTAACATTATTTTTAAAAACATATAATTTATTGTAAAAATTCATTAATTGTTGTTCGTCGTTTGAATATATTAATCCCTGAATGTAATCCTCAAATTCATAGTGTTTTTCAAAGTTTGTTGCTCTGTATAAACACCACGTCAAAGAATTTGTTGCGAATCTTGCATCTGGACATACGTTGGAGAAGCTTCTGAAATATCTTCTGTATGCGTGTTACATTCACTCTCTTTTGTCATCATCAGTAAGGGTCATTTTGTAGGAATTTCCTACATCTTTTACATCCAACTATTGACCACAATAACTGAAGTTTGATTATAATAAGCAGATTATTTTTAATCAATTTTATATACAGTGTTTTGGGACCGACTGATTAAAATAACGATAACCGATTGACAATATTATTCAGATTGCACTGTAGTAAATATACCTATATACAAATAAAACAAAATAGAAAGAGTATATATTCAAATTAATAGACACATGAGATAGAGTGAACATTTAGAGGCGTTGGCATCACCCCTTTCAGAAAGTATTATTAATATCTCTGTATAAAATAATATATACACACTTGGACCATAGTATTTATTTAAAGTTACATAAACACCGGGTTGTCGATTAATAATCTAAGTTTTATTTAATTTAAATGAAACTGGTAATCACTATCAAACTAATAAAAAGCAAATGCAAACGAACAATGTTGTTATAATTAAGTAAAAATATATAATCATATTGAAAATAATAACGAAAAATCAAACATGATGACATTTCCAAACATTATAATTAATTACAATGCGAACGGAACTAATGTTATGGTAAAGTACCTACTACATATACTTATTAATTTGCTCGTAATTGTTTTAAATTGTTACTGGTTTACGTTAAGTTTCATAAAAAAAAATCGTTTTATAATACTTGGACGCCATAATTAAATAGTATTTGTAAAATACCGAGATTGAAGCAAAGTGGTGATGGCTTACAAATTGGATAACTAATGTAAATGATTATTTAAAATAAAATATAATAACGTATATAATATAATAATGTATATTTAAATAATAAATCTTCAAACTCTTATTGTTCTATTTAGATATTTTAATGTTATTCGTATTAGTATCCACAGTAATGAATACTTTCTTCTTAAACGGCGCATTAATTGCCATCTATCGTTGTTTTTTTGAAGTTTAAATTAAGCCTGACCAAATATTTTTAACATAAAAAGATCGATTGAAAAAGTATTTTTTAATAATAATGCTTTAATGTATGAAAATTCTGCCAATCCATTTCGTTTTAATATTTTACAGAAATTTACAGTCCGGATTACGCTCTAACATAGTTTGTTATAAAGAAAAAATGTATTTTTAGGTCTATTCTAAAATTAACATAAAATTTTTATTCAATCCATGTCGTTAAATAATATTAATACATAATTAAACAAAAATAATGCTTTTAATTCTGTTTTGTTTAATATTTTACTGCATGGTGCACACATACACTGATATCTTTATCACTGATGATGATGATGTTGATTTTTATCGTGTAAATGATAATAAAAATAGCAAAAAAGTTTAAAAAACAAATTTCTACAGCCGGCCGGCCATGCAGAAAACATCGCGGAAAAATTTCAATTTGGAAATGAAATTTCTTATTTATATTAAATTTCTATATATTTAAAACGCATCTCGAGCGCTTCACTTCAAAAAATTGTTTACATAAAAAAAAAAACATTTAAAATGAATTCATATTCATTTTAAATGTTTTTTGTTCGGTAAATTGTGAAAACATATTTTCCTTACCAAAATTATTTAATATCATTTTTTTTTTCTGAAACGGCATGTATAGTGACATCTGTGTTCAAATTTGTAAAAAATGCACATGTATTCGCGGCAAATTAATTATTAAATTTCGTTTATTATCTATAACATTTATTAATATTCTGAAAAGGCTATAAGATGCCATAAATTAAAAAAAGTAGTTTCCGTAAATAAAATAAATGAATTTCTACCAAAAAATCGTTCTATTCGGCGGTAAAAGATTGCCTAGAGAAAAATGGACATGTCGAAAAATGTCAATGTATATATTTAAATAAAAATACTCTTTTTAATTCGGATTCGTCACATATTTCGCTTCAAGGTGGTCGAATGAACCGTTACCTGTATTATTACAATATTTTCTTAATCCGCTTAATATTGCATAGAGTGTAGAAATAATTTTCAAATGTTTCATTTCTCACGTGAAAATGGACATTTTTGATAAAAATGAAATAATATTAAAACATAATTTAATAAAAATACTATTTTAAATTCGTATCGGGTATATATTATCCTTCAGGGAGCATAAACGCAAAAAATTTTACATAAATAAGGGGATTTCTTATGTACCGCTCATACCGCATAGTGTGTAGAGATGGTTTTCAAATAAAAAATGTACATTTTTTCATGTGAAAATCGACATTTTTCATAAATCGCAAAGTTTGTCATCGTTTCGCTGTCAATGTGGAAAAAACCGTATTGCATTTGTTTTGCGCAGTCGTGAGATTTCACTTAACGGGGTTTATTGTTTCAGTTTTTTCGCATTTTCGGCGCATCTTGGTAGGTCCGTACGTTTTTCAAAAAAAAAATACGCGTTTTTTAGATTTTTAAGGTGAATTTTAAACGATAGAAGCTTACAAATACAAAAATAAATTATATTCCATTGTGGTGTATGCACAAATGTAATAAAATTATATTTTGGTCATAAACTCGCAGAGAAAAGCTCAAAAACACGAAATTTCACTTAATCAAGCTTCACAAATAAATTAGAAGAAGAAGATTTCTTTTTAAAGTGTGCAACGATACTACTTATCGGTGGCAATTGCCAAAAAATATTAAAATGATTTTATCTTTTAAACTCGCAGAGTTATAAGCGAATGAAAAAAAAGATAGGCTAATTAAAAAGTTAAATTTTCCAAAAATCACCAAACTAAAAGAGCTGTAACAAATAGAGGAGAAGAAGAAGAATGAAAAGAAAAAAATGTAAAGACTCAGTCAACCTTCGGACGTCTGGCAAAAATATCAGAATGCGGATAGAACGCCTAATAAGCGAGATATTAACTAAAACGTGTGTGACAAAATCGGTTACATATAAACATATATATAAACATCGCGAAATAGGGCTTATTATTTTAATAACTATGAAGGTGTGTATCGTATCATATTTGCTAATCATTTGCATTTACACAAACAAAAACCTGATTCGGACACACAAAGGGATCAATTGTGTTGAAAGATCATTTGCAGTATGAAATCCTGTTTGGATATACATATAAAAACTCATATTTAAAATATCACAGACCGTCTGTTCTGAATAATTACATCTTCACAATAAGAATGTGTTCTCCTAATAATAAAGTTGTATCAATGTGTCCAAAATTTAATAAAAATGAATTGATAATTCTGGCGTCTGCTATCAGATTACTCAAAGGTATTCGAGATTCTGTAAAAATAAGGTAGATAGCTCTTTCAAATAACGGAACGATTAAATGTATTAATATCAAAAAGGTAACATATATGTTCGAAAATTTGTCGCTAAAAATATTGTCGCTGTAACAAAGTTGGATAATGCACCTTCCCCGGTTAGGAAAGAGATCCAGGATCGAATCCCGGTAGCGCAACAACAATATTTTTCGATATAATTGATTTTATATGTATATCTTTCTAATTGATATATTTAATTCATATTTAAAATATCACAGACCGTCTGTTCTGAATAATTACAACTTCACAATAAGAATGTGTTCTTCTCACATATATATTTATATTCCTAAAGAAACATGTACGCAAAATAATGGGGATTATATTCCTTCGAATAGGTACACAAAACGATTAGTTTAACGTAAGAGGTATCCATCCATCCCTCAAAAAGTCCTGAATTTTCATTAGTGGTAAAAATAAGTGACCTGCTATTTTTACATTTTAAATATGATTTAATCACAAATACCTAGTTTCATAAATATTCACCCAAAATGTACGTTTACAAAGACGATAAATGAAACAAAAATAAAAATAAATTTGTAATACATACCTACATATCATGTTAAAAAATTTATAGTACATACAGGGTGGCCCAAAACAAGTGAGAACATTTCGTAAAATGTGATATAATTATATCAAAATTAGTTTAACTATATCAACAATACTTTAAATAGTTTACTAATTTACTTACTTACCTATATTACGTTTTATTTCTACAATTTCCGGTCACCATCGCAGAAGACTGTATTCTGAAGATTGAAAAACGTCGGGGTGCTAGGAAAATGATCAAAGAGTTTCGAAACAAAGCCTGGAGTATAGCTAGACATTATAGCAGGACGAAGCTCCATCTCACACAGTCAGATATAATTAACTTTCTTCGTCGTGAGAATGTTAATTTCATCGAACCAGGCATATGGCCACCGAACAGCCCAGATTTAAACCCAGTAGATTATGTAATTATGGGGTATTTTGATGATTTCTGATTTGCTAAATATTGTGCAAAAAAAATTACATTAAGAATAATAATTAATTGTATTATGTTTTAAAATATCTCATGTGTTACGATATGTTTTCACTTTTTTTGGGCCATCCTATATATATATATATATATATATATATATATATAAAGAGCCAAATATTAATATTATTAAAAAAAAAACATTAAGAATAATAATTATATTACGTTTTGAAATAACTCATGTATTACGAGATGTTATTTTTTTTAGGCCATCCTGTATAGATTATAATAGTTAATTAAGTAAAATTTAATTTAATATGCTATTTGCAATTTACTTCATTATTAGAGATTAATTCAGAGTTTAACGGGGAATAATAACTGCGAAAATGTGTTGAAAATTGAAAATCAAATAAATTCATTCGCTAATTGAATAACCGAACCAGTTTAAAAAACGACACAATTTGTTCCGCACAGCTACGGGCACGTAGGGTCGTGACCCGGGAAAAGGTTTAATGCGGGCCCTCATCTTTCCTACATCACGGACGTATCTCGCCCGTCACTCCGCACCGCTGGAAACCTTACGCCCCTGCGCTCGGCGGACCGCCGGGTAGAGGGGGTACCTGGCCGCCGCAGGGCTCCGCCTACTCAACAGCGGCAATATTAGCTTTAAGTTTTATGCAATAACTCTTCTAAAAAAAAATATCCAACCCTGTAATTTAGATAAATAAAAAGAGCTTGGAAAGGACGATCGCCCCGAGATAATATTATGCACCTAAAAAATCATTTAGGGGATAAAAAATGATGTTTTTAAGTTTAAGATGCAATAATTAAATTCCCGGGCCATCGCCCCAGTTAAAATCTAACAGGCATCGCAAGGGAGATTAAAATCTGTGAGATGAAATACTCGCGATGCCTGAAGAACAAGAAATAAAAATGTAACGAGATAAACAACGGAGAAATTTCAGATCTGCCGTCCTATCCGGGCCGGCAGATAAAATGAGCCAAAGGTTTGAAGTCTGGCCGCCAGGGGGTGGCGACGTTGGACCGAATTGAGGTGGCGCGGAGACTGTCCGTTCCCTCCGATTGGTTCCCAGCAATACGGGGAGAATACTGGTCAGGCGGCTGCAGAGAGCGTTCTCTTTTCTCGCTGCTGTGCTTTTAAAGTCAAACTGTTTTTTTATTCATCTCTACCTCGCTTTGACCCCGCTGTATTTACTGGATTTCTGGACTCTCGACTCGGCTACACATTTGGACCGAACCTGGAAATTTCTGACTGGCTGCTACACTGGACGACGATTTTGGACCCCCTGGACCACTGCACGCCGCTGCAGATATCGACGTCCGAAGACACCAGAGTGAACAGGCGAATCACCCCTGCAGATTTACAGTTCTTGTTTCCTGTACGGAACACAACTCTTGTAAAAAAAAATTCTCTATGAATTGGCTACGCAATCGCAAATAATTTGTGTACCCTTCACCTCACACTAGATGTTATAATCAATCATCAACCATTACGATTTCGTTCATCTAAACTTTAGAATGTTGTTACCTTTAATAATGGCATGCGAATGCAAACCGTATGCATACATATTTCGATTAGAATAATTAAATAATCATATGGCAGAATTATACAGACATTCTACATACTTGGTCATATCTGGATGTGAAAAATATTGTGAGAGAGATCCGAGAGGTTTTTTTTCTTTATTTTATCGATCTCGTTGCATAAAGCCCGGTTCACAAGTGTTTATTTTATATTAAGATGACATATTAACAATAAAGTACAATGTGAAGATAAAAATATTGACATTTTCTGCGATTATAAAGTTAAAAACATTTTAAGACAGTTAGAAGAATAACAAGTTACGGCTCGTGCACACGGATGAGATTTCTTTCGGATATTCGTCTCGAAAGCGAGTAAAGGACAGTGCAGATTTAAGCGGAAAATGAGCTGCGAGTCAGATCAGACAGATATTTAAGATAACAGATCAAAGTGTCATCCGTGGGCGCGTACTATCACAGATTACACAATTGTTATTTTTGAAAAGTTTGAAAAACACATTTAAAATAAAAATATATTAAAGATTTTCAATTAAGAATGAATAGGGCCCTACATAATAAGCATAAAAAAACGCATGGATTCCAATGCCAACGACATCGGAGTACTTGGCGTTCGAAAGCGAAATAGTCCGAACTCCACTATAAGCATAAAGCATTACACGTTCGAACGAATATCAACCATCTACAATATCTACAATTTCCATTTTAAGTAAATCTTTGTCGTGAAAAATATATCCAGGTTATCGTTGGTGGATGAAATCTCATTGTAATAATTAGGCATTCTAGGTAGGGGAGAAAAACATCCTAGATCAGTATTGTGAACCATAGTGTGAAAAAATAAGGTTGCAGATCTCAGTGATCGGACAAAAATGTTTAGTATGTTTGTGAAATTGTTGAGGAGGTATCCAATTTATCATTAACTAAACCGTTTGTGAATAGTGTTAATGTTAATATTTAAAGACATCAATTAAAGAAATTGAAAACGAATGTTCCCGTATTCCTTTAAATTTAAAATTAAATCGATATTTGTAATCTATAAAGATGACATCGAAATAAGTTTTTTGATATTTTGCCCGTATTTTGGCGAGCAATAAGTATAGACTTAGGTTAAGTAATTAGGTAAATAGGACATGTTCTAGACACTACTTCGAGGAATTCCAAAATTAGATGTAACCGTTTCACCAAAGTTTTTTTTTTTTTATATTGTTTCATTTCATATAGATAGCTTTGAAAATAAGATAAAACTTTTCATTTGACCTAGATTTATAAATTTTACTAATAAGTTTGGTGTGACGGATGCTTCTCACCTTCTAAAATTTATTATTGAAGCTATTTTAGTGATTACATCCTGACTGATCAGATTTCTTTTAAACTTTGCGAGAGTAAAAAACGGCGTTCTACCCTTCTCACCGACTAGCCAAAAGAGAGCATAAGAATCGCGGATTCTCCACGTCAGAAATGCATACCAACCTTATTTCTGTCACATTCTGCCTTCGTCCTAAATCGGGAAAATTTATTATTAACACCTTAGAGCAGCAAATGGAGGATGTTTTCAGTATAAAAAGAGGTTAAGTTTTTTTAATGTTTTATATTCAATAAAAGAAAGAAACAATCTTCAAAATAACAGTAAAATAATTTTTGGGGGTTAGGACGGTGGTTAAATGAAATAAATGTTTGCGCGTGTATTGAGGTTTTATCATGGCAGTATGATAAAAACAATGGAGACAGATAGAATTAAATTAATGAATGATGTAGAAGGTGCGTGTTGATTATGAAATAGAAATGAAGCGAATTGGCGGTCTTGCTCGGCGCGTGAGCCGGCAAGACCGCCGTTGTGAAAGGATGAAACTAGAAAGACTGCCTGGCGGTGAATTTCGAGCCAGGCTTGTAGCAGCAGCCGGCAGCACTGTCGCTAGCATCGATGCCGACTGAGATGGCGGTGGATTTGAATTCCGGTCGCTACAAATCAAATACTACAGTAAATAGCTTTATACTTAAACCTTTTTTTGTGCGGTAGACGGTTCAAAAAATCTATGACTTACATATAAAAAGTGTAGATGCGTTCTATGGATTATAAAAATCGCATAACTTTGAAACAGCTATATAAATCGCACAAAAAAAGTTAATAGAAAATCAAGAAAACTATAAGGCATTCAAAAAATAATTTTAAATCTTTATTTACTTTATTTTACTAAACAATAACATTTTTGGTGACATTTTAAGAATATCTCGCATCATTGGGAAAATATTATGGATCGCTGACATCTCTAACGCCAGACATCCACTAGAGAAATTATAATCATTTTAATTACAAACTATCATCGCTGTATGATCATTTTCGTTGCGATTTGCGATATGGCCCAAAATTGCTCACTTCTTCTTCACTTGGATGAAATAGTATGCGCAGTCGTAGTATCAGCGTCGATCTCATCATTGTTCTAGGTAGATTTTCTCTTTCTTACAATATAATCAGTGATCAAAGTTTGTTCGGATTTTCTTGTTTCGTTGACTAATTGTTCATGCAGTTCCTCATACCCAGAAATACAATTTTTGAGTCCACGTTGAAACTTGAAGGCTCGTTCAGACGATCTTCCAATTTACGGCAAAGTTGTAGACCTTCCCGAATTATATTTGCCGTGAGGGGAACTGGTATTTCTTCCACCGTGTCATCGTTTTCTGGTTCTTTGTCAGTATTCAGAGTTAAATCGATAATATCATCGTCACTTATAGCATTATCCGTAAGTAATTCGTCGATATCATTTTCGTTGAAGGTATCAAATCCCTCTCCGCCAAGTCTCACGCACGCGCCAATGTCACATTGTAATAAACAAGTGAAACACTGAATTTTGCACTTCAGTATGTGAACAACGTGCCGTTAGTTACGTTTTTACATATGTACATTTATATAATCTCAAAAATATATTTATTAAAAAAAAAAAATTGCATTAAAAAAACCGCATAACTTGGAAATCGCACAAAAAAAGTCGCACATAAAAAGGGTTGAGTGTACATAAAATATAGAAGTTCATGAGATAATTTTAGTACAACTGATTGCATATGAATAAATTTACTCCCGAAAGGACAAACTGATTGTTTAAAGAGTAAATGAATTAAAATAAGATTAAAAACAACTATAAAAACATTGTTAAAATATCAACAAAGCTGCTTATAAAAACATTTTAACATAAAAACATTTATCAGATATGAATGATTTTAAAGAAAAGATTAATTGCTCGCCCATAGTAAGATAAGAAATCTGATCGGAGATTAACAATTAAATACTACGCTAATCGATGGTACCTCGAATAATTTACTCAACAACAAATTATATAAAACATTATATAAAATGTAAAATACCTTGAAAATCTTGCATCTGGTCTACCGGTCCTCGAGATCGACACAATATGACAAATGGCAGGCGTTGCATGTAGATGAGTAGATACCGAAAAAAGCGGGTGACAAATTCTTTCTTTACAATCTCCGGTTATAAGTGACCGGGGATTGGACTAAAGTCCTCTGTGATGATGATGATGTGACATCATGACTTCCGACGGTAAAATATTCCAATTACAGTTGGCGTCTCCAATCGTCAAATTAATGGTATTTTAAATTACCAAAAAGTTGAAATAGAAGGTAGAAAAAGTAAAAAGGGAGATGTTTGATTTCCAGATGAATATTCGAAATATAATACCCTGTACTAATGATAATAATGTATACTTTTTTTTAAATCTTTCATCTTCTTCTTCTTGTGCCCTATCCATTCTACGGACATTGGTATCATATTGGATATCATCACTTTGTTGTCTGCGGCCCGGTGCAGCTCTACACTATACAGGCCAAACCATTGCCTAAGGTTCTTCAAACATGGTGTAAGATTTTTATATACGGTCATAGGTGTAATGAGGGAACTTTTGATCGGCGGATGTGCGTCGTTCCTTGCTGCATTATGAGGTGTAACATCTCGCACTTCTCCAAATATTCGAGCTATTGAAGTTTTCGGATTTTTATTGTTTTAAATACTTATCTTTCTTTATCCATCTGAACCATAACGTTTTCATTCGTAACTATATCCATCCAGCTTATTTAAGCATTCTTCTGTAAATCCACATGTCAAATATTTCATGTCACCTTATAATTTCTTCGGTAAGTGTCCATGTTTTCATTCCATAAAATAATATCGAGAATCTGACCATTCGGATTTGTAATCCAAGGTTAAAATCATGACTGCAGAACATTTTTTTCATGCGCGAGGTTGCTCAATGCGGCATTTAATTTCACCAGAAGGATCCCATATTTCATTTATATTTTCTAATTATAAATGAAAAGTAGGATCCTTCTGATTAATCTTTCATCACTTATTACTAAACATAGCAGACATTGCCAAGAAATTATTCGATATTGAATAGTGATCTTGCAATAGCGCGATATCAAAGTTCACTTTTGACAGTTTATCTTTTAAAAACGTGCGAATTCACCTATCCAAAGATTGATAACTCCCAATATTACTTATCACCATAGTACTTTCGTGCGCCTGCAACAATTGACTAAACATGGCAATTGACAATTGGCAATTGGCTGCTTGTTATTAAAAGCAGGGAAAGACAGTCTGTAAGGACCAGCATATAATACCTGTGAAAGCCATTAATTTCTGCTAATCTAGAAATATACAACTGAATGTTTGTCTATTCTCTGTACAATCCTTTACCCTTAGGCCAATCTAAACTAAATTTTGAATAGATTTTCTTTAAGACTGCATAAACCGCAGGCACCATTTTTCTTAGCTATAAATGTATATTAAATTGAATGCCATCCATTTCAGATTTTGGGACCCTGTGTAAAACAAAAATAACCTCCACCTGGTCACCACATTCTTTCCCCCTCGATATAAATGTATATTATTGAATGTCATCCGGTCCGAGTTTTCCTTAGCCACAGTGTAAATATGTATTTTATATTAACTATCATTAAAATAATGTTTAGTTGCCCTTTATGATCCTGAAGAAAATATAGTCAGTCCGTCACTCTCCTTCGGACATCTCGCTCTCCCTATACCACGACCAAATTTACATACATCGCATATATCGTTATTAGATATTTAGAGCCTGCACAAAACAATACCACCCCCTACTCCTAAATCCCTATTTAAATTATAAATTAATCTGAATCCCAACGATTTAATAGAAAATAATTGAATTAATTATTGTCATAAAAAACTACTCGGCCCGTTTCTATATTACATAAAGACGAAACTTTTGACCTCCAAGGTCTCAATTTTCCACAAACTGGCGATGTTTTATCGTTTCTATCCATATGATCCATAGATAAGATATGATCCATATCATAGATAAAATCCATATCTATGGTTGTTCCTATCGTCTTTTACTTTTGTCTATGAATATATATAAAAATGGCTGATTCCGTTGGCTCGTTCTAGGTTGAGTATTTTGTACGTTTTGTTCGCGTTTGGCACGAATCGGGCCTTGAATTGCATATTTTATATGAACCTTTGAGATTATCGTTTTTTAATAAAGTCGCTCTAAAATTTAATGCAGCAAAAATCTTTTATACTGTTACTAATTATTTACTGTCATGTTTTGTTTGGAATTCCAAAGACGAACAGTAGTGGGAAATTCATGATAATAATCATGTAATGGGAAGTACAATTGTAAATGAAAATATACAGTACTTTTTATAAAATTTTATTAAATTATTTATTATAAATCAACTATTTTTCAACATGGGTGATATGTTGAAAAAACTTCGAGAGCGGTCCAAAAAACGAAAGAAACTTCTGGTCCAAACAGTATGTAAAATATTTTTTCAATTATTTAGTTTGCTAAATGAATAATCGAGAAGGAATACTTCACTAATAACTTCATAATATTATAATTAATTCACGTTCTTGAAATATTTAATTCAATTGTTTTTTACATTGTGTATGGAATGACCAGCTCTCAGGGTTTTAATGCCATCTCTTCAGACTCCAAGTTTTGTTATACATAATTCACATTTTTGGCGAATGCAGCAACTTTTCGGATTTTCGTAAAGGCATGATAAGCTTTGGGTCACAAATAGTTATCGTACTTTAAAGTTTTGTGAAAAAACATTTAATTTGTCAACCAAAAAATCCAAGCACTGATTTGAACTCATCTAAAAGCAGATAGACCTTCCGTATCCTTACGTCTAAGTATCATCAAAATGTACAATTGAATTACTTAGCTTAACCATGATGTGTCCTCTCGCTCACGTTTCTCGAATATCCAACCATAAATTAACGAAGCCCCAAAATTTTGTCTGTTGCTAAAATCTGAAAAGTTACGATATTTGCCAATTTAACCTTGTGGTTTCTCTGAGTTACACTAATTTTGGAATAATGTCTAATATTAAATTAACAGTAAATTGATTTTATCAATGAAAATCAAATATGTTTTGTATAATCGCCTCAAATCTCATCACAGGGCGTGAGCATATCGTCTATCTCTTTTTGTCTGCGATTCTGCAATCTTTTTTCTACTCACAAACAATCTTAGTGTTTACATAAACTGAAATCTGGTCACCAAAATTGTGTACATCTTATTAATTTAAAAAAATTACATTTGCACAAAGCAAAAAATTACATTTTTCATTTGTTTCAATATTTGGAACTGTTACCTGTTTAAATATTCTAACTAGTGATTTAAACTGAAATCTGCCCGTGTTTTATTTAAGCTTGGCATATCCAGTGTTGGTGAGTTAGGACAGGCCTTGGGAACTGTGGCTGATATTCCAACCAGGCAGCACTCATGTGAAGATCAGTACAAAGATGTTGGTTTTGGAGTCGGAAAATCTAATTCTGGTGAAGAAACAAATGCACTGGTGTACACTGACTCGTCCACATTCTTAAAGGTAGGCACATTCAGATGATTTGTAGATATTGAAAACAGGCTCAATTACAGTAGGACACCTGACTATATACATCAACTTACCCTAACTGTAACTAACAATTCTAGTACATTTTTCTTGATACATTTTTAAGTAACAATAATTTTTTTAATATATTATTCAACAGAACATAATACGATACAGTAATACCCTGACTTACGCAAACTCAGAGTTACGCGGTTCGTTTGGCAACACTGCCGCTAGACGTTGACTGTTGACAACACTGCCGCCCACTATATTCAGTGTTTCTTTTACTGTGATACACATTAGATGTGTTTCGCGATCTGTTGAGATTCCCTTAGTCAGGAGCTAACAATCGATGAGCTCATAGAGGTGCGTTAGCAAAACGACAATGAAGACACTTCAGACCCAATTCCACCAGAAAAGCACACGACAATTGCAAGCTTGAAAAGCTTCGGCTCAATTGAAAAGGGCTTAAAAATTTTAGAAAACGTAGACTCCAACGAAGAACGTGTTATAGTTACAAAGTAAGGAATAAAAAATTTATTATGACTTTTTTATGTAAATCATTTATTTTTTTAATATTTTGTATTAATATATATAAAGAAAGAACTGCAATTTTATTAAATATTTTTCTTCTAAACTAATGTTTTTGTTAGTCCTTGATCCCAATTAAACAAAATTGTATGTATTTATATGTAAAGTTGTGCCCCGACCTATGCAAATTCGAGTTAAGCGATTTCATCAGTCCCACCTATTGCATAACTTTGGGGTATTACTGTGTATGAAAAAAATTATTGTCGCCTTAATATGTATCTATTATATTGTGCCAAATACTAGACAACTAAAAATGACCTTTTCATTAGTTACCGAGGGGTCGATATATATATTTTTATATAAATATGAACCCACCAGTGATTACACTTCATTTTCTCTTTGCTACATTTGTCTTACTTTTGTTATATGATTGCAATTATAATTTATTTTTTTTGTAATGACTATTGTTAGGTAGTTTACTTGCAAGCATCGATTAACCGAATCGTCGATTACCATGAAATTACTAGTACATAAATCATATGTTTGTAGCAATAATGTGCAACAAATTTCTTGTTTAATATTTTAAATTCTCTTTTAATATTTGACTATAAGTCTTCTCAATAGGTTACATTAAACTTTCTCCATTTGCAGGGTACCCAGTCATCTAATCCCCATAATGACTACTGTCAACATTTCGTGGATACGGGACAAAGACCACAAAATTTCATTCGAGATGTCGGTCTGGCCGACAGGTTTGAGGAATACCCCAAGTTGAGGGAACTTATTAAGTTAAAAGATGATCTTATAGCTCAGACAGCAGTGCCTCCGATGTACCTAAAATGTGACCTCAAGGTATATAATATTTTATACAGTTTTGTAGTATAGTATCTTCAATCAAAAATGTAATTTGCTTAGTGCGAAATCCCATGTGCGATCTGTTCTAAGTTTGTAATGACACGCTTCCATTCCACACAAGAACGGTAATTGTCAAATTGAATTAAAATGTCACATTTTTTTAAGTACAGTGGAACCTATCATAATGAGCAAAACAAATTTTTAAAAAACGGCTCCCTTAACGAACGACATTTCGCTTAACGAGTGACGCACTTGTTTACCATTCAAAAACTCCACCAGCCTTCGAGAAGTGTAATGTCCAAAAAAGCAGACTAAATGTGATGTGGAGATTCAACAAGAAGGCTTGGGTGACACGTGACATCTTTACTGATTGAATCAATAAAATATTTGCTTGAGATGAATCTGCCACTCCATGTCTTGCTTGTTATGGACAACGCACCTGTTCATCCTCCAGGCCTACAAGATAAGCTTCTTAAAGAATTAAATTTCATCAAGATACAGTTTCTGCCTCCCGACACCACTCCGTTACTCCGGCCTATGGATCAGCAGGTTATTTCTAACATTAAGAAACTCTACATTAGTGTAGCGACTTCGAACATTGTTTTGAGGTGACTGAAGGGACTGATCTCACGCTTAGAAAGTTTTGGAAATATCACTTCCACATCGTTGCTTGACTCAAGATGTGGGAAGTGATTACCGAGAGGACCCTCGTTTCTACTTGGAAGAAGCTTTGGCTAGAGAGAGTTGTCGAATGTGACTTTGAGCGGTTTGAGACAGTACCTGTGGAGTCTGTGATTGTATCTTTGGCCAATATTATGGAACTGAAAGTGGAAAGTGGACATCGATGAGCTTGTGGAAGAAGAGCACAGACAAGAGCTGACCACCGACGAGCTTATGGAGTTGAATCGTGTTTCACAGCAAGAAGTTGTGAAGAAGAATTTGTCAGTGGTAGAGGTAGCAAAGCAACAATCTTCTGGCACAATAAGAGAAATGCTGAAAGCAAGGGAAACTGTTGTGTCGTATACTGAGAAACATCACCCTAATAAGGCGGTGGCAATGCATCCTACAAATGTATTCAATGATAATACTGTCACTTTTCACCAAATTTTGAAACATCGGCAAAAACAAATGTCTATAAACAGCTTTCTAGTAAAAAAGAATTAGTTGTTATATAATAAATAATTTTCTTTGAATAAACGTTACAAATAAAAAAAAATGTTTTTTTTTCGGCATGGAACGCATTACCGTATTTTAAATTAATTTATATGGGAAAAATTGTTTCACTTAACAAGTGTTTCATATTACGAGTAAGATTCTGGAACGAATTATGCTCGTTGTGAGAGGTTCCACTGTACAAACATAATCATTATAAAAGGACTACAAAAATAAGTAGTTATCACGTTTGTATTTTGAAAAAACCCTGTTCCAGTCCTAGTCTCGGTGGTAACTATACATTTTTTCTGTTTATCTTTCTAAGTGATTCATCTAATTTAGCGAAGGGATAGGCTATTGTGAATTTTAAAAAACTTGATTGCTATAAGTGAAAAATCTAATATCATTCCGCAAGTCAACAGTTGTAAACTTTAATGATTGAAAGAAATCAGTCAATCTTAAAAGTGGACATTTTCTGCCACAATCAGATTAACATTGCTTAGCTGGTTTCCTGTTATTAAGTTATGATCACTGCTTCTTATTGTATTATGCAAATTTCCACTACAGAATAGTTTGACTTAAAATAAATATTGTTTAAAATATGTAAAATTATTTGTGCATTTGTCACTTGTATTTATGAATATTGCCCAGCAGATGAGTGCTTTTATGCGGGATTTAAATTATTATAAAATATGCCTGAGAAATGTTTTTTCTAGTAAGATTATTTTTCTCAATATTACAGAAAAGTGAAAATACAATAGAAAAAGTAAAGTTTGATTAATATAAATAAATAAAACATTACAGACAATGGATTTGAAACAGCTGGGGAGTAAATTTGACGTGATCCTTGTGGAGCCTCCGCTAGGTGGTGACTGGAGTTGGAATGATGTTGAAGCTCTAGATATCCCACAGGTGGCTCAGGCCAGGAGTTTTGTCTTCCTGTGGTGCGGTAGCTCAGAAGGTTACCAATATTACTCTTATTATTCATGTACATCTGTCTAAATTCAATCATAACATATTGTACGAGGGCAAGTCAAAAATGATCTACAATTTATTTACAGACTTTATGGAAGTCAAGCTCGTCGTGGACGATGAGCAGAACCGTGACTGATGTTTAACCCGTTAACTGCTCAGAAAAATCGTAGGTGAAACAGCATCATGCCACCATATTGGCGCCAATATTTTTGAAATTCAAGATTTACAGGCTGGCTAGGTTTTTCAAATTTTCTTTTTACGAAAAAACCATGAAAGCGTTGTTATAACTAAAAAAAATATACGTGGGTACTATTTCACCATAAGCGTCCATCGACCGCGATTTCGTACAGTTTTGAGGTGAAAAAAATGAAAAAATAAAAGTTAATAGTGTTGTCGGCCATAACACTCAGAACATTATTATTGCGTAATGCTTAAAACAAAAAAATATTAACACTTCAACAATACGCATAAAATGATGCCACCGGCTGTGGCAATGGTTAATGCTGACTAATGGCACTCACTCACTCACATAGTATATTTTAATTTTAACTAAAATATGTTTTAATTTAACTAAATATTTTAATTTTATAAAAAAAAAATGTTTTATTCATTTGAATTACTTGGCAACAAAAACGAAAAATATCATGAACGTACGTCAAAAACTAGCTGACGATTTACTCAAATTGGGACATTTCAGATACTTTCCAACTTATTGCGTCCTTCTCATCATCGTACTTTGCGGTAGTACGAGGATATCGGGAATGTCTAAAAAGTCGGCAGTCTCCACTAACAAAATAAGTCACCCTCCGCCATTTTGTAAAGTAAAAATAAAATAAAAAAAGTTTTCGAAAATTTGATAACTGGAAAAATATCAGCACTTTGATGTCGACATGTGCGTTAAACCTTAAAATTTAATAAAATTGCGATCTGGCAACGCAAAAGTAAGTGCCAACTGTCAATTTTGTATGGAGGAAAAATGACAACTTTTACACTCGATTTCAGAAGTAATTCGTTGTGTTCTCAAGTTGAAACAGATATCAATACTGGAAGTAATTTGGTTAAAGATTCGATTCGCAGCGCCGGTGATATCATGCGCAGAATGTTACGTGGTTGTCCGTTGTACTCACGATAGATAGCCAACTTAAATTCAGACAGTTCTCGTTCCATCTATTTCTGTCGGAAACTTACGACGTGGGCAACGAAGGAGTTAAAAAAGATGCTACCTCACCGATGATAACTCACCTATTCGCTAGAACCATCTCTCGAGCTTGCTGAATCTTGTCCGTGGTGGAGGTTGATAAGCGTCCTACTCCCTCTTCGTGCATCACACTCGTCCGGCCACTTTTAAACTTCTCCATCCACAAAAAAGGACTTTTATATGATAAAGCACTGTCCCCATATTGTGATAGAAGTTTACGATGAATTTCAGTCTCTTTCACACCCTCTGAGCAGAGAAATCGGATCACTGCTCATTGTTCCTCTATGGTGAAAACTGCTAGCGGAGCGGACATGTTTACACTAATTGCCGGAAGACAAATGACACTATGGGAATCTAATTTCGCACACGTGACTGCAGTCATACCAACTCTAAGCATGCATGCATAGAAGGCAGTATGACAACCTTGAAGGTGTATTATGATGGAAAGTGTAGATAATATTTGACTCGCCCTCGTAAATATTGATCAGTCTTCACAATTTACTAAAGTTACACTGTGAGCCACCAGATTCGTAAAGTATGGCAGCAGATTCCATTCCGGATACTGGTGTACACTGTGTACCATTTAAATAATGTTATCAACTGCACTGTTTTTTGTACCTGATACAAAATGCTGAAATTATAGGAATATTTTTTTTTTTTAAATATATCATTTTTGTTTTAACATTGATAATAGCGGCGAAGGATTTGACAATGTTTCGCATTTTCAACCACCGCTGAGGGTTTCCAACCACAACTCACCGAGCTGAAGTTGCAAATGTGCCCGGGGTATCTTTTCAATATTATTGGAAACTACCTCGGGGGCAGGTCTGTGACCATTAGCCATTGGGGGTCTCGATCACCAGGGCAACATACATGGGCTATCTATAGGACTTTATTTTAAGGTCGAACTTGTGGAACGTCTTGTTTGACGATGTGCTTCGGTTGCCGTTGCTGGGGGGCTGCGAAATAGTTGCATACATGGGCAATGCGCTATTGGTGGTGCAGAGCTCGAATCGAAGACTGATAGTGCGATAGGATTGATTATGAATTGGTGTGTTCGGAATAAACTGGCTCTGGCTCCTCACAAGACCGTGGGTTTGAAGCCCTGAATAGTGACTTTAAGAGAGAAATGAACCCGATTGTAAAAATGACTAACATACGGGTCAATTTGATAGGCAAGTGAGGTATTTGGGTCTGATTGTGGATATGCAGCAGATGTGTGGGCGCATAATCCGGGGACTGCGGTTATTGCCTCCGCTCTGAAATTTCAAAACTCTTGAGGAGGAAAACTCACCAAGGATTGCAGAGCCAATAGTGTCGATGATACTTAAAATAATAAAAACTTAGAATTTGTAATTATTTGTGATTAATTTTTTTTACTGTAATCCATTTTAATTCATACGATAACAATATTTCAGGTCTCGATATGGGACGGGACTGCTTGAAGAAGTGGGGTTTCAGGAGATGTGAAGATATATGTTGGATACGAACTAATATAAATAATCCTGGCCATTCTAAGAATTTGGAGCACAATGCAGTGTTTCAAAGGACCAAAGAACACTGTTTAATGGGAATAAAGGGAACAGTCAGGCGTTCCACAGATGGTGACTTTATCCACGCCAATGTGGATATTGATTTGATCATATCAGAAGACCCGGAGTATGGAAGTCCAGAAAAACCTATTGAAATTTTTCATATTATGGAACATTTCTGCTTGGGCAGAAGAAGGTGATAATAACACAACTCTTAAAACTTCATTATTATTATCATCTAACTCTTTAATAATGTCAATGTCACAATATTATCATCTCTACATTATAAAAGTACATACAGTAGAACCTCGTTAATTCAAGGTTTAAGGTATAAAAAAATTGAATTTGTATTACGTGGAACCTTGTTAATAAGAAATAAAAGAGAAAACATTTAAGTAATCTTAACCTGGTGATATTAAAAAATACGTTCGACATATTCGCTACTTTGGTATTTTTTCTTACTTGCAATGGATACTTGACATGGGTGATGAAGGATGCGACGTAGCGCAATCATATAATTAGATACTACTGAAAATATAACTTTATTGGTAATACACATTCACTGTAATATATACATAAAGAAGGTACCACACAAATGTGTGCATTTGTGTCGGCAAGTATTGTGAAATACATATGGTCGCGCACCATTCCCTTTCCCTTATATACTCAAAATTTTTGAATTATGTGGTGTAAAAATGTATTGATTTATGGCGCGAGGGTTTGAAAATTATTTTGTACCACGAATCACCGTGGATATCGAATTAAAAAGGTCTATCAAGTATGAAATTACGACAGTTTGGGTCTCGAAGTGATTGAAAATTTTTTAATTATGTCGAATTTCAAATAAAATAGGTTTGAATTAACAGGGTTTTACTGTATTACCTTTTGACATAAATTAAAAGTATATCAACAAATTTTCATGTTTATTATTATACATATGACATCTTATTATTTTCGATTCCTATTTGTTGATTATTTATTAACAATGTAAAATGTTTGCCTTAGCACAGCGAAGCCAAGTGAGGCTGACATTAAAATACGGTACACTCTCGATTATCCGGAATGTTTTGAATTTTGAAAGTCATTGAATATTTTTTTATGAAAATAAAAATGTTCCACGTGTTCATAAGGGCTAAACATGTGTTTCGAGTCAAGCACATCAGGTGTCATCGTGTCCGAAAACATTTATTGTTATTATGTAGCTTTCAGTTTGTTTTAAAGCTCTATTGGGGTTAGTTGTGTCATTAAGTCACTTGTTTGCAATAGAGTGTTGGTAAATTACGAAAGTGGCATTGCATTGTCTCCATATTCATTCAGGGGTGTCACAGTTTTTTATTGTAAAAAGGTGTTTTATTTTTAATAATGGATAAACGCAAACGAGTTATGCTTTCAATTGAACAAAAACTAGAAATTCAAAAGTTCGAAAACGGTGCAACGGTTAAATTTTTAAAAAACCAATATAATGTTGGTGACTTAACATTGTAAAAAAAAGAGAAAACTGGTAGATTTTGCAGGCACATCAGATAGTGCTATAGGCATAACCAGCAGAAAAATGATGAAATTGTCAACACATGAGGATCTCGATAAGGCCATGGTTTTGTGGTTCAACCAACAAAGGGTAGTTTATAGTTGCAAGGCGATTTTAACGCATCTTCTGGATGGTTAACTCAGTTTAAACAGAGACACAGAATCCGACAAATAGCTATTTAAGGTGAAAAATTATGCCGTAATGAAATAGCTGCACAAGAATTTGTCACCTAGTTTCAAGCATTTATTGAAATCGAAGATCTTATGCTGGAGCATATTTACAACGCCGATGAAACCGGGTTATACTGGAAATGTATCCCGTCGAAAACTTTGGCCTACGAGACTGAATTAAAAGCTCCTGGACATAAGCTTTAAAAGCAGCGACTAACGGTTCTTCGCTGTGGTAATGCCTCTGGATTTCATCTTCTGAAACTTCGTGTAATCGGCACGGCAAAAAAACCACAAGCTTTCTCAGAAATATCAATGTCGAATTTACCTGTCGATTACTACAACATCAAGTCAGCCTGAATGGACCGAGAGATATTTTCCAGTTAGTTCAAAACCAAATTTGTGCCATCAGTGCGCCAATATTTATCATCTTTAGGTTTGCCACAGAAAGCTATTATATTATTGAACAATGCATCGAGTCATCCAAACGCGGAAGTTTTAAGATCAGACGATGGAAATATTTTCATGAAATATTTACCGCCAAATGTGACAGCTTTAATTCAACCAATGGATCAAGGTGTTATCCAGCAACTGAAGGTGATCTATCGCAGAAACTTGCTACTTAAGTTAGGAACAGAAAATGAAACTGACTTATTAACATTTTGGAAAAAACTGACAGTTTTAGATGCAATTTATGAAATCTTAGCGGCGTGGAAGTCTATAAGAAGCATTATTCTTAAAAGGTCTTGGCGTAAAATTTTGCCGGGAAATGATAATGAATTTTTCAGATTTAAAGAAAACCACGAAGAAGAAGTGTTAAAAAATTTGCGACAAATTGATGGGTGAGGGGATGTTGCTGAGCAATCAGTACGTGATTGGTTTAACACAGATGACAATGAGGCTGGTCATGAAGTATTAAATAACTAAGACATTTTACAACGTGCGACGAATGATACTGTGCAACCTGATAATGACGAATAGGAAGATGAGTTGATTGCATCAAAAAAAATCAATCATAGTGTCGGTTTAAATCACACGGAATCACTTCTTAAATATCTTGAGCAGCGGGATGACAGCACACTCGCTGAAAAAATGATATTGAGAAATATTCGAAGTAGAATTTGTCAAATAACAGCAAAATGCAAAAAACAATCGTCTATACTTTCTTATTTCTCTAAATGATTTCATATTTTATTTACTCATCTTATTTTTAAAATTATTATTGTGTTAAATTTTGTGGCCGACATGGACTTGAATTTAATTGAACTTATGGTGATGAATAGACTTAATTTAAAAATAATGTGTATAGTGGAAGTTATTTGACAATCCTGCAATAATATCCCCGTTGCGCTGTTCATAAATGCACACGTGTGCACCTTTTTTTGGTAAATACATACACATACGTCAGTAGATGCGCAGAGTGCGTGGATTTTTGTATATTGTAGAACATTTTTGAATTAGCCGGGAATTCGATAATCTGGATTTTTTTTACCATCCATGCCGGATAATCGAGAGTCTACTATACTTATATATACATACAATATTTCAAATAAACTACGTATTATTATTATAATTTTGAAAAAATTAATAGTGGAGAAAATTTCTTTAAAGTAGACAAATATTGTTACTGTATTGAAAGCCGTTTAGCTGTACTCATTCTTAAGTCTGTCACAGCCTGAAGCCACAGCTTTATTGCGCAACATATATCGCCCTCAAAAAAATATCCTCTTTTCTCTGTTCTTTAGGTTACATATCTTTGGTAGAGATTCAACCATCAGGCCAGGATGGGTGACAATCGGCCATGATCTGACCAACTCGAACTTTAATGCAGACACGTATGCGTCTTATTTCATGGATGGACGAGAGACGACCGGATGCACGGAGCGGATAGAAGCTTTACGGCCCAAGAGCCCGCCCAATACGAGTAAGGGTGGGGGACGTCTCCGCGGCAGAGGTGGTTTCAGAGCTAGGGGGCGGGCTCGTGGGACACCATTGTAAACTGTTCCTACCATGGCGCAGATTAAGGTTAAGACACGGTACAGGGTTTCAATATTTAGAGCTCTGCTGGGGCCTGAACTTCATGAATGAACTACATATTTGTGGTAGATTGAACGAGTCAATATCAATATACATATAGTCGATGTTCCCCCACTCCAGATACATTTTAATCTGTTCAGTCGGTAAATGTAAAATGAATAATTTTGATGTTATCAGTGTAATATGGAAATTAATAAATGCAAACCACTGATCATGAATCATGATCATGAGGTACACTAGTGAATCTAATGTTCCCATAATATTTAAGAAATAAACGTAACTTGTACAATAAATAAACAATCTTTTATGATGTAGTTGTTGCTAGGGATTCACCAGTGGATTCTCATTACAATTGCTCGTATTTTATTGGAAGGTTGTGATTTTTTTTTTTTGAAAATATGTTTTCAACTCTGCACTCGAATGCTGTCTTTCATAGTTTGCCGCATTACTTGAGTGGTGCCGCTACGGTGGCTAGAAAATAAAGTGTCATTTCTTATTAATATATTAGGTCTTTTAGTTGTCGGTTGAGGATCATATTTGTACAAATCAATAATAAGTTATTAAATTTGACCGAGAAGCTAGTAAAACATCGTACAAACTGGACACGTTCTGCACTTAAGGAAGCGAAATAACACACCACACTAGCGGGTACACAAGCGAGACAGCATAACAATACTGTATACCCAATGATATATTTTTTTTTATTATTAGTTTGGGTCATAAATTTTGATGTTTATTTGACATTTGGATGTGCTGACAATGTACCAACCCGAGTTATTTTTTTCTTTCCAATTATATAAGCTAACTTTGCCAAGGAATATCCTCATTCACGTTCAGCAGTCACATTAATGGGGTAAAAGATGTAACACTATGTATGTATGTGTGTGTATGAGCTAATTTATGATAAGTAGATAAACTACGTCTGTTTGTTTGGTTCATAGGGGATTTTACAAATAAAAAACAATCGATTGTATTGTTTACGATTAAATGTATTACAATTCGGGGGCAAAAATATTATTTCGTCAGTGTGTTTCCCTTTACTTCTGTGATGTTGCTCATCTTTATTTCCATGTCAGTTCAGTTCAAAATTATTTTTGACATTGACAAAGGCAGTTCTAATAAGAGAAACATTGATAATGATAGAGAATTCAATCGGGACAGTAACGTAATTCCTCCTGGAAGAGGTTATGGAAAGTGATGAGGAAAATGAACATGTGCCTTAGTACCAAAAAGAGGAGTAATTAAAGATGATAGGGGAAATGTCACAAATGTAAAGATGTAAATGCAGAAGTAATTGAAGAATAATGGATAAACATTGTAAAGAAAAATATCCAAACAAAATAAATTTCACAACTTATCCTAAAATTATATAGGAGCACAAATTTACTCAAGAGTTGGTGGATGATATTGTGAAAGATATAAATGCTTTTGCCAAGAAGATAATAGAGATGCAACTAACTAGAAAATCCATTTGGCATTCGCGGGTTGATGTGCAAACTAAGCAGTTTTTTTTAGCCTTTATTGGTGTAGTAATCTATATGGGAAGAATTCCTCTCGCTAATTTAAGTTGGCGGTATGCCTAATTACAAATTATTTACAGCAATAATTTTCCAGTGAATTGATTTTTTGTTTATCCATTTCCAGACTTGTATTGAGTCGAGTCAGTGATGACTTAGACTCCATGAAATTATTTCTTCGGATCCTATGTCGAATTAGCCTCTTGAACTCGAATTTATACTTGACTCAAAAATTAAAGCAACAGCGTATTTATTTTATACTGACAATAAGAACACCACTCTGATAAGAAATATTGTGCAATTTTGTGATATCTTATCTGCGAGAGATACAAAAGGAATTATTTTTAATATGGGAAATGTTTCAGGGATATTGATACAAAAATAGTGAACCACTACAGTAGAACTGCAATATAACGAAACCCGATATAGCGAAAAATGAGGTATATCGAAAAAAAAATCGAAATTTAGTCCCTAAAACCAATTTTTCATACAAAAATGCATTTATATAACGAAATCCCGTTAATATGTATAACAAAATCATTTTTGTCCCGTACGAAAAAATGCCAATACATTTACGTAAATTTATAACGAAATAAAAAAATGTTAAAAGATGAAAATATTATTTCGCACTTACAAAGCCGCGCCGATGCATCTGCCGTATGCGAACGGTTTTATGGCCTTTTCGGCGGTGCGCGGCGGTCGGCCGACAAGGTAGTAAAACAATTCAAACTTCTTCTTGGGTTCATAGCAGGCCCATAAAACCATTTGACATAATTCTTGCGGCGTTCTCTGACACGTTTTACGTACGCATACGGCTCTAATATGATTGCAACCCAGACCCAAACAGCTGTAAAATACAAAAATTAACAGGAACCCCCTGAAAGTTGCAGAATGTACTTATTGGAAATGTCAGTCTCAGTGTAACGTCTGTAGAGTTAAGTTTGTTCAGCTTTTAATGCGATTATTGCATGACCGAACTGAATATTTACATAAATTCATTTTCGTTTGACAATTGTTTTCGTGTGAACTCGTCAATAATATAAATAATTCGTTAAAATATTTTATGAACTATTTTTGTACGGTATTTTGTATTTCTATTAACTATTATTTTCGTGTATTTTAAGTGTACAATGTTAACGATAATTTTTAAGTGAACAATTTTAACGATTATAAATATATTTTGAAGTGGTTGCCGCCGTTACCGGTAAATACCTTCGTAATTTATATACGACTCATTTTATAAAAATGTCGCGATTCAACTGTAAGATTGTTATTTTTGAATTATTTTGTATATTTCATGCCCAAAACTATGTTTGAAGCGGCTCTACATTTAAACACAATTAAAATATTGTTTTGTGTTTGCAATATTCTGGAATTTACAAAAATATCTTCCAATTGGTGTTGAATAGATTCTGTTCTTAATTTAATTCCTTTGATTATCCATTTGCTTATCTGTTTTAATAACAAAACTACTAAAAATGTGTAGGTATTCAGTTCCTTATGGCCTTTTTCCTCCTTTGTTTGCAGAATTTGCGATCTTTTTTGAAGCCGCGCAACATTTTTTTGCGACGGCGCGTAAGTTTAGTAGGTTTTTTTATTTTTTTCGTTATATGTGAATTCGTTATTACGAATTTTTATTTTTTGGTCCCTTGGATTTCGTTATATCGCAGTTTTACTGTACCTACATCTGTGTTTTTTTCAAATTGAAGTTTTTTAATATCCTAAATATTTTTGTTTAAGTATTAGATAATAAGAATAAATAACATGGATTTGGATTTGGTGGAGATTCACGTTTTATTTCCATGCGCCACAACACACCGGCATGGGCAATAAGAAAAATAATAGCCCTGAAGTTGGTTATACACCCTTGTCTAGCGGGAATGTGATGGGATTTTTGATTATTTGATACGTAACAGTGAGAAAAAATTCAAGAGTATGGGGAGAAGATGTGTGTTATCACTCGGAGAAAGTTTGCCAGAAATCGATTTTTTAAAGCAAGGGCATTACGCGTAATGCTTATATTTAATCTGTCGAATATCAGGATGATAGCATGCACCAAATTTTGTGAAAACTTAGTTCTATTATCGGATCATTTTCGACAATTGGATGACAGTGCACATAATCAGGCACGTACAGTCAGTACATTTTGGGAAATAAAGCTAAATTGAAATATTTATCTGACAGAATATTACCGATATATTAAAATCTGAATAAAATGAAAATAATTGTGATAGGAATTTTACGAGATACATATTTTATACAATCATTTTGCAATACATTCATTTTGGAGAAATTCTGGTTAAGTGTACTTAACCAGAATTAAACTGTAGCTTATTTCAAAATATTGACTAAGCCGCTGCATATTTCTTCCCATGTACCCTTCAAATAAACATTAAAAAGTGGGAGTTCGGAAGTAGTGACGGTGATTATGTATGAGTCTAAATATATATTACAATGTTGTATTACCTAGTTCAATAAAATAAAATATTTCAAAAAGATATTGTTCCGCACAGGGAAACGAGGACTGTAATGCAGGGGTGGTTCGCCAATTCACTCTTCTGGCGGTGAGACAGAAGCAGGATCTAAGCTAGGCACAGAAAAATAAAACTCGGACTTGTATTCACGAGGAGCGCGGCGGCGAAAGTGATTCCCTCGGCCGCCAGCACACTATTTATTACCCATGAGACGAGGCCCCCCGTTTCACGCGTTACAGGCCTCATTCCGCCCGGCACCACCGCCGCCTGGCGGTGAATTAAGGAAGCTGTCGGGCACCGCAGCACCCGAGCCAACATATTCTACTGTGTGCTACATTTTCATAAAATATCAAAAAAATCTTTCAATTAAGGGTATCGCAGGCAGTTTATTGTCACGATTGCCTGCGATATCCTGTAGGATACAGAGTGGGGTGATCCCTCGTAATTTATTTATTGCATATTTAAAAACATAAAAATTCTAACACATAAACATATAATAAAATATAAATAATAAGACGTGTTTATCAACGGGTGATCGCCTCGCATGATTTCTCGGTCCCTCGGGATTTGAGTTTGTTCCTGCGGTCTCGCCGAAAGGGCTCTTTTCAGGGCCGCATCCCGGCATAGCTTTCGCAAGCGTGATCCTATGCGGCGCAGATATATTTTTATTATAGTAATAAAATTAATAATAATGAATATTATTGACTCATGTTATGGCTGGAAGTATTGCAAATATTTTTAGTAATATGTGTATATAGATGTTAGCATATATCATTGTGTCACTCTTCAAATTTGCATAGAGTTATTGCAAATGATTTTTCAAATTTTTTATGCCACAATTTAAATTCAGCGTTCAAAAATGCTGAATTTGTAGAAGGCAAATCACGATCATAAAATTCACACAACTGGCGAAAATCTTCTATTGCACTTGCTGTTGGAGACAAAGAGTGAAAAACTTTCAAAATGAGGCGATGTCGCATGTAACATTCATGAAGTTGAATCAAATCACTTGAGTTTGGTCAAAATTATTATTAAAAAATTAAAAATTATTATTCTACAGGATTGACTGCAATGCTGAACCTTAATATTTGTTTTGATGTAGTTCTTGGCATTTTAATACCAATGTTAAAATTATTGGCTTTTATACATGCTTCATTGTATATCTTCTTGAAAGAAGATTGTGGTGTTTTACGAATGGTCTTCAATTGAGCCACGACATTTTTAACAACATAAATAACAAAATTTAGGGCATATGAAATAGGTAAAATAGCATTATACTACCATATTGTCGCCAAAATTTCTTAACTCCAAGAAAGCCTGCGTCGGAAACTTGCGACAGAGAAAAAGACAATGAGATAAATGTCGCGTTGGCTTTCCTTATTCTATGGCCGTGCGGCGTTAATAAATAACCATTGATATCATGTGCGCCACGTGTCGGATTTTAAAACAAATTTTTTCCAGGAGTGATATATGGTGACCCATAGAAATATTCAACTTATTCTTTTGTCTCCATACATAATTGTTGATCATATGATCATAGATAAGCAGTTGATGCGCAACTTTTGTGTTGCCAGATTTATTTAATACCATGAATAAAAGTGATTTATATGAAAATAGCCGAAATTCAATTACATTTAAAAATCGAACATATACACTCTCATATCGACGTTAAAGTGCTAATATTTTTACAGTTATCGAATTTTTGAAAACTTTTTTGATTTTATTTGTACTTTTACAAAATGGTGGAGTGTGACTTCATTTGCGTGATAACGTCTGAATGGTAATTCGTGTCGCGAGTCGATTTTGATTCGAACCGACCTATCATAATTTGTCACCTGTGAATACTTGATTTTTCTTGGAAGTGTACTTCGCAGGGACCCGCATCATACAGAAAACTTTTCTTCCATCATTAGAAAGCCATCCTTTTTTTCTCAGTCATTCATCAAGGAGATTTATCTCTTCCGTAATAACGAAGGTCGACCACACGTGTCACGCAATAAATTATGTTTGGGCGACAGACATAATAGCCGGAAAAGCTCCCAAAATCGAATTAATCGGTTGCCTTTTGTCCAGGAAACATCTCACTCGGGAGCAGTTAATGGCAAAACAATACATCCTTGCCGGCCGAACATCGCAAAAAAGAAAAGCCATCAGGTTGCAGGCGCATTTTCGGCCCTAGGATAATTAGCTCCTGGTAGTAAAGTAGTTTTTATTGAACTCGGGCCGGAGCCCATATGCAATGGCCCACCATGAGCGGCGACCGACTATCGCATCTTTTCTTTGTAGGGGTAAGCAGAGAGGATAGAGCGAATACCCACAAGTTGATGTACTCGGATTTACATCTTCCACCTTCATGCGCCTTATGTGATGTGTAAATCAGACTATGCCGTCAGCAAAGTTTGTCCCATACGGCAAAACAATATGAACGAGTCTCTGATCAATCGCGAATTTAAATGTAATTAAAGTGTGCCGATATAGCGGCAATCTACTCTCTACTAATCAACTTGAATAATGAGAATGAAAACGGGCAAGATTTCGATATAAATAAATAATAATGTAATTATAACTGGGCAGGTAGGAAAATATCTAATAGGTTTTAAGTGTGTGTAATGTAAGGCTAAATAAAGAAAAGACCAGGTCCCATATGTACCTTATGTTGTAGCAAAAAGTAAAATCAACATACTATGCCCTCTTTATAGCCACACATACCCGCACCGGCGGTGCGGCACACATACACTATCCCACCATTCAAAGGACATCACACTATGTAAAAATACCGTAGAAATAAATTTAGTCATAATTTGATATGAGAATAATGAATAGCGGTAGTGAGGTCACTGGGCTGAAAGCTTAATTGACAAGACAATGTCAAGTGTTTATCGAGTGAGATGAACTCAAAGGTTAAGTGACTTTGTGTGATTTGGCGGACACGAATAAATTATGCAATTAAATATAATTAATGATGAAGAAAGTGGACGGAACCGAAAATTAGACCTAAAAGCGACGGTGTAACGTCGCTGTCAACCGATGGACCAATGAGGCATCGGCAATCCTGTGAGAATGGACCGACCCCCGAGCGAGAAGTACGCCCTCGCCGCAGTTACTTTAAAAAGGTCAGAACGCCATTTTGAAAGTTAGTTGAAAACGAGAGTCCAGGAGGAGAGGGTTGAAACCGAGGTCTGGAAGGACCAATTGAAAACGAGGTCCGGAAGAGGGAGTTGAAAACACGCGGTGGGAACGGAAGTTGGGAGTAAGAGCTAGAGGTGAGAGTTCATCCATAGTTGAAAACGAGGTCCGGGAGGGGCAGATGAAAATAAGTTCGGGAGAGTGAGTGAAAATCGCAGTTGGACGAGGCCGTTGAATCCAAGTTTCCGAGTCGAAAGCATCAGTTGGAAACCACAGTTGAACACAAGATTCCGAGTTGAAAGGGTCAGTTAGAAACCACAGTTGAATATAAGATTCCGAAACGAGAGATTCAGTTGGAAATCACGTTGAACAAGGCAATTGAACACAACATTCAGAGTTGAAAGCATCAGTTGAACACAAAATTCAGAGTTGAAAGCGTCAGTTGAAAGTGCCAGTTGAAAATAAACTTGTAAACAAGACTTGGAAGTGAAGAGTCAAAAACGCGCAGTCGAAAAAACAAACAGTCAACACCGGAAATCCAACCGAACGCGACAGGAAACCGAAGAATAGACAGCCACGGTTCATCGCAATCTATCCAGGAGCAGCCGCCCACGCTCCCTGCGCCTGAGACCAGATCTCCGGAAGAACATCGCGAGCTAATCTGAGGTAGAATAAGTTAGTTATAACTATTTCCACCTGCCCATTGAATATAAACTGTGATTAATAAATGTCTAATTTGTGCATCTTCCGTGTGGTCATATTCACCTGTATTCTTCCTGTAACCATGGTACTATGAAGGCGTGATATCTGATGTATGGGTCACGAAGCGAAATTCCATTAGGAGTGCAGGGTGTCGTTCTGACGAGCGATCAGGAGCATGATACATGTCCGATTAATCGAATTATATCTCCTAAAGGACCCCGACTTAACCGTTTAAGTGCTAAGCAATTTCCGATACAAACGATCGCAGCGCTTTTGCGACGCGTAGCATTCAAACGGTTAAATCACCTGGCACCCAACGACATCGTGGCATACTTATATCAAGTGGCGATATTGCCGACATTTCCAATATGCTCGTTACTACCGCAGAGTCCAATGATGAGAACGACGCAATAAGTCAAAAAGTATATGAACGTTTCAATTTGAGTAAATTGTCAGTTAGATTTTGATGTACGTTCGCGATATTTCTTGTTTTTGTTGGCAAGTAATTCAATTGAATAAAATATTTATTTTTAAAATTAAAATGTGGGCGTTTTACTACAAATACAGAGTGCGCCGTTAGGCAGCATCAGTCATTGCCGCGGCCGGCGGCATCATTTTATGCGTGTTGTTAGGTACAAACAGGTTAGTTACAGGTATAACAGACCTAGTCCACAATACTATATAAATTTGGGGGTTAGGACGATGGTTAAATGAAGAAATGTTGTTTGCGTGTTGAGATGTTTATTATGATGGATATAACAATGAAGACAGATGAGAATGAATATAATGGATGAATGAAGATGTGCATGGATTTCGAAGTGAAACGAGTCAGCGGTCCCGCTCGGCGCGCATGACCGCCGTTGTGTAATGATGAAACTGGAGACTGCTTGGCGATGATCGAGTCAGACTTGTAGCAGTAGCCGGCAGCGCTCTCGCTAGCATCGATGCCGACTGAGATGGCGGTGGATATGAATTCTAATCGCTACATAAATACTAGTAGGAAATATTGAAGCTACCATGTCCTATTCTCAACCATTTCTTAAATATAAGCATTTTAATAAATCATAGTTACTGAAAGGTTTTGATTAATTTAAAGTAATATTTTATAGATTTCAAACAATATATTGAATACCAAAATAAAAGGTCATTGAGCTTCCAACAGCTAGACTATTTTTTCTTATATGATTTATAGCCCCCAATTACTTGTCTTTACAGACAGGTACAGGATTATAATGGATCAATTTCACATCCAGCATAAAGGATCAGTCGGCGTGCGGCAAGGACCCGACAATAATGGGTGAACAATAAATGATAATTAGTGGGAAATGAATATCTAATCATATACTCATAATACCATAGCTCTAATACAGGGTTTAATATTCTTCCATCATAAAATGCAATACACAATGCTTAACCTTTTTAATACCTCTGAGTTGTTATTGACTGCTCAGATTAACTGTAGGAAATATAAGATTTTTTAATGGTATTTAAAAAAAAAATAGAGATGAGTACACAGAATACATGTCACATTAATATTCTTACTATTTTCAAACTAAGTTAAACACTTATTCTATAAAAATAGGACTAACTTTCTGGTTTCCGACCATTAGACCAACAAGCTACGTGATTGACATTTAGGTATTTTATTATATATAGAAATATTACTATGCCTAGCATTATTTTTTTTTAAATCCTACAAAAATATAAATATTAAAAAATGGAACATTACGTCTTTGTTAAAAAGAATTATTAGACTAATAATTTTATATTATTGTTTGTAAAAAATCTTTATTCACAAATAGAAAAATTAAACTAATAAATTAACAAAATGAATGGGTATTGAAGCAGTTCATGGAGTATGTTTGGGACCAGGAATTTCAACATGTTTTATTATATTTTAACAAGTCGAAAAATACTGAAAATTAAATAAACAGTTTTATAATTAAAATGATATTATTTCCTGACATAAAACTAATTTAAAGAATAAGATGTGTTAAAAATTAGGTTTTGGACAGGACTTTTTGAAAAGCTGAAATATCAGTTCAGAATATTTTTTGCAAATATTTGATATATCAGCCCAAGGGTTAAATTAATGAATCAGTACCGACCATGACTCACTCTCGGCATATCTTGTGAGCCGTGAACATGCTGCCCAAGTGTGTAGTTTTCTTCTATTTAATTATTTGAAAATACATAGTTTACATATTGATACGCCATGATAGGCAGCTGTGAGTTTGTACTGGCTCTATACAGCCAGTAATTAAAATAATTTCCGGTCTCAATGCCAATGATTCAAAAGTTGACAAATCAATTTTGAGTTTTCACATTTTATAAAAAGGTTTTTATAGAAATTCTGTTTTGTCTCGTTTGTCCCTCCTGCAGACAATGACGTAATTTTTTTTAGAATCAAACAATTCAGTTTAAGAACAATCTGATAAATTCAGACTGTACAGAAAACAAGTTGATAGATTTAAACTTTGATTCTTTTAAGAATTAAGAAAATACAATATATTGAAATCTCCTTGGGGAATAAATAATTGAAAATGACTAAAAAATATGAGATGAAATTTGGTGATCAAAATACACAAATATGTATATGATCTCACAAACACATTTTAACCACTTGGAGATTAAAGAATATTATCAACCCATGGAGAGGCGATTAAGACAACTTATCAAATTTATGTGAAATTTTAAAATATGTTTACGTAAACGACTAATATTTTGCAAAACAAAGATGAAACAATCCTTTTTTGTAAAAAAATATCTCCAAAACAATAGTAACGCACGTAGGCGGACTGGAACCAAAATCAGGTTCTGACAACTTCAGAATCACTGGCCCACTTTATCCCATTTTATATAGTTAAATGTTATAAAACTTTGTCATATATTGGCAGCCCATTTTAGCACCAGCCCTTTAGAAATACAGCGTTACCTTGGTATACATCTGCTTTGGTATGAGTCCAACTCGGTATACTCTCTGTGTGGATGTGAAATTTTTTGTTTGCTAAGCGACCTTTGTTTGGCGACGTTTCGCATGCGTCAAATGGTGCGCGCTTACGTCTCATTCGGCTGAAATCGGTTTTTGGAAGGGACATCTCTGCCACAACTGGCCAAGAACATCAGTACAACTGTTTCCACCATTCGGTGAATAACGTGCACAATAACTGTGAATTTCGCACGATTGTTTTTTTGCAAATTCATTAACCATTAGTTCTAAGAAAGTTAATGAGAAGAGCCAAACAATTAAGAAAATGGTTAGGCTCACCATAGCGGTAAAAAGAGATTATTAGAGATAAAAGTATGGAGGTGGCATGTGTGTCTGGGACTTGGCTGCTGCATACCGTGTGCCGAGAGCGAAATCTACAATTGTGAAAAACAGACATTAAATCTGTTAAGGTTAAGGGAGTGAAATCGATTAACAAACAAAGATCGGGAATATCAGAGCATGTTGATAAATTGCTTTTCATCTAGATAACAGAAAACAGTGCAATGATTTGCGAAAGGGCTAAACTAATGCTTTTTTTTCATGGGAATGGATTAATCATTTTCCCTTTATTTCTTATGGGAAAAATTGTTATAAGCCCAAAGATCTGGAACGGATTAAGGACGTATACTGAGGTACCACTGTATTCCCAAAGTTCAGTATAAAGTAGGCTTTAATTTCAGATTTGTCTAATCGGGAGACAAGAGCTGGTAAATAAAAATTTGCAGCTCACCAGTGCACTTACCATGTCTGGAATGATACACGACTGAAGATCAGGTAAACTGATAAAACAGTGTGCCATTGTACTCACTCTATGCAGCTTTGTGGAAAAAAACATCTGAGAAATGCCATTAATTGTACCATACACTTAATGATATGTTGGAATGAAGGATTAGCTGTTCGTAGGTGGGAATCGGTAGAACTAGAGGAGAAATAAAAGTAGACAGTACTATATAAATCCTAATGCATATTTATTTTAATGTTTTGTAATGTATTTTTATTTTAATAATGCATTAGGTATTTTATATCACAAACATGCTTATGTTATCATTTTCCGTTTGCTATTTGTGTATCAATTATAAATGTAAAACTCGGTCCAACACACGCTGTACACATTTCTCGCTCATGCAGCTCTAATACAATTTGCACCTCTCCGTAATGCTTATGATTTAGCATTAAGTTGGAAATGTCGAGGTCCTCAGAGAATAAATGATTATTGGATGTTATATTCTCTTCACATAGTGACACAGGACATCCATTTTAAAATGGTGAATTGACCTCCGCTACATTTGGTCCATCCATTTAGTGTCTGTATCTGTGGCTCGCAATATATTACACTTAAATATAAAATATCTAGATTGGTGATAAACCTGACGAAGAAGAGATAAACCTGACGGTGTTGAAAAATAAACTCTGCGCTTAATCCTGGGAACCTGTTTATATTTAGAAAAGTGTACGAGAGAAGGAGAAACCGCAAAATATATCTTTATTCATGTTTCTGTCAGTCTCGATGCTTTTAAAATTATCGAGTGCAGATATCCCAAACACAGGCAGGATCCCCAAGATAGCCATTAACATTGACATTTATTTGCAATAAATCATAATTAATTCAGCACTGACAATAAAAATGGTGTTGCTCACCGGCACTGAAGGGATTAAGCAAATTAAAAAGTGAACTCATTTCAACAGGAAGAGATTCAAATCATTACAAAGTAAATACACAATCCGTCACAAATATTTAAACATTAATCTAACACCAATTAGTATTTTAATAGTTTAAATCAATATAAGAAATGTTCAGCAAAATTAAAATTGTTGAAATATAAATTATTAAATATTTATCACATTTTATATTTATGATGACGCACTATTAAATGAACAGAGTACTGTGAATGAACAACTGTCGGCTAAAACCGCAATCCGGCACGTTTCCGTACAAAAAACCCCTTTCAATATTTACAAATAGCACACGTTTGTTCATATTAAGACTTTCTACTCATTGATACAATTTTTATAATCAATGATTCAATATTTAATTTTTTTCTTGTCCACAACTCACTGACTACATCACAGCCAGTCATAGCACACAACTACAGCACTTGTAACTAGCGCAGGCTTTACATCTTCCATTTGGTTCACTTTTGCCTATAAACAGTTGAACCATTACTATACATTTAAATGAATTTAAAGATAAATTAAACATATTTAGAAAATCTTTACAGCTGAACATTTATAAAAATGTTGGCAATCAGAATAGAATAACACATGTTTCAAAAGCAGCCGAACCCTACATTCCGAGCGGCATGGCACAAATGTAAAGGCACTCTTGCAGCTCGGCTTTTAATGAGACAAACAATAAGATTGCTTTAGTTACATAACCAAGGTTAAATATTAGTCGAAATGCGACCTGATGAATAATGCCAAACGATTGACTGCATTCTGCCATAAACTTTGACTAACTTCCTGTTTCCTTCATGACAATAATGTACAACCTAGTCCCGGATGTATATGTTTAGCTACCTCTGATACATGTCAATGTTCAACAATATATATATACATATATATATTAACAGAAAGTACAATTTTCTTTGTATTAAGTACAACATTAAATTGAATCACTATTTTGAAAATGCATTGATTTTTTTGTTGAAACCCAATTTGAAGAGAACTATTTAGTGGTAAAGATATAGATGAAAATCATTAATGATTAATGTTGGCAAGAAAAAATGTAATGTTTGAGATCAAATAACTCGTTTCTGTTAATTTGTACTCCTTAGGTTGAACTACACACTTTACACAAATCAAGGTTTTAATATTTATACACTGTCAATGTCTGAGGGCCACTTAACATACATCATATTTAATACTAAATTATTTCCAATGTTTATCTCACATTCAAATGTTTATGACTTTGGTGGCGTTTACTGGGTTATTTGAATGCGGAAAACAGTAATTTAGCAATTTGTTAAACCTTTACAACTATTAATTCATAATTGCTTGAATGTTACTTGTAGGAATTTGTAACTCCTAGTGGCTATAAAACAACCGGTGCTTTAAGAAAAATATTCAATGTGACAAATTTTAACAGATGATTCACCAAAGCCAAAAATATTAAAAAAATATGATAAAAAACGTAACAGATCACTATGCCTTAAGTATGATTCATTTTAAATAAGCTTGATGTTTTTAAATAATATAAAAATTTTGAATAGATTTATTTAAATTAAAACTAAATTTAACCAAACTTGCGCTTTTCTGTGGCAGTATTAAAAATAATTCTTAAAAAATAAATAATGTAATTAGCATTAGTAGAAATTAGTGTTCTAAGTCAATTGTAAAAATATTTTAGATGAATATCTATTTACAATTAATACGGCAAGCCCGCGGTATCAACAGACAACGTTAACTCCCTGTACCCATATTTCGCATACCGCGGGACTCACCATCTTCAGAGCGCAGACTCACACTTTCACGCTCATTGCTTCGTACATGTTATGGAAATAACACCCACCTTGAAGGTTCACTCAAATAATTTATTTTGACATCACTTTTGCTCGAGAACGTACCAACTGTTAGGGTCAACACATGTTGCATATATTTTAACTTATATGCATAAGTTTACAGAAGATCTACACATGTGCACTCTGAAGCTGTGATATTCGTATGCACATATAAAAATAACTTTTTTTAATGTAAAGTTCTCAAAGAATACATTGTAGGATATCAATAAAAAAATCTATACTTCCACTAGTACGAAAATAAAACTGCAAACAATCAATCATACAAAATAGTCACAACAAGTACTATTACATAAGTCCATCCGAATTATCAACACGCACCTTTGCTTCAAACATAGGTTCAAATACAAAGTTGATAGTGGAAAAACAATATACTGTACAATCACAGCAGGACATTCATTTCATGTTCTGCTCTAAACATGCACCAGAATGGATAACTGGTATGAATTTAAAGTAGTTATGTGATGGAATAAATTTAATAAATAATAAAAAGAAATGATCTTATCAGGTACAAGATAATGATCTTCCAGTGAATGAAGCTGAGGCTGTTTAGTGTTGCAGAATGTCACCAATTACTCGATGAATGATTTTCATCCAAGGAAACAGAATTGTCCTTCATTCGTAACAAATATTCAATAAAACAAACAAAATTGCAAAACCTCTGAGATCAAATATGTGATCGACATATTAAGAAAGCAACAAAACAAAAAAAGCACACTAGCGTTCAGTATTCTAATTAACCTAATGTGTAACTCGGATACGTATATCCTCGTTAGCACACACAACTTATAAAGACAAAATAAAGATCATTTCAAGTCCATAACACTTTTTGACTCACAAAAATGTAAAAAAAGGAGAATAATGTACAATATGGAACACTAACTGCTTGATTCTTCAGAGCTGACTGAGATATTCAGATCTGATAAGTGTGCAACTTGCCATCCGGATGCAGGACAACTTTCCCAGTCAAGCAGTCTTTAATGTTACAGCAAAATGGCACATCAACAAGTGGACAACATTCTGCACATAGTTTGGAAACTCCTCACAGGTAAGTGGATTCTCCTGTAAGAATAGTTCTCCTTAAGCAACATCCCTCAACCAATAATAACAAAAGCCAATTGACAAACATTAACATGAAACAGATATTGTGCCACCTTCACAGTATATCAAAAAAGATTCGAGTGTTTTGTGATTTTAACATTTTCAAATATTTATTTATTAAAAACTATAAAACGTATAAAACACAAAATTCTCTCAATAAACAAGCTATTTATTTATCTGACAACTTAGATGGCACTTTATTGGAAATTTTACATTCACAAACAAAAAATTTGCTGATGATTATAAAACTAAACTGCTAATTATTAGTTTTTAAATATAGGAATAGGATTTTATTTTAAAAATTTGATAATGCAGTATTCTGATTAAATAATTTTTTTAAAAATTAAGTATTAATTATAAAAAAATATCCATGTTTTCAAATGGCTATTTAAAAAATAATAAAGCAATAATGTGATAATTTATAAAAAATTTAGAAACTTTTGTTTCCTTATCAGTTTATAATGATGGTATATACACTGCAAATAAAGCTTTGTCAAGTTGTAATTTCCGTAATAGAACTAATAAGATATAGATATATATTATTTTGTTTATTGACAAAAATAAATATTAATGGTAAAATTGACCAGGGTGGGTTAGAACTGTCTATCGCTTGGCCGCAAGGAACCAAAACTGATAACCTGCAGATCCTAGTAATATATAATCCAAGATATTATAAGTACAAAGCTATCCTAGTTACTCAATAAAATAAGAATATTGTTGTATAATAATTCTGCATATACACAAATAAATGTGTAATATACAATATATCTACTATATTATATGTATAAAAATAAATAACCAATGCTATTTTGTAAAATAAAAAATTTAAGAGCAGAACAACCACCTTCAACTGAAATACATGACTATCGAACTGTGTAATGTAATAACTTTATATTTAACCTAGGTTAACTAGTAATATATCACCAATCAATATGTATTGTATGACCAATCAAATTGGTCACAGTTTTACTGTTAAAAATGTCCAACCACAAAGTTACAGCCACAAATATTTAAAAAGTACACATTTTTTGATATTATTTGTTCAAACTAAATTAATATTTTCTTCATTCAGCACCATGGTGTAAATAATTACTCAAAACTGACACAAGTAGATAAGCGAATGTAAAAAAAAATTGTTAAATTATGAAAAAATAATTAGTATCTAAACTTTGAAACAACTAATAACGTGTATGATACTGGAATGCCGTCAGTTTGCGTCTTGATCTAGACGAGAAATATGTGGCACAAAATGTGAAAAAGTTTACAAGAAACAAGCCCAATAAGATTTTATTTTTGTAATCTATTTGGAACCTAAATTTTAATATTCTAATATAATATAATAATCTTTTACCAGCTTCAGCACCTACTCCTAACAAAATCAATCTCAACCATTTAATGTCGACACACCTAACAGCATTTTTGCTGTTGCTGTATTGGTCGCAGACATTGTACCTCATTATTTATTTTTTATAAAAAAAATATATACTTCTATATTTATTGGAGGTGGTAGACAAAGGCGAACTTTTATATTTCTCTCAACTATTTTTAAGCTATGCTCAAGTGTCTATCGCTATAGAAATAGGATTGTCTTATGGCTGGCGGCATGGGAAACGAACCTTAGACTTTTGGGTTAAATGGTAATTTAAGACACTTATTTAATTTCATTGTTTAAAAATAAACTATTTTAAATTCTTGTCATTAAAGTACATTTGCTGGACTGGTATAGCAACCTCGTACGGTAACTTTTTATGTTTCATTAAATTCAATATAAACAAGCAATAATTGATTCAAGTGTTTGTCCATTCATAACAAATATTTTTATTTTGCCTCAAAGCCAAAAAATAATAATAATAATAATAATAATCACAAAAAATCTAATCCCTAAAAAAAATAATCTCAGGAATAGTTTTCATTAGATGTGTATTTACATCCTTGGGCCATTGCCATTCATTAACCAGTTAAGATACAATTCCTGCGCCACTATTAGGAAATATTAAAACTGAATGCAGACCAAAACAAAACAATTTAGTTTATTAATTACAAGAATATTATATTTTAAAGATTAAAAAATATTAAGTCTCTGACTCATTTCAAAGTAGTACAAAAATATTACATGACTTATGAGACACGAAGGATGCATCAAAATAATAACACGTGCATATTCAAATATAGGGTGCTAAAAATAAAAAATATAACATCCACAACCAAACAAACTTGACTACAAAATAAATGTTATAATTTTGTACCCATCCACCAACTGCTATAATGAAATTAATTTTTTAATTGAAAGCAAAATTCAGTTTCTGCAAGTATTTTCTCTAACTCATGTACATTTTAAAAAAAATTACTACTTTTTAAAGCAAAAAAAAAAGAATTAGCCAGGAATAAAGCCCATGATTATGGGTTTGATCAAAAAACTAATCTTCAGACCCATACGTAATATATTTTTTGCCAAATTATCATTATAATAAAAAAGGACTCATAAATAAAAAAAATATCATTTATAATATTCAATCATCAAACTGTATGTAAAAACGTTATAAAAATTCGGGAAAAAACTGAGAGCAATTTAAAATATTAACTAAACAAAAAAAATAAAAAATTACTGCGTTAATCAAAAGAACTATTGTTGATTACACAATAAGTATTCATTATATCATTGTATTTTTTAATAATAATAAAGTTAATTAATCAATTTATTTAAATTCCAATCAAAATACACTATATTATATTAAAACATGAAATAAGAATGGTACAAAAATTTCATTAGATAAATTAATGAAATCTTTTATCAAAGACAATGTAACTTATTTTATTGCAAAGTGAAGAAAAAAATTGATTGTGATTTTAAGTTTTAATATTTTTTATTGCTGAAATTTTAATATTGAAAAAAAACCATTTGCATGACTTGTTACGTCCAGCCTGTCCAATTTTGATGACGTATTGTCGACATTGCTAAACAAATAACACAACGTTGTCTTTTATACAAATATAAGTACAAAATTATAGTAAAACATATAATCTGATGTGGGCATGCTTTAAATTAATACAGAAATAAATTAACTGGCCAGGGTTAAAGCTACGAGAATTTAAATGGAGAATTTTTTTAAACATTGCTGCAAGTCCGGAGAAACACCGACCGGTTCAAATAATAAATGAAGCGTGCAGCTGAACAGTTCTATTTGTGATATATATAAACCGTTTATGAAGTCTAACAGCTGGATGCGACGCGGACCATTGTTCCATCGAGTACAATTTTATTTTGCTTTTTCTTATCGTTTCTGTTTTTTTTTTTATAAATTGTACGCATAGATAGTGTATTGAAGGTATGCTAAAAATTTACAGATGGAACTAGGCATTTTTCTATTTTCTAGGGTATCCAAGAATGTATTATGTATTATTTTCATTTTAAAAACAAATAAATAGTTGATATTGGCAAATTTTTAGAAGAAAAAGTCTCACAATTGAACACTTCCTGAGACTTTCTGTCACTTTTCTAATCTTGAAACAAGCAGTATCTCCTGTCAAAACATTGAGGTGCTCTAAGGAGAATAATTCTGTGCAGAATACCCTAGAAAATATGCACATTCATTCAACGGCAAGCTTCAATTATGATGTATTAAAAAATATACAAACAAACAAAAGAACAAGAAATTAATATTAATGCTGACAAGCGGCAAAGCCATGAGTAGTAATAAGAGCGTAGCTTTATTAGTCCGGGTGTGAGCGTAAATGCAAAACAACAAATAGGAAAGAGACAAGAGACGGACGACACATTACTGTGATTAAGCTTGGAGCATCCTGTCGACATCAGGCCTCTGCTGCTGGCCGGAGGGATCCAGCTCCAGGTCTGGCTCGGAGAGGAGACGATAGCGGCCGAGCAGAGCTGCGCCCGCACCCTCCCGCTCCACCACCGCTGCCACACAACCATCACACACACATTAGCACGCTTGCAGATCACGTACCATACATTTCTAATTTGTATTTGAGATCCCGGGAATTCCGCATAACCCAGACCGCTCTCAAGCAACACTTGGACTAGTGAAAATATTTTATCATAATTATTAAGGGCGCACTTTCAAAAATAATTAATATTTCCACATTTTTTGTGAAAATATGGGTTTTTATTATTCATTTATATCAGAAGTTGTATAATATATTTAAAAAAAATTATAACTATTACATAGATAGAACCTTTACATTGATGGAAAATTAATAAACTGAATGTTATTCGCAATAATAAAGAAAATACAACTATTATAAGAAAGACTGCGATCATTAAATTTATTTTCAGTGTGTCACAAAATTGCCTAAATATAGAAAATTCTTGCATATACAAAATGTATTTTCTTATAATCTTGAAACCAAAATTACGGAGACAAATCAGCATTGAACCAAATTAGCAACATTTTTTAAATTAATAGTTATAAACCATTCAATTTGCAGTACACATGATCAATTTTCGACATTTTTAAAAACACTTGTGTTAGTGTAGTTGTGTTAGTGAATACAATACAAATTATTTAAAATAATATATTATATTAACTTACATGCTTTGAGGCTTCAGCTACCATTTAAAATCAAGTTTTATATCAAAACACAATAATCTCTTACTAAATAATATTTATATGGACCCTATTAATGTGTGTTTTTATTGTTTTTTAATCGGCGATTTGAAATAAATAAAATACACACATTAATAAGATCGATATAAATATTATTTAGTAAAAAATTATTATATTTTTGATATAAAATTTGATTTTAAATAGTAGCTAGAGCCTCAAAGTATGTAAGTTAACATAATATATTATTTTAAATAATTTGTATTGCATTCACTAACAGTGTTTTTAAAAATGTCGAAAATTGATCATATATACTGCAAATTGAATGGTTTGTAACTCTTAATTTTAAACATTTTGCTAATTTGGTTCAATGCCGATTTGTCTCCGTAATTTTGGTTTCAAGATTATAAGAAAATACATTTTGTATATGCAAGAATTTTCTATATTTAGGCAATTTTGTGACACACTGAAAATAAATTTAATGATTGCAGTCTTTCTTATAATGGTTGTATTTTCTTTATTATTGCGAATAACATTCAGTTTATTTATTTTCCATTAGCGTAAAGGTCCTATCAATAGTTATAAAAAAAGGTCTAATATATTGCACAACTTCTGATATAAATGAATAATAACCCATATTTTTGTAAAAAAAAATGCAGAAATATTAATTATTTTTGAAAGGGAAGCCTTAAGAAAAAATGTCATTCAGCATAGGTAAAATCATCACACTAATACAACTGACAAACAATAAAATTGCAAATATCCAAGTTCTACTCTGCAGAGTTGTTTGACTAACAATAGCTAGATTTTTATCACTCTCAATACCTTATATACTTTGACCAAACAAAATCTAAAAGCTTAAATACTATATAGTAAGTTACCTAGATGCAGTATTTAGATGACGATTATAATTAGTAAATAAATCAGGCAGTTTTTGTTGGACATTCCTAGAGTGAAAGAAATCTCTAAAATCGTAAGAACCTAGAATAAATTGCATTGTGTATAAAATGAAAAACATATTGCAGATATTAATTGTAAATATTGCTATTGTTAACGGGGCAGTGTCTTCTTTTGCATTTTAAGATTATAATTTCAAGCCACAAATTACAGATAGTAAGAGTGTAGCGGTAAAATGAATTAAATATGAGATTCAAAATGTACTCTCAAAAAACTTGTCAATCAAAAAAAAATGTTGGTATTGCGTAAGGATCCCCTGTTATGAAAGCACTGCTTTTGCTATAATTATATCTTTATAAAAGATAACAATTATGTTATTGTAATAAGTTTTTTGATATGAAACAAATCATTGGGTGACAAAAAAAAAGTTGTCAGACACCATCAGGAGGAAAAGTGCTAGTCAAGTGTCACAAGAAATCTTGAAACACTAAAAAAAACAATGCAATCATTGGGTGACAAAAAAAAGTTATCAGACACCATCAGGAGAAAAAGTGATAGTCAAGTGTCACAAGAAATCTTGAAACACTCTAAAAAAAACAATGCAACATAATTAATTCTATTAATATTCGGAGTATACCAACCTGTTATATTTTGTGTTAAATAAATTGCCATTATTTCGAATTTTATTTTTTCAAAAACATTGAGAAACACTTTATTTTTTGTATGTGAATATTCTTTTGTTACTTTTTGTGCGTCATTGATGAACATAGTTAAGAACTATTTAAAATAAACTTAGGAGAAATGAACATATTTTGATGTCTTAAATTATCAAATTTACTGTACCGACAATATTTTTCCTGCAAATTTTATTCAAAGGTATGAAAAAAATTCTGGAACCAATTAACAGCGTGCGGGATCCCTGTATTAAGTTTTTAAAAAAATATAGGATTATAAATGGTAAAAAATGAGAAATTTTATTCATTAAAAAGATGTAATGCTTTCATTTTATCTCTGAAACTTTTAACATTAAAACCAGCTAAAAGTAAACTTAACACGTATTATATATATTTATGACGAGATGAAAATATTTTCTCAGGTTGCTGTATTGATTTTATACAGTTGCTATGTTTGTACCTCCAGAAGATATTTTCAGGATAAATATATATATGTATGTATTAATATTACACTTGGATATAAATAAATGTCACGTTTCATGTCACTTTCCTTTTTTTACATACACTATATATTATCAATATTAAATTGCTCTCAGGTCCAGATGCTTTAAACAAACAATATTTGGCTAAACAAACTGTTAAAACAGATGCTGCAGTCAGTTAGTAGACAATCAAAAACCGTGGGTACATGTTATCTAACCATTCAGGACCGATGGAGTATATTTATGGAAAGGGATACATATCGCAACTGGATACACATTGTGTAACCATTTAGGCAGGACTGATGGAATCTTTTTATGAAAGGGAATACATATCACAAGTGAGTACATTTCATGTAACCATTCAGACCGAACTGATGGAATATATTTATGAAAAGGTATATCTCAAATATTCATAAATGTAATATATATATTGAAACAAATACAAAATTATAAAAATGAACAGTGATAAAATTCTTCATAGTTTATCTTGAAAGGCAGACATTTACTACTTTCGTTGAATTTATAGTCATAACAAGTTGTGAGGTTTTTAAAAATATCTAACATGAATACCTATTCTCCTTCACCCTGCAAATATATCCACATCTCTACAATATAAGAGGTTTATGTATGTCCATGACCAGTTACACGCTAGTCAGTCTGGCAGATCCAAACTCTTAAATACTCCCTGGTAACAGTAAACAAATATTCATGCACAAATTGTACCAAAACCTGTAACAAAGAGTTACAAAACACTACTTTGAATTAATCTGGCAACAATTACGCCGATCGGTTGATAGTCCAGATGTATTTGTAATGCTCAATCTATGCTACACTTTATTTAATACTGTATAGTAGTACACATTATTAAGTACATGCAATATTCACTGTTGAATTTTGTAAATATATAAAATAAATAAATTAATAAAACAGAATTTGAACATTTTAATATACCCCATAAAAAGATCTTTTGAATGGAATAGAATGTTCCATTTTTAACTACGAAATAATGTGAATACGGGATGTAATAAACGTGGTCCATAATATTTAACGGCGATACCGGTTCAAATTCTGAATATAAAATGTTTATGGTTTTCTATATGGAAGATCTGATTATGGGTCGAAATGAAAATTATTTTTGTAAAAGGTACATGTCTGTTATACAAGCACCACATGTGTGGAAGCATTCTGCCATGATGTTTAATTGATATTACACCAAATGTATATTCACCTACATTATACAAAGTATACTGACACAACGCTGCTCTATTAGAAATTTACACTGATGCTTGTCACCTAGTTCTTGTGTTTATTTCATGGAAACAACTCTACATACGAATCTTAAAACTGCATTTGGGCATTGAACAGTAATAAAAACATGTACATTACAATTATTACATTTAATCTTTAGTGAATATTTTAAAACTACAGATCAGAAACATAACACACTGTGTTTATAATTTATTTGGGGTCATGTTGTGATGCCATCAAATGTCTTTCAACAAACCACTTTTCCTTTTTGTTCCCAGCGACGCTATCAATGGTGTACTATCACCTGATAACAGAGTTAATTTAATGATACAGATGCAATTAAATATTCAAAATATTATTGTAACATCTATATAATCAAACAATCAACAAAAGTAATTTTTTAAATTAATCAAATTACAAATGCGTTAATGTTATGGCAGTGCGCACATATTAACATAAATGTCAAGAATAATGACACGACAATGACATGACGGTGGAGCATACATATAACAGTCAAGTACCATTTTTATTATTCGTTCGGTTCACTTAATAAAATAATAATGAAAAATTAATTCACACTTTTACCTTTTACTTATAAGGTCTTATTATTCCCAAAAAATAAATCAAATCTAACTACCAAGTAGATTTTATTAATGCAGTGAAATCCGCGTTGTTCCTGTTGTTTTAAACGTTTTTCCGGCTAAGATCAAATATTTCAATCCTGAAAACTCCCATACAAAAATTACGTATTTTTCCACCCGAGAAGTTTGAGAATATGGACCCCCAACTCAATTTATCCTCATCAATTTACACTTTTAGTATGTTTTCTGGGTAAAAAATAGTATTATATTATTTATGAAATATTTACAATTCTCCGAAATTACATTTTTTATGATGCAATTTAATATTGACCTATAAGATTATCACATATGAATAATATGTAAAAAGTTTCAATCGACTGCTCCCATTGAAAACATCTTAAGAGGGTTTCACTGATTTAGATATATGTGCTTGCTTCATACACTTTTACAAGATGAACAAATGTGAATTGTTCAAGCAAAACAGAGGCCTCGAAACATAAGCTTCTACTTTTAAAATGTAATCCAAAATGTTTATATGTGTATTTTAGAAACAAAACAGTTTATGTATGTATGTTGTTGCATAATCCAAATGAACAAATACAACAAGCTAGGTTATAGATCTGAGAATAACATAACTACCGTCAAATTTACAATGGATTTCTGACAAACTTTTTAATATTTCAGTTTATTTCTAAGCCAGTATAATTATTATTAAAAATTGAAAAGTCAATACCAAACTGAAATACAACACAAACACTGAATAATTCCGTAAAGGTAGAGAAGTTACATAGAGTTTGAACATTTTTAACTCGGAATTTGGACAGAGTAGACCACTCTTCAAATACTGTTGACTACATCTATTACGCCTGTGTATGCCAAAAATCCACAAATACTCATTGAATTTTACTACAGGTAGAAACCTGCATTTTTACTGATATTTCGGAAGGAAATGATACACTACATTCACAATTTCAAATCACCTAGTGATGAGAACTAAAGTTAAATTTTGAATTCTCAGATAACAAAATAAAATATTAATTAGCACCGAACAAGTGGACACACTCACCGCTGGGCCATGCCGGCACAAGTAAAACATATGAGATTGCTAATAATGTCTATGCTGAATATACACATTGAACTGCTTCGGTTTTGTCAGGGTTTCATAGTTATTTTGTACGACAAATTCAAATCATTATAAGCATCATATAAATATATATTTATTTCACATTTATAACACATTAAATGTATCTTAGTAATTTTTAATGTATAATAAAGTGATTTTCATATATTAATTAATACAGTAGACTCCCAGTTATCCGGGAGTATATACATAGTTATAGACGGTAATAATTTTTTTTTCCAGATAATTGATTTTCAAAAAGCAATAGTATGCAAAAGTAACAAAAATCAAGCATTATCCAAACTATCTTCTGTCCCAAAATCGTAAACATGTGCGTTTCTACAAATGCAAATGCCAAACGGATGTAGAGTTGTCGCCATAAATATTTCTTTACACAATTATTATATATTTCAATAAAAAATAAAATCGAGGATTATTTTTCACTGGGATTTAACAAATTCTCTACATCATTTTTTTCAGCAAAAGTGCTGTCATCTTGCTGCGCAGACAACGTGGTTGATTTATTTTGAAGAACTTAACTTTGAAGAAATTAACTCATCTTCTTCTAATTGTGCAGCTAGATCATCGCTGTTTAATTTTTCTCCTTGCCGTTAAACCATGTAACTATTTAAACCATGTAACTATCTGGAAGACAATATGTTTTGTATGCGCAAATAAAACAAAAACTATGGCGCCCCTGGCGCTGTGTAGTAAACAAGTGACAATGACGATTGGGACGCAATTAATCCTCGTTAAAGAAAACTAAATAATAAAAATAAAATTAATGTTTTGAGAGATTATTTCTCAGCCACGTCGGCGAATGACGTGCTCGACTCTAAAGACATATTAGGCCGTTATGAGCAATGTGGAACATTTTCCCTTTAAAAAATATTTTTTCAATGACTTTCAAAATTCAAGCCGATCAATCTGAACCCTGGAAAATCAGGAGTCTACTGTGTTTAAATGTATATTTAAAAATATATGGTTAAAACTACTTTTAAAAAATTATGCCCTAATACTAGATCTAATATAATGATTATATTACAAAGTACTCTGGCAGTAGGAGGATCAAAGGAAAGGAAAATAATGATAAGTATTAATAATAAAGTATCAACTAGATGTGTAGCGCATAAGCAAGCTCTGTCATCTGAGGTACTGCACATATAGAAGGCTTCTAGAAATACATGTGTCTTGATTTGTGACGTTGGTCATTCATAAATAAAATAAAGTTGATAGTTTCTCAAGGAAAATTACATCTTTAAGTATATATTCATTTAACATTAAAGAGATTGTTGATATAAAAAATCAGAATTATGCAAAACCCCATCAATTAGAAATTGAAAAAGACAAATGATGGCATCTGGCATCATGAGACTAGTGAATTTTTTTAGCAATTTAAAAATTTGATTTTTTTTTTAATATTGTCCATAAGAAACCTTTATATTGAATAAAAAAATGAAGAGCAAGTGAATAAATATTAGCAAGGGTAAAAATAAAAGGAAATCAAAAAGATGTCAAAATGACTCAGAAGTAGAAGAAAATAAAAGAGCGACAAACGCACTGAAAACCTGCAAAATATTTATAAAGAATAACCACAAATGACTTCACAACCACGGAATGTAGAGAAATAGGAAACGAACCAAGAACTAATATCTGGATGCACATTTTTTCCCAATTTTGATAATTCCTAAACCTTTGCAACATTAGCATTTATTTTAAGGGTTAGTTGTAGCGCAATCTTCAAAATGAGCATTGCATTCCTATGAACAAGTAAATCACTTTGATAATTTTTACTTTTTTGCATTTTTATCAGTATAAAAGTGCTATCAGATCTTATTGCATCATGCATGGATAGTAAATTGGGGAAGATTGGCAGACTGCTGTGCTGCTGCTACATGCAGAGGTAAGTCGCGCATTATGAATTTCAATTTTATTTGTGCAATGTAAAGATTTCACAATGTGGGTGTTTTGGAATAACTTTGGAATGAAATTGATCATTTACTTACATGTGAAATATGTGAACATTTTCAAATTAATGAAGTTTGACTGCAGTAAGATAATTGTAGCAAAAATATGATCATCAAATCTCTCTATTTTAGCTTCAGCAAAGAACTATATAGAACTATATATTAACATGGAGTTCCAATCGCACCATGGAAAAATATGCTGATTGTCAATTTATCATACAACTAATCACTGCTAATTGTATTTCTTTGGGATTTAAAAATGATCCCGAGACGGAATTTCGTAAACTTATAATTTCTGTTGGGTACTATGACAGCTAGAATAGTTGTGATAGTTAACATAACAAAATGAAGCCGTATCTGTTTTTTCATTAAATGTGAATGAGAATCAGTATGAGAATGGTAAAGGGAGAAAGGATAATGTTAAAGGAAAGAGTGCGCCCGCGTAAAAGGAGTGAGGAGGGGTGTAGAGAAGCGGCGTTGCGGGCGGGGTCCGGGAGCGGGGAATAGGGAGCGTCGGCGGGCCTCACCAGAGTCCCAGCCCTCCTCGGGCTCCAGGGAGTCTTCGCTGTCATCTTCCTCGGCACTGGAAGAGTGCGAGAGGGAAGGGGGAGAACCCCGCAGCCTACCCGTACCACCACAGCCCCACGCCGAGTTCTCCGGTACACGCTGCACTAGAAGCTGAACCTGGAACATAAGTCATTTTTTAAATTCTCATTTTGAATATTAGGGGCACATTTGCAAAGTGAAATCCTAATCCTAATTATAATATTATAACAAAACAACTCAATACAGGAATCCTTTGTTTAGTGTCAAGGTTAAGGGCATACTTTCATTTTTCCAGTTTGAAATTCAAGAAATTCTACGCAAATTATATAGTATTTGAAGACAGAGCTAATAGTCAAACTTCTAATAAATGTCACCTAAATACTTAATGGTGTTATTTGTTATGTAAATTGTGTGAGAGAGGACCATTTCAATAGAAAGAAATGACAATAAGATTGTTAATTCTCTCGCATTCGAGACAAGTGTAAAAAATAATTTGTGTCTTTCCACGTTTTTTCATATTAATATTATGGAATGAAATAAAATGTGTGTTGTCATTTGAATTAATCCATTGAAAATTAAATAATTTATTGAAGTGCATAATTGATTTATATGAAATCAGTCAAAGTACATATATATATATATATATTAGACTAATGCATAAATCAATGCCCTGAATTAAAAATTATTATGTCAGATGCATTTTTGTGATTTTGTATAATATTATCGATTGAAAACACCACGTTGCCATTTTGCGAACTGTTTGTTTCACTACTATGCTTTAAAAGACAACGGTGTTATATACAGTAAATCCCGTTTATTCGAAATTTGCCGCAAGTCGAAGTTTTGGAGCAGAATGTGGTCCCTCTGGAAAGTTTTCATACTAAATTGTATTTATAAATCGAATATCGTTATTTGTAGCTATTTTTAGAGCCTATCAGATGAATTTGTCGATCTATTTTTCACCTAATTCGATTTCTAATTCTTATTCTTCTGTTAATATTATTTTGGATAATATTTTTTAACAATCTCTTGTTAATTAATTTAATTTTTTAGCAACTGTTGGCGTTTTGTACGAGTTTCGCATTGGTGCTATTTTCGAGATTATAAAATTATTAGTCAAAATCATAAAAATGTTTTAATTTAATACGGAAAAGTCTGAGGAACGCAAACGCGTTTGCGAATTTCAAAATATCTAACACGTAGAGAAATACAAATAATTGTCTTTACATATAAAACAATGGCAATAAAATAATTAACAAGATATGAGACAATCTGAGAAACGCAAACACACATTCTTCAAAATGTCTCGACACTAAACTTAAAAGAAAGAGAATTGTCTGTACTAAAATTAATACAAAATAAATCATTTATAAAACATGGAAAAGTCTGAAGAACTCAACCATGTACCACAAAATATACAAACGCTACGTAAGCAAAAATTATGATGGTATTAATATGGAACAGAAGATTGGCAACACTGACATTCACAGAAACTGGGAGAACTACATTACCGTTAGGGCACGAAAATAATATTTATTATATGTCAGTTACATTTTAATTCCAGCCGATGCAAAGTATTATCAGGATTTATCCTACAATACACATATATTTAGAAATGTACCCTTTTATATTATTTTTTAGTTATTAAGCGTGTTTTACTATAAAAATACAGTGAGTGCTTCATTATAGACCATATTGGCCATTAGCGGGAACGGCATTTCATGCGTGTTAGTGCTGTATCATAAGTTCAATGTGTGATGTTAAGTGTTAATATTTTTTTTTTCGTTTAGTTATCGAATATTTGAAAACTTTTTTGAACTTTTATTGACCTTGACAATACTGTTGATGAAAACCAGTCATCAACAAGTGCAGGGGTTAGGCCAGTATTTGAATGGGAGACAAATAATTGTTTCATTCCAAATATACATAAAATCTGAAGTCGTCCTTCCAAACAACAAATACAAAATAAACAATAATTTCCTATCTGGCAACACTATAAACTTTTATTTATTAATTTTTTTCATCTCAAAACCGAACGAAATTGCTGTCGATGGACGCTTATAATAAAATAGAAGCTTTATGTTTGTTGTTTTTTTAGTTATAACAACGTTTTCATGTTTTTTGGTAAAAATAAAATCTGGAAAAAGCTAGTCTATGGATTTTAAATTTTACGAATTTTGCCGCCAATCGGTGGTATGATGCTGTTTCACCTAGGGCTTTTTCTGGGCAGTTAACAGGTTAATACAAACAACATTATTTTGAAATTTGTTGTACACACGCGTTGTGTATTCGCTTGGCAAAATACGAAGAGCTGGAAAACAGGCTGTTTGAATTTTTTTATTCAGATGCATGTGATCAATATTCCAATTTCTGGTCCAATCCTCATTGAGAAAGGATGTTCATTGACCAATGAATGATTTTGGAGCCTCCAATGGTTGGCTCCACAGATTAACTTAATTCAAGGTTCAATATAATGTGCTTGTCAATATGTAACGAAAGTCCAAAAGTTGAGAAAATGGAGGTGCAGGACTTTGACAAAAATGAATGCAGGCATGTATTTAAAAATGTTTTGAGAAAATGTATATTTCAAGTACACTTATAAATGTTGGTGTTTAGAAAACTTTCTATTAAATTCTACTTTCCTAATTTGAAAATCTTTATATATACAGGCGGACCTCGACTTTCGCACATAATTGGTTCCTGAAAATGTGTGCGAATGTTGAATGTTCGAAAGTAGAGGGAAGTAAAAAAAAATAAAGTTGTGTGTATTTAAAATATTTATTTATCAAGTAAGATGCGTTAAAGATATATGTTTAAGTGGGGTTTTTGGGGGTTTCCCTTAAAAAGTTATCAAGAGTTAACTGTTTGCCAGTCTTCTTTTTCTTTTCTTCATATAATATTTTATAACACGCTATGTCTTTATTGATCGCCCTACGCACTTGAGATATGCGTTCTCCATTAGGATCACAATCTTCCATGATATTTAAAAAATTATCAAGATGCATGAAGGCTTCATTCAAATTTTTTATTGTTAATGTCTTGGTGATTTTATCAGCTTCTTCTTCGTCACTTCCATTATATATTTCATTTTCGCACTCCTGTTGCTCAATTAAATATTCATTTGTAAGGGGTTCCGAGTGAGACTCTATAATCTCATTAACATCTTCATTGTTAACATTTAAGTTTAATTCATTCATTAGGCGGACTATATCAGTTGTGATAGTTTCTGGAGTTTCATCATCATTTATAAAATCACACATCATTTGTGGGCATAATTGTTTCCATGAACCTTTCCATGGTTGACTCTTTTATTTCAGCCCACGCGTCTCCGATATATGGTTTATTGCGTTCCATATATTATAGTTCTTCCAGAAATCTTTTAATGTAGGCCCACCTTCCCTATCAGTTGCCTTTATAACCTGAGTCATTATTGACCTCATATAATATCGTTTAAACGTAGCTATCACTGTTTGGTCCATAGACTGTATAAGGCAGGTAGTATTGGGAGGAAGAAACACAACATTTATTTCCGGGTATAAATTTTGTATAGATTTTGGGTGTCCTGGAGCATTGTCTAAGATTAATACTATTTTAAATGGTAAATTATTAACTTGAAAGCTGGCACGAAATGTAAAGTGAACCAATCTTTAAATATTAAAGCAGTAACCCAGGCTTTCTTATTTGATTTCCAAATGACTGGAAGCAATTCTTTATCTTTTCCTTTCAATGCTCTGGGATTTTCGACTTGATAAATTAACACTGGCTTCAATTTTAAATCACCAGCTAAGTTTCCACCAAGAAGTAATGTCAATCGGTTTTTAGAAGGTTTATGCCCAGGAGCAACTGATTCTTCCTTAGATAAGAATATACGACAAGGCATTTTTTTCCAAAATAACCCTGTCTCATCTACATTAAATATTTGGCTAGAGCAATATTCTCCATCTTCAATAATTTTGGATAATGTGGAAACAAATTCTTTTGCAGCATCTTTATCCGCATCAGCCGATTCTCCAGTGAATTTAATATTATGAAAAGAATACCTCATTTTAAAATTGTTAAACCAACCATCACTTGCTTGAAAAACCGTGGTAGAATCTTCTTTTAATCTAGCCTTCCAATCTTTAAATACTCAAAGGGACATCTTTTTTGTGTTGGTGTCAAAATGACAACGATTTTTCCATTTCATCCATAACTATGCCGTGTCTTTTGGAAACAATTTTTGAAGATTCTACAATTTGAAGATTCCACAATTTTGAACGTATTCCTTAGTTTATTTTTCAAAATTGAACATATTGTAGATCTGTTTGTATCATACGAACGACCGATTGAAGTAAAAGATTCACCGCTATCAGAACGTCTAATAATGTCCATCTTTGTCTCGATCGTGAGAAGTTTACGGGTCATTGATTTCTTTTTGTTCGTATCAACACTGCAATTTTTCCGTTTCTCACTCATGTTTATAAATTTGAAGGGTGAAATATTTCAAATTAATAAAATTACCAAAAGACAAGACACAACATGCCTATATGCGCTCCTGCGCAAGGCTAAAGTGTGGAATACATGTTGCGACGGTCGCCCGGACAAACGACAAACATAGGATGGAGCGCCTCGCGCATGCGCGAAGCACTCCCACCACCACTTGTCGGTCAGTATGTAGAAAATTTCATCGGACCGTTGGCCATGGGAGTGCATTGCGCATGCGCGAGGCATTTCGTCCTACATTTGTCGTTTGTTCGGGCGACCGTCGCAACGTGTATTTGACCTTTAAACCTGTCTTATCTAGCTCACAAGCAAAGTGACAGATGCAAGCGAGATGCAAGTGATGCAAGAAATGTAAGCGAGCGAGAGATGGATATCTTTACCCCATAGCGCGACGTTTTAAAAAAATACATATATATTTTTTTAAATGTGCGAAATAGCGAATTGTGCGAAAGTCGAATGTTCGAAAGTCGAGGTCCGCCTATATATATAAAGCAAATTTTAATATTTTGGGAGTTTATTCGTTAAATCCTATTGCATTTGTTTCATTTGGATCAATCAGTTTCCACAGGACCTTGATTACCATATCAAGTGTGAAATCGCAGTGTTTTCACATAAATAACTACATACAGAAATGTTATACTGCGCTAGCTGACTTCAAAGAGTGATCTTCCAAACACCGATCATCACAAACAATCAATATTCAAAATGTTTTGGAACAAAACTAAAAAAAAAAAAAAGCGTTAATTAATAAAACCAAAAATTTTCAGGTTATTCAGAATATTAAAGGAGAGATAATTTTCCAGAAAATAACAGGACATATTTTATATAATACTGAAATTTGTGATTTCGCTTTTAATTCATATAAATAATGGGACCACAAAATTTGTTCACTCTTTTTAAATTTTCCCGTAATTTACCGATCAATGTCCTATTTCAGTTCCTGCCTACTCATTCATACCGTGGCCGCCATTTGCTTCATTGTACCAATCTTTAGAATTTAAACAAGTTTTATCCAATTTAGTATTAAGATCTGTGCTAAAAATATGAATGGTAAAAATATAAATTCAAATATTATAATTCATATTATTATTTATTTCATATTCAAATATAAAAACAAAAGCAGCACTCGCACGGAAAAAACCACGTCATCCTTCAAAATAAATTTACTTAGTTGAATATATTTTTTATATATATATACAGTGGTATCTTGGTATGACATTCTTAACCTGTTAGCTGCCCAGAAAAATTGTACGTGAAACAGCATCATACCACCCATATTGGCGCGAAAATTCTTAAAATTCAAATTTACATGCTGGCTTCTTCGAATTTTATTTTTATGGAAAGACCATAAAAATGTCGTAACTAAAAAAAAATGTGGGTACTATTTCATCATAAGCATCCATCGACTGCGATTTCATACGGTTTTAAGATGAAAAAAAGGAAAAAATAAAAACTGACAGTGTTGTCAGGCCATAACGCTTAGAACATTATTATTTATTTCATATTTGTTTTCTAAAAGGACGACATCAGATTTTATTAATATTATTGTATTTAATATGATGCTTTAAATGAAAAAATATTGGCACTTCACATCACAACTACGTAAACATTATATATCGCACTTATATAGCACTAATAACACACATAAAATGTTGCCACCGGCCGCGGCAATGGTCAATACTGCCTAACGGCTAACTGTATTTATAGTAAAACTCTTGTAAATTAATTTTAATTAATAACTAAAAAATAATATCTTATTTACTTGAATTACTCGAACTAAAACGAGAAATATCGCAAACGTACGTCTAAATCTAACTGACAATTTACTCAAATTGGAATGTTCCAGATACTTTACAACTTATTGCTTTCTTCTCATCATCGGACTCTGCAGTAGTAACAAACATATCGGGAATATCTAAAAAGTCGGCAGTCTCCACTAACAAAATAAGTCACCTTCCACCATTTTGTAAAGTAAAAATAAAAGTTTTAGAAAAATATCAGCACTTTGAAGTCGACATGAGAGTATATGTGTTAAATTTCTAAATTTAATGAAATTGCGATCTGGCAATGCAAAAGTGAGCGCTGTCAATTTTGCATGGAGGAAAAATGACGACTTTTACACTCGATTTCAAACGTAATTCGACAGATTTCTATGGGGCGTTGTATGGTTTGGTTAAAGATCCGATCCGCGGCGCCAGTGATATCATGCATTATTTGATGGTTATTTGCTGTGAGAAATAGACACCGCAGACTGTCACATGTGTGTCTGCTTTACTCACAATAGCCAACATAGGTTCTCGTGCCATCTCTTTCTCTGTCGCAAGTTTCCGACGTGGGCGGCTAAAGAGTTAATCTGTTCCAGATCTTTGGACTTATACCAAACAAATTTTTCCCATAAGAACTGAAGGGAAAATAATTAATCCGTTCCCATGGAAGAAATTAGTTTTACCTTTTCGCAAATCATTACCTCCGATACATCATACATACTAATCATTGCCAGCACACTGTTTTTCTGTTGTCCAGATCAAAAACAATTTCTCAACATGCTCTAATATCCCTGATCTTTGTTTGTTAATCAATTTCACTCCCTTCGCAACCGTAGTAGATTTAATAATGTATGTTTTTCACAATTGTAGATACCTTCGTTCTCAGCATACGGTATGCAGTAACTAAGTCCCGGACACGCATGCCACTTTCATACTTTCCTATAATCTTTTTTTTACCTCTATGATGAGCATAACCATTTTCTTAATTGTTTCTTAATCTCATTAACTTTCTTAGAACTCATGAAACTCATTACTTCTTGGTTAATGAGTTTACAAAACAAATTGGGAAATTCATAAAGTTATAGCGCACGTTGTTAACCGATTGGTAGAAACAGTCATACTGCTGTGATTGGCAGTCGTGGCAGAGATGTTCCCTCTCCAAAAACCAAATTCAGTTGAACGAGACTGAGGATGTAAGCGTGCACCATTTGACACATGCGAGTCATCAAACAAAAATTTTCACACCCAAACAAAATTGGACTTATACCAAAGCAGACATACACCGAGGTACCACTGTATATATATCGCACACCTGTAGAAAAGTGTCATAAGTCAAAAAAAATTTTTTTTTTATAGAAATGTAACATTTTTAAAGTTTGATAGTGGAATTATTATGTATCATAGGACCTTCATTTATTTTATTGATAAATAATAATGAAATATAAAATATGCACTTACAAATAGAATCAATGTGTGTTATTATGTAGGAATTACACATTCTTTTGCTCACTGCGGGCTCATCAAAAAGGTATACTAGGGGTCATTCGCAGAGAAGGGGTGAACTAACTTTAATACGGTTTTTATGAGACAGAAAATTATGTTTAATAAAATATAAATTAGATAATTTTGACTTACAACATTTTTCTATGGGATGAGTGAAATATATTTTACCATAAATAGTCTAACTTGTACATTGAGTAGTTACTTAGTCCGCCTTTGGTATCGGAGTCCCATTAGTGATCTTCCAAGTGAGACCAATTTTCACAACTTTGTAAAATGTAGATACATAATGTTTTTTATTAATTCGCCTTTAATTTAATAATTTTAAAATGTATTCTTATTTTAATTAAATAATACTAGAATTATTGCATTAAACAATAAAATAAATATTCATGAATAAATTCTTACCATGAAATCTTGAGTGTAAATTTTATTCCGTTTATCTTTGTGCGCATCATCTAACTGCCATTTATCCAAAGTTAATCTAAACGTGGTTATAAGGGTACCTGAAAAATAAATAATCATTAACTTAACTCTTTTCACGTTAATGTGAGCTAATGCGGATGAGACTTTGATCTCGCGTCTAGGAGATCCTAGTCTATACTGTACTTTATGCAAGCTTCGAGATGAGTCTCGAGACCAGTCTCGTCTCTGTACACGCACAAGGTGGCAGGTTGTGTTATTTTTGGATATATGATATATACTCTGTTATGTTGTAAACTGACACTGAGTTAAATGATAGTGTAAATTGAAAGTAATCATATTTTTGTGATTTGAATAAATATTAATCAATTAATGCTTTATTATTCAACAATTATTTTAATATTTCACAAACACAATGACATATCTGGTTGGATATTTCAACACCAATTTCATGTAGGGAGAAAAATATTTTTTTAAAGAAAATCCACTGACATTGAATCCACTGACATATCCATCAATAAATAGACATTAGCAGTAAAGCTGACAGGATCCTGTGGACAGCTATAGTGGCCAGTGGTGACCACTGCACGGCCAAGGTTTCCATACAATCTATATCTCAATGTGGAAATCCCATGTTATAATATTGCTTTACAATGATGTATTGTATCTCAAAATAATATTCAAACAATCTTTGTGTATTGTTTAAAAATGTAAAAATTGATTCACAAATAAAAAAAAATCAAAACATTTATAAGTTCTCAAAAATGCAGTAGACTTTTGAACATTATTGTACAGAGCCATTTAACAATATCCAGTTTGGTTTTGACATGGCCAAAATAAGAAAACAGAAAAAGCCATTGAAGAATAATACAAAATAGCGGTTTAACATTGTTTGATTAAGTTTAACCTTTAACTAAGTTTGACATTTACAAAATTTTTTTGTGCCATAATTCTAATAATACGGTATATGTTGACATTACATTAACCCAATGCCATGTAAGAATAGGCTAAAATATCTTAAGACATTATTTTTGTTATTTGACAATTTGATGGTTAAAATTGTATCAAAACAATTCAAAATTCCATCAAAAAATGGATATAAAATGTTTGTCACGCGAAAGGTTGATCTGTGAATGAAATTATTAAAAGCTGTAAAGATTCAAAATAATTTGACCACCTTGGTCCATGGTATCTTCTCTAACAGCATTCACTTGGTGCGTTACAAAGAATGTGTTGAACCAAAAGTGAAATAACTTCTCCTTCTTGGGTTTATTGTACACCTCCACCTTGATGTCACCGACCAGAGGTGTGCAGCGATCCAGCCGCATGCTGATGTGGGAAGACCCTTTTCTAACCTCGTGACAACCCAGAGATATCTATAAATATAATTACTCACTTAGCGAGAATACAAATATGAGATATTAATTTATCTTTTTATGACCATATTAAATCTTCTACAAAAATATTAATATATTTTTTATTACATATTGCATTCTGCGCTTAGTAGCTCAGATGGGCTAGCCACGTTGTGAGAAGCGAGAACTCTAGAATTCTCCAAAAGATCTTCGAAGGAACTCCGACCGGAACTCGACAAACGGGCAGATTGCATGTTTCAGACTGAAGAGATCGGGTTGCCTGGATAATACTTGTCCAGACAGCCTTGGATTTGGATAGCCTATAACGCCACGGCGATGATTTATTAAAAAATAATGAAGTTGTGATCATTTATTTTCACATCGTAAATGGAATGTTACCTTATAAATGGGATATTAAAGAAAAGAACAATTGATACCTTATTTATGATAAATAGAATAAAGAAAACAGTTGATAAATATTTTTAGAATATTTTAAAGAGAACATATTATTTGTGAAGTTGTAATTTTTTTCAGAACATAGTTCTGTGATATTTAATACAAATTAAATACATCAATTAGAAAGATATACATACAGATAAACTCAATTTACAATAAATAGGCGATAAGCATTTCCAAAAGAATGCCTCTGAACTGAACTGTATTAAACTGAAGGGTTAGAAAGTAATCAAAAATATGATAGAACAAAAGTATGGAAAAACATTAATAATATTAAGGTGGTTAATTTGGTTAAAACGTGATATTGGTAACAAAACATGGCATAATAATTACCTTTTGTGAAGGATGATTAGCTTCCGAAACGCAAAACTCCAAGGTGCTCTGGCCTCCGTTGAGTGCAGGTGGGGGCTTCATAAGTAGCTCGAGAATAAGCAGAGCGGGGGGGCGATAGAATCCCATGGGGCTGGCAGGGCCTTCCGTGCCCTCGTTCACAGCCATACCCTCTTCCTGATCTAACATTCCCAGCAAAGCTGCATAGTATTCCACGTACCGTCGCTGTGAAGGGATGGTCACACCTGAAAATATATTTTCCCCCATCACTTTAATGCCTGCGAAATTGTCAGTAAACTGATTGTAAATATAAGAAGAGAAAAATAATAATCTTGGGTGAAGATCATAGATCATATCTTCATCCAGTTTTATGTGTCATGAAAATAATTCCTTAACATTTTTGATTGATATTAAAAAAAGATATAGCGAATATTGCAACCTAGGTTTTTTTTGTATTAGTTTATGTAGTTTATGTATTCATTGTGTTATGTAGTATCCATTGTGGAGAAAGGTTGTGTGCTGCATGCATAATTTGTTTTTATTATTAAATAGCCAATTGTTTGGTGTTTTAAAATTGACAATATCCTAGTAGGTATATTATCTGTTGGGTTTTACCCCTAAACTAAACAATGTCTAGTGAAGTGCGGATCATTTATTTCAAGTTGGGTTACAAGGAAACCCTTGCAAGTAAAAATATAAACAAAGCATTTAAAGAAAGGGTTGTCAACGCTAGGATAGTGCAGCGATAAGTCTGTTTGGGAGATTTCGATTTGAAAAGTAAACCCCTAGGAAGACTGTATTATAAGCTAAATGAAGAAGAAGATAACGGTAGAAGCTAATCTAAGATCTACTGTTCCGAATATAGCAACACACCTTGGCATATCAGTTATGACAATATCCAGACATAACAATAGACAAAATAATTATAAAAATGGATACCTCACGAATTAACAAATGTTTGTTGTGTTCTCTTAATAAAAAATGAAAAAACATTTTTTAAACCAAATTATTACGTGTGACAAAAAATTAGATATTTATGATAATCGAAAAAGATCTATCCATTTAGGTACTATTTCATCATAAACGTTCATCAACTGCGATTTCGTACAGTTTCGAAATGAAAAAAAGGAAAAAATAAAAGGCCATAACATTTAGGACCTTATTATTTATTTTGTATTTGTTTTTTGGAAGAACGACTTCAGATTTTATTAACATTACTATTGTTATATTAAATTAGATCTTTACCTAGAACATTTTATTTGCACTAATATATTGTATTTAATATGATGCTTAAAATAAAAATATATTAGTAGTATGCACTTATATAGCACTAACAACACGCATCAAATGATGCCGCCGCAAAGGCCAATGCTGCCTAAAGATGCACTCGTAATATTTATGATAAAACACACATATTATTTTAATTAATAATAAAAAAATTAAATATCTTATTCACTTGAATTACTTATCAACAAAAACGTGAAATATCGTGAACGTACCTCAAAATCTAACTGACAATTTATTCAAATTGGATACTTTCCAACTTATTGCGTAATTAAATCGCGTGACAAAGACGTGAACCTCAAAATAATCCTCCTCGACGTCATTCTCATCATCAGACTCTGTGGTAGTAACGAACATATCGGGAATGCCTAAAAAGTCGGCAACATCTCCACTATTAAAAATGTCACACTCTGCCATTAAAAGTAAAAATAAAAAAAGTAAAAGTAAAAATAAAATCAAAAAAGTTTTAAAAAAATCAATAACTGTAAAATGAAAAAAATATCAGCACTTTGACGTCAGCATAAGAGTGTGTGTATTAGATTTTCAAATGTAATTGAAATTGGGCTAATTTTTATATAAATCACTCAAATGATTTTTACACTCATTTATCACTCAATTTCAGACGTATGGACCCATCCATTATCCCCCATCCACCCACCCAGCCTGGCATTATCATGGACCCATCCCGTTCCGTGATGATGCCAGGCTGCATACTTCACAGATAACCATCAATAAATGAATAAGTTAGGATACAAGTCTTGCTGCACCCACCATATAGTCTGGACTTATCACTACCAACGGATTATCATATTTTTCCCTGTTTATTCCTATAGAAAAATGATATTTCATATGTTACAACATAAAATTTTATGACTAATTAGAAATTAATTTACGAGCAAATTTTCTAGTTTCCTGTTATTTAACACATACATATTCATAAATAGATTGAAATACCTTTTCTATTGTGTGTTCTTTTCTGGCCATAAAAATTAAGCGCATCAGCAGCAGCTTTAAATTGACCGATGTGCAGCAGGTAACAACAAATCATCGTCCCTGAAAAAAAAAAAAATTAATAATTTATTGAAAGACAACTCCGCATTCGATATACGAGGGATTTATTCATGCATGTGTGAACTCACTTACGAGTTTGTGTGAAAATACTCCATAAAATTGACCATACACTAATGATCTTGTGTGAATTTAACATAAAGATATTGCAAGCTACAAATGGAAACACACTTTTCACTGAGATTGAAACCACGTTGTGGAGATTGTTCTTGTACCAGTACAATAAGAGTTAACATATTGCAAGACCACCATGCAGATTAAAACCTTTGTAGTGATTGCTATTATTTAGTGAAAAGATCTGCTTTAATGACCAGATCTGAAATAGATACACAAAGTTGTATCGTCTCCCTAAATTCTAACTTTCTTCAATTTCCTCTTTCCACAAAAGCATTACATAAAAAAGATATAATTTCTATAGAATATACATATATATGAAGTGTACCCATAAGTCATCAATTTTTTTTAACAGATTTCAGTTTGACTCAGGTCTCTGACTTGTGAAGACATGGATTGTGGATTTATTGTTTAATGCAAAAAAAGTTTTTATTATCCTAGAATAAAATAGAATATCAACCTTCACAAGAACACATCGTCATTGCGTGTTGTTTCATTTTTGTTTAGGATTTAATGCGACAACCAATGACAAAAATGTGATATCTACGGGAACATTTTAAAGGTTAATAAGTGTCAACGTTGGTTCAGACCAGTGGTGATTTCCCAGTGGTGATTTTGACTTATCTGACAGTGTTTGAAGTGGGCGACCTGGTGAATTTGATAATGATGGTTTACGATCGCTGGTTAATTTGAATCCAAGATTAACACTTGGGGCCACTTGGTCAACAGTGCAAAGACATCTTTATGAAATTGGAAAAATATCTAGACATGGCATTTGGGTTCCAAATGAATTGTCGAATTCAAACAAAAGATCAACGGTGAACAATTTGCACATCCTTATTGAACAGGCAGCGAAGTGATCCATTTCTTAGTAGAATTGTTACTGGTGATGAAAATGAATTCTATACAGCAATTTGAAATGTTCCAAACAATGGCTTTCTCCGAAACAACCGGCCATATAACCACCCCCAAACCAGGCCTGACTTTGAAAAAAATATTATTGTGTGTTTGGTGGGACTGTACTGGCATTATTCATTTTGCGTTGTTAAAACCAGGCGAAACAACAACCGCTTAAATATTTAATTAAAAGCTAATTATGAAATTTTCATATTTATTTAAAAGAATATTTAAAAGAATATTGAAAAGATTGCAAATCAGTGATATCACCTGCAGCAAATAATTTGTAATGACGGCGATATAAAAATCAGTTCAAGAAATGGAAATCGCTGCGTATGTACAATATTTCCTCTGTTCAATGTCCCTTGCAGCAGTGGGGTTTACAATCTCATTTTAAAAAAGATAGTAAATAAGGTAAAAAGAATATGAATGGTGTGACATGCAACATCAATATTTCAAATATATATATCCCAGTGTCCTTGAATGTGTGTTACACAAAATACCTACACAACAAAAGATTAGGCAAAGGGAACGATTTGCCTGCTGGGATCGTAGGCACTGTAAAACATTGAATTAGTAATTTACCAGTTCTGCCTTTCCCCGCCTTACAATGCACTGCGGCAACATTTCGCTGATTGGCTGATAACCATGTGTGCACATCCTCGCAAAAAGACCTGATGAGGTCAATTTTCGGAGGATTGTGATCATCAAATGGATATACAGATACCTAAAAGAATTAAAGTACATTTGATTTATTTTGATAATATTATTTAAAAATAAATCAACAGAAAAATTCTGCAGTAATTGTAAGGTCATTGTCCAGCATTTGCAAGAATGTAGAACTGTAAAAAGACATACCACAATAGATATGTGCCAGATTAAATAGTGGAATGTCATCAAAATAATTTATTGAAGAAAAATCAAATGTTTAATAGCTGTTTCTGGGATTAAAAAATAAATAATTGATGACAAGTAACTCTGATAGCTTAATCATTAAAAATTTGTCAATATTACTGCAACAATTAAGTTATTCCGCCAGAGAGGGGTGAAAAGGTATGTTTAAAATGGATTTGTTTTAAAGCATTAATAATTTAAAAAACAGAAATTGTAATTTATTCATTATGAAGATTTGTTTAGGAATGTAGTGTAATAGGGGGCATTATTATGATTATAATGTAGTGTAATAGGGGTCATTATTGAATAAAAGATTTAAAATATACCAATAAATGTTCAAATTGTAAAATAAAGTATGTATGTATATATATACTTACTCTTTTTTGAAATTTATTTGAATCGTAAGATCTTTCAGAGCAAAGATTGTATATTTTATAATGGTCCTTATGCTTGTCTTCTAAAAACCTAGCAACATCATCAATGTCATTGCGGTACATCGCCTCTACGTTCTTGGCGGGAAACCCCATTGCAATTATATTATGTGTTATATCTGTATTCGCATTAAGGAAAATTTATTAAAGGAGCAAAACATGAAAATTATCTAGGTGCGCATATTGATAGTTCATGTTTTAATTAATCATTCACTTCAGTCAGAGGCACAGACCAATGATAAATAAACATCTCTACCCACAAACATGTTTTCATAATACTAACAAACACTAAGTAAATTAAAGTTTCACCATTTTAATATTGTTTCATGAAAATAAAATAGTTAAATATGTGCATATAGAATCAAATAAGTTATTTTAAAGTTAGTTATATGTAATTCAAGCAGAACTTTTTACTTGTTTTTATGTATTATAAAACTAATTTAGTTTACTTCTAGAAATATTGATGAGGTTACTAAAAATACTACTATATACTAAATAAATAGTAAAAATAGTGATCCTTCAATTGTACAAGATGGACATTAAGAGAACAGGGTGGTTGCACATTGAACATCATTTAAAATTAATGTAGTAAGTAGATAATTTGTTTACATTTATAATTTTGAATATTAAAATGACATAGAAACTCGAACTAAAACACCCTACCATTTGTTAACATGCTCAAAGGCATCTCAAGACTCAACTATTTTCTACTTTAAGACTTTATTTTGCTTCTGAAATGTTGCCATGCCATTCTTTTAAATATTTTTGAACATTGAAGGGCCTACTTTCAGATTAGGTTATATTTTTTTAAAATCAATAATTCTACTATAAAACTAATAAACTGCACATTATTTATGATAATTAAGACAATGTATTATTTAAAACACTGCGATCATTAAATTCGTTTTCAGTGAGCCAGAAAAATCTTTAGTTACTGAAAATTCTTGTGTATATACAGAATGTGTTTTCTTATGAATCTAAAGTCAAAATTACGAAGATAAATTTGTACTAATAATGTTCAAAATGAATGGTTTTACACTGCTAAATTTGCACAATAGTATGTCAATTTTTGATGTTTTTAAAATGGTTTGTTTATTAGTGAACGACCGAAGGTCAGTTTTTGGCCGAAGCCGATTGTTCGGTTCTTTCCATAACCTTTGGCTGTAGCCGAAGGTTCAGTCGTACTTAGAAATCTTAGAATACCGACTAGAAAGTATATATAACAATGCAAATTCTACACTGTTACTTAGTTTTCTGCGTTATGGTGTTGATAATAATTGTAAATATATTCATTAAATAAATAAATTGCAGTTTTACAGAAATGATAAACTAAATTTTATTTCATTCATAATAATAGTTATTGCATTTTCAGCACTTTTCGCCAGCTAAATACAAAGCTTCAGCTCGGCCAAACCTTTGGCAGATTTTAGCCGAAGACGAAGATGTATTTTTGTGCCGAAGCTACGGTCGGACTTTAATTAGAATATTGCATAAATATGGAAAGATTATCTCGAATTTCAAACCGAAAAAGTAAAGGGCCCTCAAGAGTTTGAACGTTAATTTATCATTAAAACTCATCACGCCTTAGATTTATGAATTGAATTTATGATTTTGATATAAAACATTTGTTACTGCACATGTTTTAAATCAATCACTGTTTCAGTGTGGGATTCAAATTTGTGAAATTCAAAATGTAAAGCTTATTATTACCCAAGAAACAAACATTTTTCTTTTACCATTATTTTTCTAATTTATACATATTGTATAATTTTAAAAATATATGAAACTACCCTACTATCACATACAGAGCATGGACACAATCTGTAGACATAGACGACTCAGATAGAAACAGCTGCACACAATATCCATGTGAAGAACAATACTTGTCCTTTTTTGGAACAATAGTAGTATTTTTAACATGTTCAAAATGTGACTTTTCTTAACTTACATTACATTTTTTACATTACATGTTAGATTACATTTTTCTATTGTTTTAGCATTATAATGTAAAAATTATTAAGAAATATATTAAATGCAATGCAAATACATATTCAATAGTCGATGAATTTGTTTGAAAATTCCTGGTGGATGATTAAATAATATTTCTAATCACTCCACAAAAGCCGTATTTAAAACACATTTCTTTCCTAAATTAAAAAGTTTTGACGCATCTATCTTATTTCGAGATCGGATTATACCAATTATATACGCAATATAAAATATAGATATCAAACTACATAAACAATGCATTTAACCTAACAATCACCACAGTTCTTATTGGTTACCATATTTATTTTGTCAATAAGCTTTGTGAGTTACATTTGTTTGTGCTTCAAGAATATTTGCTCCCCTACTTGCATTCCACTGATGTAGACAGGACTTAAAAAATAGTGGGGTGTTTTTTTATAACATCTGCTAATAAAAATGAGGTAATTTTGTGAACATGCGTAATGCATACATCAATAGTCTTTTTTTATGATGTCTGGGCTGCGAGTGTCCGTTGTAATAGACGGGTAAAATTGAACATTATTTCAACAACATTTATTTACAATTTGTTATTAAATCATGTTCTTTATACCGGCATTTATTTACCTTTCAAAAGCAAAAAAAGTCACTCCATGTTTTCCAGTAACTGGATTGAAGATACGAGCAGACCATAACAAATCAAGTTACATTTAAATTAAACATAATACCTCTAACACAGTGTGGTACACATTCCCCTATGGGTACGCAAGGGATACGTGGAGCTAGATAATACAACCAAAGATGGCAGTGGTCAGAGCGTAAACAATTTCTACATAAACGTTTTTTTTTTAAATTTCATTATGCGTATTTGGTTTTTATATGAAAAACAGCTTTAATGCAATAATTAATTTAGATGTAATACATTTTTCCAAAAATTCCCAAACCCCCCCCACCTCTGGACCAGCCCTAAAAGGAACGCTGGTAACATTTAACTCTCAAAAGGGGGTACATGATGGGTACAAATGGGGTGATTATGATTTGGTAAACACAGCTCTACAGATCTTCTATAGCACACATCAGTGCAGCTTATTTTACAATTATTAAGCTTTCTTCAGATGTTATGTTAGGTTATTTATTAGATAAAAATAAATGTAACTTTGCAACTGTAGTAGTTTTCCAAAATAACTAATCCTTCCAAAAGTTTTATAAACATACATTGGGTTATATACCCTGGCATAGAATTCTTAAAGCAACGCTACTTACTAGGTTACGCTATTTATTAGGTTATGTACTCTGGCGGACATTCTTAGAGCAACGCAACCCATTGACTCTTCAAGTACTTTTTAAGATTATGTACCCTGGGGAAGAGTTCTTAAAGCAACGCAACTCACTGATTTAAATATTTTTCAAGGGTAACATAACATGTTCACTGCTGATTAAAATCTATACAAATTCATCCAATAAATAAACCGAATGACGTACCGATTCTTACTGACTGATATCTATGTGCTGAGGTTTAAAAAGAACCGCTGTCATAGCACTCCACTTTGTTGTAATACAAGTAAACAAACAGGACCACAAAATGGACATCTTTTGGGATACGCGCCTGAGGCGTTGTCAGCATGGTACGTGTTAACAAACTTATAGAAAGGATATCAATTTAGATAGTTCTGACCCTCACGTTTTTGAATGAAAAGATGATGTTTAAGTAAAATAATTTATATTGGATCATTTAATTTATGAATGTAACTTCTGAAATACATGTTTACTGTGAAACGGTAGGTAGAATAACAGTGCATAGAATATACTATGCACACAAATAACACTTTCTGTAAGTGTCACAGTAAATGTAGACAAAACACATGCATATATGTCAAAAGGATACATGTTAAATCAAGGTTGAATCCGCCTTCAGTGTAGCGTTTTCTTCTTTTACTAACTAAACCCTTGATCGGATTAGTCATTTTCATGTTGGAAATGGTATTTGCCATTGTCGCACTATCTCCACTGCAGGTTTTCACGTTTATGAGATCGGTTGAGAAGTTATCACATTTGCTGTTACAACTATTGTCTTTCTTATTTGATATGGAAACAAGATGATGTCCATTTAACAATGATAATGCACGTTTTCCATTGGAATTATCATTAGTGTAAAACTTATTGAAAGAGTCAAGGTTTTCTTTATAACTAGATACGGTTCTCTTTCGGGTTCCATTGCACACACTGTTATCAGTGTTGTCAGAACCTGAATACAGTTCGCCGGGCCGGTCCACCGCACTGGACTTCACGGAATACACCTTGGTCACACAACCCTGCGAACGGTGGTCACACGCCGCGGGGCAAGCGACCGAGGCCCTATTGACGGGATTCTTGTCTCCCGAGTCCCCGGACACACTGACCGAGTTTCGGTCCGACACTTTGTTACACTGGCCGACACAATCATGTAAAGGAGCTAGCGATTGACACAACTGAAGATCAGCCTTTTTCTTCTCGGAACCCCTACGTTTCCTTCGGTGGCAGCTAAGACAAACACCCATAAAAGTGTAAGCGAATAGATCGGCACTTCACATTCGTAAACCTATATCACATTGGGAATGCTATATGAGCAAAGTAAAAACCACATTCTTTGTCCTGGAGTAATTAAGAGGGAACCCATTGTAAACCGAAGGCCTTCCAAACATTTAGTTTATCGAAGCACTTCACATATACGACATTATTTAATGTATTTTTTTCTAATAATCGTAAATAGTAACTGAAGGAAAACTTATTACTTATTTTATTCAACATACTGACGAAATATCACAAAAGTGAAACTGTCACACCACACGTTCTGGGAGACTTCCCAGTAAAAGTCAACTCTTCCGGAAGAGTTGCTCGCCGGCACTCCCATTAGTTTGGTCAGAGAACTAACCACTAAGCCATAATCATTGTAAGTTATTAACTATCACGAATTATTATAAAAGTGACAAAGTGCTCGCAAATAGCACAATGAAGAAAGGATCTATCTTGCATTAATGGCGTCCATCCTGGCTTGCAGTAGGACGACGGCCGGATAGAAACAGCTGCACAAGATGATATCAATGTGGAGAACTCTATATTTGTCCTTTTTTATCAAATAGTATTCAGTCTTTTTAGAGAGTGACAGAAAAACACCTCATTCTCGTTTGTCGTAAAGAGGGAGAGAGAAAAATCTCTTTGTTTAACAAGGTTTTAATACATATCACAAGGTGGCAGCAGGGTGTAAGGAACAATACCACATTTAAAAAATTTCCGCAATAAAGTACTTAACCACTCAGTACTGTCAACGAGAGAAAAATCGCTGGACTCGCCATCGATTTATAAATTATGATGACTCGATTTATATTGCATATGCAAAGGCTATTTTACCAAAAACACGAATATAGTAAAAAAAAAAAAGTTTGACACGGACAGTGGCGTAATTACACCGATGCAGTCAATGCGGTGCATTGGGCCCAGGAGGTCCGTGCCACATAAAACTTTTGATGTCCATATTTTTCCCAGCGTTAATAATTTTTTAAAATCCAATACAATAAGAAATATAATTAAAAAATCATTTCTTACGTGCATTTCATAAACATTATCGATGAAAACAGTAGCAAATATATCGGGTTAGGGAGCAGACGAAGTAAAGAATTTTATTTTCAGTTACGAGAGCCATAATTGCTTAAAAACATTTTTCAACTTTCTTTTTAAAAACTTTCCCGTGAAAGTATGCATATTACAGGAGTTCAATATTGTTTGTATTATTTAATTAATATAACCGCTTGGCACTTAATATTCTTATATACAATACATACAACAGGCTTGCACGTAAAATATAGATAAGAAAATGGAATGTAGTATTAATACTTGCACTTTCTGGTGTATTGGTTACTTTAAGGATTTTTATTTTGATGCAAGCTTTAAAGGAATGTTGTTTTAAAAATAAACGCCAATTTATCGGCACTGAAAATAATATAAGGGGCCCCTTTTCCATTGGTACCCAATTTTTTTAATTACACCACTGAACACAAGCAAAACGTCTAATAATTTAATGCATATTTCTAGTTTGAAGGTGCTCTTTTAATGTAGGAATCCATAGTATCATACTTATATCATGCTATTTTTCAATACTGTCTCCCGCCGTTATTCTTTAATAGACCCTAACCTGATCTGACTGAAACTTCGTCGCTAATTCTCATTTTCTCCATCATAAATTTTTTTGCAAAAAAACGAGTAGATATTGTTTTGAAGATTATTAATGTTTTTCGGATGTTTAGAAAAATATTACAAATATAATGTTGCACTAACACATTTTGGCAATCCTCTTTATCCATACTATATTCCGTTTTCTTCCATATTCAGTGACATTAGCTACTATTAACTGCATGATGAAAATTATTATGCCAAAAAGGAAGTCGTGAACGATTAGAGCGAGAGAAAAAAGATTGATGCCTTCGAAATGATGCATCGTATTACATGGACCATCGAAATAATGAATGTGTTCATCCTCCAAGAACTTCAAATTGAGACACAACTCTTAAATGTCTGTCTACAATAAATACTGCATTTTTTGGAGATATTTTATGACAAAGTAAAAAAAAGCCTGGAGAGGTTCGTCGTATTTGGAAAAACCCCAGGAAGTAGTTCCAGAAGATGTTCCAGCACACTCAATGGACTAAGTGAAAAAACCATATCGCTACCTTTACACAAGGCCTTTAAACTTGCTGAGGACAGATCTAAGTGAAGGCAAATAATGAGATCACCCCTTGGTTTGTTCCTTTTTATTTGGATAGGTTGCAAACACATTATGGTTGCAAACACAAGGTGTTACATCCTTTTGCAATTTGAGACCACAAAGTAAAATAATTTGAGCTAGTGGCCGGATTTCATTTATCTTTAATACTCCTTCAGCCTTATTTTGAGTTTCATTGGCGATTATTATTATTAGATTACAATAGAGAGCCACATCATTAACACCTTCACTGCGTAAAAATCTCCCATGTAATACAGAGTACCTGTAAATTTGCAAATTTATAAACCCCTAAATTTTTTCAATTAAAAATTTGTTAAAAATCAAAAAGCATTATCAATTTTGTCATCATATACTAGTTTATTCTTTCATCTCCCCAAAACACTTGACGCTCGCAACGTAACCTAAACAGAAGGTGCCGCGTGGCTGTACAGGGCGTGTTAATGTGAACAGTGCGTAGATAACACATTTTAAGGAGTGTGCTGCAAACCCAGAATAAGGCTGCAGAAATATTACCTAACTTACCATCACGGCATTCCGCAGAGAGGACAGAGTGTAACACTTGTCTGTCTTAAAATATATCTCTAAATATTTTAATAACAATAAAAAAAAAAGAAGATATTAGGCATTGTCCAATAGGTTTTATTTATCAAAACATTTGATTAAACAGTGCAATCTATTTTAAAATATATTGTAAATAGAGAGGGAAGTAAGGTATCATGGTCATCTAATGTATAATTTCTTCTGGGTTATTTTGTATTCACATCAGAGACTAACGACGGGTGCCCGTGCCTATGCCCATGGATGTGGGTAAACGTGGATGCAGCCTTGATTGCACAGGTGAGCATAGGCTGGCGCCCAATAATTTAATAGCGCTTGTACATTGGTTTGGTTCACACACAACCAAAAAAAAGTATATGTTTTTATATCTCTTTGTACCATTATTTGCTTTAGTTTATACTGTTTCTCTGTATTAAGAAAATAAATATATATACATATATTACTATATGTACATACTCATGTATTATTCATTATACTATATCGTCGAATAATTAGCAACAATGCGTATCTAATTTTTTTGACAAATTGAGATTAATATACCTTTTGGTTTGTATTTTCCCATTAATTTGGCAAAGAACAAAATTTTGCACTTGCGTTAATTCCGAGTAAGTATGTAAAATAAGAACAGTAAATAATATAAAGTAAATATATAAAGTAATATAAAGTTTTTTAGTTATTCTGACGCAGTGTCGGTTATTACTTAACGATATGTATCTTTATATTCAACAGATTATTTTACATACAGCATGCAAATTTAAATAAAAAATATTTTGAATATCTGCAATTTTAACAACCAAAATTTGTTATGAAAAATACATTAGAAATTAGGAAATCGTACAAAATCGTTGTCAATGGACGCTTATGATGAAATAGTACCTACATTTTTTTTTAGTTATACCAACATTTTTATAGTTTTTTTGTAAAAAGTTAGTCCGTGAATTTAAAATTTTAAGAATTTCGGCGCCAATATGGTGGATATGATATTGTTTCACCTACGATTTTTTTGGCCATCTAACAGGTTAATACAATTTTGTAAAAGTCTTATACAATTTTTTTTCCATAATGGAAAAAATTGTTCATATCCGTTATACATAATATCCCTTCTGTGCATCATGCGTAAGGAAATTTAAAAGAAAACTGATAGATTATATTTAGTTGGAATGTCTTTTGAAATACATATATGATTGAGGTGGATACTTTTGTTCTAGAAGTAAGTTTGAAAAAGAGTAATATTTCTTATATGAATATTATATATGTAGGTAATTTTATTTAATAATTACTCACCTAATGACTTTCAGGGTTGCTTCCAGAAACGGAACGCCTTCTGAGCCGGTAAATAGGTGCACATGGGGAGTATTTTGAAGGCGACAATAATCGCTAGTGTACAGTTCCACAAATATATTTTTAAAAAGTGCATTCTGAGAATTTAATTGTCACACCTCCTATATCAAAATGATAATAAAAGAAAAGTTATACTAAACCAACTTATTTCATAAATAAAAAGAATAATAAGTCCCAGTATTTACTGCACAAATGAGTAAACAGCGGCAAACTCATTGAAAGCAAAAAATAATTTAGTTAAAAATAAATATCTTAATACAGTAAAACCGCGATATAATGAAATCCAAGGGACCAAAAAATAAAAATTCGTAATAACGAATTCCCACATATAACGAAAAAAATAAAAAAACCTGCTATATGTTACGCGTCGTCGCAAAAAAATGTTGCGCGGCTTCAAAAAAGATCGCAAATTCTGCAAACAAAGGAGAAAGAAGGCCATAAGGAACTGAATACCTACATATTTTTAGTAGTTTTGTTATTAAAACAGATAAGCAAATGGATAATCAAAGGAATTAAATTAAGAACAGTACCTATTCAACACCAATTGGAAGATATTTTTGTAAATTCCAGAATATTGCAAACACAAAACAATATTTTAATTGTGTTTAAATGTAGAGCCGTAGAGTTTTGGGCATGAAACATACAAAATAATTCAAAAATAACAATTTTACAGTTGAATCGCGGCATATTTATAAAATGAGTCGTATATAAATTACGAAGGTACTTACCGGTAACGGCGGCAACCACTTCAAAATATATTTATAATCGTTAAAATTTTTCACTTAAAAATTATCGTCAACATTGTTCACTTAAAATACACGAAAATAATAGTTAATAGAAATACAAAATGCCGTACAAAAATAGTCCATAAAATATTTTAACGAATTATTTATATTATTGACGAGTTCACACGAAAACAATTGTCAAACGAAAATGAATTTATGTAAATATTCGGTTCGGTCATGCAATAATCGCGTTAAAAGCTGAACAAACTTAACTCTACAGACGTTACACTGAGACTGACATTTCCAATAAGTACATACTGCAACTTTCGGGGGGTTCCTGTTAATTTTTGTATTTTACAGCTGTTTGGGTCTGGGATTGCAATACATATTAGAGTACGTAAAATGTGTCCAAGTGAACGCCGCAAGAATTATGTCAAATGGTTTTATGGGCCTACTATGAACCCAAGAAGTTTGAATTGTTTTACTACCTTGTCGGCCGACCGCCGCGCACCGCCGAAAAGGCCATAAAACCGTTCGCATACGGCAGATGCATTGGCGCGGCTTTGTAGGTGCGAAATAATATTTTCATCTTTTAACATTTTTTTATTTCGTTATAAATTTACGTAAATGTATTGGCATTTTTTCATACGGGACAAAAATGATTTTGTTATAAATATTGACGGGATTTCGTTATATAAATGCATTTTTGTATGAAAAATTGATTTTAGGGACTAAATTTCGATTTTTTTTTTTCGATATACGTCATTTTTCGCTATATCGGGTTTCGTTATATCGCAGTTTTACTGTACATATATAACTAAGTAATAATTCTGAAATGAGGCAAGAAATGAGCAGAACTGCTGCGCAGGTGTCATAGTTTTTAAATGATACTGTCAATGTAAAACATGACCGAAAACTAGATAGGTATCTATTAGATTATAATACAGGACTCTCAATTTTCCGGGATGGTTCGTATTTCGAAAGTCACTAAAATAATATTTTTTAGAACAAAATGTTGCACATTGCTCGTAATGGCCAAACATATGTTTAAAGTCGAGCACATCGGCTGTTCACCGCGGCAGTCAAATGACTCTCAAAACATTTATTTTATTTTTAATATATAATTTGTTTTAATGCTTTATGAGGTTAAGTACAGATTTCAGAAGTATATTTGTTGTCATTCGTATTCAGAATACACACACACACACTGAAAACTTAGTTAAATAAATATTTACCTATAATCAAGTATTTAGTTATTGTTTTTTGCGTGTATGTACATACTTGGATGGGCTTTACAGCTAGTAATGAAATAATCAGAGAAAGTATCAGCTAAAGAGAAAATAATCCTAAAACATTGATAAAAATTAAAAGTAGAATAAAATATTAAATCACTTGTTAAAATAACTAAAAGCACGAGATATAGACAATAAAAGGATTATTTTTTATTGAATGTTTAGAGTACACATTTTTAAATATTAATTTTGTCAACCATAAACTACATGAAATCTAAAAAGACAGGTCAAATTATATTTCTTTAAATTATTGTGCTATACATTTAAAAAAATACTAATTTAATAACACGGAATTTCCTCCATGAGGTATGAATTTTGTAAATAGGGTAAATCTGCTGTCAATGTGTAGAAACTACATACGTAGCGATGACTTGAACCACTGTTGTATATATCTAAAATATTTAATAAAATTCAATCACACTTCACCGCCAGGATCCCTCGTTTTTATTAAATATTTTTGCCAAAAAGTAACAAAAGTATGTTTTGTTTACGTCCTCAATTAAAATATTAAATGAACCTGAAATACCCAACCAATACAATATATTTATTCTGTATGTGAATGGATCTGATATTACCAGTTAAAATATAAAATATCTAAGTTATATAGGAAGCTGAATTAGTATTTATGTCATATTGATTTACTTTATCATTTTAAAAGTAATATACACTCATCCCTCGATTTACGCGGTAGATACGTTCCAGAAAATTTCGCGTAAAGCGTAACCGCATAAATCGAGATAATAAGTAGATAGGTTCCAAAAAGTAAAACGAGTAAATACCATGGAGGTATATCAACATAAGAGAAAAAAAATTATAAAAATATTCATGGGTAGTATTGTGAATGAAGTGGGGATAATGATACATGCGTTGTGAGGGAGGGGAGGGGAGTTATGACACGCAGTCACATGTTGACCAGAGGCGGTTGCGGTGCCACGACACGATGACCGCGTAATTCGAGGGATGAATGTATATCAAGAATAAGGCGTATGGATGTCAGTATCTAAGTTTTATCAAATTTCAATCTATGACTTATTGTAACATTAAAAAAACATGTTTCATATTTTTATAAAAAAAAAGTGTTTTAATGTATATTTAAATACAAAGGAGGTTGTTAACCCGCCAGCATTATGTGAAATTGAGCAAAGTATAACCCAAATGTAGTGTGTATCATATGAAATTTTGTATGCAAGGAATCTTACAAGGATTAGGTGCATATTAACAAGATATTCTACTTATATAAAGAATTGTGTACAGTTGGACCATTATAACTCGTGCTGGGCAAAACTGGAGATAAGATAAAGACAGAGATACTAAAATCAGAGAGGAACAGTATAAAAATAATATAATAAATAATCACAGGTGTTCCGCGAGATCAAGTTATTTTGGTCAGACTATTACAATCCCTCTCTTTTGATCATACAGAATAAAATATTTGAACTCGCACGCTCAAAACAATAAATGTCACTTTTGCAAAAATGCAGATAAATTTTCTTCTTCTATAATTTTAACTTTTAACAGTACAATAATAACACTTCTACACTTTTAAACTACAACAATCAACCACTATTTATTGTACTATTATACTTAATCCAAATCAATTGGATTATGACTTCTTTGAGCTGCATTAAAATTGTGGGACTCCTTGAATTTTTTTAGAGATAGACTGAGATCTTCCATTGTTATGGGACGAATGGCGTCATCATACTTTTCTTCAGAATCAGCGTCACTAGATGTTGTAGCCCCACCAGTCTATAAGAAAATAAATATTTTCCATTTATTAATTATTTTATCATGGCCAAAAATATATTATTAATCTTATTGACCCTTTGTATGGTTGTAGATATTTCAACACAACAATAATAGCAAATGGATGAATATAAATAAAACAATGCTACTTGAGTTTATCAGCACTACTCGAGTTTCGAGAGAAACAGTAACTTTCGTCGACAGGTAAAGTATTGTTATTATTATTAGTTAATACTTCACCTGTCGATGAGAGTTATTGTTCTAATGTACTAGTGCTAATAAACTCAAGTGGAGTTATAACATTATTTTATTTATTTCCATCTATTATGATGAAACTCTACAAAGTTAAATTCTATCAATAATATAATAATATTAAGTATAGTAAGAACAGGCGCATACAGTTTGTATATTCATATAAGCAACAATATATATTTCAACATGCGGTGTATATCATGGGGAATTTTAGTACCAGATTGTATGAGACCAAATAGCAATTTTAACATAAATTGCAAGAAAATCCAGGTTTACTGTAACGTTACGATGCTATGACATAAATTACTGATATTACATTTTGCTTTATTACCCAGAAATTCGAGTTGTTCGTAGTTCATTTGGATTTAAGAACTACACACCCCTAAAGGAATACTTTTAATTTATATATTTATCTACAAATGATACAATCTGTTTGACTAATGTAAAAATGATGAATGAGTGGCGATAACGTACTTGCAAAGGAGCGTGTGAAATCTGCGACATGTAGTCTCTGACCCGGTACACTGAAGCATTCCGACACAATTCAAAGAGATCAGAACCAGAAAAGCTTTCAGTCAGTTGTGCAATGCGCCGTGTATCAACGTCAGATGCTGTCGGCTCATTGCGTAAAATCAATCTGAGGATATTGTCTCTTTGCGAAACATCAGGTAAATTAATACGGAATGTTGCTGGCATGCGGCGTTGAATTGCTTTATCCAAATCTTGAGGTCTGTTTGTGGCACCTGTAGGATATACAATAGTTAATTTTACATAGGTAATATACTTTGACAAAATGTGTGATTGTTGAGATGTATTAGATAAAATTAGAGGGAGAAATTTTTTTATATAAAACTTAGTAATGTTTTTTGTTTCATTAACAGTTTAGTGCTGAAAACCATGATCGCACTCTCTCGAAATACTCGGAAAAAATGAAAATAGCGCAATGGCACTCTCAGTTACACATTTCCATGCGGTGTCATCAGACATAGATAGATATATAGATACAGTAAGACCTCGGTTTTACTCTTCTCTGGGGAACGGCAAAAAATGGTGTAAAACTGAGGAAATGAAAAATGGAAACTCCTAAAAATATTACCGTTACAAAAATGAATTCCAGTGTCGCGGTGTTAGTACAGGAGACGGATGACTGACAGTTAAAAGGAGTAATTTTCATACAAAAAAGGTCATCTGTCAAAAGTTAAATAAATTTACATTGAGTAATTAGTGTCCCTTTTAACGTTTCTTCATTACTAGCATTTACTTGCTAAAAGAAAAGAAGTAAAAGTTAGTGTGTTGAGCGTTTGAAAGAAAAGTCAAATTCAAAATTTCAAGCGTAAAAATCAATGAATGTAGAGTTGGCATGATGAATTTTCGAAATGTTTCAAAACCGAGGAAAGGTAAAAAATTTTATTCGCATAAATTGCGAGAAATGTTTATATGAGAATGTATGAAGATGAAATGGGACTTGGACTTTTCGGCGTAAATAACGGGAAAACGTAAAATAGAGGAACGTAAAACTGAGGTTTCACTGTATATATCTACGTAAATATTTTGATGTTTATTTACTTGCGTTTTCAAACACTATTTCTCATTTCCAAATGAAAAATGTTTTTATAATTTTTAATGATTCTGATGATGAAAATATAGACAAAATGTAATAATCTGTATACATTGATTGTAGAAATGTTAATGGTGGTTATACTGTTGTTCCTTGTGAACAAAATGGCACACATAAAATGATTTCTGGGAATTATATAATGTAATAATCAATGTAAAACTGTCTAATTTACTAAATATTCAGTTTACTTTAAACCAAGTACAATATAAAATCAAATTTAAGCCAAAGTATGTATAATAAAATATATATGTCTAAACCCAAAAATACAATAAAATATGAAAACATTACTTAATGTAGTACATATATATAAATAAAATAACCCAAGTTTTTATAAAAAGGGCAAAAAGATGAATCTGTATTGAAAGTAGGCCCTTAACCGTTTGAATGCTACGCGTCGCAAAAGCGCTGCGATCGTTTGTATCGGAAATTGCTTAGCACTTAAACGGTTAAGTATATAATGCCCTTATAATGTACACTTAGTATGATACTCAAATATAATATTTTTTAAAAAAGATTGTAAACAAATGTAATAAATTGTAATTATCCAATAAATAAAAATGAAATTCACAAAATATATGCTGTGTTTATATTTTATACGCACTTGATTTTTTTATGATCCAGTTGATTAAATTATACCACTTAAACTCAAATATTTGATCATCAGCTGGAATCAATATAAAATGAAAAATTTGCATTTTTCTCAAAAACTAAGGCTTAATTGCCGGCTTTTGACTGGAACATTATCAAATTATATATTATTGCTCAAACACACAACCGCCACAAAAAAAAATTGTCGCAAGGGATGTCGGCGATGTACTGGTGTGGATAAATATGAATGGGGATGGTTACCAGCACCTAGCAAGATAACATAATACCCATGGGTGTGATCAGCAGCCGCTTTAAGAAAAAATTATCAATCATCGACTAAATAATATGATGCAGAATTACACTATCTATCTTTTGTATTAATTTTGCAACAGTATAAAGAAGTTTGTTAAAATAAATAAAACATATTATAAACATTACCCATCACAATCACTGTACAGTTTGGATCAGTTATAAGACCATCCCATAGAGACATAAACTGAGCTTTCATCATAGCTGTAGCTTCATGATCGTGTTGATTACGGGATCGCAGGAACGAGTCAATTTCATCGATAAAAATAATGCACGGTTGTAATTTTACAGCCAAACTAAAGACAGCTGCAGTGAGCTTTTGAGATTCTCCGTACCATTTGTCAGTGAGAATGGATAAATCTAGATTAATGAACTGTGTTTTAGCTTCCTTTGCTGTGGCCTTTGCTATTAATGTTTTTCCAACACCTGAAAATGAAAATACCCAGTTAGATCAAATTTTACCAAAACAAATATATATATATATATTTTTTAAATTTTTTATTTATTAATCTGTTATAATTATAACGATACAACAATACAATAAGAAGTTTTTTTTTTAGTTTTACAACTTCTCTAAAAAGCATGTACTTGTGCAGAGAAGAGGATTACGTATTAATAAGTATTGTTTCCAATAACTAGCTTATAATAAAATAAAATACAGTATATTAATAGCATCGATATAAAAATATTATAAATTTTGGGTTTTTTAAAGTATTTTTTGATAGTATTTAATTATTTCTGTGTTATCATTAATCTTCCTGATGTTTTCGGGTAAGCCGATAATTTTTTTTCCTATGTGCGTATAGCGGTGTTGTTGCAAATGATGTGTTAGTTTTTGAGCATGAAAATACAAATTTAAACCTAGTACGATTTTCAGTGATAAAATGATACTTTTCTTTTTCTTTTAGCATTTAAATGATAGAATTTCTTTTAAGTAGATCACAAATTTTTTTTACATTGAATTCTTCGAAAAGTAATTTTGTCAGATAATCTTTTGGTTTTTTCAGTATTATTTTTATAAGTTATTGTACATTTTTTATTAGAATCCCAAATAATGATGGCATATTGTAATATAAATTGAATAAATGCATAGTATACTAAGTACAAATTTTTTATAGATAAAAATGTTCCGATTCTTAAAAATATGTATATTAATTTTCCAATCTTTTTAACAACTTGATAAATTATGAAATTATGATGATTACTCCAAGATATTTGATTTTATGCATTGTATTTAAAATTGAACAGTTAGAGAGACAATAATTTTGATTGTGAGTTGTATTTTGTGTGGAGTGTTCATGAATTATGTTGAATTTTTTCAGAAAATCATTTGATTTTATTGCAAACGGAATAACAAAGGTTTTTTCACTATTTAATTATAGTAAATTAATATCAAAAAAGTTCTTAATTGTGTTTATATCTTCGGTGGCCTTTAATTTTATACTTTCCTAATTAATTTCACTTATTATTAGGACCGTGTCATCAGCATATGATATAATTTGACTGTGTATTGATTGAAGTTGTTTACATATATAATAAACAGCAGTGGTCCTAATATGGTCCCTTGGGGGATACCGAAATCTGACGTTTCTCGGTCACTGCAGACATTATTAATTTTAACGAGTTGGGGATGATTTTTTAGATAGTTTCTAATCCACAGTGTAACATTGACTTTTAAAGCAATATTATTTAATTTCTTTAATAGTTTCTAATGTAAAATACTGTCGAACGCCTTCTTGAAATTAATGAATATTCCCGCACATTTTTTCCCTTTGTCTAGTGTCTTGTGTATGGTTGACATTACACTGGCTATTGCATCTTTTGATTTGATTTTCTGAATCCAAACTGAATTTTATGGAATATTTTATTATTTTATAGAAATTTTACTATTTGCTTTTTTACAATTTTTTCAAAATTTTTACTTATGTTACAAATAAGGGCCCATAATTTGAGACTTTTAATGGGTTACCAGATTTAAAAATAGGTGAGATTATTGTTTTCTTGTAGTTCAATGGAAACAGTTCCTTTTGCAAACTTAGATTGATCAAATATATTAGAGGTTTTATCATATAATACAGTAAGACCTTGGTTTTAAACTTTGAAAACTGAGGAAAATGTAAAAGTGAGGAAATGAAAAATAGACTGCTGGCAAAATGTAAAAAAAAAAACCTGTTTTATCTGCATTGAAAATGTCATTTGGATCATATCCTGGAATATTTGGTGTAACAGAAACCATTCTTTCAATACCATTTCAATTTCGTCGTATTGGGAATTCCGGGAGTTTTTTTTAAAGGAACCGCGAGGCGCTTGCGTTTTTCTTCTTGACTTATGACTTTTTATGATTGTATAAAGTCGAACACGAGATGTCAGGTCAATGTGCAAATCGACGTGATCGAAAATTTTTTCAAAAATAATTATCTTCAACTCGATAGTATTTCTTTGTTACGACATTTTAAGAGCAAATATGAAGGTATTAATGATTGTAAAAGACTATTGTAATAAAAAAAAATGTAAATAATATTTAATATCAAATGATTTTAACAAGTAATGTGAAAACAAAATGAAAATCGATTTAACAATCAAAACTGTAAAAGAACATCAAACAAACTTCAAAAAACAATGCATATGTTAAAAAATCAACTTAGAAATGTTAATTGTCGCGGCGAAGTTGGCGATAGTGCACGACAGTGAAGGGAAAATTGTGATGGTGGTCATCCCGTCATTCGGCAAAAATACAACCCCTAAAAATATTACCAATTACAAAAATGAATTCAGTGTAGCATACGGATGACTGATGGTTAAAAGGAGTAATTTTTGTACAAAAAGAGTCATCAAACATTAAAAAATTTACATTGAGTAATTAGTGTGTCCCTTTTTACGTTTATTCATTACTAGCATATACACTCGCTCGAGTCGAAACTAAATGTTGGCATGTTGAGTTTTGAAAGAAGAGTTAAATTCAAAATTTTGCATGTAAAAATCAATGGATGTAGAGTTGGCATATTGAATTTTCGAAATGTTTCGGCGTAAAACTGAAGAATTGTAAAAATTTTATCCGCATAAATTGTGAGAAATATTTGTATGGGAATGTATGAAGATGAAACGGAACTTCCGACTTCGGCGTAAATAACGGGAAAGCGTAAAATCGAGGAATGTAAAACTGAGGTTTCACTGTATATATATATATAAATATATAGATATATGTATAGAAAAAATAATCTAATGGGACATGTGAATATTTTGAGGAAACATAAGATTGGCAAGAGTAAAGAACTTTTCCTTTACATCTTCTGAACCTTACTTTAATAAGACAGCTAAAGGACATCATAATAGTTCCAAAATATGCTTTATTTCTTAAGATTAAATCCAACTCCACTCACTGATTGCTTTTCAGGTAACATAAAGTGTGGAATGTGCAATGTGGAAAATTTTTGAGGAATTAAAGCATAACAATGCATACCAATTAAGTATTCCTGACATTTTTGGCAGTATGCCGACTTTGTCATTGTTGAACATAGAAAACTAATACAATCGTACTGTATTTATTGTCAATGGATTCGATATGCAGAAGCACATGTTATTAAACTAATGTAGAAAAGGTAATAGTTTTACAAACCTAACCTAATTTTATAACAGACCAGTATAGTTCGGCATTTTATCTTGATAGGAAATTAGTGAAATATGTTAAAAATTCTAAAAAAAAAAGGATTCATGTTCTGAAACAGCAATACATACCACAATATAAAATTTGATACAAAAAATTGATACATGTAACTCTTTAAATGAAATCACAATTTTATTTGTAAAATTTGGGAATAAATAGATGTCTTACTAAAAAAAAAAAATAGGATATATAGATCAAAATCACATAATTTTCTATAGATTTACGAAAGTTCTGAATTAAATTCCAATAGTAACTATATTTTTAAGCTAAGCAAGACCACTTTCAGAATTATGTCGGTTGTTTGATCAGTAGTAAAATTGTGCCATCACCCTTGGTAAAAAACGTTTGCGGGTTGTTTGAATATCAAGTTTACTATTATCAAAGTTAATCCCGCCTAATAGTGTGGCAAGGCAATCATCAAATATCTAAGAATGTCGTTAAATTTGATCTATTTTAAATATTCACCATTGGAATTAGTTACTTTTTACTGTAGAAACTTTTTACCAACGCCTATAGTAAAAATGGATACATTAAATTTACTACTGTCAAAGCATAGATAGAGATGTCTATAGGAGTGACAAATAATCATGAAATATGTTTTACTTTATCCTTTATCTATGGCTTTATTCACCCCTGCGTTCGAAATCTGTCACTTTGTCAACAAAAGATCTTCGATCTAAGTGATAATATAAATTCAACTACAAGATCATCACCAGATGAACTCTCATCACTAAAACAGCAGGATATTGAATGATTCATTGTCATGTACTGCAACTTTCAAAGTATCAATGTGACAGATTACTTCTGAAACAGCTGTGGAAAAGTCCACCATTTTTAACTAACGATTTACAGTTTTACCATCCGATATTGGAGGCTAAAATTAGTTTAACATTGCATGTATTTTTGATGAGTAAATATTTTTTGCCAATGATCAAACAACCCATTTTCGCAAAAAAAATTACATTAGTAATTTTTTTTATTATAATAAAAATTGACCACTAATCAAACAACCGACCCATAATAATGTTGTGATACCGATAGATTTACATTTGAGAAAAGAGTTAAAATAAGGGCAAATGATCACCTGGTGGTCCGTGAAGCAGGACTCCTTTGGGGGGCTGGGTAAGAAGAGAATCGGCAAACAGAGCTCTCTTCTGTATGGGGAGAATAAGGGTTTCTTGCAGCTCTTGAATTATGTCATCCAGTCCTGCTATGTCATCCCAACTTACCTAAAATACACAACTTTGTTTGTCATTCAAAAAATTAACGACGGCTATAGAGCAGTTGCATGTGTGAAGTGACTCAACTAAAATGTGAAAAATGATAATGAAAATTAATAAAAGATCTGAGGCATCTAAAATAAGGAATACGGCCTTTCAATACCAATTCATCTCATTGCGTTTTTATGAAAATGTGGGTTTTTATTATTCATTTACATCAGCAGTTCTACACTAGATTAAAACTATAACTTAGATAGGACCTTTACACTAATATAGAACTAATAAACTGATTAAAAAAAGTATTTATATTTAACTTTGTTTAAACCACTGTGTTTTTTTTTCATCAACCGGTTTCTTGTCAGTTTCAAGAGTAGCTTGTTAGTGTAGTGGTCAAGACACTGGCCTAATGATCTAGTGGTTCGCACCTCATTCTAGGACACCAGCAAGTTAGTCCTATTTTCATACCACAAGCTTAGTTTGAAAATAGTAAGAATATTAATGTGACATGTATTCCGCGTACGTATCTCTATTTAAAAAAAGTACTAGTATATCTTCGTCAGGACTGGCATACAACTGAACTATTTCACAAAATTTAAACGACACCCATTACGGGGTGTAGGTAAGAGTGAGGAGGTGATTGACAGGGGGCATTGAAATAAGGAATATATTAAATACTGCATGAAATTGCCCCCACCACTCTCCGAAAAAACCCCACCGCACGGTAGAGAGCGATACGTGTGGAGACACTGGATGAGAAACATCTCCCCGAAGACAGACCACGCGCTAGAGTGGAACTGTAGAATGATGAGAGGGCTAGGGGTGGTGCTTATGAGTGAACCATTAAATCCCCACTCCTCAGCGGAGATACTTAAGTGATGCATGCCTGCCCCTACTTAACCGCCGCACGACCTGCCATCGGACAGCACATGCAAGATATAAATAAGCTGTTGATGATCCTAGAGAATATTCTTGTAGTTTCGCGAAGGCACGAGTCCATCCTGGACAGTGATTCCAGCGACTCCGCTGCTCATTCTACCGCTGGCTCTAACCGTCGATCTCCTCTGAGCCCCCTTCCGTCCAAACTCCGTTCGCTATTGTGGCCATCACTGAGTCGCCCAGACCATTGTTCGGCCAAGTAAAAGTCCATTTACAATGTTAAAACTTTTAAGGAATTTTACCAACTCATGGGTATTATTCCAAACATTGAAATATTGTTCATTTATCGTTGAGCACAGTAATACCCCGGAGTTAAATAATAGGTGAGAGCGGGAAGCAGAAGAGTAAGTCAGAGTACCTGCAGACTTCAAATCTAATTTCAGATACATATGTATTAGGTTAACTGCCACTTTATTACCAAGAAAACACCAAATTACAAAAAGTTTATAATATGTAGCTGAATAATACATCTACTCTTCCAAAACCTGAATAATATTTCTACCCAAATTCTTCATCAGTTTGAATCCACCCAATTACCCGAAAATAACCATTCTCTAATCTTTTTGAAATTACTGAATACTTAATTATACCAATACTAGGCAACTGTTTTCTGTAAATATACTGAATATAATGTACATTCATCCCTCGATTTATGCAGTATCGGTTTTACGCGGTTGGGAAAAAACTTATTTTTTTAAAAATCAAACATATGTATTTGGCAGCATGTGTCACAAATGCAATGCGTGAAGGCGGAATTACATTATTGTGTCGTGCCGCATTGTGTCGTGGCGCGTTATGTCGTGTTGGCGAGTGTGCACACTATTCTGTTGTGTAGGGGCACTCTCTGACTATTTCAAACACTTTTTGTCAACATGTGACTGCGCGAGCCTGTAGAAACACGTTCGCGCCATAACCCTCACAACATCAACAGTTAGCCCCAATTCATTCACAAACCCACGCATATTTTATAAAAAAAAAATATTTTCTCTTCTTATAGTATGTACTCGTTTTATGCGGTTTTTTGGAACCTATCTTCCTATTTTATGTATACTTTCGACTTACGCAGATTTAAATTTTTTAATGTGCTTGATTTACACGGTTTCGGTTTACGCGGAATTTCATGGAACGTATCTACTGCATAAACCGAGGGATGAGTGTACCCTTCTTCATTTTCATTACTTTATTGTGATGATGTAACAATACCACTAAAAAGTAACTAAAATATTGAGGGTTTTCTTTTTTACTCTCTTTTACCAATACGTCAATATGAAAACAATTTCTTACCGATATTTCATCAGGTACCACTAAATGTGCTGCGATCATCATTTCGTAATCTGTGAGTTTATCAATCTGAACCTGTGGGTGTTTTCTCAGACCAAGCCTAAAAAATTGCAAAATTTGTAGGCAGGTACGTACCCATTACAGCATAAAAACAAAAGCTCATTTTTATAACATTCAAACTTTTGTTTTCATAAATACAACCAAGTGAAATCATGAACAAATGTGTGAAATTTTGTTAAAAGATATTTGCTTTAAATTTTAATCATGTTAAATATTGAACTAATTCATGAAATTTAAGATTTAGGAAAGAACCTAATTTTCATGAAATACGTTCTAAAGAAAGGGTCAAGGATTGAATTGGAAAGAAAGATTACTTAACAGGAAGCTTAACATACATTAGAAAAGTGTTATAAACAATTAAAAAACTGAAGTGAGGAAAACTTTGAACCCTTAGTGTGACTGGAATCACTGAATTATTATGTGGTAAGAAAATATGGTCAAATCAGAAGCCATAATTAATGTAGCGATAGGCATTGAAAATACCAAACTTACTAAAGCTTTGAAGACATTCTTAAATTATTACCTTTTTAGTCGATCATTTGCATTGGTCTTCGCTTGCTTTTTACTCTTATTTGTTGGATCCATTTGGTTCATTATCCATTTTAGAGTAAAATAGGTAGCAACAGATAAGAAAGAGACTCTGATGACAACTTGAATAACTTCATTCCGATTAAATGGAAAACCTTGGCTGACTTGGCTCATCATGTCAATTATTGGTTTTAAATTTTCTTTGCAGTGTAGTTCGAACTGTTAGTTAAATGTTTTCAATGATATGGAGTTAATGGGACTTTGGTATTCAAACGGTTGACAGTCACGGATTACCGATTACCCAATATGATTATAGAATAGAGTTATATATGATAAGTCAAATAAATCGCAATGCGACAATACAGAGAAAACCACGGGGAAAAAAGAATAAGGAAGACCACAAATATAGAATCGAAATTCTTCAATTTAACTGACGGATCATAAAAATTATATATTGTCGATGGTGTTAAGAAGTTTTCGTCATTTTAGTATACGTTAACTTCGACTACGAAAATGGTGTTAGGGCATGTAAAAGAACCGATATTGCAAATAAATGTAATTTCAAATTCGGGAATCTTTTTTAATTTACACGAGCAAAAATAACATTATTTTATTTCGCAATAAGATATTTGTACATTAATGTTTTTTTGTACATCATTTTTTATTTTCACTGATATATTATTCTCTCAAAATAATTCATTGCATGAGCCCGTCACTTGAATATATATACTTAACATTTGTATACTTATATTAATACTACCTGATTAATTTGCAACGAGCTCGTGTCCACAATCGAAATGTAATTTTTTTATTGAAAATATTCTCTATTTTATTTTATTCTAAAGTTCTTAAAATATGATGATAATATAATGTCATCAATTCGTGATATGCGATTTTAATTTTTGATTAAAATTTATTGTGTGGAATTCAACAACCTTATTTACGTAAATTTTTCTTTCATCGTGTTGCGCATACTTTAAAAGTGACACCAATTATTATTTACGTGATGTGATGTTTTAAAATATTTATTGTTTTATTTTATAAATACTGACCCGGCAATGTTATCTCCAATTATCCTGATACGGCGAAGTTAACGTAATAGTAGGACCCGTGTTATATGGGAAGAAAGGAGGTTGTTGGAAGATGTTTGATTAAGAGTCCTAAAAAAGAGGAAATAAAAAACATAATAAATCGTTCTACATCTGAGCAATCGACCGAGAAAAATTACTCTATAATGCTGATTTTGATGGATTCTTGATATGTGTTCCGAACATTTCCCTATTATAAACTGCAGCGGAAGGTATCAGCGACGATTAATACTAACAGCATTATACGTTGTTGTAATTCGTACTGAAAAAAATAAATTACAATTTTTTTGAAGAAAGGTAACCGGATAAAGCGAAGAATTAGCATCTTGCCGATCGTTTATCTTTTTGTTGTCATCAGTTACATTTATATAATTGGAGATACTGCGTTAAAGTATTTAGTTTATATCCATTTTTTCTGTTAGTAAGAAAGTGTTACGGTAAACATCAGTGGATAATTATTTAAATAAATTGAACTTTTATAATATTTTTTTTCAAAATAACATTTACATGAAACGATTTTTTTTTAAAGGGGTGTAATATAGTTAATAATTATTTCTTTCAAATATTCAATATGGTTCGTTTTAACCAACAGCATTTGAAAATTTAATAATATTTGAGTCTTCAGCTGTCATAAGTAACGATTAGAGTGTGTTATTGTTAATTATGTATTTAAATATGCTGACTACAAATGCATATATTTTATTAATTAAGCAGTAAAAGGATTAATGATATGTGTTCATTTTAATTATTAATGTAATTAATTTTAGTTTATACAAACAGACTTACAACTGTATTTTAATTAATTAAAGGAGTTTTAGAATAAACGTATTTTCTATAGACAATAATATGGTAAATATTATTCACAAAAGTGAAGAATGAAATTTATTTACCAATTGTAAATTAATTTTGATTTCTCTAGTAGTTGACAAAGTTTGAAAAAAACAATAGAAATTGAGTGCTATCAAATATACAGAATCTGTAAGAAGAGAAAAAAAGAAAACGAAAAATTTCAAAAACCAGAAAACCGAAACCATTTTATCAAAAAATTTTTAATTTTTAATCAATGTAATCTATTAAATAATATTCAATATCTTCAAATAATGTGATTTCAAAAAATAAAAACCACCTCACCTGAAAATTAGAAAGAAAACTAGATGTATGATTATTTTAAAAGATGTGTCCAATTTACATATTTAAATTAGTTTTAAACACGGTCATGTGAAGTTTTAATGAAAATTTTATTTAACTGTATCCTAATTTGAAATGTCGCGCCATATTGAATAGTTTAAATTAAGATAAATTCAACAACATCTATGGTTGGATTTAAAGCATAGATAATCACAGTTTAGTTACTCTGTGAATATGATCGCTGTCGGTCGTGTGGGTGTTGTTTGTGGCGGGCTTAATCACAATTTAAAAAATAACGTGTAAGATATTTACGTTTAAAGAGTGTAATATAATGTTGATCTATTTATTAGATTTAAATACTTTTTCTATTTTACAAATGCGCTGATTTGGAATTATTTAGCATAGTTTTGAAAAGTTTGTGGATGTGTACCTACGTTTTTATAATTCAGCCACAACAATGTTTTATATTTACCTTTCCATAGTTATCGTAAAAATACGTTTATATAGAATTTTATCTTTATCATTACGACATATATTTACAAGAAATGTTTCTTCGAATTAATTTTATTCGGATAAATAATTTGTCCATAACAATCTCAAATGTTATTTTTTTAACAACAATAATATTAACTTATTTATCAAGTTAACATAATTAATGACATGTATGTATATGTACATGTTTTATTTCTATAAGTATAAATTTGTGAAAGGAGTAAGCATTTTTGGAACGTAATTTCAGAAAATTTGTTACTAAGCATATCTTTAGAATTGATATATGTATTTATTTGTTTAAAATTATATGTAGATTTTCAGGCAAATTTATTTATCAATCAATTAAAATCAGAATTATCAGAAATCAAAATGTAATAAGTTTTTATAGAAGAGTTAATTTTTCGGCGGGAATCGAATCCACAACCTACGACCGACATTCGAATATTACTACCACAGTACACGATAGGTGCCGATCGAGCAATCCAGCCGACCAATCGAGTTTCAAATAATGATCAACTCGTGAAGTGCCAAGCATGTTGCAAACTTGCCGAGATATATCCATAGATAAGAGAGTATATGGATATACCGCGAGCTCTCCGTGTGTGGAGCTTATGATTGTTCGAAAGAATTTCGTGCCAATTTCGGCCAATGACCCATTTTGTAGCCGAGTTTCACTTACCTGTGAAATATTTGAATTCATTCGCCCGATCTGTAATCAAATTATAGTCCTACAATCGTTCGACATTACAAGAAAATTGCTCTACAGTAAAGAAAAACTTCGTTATATTTCGTGGTGTCATCCTAACCTTTTGCTATTTATCTAGGAAGTAAACAATCATAATATACAGCCATACGTCACTTAGTTGTTTTATTTTACGTGTAACGTAAACTGTAATAGATAAGGTGTTTTATTGCAAGTTTGGTCACACTAAATACAGTCAACGTTGTTGGCTCCAAACGTCAAATATTATTATAAATTACATTTTCACGCAGAGCCAGATTAAGTGACGCATTACTAGGCATTTTTATTTAATGCTACCAGTAATAAACACTATTACCTAAATTGTAATATTCCAAATATATTTTTTTACTATAGGAAATAAACGTTAGATCGAGTGAAGCGCTCAGCTTACTGAACGAGTGGTGAAGCGACAAATTTCCCTACACCGACCGGGCAAAATTAATGAACCATGAATGTGGAAAATGTGCAATTATTATGCGCACGCGAACCACCATGCGCTGGTGACTCCGGACTTGCAAAACCGCACAGTTTGTATAATTAAAAACAAGTTATTTGGAAACACTTATTTGTGGACATATTTCGAGTGATTCTTATCGTCATGGAGATCAAGCGTTTCTTTCTTGCCAACTGATCCAGTGCGGCATCTGAACTTTGACCGAGAAAATATAAACCTGTTTTTGAAATTAAATCATTATGGAGAAAAGCTGCGACGTTGGCGACCAATCGCCGAGTCAGGATTTAATCATCGAAGGATTGGTGAAATTCCGAGATGGAAAAAAGGTATGTTTTTTTTTATAATTTTCTTCGTAACCATTTTCCCTGATCATCTTTTCCCTTTTCATAAATTTTCCCTAATCATCTTCTCGGTTGCCCCGAAGGTTATACATACCAAAAGAGAGTTCTTTTATTTATATATTTTTTAAATCTGAGAATTTATTTTTAATTTTAATTTTGATAGTTTATAATGATGGTGGATAGCTTATCGTGCGAAGTTTGAGGTATCGTGGGGATGAAAAAAATCATCTGCGACGTCTGCCCTGATGATGGACCCTGCGATATAATTTATTTATTTATTTCCTTCAACGCCCTAGTAAGCTTTTACGTAAGAATACATTTTTATTTAATTTAAAATATAACAGTACATTTTTAATTGACATTTCGATGTAACAGTTTAAATATAACATAAAAAATAAAAACTAAGTATAATTTACACACAAATATTTCTTCTGCTCAATTCATTTCTCCTGCGACGAAAAATGTCAACGAAACTCAACTTGTTACCGAGCCGATGCATCCGCGATATTGGCGAGTTAACAGCTTAATTATTTATATGCGAACACTTTATGTTGTCTAGTTTCAGTTGGTACTTTATGCGAAACCATTTGTATCAACTAAAGGCTGTCCAATATTTCATATAGATATACTATATCGCTCACATCCCTTCTCCAGGCTAATTTTTTCACATGAAGAAGATTAATTAAATAATCGTAATTTATATTTTCTATTGGAATATGCAATTTAAAATAGATAAATCTTAGAAATTTATGTTGCACTCTTTCGATTTTTATAACATGTGAGCCATGGTAGGGAGATCACAGAGTGGAGTTAAATTCCAGCGTACTTTTTATAATAGATGTATATAAAGTTGTTGAGTATAATCCAAAACATCTGCCAAAAAGGTTGGATACGCATAGCAGAATAGTGCAGAAAACTCTATACAGAAGTTACTGAGGATGATCAAAAAATAAAAAACAGTATTTTAGGAAAAACCCATAGGATGTCTTACGGGTATATATATTTTTTCTTTTTTTTAAATTGCACTACGCAATTTGTAGAAATCTTTTTTGACTAGGTATGCAATAATGTCAGGGAAGTATTTGATTATTTTCGGAAGTTTTTTACTTACTAGAGTTCTGTACATCCATTATTCTTTTTAATGTAAATTATATCGGCTTATATTCTTTAAAAATATTTATATTCATAAAGCAAATATAATCAAATTTTTATAACTTTATTAACTCTCTGATCTGGACGGACACAGCATTCCTGTTTTCTATCCTTTTCAACAATTATTACCTGTCTGCCAATAATGTCTTATGATATGACAAAAATATATTGTGATTTCTGTTCAGCGTATCTATGACTTTATTTAACTTATTGAAAATTTAAGTAATTGCTCATCGTACCTAGTTATTTCAATACTATTTTTTATGTTGAATCTGTTTCATGAAACATATATTTTTCATATATCTGTATTTGGGAGAGCGATTGTTCCGATGTTCATTGCAGGTAATATTATTTTTGGTTTGTACAATTATTCGTCATTTTAGTGAGATCGTATAACATATCTTTATGGTTTGGCGAATGAATAATTCAAGTTAACTTTAATTGTCTCTCAAGTACTTCGTTCACCTGTCATCAATGGCGTAACTACGCCAGTGCGGCGCACTGGGGGTCACGTTAGATGGGGCCCTAAAAGGTCCGCGTAATTAAAAATTGAATTTTAAAATTTTAAAATCATTTCTCATTATTACGTGAAAACATTATCTACAATGATACAGTACACCGTATATTAATATCCTGGATAATATATCAGATTAGAGCTGGCACACAACTCTCTGTCGTACGACAGTTCTGTCGTAATGGCGAGTCGTCAGTGTATGCACTATCATATATGTACATATGATGTTTCCATAGGACTCGCCACTACGACAGAATTGTCGTACGATAGAATATTGTACGTGTGCGCTAGCTCTTAACGAAGCAAGGATTTTCAGATATTATGCGGGTGCCTGTAAACACCTGAAAACACACTTTTTTTCTTCGTGAAAGTTTAAATATTATAGAAGACAAGAGAACAATTTTGTCTATTATTTAATGGATAAACTGTATAGTAACAACATTATTTAATTTATATACAATGCATGGAGCCCTTCTATTTTCATTGGGGTCCAGGACCTTTTTCCATTCTGCATTGGGGCCCAATTTTTAAAGTTACGCCACTGCCTGTCATTTTAAATCTACCGCTAATTCATTACCAAATATAAACATACTATGTACAAAAGGATATGTATTTAACTAAACAGCACCGTTTTCCTCCTATAACATGTAGATAAACACGAGTCCAGTGTAAAGGTTAACATGACGCCAGCATATTCGCTCGCAAACTTGCAACACCGTCGCGGGCCTTCGCTCTCGTGATAAGAGCGTCACGTGATTGTTAGTTTCATTAGCGCAATGTTGGGCAGTGTTGCTATGTTCAGAGTTGTTGTCAGAAGGTGCCGAGGCCCGACTCCCGACTCTTCTTGAAGAGGTTTTCCAAGCGAATATCTTACTTGTCAGAACTCAGCGAGAATCGTGTCGCTGACGTCGTATGCTTATCGAAAATACCCATTTATGCTAAGTGTAATAGACCTTGTCCACAATATTTTATGGGTAGATACCTAACTAAATTACGAGTTCAAAATATTCAAGGAATATGTACACATTCTGTACTGTTACGGAAAATATTATTATATGACTTTTTTACAAAAACATCTTCGAAATAATTTTTCTCATTATAATTCTACATCTTTGCTTCAGACCCAAAAATCATCCAGCAAAAAATAGTCTGGCAGCCCGAAGTTCGATGACCTTATACTTTATTATTCAATATATTATTTGGAATCACAGACCAGTAAATGGATAGACATGAAATAAAATGCACATATAGGAGAGGGGTTTGGAACATTAGTTGCAGGACGAGGGGCATTGTACACACATTATTTATGGAAACATAAATCCGATAGTTTATAACACATTTATGCTTATTCTTCCAAAATTAAATTTTTGTGTAAACAAGACGTATTTTTTACATTAATTTTTGTTCCAATCGAATCATATATTTAAAAAAAGTCGCGGAGCTATTTGATTACGTAAGTGGTACCAAAGTGATCACGTTAGTGATACCAAATTGAACATATTGAAACAAGGAATATGCGTTAGTTCATTTCTATATATTTTGTAGTCTGTGTTTGGAATCAATAACATATGTCAATTAATCGAAATAATCGCATAAATACGTATTTTTTCTCTGACGTGGTTGAGATTAGGCAACTTGAACATTTTTGACTTATATTGTTGATAATGGCGTCAAATGTTTGTTGCGGTGTCGGCAGCTCGCCTGCAGAGTGACTGACAGTCATGGCTGGCCTGACAAGAGCAAAATTAGGATGAATAACACGCGTCTTTATCGCAAGTCAAAATATACAATTTTATGGTCGTTTCAGCATCGTATCCGACCTCTGTGCTTCTCATTTCAAGGTCCATCGTCAGGGCTAGTGATACGGTATAATATGTTGGATAACATTGTTATTTTCCTGTGGATTTGTCAATTTGACCCTGTTTTATATTACAAGTATGTAAAGGTGTACAAAATTTAACTAAACCAGTTTAATTGTCCATCCCTCTACTCGTTAATACATTTCCATGTCTCATTGCAAATATCACAATCGCAATCTCTTGAGTGTTCTTACAAGTCGAAACAATTCTAGATTACGCTCTCACATAGTGAGCTTACAGTGATTTGTTCACCGACATTGATATATTTTCTGTTTAATAACCCAATTAACATGCAATCGATGCAATATTTAAATGATTTTTCTTTGTTTTTTTTTTATATTGTACAGTGCTTTTTTCGTGTCGTTTTCTTGTCCATGTGAAATATTTTAGGATGTAAGTAAATTGTCAACATTTTTTTTTCTCTATGTCCGACGCTCTTATATATATATATATATATATATATATATATCTGTGTTATGTCCAATAAATAAACCTTTCTTCAAAATGTGTTGAAAAAATTATAGTATAAAATTATGCATTTTATTTTCAGTGGAAATCCAGATGGTGCGTCATTAGGAAGCTGTCACCTGTCGCAGGTAAGCAAATGAATAATATTATTTATTTGATATTTGTTTAAGTATGTATAAATATCTGCTTGCGATCATTGCTATCGTCAATTAATAATATTTGTTGTCAACTTGTTCGAATATAAGGGAATTGTCTTAAACGAAAAGATTGCAGGCTTAATTCAATTATTTTTTATGGCCTAGAATTTCAAGATTATTCTTCGATAATAGAGCTGTAATATTATGTTACGTAGCATAGCTACTGTAGAGTAGAGTACGTACACGGAGTACCGTAGACTGTTTAGTTTAAAAAAATAGAGTAAAAAGATGTCGGTGTTGTCGACAATGAACATATTGCAAGAAAGACCACAGTACGGTATATTTATTATGTTGGTGCTTCGAAACTCATTGTCGGATGCAATATGCCCAGTAGATAGAAATATATAGTCGCTTGAAATAAGTTTATTCGCGTTGTATCGAGGCGTCACGCCGTAGATCTGATAATTATTATTGTGTTTTTAATATTTAAAGAAACGTAAACGAAATATTTGAGTATGTCCAAGAATTACACACAATTACTGGATTTTTACCTCTAAAAGCATTGTTATTAAACAAATTATAGACATCTCATAGAGACGAAGCTATTTTTATTAAATGGGAAGATATAGAAGTATGGGAAGCTTACGACCTGTCTTTGGCTGGCTTAAGTGATCACTTTACGCAATGTAACGTTCACCATTCCACCCATTAATCAATCTTCATATCTATCAAATTTTTGGAAGTTGTATAAATGTTACTATGTAGAAATACTTAGAGTATTAGATACAACTACGCTAAGCCCTGTAATTACCCATACTTCCATATCTTTAAATTTAATATAATATAAAAATAGCTTCGTCTCTATGAGATATCTATAATTTATTTAAACGTAAACACGATGTGGTTATTCATTTTAATAATAATATATATATTTTTTAAAATTAAATTATCACCCTGATGAAGGAAAAGGTATTTTTCGAAACCGGTTGGTGAATATATATATATAAAGGACAGTGGTTAAAAACAAAGTTAATACATTATTTATTATTATTGTCTCGTTAACCAGTACCTCTCGTTTTTCTCGGATACAGCTGGATAATCGCATTTATCCAACGATTGTCCGTCCTCCGAGCGATGTGGCCTTCTCGTTGCCATTTAATTTTCTTGTAGTATTATTATATCAACTATATCGACTACTCTTTTTTCCCTGTCTCTTCGTGTGATGGCCGAGGGAAATCAAGGGACCGACTGGGTGCCCTGAAACCCTCTGGTCTGATGAAATAATACAATTTTGCGGAACTACGCGACAGCGAATAACAATAGACAGAGAAAAATTGACATCATCCAGTAGTAGATACAAAAAAAACTGCTGATAATGATACCTATAATAATGATAGAGACACCTACCCGCATTTTCATATTCACAAATTAGTCGGAGTATTGTAATCCCATTGCACATTGGAATGACGTATACGATAGTTTCACATTAAAAATTAGCCATCGATCTAAATCCTAACTCATCTCTACGTCGATATAAATAAAATAAATAATAATTTAAACTGATCTATTCAGCCAACAAGGACGAAAACGAAACGTTCTCTAACGGTTTTTGATTTACACATTGGTACGTCTCAATCTTCCCCAGCGTAGCGCCGGAGTTAACAGCTGCTGCTCCCCGAATGCCAATAATATAGCAGTAGATTGAAAAGGCAAAAACGATTGTATTTTCATTGTAATTTGATACAAAACCGTGGAAGCGTCGCTCCCCGCTATTTTGTGACCATGGCCCGCAGGTTAGTTGTGAAACGTTTGTTTCATTATACGTACATATACCTTTCGCTGATTTTTCAACTTATTGAATATGCCGTTTACTTCATAACTATTTTCTAGTGACTGGTATCCAGATGTTCATTTTTTAGTTCACGGACACGGTTCGAATCCTCGTGATCAGGGGCGTGCAGTGCATACAAGCAAAAAAGCTGTGCGTAACTAAAAATTGTGGGAAACAAATATAAATTAAAAAATTGAATCAACATTAACGAAAACATTTTTTTGCAATTAGTGCCATCTGTGTACCAGTAGAGACATTAATTGCTTAGTTCTAAAAACTCACCGCTGTACTCATGGCGCTCTTTTTTTATTCGCCGCATCGTGCTATTTACATTACTCGGTCCTGTCTTTAAGCTAGTGAATTACTCAAGGCTATTTACAGAATTGAAAATTCCTTTCGGTTGATCCGTTTTGTATGGAGTCGTTACCTATGATGTTTATTAACAGAATAACATTAGAAAGGGTTGCAACTGCGTGCAAACCATGCAAGTGTCTAATTCCTCTTTTACTAATTCGCGAATTTTACTATCTTACAATTTTTAACCTATTGATTTCATGATTGTTGTTTAAATTTGGTGCTTGGATTGGTTTTTGATTTGAGAAAAACAAAAAGCAATTGGCAGAACTATTTTCTAAGTTAACCTTTAATAATAATAATTATTTTCTGTAGTTATTACGTAAAGTATTTTCAAACAATAAATTAATTATGTTCAGTCATAGAAAGTGTTCTTAAAAACGCCCATAGATTTTTTATATAGGTGAGAAAGTATTATTTTACGTAAAAACTTAAACTTTAAAAAAACACTATTAACAATACTCTAAAATTATAAATAAATACATGATAGGATCGTGTAAACGACGGATTTATTTTATCCAAAAACGTCGGTCAAACTAAAGTACGTATATTGTATTACATATGATTGTATATCATTGGTAACAGCATAACCTAAATCTAATGCACGCCACTGCTCATACGCTACAATAAAAATGTGCACTTATAATGTATATTACTAGTACACACATTTTCACACTTGATTTAGTAAAAAAAAGAATGTACATACAAACAAAAAGGCATACACTTAAATGAACTCTCACTAGCAGATGTGCACAACGACCACATAACCTATAAATTTGATGTGTTACGCGTGTTTGCGAATGTTAAATTAAGTAAAGATTGTTGTAATAATTGGAGCAAGGAGATTAGGTTAGGTTGAGTAAAGTGTCATGATATTATATTACTAATTTTTAAACATATATACGTACAAATTGGACTCGCAATAATATATATTATGCTTTTATTAATGTATTAGGAATAATAGAGATTTTTATATTTAAATGATATCTACTTTTGCTAAACTCTTAAATAAATAACATACATGTACATACTAATCAATTTTACACATTTACGATTTATATTTTTATTTATTATCTTTGTTTGATTAACCACTTAATTGAGTTTAAATACATCTACCGGTTTCGAAAAATACAATTTTCTTCTTTAGGATATTAATACTAACTAAAAACATAAATTATTGTTTCTTTACCAGAATCTATTTTTAAAAATCAACAATTATTTAAAAAATAAATTTAGTACCTAACTCAAATTGTTACTTAATACAAATTAATTACCTAACCTAACCTAACCTAACTAAAAACATATATTATTGTTTCTTTACCAGAATCTATTTTTAAAAAAACAATTATTTAAAAAATAAATTTAGTACCTAACTAAAATTGTTACTTAATACAAATTTACTCGAATAATTTTAAGGAAAATTTTTTTGAATGGGACTCGTAGTTAAATTTAGTTGGTTGTTTATAATTTTTTGATTAGTTTTACACGCTTTATTTATCTCCAACGATTCCAAATCATTTAATTTGTGACCAACACCGTTTATATACAAAATTGTCGATCCCAATTTTTTTATCAAAACCATGACCATTTTCTATCAAATGATTAGAAAATTCTGAAAACCCACTATTTTTCAAACATCTCAAATGCTCCTTTACTCTTGTATTAAAATTTCTACCCATTTAATGGTATTTTTAGAAACCGGTAGATGTATTTAAACTCAATTAAGTGGTTAATAAAACAAAGTTATCAAATAAAAATATGAATTTTAACCACAAAGTTAATTTGTCTAATTTTGTGTGTGACTGACTTTTTACATTAGAAGAGTAACGGTAATTTCATGAACTATTTTTAAAAATGCCAACGCAACTGCCGGGCAGGACGGGAAAAAATGGTTCAAATGGTTTTTATGTTTCTCAAACAAGACCGGGTTGTAAATAGCTAGTTGCAAATGATAAAAGTGTTAATGGTATATTGCTCTGTTTATTTTTCATTCATAGCCTCGAGTACCATTATCGAACATAAAAAAATACGGACTTAACCGTTCCCGGCGCGCATAGGTATTAAATATGTATGTAATTTCAAATCGACTTGATTTCGCCGTAGTAGACGAGTAGGTATCTATGCTTCAGCGAGGGGGCGTTGTGTCGTTCATTTTTTGCGATATCTAAAATAACAAACTATGTAAACAGTTGTATTAGTGTGTGTAACAACCCGTTTCAAAAACATGTAATACTTTTTCTGTTTAAATATAAAATAAATATATAGATACATGGTGTTGGGAAACTCACATGAAATAGAACACACAACACATACAGAGCTCAAACTTTCGTATATACGTTTTATATATCAATATATTAATATATCATATATTTTTAATATTTTCCGTCGCCATGTATGTGTGATAGAAATAGGGTTGAGTACATTTATGAACAGAGTAAAAATAGTTTATTGAAACATATAATGCTTTTAGGAATATTTATTTTTAATATATGACTTTTATAGTGTAAGATCGTAGTTATATATTTATAACAATAGAAAAACAAATGCAATCGACTGTTGGTAATAATATAAAAGTAAAAAAAGACAACTAATACATTAAAAATATAAACATAAATATACTTCATTAATTTACAATATTCAACTATTCCGTAGATATTTTTATGGATACCGTGTTTATAACTAATTTTAAACGTCAACCCCACCCACTGACCAATTAAAACGCTAAGCGGCATCAATACACTGTTACAATGCCCATATTGCGTATGATATTACTCTCACTAATACAATTCTATCTCTAAATGAAAAGGAGTATGTAAATATATAGCCACGAATATAAACGAATTTCAATGGAATGTTGTAATTTTCTGTATTATTTTAAATTCTCTAAAAATATTAATACTGATGACTCTCTTGAAATGTGCGCGAAATTCTGAATATCGTCTGTATCTACTGTATACGGTCACGCTCGGTAACTGTGGACGTGGACTAGCGTCTCTCACCACCCGAAGCGGTTGTTCACACCTCGGCGAATCAGCCCGGCCTCCGTACCTACCCTAGTACCTACTGGGTACAGCCTCCAGCCGGCCTTCATCCCCTTTCATTCCCTTATACATTGTTATTTATGGTTTTCTGAAGGGTGTGTGGTGTGTGCCTGTTTCTATAATATATTGTACCTCCTACAAATAACAATTTACACCTTTTGTTAATATGCTTTTGTAAGAGAAACGTATCTCAAGGGGCATGTTTGTTCTCGTCCAACACATTGCGGAAACAGTAAAATTTAGAATTGTAATATCTAAACATATAACTATTATAATACAGCTACGTCTTCTTGAAACCGCTTTGATGACCTCATCAAGGTGAGATTTCTTGAGACTTTGCAACTCGATTTTTTTTCGAAACATGTTTTATTTCATTAAATTATTATTATTATAACTTAAATATATTATATAAAATCAATTCGAACCTGGATCTCTTCCTATCCGGATATTGCATTAACCGATTATGTTACACCAACGCAGTAAGTTGACGACAAATTTTCGAACTCGTATGTTGCACTTTCAAATTGATACATCTGTCGTTCCATTATTTGAAAGCCATCTTTTTTTTTATATATTTTATTTATATAAATATCACAGACCTATGTTCTAAAAAATTGTAACTTGACAATAATAATGATTTTAGTAAGATTTATAAATGTCTCTCATGTCATCTACAAATAATAATTCAAAATAATGAAACTTCACCAAATATTTTTATTGATTTTATTCGAATATGCTATTTTATACATTTTTATCGCTGTAAGTTATCGCATATTTCATGATAAGCGTCGATAAGCTTACTAATACCGATATTTTATTTTCATATTTTATCAACGAATCGATAAATGTGATAAAACAATAATGAAAAAAAGTCTCCGCGGCACTACATTCCCGGTTCCCCGGTCTCCTACCCAACGTGTAGGAAACATTACATATGCATACTAGATGAAGCAGCAACTCATTTGTTGCTGCTTCATCTAGTATACTGCAACAAGCTGTACCAAAAAAATACGAAATGTATAGGTTACTTTGGAGCCGAAATATTCCCAAGTTGGTGACTAACTAGCGAGTTCACTCAATTGAGTAGGTTTATCATGCACGCTTTAAAAACGTGGTCCAATGTAAACAGGCGACACGAATATTAATTTTTTTTTAGATATAAATGTGGCGAAGTCTTTTGCAGATTAATTGTTATCTTAATGAAATATCACATTATAATAAATACAGTCAGTTATGCCCGAGCAGATAACACTGTTAACCTTTCCTCTCCGATGATCTAAACGGAGTTGACATTACCTCTAATTATGTGAATATCTCTTTTAATATACTAATGAATACAGATTTTATATTTTAAGTATTTCTCTGTAATATATTTTTGTATTGGATAAAATAATCACAATGTATAAATATTTACCGTACGCAACAATAAAAAATGTTTTCTTAAAGAACCTGACTTGAATTTGTCGATACATGAATGTGTACGTGCGGAGAGGTAAGGACGGCGCAGGGTGCCGGATGGTAATCGTCACTGTAGTGGCAGAGCGTGCGCTGGCCGAGTTAGACATGTCTTATGCGTCTTTATGATTAATATTTTTTCTCATTTTTTGATAGTTTTACACAATAAATGTCAAATATTATTTTAATGATGAATTTAAGTAATAAATGTAAAATATTTATTTAGCACCGTAAGGGAAAGGTTGAAATTATTTTTTTGCTTCTAATCGTTTATGTTTATGGAGTGGAAAATAATGAATGCTCGTCTTCATATCACTAATTGACGTGGCAGTTACTTTGTGGTGTAACATGATTATTAAACAATTATAAATAAATAAAACTTTCAGTTGTTATTAACTCTCCAAATTACAGTCGTGATAAAAATAATACTCAGTTGTGTGTAGTACAAAGTTAGATATTCTCAAAAAAAAAAACAAATACAATATTTCTTCACCTTTTCTACTTATATTTTTTCTTTTTGATATTGGACCACCCGGTTGCTTGAAGTCTTCCTCTTTGTCTCCTGCCAGTATTTCTTCTTAATACAGTTTCGATGATGTGGTTATATGAGCTCGTACCATGTCAGCCTGCTTTCCCATCTTCTCTGTGATGGGTGCATCAGAACTCTATCCATTCCTCTATCCACATCTGAATAAAAAATTTAGAAGCTTATATCTCATTTGAATGACCTTCGACAGCTGTTCGGAACGTTTAGGGGATCAAGTCCTTGAATCTTCCCTGCATCTGATTTATACCTTTTATCTGCTTTATTTGATTTTATTACGTTCGTATTATAATTTATGCAATATAATTTATACAATACCTTCACTAATAATTCACTAGTTCTACAACATTCCCAAAACATATATTTTTATTTTATTTTTACTTTTTTATACATATTTGTAATTCTCTTTTTATTCCTGTCGATAAATAACACCTTGTGGTGTCAGCACGAAAAAAAAAACTGGCTACTTTAACACAGATTTCAGTCTAGCAAAGTAGCCAGGACAACGCTGTGTATATCAGAGGTGAAGTCTACTCCATCCCACACAATAAACTATGCATTATGTATGTTTATTATGTATTCATCTCTGTTAAAACAAAAATATGTATGTCAATATATATGTATAAATAAATATTATAGAAAATTAAAATAAATTGTTTTACTACATTCATATTTTAAATTAGTTTTAAGCCTTAATTATTAATATAGTAAACATCCATATCAAAATCTAAAAAGTGACGTCTCCACAATAGAGCATTATTTACGAAAATTATTTAGATAGCTCTGATTTTTAATTTTAATAAAACAGATATCGCATTATTTTTTTTTTTGTAAATAAAATGAGTCGCTCGCCGTAAAACAATATTTTATAACTGTTCAGAAACATTATTTAAACATACTAAAACAATAAAATCGTTCACGGCACGGGTTAATCGTCTAATCGTAAAAGACTTGGAAACATCTGTCATTATTGCTGACAGAAGTTTCCACAGAGTTCTATTTATACACGCATAGAGATAATATATATATATATATATATAATGCCCGTCTTACACTCTTATTGTAATTTTGTCGACTTGTTTCATTATTTGCAGAGTTCTGAGTATGTATTGTATTGCACTGTTCCAATAATAACAATCTGTATTCATGTACGCTCAACAACTGTAATAACTTCCTGAAAAATCTCATTTTTCCATGTGAGTTCACGTTTAAGTTATTGTATGTAATTTTAATTATTTAAATATTAAAGTGACGATAACGGCATAACATATTTTATAATCATCCTAACATCTTTATTAATTATTACAACCTTAGACGTTCGTCTTGATTACTGTTACCGTGTAACAATAAAACCTATTATTACCAGTGTTATAAGTGCAAAGTCCGGCGAGCTCCGTTACCTTAACCTCTACGCAATCACAACATTATTATAATTATCGTCTACAAGTTAATCAATAGTATGAATATTAAATAACACTAATAAGTGGTTGGCGCAAACTTGATATTGAAAAAAAAAAAAATTAAAAACGGATTAGTATTATCGTTTAAAAAAATGTGTAACCTATAGTTTAAAAAAATTAATCGTCATATTATTAAGAACACATTATTATTGTGAAGTTGTAATTATTCAGAACAGACGGTCTGTGATGTTTTAAATACTAATTTAATATATTCATTATAAAGATATACACATAAAATCAATTTTATCTAAAAATATTGTCATTTCGCTACCAGGATTCGAATCTGGATCTCTTTTCCAATCCGGGGGAGGTGCATTACCGACTATGCTACAGCGATAGTACTTTTGACGACGAATTTTCGAACCTATATGTTACACTTTTTTAAATTAATACATCTATCGTTACATTATTTGAAAAAAACAATTTAGATTGCTTTCAAGTAATGGAACGATAGACGTATTAATTTGAAAAAGTGTAACATATAGGTTCGAAAATTTGTCGTCAAAAATACTGTCGCTGTAGCATAGTTTGATAGATAGATTGGAAAAGAGATCCAGGCTTGAATTCCGGTAGCGAAACAACAATATTTTTCGATAAAACTGATTTTATATGTACATCTTTATAATTAATACATTTAATTAGTATTTAAAACTAATATTAGTTTGCGTTGTAAGTAGCGAATCGAATCTCGAGTTTAGCACGTATAATCTCGAATTTTTTACTTGTTTAAATTATTCGCGGTAAGTAGTAAAAATGTTTCACATTTAAATTGTTATTTATCAATTTGGCATCATTATTTTTTGTTCAAAGATTTCTTACTTATTTAAATATAAATATGTTACATATTTATTCTTTCTATTTTTAGTAGTAAAATGAGTATTTTCTAATCGCGAGATTATTAAAATCGAAAACCGGGAATGCAATTTACTTCTGTCATTAATATTTCTTTATCAAATTATATTCTCCTACCGCAGCCATGTTTATAATACGTGTACTATTATATTAACCTGTACACGTTCGGTAATATGTTTCGCTTAATAATAATTTGATCGTGCGATGCGCTCCTATCGTACATCAACATATTTATATGATTAAAAATAATAATATGTAAAATTGTTAAATTGAAATAACTCGCTTGTGTACCGCGATACACGCGTACATCTGTAAAACGGGAATTATTTACATGGCGTCAAGATTATTGAGATGATTATAAATAATGATTGTAACGGTGATTCGAAACACTCGCAGTAATAAATAAAGCAGCTCGAAATTTCAATGTTAATTTCACGTTTATGATTCGATTCTGACCGATACCGGGCATCACTGGATTACCTCACACGCGGCGTCCGTTTGGTTAGTTGGGGGACCGCGATCGAACAAAATGTGACTATTTTATTTAGTACCCATAACAAATTTACGTTTTGACACTTTGGAAATTCGCGTGTTCGAAAAGTCACTACACCCCGCGCGTTCAATAATTTTGAAAATGTGTCTTTTCACGTTGCAGTATTCAGTATATTTTCATTAACCCTTCCAATTTCGGTAAATATACGCGACGCACACTTCATGCTTTAGTTATTTGAAGGTAATTATTTAGGCGTAGAAATAACTAGTGACAAATCCTACAAAATTAATAATTTTTAATTCATTCCGTTGTAAAATTAATACGTTGACAGAAATACAATTTGTGGCAAGACAGTATGAAATCACACATTAATTTCACAGTGAAAACAATAACACACATACGAATATAATGGCGTCTCTTTCTCGCTAATTAAATGATGATAGATAAAAAGGAAGGTTGTACAATATATAATACAATACTCAATACATACAGTAAATTTGTGGCATTAACAATTTTTTCACATTTAATAGAACTCTATTTTCTTACGGTAACACGAGTTGACAGCATGGCCGCATACGAGTATTTTATATCACGGTATGGTAAAGGTTAATCTAAAAACGTGAATTCAGAAAATGATACATACCTTTTACCTGCCACAAACAAATGACAATGCTAAGCATTCATAAAAACAACGAGAACAAGCGAATGTGTGAACTTGAAAAAACTTTTGGTAGAAAAAATTGAGAATTTTTGACTCCGTAGTTTGAATATTTTACTTTATTGTAATAAATATGGTTATAGGTATAAAATCACTCTTATTAATGTCAAGAAAAATATTCGTAAAGATGTAAAAAATGATGATTTGTAAAGTGCAATGGATAGAAATACATAACTATCAGAAAGCAATCGGTTATCTGGATAGTGTAAAAACTATTTTTCATTGTTGAATATATAATTTATCATCAAAAAGGGAAGTGATCTACCCAATACCAAATCAGACATATGTACTCTTAAAATGATTTTACGTAATGTACCTTTTCGGCGATGATGCGACACACGTGCACTACCTTACCTAGCCAATGTGCACATGGGCAACTGGCGAGTCTGGCGAGAGTGTCGAACGAGCTGGTACTACTATACTGGTATTTATAGCTTTAATTCTACCAAAAGTGAGGTATGCATATTACAGAATATCTAAAAACATTTAGTTGCCTATTCCATGTTGAGTTTAATTGAAATTTATTCCCGTTTTAGATAATTGATAAGGTTTGAAACATTTGCATGGATTATTTTACTAGCATGTTAGGGTGTGGATACTGGGGCAGGCGCGCGTACTTTGTGTGTTAAACATTATAACTTGCCTCGAGACTTTAGAACCTGCAGAAGGTTTGGGTAATGGTCCTCCACAGAAACCAAGAGTGCTTTCGGGCTGAATTCAATTACATGAATACAGATAAAATTTCCGTTTCCAAATTAATTGAATTTTAAAGTACTTGCCTTATTTCATAAATTGTTATATTCACTTCAATGATTCACTCAAAAACAAAATGTTTTTAATTATAATATAATTAAAAGACTAAAAAACTACAATGTAATAGTAATAAAGTATTAAGATATGTGTTCTACTTTAAATTTTACAGAAGAAATCTACCCAGATTTTGTCTGTGTCAGGTGACTCTTGCGGCCAGTGCTGGAATCGTTTTTTTATATTACTTCACACACCTGGAATATAATCATATTAATAATTATTGTATCTGTATTTATTTGCAAAGAATCCATAGAATTTTCTGCGTAGTTATTTTCTTGTACATTATTGTCGCTTCTTTTCCTCGAGTCCGACCGCGCAGGAGCAGGTGTAAGCTATATTTTGTCTTAAGTAGATTTGAATACGCGAACGCGAAGCCAGTAATATGCATATATTATATTTTTAATTTAACACCGAAATTGGGGACGGTCCCAGTTAAATGCACTTAAATTTGTCGGTTTTGTAATTTCTCTTACATTTATGATTGCAAAATAATCCTGAAGCATGCGGGCACACAATCGTACAATAAAAAGATAAAAATATATCTTATGTATATCGTATATGTACTTATGTTATAATACTATCGCCACGCCAAAAGATTGGCCGCGTCTATGTTCTTTGCAATTTCTTCACAAGAAGCATTCATTTGTCAAACAAGGGGGGATACGCTTTTGTGAGTCTATTTTCCACAAGAAGCATTCATTTGTCAAACAAGGGTGGATACGCTTTTGTGAGTCTATTAATTGTTTTACGTCTATCGATATCGCCGTCATCTTCAGTCAGATTGCAATGATATATTTACATAAAAATTTCAAATCTTTCCGTATAGGTGTAGTAAAATTACTATTTAAAATTATTTTTAACTTTGTGTTTTTCAATTTATATTAGCATCTTATTCTTATAATACAAAAGGTGCAAAATATTTGCCCAATGAGACTGGTATTATCAATATAATAATGAAATGTTTCACTAATGCCAAAGATAATGGTAAACTACGCCTGCAGGGCCTAGTAACAGCAATTGGGTGTTGCCGATTGCTTTCTGATATTGAAATATAAAATAAAGTTCGATTTTGGAACAGTGGTTACCTCTAGAAAAAGAAAAGCAGTGAATGATGTGTGTACAAATGTAATTAACATAGAATTGAATCCGAATAAATGTTTTATGAGTAGGAGTATCGAATGTAAGTAAGAAGTAACTTTGTGGTAACGCTTTCTTTATGGGAAAATTTGTAAGGAAATTGATACAATTCATTGAAATGACGTCTTCTTTGAAATTAGAATTATATATATATATATATATATATATATATATGATATATATAGAGATGTGTTAGTTGGATATTACATATTTTGAACAAAAAAAATTTTAATAAAAAATAATCCTTTCTAAAAAGGTTTGTTAGCGTTAGGTTAGGTTCTGAATTTGGTATAGTAATGTCGATTATTTTTTATCAAAATTTTTTTTGTTCAAAATATGTAATATCCAACTAACACATCTACGATTAAGAAATCAAGATCAGATGAATGTTCGGGTTACAGTGAATCCACAAAAAGGACAGTTGCTGGGAGATGTACGTCAATTTATATGGAATGTAATTTTCAATTAGATGTTTGTGTAGATTAAATTTAAATAAATCAAGAATTACTAAGGCATTATGAAACCAGGCACAAATTATATTTTAATTTTATTTATTTATTTCACATATTTTATTAATCGCAACGTCATTACGATTACATTCTTAAATACACTAAACTTAAGAATAATTGTGTAATGAATAGCGAATAGTAATCCACATTATTTATAATTTTTAACTAATATAATGTTTTTACTGTCTTTTCATACGTAATGCTTGGATTTTGGGTGTAATGCTGCGTAATAGATGATGTATTTAAATTACAGGAAGATGCGTTTGAGTCGGAAGAAAGTTTCCTTATTTCCATTACTAACGAGTAATTTCAATAGTTTAAGAGCCGGTTATCAGTTGTAAATTTTTACTATATAGTAAAAAAAGTTACCAGAGTATTTATTTTTTTGCGAAAACAATATAATAAAAATATTTATATTTATAATGAACCATTTTTGTCCTGTGATGTAAAACCGTAAATCGTTAGTTAAAAATGGCGGACTCTTCACAGCTGTTTCAAAAGTTATTTGTCACATTAATGCTTACTTTGAAAGTTGTGGTATACGACTATGAATCTTTCAATACTCCGCTATTTTAATGATGAGAGTTCGTCCGCGTATATGATCACGCTATTGAATTTATATTAGCATGTAGACCAGCAAAGTGATAGATTTCGAACGCATTTAAAGATGGCGATACAAATTGTATTGAAAAACTATATGAATGCATTCGCATCTTATTATTGAAGTTTTAACACAGAAATGAAACCTTGAGTGAGTTGTTTACCTGTGGAATATAATATTTAAAGTCAACGTTTTCTTATCGAGATTAAATTTTTAGCGCGGACATTAAAGTAGTGTATTTAATAGTTGTCGTAAAATATCGTCCGACGCACGTAGCGGCAGATCGTTCGGTCATTATTACCTACATATTATATTATGGCGCAGTACTGAAGGCATTCAAATGAGGACAAGATACAAGCTCGGTTGCCGAGTGCCGCCGCTCTCTTGCCTACTTAAACATTGTGCAAAGTGCTGGAAGTCATTTTAATAGGTTGGCCGTTCCGAGTTCTATTCATTTTCTGTATAACACAATACGCAGTATACTCTCGATTTTACGAATTGGAGCGTGAAAAATATCGAAAATTAAAAAAAATATTTATTTAAAATGTAAAAATAATTTTTCATCGTGAACACGTCATGGAACAGGATTTCGATAGTTGACGATGAGTTATTATTTTGGCGCGCTTAGAATCGATGTTTACTTTTGATGCAAGTTAAATTTTAGACTTTTAAAATTATTTATACTCGTATTTCGTGTTTTTATATTTTCATGCAGTGTAAACGATTGTTTAGGATAGTTTTTAATTAGGCATTGTTTTAATTTTTTTCATTTTATTTTACACTTTTTAGATTTATCAGTGTTTTGAATAACCAGTCGTAATAATAGATAATAAATATCCTTCGCGCGACCTTAATTACACGCATTTTTCGACTGTGCATACGAGATTAAACACAATTTTCATTGTCATATACGGTAATACCCCGAAGTTACGCGATAGGTGGGACCGACGAAAATCGCTTAATTCGAATTCGCCTAAGTCGGGGTACAACTTTGCATATAAATACATACATTTTTTTTAAATTGGGACCAAGGATTGACAAAACACTAGTTTAGAAGAAAAATATTTAATAAAATTACATATTAATACAAAATATTAAAAAAATATACGATTTTTAGATATAGAATTCTTTATTTATTTTTTATTATTGTTCTTACTTTGCCAATTCACAAATTTTCATTCTGCTATCAAAATCGATGATGATCTTATGTTTACATTCCAAAGATATTGCTTTCGTTTTCTTACTAGTTACAGGAGAATCAAATTTACTTCGTTTGGACGACATAGTTTTTTTAAGGGTTTAAAAAACGTATAAAAAATCAATTTTAATTTTCATCGATCGTTGAATCGTAATCGTGCACGTAGAGTTCGCGCGAAATGCATCCGATGCGTATCACAGTAAGAGAAACACTGAATACAGCGGGCGGCAGTGTCTCCAAACGAACCGCGTAACTCTGAGTTCGCATAAGTCGGGGTAGCGTAAGTCACGGTTTAACTGAATTTGAAAACATTCTGTCATCTGTTGACATCAGTACCTACGTTTTAAAATATGTACGTCTTAAGTCAACACCTTTAAAACGTACTCCCTGCTCCTAGGATTTTTGAAAATCCGGGGTTTTGAAACCCGCCGGGTCCCCGGGTCCAATATTTTAGAAACCCAACGGGTTCGAGTCCGGGTTCGGGTACGGGTTCGGGTCCAAAACCACTAAAGTATAAACATAAAAATTAAAAAATAAACGATTTTATTATGTTTATTGCAAATAATGTTACAGGACTCGTAGGTTATTTTGTTTTAGATTCTCTTATATAATAATATTTTGGGAATATTAATGGAGCAAGAGACTTATCTTCTAATGCTGATCTGATTTTCGTGTAAAAATTTGTCGATACCGAGAATGTTCGCTCATTGTCAGTCCAAGTTGGTCTCACTGTGCAAAGGAGCTTCGTAGAGCCTCTCAAGATTAATCGTACGCTTTTTTATTGTTTTTAAACAGGGCTAATTCTTCCCTTAAATATTTAAAAGTGTCCGTTTCCTGTTTCTCCGGTGTTTCAGTATCTTTTAAAATAAGATCCAACTCTTCATCCATCGTTAATACTTTTTCCTTATCGTCGATTCATTTTGATTCTTTTATATTGTCCATAAAATTGACTTCTGAAACTGAACTTTGGAAAAGCCTGCTCATTAGTTGTGTAGCCCAACTTGAGGTTTCGTCTGAAGGATTTAATTTTGAGTCTTTAAGCGCCTTAAACAAATCGATCAAATTCGAATGCATTCGATCGTTCAGTCGTTTTCCGATGTTTTGCAACAATTCGCTTGAAACCCGAACCCGGCGGGTTTTAGGATCAGTCCGGGTTGGGTCCAGAAACCCTACCTACTCCCTAATGTCAAATATCGTTGGCATATATCTTTTTTAATAGCTAATAATCTGTATTAGCTAATATTTATTATATCCGTGTGTTACCGCAGTTCTACAATAATAAATATCTAATGAGGAATAATTATTACGATAAATCTTACAACATAACATTTCTCAACTTTCCAAACATCGCTCGCCAAGTAGATCTGGCGCCCGATGAATGGAGTATGTATGTATGCTATATAAGTATTTGTGTGAAAGATCATAAAGGAATTATTATTCATTATATATTATATGTTAGTAGAGAATATTGATTTATTTCTACAAGATTTTTAAACAATATGTTAACGATTTATTGTTTTCGTCTTGTGAGGTCAAAAACAAATGTGTACAGATGCAACAAAATTTTGATAAAACTCATTACTCTAGCTTAATTGGCTGGTGGTTATTTTTGCATTTTAATACACAGGTACTTAATTATGATCCAGAAGAAAAATTATTTTGGTGATAAATCAAATTGTTAATATTTAAAAAATATATTATATATTCTGGCGTCACCTAGCGTGTATTACTTAAATGTTTTTGGAATTCATTGCATAATATAAAGTTGATAGTCATTTAAAAATGGTATAATATACTTATATAAGTCTCAATTTTTTTCGGAATTATTAACATAACATTAAAATGTTAACATAGCGACATTGGTATCGCAGTTCCCGGTAATGAAAGTTCCAGAATACTAAATTAATGTATTAATTATAAATATATACATATGAAATCAATTTTGTCGAAAAATATTGTTTTTGCCTCACCGGGATTCGAACTTGCATCTTTATTTCCAATCCGGGGAAGTGCACTACCATTGTAATTAATACATTAATTTTGTATTTAAAAAATATCACAGACCTATGTTCTGAATAATTACAACTTCACAATAAGAATGTGTTTTCCTTAAAAATATTTTTTTGATAGGTAATTTTTATATCTTTCCAATTGATTCGTCTGTTTTGTTTTAAATGAAATGATGTATGACAAATGTAGAGTTTTTCAAGTATTCATTCAGCCAGCCAACGGGACGTCACAGCATGGGTTGGGCGCTGGCCTGCTGGGCACTGGGCACTGGGCACGCCGAGAAATCCAATATGTCCACTGCGTGTCGGCGAATGCGTATTTTGAATACCACATATATTGTTTGGTTTTATAACAAAAATCCAGTTATGTCTTGCGCAGCGCGTCTTGAAATATCGGAGGAATAATATTTACAGCTGAGGGTAATTTTACAACGAAAACTTTTGCACTAATAAAGTTTGACATTTACTATTTATAACAAATTAATTTAAAATCACCTCAACACATTTCCTAATCTAATATTCAATCCTTTTGAAACTAGCACAATTAATTTTGTTGTTAAAATTCATATTTTTATTTGTTAACAGACATTCAGGGTTCCACTCCATGATATTCGTTTAGTCAATATTCCTATGTCAATATCCAATTTCAATATTGAATTGAATACAATTAAAAAAATAGCAGTTAATAACGGGTATAATACAGGTTTGATAGACACTATTTTAAAAAATAAATTAAAAGAATATAAGAATCAATTTTTATATGAATCACAGATAAAACATAATGATAATAATGATTATTGGCGTAGGATTTTATACATAAATAACTTTTCCAATCAAATATCTAAACACCTATCACGAAACATTAGACCGGCATTTTGTACAAATAATTATATATGAAATTTACTCATTAATTCTAAAGACAAAGATGATAAATTTAACATCTCTGGTACATCTATAAACTTAGTTGCAAGGATTGTGCTTCATTTTATATTGGTGAAACGGGTAGAAATTTTAATATCAGAGTAAGGGAGCACTTGAGATGTTTGAACAATAGTGGGTTTTCAGAATTTTCTAATCATTTGATAGAAAATAGTCATGGTTTTGATAAAAAAATTGGGATCGACAATTTTGCATATAAACGGTGTTGGTCACAAATTAAATAATTTGGAATCGTTGGAGATAAATAAAGCATGTAAAACTAATCAAAAAATTATAAACAACCAACTAAATTTAACTACGAGTCCCATTCAAAAAAATTTTCCTTAAAATTATTCGAGTAAATTTGTAGCAAGTGACAATTTGAGTTATGTACTAAATTTATGTTTTAAATAATTGTTGTTTTTTTAAAAACATAAGATTCTGGTAAAGAAAAAATAATATATGTTTTTAGTTAGTATTGACATCCTGAAGAAGAAAATGGTATTTTTCAAAACCGGTAGATGTGTATATGTAAACTCAATTAAGTGGTTAATAAAACAAAATTAACAAATATTCAATCAATCAGTTTGAACTATTTTTTTTTATTATATCATTATTAAATGGCAATACCTATATTTTAAGTCAATCCGTTATATTTTTCAGGGCAACCATTTAGTATTTTGCATCTATAATGATATATATATATATATATTTGCGTAATTTCTATTGTTAGTTGAACTTGGTTATTTTTAAAAATCCTGTTACCATTACTTTTACTGATACTGTTTTATTAACAATGCAGCTATTGATGATTTTTAATCATCCGAGGTTGCGTTCGCCGGTGAGCCAGATGATACGTACCTGAGTATGCAAATGCGTGTTTGTTTTAATTACTGTTCCCATAAGTAGGGCGCTTGTTACTTGAACAATAGATAAATAATTAAAAATAGCAGTGCGCTAGAATTCTTACGTTCGCCTGTCGTAGATATATTCCATTCTATATTATATCATTTTTTATACAGTCGAGTATTCTATTAAATAATAAAATCAGATTTTTACACTCCTACACGACTATTTTCTGTTTGTGACTTTACGACTTTATAACCGTCGATGTTCCGTTCTTCAGTTGGGTGAATTTTAATCTCCTCGGCAGCAGTTGAAACGGTATAAATGTTTGTGGTGCCTTCTAACTTTTCAGAATAAATAATTGTGGGTATCTATAACGTTTTTGCGCACGCGTTGAATCTCGCTGTCAAATCGAACATCGTATACATCTTTATCTCCATATCAATTTGCCTAATTTTACTTAAGTACTCGCTGAATTAACATATTCTATGTAAAAAAAATATAAGACGTCTTCGTACTGCTGTTTTTTGTAATGAAGTAGTGGAGCATGTCAAAACTTACCTTTTGTAGTATGTTAAAAAAATTCAGATTACTGCGCTTTTTGAATTTTTTCAAAATGTGCAATACTTTCGGAGATATTCGCATTCAAAGTTGGGCTTGTTATCAATCGTATTATCTTTTAAAATTACTCGTAGCAATATTAACTTTGTGGTTAAAATTCATATTTTTTATATATTATCTTTGTTTTATTAACCACTTAATTGAGTTTAAATACATCTACCGGTTTCGAAAAATACCATTCTAAAATTTTTTTTTTCCTAAAAATTATTCGACTAAATTTGTATTAAGTAATAATTTGAGTTGGGTATTAAATTTATTTTTTAAATAATTGTTATTTTTTTTAAAATAGATTCTGGTAAAGAAACAATAATATATGTTTTTAGTTAGTTATGACATCCTTAAGAAGAAAATGGTATTTTTCGAAACCGATAGATGTATTTAAACTCAATTAAGTGGTTAATAAAACAAAGATAATAAAAAAGTAAAAAATGTATATAATTGTATTATCATATAATTGTTGATTATCAATATCCACCGTGTGACGTCACACCTCTCGCACGTATCGGTCAGTACGAACAATATTAGTACTAGAGTGTCGAGTCTCGGAAGATGTGACGTCACATCTCTCGTGTGGTATAAAACCGATCATTTTAAAACACGCAACTTTGAACAACTGTAACTCTATCATATTTCAAGATATCGAAAAAATTCTTTCAATTTTGTAAAAGAGATTTTTCAAAGAATTTATTTTTAAAATTAATAAAATGACTCCACTACCCCATTCGATATACTTATATGACTAAATTAACAATCTAATTATGACAATAATCTTCGAATTAGGTGTAGATTATTTCGTTTTCTGCATATAGCCGTTTACAGGGGCGTGCAGTGCATACAAGCAAAATGTTGTGCATAACTAAAAATTGGATTAACATTAACTAAAACATTATTTTGCAATTAATGCCATTTGTGTACTAGTAGAGACTTTAATTGCTACTCAGTGCAATAAAAACTCACCGCAACTCAGTGCTATACTCGTGGCGCTCTTTTTTTATTCGCCGCATCGTGCTATTTACATTACTCAGTTCTGTCTTTAAGCTAGTGAATTACTCAAGTCATATAAATTAATATTTACTGATTTGAAATTTCTTTTCGGTTGATTCGTTTTTGTATGAAGTCGTTACCTATGCCGGTTTTTAATAGCATAACATTAGAAAGGTCTATCACAGAAAGTGTCTACTTCCTCTTTTACTTATTCGCGAATTTTACTATCGTCCTGTTTTTAACGTGTTCATTTCATGATTGTTCTTTAAATTTCGTGCATGGATTTAGATTGACAAATGGCAGAACTATTTCCTACGTTAACCTTTAATAGAAATAATTATTTCTTTTAGTAAATACGTGAAAGATTTTCAAACAATAAATGAATCATGTTCAGTCATAGAAAGTGTTCTTAAAAACCTCCTTACATTTTTTATATGGGTAAGAAAATATTATTTTACGTCAAAACTTAAGCTTTAAAAACACTATTAATAGTAATTTAAAATTACAAATAAATACGTGGTAGAGTCGTATGAACGACGGTTTTATTTTGTCTAAAGCCGTTGGTTAAACGAAAGTACTTGTATTGTATTACATATATTATATATGATTGTATAATGTCATTGGTAACACAGCATAACCTAAATCTATACCTACTGCACGCCACTGGTCGTTTATGTGAAAACATTTAATTAAATGAACAGGCATGCAGCCGTGACTTCCATTCTCCGTGTCGGTAATCGTCCTCGTGTCCCGAAAGGAATTCGGGCCCGGGTTCTCGCTCTCGATGGTGGACTTCTCGATTGATATCTGACATCCGCCGTGATCCACGGTGCACACAGCGGTCGCATCTGCCGACACTGATTGGTTAATAATGTTATCGGGGCATCTGCCAAACGGGAATATCAGGTGCATATGATTGAATTTTCTTTACCAGTGTACGAAGAGTTGCCCCGAGACAGTTTTACGTCACGCCACGAAAGTCTTACATATCGTATATCGTGTCTGAAAACCATTAGGTTGGATTGGCTTTTGTGTGTCATAAATAAAGTTCATACTTTTAAATATATATATATATATATATATATAGGATGACAGATATTCAATATATTTGCTAGCCGTAATACGATTTCGTGGATACATTTACGTAGTGTTATTGAATATATAAAAGAGAAAACATTTAACTAATCTTAACTCTACTTAAAAAAACACGTTTGTTTTTGCCCTGCTGGCGTCTCACAGACCTGGCCATTTAATCAAGCATTATATAGCCATTATGACACTGCATCCTAGACGTCCAGAAAGTCATAGAAATAGACGGGGAGAAATAATATTATTATGAATACAAAACTTTTAATATTTTTTATACTCTTAAAGAATTTTATGTAGCTCCTGTTCGCCATTGTTTTTTTTTACTATTGTATTAAATCATTGTAACGTTAACTAAATAGTGCTTTAAAATGAAATATAAATATAATTTTAAAACACTACTGTCTAATATTTTACATTTTTTATGAGTACGCAGCCAACTGTGAAGAGACATTACACATGCAGTAAATCGATTGCTATTTTATGAAATGTCGTATTTCCGATAATAATTTTAGTTTCGCATAATACCTCAAAAGTGATCGCCGATTACAATTACATATTTATAAATTTAAAAATCGGTAAACTTTTATAAATATAGTACGCCTAGGACAAATATACCTACTGTTTTTGCTTCGAATGTAATTTTAAATATTTACACCAATGCTGGTTGGAATGTAATTTAAAATATTTACGCCAGTGTTGGTTGGAATGTTATTTAAAATATTTACGCCAGTGCTGGTTGGAATGTAATTTAAAATATTTACGCCAGTGTTGGTTGGAATGTAATTTAAAATATTTACGCCAGTGCTGGTTGGAATGTTATTTAAAATATTTACGCCAGTGCTGGTTGGAATGTAATTTAAAATATCTACGCCAGTTTTAGTTGGAATATAATTTAAAATATTTATGCTTTCTTTTTACGTAGCAAAGATTGCCCATTTCTGACTTCAGCTAACATTCGGTACAAATATTTCAAGTAATGAAAAACCCAGCTCATGTTAACCTAAATAGTATCTATGTACGTGAGAGACAGTAGCGTGCACGAAGCAAGCACTTGGTTATGTGCTATTAGCGAAGATGCTGTACCAACCATGATAAATGTTTGAAGAGATTTGTCTGCCTGCATTTAATGAGAAGATAAAGTAATATGTATTTGAGTGTAAAGAATTAATTAAATTATTTTTTAGCGCTTAGTATTGGTAAATTTGTTTTCATTGTTGTTGAATTTGAATTGAATTCGTCCATATATCTGATTTGTTTGAATTAACTATCATAAATAAATGTGATTTCAATAAAAATTAACGCGTTTCATGTCTAAAACGTGTATCACACCACCCCAGCATTGAATATATTTTTTACGTTTGCCCCGCCCCACCTCGTATACAGACCGTTGTATTTTGTTTCGTCTGGATTTTATTTTAAGTTAAGATATTGTTTTTTTTTTGTTTTGTGTAGGTACAATGAAAACGATATATATTTTATACATTATCGTACGTACCTACTAGCGATGAGCTAAACCGTGATTCTGAGATTTGTGTTCGATTCTAACGATAATTGGTAACTGATTATTCGTAATTACACCAAAACACGTAGGTACACTAAAAACTAAACCTCTACCAGTTAAATCTTAGTTTACCAATCATGGTCACAATCGATCGAACGGTTTTACTCATCACTAATAGGTACCTACCCCGCGATCGGACATATTTCTTCGTTAGTGCCTATAAAATACAAAATTTTTATTATATATTGCACCTGCGTCCGTACAAATGTACGAAAAGTTAACACAATTTCACTCGGGAAACCTTCGAAAAACATATTCCACGTCAAAACATATTCCACGTCAAAATATATTCCACGTCAAAACATATTCCACGTCAAAACATATTCCATGTCAAAACATATTCCACGTCAAAACATATTCCATGTCAAAACATATTCCACGTCAAAACAGTATGAAATTTGTCATTTTTTTTAAATGTTGCAGCGAAACGTTCAAAGGACACGAAATGCTGGAAAAAGTTCGCGCATTTGAGCGTGTGACCGGATCGAAAGAGTCAAATGAAACCTGTTTGCTAATTTGCGAACGGTGCAGGTGTGCCGTGCGTTATCAACAAGTAGCGCTCGGCGGCTGGCCGGGGTGGCCGGCGGGCGGAGCGCGGTCCGGGCGGCGCGCGGCGACACTCGCCGCGCCCCCCCGGGGAGGCTATTATTTATTTGTTTACTCGTTCGGAGCTAATTCGTTAATTGAGCCTTGTTAGGCAAAACTTCAAACCTCGGTTGGCTTTAAAACTTTGCAATTTATTACTTTTGTAAGTTTGTACGATGCAAACTTTATTGTCATTTTGGTTCGGACGATTTTGGAATATTTCAAAGCGCGACGGACATGAGTGCTGAGGTTACGTGATTAAATTATACGGAAAAACTTACGCACGGAATAAATTACACATTAAATTTTTCACATTTCAAAAAAAAAACCCAAGTTAGATTCTATAGAAATGATTATATCTAACATAACCGCATTTTTTCTAGTATTATATATATAAAAAAAAAAAAAGAAGTTTTAAATGTATATTTTTTTCAAGTGTAATTTCATTTTGACACCGAGTATTTAAATGGAAATGTGTCGATGAGGCCTTCATCCTTCAATTGTGCTGGTAATGATGACGTAAATTAGAACGTCGCACAAATCTGACAGATTTTTTTTGCATAATTGACTTTATATTGACGTAACTTTTGACTTATTTTTATATATAAATTATTAATTGGATTCGTGGCACTTACAATAAAATGAAACGATTCGTAAATGATATTTTGGCAATTCCGAGAACCCTAAAATCAAACCGATAATAATTAATTGTAATTTTTTATCACTCACTGAAGATTAATGTTTTTTCGTACGAGCATAAGTAAAATAACACAATTGAGTTCTGATTCGATTTAAAAAACGCATACCAACTTACATGTAGGTACCTATACTTACCTAAATATAATTAGAAAAAAACAATACGCCTTTCTCAAACAATTTCATTTAATTTCTTAAAATATACCTTTATATTTTTGGTTACATAGTTGATCATGCCGTCCATGCGATAATTCGCAATTTTCAAAAATATATTCGAATAATACGGATACCCGGATAATCGAGATTTTAAGGTATTTAGATATCTTTAAAAATAGTAATATATGTTTATGTGACGAGACATTGCGAAGTTGCAATTTAAGAACATAGTTCTATGATATTTTAAATAAATAAATAAACTAGAAAGATGTATAGAAAAAATCTATTAATCGAAACAATTTTTGGTACTTTTTCTATCCTATCTTTTCCCTGGTTAGGAAATGCTCCGGGTTCACATTCCGGTGGTAACCGAATATTTTTTTAAATAAATAATAGATATCTCATTGAGACGAAGCCATTTTTTATTATATTTAATGGAAAATACATGAAAGTATGGGTAATTACAGGGCTTCGTCTCTAAGAGATATCTATTATTTGTTTAATAACAGTGCCTTTGTGTGTGAAAATCCAATAATTGTGTGTTCTTGGACATATTTAAATATTGCGAATATTTTTTCGTTTGATAGATTTTTTCTGTTTGTTTAGTTCAGACGGTGAAGAGTTGCGACAGTATATTTGGACCATTTTCTCTTTGCAGCTTTCCAGTTTGCATTACCTGTTTGTATCACCTGTCTGTATTTCCATGTGACCCTTTCTCAACACTTCTGTTCCTATCAAACATACTTGTTGTCGACTGAAAAAACTCCTCTTCTATTCGTTCTTAATATTATTTTATTTAAAATAAAAATTGATACGTGTCACATCAATATTCTTACTATTTTCAAACTTAGCTTTTGTAACACTGGTGCTATGAAAATATAACTAACATGATGGCCTCCTGGAACGAGGCTCGAACCCCCAACTACTAGATCATTAGCAAACACGTCAACTTCTACCATTATCTGATACATTGTCCTAATTTTCACTTTCTCGAATACCGTCACTTTCGTCTTGCTAACATTCGTTATAAGGTCACTTTCCTTGCACCCATCGTGCATCTCGCTCACTAGACTTACGATAGTGACATGTGCATTGTTCGTGATTCATTTGTTTCGATTGTTTCAATGCTTCGTGAGTCGATTAAGAAATCAACTTTTAAATATCGTTAGTCTTGGCAAAGCGAGGGAAGTTAAACGTTTTCAATTCAGAATTTGAACCAGTAAAGCGTGGGAATTGTATTGTATGACACTTCTCGCACTAGAGTAGTGTCCAATTTGAAAGATTTAAACTTTTTGTAAGGGAAATTTAATTATTTATTTGAGAAGAACTTCCTATAACCGATACCCTCTCTGATTCGATTGTTAAAGGGTGAAGGTATGAGGGCTGAGCCCTCTTGTCTCCGACATATGAGGTTACAACAATGGCGTAACATTTTTTTTGGATGACCCTATTTGGGGAACGTGGTGACATTGTTTTATTTTAACTTTGTGTATATTTGTATAAAGTAGTATCAAAAATGGGTAAATTTTTTTATAAAATATATATTTTAAATATATTTTGTTATTTCTTTTTTGTTTGATTTTGTATTTTTTACAATTTTTTTTGTTAGTGAAGTTTTTTAATCTTTTTATAAATTATGTTCAATAAGGTCAAGAACAGAGTAAAGAAGTGAAATGGGACGAAGATGTTGAGGATCTGATGAGGGATAATATAGGCCGAGAGAGTTTATAGAGAAGTTTGGGATGGAAATTAATTTAGAATGAAATTTAGAAGATAAATCGTGTATGTGTCGTTTGAGTCTCTGTAATGATTGAATCTTACAAACCAGGGTGAGTTAGTGATTCTCCTAAGGATGTAGTTTTGTTTGGATTTAAAAAATTTTGTGTTACTTGAACCCCAGATGGAGCTCGCGTATGTGAGTATAGGACGGATGATAGCTTTGTACAAAAGTTATTTGATTTTTAGGAATAGTGAACTGTACGAATTTAGGAGGGGATAAAGTCTGTTGTAGGAACAACCGATACCCAAAACACAGTGATCTCTATCGCCGTTTTGGGCTTTTTAAAAACTATAATATATCCTTTAAGGGAAGCTTTTTAAGCTAGTCAAAATAATTTTTTGAGCTCATTGAACTAGCTGGTTAATATACAACATCAACTCTTCTGTGTCGGGACTTGGGATCTCAAGAGGGACTAAATGTAAAAGCGTTCGTTGACCTGACATGTTACTCTAAAAAGAAACGAATATGTATGAAATTAAACTTGTATACATCGTGTCTAATTTGGCAAGTCCAGTTTCGGTAGATCACGTTTTTGTTTCCCAGCCACCATTGTTTGTTTACTCGTGCACTTTGTAAAATCTCCAATCCGCCGAAACATTCGCGCGATCATTTTTGAAACATCCTGTAAATATATTTATGAAACTGCCTGTGATTTATTACCGTAAAGATTTGGAGTAAGTGAAAGGTCAAGAACCAATTCGAGAACAGTACGTTCGTGGCGTCGCTCACCGTATTAATATATTCTATTCGCTCGACGTAATAATACTCCAATTCATTTCGAATTCCATCATTGTAAGTCAAAATAAACAACTTACGCCTATTTAAATATTTAATTGAAATTTGTCGTTTTTTTTAATGATACTTCAATTAGCGTTTTGATCTATAAAAACGATATTAATTCCAGGAAGAGCGTTATTATTGGATATGTTGCGACGCTTTAAATGGTTTTGTTTCTAAAGCTTGTATTAATAACTTGTGTAGAAAAAATAATCATATACCTAACACGGAATATTTAGTAAAATATAATTAAATAAATATAATTTAAATATTTATAATACCGTCTTATTTATTTATTTGACGTTTTAAAATCATGCATTGTTATATTAAATTATAGCCCGTCCTTGGACGGTTGTTTAAGCTTTAAATAAAATATATGTCGTAAGACACGATAATTAAATTATATCAGCCGAGTTGTTGGCCAAGCAACACCTTTCACTCGAATCTTTTAACTTTTTAGTCTTTTTCTTCTGCTGATCTGTGTCCGTTGTTGAATATAGGCTTCCCAATCTCGCTTTCCACAGACAATATTAGGTAAATTGTCATACAAAACTGGAAGCAAAGAGATACAAATTATGCCACAGGCAGAAGTAGAAGATTAAAAAGTGAAAAAGTTGTTTTGAATGATTTTAAATACACAATAACAAAACATTTGTAGCTGAAAAATTAGGATTAACGCAGCACGCCCGTCTTAAGACGGGTAAAATATTACAGCTCAAGCTTCAGCTATAAATGGTGAAATGATTTTCATAAGGCTATAGAAATTCAATTGTTGTCCTTGGTGGCGTTTTAACTTTTTGAGCCTTGAGATTTGATTGTTGAGACTCAATCGACGAGAATGTATGAGAAGATGAATTTCAATGTGGATGAGATGAGAGTTATGTATCATGACAGAAAAGTGTGGTACTCTATCCTCACTGAGATAAAGCAAAAGTTTTAACATAATTTGTTTTAAAAGTGAGGTTACCGCAAGCATTTGATGTCACCTCTGAATTATTGAAGCTGTGTACCTATTTTAATGATGAAATCGCATGCAGTAGTTACTTGTTGCATCGTTTTTTTGTATTACAATATAAATGTCCCGAATATCCGATCTACATAAAGGAAATACGTATGAATGTTTTTAACACTTATGTTGAAACATTACAATATAAAACACATATAAAAATCGTTTAATACAGTACAACATCTTGAGTTATCAAATACAGAGCGGGCCGACTTGGACTGACTGATGTAAAATGCATATAACTTAAAATATATTATTACATGAAAGTGTACTTTGTTAACTTTTTTTAAATCTATGTATGGAAAATATCACCATTTAAATGACCTCCACTTTGTTGTTGACAAATAATTGCTATTTCTAAAGTATTTTTCATTACATTACGCAACGTTTCTGTCTCCAAATTTGTTATTTCTGCACGAATAATTTGTTTAAGCTCCTGAATTGTTACTGGTTTGATCATGGGAACTCGGTCTTTTAAGTAGCCCCACAAAAATAAATCAGGCGCCGTCATATCTGGGGAACGGGGAGATCAAGCAAACTCTGGATTTTTTGAAATTAGCCGGTCACCGAAAATAGATCGTCGCGAAACATAATAAAATTCAATAATTTTAACGCGCTCTTGCACTGGGTATGTAGTCATTATAAACTTTCATAAATTCTTTATTATCGGCAAAAAATGTATAATTAAAAATAAACCCCACCGAAGTTATAAATGTTTAAAAACAGTCAAGCCAAGTTGGCCCACCCTTCACTAACGTACTGGTTTAAACTGCTTATATTTGAGAATAGCGTTGAACCAAATTTTAAAAAGAAAACAATCAGAAAACGTCTTAGACAATTTATCGATTCCGTAAAAATTAAGTAGATGGCTTTCAAATAATGGAACGATAGATGTATTAATTTGTAAAGTGTAACATATAGGTTCAAAAATTTGTCGTCAAAGCGCTGTGTTGGTACAGCGTAATCGGATAATGCACATTCTCCGAATTGGAAGAGATCCAGGTTCGAATCCCTGTAGCAACAGTAATATTTTTCGATAAATTTATTCGGCAGATTTTATATGTATATTTTTCCAATTAATACATTTCATTTGTATTAAAAAAATGAACAAATAGCATTATCACTGAACATTGTCAATGTCTGAATCGGCACTTTCTTCATATATTGCATCATCTTCAGTCCCATCCAGCATGTTTGAAATTCCTGTCGTCTTGAACGACTTCACAGCGGACGACTTTCATATTCAACCCTGAATTAATACAAATTTAATGAATAAACTAGAAAGATATACAAAAAAAAAATACCACAGGACAATTCTGAAAATGAAACTCAACAACAAAAATGTATTCTCTTTAAAATAAAAGTATTAATAGTATTTCTACCACAGGACTTTTGGCGTGTAAGTAATCTTGGTCAAAAATGTTTGCTTCAAGTGATGACTGTCAACTGGCAACCCTGACGTGATGAGGAGTGGGTCATGCGAATCGAGACGACGATCTGCACGAACAATTGTGAGGCATTCTGTTCGACTTCAGCCGGTGGAGCATCATTTTCAAGCAGAAATATGTGAAAGAATGAGGGCGATTATCTCTTTTGATCTATCGATACCGGTATAGCGAGCTATTCGAAACATCGATGGCTGGGTATTTGCATAACGTACTAAATTTCTAATTTACATGCTACATACATACTTGTATATGCAAATAGCTATCGGTTTGCAATTAACTACCTTGAAACAGTGGTATTTTTTAATATTAATGAGAACAAGCTTTAATATTATTGCTGTAATAGTACATACGAATATTTTTTATCAGAAGTCGTCTCACTAATCGGATTTTCTCTTCCTCTTCATTCGATGGTAACCCCTGGAAAAAAGCACGAAGAAGGAGAAAGGTTATTGTAGGAAGCTTTTTAACTTGTATACTTGACTTTAATGTAGGGAAGTTTGTTGTAAGTCGGAGCCCTGGAAGAAGGAGAACATCGTGACTTATGGCTGAAGAACCTAATGCCATAGTTTGGCAAGTCTAGTGTAGAGCTTTTTTTAAAAATCGATTGTGAGTATGTAATAATATTTTCGTCAGCATAAATGTTCTGATAAAATATTTTTTTAGCCGCAACATTTTATTTATCGGTTAGTTTAGGTAAGTTAAGTCGTTATTAAAAATTCTAAATACTGCTTATTTATTTTAAATACCTGTTCATATGAACGAGTTCCGTTCCGAGAGCTCGTTCGCGAGATGAATTTGTTCGCAAGTTGACATTTCTTATAATCCAGCATTTCTTATAATCATCAGAACTGTCCTTGTGCTTAACGTCTTTAAATTAATCGCACAGTGATTGAACAAAGTGTAGCTACACATTTGTTATAAACGTGACTACTGTAAACATTACTGAAAGCGTGACTACTGTAAACATGACTGAAAGCGTGAGTATCTACTGTAAACTGAAAGCATGAGCACGTAACTAACGTAAACATTACTAAAAGCGCTAGCTCTGCACCCTGCCAAGCGGCAGACACCAAATTTGAAATTGCAACACAATTTTGAATTTTCCACTTATTTAAATAAATGTAAGTAATTAAATTTTATGTAACTATAGAAACTCGGATAATCCGTGCCAGCATACTATGTTGTATATATTTATTATAATATTTACCGATCGTATCTGAGTGTGCTCAGACGGCAGAATCAAAAATCTAACAAAAAGGTGTACATCAGTACATAATTATGATTTTAATTACTTATATAATTAAATTTTTTTTAATGTTTAGATAATCATTTGAAATAAAATATAATAATTTTATGTTTAAGATTTTATACTCCCCTGACGAAGGAATATTTTGTTCTGAAACTGGTTAGTTTGTTATATAATTAAATCGGAGGTTATATTATACTAAGGTATTTCAATTGATTATTAAATCTAATCACAAATCGTTTCAAATATTAAAAATATTGTTACGATGTTGTTTTGAGTAAATTTGAATAAACACGAACGCTCGGTATGACGCCGCGCTCATTTTTAATTTTTATTTTATCGATATGCCCTTCGCCCTTCGTTCTGTAAGTTGCAGACCGATTGCACAATATATGTTTACCATCGCCCGTTGCCGAACCTCGCCGCGCGATGCGCGTTTTGCACTTCGGCCGTGCGTGTCAGACGATTTCACCATTCTTGTACGGCGATACACCGAATCTGGTCGGTTCCGATAACCGCGCTATTTCCGGTCTGAATCAGGATCCTGGGTCAGTTTGATAAACTCGATGATCAGTGCAGTGTTGTCACAAATACGTACCGAGAATCGCAGAGACTCTGAGCAGGAAAATCTGCCGCTAAATCGCGTAACTAAAAAATTGGGCCCCGTGCAAAATGGACAAAATGTCCCCTATACACGTGTCCCAAAAGCATTGATCCAAACATAGTTTACAGTTAGGGGACAGCGCTAGCAATCTGTTGAGCGTCAGATAGGGTTATTCTAATATTCACAATAAAACTTTGTACTACACTCACGTTGGGTTATTTTCACTACTAGTTTCGAGAGGTGCAGTCCCTCTCGTCATCGGGTGATAACTGTATTTAAAATAATCATGTTACACCACAAAGTAACCGCCGTGTCAATTAATGATAGTTCAGATAGGGTTATTCGAAATTCAACTAGAGTTTTTGTCTACAATTTTTGGGCTATTTTGTCTTGTGTCTCTCTCCCTTGTCCTTTCTGGCCAACGTTTCGGATCGCATTGCCAGGGTCATCGTCAAGGGCGATGTCATAGTCATCATCAGCGTCAGAGAACAAGGCAGAATAGCCCAGAAAACTCTACACATAGTATATGAGTTAATCTTTTATTATAGTTACAAGAAGTACACATAAGTGTATAGAATAATGGTTTTGTTTTTGAAACTGAGAACCCTTTGTTCTACGTATTTAAATTGCAGTATTATTACAAATTATTATACACTGTACCTAACAAATGTAATAACAGTTGATGTTTGCATATTCATAAAATGAGGCCGTACTGAAGCAGGATATGGGCATAAAGTTTGAAGGCCCCAGTCCTCAGAACGACCATTTAGAGTTTGTTTGTAATTGACATTTCGCCCTATGCGTCCGCGGGGGTTGATGGGATTCGTCCGCCCTACGTCGGGTAAGTACCCCAGCTAGTATTTAATAAAGGTTATTACATTCGTGTTCACCAAAATAAGCTTTAGACGCGTGTTTTTACTTGGGACTGTAAACAGGTTCGAATTGTTTTCTTATTAACTCGATGTGACCCACAATTTATTAGTGAATTTCTTTACAAAAGGTATAAAAATCATTAGCGATTCTCTATGCTCAGCATTACACGGAATTCATATATAATTATAATTTGAAACTATGGTAACTTTCGTAGTACCACCAGATTCCCTTGGTGTTATATCATCTCTTTACTGTCGAGTTCTTCGGTTCAGTTCCTTGTAATAATAATTCAGTGTCCAGGTTACAATTACACGTTTATTATTAGAAGTATCTACAGTCATTTATAATTATACAATTCAGAGAAAGACTAGTAATTATGGAGAAGTGGCGATGGAAAGAGACCCGTTCCTCCAGAGACGGCCTCTTATAATCCTTGTCCCCCGCCACTAATCTACTCACTCTCCTGACACATACACATACATGTCGATTTCATAATTCATTAATTAATGCTCGAAGGCCTTAAAAAGTAACGATGAATGCAAAATCAGACCGGGCAGGGGGAGGGTGGGATGTCCAGGGGTGACTATTTAATACAATATTTATATTGTGTGAAGGGGGAGTGTTTTGCACATGGTCCTAAAGAGTAACAATGTAAAATTTAGATTAGTGTAGAGAACAGACAGACAGACATTCAGACATTCATTCATTATTCTTATAGATTGTTGACGTTTAAGCACAATGTGATAAAAATTAAAATGGGTAATTGAATTCGATCAGACTGAAATTTTATATTATTTCAGATGATCTCGGTGCACCCGTGACCCGCAACTTCATGAATTTTATATAAATTACACATTTAAAAAATATAGAGGTATTTTGAAAACTTAAAATATAAATAAATGTATGGAAAAAATATTATATATATTAAGGAATCAGCAAATTATTTACCTTATTATGTATTAGAAATCAAGACTCGTCGCTTCTTCGTCTGCGTCGTGTTCTCCGATAATATACTTTGGACACATCGCACGAGGCGACCTCGATAATCTAGAAAGACTAGTGAATGCGAACATATTTGAAGATATACGAGAGAAGAATCGCCAACACGGTCGATCTATCAAATAAAACATCCAACTCAAGGAGCATTACACGAGGCCTGAGGCAGAAATACTTGGGAAAACTTAATACACTGTGGTTAGCGGACACGGTCCTCAGAAACATCTAGGAAGAAGAATCCTTAACTATATTTTCGCAGAAAAGCAAGTAACCAATCCCACTACGTCGTGCAGTATACTTTAGTCGAAGCACATAAGTATACGGTAATATTTACAATTCTCGCGCAAACAACAACAAATTCAAATTTATCAATTATCAAAATAGACATATTTTGTAAAAAATGAACAGTTCTGAAAATAAGTCTGTCCGATGACAGTGTTTTTAGTAAACAAAACACTTTCCCATCTCGAGTCGGTACATCAAAGGAAAATAAGTTTGTTCCTGCTGTTTGGTTGAAACACGCGAATGTAGGTAGTTTTGTTATCTGCGATATTTGCACTTCACTCTTTATCTGTAAATTTATAAATGATTTTTATCAAGAGGGTAATTTGTATTTTTCTTGGCGATTTCAGGCCCTGCCAGATTAATTAACAATTCAAAATTGGTACTTGACATTCTGGTAAAATTGTGAAAGGAAGATCTCAATTCTCAATTCGGAATAAACAAAATGGTAAAAAGAGCGAACATTAGCAACAAAGTTTTAGAAACAGTCTCCCAGAAGTGTTTTAAAAACAACAAAACAAGTTTGTTTCGTTTTCTTAAACAGTGTTTGGTGGAAACCTGGCTATAAACTGCTTTATGAACATAATCTATCACCAGGCAGTGTCGCAATAGTGTGTCGTAACTTATCGCCGGGACAATTATTGATGTATTTTAAGAATATGTCTAATTGAGTATTTGTTTGCGTTAGTTATACTGTAGTGTCTACTACTTATACAACTATACGAGTATTTATATATTTACTATTTACGTATTAAAATGTACAAACGATAGGTCCAGTCCTTTTGCCGATGATGTCTTCTACCGGTAGAAATTTAGCAATTGTTTTTTAATGAGGCACGCTTATTCGTAAATCGCATCATGCGGTGCGTCAATGAGTTACGAGTACGAGATCCGATTGAGAGACCATAGATTGACCGATCGCATTTATCCATTACGTATTCCTGTCAAACGCTGAGATACGGCCATTGTTTACATTCGCATTGCTGGCAATAATTGTATTGTCACGATTTTCCACGTTACCAATACTTAGCAATATTCACCGGAATATGTCTGACGTAATCGCTGCAGATTCAGCCTTCTCTCGGTTCCAAACCGGTCCTGTTATGTTTTGTATTTGTGTCGAGTGACGCAATGCGCATTGCATTTCCTTCATGGCCGGATCCTAAGCGGCCTGACAATCTAAACCTTTGATTTTCTCTACTGTCGATCGGATATTTCAAGGACACGTTAAGAATTATAACCTTACGCGGAAGTCTTTTTAAGTGTCACTTTTTTGCGGTCTACGCGGCCCCGACGGCGTGACGGCACAGCGCTCGCCTCTCGTTCCTGGGATCACAGGTTAAACGAGAAGTTAAATGTCTAGGGGTTATTTGTTCTTTGTCAGATTAGCTTTTCGCCAGGTAAACTTTTAAAAATAAATAAGAAAATGACTTGCCAAACTTATTTAACGAATTATTACTGTTTTTTTAAGAAAACACATTATTATTTGTGAAGTTGTAATTTTAAATCGCCCGGCATCTCGACGACTAGAAGACTAAAACAATTTGAAGAGCGTTACTCAACACGTATTTTCGTCGGTATTTGTTTTAGAATTTCCGCTAACCCAGTATTTGAATGCCTGGTGTATTTGCTATTTTTGTAAAGGTTTGTCAGTAAGTGCCCCTTTGTAGTGCTGAATTTGGATAGCTTTATTTTATATTGGCCTAGAATTTCTTTTTCGCCTTTTAAAACGTATTTAAATCTTCATATTCATGACATCGCGAAACCTTCCTGCGTAAGAAGATAGTATCCCTTTGGATACCTTTACGTGAAAACGTATGTACGGTATGTATGCAACGATGAAAAACGTAACCATTGAAAAGGTTTTCACATCCACAAACAACAAAAACAATATTCAGCTATATGATTTAGATGCAAACTCCCTTTTCCTTATTTTCCCCGCATTTGAAATGCTTCCTATGTTCGGCATCCATTCTTCCTCCCCTTTTTCACCCTCACTCGATCCCTCCCCCTCCTATCCTCGCCCGTTAATACTTCCGTTGACTAATGTCTCAACCCTTTTCAGTAAAAGCTTTCGTCGCATAAAACTAAGTTATATTTAACTGCTGAATCCTAATAACGCAAATCAATTAACTATTGTTAAAGGTTTCCATATTGTTTTAGTTTAAATAGCGCTGTTCTATTCATTTTCCGGTAGTACAATCGACTCATTTAATCTACACAGTGTGTGGGTTTAAAGACAGTTTTGCGTAAATTTAATAGGAGATATCTAATATTGGAAACTGTAATTTCCAGGGTAGCCAAATCAGGTAAAAAATTGTACTTGTATACCTACACATTTTAAGCTATAAGTTATGTATAAATTCTGTCTGTATAGGAGTCAAGTTGAACAAAATTTGTTTTTTTGAGGTCGCTAGTTTTATTTTGTTCTACGTTTTAGCCAAAAAAACATCTGTACCATGTCAGTGACGTGCGAGAAATATCATTAATTCCATAATGTTATAAAAGTAGCTATGTACAGTAAATCTTACAAATTTATTATACTATTGTATGTTTATTTCCTCGGTATTTGTCTATTTATAATTATGTTTAAATTAGTAGGAAAAAAATCATGGTATTTGTTGACAGCATTGGTCGGCTGATACGTCCGCTGGCCGCTTTCTTGATAAATACAAAGTTTTTTTAAATATCACTATCTAATTACCATTCACGGGTTAATCAAGATTTGGATTTATATTATATACGCATTTTATTAAATTAAATTATCTAAATCACGTATTCAAAGGACAAATCTTTATTTGTAAAAAAAAGTGAGCTGCCACCGGGATATGCGTCCGCGACCTTTTTATTGCCGGCAGACTGCTCTTCCAACCGGCATACAATCAGCCTTGGTAATCTCATCAAATTTGTTCAGTACATCATACTTCAGGGCCACATTATGTTTTACGCCTTTTCTCTTCCAAGTATCTTAATTCGTTCATTTTGATACCCTACACTGGAAACTTTTATGATTTTTGTACTCACTGAGCGATCACAAGAAATAATAGTCCGTCAATAATGACGGGATTGTAATATTTATATAATTAAAAAACAACGAAAATAAATAATAATAAAATAACTACAATCTTCCGCGTGAAAGTAGAACTTAGTCGTTTTATATAGCTACGCGACACGGATGGACGAACATAAGAAAATTATACATTATAAAAGCATCAACATTAAAAATATATGTATGCATTTTATTACTTACTTATCATCACGCAGTTTCCCCACGGGGGTAGGCAGAAAGGATAGACACTCTTCCGTCCTGACACACAATTCTCGCCTCATATGTCTTCTCATACAAGCTCGCCGGTTATTGAGGCTTTTAACAAGACCATCCTCCAGTATCTGGTTTATCTGGTGCGTGTCTTCCGCGCACGTCCTCTACCATTCCATACGACCAAACCACCTAAGTGTTCTTATTCTCACTCACTATAATAAGATCAACTTTACATCCTTTCATTATTCTTTTCTTCTTTATTTCATCAACTTTTTTTTGTTTAATTCTCTTGACTTAAAAACTTTTTGACAGTGTAAACTTATTATAACTAACATAATAATATTTAACATGTGATACTATTTATGAAAATCCACAGAAATGTTTAGGTACATAAGTATGTTTAGGTGCAGAAGATAAATAAAAAGATAAAAAGAGGAGAAAGGGTGGGGGGGGAGGTTGCAACTATTGTTTATTTATTATTATACACGCCGTATTCAGGCATTAACAGAATTTCTAAAATAACAGAAAATTACAACAGAAGTGAAATACACAAAGAAAAAAATCATAGTCTCAGCGTGTTTTTACATAATCAAAATTTAAAAAAAATATAAAATGTGAAGCAGTAATTTATCCGTCACCATTGAGTTGACACACAAAATTAAATTGTAATAGTGTAGTCTTATAAAGAATTAAATTAACAGCAAAAATGTCGACTACCTCCGCATATTCATTCCCCAAAAAATGCGTTCTGGAGACTACAGAGTTAGCTAGTGCGTCAGTTCTGACATTACCACTGTAATAAAACAATGAATTGTGTCTCGAATTGCGTGCGTTGCAGTAAAGGGAGAGCAAGTTGTGTTTATAGGTAAAATGATTGGTAGATGATGTTGAACTTATTTAATTTTTTGACACATCGCTCAATACAATTTTCTATATACATAATTCTTTGTCTGGAAGAGAATTAGAAACACGAAACTTTTTTTCCTGTAACTAAACTCGTGATTGAATTATGATTTTGCATCGCCGTATCAACGCATAAGCCATTTTACCAGCTCCATTGAATCATTTTCCATGCGTACACATCTATAAATAATGTACAGTGTGGCACCCATACGTGCGCAGGCCGTCCGTGTAGCGACCGCGGGCACCGGAGCGTGACGGTGACTGCCCCGCAGGAATATTCGCGACTCGGGCGTTTATAAGTGGATATTTCCTTTTTTTCGGAAACGTACAGCCAATCCATCCGGAGAGTCTCGCCCCACTCCATTCACTGCGCATATTATGAAAGTAGCATATAATGAATGCAACTGCGTACTTACATCATTGTATGCACTCTGTTAATACAGTTTAACCAGTGCTGAAAACAAAACAATATAATGATGCATTCAACAAGCTGATCTTAGCGTAGTAAATAGGATTATTAATAATAATATAACGCATTTATTTCAGCGTGATCGGGTTTTTTTTTATGAAGACCCGATTCGACATTTAAGTAACAAAATATTATTTATATACTAATTAAATGTATTAATTACGTATAATCGAATCGGAAAGAGATCCAGGTTCTAATCACTGTAGCAACAACAATATTTTTCGATAAAATTAATTTTATATGTATGTCTTTCTAATTAATACATTTAATTAGTATTTAAAATATCACAGATCTATGTTATGAATAATTACAACTCCACAATAAGAATGTGTGAATTATTGTATCTATATTCGTTGCCATTCTCTAGTCAGGGAACCAGCTTTCCATGAAAGCGCCGTTTGCACCAGAGAGTTGGTGCTGAGCTTCACCTGCAGCTTTACGTCAGCAACTCGATGTCTCAGAAGCGAAACGAATCTATGTAAACGGCCTTCGGCAAACATTGTAGATGAGCTACAATAATGCGCCAATCCGAACAGTATTCTGTATGAGTTGTTGTACTGAATTCGGAAAGCTCTCGGGTATATATGCTGGTGAAGAACGATTTAAACAGGATCAGCTCCTTACTGCATCGGCAAAAACGCCGTGACGCAAATTTGCACGAACGCTCAACCGTCTCCTCAACTGTTTTTTTTATATACGTATGGAACTGTTGAATGAGGAGAGAATTGTATGAAAGATATATTATGACGCTATGATGTCGATGGCACCAGAAATACGATAAATAATAACGTGGCACGACCAGGTAAACCAGATACTGGAAGACTGTCCTGTTAGAAACCTCAATAATCGACAAGCTTGTATGAGAAGATGTATGAATGTTGATGAGGCGAGAACAGTGTGTTAGGACAGAAGAGTGTGGGGTTCTACCACTATGTCTACCCCAGCGGCGAAACGGGTGTTATTTTTATTTTGTTGATCTTTAAAAAATGGCGATTTGATTAATCGATTTAATGGCAAATGGGAAAATTTGAGATTTTTGTGACATGATGCATCGACTGACTGAATACGTTGTATTAAAAAAAAACGACCTATCCGACGTCCGACACTGACCGGACTGTGCCCAAGGCTAAACGATCGTTGATTGTATTTTATTTATTTATTTATTCATGCATTATTATAAACAATAGTATTCATAACGCTAGCCGCACAGCGTTTTGAGGCAATGATTGATTAACTCTAAACTTAATCAATCAAATTAATATGTTCCTGCGCAACTCTGGTTGTGGTGGAAATAAACAACTTAGTAAAATAATATGACATCGCTATTATAATACAAGCAAATCTTTATATATTATCTTTAGTTTTCATTTGGAGGACGCATTTTATTTGTATATAAAAATATTTTTTAAATTAAAATTATAAATCTTAAAGCAGACTAGTTATACGGCTTATAAAAAAAAATTAATCACCACTGTAATTATTTTAGTTTCGGTAGGTATAAAAGAATTTACAATACCAAAATAGTACTTGCATCATAGATACAAGGAAAAAAAATAGTGTTAAGTACACAATATTTTAGAGGTAGACAGTAGTGATGTGAAAAAATACTACTCTTGACTCAGTGGTGTGATTGTGATTGATATTCGGTAATATCAGTGATTGAACACTGTGACTGTGATCACTGTTTCATTACTAATACGCATGCACCGCAGGATATCACAATACAAGAAATAAAAAAAAACATAATTTTGGGCTTATCTACTTATATTATTCATACTTCATTTGTGTAAAAAACATATTGTATTTTATATAATTAATTGATATATCTAATTTAATATCATCTCAAAAATAATGAAAACCCTTAAAAAAATGTGAGCATTTCGGGTCAAATGCGTAAAACGTTTTGACGGAATCTACTGGATGACACTTATCACGATTTATAACGTCATTCCTTCATGAATATTTTCGTTTCATATGCACATGCTCCGAATCACGGTTCACCAAATATGCAATCACCGTTAGTGAGTGACTCAAAGATGTCAGTGATTGACTCACGGTTTGTGATAGCGGATACATATTAAAAAATATAAAATGTTCATTCTCTAATCTGCCTAATCTCAACCATGTTACATACTCCTTGAACATTTTCGACGTGTAATTTTTGTCGAGTATTCACATATAAAATATAGTGGACTAGGTATGTTACATTATATTTAAATAAATACAATCAATAAGACGCTCGCATTTTTTATCATTTTCAAATTAAATTGAAATACCATTGTCCAATACGCAGAGGACTAACTTGGCTGTTGTGACATTCGAACCCCCTAACTTTGTTGTCAAATCGATCACTCAAGTACCTATACGTAGCCGACTACTTTTTTAATTATGTGAATATGAAATCCTATAATTATTGTTACGTAAACAATTCAGCGTTCTACCCCAGCTGACATCTGCGGTGTCGTGTTGGCGGGCCGTAAAGGCGACCGGGAGGAAGGGCCGCACTCGCGAGGGCCGAGAGGTATTGTGCAAGAGAGCAGGGTCGGACCGACGTACGAGCGCCGATTTAGAGGTTAGAAGCGCGACTTGTGTATAAGAATATGGCACTGATCGATTTGGAATTTTATTCAATACAATGTTTTGATTATTAAAATCATAATTTTTCTTGGCATAGAAGGTCAGAGGCCCAAAGTGTCAATAAAACATTTCCATCGTTCCCCATCTTGCGCCACTTTGATTCTTTCAAGAACAAATCTATCTTCATACAGTTTTCGTTGTTGTTTGTCCCAGCTTTGTCTGCGGCAACCCCATTGAGCAAATTCGTGCAACTTTTATTCGAACGAAAAAGATGTTCTGCAGTCACGATCTCAATTTTAGATTACGAATGCGAATGGTCAGATGGTATATGTTTTCGATATTTTTCTATGAAATGGAAAATTAGCTGGATGGATAGAGTTACAAATTTAGATGTTACATTTCGATGGACGGATGAAAAAAAATTAATACAATAAATATTTGAAAACTTAGCCAGAAAAGTATGCTAAAAATGCTGGAAGTCGGGTCTTGAAAGAAGCGGAACATCGTGACTGAAGAACCTGAGGCAATGGTTTGGTCAGTCTATGTGAACATAGTGATGATAGCCAACGTCCGTCGAACGAATAAAGTACGAGAAGAAGTATCTTCCTATATAAAGATTTCAATTAATTCGCTTTAATTGATGTATGTACTCTCGGTTCTTCTCGCGTGGGTTCAATAATATTACACCTGCTGCTTCCTTAAGATATATTTCAGCAGTCTAGATTCATCTTGACTATCTGCAAGAATCCATATTTGATGACCATATATTAAACTTGACCACACACACACACTTTAAAATAATTATTTTGGTCTTAACATGTATCACCGCACTGTCATATCGCAGACAATTTTTTTTTTTAAGTCTCGAGTGCTATCTTTTTCGGCGTATACCCAGTGAATTCATTTTCAATTTGTGGGTTAATTGTAGCCCTTGATTCCAAAACCATCTAAAAGGACCTTATTTGTTTTTGAGTTATGTATGAAAACGTATATTTTGATAGCAAATGTACAAAATGTTTGTTTTTACATCACCATTTTTTAAAAAGACAATCCTGTAATGTAATTTTTTTCTTCTGTATATATCGTTCTGGCAGCCTTACTGGATTTTAGATCACATGATCATCAACAAGCGTTGTGATTGGCTGATTTCGTTTTAGAGGAAATAGCGACTTATAATCTAAATACTAACTAATGTATTAATTAGAAAGATATGCACAAAAAATCAATTTTAAAGATGTTCGAATCCCGGTGGCGCAACAACAATATTTTTCGATAAAATTAATACATTTAATTAGTATTTAAAAATATCACAGACCTATGATCTGAATAATTACAACTTCACAATAAGAATGTATTCTAATAACTTATAATCTGTCTGCTTTGGGGTATTTTGGAATTAACCCTGATTTTAAACATGCAATATCAATGGATTTAAGTGACTTTTGCAGAAAAACAATATGTTTTGCATGTAGCTGACAAAAAAAAATTTAAAAAATCTGCACATTAAAATCAACTTTTCTGAAATCCGTTTTAGGGGGTTTTGTTATTAGGCATTATACATTTAATAAAACCATTTTTTCTGGTTTTATATGTGACAATGATTAGTTTTGTTTTGTGTGTTGTTATCTATCTTAAAAATTATCGCCTGGAATTTCGCGTGGGTGATACGCTGAACTTCGCATCACATGCATAGTCACATGATTAATACAATCATAGAAAAATAACACATGTGTCACGTGCATAGTCACGTCATTTACTTAATAAAATGACACAAAAATAATATATTGGTTTTGCGCTCTAATTACAATGTTTGATGACCCATCATTTCCATTGTCGGTCTTAATAAAGAATACGTAAGTTCTCTTTTTCGAAGAGGTCACGCATAATCATTTACATTTAAAAATAAAGATTGCGAAATCTTAAAAAAAGGTCAGGGTTTATCCTCAAGGAATAAATACATTTTTCGTGGCATCGAACACGTACTCGTAGTTAGAATTTTTCCGGGAGAAACTATATTAGGAGCGATTATATGCGTTCTACGAAATACTACGAAATTTCTTCGAAAGCAACGAGAGGGTGCACGCACCAGAAATTAAAAATTAGACCCTGGAGAGGTGGGCGTAACCCTGCCCAGGCAGGTGGTCGGCACAGGGGCGCGTCCCCCCACGCGTGGTCGCCGTGCCCCGTGCGCCGCACGTGTCCCAGACATTGTTTATACGAAAAGTCACGTTGGGGTGTATTGTGAATATTTTTTTACTGTATCCGAATCAAATCATTGATCGAATTAATTTAATTAATATCGGTAGTTAAACGACTACCTATTGTGCAGTCAACGAATATCACTATACACCAATGTCGTGCAGTAGGTATAGACTTAGGTTATGCTGTTACCGTGATATTATATAATGCAAAATGTATCCATCATAATAAGGATGCATTATTTTCTAACGCAAAAAGCAATCATGAAAACAACACGTTTAGTAAGGTAGTAAAGTTTGCGAATTAGTAAATGAGAAAGTAGACGCTTCGATCAGCTCTAAGCCAAGTTTAAAACTTTTCAAATGTCATTCTGTAGGGAAACAGTATAAGTAAGAACTCCGTACAACATGACTCGGCTGATCCATTTCTGACTCTGCCGAGTGGAATTTTAAATTCAGTAGGTAGCAAATGTATGGCTTGAATAGAACCTTAATTTAAAACGGTGGCTAGAAATTGTAGTAGCAATAAATGAAGGACAACTCGGTAGAGTGGCGTCGCGCGATAGCATCCAGAACTATGGAACTAATGATTCTACTGATACACGGTGGGCGCTGGCGTGATTATAACAAATGGATTATTTCATTTAGATTTGTTTCCCGGAATTTTTAGTAGTGCACAGCTTTTTTGCTTGGATGCTGTGCCCCTGCTATATACGTATCATCCATATATATTATCTATCATTTATCCACTTCATTCTCTTGTCGTCGTAGCTTTCTTCATCGATCATTATTCCATTCCAGATCTTTTGCTTCTCGGTAACTTCTGTATTTCAGCAACTGGCTTCCTAATGCTTTCTTCAGCCGTTCTTTTTTCTTCCTATTTCTATCTTTCCTTATGTCAGAGTATTATCTCACTGTTGTATACTGATTGAGTGTCGTGATCTTCAAAAAGCCCATTAATTTTTGACAATATATCTTTATCCCTCGAGTCCTGCAATTCTCTGCGCTGATAGTCAAGATGAATCTTCCTGTCCCTCGATTATTCTTCCAGTGTCTCGTCTTGCGAGATGTCGGTAGGAAAATCAGATGGAAATACTTGAAAATCTGTCTGTTCGTAGTTCCTATAGAATGCATGTATGATATTATATATTAATGCGTTCACGGTATCATAAATACGCTATCCAAAACCACATAAATTTCGCTTTCGGGTCCATTGTACTCCATATAAGAAAACAGAAAACCAGTGTCTGAACAAGCTCTGCATTTCAAATAACGCTTCATGTTTTGAAAGCAGAAAAAGATAACACGTACGAGTATACATTAAAACCATAAATAATATGAAAAGAAAGTCAGCGAATTATATATTTTTCTTATGATTTTCGAAACAGTAATACCCTTTAACGTATTAATATTACTAATATCAGAAAACATAACCTGCACCATATCCTTAATGTGTGCAGTTCACACGTCGCGTACGTAACACAACATTGGCTGACGAGCTCAGACTGCTCACGTTAACGATCTGCCTCGCTAGCGAGAAACCTGCAGCAAGTCTGCTGGGATATCTATCCATTTTGCTGTGCCTGGTATCTGTGCACGATCTAACCAATATTGTAAATATCAGTACGGATACGTATTTAATGCACCTATGTGGTAGTTTAACGATGGCTCTCTGATAGCGAAGTAGGTGCTCCTGTTGATAAGGTAAGTGGAACATTAACAGATCGGATGCACAAGGCAAGGCGACTGACAGACGCCCGAGGAAATGCAGATAAGACCATACAAATTGATTATACCTTACAGATTAAACCTTATTGAAAAAGCGATACGTCAGGAGCTTAATCGAAATGATGAATGCGCACGTCATAATGTATTAAGTAATTTTTGTATTTTGATTTGCATAATTCTAGGTAGACCTGTTTAATTTTAATATATTTAATAATAATGGTTTATCGATCTTACACCCTCTTTTTTGCTCTTTCTCTTTCTCTCTCTCTCTCCCTGTCGATGTGCTCTGTTTAAGTATCGTTGTTTTTTGTCTGCTTCTAAGACGCGAACTGTTTGCCTTCACTTTTAGCGATACTGGGCATTGTTTATTATATATTTTCCTGCATTTTTTGGAGGGCCTTTCTTCGGTACGGAGTTCCTGAAGAATGGAGACTCGTTCGTCTCGTAGACACCCATGCCACATCTCGAAGATGTCCAGCATTCTTTTCTTTCCTTCTTTCTCAGGGTCCATGTCACAACTCCGCGCAGAATTCCAGATGACCTGCTGCTCGTAAATTAACCATAATTTTATACCAGGGGTACTCTTGGACCTAGCTTGAAATTAAGAAGAAAAACTTGGATATTCCCTAACCAAACATATTGTTCCTCCACGGCACATTCATATGTACTCAAGCACCGGCGAGAGAGAAATTTTTGAACATTTGTTTTAATATGAGTCACTTGAGTTCTTTGAAAGTATGGTATAAAATAATATAATGTGTTTTGGTGAAGTTTTTAGGGTGTGATAATTTATACGGCGTCGGAGTGTTTCTTAGAATCGTCATGGGACTACACTATTGTTGCGCGGTGCAGTCGTGGCACGCCCACTCTGGCAACACTGAACTCGATTCTGCAAAATTAATCAAATTTCACAGCAAAGGCGTTTTATATAAAAGTATCGTTATCATATTCATTTTTTACTTTTTTTTGGTTTTGCCTTTAATAGTAAGTAATACAATCACGGTTAAAGTGGTATATTAACCGAAAAAGTTTTATAGTTACTTAGAATAGTTTTATTTAACTTTCCATATAAACTTTTTAGATATGCGTATGTGCCTGTAAAAGATGAACTAAATTAAACTGAATGATGTTATTAAGGTGTTCATATACCTAATAAATTGAAGAATTAACAAAATTACGAGTGAATAGCCGATATTAGCAATGTTAATAAGATTAAGAATGGGTCGCTTAGTTGGTATGGTCATGTGGAATGAGGACATGATAAGAAATATGTTTTATGAACAGTGGCGTAACTACAAAACCAGGGACCCAATGCAGAATGGAAAAAAGGGCCATATAAATAAGTATTGTGTATAAGATATACGAGTATTAGTACTGCGTGGTTTATCCAATAAATAGTATGAATAAAACTAGTATCTTGTCTCATATAATATTTACATTTTCATGAAAAAACATACGTTTTTTAGACGTTTACAAACACTTGCAATTTAAAAAATAGTTATTTCGTTTTAATCTTTTAACTGCTAACTCTATTTGAAATGAAAGACACCACATAGGGTAAGACTTGGCTTTAATGGCCTTGACTTATCTATCAAAAGCTAAGATTAAAAATATGACTTTAATCTTCCATGGTCCAAAAGTGTTATAGCTTAGTGTGACATACAAAGTTTGGCGTGTTAACGCGCGCATGACATTTTAAAGGTTAACGTGATTTTTGCCTTACGGCGATAGTCTGGTCCCTAACCCGACATAGTAGCGAGATCGAGATACTGCTGCTGTATACACGGATAATGATTTCACGTTTTTTCGTAATACTTGAAAGAAACGATTTTATAATTCCATTACTTGCTATCGATATTCACAAAAATATCAATGAAAATGGATTGCAGGGTGTAAAATATTTTGGTCCCCTATCTAACGTCGGCCCCGATGCACTACATTGGCTGGATTGGCAGAGTGACGCCATTAATTATAAAACGCGAGCGGTGATGGTACCTGAAATAGAGGACGTCACGTCAGAGGAAAGACACACCTGTACAATGTTAGATACTGGATTTTAGACATGTTAGAAGCCCGAATAATCTACGAGACAAGATCTGTTAATGTGGATGAGGCGAGAGTTGTGTGTCAGAACAGAAGCGTGTGGTGTTGCAACCCAGAAATAGTGGGATTAGTTAGCGGACATCCATAGATTTTTGCAATGTGTTACTTGGAAATGGTGTTTTGATAGTGTCTTATACAGATATATGAAACATATGCCAGTGAACATAATATTTTATACAAAGCCAGCAAATCGGTTATAATGGCGTTCAAATATGGAAAAGGGCCAGATAATATCTCTCCCGCGTAGCTGGACGGGACGAAATTGAGCGTTCAAAATAATGTCAAATACCTTGACCATATATTCATTGAAGATGGACAAGACGATGATGACAAAGAGCGGCAGAGGAGACGGTTGAGCGTTCGTGCAAATATGTCGTCATGGAGTTTCTACCGATGCAGTAAGGAGGTGAATATGATCCTGTTTAAATCGTTCTTCACCTGCGAGCTCTGGTCGAAATACAAGCGAGTGACGTACAACCATCTCCAAATTCAGTTCAACAACTCATACAGAATACTGTTCGGATTGGCGCGTTATTGCAGCGCTTCTACAATGTTTGCTGAAGGCCGTATACATGGATTCGTTCCGCTTCTGAGACATCGAGTTGCGGGCGCAAAGCCGCAGCTGGAGCTCAGCACCTCTGGTGCAAGCGGCGCTCTCATGGAAAGCTGGTTCTCTGACCAGAGAATGACAACGACTACAGAATAGCTACAGATACAATAATGGCCGTGACTGAAGTATTTATAATTATGTATACGTGTGAACTTTTTATTTATTTATATTTTCCTAGGTTTTCTTTTCATAACATAAATAATATTCCCTAACTTTAATATAATGCGTACTATCTTTATGGCGAAAAAAAAAAACCGATCAAGCTGGAAGAAAGACATTATTATTACAAACCGCCAAAAAAAATTATTAATCATTATTTTCTTGCTTATTATATCACGATTCCTGCTCTTTTTGCATATCTGTGATATGCCTCAGTCACTGTTTCAATCACTGATATCATCCAATACCAATCACACCCACGCCAGTAAGTAAAGAGTAGCAGTTTATCTCTTATTTCTTCGTATGAACATGTTATTGAATTAACCAATTTGTACAATAGTTACATTTACTGAATTTACACGTATGAAAGTTATCAAAAGTGTAAAAAGATACCACATAACTAAATGAATTATGCAGTATGTAACAGACCTAGTCCACAATGTTTTACGAGTCGAAAATGTTGAAGCAGTTTGTACAATTTCTAATGCGTTGCGGAAAATATTATTGTACGTTATTTGGCCGGCTGAAGTTCGATGATTTGTATTAATTGATATTTAAATTAATTAAAATAATCAAATATCGATGACTATATTATATTATTATATATTATATCTGTGACGTGGTGAGTTTAACTCGAGTTAGAGTAGAGATATAATAGCTCAGTATACCTAAATCGTGATGTATTATGTACGAGTGCCTAGAGTATCTTGTTATTGTATGCCCAACATTAACACAGGTAATAATAACATATCAGGGGGGCCAACTTTTTTGGAATCGTGCGTGTTGATAACATCACAATATCCTCGCATTGTCAAATTTATTTACAATTAATCGGAAACACGACCAGATTTCGAACCGGGCTCAACGGCCCGTCGGTTTAACGAGCGTGATCTGTCGTAATGACAGTTCAAATAACAACAACAACAAAAAACCATTGGGAAACTGAACAATGTTATTTCAGACCTCCGGAATGTTCCGACAATGAGATTGTTCGTTCGGAGGGTCGAATGTGGAGTCTCACTAAAATAGACACCGATGCTCCTGTATTAGTGGACCAGCGTGCGCACAGATGGTAACCGTTTGCCGCCGCACACGGGAGCCGCTTTTTAGTTTCAGTCAACTTCCATTACTGATACCGTAGCAGGTAATTGCTTCTTTTTTTTTACGATCAACTTAAACTTTCAACTCTTCTTCTTATCTCTAGTGACGTTACCAGCGCTTTATCAATAGCTACCGTGTTTATTAAAACGTGTATATGTGTATGTACGGACGTGCATACTTTTAAACGCGCTATCGTGGAGCCTTGAATGTTTCTTCTTTTAAATATTAATTACTTCAGTTTGTTGGAATTTTGAAATCATTACATTCGAGAATCAAGAACTCGTTTATTTTCGATGCTCAAGTTGTTAATATATGTATGTATGGTATTCTTTCAGCGGCGTAACTGCAGCGCGTTGGGGCTCACGTTAAAGTAAAATACCATAATGTGGATGCTAGTGTTTCTGAAGTGCATTCTTTATACATATTATTTCTAACCATTCCTGTAGTGTTGGCAGCACTGGAACGCTAATTTTCTATTAAATAGAATTGAGAAATGTTACCGTGACGCAAGAACTTAGGCTTTAGCGCTATGTTGTACAGAAGCTGAAAAAATAGACGTCTCAATACTGTTCGATGATTTTGTGTGACCTAAATCGAGACGAAAACCCTTCTAAAATAGAAATTTGAATTTGAAAAATTTGTTTTATTTTTTAAAATTCAATTAAAATTCAATCAACTCTTATCAACATTTTAATTTTTCCACGATAAATTTTGGAGGTCAATTTTCTTCTTATTATTTTAATACATACTTAATATTTATATATCTTATATACAATACATATTAATTGTATTAATTATAAATATATACATATAAAATAAATTTTATCGAAAATTATTGTTGTTGCGCCACCGGAATTCGACCTGGATCTCTTTTCCAATGCGGAGAAGGTGCATTACCAACTACCCTACAGCGACGGTATTTTTGACGACAAATTTTCGAACCCACATGTTACACTTTTTCAAATTAATACATCTATTTGAAAGCCATCACATCACAGACCTCTGTTCTGAATAATTACAACTTCACAATAAGAATGTGTTGTTATCAATAATACAATACATATATTAGGGAACGCGTTCATTTTGTATTGAGGCCCAATTTTTCTAGTTACGCCACTGTACTATTTATCAAACGTATTGACATTAGCAACAAATTATAACCTTCGTATCACATAAGCAGACAATTTAAAGTTTTTAAGTGCGTACATAATAAATTACTATAATTAGTTTATATTCCCGTATTATTATTAATAATAATAATTTATAATATTATCATCACGTAGTACCCCGTATTGTACACTCGTTGTGTTATTCTGTCTAGTACTTCCCATAAATTTAGTTGATTCCGACAACTCAGATAAAATGATAAATTACTCGAATGAGATAATGTTTTACGTTTTTGTTTATATGTTTTACCGCGCATCGGTTCACGGGTAGGGTTACCATACGTCCGTAATTTGTACGGACATAATGTATTTAAAAAGATTGTCAATTTCTTGTTTTCCTCAAATTTCTACGCAATGCGTAAATTTGACAATCAATTCTATGACAATAAAATAACCTATTGACGGCTCGTACGCGTTACTGTTAACATTAAATTTTAAAAAATCATTTGATTTGTAATGTGTATAAAAATTTTTTAAAAAAATCATACATTACATTGGTATGAAGTGTCAATTTTCTTTGAATTCGAATTGTTTAAATTTATGTATTTTTGATATTTGAAAGAAAACAGCATTGAAATTTTACATATTAATAATAGAGGCCTATAGTTAGATAATTTATAAATGTTAGAAATAAAAAATTCCCTTAACACTAAATCTAATACAATCAATAATCAAGTGAATTTAACGAATAACTCGCTATTTAATATGTTTCCCATTTCAATGTCGCCCTGTCACTCTTTCTCCCACACCCCCGCCCCATTTTTAACTTCGTTACATATTATATTTTATGGGTTGGTTACGGCCGTCCTGACGAAAATACAGTGGTATCGAAACCGGTCGATGTTAAATTACGTAAATTATACAAAGTTTTTTAAGGCCGGTTGTGTGATCAGTAGTAACTTTTTACTATATTAACTTTCGTGGAGGTGAAAATGAAAGGTGGGGGTGGTCTTCCGGCGCTGGACCACTACGAGATGCAGAAGATCTCGGGGCATGGGCATTTCATGAGTAAACTCATCGACTTAGGACTTGTTCGTGAACAGCGATGTGTTTGCGCTCAGGTGAGGCAGACGCAGAGAAGCACATACTCTGGGACTGCGTGATTATGAATGATGCACGTGAGATGATGATTGCGGGATTAGAAGGTATTGGTCATCGGATCCCCCGGAACGATGACCTATTAAGAAATGAAAGGAATCTCGAACATTTGCGGGAACTTATTAGGGTCGGAGTAGTGGCTAGAGAGTCCTGACGGAGCATTCTACTGGCTCTCCCTCGCACTTCTTGCGATCTAGACAGGGAGAATTTCTGCCACACTGTGACCGAGTTCTGCGATTGCAACACATAAATGTGACATCTACCCTCCCGTTTTGGGAGTGTATGATTTGTATAGCTTCTTTCTGGCTGCCTTCTGAATTGAATGTGATAACGAGTCTCACGTCTAATTGTACAGGTGTGGCTCTGGTACGATGATACCGGAGCCAACCTCTGATGGTACTATGATAATAATGTAATAAAATAAATATGTAATTATGACGAATCGAAACGAGAGTAAACAACTCTCAAGACGATTCAGGATAGGGTGTAAATAAATAAATAAATTACAGTAACTTTTTACTAATGCCCGTAGTAAAAATCATTTGCGGGTTGTTGATACATCAAATTTACTACTGTCAAAACGTAGACGGAGATGTCTATAGGTGTGATAAATAATAATAATAGGCGTTCGATATCTATCACTTTGGTGGTGAAATTTTTTCGTGTTATGTGTAATAATGTGTATTAAACAACGAGATCATCACCAGACGAACTGTCATCACTAAAATAGCGGGATATTGAATGATTAATTGTCCTACACTGCAACTTTCAAAGTATCAATGTGTCAGATTACTATTGGAACAGCTGTGAAAAGTCCGCCATATTTAACTATCGATTCACGTTTATACTCTAGGATATCGCAGAGTAAAATGAGCTTATTACGGGATGCACTTTCGAGAAGTAAACATTTTTTTACTAATGATCAAACAACCCGTTTGTCCAACGGGAAATCAACTAGTAAAATAATAAACTAGTATATTTTGTAATGTATCTCCCCCTCCCCTTCATTGTGTCCGTAGTTGACTTCCTAAAATTATGGCAGTCCAGCGCATGGGGCATTGTTGAACATTTTTATTAATATTTGAGTCCGAGTATATTATGATAATAATACTAATGCTTTATTAATTCTGTTTAATTGTTATCATCATTTTTATTACCGGACGGTTAACTGATAAATGTGGCTATTCTTCATTCTCTTCGGTCACTCATGAGTGAGGAACGTCGTGAGCTTCATGAACTCATGATTGTATTGCAGCGATATATCTCTCCGTATCGCTTATCCAATAAAATAGTCCACCTTACGAGTGCATACATCACCGGAGAAGCGCTACAGCCCGCAATCTAACGCGTTGTAGCTTTCAAGTTGCACAATAAGGGGTGTTTGTAGGTCCATCCCTTAGATCAGTATAATATGATTATAAAAGTAAAGGGTGTTCAGCGGAAATTTTTCAAGTTTAATATTAAATTTTTAAAAAACTACAATATTATTCTCATATTTTATTTATGCAAAATGGAGTTTAACGATGCGGATTTTATGTTTTATAAACAATATCGTCTAAATGCCTTCCATTTCTCTCAAGGTACTTTTGTAATAGGACTCTTAAATTTGCGAACACGCGAGAGCAAAGCGTGGGTTCAATGGCAGCAACTTCACGGTTGATATTTTCTTGTAGGGCCTGAATTATTCGAGACGTAAGGTACTCGTATTGTCGGGGCACCAGTATCTCATGTTCTGTTTATTAACATAGCCATCGATATGAAAATGTGCTTTGTCAGTAAACAATATGTTTCCAAGCGTTCATGTTGTTCCAAAGCATTGCTTTCTTATTGCACTAACAGAAGAGCGATCGGGGATAGCCGATATTATATAGCATTAAAAGTTAATACGTATTGCTGTTCCTGAAAAAACATTATTGAAAAATACGAAAAAACATTAATATTGTCATAATTTGACAATTCTATCATAGATAAGAAACTGATCATAGAGTGCGACGCGATATGACCATGAGGCATAGATGAGACGACATATGCTCAATATATTTGCCAGCCGTAATACGATTTCCCGGATATATATTTACGTACTGTTATTGGATATATAAAAGAGAAAACATTTAACTTATTTTAATTTGACTTAAAAACACTTTCGCTTTTACCCTGCGGCGTCTCACAGACCTGGCCGTCTAATCAAGCATTATATAGCCATAATGACACTACATCCTAGATATTCTAGACGTCCAGAAAGTCATAAAAAATAGACAGGGAGACGTAATATTATTATGAATATATGAAATGAAGTCAAGGAAATAAGAAACGGTTTATTTCCTTCAGTATTAATAACCTTGCAATAATGTAATAATAATGCAATAATGGATTTCTAGAGTCGCGCAAGTCGCAATTGCGAGGGTGCACTTTTCTGAGAGCGCCCGAATCATGAAAAAAAAAATAGGTTAACCAGGAGCAACAGAGACAGCGAAAATAGACCTAGAAAGACAGTTTAGCTCCAAAAATACTGGCAAATTCGATTGGGCTCGGCTCCCGTCTGGTATTCATGTACATTGTCGGGTCGGTCCAGGAACGCTAGGCTCCAGCTCTGTTTATTATTAATGGATTAACCCAGTGCTTTTTTTTATAAGAAAAAAGGTGTCGAAACTCACAACTCTTTAAGTTTTATTAAAAAATTATATACCTTTTCAGTTTTTAACATAAATTTAATTTATCGTATTTAAGGCCAACGTTCATAGTAAATTCCAAAATTCTCGTCCGACAAATCTTTTCGACTCCTTTTCTTGCTGTTAGTATCTATGGCCGAATGTCGCCCTCTGAGTAAGTAACGTACTTCGAAGGATCGAAAAGTCTCAGAGGCGATCCGACAAGTTTGATGAAAAAAAATTTATGAAATTGTCTTACCCTACCTGCTACACGCTCCGCAGGGCGATCCAAGTCCACGTGGACTAAATATCAAAAATTTCTCGTGAACTTGGAAAATTCGTCGTTGCCGGAACGTCTTATGACAAAAAATCACTGGTTTAACCTAAAACATATATGATTTTTGTAGTTCACGTTGTGTTGTGATCTTATCTCAGGACATGGGGCCCCAAAAATTCCGCCCCTGCCCGTCATCAACATATTACGGTACATTATTTAGTCTCAGTAGCTGGCCATTTTACACAACGCTTCAGTCGTTTCAAGGCTACTTTTTTTCGAAACTGTATAATTTTATCATTTATAAAAATGACTACAGAATATAAGTTCCAAATTTGTCGAAAATGTAATCGGTTAATACGGAATGGTAATGCATTTCCCCGACTAGGAAAAGGTCCAGGTTCGGATCCTGGTAACAACCAAAATTATTTTTTCGAAATATATATATTTTTTGTATATCTTTGTAATCGATTCATTTAACTTCAATAAAGTTAAAATTTACTTTATTGATTAAGTTGATAATTGAATAAATACATATTGGTCATATATCCCCATTTTTTTTATCTACAATCAATAACTAATTGGATTATTTCACAACCAAATAGTATAGAATTTAGAGAAAAATGGTCGTTAAATGAAAGTATTTGTTAAGGAGAACACATTCTTACTGTAAAGTTGTAATTATTCAGAACAGACGGTCTGTGAAAAAGTGTAACGTATAGGTTCGAAAATTTGTCACGAAAGATACTGCCGCTATAGTATATTTGGTAATGCACCTTCCCCGGATTGGAAATAGAGATCCAGATTCGAATCCCGGTAGCGCAAAAATAATATTCTTCGATAAAATTGAGTTTATATGTACATCTTTATTATTAATACATTAAATTAGAAAATGGTTTGGTCATATGGAAAGGATGAATGAGGAGAGAATGGTAAGAAAGATATATGACGCAAGTGTTGATAGAACCAGAAATAGAGGACGTCCGCGGAAGACTTGGCACGACCAAGTAAACCAGATAATGGAGGATGGTTCTGTTAGAAGCCTCAACAATCGGCGAGCTTGTATGACAAGATGTATGAATGTGGATGAGGCGAGAATTGTGTGTCAGGACAGAAGAGTGTGGCGCTCTATCCTCTCTGCCTACCCCCACGGGGAAACGGCGTGATGGTAAGTAAGTAAGTAAGAAAGTAAGTAAATTAGAAAATACTTGTGATCAAAACACACTAATAGGCTCGAAACGGTTAAATTTTTTTTTTAATTTTGAAGATTTGGTAGCCACAATAAATATCTTATAAAAATATATATGTAATTGAATGTTTGTTTATTTATTTGTCCCGTATGCGTTCCTATACCGTTCATCCGATTGCGATGAAACTTTGGTGAGTTGTTGTGCACACGCCCGCGGAGGTTTCTGAATTAGTATAACCATTTTACAATGAGAAAGTTCGCCGAAGAAAGCGATCTGCGCGCCACGGCTATCAGTTTCATGGCAAACCATATGTCGTGAAATGTGAAATACGGATACGTTGATTGGCCATTTTTAGGATTCTCTGTGGCGAATATTTCAAGAATTTTTCTGACGACTTCTTTGTATACGCACCAGACGGAAAAACAAAAATGTTGTGTATCCAAAAGCACTTCAATAATCAAAATTAAAATTCAAAAATGACATTGCAACGCATGCCGGGTAATCGCTAGTTATTCTATAAAATGTTTTTAATTTTTTTTGTAAGTCATTGTATTCTTAAAACAGATACAAAATATAGTGGTATTTTTATTAGCACGTTGAAGGAATTACTTTTGTAGAATCGTTTAGTGCAGACAGTGTCTGCGCCACCTCGCGTCTGCGATCGTTTCCGAAATGTACATTAGCGTTCGCTATTCCCCGCGGCGTCGGTGTGCCGAATGGCGTTGAAATCGTATCAAATAATCTCGCTTCCCGCATGCACATTTCAATTTATATTCAGAGTCGCCGTTGAGCGCGCCGTGGCGGCCGTGCAGCCCGATGCCTCCACCTCCGCCTGCCCCTGCGCAAGCGCGCGGCCACAATGTAATCCTTGTGCTCGCCTAGTAATGGCTAATGGCTCGTGGCTCGTGGCCTGTGGCCCGTCATCGCGCCGAGCATTGTTCGCGCGAGTATTGCACTCGCAGCGCGGGTACTGGGCGGTTACTAAAGATGTAACCCTATTTTCTCTCAACGATCGTTTCGCACTACAATATCGGAATTTTAGTTGTGGATGAGAAAGCATTTCTTATAAATTGTAATTGAAAATAAACAGTTCGAATATTGAATTCCAATAATTATCCAGTAATAGCTAGGGGCTACCCACGTAGCATAAAAACGAATGCCAATCTGGCAGTGAGTGAGTAGGACCGATATGGGAGCTTTTGCTCATAGAAAGATCCTGGCTAACAGGAGAGTCACCATTCATGATGGATGTAAGTTTGAGATGTATTGGCACTGAATGTTGCACATTCCATGTACTCGACGTACAAACTTGTCCATTTTTCAGGACCTCAGAATCAAACACACAGTTCACAAGGTGAATATTGATTTGCTTATGGACGTGATGAGGTAAAGACAGTGATACTCGGCAACAACAAAGAGGAGATCCCCTACCAGATACAGATCAAATAAAATAATTTATAAAATCATCAATCTACGTAGCCTTGCATGTAGCAGAAGACCGGGAAGAATGGATAAGTATTGTCAAGGCAGCCACGGAAATGGGATGACATCCAGGATCACCACTTCCAATAATGGGCAGTACAGATTATGAGTTGCCTACACTTTCCTACCTACATAGCTTTTTCCAATCGTTCTTTTTCAATAACTACTACTGCCCCGGGCACTAAAACATCTAGTTCCGCCCCTGGTAAACAAGCTTCAACTCAAAGTTCAGATCCGTCAAACAATTTCAGGCTTACACAAAATCAAGACTAACAATTTTCAATTTGGCACAGCGCATAAAATAGGTCTTACGTAATAGGTACAGCACATAATATATGACCAAAGCTGGAATAAAGTAGGTATTACTCAGTAATATTTTTTTAAATATAATATTATACAGTACGTATATACATTATTTATTTAAAATATAATATTATGCAGTACGTATTATACATTATTTATTTTAAGTATAATATTATACATTACGTATATACATTATTTATTTAAAATATAATATTATACAGTACGTATATACATTATTTATTTAAAATATAATTTAAGAATTCTAGGAGGGCTACAAAAATAACATTTACACTATATAATGGAAGATTAAAATGATAAAATAAGTTTATACTTATTCAATGTTCAATTGTCTCGTCTGTTATGAAAAGTCGTTCGATATGAATCCGCTACAAACGAGTCGCGGTAGCCTACTTTTGTTCTAGACACATTTCTGTGCTAGTTTTGAGATTGAGATTCTTGTATTGTGTTAACGTTTTTCATGTGTTTTTTGTTAGATACCCAAGAACATAAACAACATCTCTGCGAATGTCTTATACTTATCGACTATCCTAAAATTCTGTTCAACTAATCAAATTAAAATGTTCTCTGGTAAGGTTTAAAATTTGAATAATACTACCTTTATTCCAGCGTGATCGGGTTTTATTTTATGAAGACCCGATTCGCCATAAAGATAATATTATCTTATTTATTTTTAAGACTTGCGCTCTTTTGCTTGGATACCCAGTTCTTCGTTTCCGTTTTCAGTATCAGATATCAATACTATTGTTATTGGAACAATAATGAATTGAGGTACCTACGTATTCTGAAGATAAGAGAAAATTATAATAAATATTATTATTGAGTTCTGCTAGTTTGCGTAAGCATTATTTAGATGTTACAACTGTTTCGGCGGTTGAGACCATTTTCAAACAGTGGATAAGCCACGTACAATAATAATATTCATTATAATTAGATTCTTAAAAATTGAATTAAAAATAAACATAGAATTCTACAAACTTAACACAATAACAATAAATAAGAGAAAATGTTTGCATCGATGCGAATTGACATTCTATAGATGCTAAATAAACCCGAATGTAAAAAAACCTTCAGTAAAATTATTGTTTTTTTATGCATTGTTCATTACGCTGTTTGCCGTTCGCCGGAAACTTCCTATTCTGGATTTTCTGTGTTATTTTTATATATATTTTTTGTGTATATTTTCTGGGCTAATCCGCCGTGTATATCTGACCTTTCTGTCTGACATTTCGGATTCTATTGCAGGATCCATCCCAGCCATTAAACCAGAAAACTGTACACAGAAAATCTGAACAGCCATGAAAACCTAAGAACTTTTCCTATTCCGGAGTTTATTGTTCAGTTTTAACTTTTTTTTGGACGCCTCTTTTTCTTTTATTAACACAAATTAAATTAATCAGTCAGAAAAAATCCTGTAGATATATTTTTTTGTATGTTTTTCTAATTCATTAATTTAATTAATGTTAAAAAATAGCACAGAACTGTATTTTTAAATTGCAACTTCACAATAAAAATGTGTTTTCATTAAAATCTCCGCGTTTCTTGTTATTGAATATTTTAAGAAACAATTATATGTTCCACTATTATATGTTAAATATATATTCTGAAAATAATATTTTAATTAAATATATTAACTTGACGAAGTATCTCGCACAATATTGCCTCCACATTTTAATGGTATTTCGTTAAAAAATTGAGGAATTCTTTTTTAATTCTCATAAAATGTTGAAAATGTATATTCGAGTCCTGGTAATTTACTGCCCATGAATATTCCCATCCCTTAATGGAACGGAATGAAGACTAATGGACCGTGACCGGTCGGTCATTGGACGTTTCATCGCAGAATTTGGGAAGACAGATTGCCTCCCCTTTTACATCGTCATCATAATATCCATTCGTTTGTGGTCTCCTCTTCCGAATGCACTCGGGTGACATTTGTTTCTGTACGTTTTATTACGTACCTAAAAGTACTTCGATAATGCATTATTTTGTTACTTTTTCATATATCTAGTTTTAAAGTTCATCAAATTATTAATGTTCCCTTCAAATTACTATTCGAGTGACAGATTCTTAACGTTTCGTGTACATAGGTACGCGATAATATCGATAATGTATTATTTTGTTATTATTACTTACATAGCTTTCAATCGGTGGTGTACAGCTAAAAAATAAGTTGCGGAACGTTACTTCCCTTTTAAGATGATCAATGAGATTTCAGTTTATGTGAACCCGGAGTCGATTACTTTGGTTATTTTGTTTGTTGCGTTGTAGTTAGATTGCGCAGTGTGCCATTTAAAATTCAGCTATTAACTTTTTTCTTCAAACTGGATGTGTATGCGTAAAAAAATAATACAAGCTAATTTTATTTTCTTACATTTTCTGATATAAAAACTGAACTATGAAAGTATAATATAAAGTACAGAGTGTTTATTTAATACAAATGAAATTAATGAACTAGAAAGATATACAGAAAAATCTATTTACCGAAGAAATATTTAGTTGCTATCTGAATACGAACCTGGACTACTTCCTATCCGGGGAAACGTTTTACCAATCCGCTACAGCAACCGATTACGATTACGACATAAATAGATTTTTTTCCGTATATCTTTTTCTAGTTGATTAATTTTATTTGTATTAAAAATACCACAGTACTATGTTCTAAAAATGCAAATTAAAACAAAAATGTGTTCTCCTTTAAAAAAAAAAAGTATTTTATTTATAATCTGTTTAAAATGTAGTAAAAAAAAAATTAGATGTATAATTGAATATAAAAACAATCGTGAGTATACAATTAAACAAAAAAAAATGTTAATAGATGTTTTAACTAATCGTACATGACACTCCTGCTTTCGATATAGAAATGAAATTACATCGAATGTAATAAGTTTAATATGATGAATACAACGAGAACTACAGATGTTTTTTTAGAGGTTTGTTTTTCGAATTGGCAACACTTTTTCCAGCTGACAGCTGATTTGTGATTAGTTTGGTTTACCATTTTACCATGAATAGACTTAAGCCAGAACAACGTTTGCAAATTTATTTCGAAAATCGTGGTTCAGTACGCGAGACTTACCATGCGCTATGTCCATTTTACGGTCGACATAATCGTCTATCCACAAATTGGACTTCCAGATTACGCTTTATTTGAGCCAGTCGCGGCGGCCATATGCGCGAAATTATATTTAAACACTAATGGCGTAAAATTATTTTTCTAATAGAGCCAATACAATATTATAAAACCATTAAAGATCATTACCACGATTTTTATGTGTTTTGTTTCATTTTAAAAAAAAATCGTCATAAAAAAAGACATCCTTTATAATACAAATTGTATACGTTAAAAGAAATACCCGATCCTTTTAAATTTCATATAGATCAATATTCGAAGTTACTTTAATATTTCCGTTTCAAACTTGTTGACTCAATTAACAAACCGAAACGACTTGACAAAGGGGCTTTCTCCTTTGACGTTGGTATTTTTGTTTTTGATGCGATAAGTCGTAAAATAATCTTTCAAGAGCTTTAGTTGTTAAAATGTTAACAACTCTTCCAGGGAGCCTGACTGCTTAGCATTCAACCGGTGCTCGGCTGGAGTGTCGTATCGGTCCTCACATCCGTTGAGCAATGACCATTTCGGACGCCCTAGCTCGAGCCTCTCTTAGAATAGTCAATAATAATCCCTACCTCTGTCCATCCTAACTACGGTCCATTAGTCTTTCTATCGGCTCAAACTCTATCATCGTGTAAAAAAGCCTCCTACCAAATAGTAAAATATAATAATCTAAAGACAGATGTTAAGTCTCCAAAAGAACAATATCAAATATCTCTAGAATGAAAATTGGGCATTGCCAGGTAGCCTCACACTTACTCAGATTGAACTTAATAGACTCCCCAATGTGTGAGGTGGTGCCGAGGAGGAAACCCTTAACCATATCTTGTTTACCTGTCCATTGCGGATTACAGGTTTTTTTTACAGTAATCTCGTCAATGGTAATTTTCAACTACCGTTTAACTTGTGTCATCTTCTCCCCCTTAACTCGCCACATTTAATCTATGTAATAGCAAATATTTTGAACGACAATGGTATTGACAATTAATGGAACAAATCACTCTTGAAGGGTGGATTGCCTATTTAAAAGAAGAAAAATACAGATTTCCAGCGTTCTATCCTCTTTACATACTTCTACGGAATGATTAATAACAGGTATACATATAGAAGTGACAGCTAAATGCTTGCAACTCTATTACTACGTCAATACAAATCAAATGAATCAACTAGAAAAATCTATTTATCGAAAGAATATTTAGTTTCTACCGGGATTCGAACCTGGACCTCTTCCTATTCGGGGAAATCGCATTACAATTTTCGCTATAGCAATCAAATACGTTTTCGACAAATTTTTGAACTTATATTTTGTAATCTTTCTAAATGTAATGTTGTATTAAAGCAGTCAACTTTATAAAGGTGTCCAGCGGAAAATTTTCAAGATTAAATTGTAATTGCTCGTAAACCATCAGGGAAGGGGTATTGTTCAACGCGCGTAATTTTCTGATTTGCCAGTCGCAATGAGTCACTGGTCAATATTTAAAGTGTGGTGACTATATTTTGATTTTTTCTGTATATCTTTCTAGTTGATTCGTTTAATTTGTTCTGAAAATGCAACTTCACAACAAAAATGTATATTACCTACTACTACTAAATTTGATCAGTATCCTACATACACATATACTATATAATTTCCTCGAATCCGTCCGCCCGTTTGTCTTTGTTGCATAGAAACATTATACAGACAACTGCTGTTCATTTGGTAACCTTGTCTTATAAAAAGAGAAAAATACTGTATTCAAAAGAATCAAACATAATATCAAAAAACAACCACGCAGTATATATCGAACAAACAGATTTCGAATCTGTTACAATAATTTTAAGTGTGAAACATCGCTGATCGACATCACACGAAGTGGTTACCTACATACATATTTTTTAATTAATCTCAAAACGTATTCATAGACGAAGAAAAAATATGTAATTTATCGGGAAATTGGTTGATTAAAGTTGAAACATCATGCATTAGTTGGTAGATAATTTTAAAATATTCAACTGAAAAATTGAAATAGCAATTTATCACTACTATAATAATTATTCCCGTCAATCCGTGTCACACAGCAACACAAATCAAACAAAATCAGCTGGTCAGGTGTGCGATTATCGCGACGAGTGAGGTGAATTATTATTTTTTTTGACTTTTTAATGTTATAATTTTGTTTCTTTCAAATAATGGAACGATTAAAGGTATTAATATCAAAAAGGTAACATATAGGTTCGAAAATTTGTCGCTAAAAATATTGTCGCTGTAGCACAGTTAGATAATGCACCTTCCCCGGTTTGGAAAGAGATCCAGGTTCGAATCCCGGTGCCGCAACAACAATATTTTTCGATAAAATTGATTTTACACGTATATCTTTCTAATTAATATATTTAATTCATATTTATTAAAAAATGTATTAATTCTCAAATTATTTCTAGTAATATTAAATTGTAATGTGCACATGGCCGGGGCCGCGTATGTTGCTCTATGCCCGATGCGATTTAGAAGTTTTAAGTAGGTACATTAGTAAATATTTAACTTCGTCTGAAGCGAATACTTGAAGAACTGTTCGCCCGTTATGTTAATGCTGTGAAGCCCGCTGTTGACTGTTGGATCTGTATGAATATGGTGATACCGAGAATCCCAGTTGACGTGGTCGGTCTCTGCAGTGCTCCGCGGTCGTTTGACCATGTCGCCTCATGAATTATTCACGATAGATACTAAATTTAAAAATAAATAAAAAAATAAAAACTATTCTATTGTTATTGCGGGGCGCGCTTGTAAAATAGTTTCACGACGTTCATCTCGGCTATCAAAAACGTAAGCCCGTTTTATATGAGACAGAACGTTATCCAGGATCTCGATCTAAATCGTAATCAGAAAATTAATATTTTTCCATGTAACGTGCCAAAAGTCACTTTACCGTTTGAAATTTTTATTTTATTTATCTTTTATATGTATAGCGTAGAGACTTTTTTTTACCTATAAATACCAAATGAAGACATTAATCTTTTTTTTATCTGCCACATTTGCCCGTGTCCACGGGTGAGATTTTCACGAGACTCGCAACTCGAGACAATCTCTGATTTTGCTTCCATTTTCGGTTTTCGTAACCCTCGTGCGTACCATGTTTCAGAACCGTCTCGTCTCTTCACGCTTGTTGTTTTGACAACCCATCGACCATTGATTTCTCCACAGTAGCAGTTAAAACGAAAAAAGGTGTAATTTAATGTTTTCTGTTTACCTTTTCAGAATACAGTTGTTAAGTATATACATGCCGACTCTTCGCTGTCAAATCGAACATCGCGTACGTACACGGATTTAAGTTTTTGTCTTTTTCTACCAATCTCAAGCTGGTGTCTGAGCATATCTCCAGATCAAAATCTCAACACGTGTACATGGTACTGAGGCGCGTGTACCTGTCTCATTCGGTAGACACGGATTATTATAATCTCGGGAACGGGTCTCATATTAAAACGTCCATTCTTCATTAAAGTAGAAATGAAGTCGATAGTTTTTCTATTTGAACAATGTACCTTCAAAATAAAAAAAGGTTACATATCCGTCTAATTCACATTTCAAAGGAAAATGATACTTTAATTTTTAATTTACTTAAGCGTTAAAAGCAAAGCTGTGCTCTTATTTTTATTTATGTACATTTACGAGTCGTAATTACAATATTTTACAATTTTTTTTAAATCTCATATCCGCCCTACTAAGTTCACACCCGTCTCAGGGCATACTTTGTGCTGTAGGACGTCAAACCGACATTATTTAAAAATGTCTAATGGTTTATTTATATGAATAAAACGAGACGTTATGATATGTTGTGTCATATTTTTATATCGTACACATGTTTGTGCATGCATATTTGTCTCGCCATTTTGTATTTCATTACTTTAGGTAGGTGTCATGGCGTCGTTAACGTTTCTTACGTCAGACGGTCTGCTGGTATTCGCGGCTAATTACTCTGTCTACCGTCTTTGTCTGATCCCGCTTTGTGGCGTCCGGCCGGCCGGCGAGCGTCGGATGATGCGGACCGCGCTGTGGACACAGACACAAGTGCTTCATTCATCGATTTCATTTTTATATGTTTGGAACGTGCAGCACCGTTTAGCCGGGCGGCCGGGCGCAGATCTTGCGTAGCTTTCTATTGATAAGCCGAGCATGAAAGAGTCTGAATTGCGACCGCGATACAGTTAGCTCGCTCGTACTTCGGTATCTATTATATATGCTGTACATACAATACGAGTCGCCGGTCGAGAGTCGAGAGTCTTCTGTCGATGCTTGTCTTGTCGACATTTGTTGAATCTATCGATTTCCGTACCCAGTGTGCCATATTTTTTCGTCCGTTTGTGACGCTTACGACACACGTACACACCAGTGGCGGTCGGTGATTTTTATATTATAAGTTTATATCTACTATCGAATATAAAAATCTATAGACAAGCCCACGAACACTCGCTTACGGCGTTAGAACGCGTTGGTGAAGTATCCATTTTTTATTTAAATGATGATTTATATAGATAATCGAAGGATATTCAATGTGTCAATAATTCGACAAACTGTCAAAAATGCGTTAAACAAACAAATTCTTCAAAACAATCCACTCGCTTCGTAATATATATGCTATTCTGTGCATTATACCCATAACCATTAAAGTTGTTTTTTGTACGTTGGATCCTGTTAACGAATGCGTATATAGTACTCGAAGATTTTGACAGGCGAAACTGAATGCGCATGCACGAAAGTCGAATACTTTCAAACTTTGTGGATACGGAACGAATGATAGAATCCACTGTTGCTGGTCTCTGTGTATTTACGCGATTCATAGATGTTCGAAAGTATATGTATTTAGACTCGCTCTGTACGCGCGCCATGTCATAATGTGTGTTATGACGGAACAAGATGAATTTATTCGCAGCAGTGCTGTTTCCAGATAGAAACAAAAAGTCAAAACCTTTTTGAGTCTAGAACACAAGGGATGCGGACCATCCAGAGCATGTATGAAGCGACCGCGTCTGGTACACAACAATGGTAAATAAGTACAACAGTTTTAGGACCGATTGCTTAAATCGCTCAATGCACTTGCCACATCGGACCTGGTGATAAACCCAGCAAAGGAATCTGGAAACGACGGCCAGAGAGGTCATAGACACGAAAAAATATCCCAGAAAACAAAGAATATCATTTCAAATGAGCCTAGATTGCTTGTCTGCGATGCTTAATTCTTCTTGTGATTAATATATTATATCATATTATTAATCTATTTACACAACAATAAAATTGACAGCTGTCCTCTTAACCATCAGATCCCCTCTGCAACAATAATGTATAAAAAAAATTCACAAATGTTGATGGATTGAGGGTCGATCATCTTGATATACAGTGTTGTTGCAAGGAAACTCACCTAGAAAATGTGTGTAATAGTAGTTTTATACGGTTGTTTAATATACCATTCGATGTTCAAGAAGATATACAACTCATGTGCATTCTGATCTGCCCAAAAACGATATACAGTGTTGTTACAGGAGCGGTTTCAACCCCACACCAGACGGATCTAAACAAAAAATTCATAGTATATAGACAAAGTACAGGTACCCTCCTCTTGACCAACCCATCCGTCTCCAAGACATAAATGTGTATATTGAATGCCGTCTGTTCCATATTTTGCATAATTAGTCTTTAGGACCTTGAGTGTAGTAACCCCTCCTCAAATATTAAAAAAAAAAATCTTTACCTACTCTTATTGCTCTATTACATATATATATATATATATATATATATATATATATATATATATATATATATATATATATATATATACATATGTAATTCGCAGATAAGATAAGAGAAGAGTAGGCAAAGATTTTTTTTTTTTAATATTTGAGGAGGGGTTACTACACTCAAGGTCCTAAAAACTAATTATGCAAAATTTGGAACACATGGCATATATATATATATATTGAGCTATTTTTATTGTGAAGTTGTAATAATTCAAATAAATTAGATTAATCAATTAGAAAGATATTTAAAAAAAAATCTATTTATCGACAATATGTTTGGGTACTGCCGGGATATGTAACCAAACATTTTGTCTATGGATAGATTTTTTCTGTATATCTTTCTTTCGGTTCATCTAAAGTGTTTAAACATTATTCTTTTATATATATATATATATATATATATATATATATATATATATATATATTTGTATCTGAAAGCAACGAGTTCTTTGTTTTCATTTTTTATTGTCTTTTTGAGATCTATTCTATCCGACGGTGAAATGTAGTAATTGATTGTATGTCTTTCTAAGGTAAAATTTCATTCGACACACACGTGTACGTAGGATTAGTATTGTATTTACATTATACGGAATACATGTCACATATATATTGTCACCATTTTCAAACTAAACCAAACACTTGTGCCATACAAATAGAGCTGACTTGGCGGTCTCTCGGTTATGATATATATTGCTATAAATGAAACAAAAGCAAGCTATTGTTTGAAGCAAAAACCGTTTCGACACTTATCGCCTTACTCGAGAGTTACAAATTTGAGTTTAATTTCTTAATAGATTTATTTTGTTTAATTTCAACAGAAGTTTTCAATTAAAAATGATGTTACGTTACATATTATGAGGAGTTAGTAACACGCCACTCGGACGAGTGTGCAAGGTTTTCAAATACATCGTTTGAAAGGAATCATTAGAATGGCGGACGGCATTAAAGAAAAGAAAGGAGAGAAAAAAATCAGAATGCAAATAAAAATTAAGGAAATAGATATTTGGGTTTAATCTCCCGCTTAAAGCGAAATCTGCGTTGTTTGTATTCCGGTAGCTACTATATTAACTAGAGGTACGATCGTACAATGAGTGCTTGTGTTCGAGAACCCCACAACTCCTACTTCCACCGTCAAAGCGTACGCTGCACGACTTCTTGGTTATCTTTATTTGAATGCGTGGATCCAGTGGCGGCTCCCTTTGCACTGCGCTCGTAAATTATTAATACATTAATTAAGTTTAATGCCCTTCCTGTTAATTTCATATCAAAAGGGAAAATTAATGTTATGTCCTATTTTATTCGGTAACGTCAAACTTTATAAAAATCCACAACACTCGTATTAATTTGATTAATTTTTCAAATCCCGAAACATTGGGATTAATCTTTTGGATTTATTTCGAGGTACAAAAATTAGATAAATATTAAATGATGAAATACATGCTCGATAGTTTGCCATGGCTTCGGCAATATTACTCACAAAAAATGTTTTTTTTCACATTTAAGTTGTTACTTATCAATCTTGCAGTTTTTTTTTTTTCATAGATTAATTAAGTACTTAAATATAAATGTATATCGAAAAATTTATTTATTTTTCTGGTCCCTTTTTATGTATATAAATGTAAAATTAATGATGTTAAATATTAAATCAATAATTTAAGTCGAATTCCGATCACACATGTATATATATATATATATATATATATATATATATATATATATATATACATGTGTGATAAAAATATATGTGTGTGATCGGAATTCTCAAATTTATCTAACTGTAAACCCCTAGTATTTTAGTAGTATTTTAGAAATAAGAAAAAGTGTTAATATCAAGCTTAATATTATAAATAACCAAATCCTCTTTGCAAATAATCATCTTTTAAACTTGTTTTCATATTAGTTCTTACTTATTCACCATTTTATATTTTTGTTTTTATCTATGCTTGTATTTTTTAATATCAGTATGCATCGTTTCCTGAAGATGATACCTATGGTATCGAAACGTGTAGAATAATTAATAAATAGTGGTTTAAACAAAATATTTTGTATAATTATTAATGAAAATAAAACACTCGTTTTTTTTACTTGGAGATGCGTTGCGCCTTGCAGAGCAATCATTATCAATCTAATAATTTAACTCGGCAAATTGTATTTATAACTAGATAATGCCATTGCAAGGTGAAACGCGTCTCAAGTAAATTGAACGAGTAGAATAAAAAAAACAAATATTTTATTTTCACATATGTATGTGATTATGGAATTCTGCAAACTTACCTCGGATACAATACACGGATATTACAATTACCGACTGTACTGACAAAGACATCTTGTGTATAGTATAGCTGAAGTATAATGAAGTTTAATTTCTTGCTCAGAATATAGAATTTAGTAGCGCCTAACCATATCACCGATAAGCTAAAAGTATAACAGTAGTTCGGAACACGATATGAATCGTTTCCAATACAAATTATATATTATTTTTCGATATTTGTTCTATGATTTTTAAGACCCTAGCGCCACTGTAAGGAACTCCGACAAATAGTTATTTTATTGTTTATGCTGTCGTTTCCGGATCCATCAATTTTTTCTAATGAATCTTTTAAAAGAGCGGCGTATGTTAATTAAGCTGAATCACGATGTGAAATAATTTTGCGGGGTACTTGAAATAAGTAAAGTTGTAAGTTGTATTTGGGAAGTAGGCTTAGGTGCTAGGGACGGCGAGGTTGAGAATGATATTGTAAGGAGAGAAATAAAGTGAACAGTGTTCTGAATACAATTATTAATGTGAAGCCTGGAATTGGCAAACAAATAACGAAACGAAAGAAAATAACGAATACGGTGAAAATGCTGTCGCTCGGGCGCATGTGGTGAAATTTAATAAATTTAAAACAAATATAGGTCTATTTGAATTATAGAATTTAGAAAGGGTCGCTGGGATGGTTTGGTCATGTGGAACGTATGAACGAGGAGAAGGTGATAAATAAATTTTAGCAGGCGAATGTTGGAAGGCAACAGGAATACAGAACGCCCGCGAAAGACCTGGAATGATCAGAAAAAGCGGATATTGGAGAACCTTGTTAAAAGCTTCAACAACAAATGAGCACGAGAAGATGTGGAACAAACAATAGTGGTACACCCGGACAGTAGAGTTTGGTATTCTATCCTCTGTGCCTACACCTGCGGTGAAACGACACGATAGTAAATTAGTCAGTTCGATCGTGAAAATTAATTAAATAAATTCGCCAATCTGTTATTTTTATCGTGCAATTTTGCTAATACTTGTCAATATAAACAAGTAGATATATTAAAAATATACGCTCGGAATTATTACCGATACTGCTTTCTTTCTATTTGTATTTCATTCTAAATAATAGCTAACTAGCTGATAACGCCCTCTTTGCGCGAAACCGTTATTGTGTAACCGGTGATTACTAACCGTGATGGCAAAAACCGGTACACACGATGTTTCATGCGAGGATTTCCAATTATCATTTTTTCCTACTTGTTTTATTTAACAACTAATTCTTCACTCGTCTGAGAAATTAATTGATGTACAAAAAATCTGCACGTAATGGATATTATCACAGTGGAACGCTTTAACAAAGGTATTTTATTGGAATATGGCTTTGAATCCCTTTAAAATTCCTCCGCCCTCGAGTTTTAGATTACTGTAGGTCGTAAATATAACCGGTTAAGTTAAACCGCGGAGAATATTTGTAGATACTGCACACGGGTTGAATTCCGATTGCAGAAAACGGCGGAATGTCTCACCACGTGGAAGCTTCGTACGTACGGTGTATGCATGCCTTTGTATTGTGCATTCTGCCTCCATTTTTTATTTTATTTATTTTTAGTTTCAAGCAAATCACGCGGCGTCAGGGCGACATTCCTCCGGTTTGTAGGTACACCGGCGCCTATTAATTATTTCCGAAGAATGTGTTTCGCGCACCTAACATCATCTTGACAAGTTTTAGGTAGACTAGGTAGATAGAAATAAAATATATTGTATTATGACGCAACTTACGGAAAATTTAACGCACCCTGTGTTGAAAAATGTGCCATACACCTAGAGCACATTATTTTAGGGGTATCCTATTTACGCGATTATTTGAAATATTTTATTGATTCCAAATTATATATCGAATACAGTAATGAAAACACCGTCAATCTACTACCGACCGGCCAGACTATTTTTTGTCAGATGATTTAGCGTCTGAAGCAACGACATCGAATAATAATGGGTCAATTTTGCAAATATTTGTTTCGAAGTACAAAGCTTAGCATGATTTTATAAAAATCGCACACAATAAAATTTTCTTAACTGTTTCAGAATTTGTACTTACTCCTTGAACATTTCCGACTCGTAATTTAGTCAGGTATCCACTCGTAAAATATTGTCTGTCTATGTATACTTCAACAATTTCTGTAGTTCTATCCGATTTCAATCATACATTTCTGAAAAACTGGCCTGGTAAATACATCGATTATGTTCATTATCCAGACTGGTCCCTCATTTTGTCTAAAAATGGCTACAGTTCAAGAACTTCGTTGGAATATTGGACCTAGAGATATTTAGTAAAATAAAAACATTTTTACACACCGATCGAATCTACCTGATTCTTGCGGCCAGTGCAGGAATTTATGTTTGCAGCTTGATTTATATTACCATTAAATGTAATTTATTAGAATAGGGAATGATCCCCATTTCTGCGAGACGTGAGATAATGTCTCAGTGCACGGTATGAGACAACTCTAGTTACATTTATAGTAACCGGACAGATAACATTAATAATAATTGTTGGTGCACGAGCTTATGTATTACGTTGCTAGCACAATCAGTCTGGTGTTGGAGGTGGGTGTCACGAGGTGTCAGGATCTCACCCCATGAATAACTCCAGTCTGGTTCGGTTATCTCCCCACCGGTTACCGCGTCACTTATCGTGTTTTGCATTGCAATGCTGAACGTTTGACTCTTCCTATGGACCCCTTCCAAACAGCAGCTCCGGAAACCGCCTCCGGTAACTTCTTTGTATAGTTAAACATCCACTTTTGTACAAGTAAATCTAATAAATTCAGTGCAAGCAGTAAGTAAGCAGTTTCTGTTTCTCGTAACCTACCGCATGCATATCCATTATTGTGCCTATACCATATGCGTCAAATTAACGAAAAGTTGCAACATTGACATTTTCGAAAATTGAAGTATGTATGTGTATAATAAAATATGTGTTGTATTGTATAGGGAAGAGAGTTAGATGGATTTGTGATTATTGGAGATCATCGCCAGGAAGGAGCGCAGAACTGGCAATGGACAGCATCAAACAGGTGTATCGGGTTTGATAGGTCCGTAACTCACTTAAAAAGCAAATTCTTTAAAGATAATTACCTAAAGGTTCCCTAATACCTACCACAATTTCAATTAAAAAATAGTGCATACCTGGTTCCTACCTACAAAAAGTAGAATATATACATTACTACAAACGCGCACCACAATGATGAACACGAGATTATGTAGTCTCACACTGATCGCAACATAATCTTCAAACCCTTCTGATTCGAGTCATCAATTCAATCATATTCATTCATGTTTACTAAACCTAATAATACGAGAGCTGTATGATAAGTACCCGTGTTTAACGACTGATGGCGCCACTGACGCAAAATCTGTATAATATTATTTAACGCCGTCTTTCGAAAGACACATATCAAAAGTTCAAACAGATTTATCGAGCAGTTTTGTTTTGAGAGTTGTCGAAAGTGGGCAAGTTTGTGTTTGTTTGCAACCATGGATAAAGAGCGATATCGGTCGGTGATTCGATTTCTTTTTTGGATGGGAAGACGTGTTAGGAAATTAATGTGAAGCCGCATGCCGTTTATAAGGATCGTGCACCTTCGATGACATCATCAGATATTTGTTTAATAAATTCAACCGTGGCCGAACATGTTTTTGGCACATTTGTTAGCAGACCGCCGGTGAAGATCAGAGAGATTACTGACATATAAACATCTCAATTGAACGCGTACAAAATATCCTACCCGAACTCGAACTTCGCCAAACAGTGGCAACACTGGCGACGCACTACATCACGAAAGGTTTTTAAATTAATTTTTTAGAAACATTCACTTGAATGAATAATGTAAGGTGGTACCTAGTACGATGATCGCGCCGTGCAACTATTGTATTTTTCGAGGCAAATACCGCCATAATACAGTTGGTCGATCATTCTCTTCACGTGGTCCAAACGTCGAAGATTTCCTATTTTAATATACCCTGAGACGTTTATATTATCAACGGCGTAATTACAAGAAGAATATTAATGTGAGCAGAGATTAATTTTTTCAAACAGGAACCAGAAATTACTTTGAAATGAGTTTCATATAGATCTAGGGTTCACTCTTTGCGAAGTTTTCCCATATTAATTCCATATCCCGATGCATGACAGACTTAATATAGTAAAAAAACGACTGCACAATGGATGATTCCAAATAATCACAAATCATTCAAATATTTATTCCCTGGTTCTTCAAAATGAAAGTTTCCAAGATAACAATATCAAATATCTCTCGAATGAGAATTGGGCATTTCCAAGGTAGCCTCACATTTATTCAGATTGAACTTAAGGGCGGGCTTTCAAAAACAATAAATATTTTTGCGTTTTTTACGAAAATATGGATTTTTATTATTCATTTATATCAGAAATTATACTCTACATTTGGCTTTTTTTTAATTATTACTCGGATAGGACATTTACACTAATATAAAACTATTAAATTGAATATTATTTGCCATAATCGAGAAAATTCAAGCATTATTAGAAAAACCGCTACCATTAACTTTATTTACCGCGTGCCACAAAATTACCTTAATATAGAAAGTTCTTGCATATACATATTTTCTTATAATCTTGAAATCAAAATTACGGAGACAAATCTGGATTGATCCAAATTAGCAAAATGTTAAAAATTAATAGACTTATAAACCATTGAATAAACCAGTGAATACAAATTGTTTTAAATAATATATTATTTTTAATTACATGCTTTGAGGCTTCAGATACTATTTAAAACTAAGTTTTGTATCAAAAATACAATAATTTCTTACTAATTAATATTTTTATCGATCCTATTAATGTGTGTTTTGTATTGGGTTTTTTTATTTCAAATCGCTTATTAAATTGCTTGTCCATTGCGGATCACAGGTTTTTTTTTACAGTGATCTCGTCAATTGTAATTTTCAACTCCCGTTTATCTTTTTCATCTTCTTTCGCTTAACTCGCCACATTTAATCTATATAATAGAAATGTTTTGTACGATAATGGTATTGATTTGTAATATAATATTTCTTATTCCGTAATATTATTGTACTTTTTCAACAAATCACTCTTGAAGGGTGGATTGCCTATGTAAAATAAGATGATCAAGGTTTACAAAAAGTATCGTTTTAGGTAAGTTTGCGAACACTAAGTGGATTCACAAAAAGTGACATTTTGTATAAGTTTGGAAACACTGCTGTGGGTCCTGTGCGGTGTTTACATCAATCGATCAAAGAATTTCAATTAAATTGTTATGAATTTATTTTTATTTTAATTTCAAACGCATCGTGAATATGTGTACAAAATTATGCTAGTCTCTGAAGTATTATATTACTTGACTTGAGGATGCTCCGTCCGCTCCGTGACGCCCACAAACTAGATATATTTTGTGCATACCAAAACTATGAGCGACATATATATATACAACTCGAGCCTACATGTCCATCAAAAACCCATTGAAATAAACCGGCACTCATTTGATTTTACTGTCTTCGTGGAATAATGTTTGTGGAATTTTTTCTTAGTCATAAGTCGTTTTGGTACTTTGAACTAAAAAGTAACATTTGATATTTTTAAGTTAACATTCTAAAGACGTGTATTATTATCGTTGCTATTTCACTTTTTAACTATTTTAAAGTTAACGAAGTGAATTTGAAATCTTTTTATTCAAGTATTTAATTTTTAATGTACGCCTACTTGCAAACATTTTTTACGTTTACTAAGAAGTCATACAATTCAAGAAAATACAAAAATTAATCTTATGTATACATTAGAATATCCGATGTCATACATAATGTATATGCATGCTATCCCTGGTGAGATGAAAAGTTCTAAGGGCAAAACGAAGGGCGTACTAGGGAAATCTTGTCACAGCGGATAACATAAACATATAACATAATCATAGGGATTGGGTAACATATAACATAATCAGAGGAGTTGTTTTATATGGGTTGGATCAGGATGTTACGGGGCGTAGAGAGGGTGATAGTGATGCTGGGAAATGAAGAAGTAGATATGGAAGAGGGTGTCCTACCCTTGCGACGCCGACTCCATTACCTAGTACATTATAAATAAGGATCAATTCATTTCCAATTTTTAGTCTACGTTTGTCTGTGTAGGTTGTCTACATCAATGACATTTTAAAATATTTTATTCTAAACTATAATATTTATTTTTTGTGATATCAAGAGTGATCTATATTGATAAGGTTTTCCATCATGTATATATTTTTTGCGAATTGAATAGCTTCACCGTTATTCTGGTGCCCAGCGTCGGAAATCAACGATCGAGTATTATAGTAATAATTTGGACAAGTAAAGCCCCTGAACCTTTCGTCCAAGGTCGGTCATCATCCATCAACATTCCTCGTGCGGCGGAGCCTCTGTGCGGATAGCCCGCATGGACTTCTCGCACGGCCGTCGTGTCAATGTTCGCTGACTGCGGCTTTAGCAAAGTTCACCCGAGGTAGAGGTAATGTTTAAACACACTTAAATGTTACCAAACAATAAAATTCGCTCTAAAAATAACCTCGCGCGAACATTTAAAGTTTCTCTCTCCCGTTTCTCTCACGTTTTGACTTTGAATTTATGCGATTAATTGTTATTGGAGTTTATTTTGTTGAATTAATTGAATCTCGCGGACTAACTTAAATATCGTTTGTGCGAAATATATTAGGTTTCTTCTTTTAAATAAGCAATCCACCCTTCAAGAGTGCTTTATGTCATTAATCACGTTAAAACTTTATTTTATAGAAAAAAATACAATAATATTATATATTACAAGTCAATACCATTGTCATATAGATTAAATGTGGCGAGTTAAGGGGGAGAAGGTGACATAAGTTAACCGAATGTTGAAAATTACCATTGACGAGATTACTGTTAAAAAAAAAAACCTGTGATCCGCAATGGACAGGCAAAAAATATATGGTCAAGGGTTTCTTCCTCGGCACCACACTCACACATTGGGAAGTCTATTAAGTTCAATCTGAATAAGTGTGAGGCTACCTGGAAATACCCAATTCTCATTCTAGAGATATTTGATATTGTTCTTTTGGAGAACTAGAGGGGGAGGGGGGGGGAGGGGAATCTTTGAATTATTTTTAACCGATTACCGATTATTTGGATCCATCCATTGTGCAGTCCAAATAGAATTCACACGTTTTGTTACCATATTAAGTCTGTCATACATCGGTATATGGAATTGATGAGGGAAATCTCCGGAAAGAGTGGCCTTGGCCAGTTTATCAGCATATTCATTTTCATGAATTTCCTTATGTGCAGGAATCCAAACGAATGACACCTGTTTATGTACAGAACATATTCGTTAATCTGTGGGTTAAGTTCGTACCGTTTTTAATGAATTGATTTTTTTTAAATAAACAATATACATAAATTAATCAATAATATATTCTCCTGCACTATTTATGATTCTTCAATTATAACTTCTGTCAGTTTTTAGATTTCACGCCTGAAGAATTCCGATGCTTTGGTAGTGAGGAAAGCGGGGACTTCTTTATCTTTTTACTTCTTTAAAATTATTGATGTAACAAATATTTCGTGTTCGTATACTATCAAAAAAACTATATTTGTCTGCTAATAAATAATTACTGGGCTGGCCTGGGACACGTGGAAACATGACAGATAAATAAGCAAATAAATAGTTAGTAATTTTTAACCTTCATTTCAATTTCAGCCTAATTCTTATTGTTTGTTTAATTCAGAGAGACGATCCGTATGTACATACATGCTGTATGTAGATACTTTAATTCTTGTGATCTTTATAACCGTCAAAAGTCAAGTAGTTGTCAATGACGGTTGACGTGATTTGTAATACACTCGAAAAGTAACCGAGCTCGTTTATTGCGATATTTTGTACATTTACTAATAAGCGAAATAAATATATTTTAACCCTTTCTACCCTGGCGATACTTTAAAGTACCGTCAACTTTATCTAGTCAGTAGTGTCAATTCTCTGATGATACTACTAAGTCTACGTAAATAATAGCCCATATATAGTTTTATTTAGACTACTAACATTAGTTTTTTTTTGTTATGTCAACACTGCGGCAGGTGAAATTGATCAGTTGCACATTGTTACAAGGTTAGTTTTGACGCACTTGTATTCCTTGCTAATATTAAGGCTTCCTTTTCAAAAATAATTAATTATGTAGGTTATGTTATGTAGGAAAATGTAGGTTTTTATTATTTATTTATATCAGAAGTTATACATTAGATTTGACTTTTTTTTTTTAAAAGATTACTTAGATAAATAGTTTACATAATGTTAAACTAATAAACTGAATGTTATTTGCCATAATTAAGAAAATACAAGCACTATAAGAAAGACCGCGACCATTAAATTTATTTTTAGCGTGCCACAAAATTGCCTTAATGTAGAAAGTTCTTCTATGTACAAATTATATTTTCTTATAATCTTGAAGTAAAGATTACGGAGACAAATCTGCATTGAACCAAATTATCAAAAATGTTAAAAATTAATAGAGTATAACTCTATTAATTTTTAACATTTTAACCATTCAATCTGCAGTACTTATGATCAATTTTCAACGATTTTAAAACACTTTGTGTTAGTGAACACAAATTATTTTAAATAATTTATTATATTTACTTACATGCTTTGAAGCTTCAGTTACTATTTAAAATCAAGTTTTATGTCAAAAACACAATAATTTCATACTAAATAATATCTATATCGATCTTATTAATATGTGTTTTTTATTGTTTTTTAATTGGCAATATGAAATAAAAAAATAACTCAATAGCAAGTTGCACTGAAAAAACTGAAGCATGTTTCTCAAAATGTGAATTGTTTTTGAAATCGAACCCTTAATAGTTATTTTGACCTAATTTTTATTTTATAAATTTTCAACTTTTTAATTTTTTTTTGAATATTTCTTTCCTACTTTTTGTACTATGCTATATATTTTTATTTTGTTATGTAAGGTCTGACTGTACTTAGAAGTACCACAAATTATAATGAATAATATATAATATATAAATTATAATGAATATAGATGTATTTTTAAATTTTCCATGACAATTTGCTGTTTGAAGAATACTACAAAAAATATACAGTTATTTAAATTTAATAATTCGGGGTAGGAAGGGTAAAATTAGTTTTTTCTGGATGAAAATGCGTGGACAATACATGGCCTGTTTTTACATATAAATATATGTAAAAACAATAGTGCAGTATGTGGTATAAATAAATAAATAAGGAAGCCCCGCGCCCAAATTTTTTATCTAGCCCTGTAATTTTCCGGACCGGCCCTGGAACAATATCTCCTAAAAGCTAATTATTCTGGAGTAACAAAACGCAATGTTAATTATACAGTAGAAAATTTCAAAGTTATTGCTGCTCGTGTTAGTTTATACATTAAAACTTTAGCTATTTATCAAAAAATCTGTTTTGTCCGATGTCGCTCAGGCGGTATCTGATGAGTATCATTGATATCTATCTGTAAAGGCCGGTTGTGTAATCAGTAGTAACTTTTTACTATAGTAAAAAAAAATTACACAAGTAAAAATTTTTGCGAAAATGGCTTGTTTGATTGTTAGTAAAAAAATATTTACTTCTTGAAAGTACATCCCCTAGTAAACTCATTTTATTCTGCGATATCCGATAGTAGAAACGAGAATCGATAGTTAAATATGGCGGACTCTTCACAGTTGTTCCAAATGTCATCTGATACATTGATACTTTGAAAGTTGCAGTATAGAACAATTAATCATTCAATATCCCGCTATTTTAGTGGTGAGAGTTAGTCCGATGGTTATCTCGTTGTTTAATACCTACGTAAAAGTACTGTAAAAGACCTACGTCCTTCCTTTTCACCGGCTAGACAGTGTATGAACATTAGATCCGCGGGTTCTTTTACTTGAACACACATACCCACCTCACTCTTGTCATATTTTGCTTTCATCCTAAATTAGGAAAAATTTATAATAATACTTGGAGGTGATAAATAAAAGATGTTAGTCATTAGTAAAAGTAAGACATCTAATCAAGAAAAACACAAGACTACAAGAAATAAAACAAATCCAGACTACAAATCCTCATCTCGTCGGGTTGGGCGCGAGTTCGACGTCCTTCTTGTATGGGACACCAGATGTCTTGTTATCACGTCACGTTTTGGCCCGCAGCATCCAGTCCGACGCGATTAATTTCGTAAACGTGATTTGTTGTAGATCATCATGATAAAAAATTGTCGTCTACAGTGAGCGAGTTCATGATTATTTATCACGCCTATAGATATCTCTATCTATGCTTTGATAGTAGTAAATTTGATCTATCAACAACCCGCAAAGGATTTTTACAACGAGCGTTAGTAAAAAGTTACCACTGATTACACAATCTGCCCTAAATCACAATTAGTGACTGAATATCTGAATATGACGTAATTCGTGATTTAAATTTGATTTTATTTTTAACTGAAATAGATTTTTATTTACTTATGTATGCATTTTAAGTGAAGAAAAGTTTAGTATTGTTGTAGTATTATAGTATAATATTTAGGTGCAGTTTTTTGTGCATTTATTTCGCATGTTGTGATATTATCATAGAACGGCGATCATAGTCACAGTTATCAATCACCGATATCATCGAATACCAATTGCACTCACGCCATTGAGTCAACAGTACAATTTATCTCTTCACTATAGTACCTAATATATAGATATAGTGCGCGTGTGTTGTACTATAATTATTTATGTGTACCAGAATATCAAAAAAAAAAAGTTTATTGTACCTACAATGATTAATTACTACTAGCTATTACGGCAATTTAAAAAAATAACCAACCTTGTATAAACCACTTTAATTCAATGATTGAAATACAAAGATTGTTATTATGTTTTAATATCATAATTACGTCTAACTATAAAGTTAACGCTACAAAAAAAAATTATGGTAATTTAATACGAAACTCAAGCTGCACTCTTATAAGAATATTCGTATACGTGTGGTATGTATTTTGTAAATAATATTATACAGTATGTAACAAATTACGAGTCTAAAATGTTCATGGAGTATGTACAAATTCTGTATCGTTATAGAAAATATTATTTTATGAGATTTTTACTAAGTCATGTTAAGCTTTATGTCTACGTGCTTCTAAATAAATATTTGCGAAATTTACCCATTATTATTCTATATCATCTAACAAAAAATAATCTAGCCGCTCAAAGTTCTACGAGTTTTTTATTTTTTTGTATTCAATATATTATTTTAAATCAATAAAATATTTCAGCTAATTGAAATAATCGCTAACCACGTTTTTTTTTTAAATACTCGTGTTGTGGTTGAGATTTGGCACATGCAGCTTGAACATTTTGAATTCATATTTTTAATATGTATATAGATACCCCTAAAATATTGTACACTAGGGGTGTTACGTACGCCCAGTATTTTACTGTCCGCGAGTTCAACCCCGATACTCAACGCCGATTTCTAGCATTAGCTACTCACCATCATATAGTTTACAGACGGTATTACATGTATTTCTTCTCAAAATAAAATACCCACACTTATTTTCTTGGAAAGTTATTAAACACCTTTTATTTTACAAGTTGTATTCACAACATCGACAAGAATAAATGTAAATATACACCGACACTGAACTGAAAATGTAAACTTGTGAAATATCTTAAAAATATGTTACTTTTATTTTCACTTTGTACTGTACGCGCGCAAATTTTTTTTTTTTTTGAGTTGTATCACTAGTTTCGGGAAGAGCAGTCATTCCCATCTACACGTGTAAATTGAACTAATATTAAATTCAGTTGGCTATTGGGGTGGCGGGGCACGCAAGGGTAGGGGTGGCTTTAATTATAGGAAACATTGATAAAAGCGGCGAAGGATTTGAAAATATGATGTTCATAAGTGTTTTCTCTCAATTCAAATTTTTCTGGATTTCTATCATTTCAAGGTTATTCATTATTACTCCCCTACCGAGTGGAGTAATTTTGGATCGATACAATATACAACACTCTGTACAATCAAAAAAACCTGTGCATAACTATAATTTCTGCTATATAAATGTAAATTAAATATTTATTTGACATATTATGTATTAAGTATGTAGATCTACACGAAAATAATTCAGTTTTCGTGGTATCGTCTTAACTAGAACCGTATAACTAGTGGAAGAATTTAAAATTGACCAATAAAGCTGCGCATGTGTTTTTTCTAAAAACTGTCCCAGACGTGTACGAACTAAACGCAATTCTCGCAGCGTGCGGTGTTCCAAATACACGTCTTCCCTTTAACAGACGTGTTGCAAAATGCCGCAATTGTATCTTTGAAGCGGACTTGACTGTATGCATTTAACTACTTTCATTTTAATTGTAATTAATTTTCAACAACTTACCAAGAATAGTAGTAGTAGTAATACACACTAGCAAAGGTATACTAACACCATCGATATTAGCAGCATAACCTAAGTCAATGCCTAATGCACGTCACTACTATTGATTCACGCGAAGAAAAACTTTTCCTTGTAACCGTTAATTCATGCCTTACAAATAAAACTATTTTTACGTATAAGAAGAAAAACATTTTCCTTATGCATAAGGAAATAAGAAAATATTATAATTTAATACATTATTCGAGCCATATTATTAATAGAATCGAATCGGGTTTAACTTTGTAGAGTTTCATCATAATGGATGGATATAAATGAAAAAATGTTATTACACTACTTGAGTTTATTAGCACTACTCGACAGGTGAAGTATTAAACTGACTAATATGTTTAATACTTCACCTGTAGGTGAGAGTTACTGTTTCTCAATAATAAACTCAAGTAGAGTAATAACGCTGTTTCATTTATATCGATCCATTATTCGAGCCGTTTGACGGCTCTATTTTCAAAATGTTTTGAATTGACACACGTTTTGGACATTTGGTGAATTCTCAAAACCTATTTCCAGTGATTATTTTGCAACTCCAATTTGCCGTCTTCTTTCAATATATAAATAAGCAAAGATGAACCGAACATGACCCGCCTCCCACTCGTGTCTCGAGCAAATTGTCGGAAGTTCATAACGGGTTCGGGTTTCCTGATGTTACAAACCCGTTGTCCATGTCTAGTGGCACGCTCGCGGCATGTCTGTACCCGACAAAACAATACGTCGATAAACGTACACATTTATAAACAAATAAATATCATACCATTTGGCTTTTATGATCGAGTTGGATTTACCAAATTAGAGCCCCTTAGCAGCTATCCAAGTTTGTCCTATTTTCATAGATCAACCGGGGCACGTCCTTTGATTCAAAATCAATGGTATTACACATTCTTATTATAATTATTCAGAACAGACGGTCTATAATATCTTTTTTAATACTAATTAAATGTATTCATTAGAAAGATATACATATAAAATAAAGTAGATGGCTTTCAAATAATGAAACGATATATGTATCAATTTGAAAAGTGTAACATGTAGGTTCGAAAATTTATCGATAATGCACTGTGTGATGTAACATAATCGGTTAATGCACGGTTCCCCGGATTGGAAGAGATCCAGATCCAGGTGGCGACAACAATATTAATTTTATATGTACATCTTTCAAATTAATACGTTTAATTTGTATTTATATTATAATTAGTTTAAAATTATGAGGGATGCGTTCGAACAATCTGTGTTAATCGAAGATCCGCGCTAGGCTACGAAATTCGATAGCAAGGCTCTCAAAGTTTGTAATTTTTTTTAAATAATAAAAAAAAGAAGAACACGCATGTATGTACATTAAAAAAAATTGACGGTTATTACCGTCAATTTTTAAAATTTTTAAAGTATATTTACTTCTAAAATACCGTCAATGATTTAACCGTTTCATTTTTTTATATTTTCAATTGTAACGGGTTTTTCAATAGGGACGCTCAAACTTTCTTTCAACAGGGACAAGAAACTACGCCATATTTCTTCAATTTTTTTTGAGGTTAACACTCGTACTTAGTTGGCAAATCATCATAGAGCAGTACACACCGGAGCAACGCTTGCAAATTATTCAAATCTACTACCAAAATTCGCATTCGCTCACCGCAACTTTAAGAGCATTACGACCATTTTATCGTCGTCATCACTTGCCTGCCACATCAACAATTCAACGTTTGGTGCAAAAATTTGAAAGCACATTGTCGCTACACAATGTTCCAGTGCCAGTGAGACAAAGAAATGCACGAAGTGAGGAAAATATTGCCGCCGCTAGAGCATCTGTTCTTGATGACCCAAATGAGTCACTAACACGACGTTCTCAACAATTGGGCATTTCTGTGACGTCATTGTGGCGAATTTTGCGAAAAGATCTTGGCCTACATCCATACAAGATCCATTTGACACAAGAACTAAAGCCGCTTGACCATTTGAAGCGTCGCCAATTCCTCAATTGGGCTGCACAACAATTTGAAAATGATGCTGAATTCCATCGAAAAATCATCTTTAGCGACGAAGCTCATTTTTGGCTCAATGGATATGTAAACAAGCAAAATATGCGTTATTGGGCAGGCACCAATCCACACGTGCTTCACGAAACACAATTGCATCCCGGAAAAATCACTGTTTGGTGTGGATTACATGCCGGAGGTGTCATTGGACCATATTTTTTTGTTGATGATGCTAATCGTCATGTTACTGTGAATGGTAATCGTTATCGCTCCATGATAACTGATTATTTTTGGCCTCAATTGCAAGGTATGGACTTGGCCAATATGTGGTTTCAACAAGACGGTGCTACCAGTCACACGGCACACGCAACAATTGACTTATTGAAAACCAAATTTGGTGAGCGTGTTATTTCGCGAAATGGACCAGTTCAATGGCCGCCTAGATCATGCGATTTAACACCATTGGACTATTTTCTTTGGGGCTATGTTAAATCTTTGGTCTATACCAACAAGCCGGCGACGTTACAAGAGCTAAGAGAAAATATTGAACGCGAAATTGGTGCGATTCGGGCCGAATTATGTGAAAAAGTGGTGGAAAATTGGATTCAACGATTGGACTTCTGCAAACGTGCCCGCGGTGGTCATGCGAGGGAAATTGAATTTCATACATAATTGCCACTAAATGTACTTCAAAACATAATAAATTTTTTTTAGATATATTCATTCGTTTTTGTTTTATTTTAAAAAAAAGTTTGAGCGCCCTTAATGAAAAACCCTTTACGTACAGTCGACTCTGTCAAAATCGCTTTTAAGCCTGCTGCTTCTAATCTTTCCTTTGTTTAATGTTAACTCCTTAGCCATCACTGCTCAAATTTGTTTTTTTTTTTTTCTGGCATATATTATGTAATTTTTATCAAGAACTAGATCGCAATTAAATGTTACGCCGACTGCGTAGATTTATTCTAGCATAAACCACTTGAGGCGTAATATATGATCATTAATCCGGGGAAGCTCTCAATATCGTCGCCTATAAAATTTTAAAAAGAAGCATGGACCCGCGGGTCATCTGTACTTTCCATTAAACATGATAAATATTAATTCAAGAAATTCATAGAAACTATATTTCCTTAATAATCAATTTATTGCACGTATGTTTGAATTCACGTTTTAGTAATATTTTTCCATACAGGAAAGAAGAATGTAGACAAGGGTGGTTCGCCGATAATGATGATTATGAGGTAGAAAGAAATGAAACACAAAATATGTTCAATATAGGTACACTACCCCGACACGACACAATCGAGAAATGCTTCCCGCCTGCGGAATACCCTGTTTTTATTCAGATACATAACAATACATAAATTTTAACTTTATTTGAACTTTATTTTGATTTTAACAGAAATATATCATATTTACATCTTTACACACATTTCAATACATTGCCCAACTAGGCTAGCCTGTTTTTGGGCAAATTATATATATATATATAATATTTTATAAAACCAAAACTCATCGAAGGCAAAACACAGTAAGATCGAATACATACATAGCATATAATGTGAAAATATTTAAGGAGAGAGAAAAAAAAATGTATATATATAAAATATAAAAAAGAGAGAAGAGAAAAAAATAAAAATAATAATAATACTACCAATAATGTAAGCAGATATAAGGTAGATGTAAATATACAACACCAAAACGCACAAAAGTAGTTATACAAATTATTTCATTATATAAAAGAGTTTACTCTCTGTATCTGCTCTTCCTAATTGCAACAACCAATTTGAAATATCCTTTTTAAAAGTCTTAATGTCAGTTAAATTTTTAATTTTATTTTCAATTTGATTATATATTCTGGAAGCTTGAAAGGTAAATAATCTTTGCCCAAAAATAGTTTTACATACAGTCATATTTGCAAATACATACATAGCGACAGGTTGCCGAATGTCTTTGTTTTCCCGAAATTTATCGCACGGGTTTTTTGGCACCACGCCGATGATTACACTTTTAAATGACTGACACGAGTCTTATCATATCAATTAATTGGCGCCTCTGCTGCGACCTCGCAATTCTGTGCGATACAAATATCGTGAGTGTGTAATTATGGTAAACCCGACGATGATCCGTGATCATGCAAACGAGCTGTTGAATTTTAGACATATTCCACAATATGTGTACAAATGTTATTTCCAGCAGATTCAGGAAACGTCGTTCGGGCGCCGTCATTGCAATAATTCTCGCTAATACAGGAAGTGGATATATCGGGCTCGCATCACTCGTTTCATTTCTGTTTTCGAGGAAGTTTTCCGCCGAATACAGCCAAACAAACACAGCCGCCCGCGGTGTTTACGGCTCTAATTACACGCGATCCCGGCTATATTCGATCTAATTCACCGACCACCTTTCGTTTTCTCGTGTCGTACGCTCACCGCCCACCCACCACCCACCACCCACCACCCACCACCCACCACCCACCACCCACCACCTACCTGCCTACAACGCAACACTAATTAATTGTCCTCTCCGAGTGTGAGGACCGCTGTTAGCGATGTAATAAACAAATTAATGTAGTTTAACAAAGGTGATTAAAGCAAAACAGAAAATGTCGTCTCGAGAGGGAGAAATGGGGAAGGAATTTACGTAAAGCCCTCACGGGTCTCGCCTAATTTTTTGTTATATATTCTCCAGTACCTAAGTGGGTATAAATTACTATGCTACAGCGGACTACCTTTGTTGACAATTTTTCGAACCCATATGTTACATTTTTCAAATCAATACGTCTGCCGTTCTAATGTGTCCAAAATTGAATAAAAATGAATTGTTAATTCCGGCGTCTGTTATCGGTTTACTCAAAGGTATTTAAAATTCCGTAAAAACAAAATGGCTCTCAAATAATGAAACGGTTGAAAATTTATGCAATTTGAAAAATGTAACATATGGGTTCGAAAATTTGTCGACAAAGGTACTGTCTGTTGTAGCGTAGTTGGATAATACACCATCCCCGGATTGGAAAAAAATTCGAGTTTGAATCTCACTAGCAACAACAATATATTTTTCGTTAAAATTGATTATATATGTATATCTTTCTAATTAATACATTTAATTAGTATTTTAAAAAATATCACAGACCTATGTTCTGAATAATTACAACTTCGCAATAAGAATGTATTCCCTTAATAAGATTATTCTTGTTTTATTATAAATTAATAAGACAATTTAAAGGATATTTAAAGAATAATATTTTACGCAAAGTTGTATGTAATCATAACCAGAATATTTAAATTAACACAATCATTAAAAAACTAAAAAATAATGGAGTTTTTATGCCAAGGTCTGTCCCCAAGTAATGTCCATTCCAATCTCAATTATCATACCTGAACTTGAATATATAACTTGATATTTGTTATAAAACGTTAACAAAATAAATACAAATTCTGAGATGTTTCTCCTGTTTTGGTTGTATTTGTATTAACCCAGATGAAAACAAGACACACGACAAAACAACCGAAAAGAAATGTTATTATTATATAAATTGTATTTCATTCGTCTACCAGGAAACGTAATATTTACAACCCATCTATATTAGAAAAGGTTTCCTGTCATTTAAAAAAAAAACTGTATTTGTGATCTCTATATCAATGTTATAATCTTCTATAAAAGCAGAAACGGATAAGCGTTGTGTAAACACGCTCGATATCGATACTGTTACAATTTGTGCACAGCTGCTGACTGCTGACTGCACAACAGGCCGACCGATGGTTGAACTTGGTACTTTACCCTGTCATTATGCAAATGCACATCGGGATCTGGCAGGCGGCTTTGTTGCCGCACACACAATGAACAGCGACGTGTCACAAGAATTAAACAATCTCCGGATTGTTCAACGCTGCGATCACGTGCGACACTCGGTTTGTTTGATCCTCTGTTTGAGAAAATCACATCTAATTACAATATAGTATTAATGACCGACGATAGAGGTCCTATCTTATTTTGGGGAAAGAATTATTAATCCATTCACATTCGTGTGAGTACCCTAAAAGCCGTTTGTGTGATTTGATTTGAAAGTTGCAGTACACGACAATTAACCATTCAATGTCCCGCTATTTTAGTGATGAGAGTTCGTCCGATGACGATCTCGCGGTTTAATCATACATTAGCACATAATACGAAAAAATTTCACCACCAATGTGACAGATTTCGAACATCTCGGTGAAAAAATTCATAGATAATGCATAAAGTAAAGCCTCCATCTATGCTTTGACAGTAGTAAATTGATGTATTAATTTTTACTACGGGCGTTAGTATAAAGTTACCATAGTAAATATTTACTACCGATCACACAACCGGCCCTAAGTGTCTCTGGAAATATATACATCATTGGTTTTAGTATAAGTTTACTCTTTCAAAAATGCATTCGGTTCTCGCCTCAACTATCGGGCTGCAGGACCAACGCCACCGTTGTCAGTTTGAGGATTAAACCGCAAGTGGCTCCAAGTCAGTATGCCAGCAGATTTGGATAGTGACCAAAACTTTCACAAGGTTATTATAGAATTATTATTTATAAATTAATTAATAAATTTCCGTGCAATATTCCTTTCCTAGCATCATTAGTTCTTGTATACACTAATTTTATATACTAAATTAATGTATATATTTATAATTAATACATTAATTTAATATTTAAAATATCACAGACCGTCTGTTCTGAATAATTACAATTTCACAATAAGAATGTGTTTTCCTTACTAATTTTATAACATAAAGTGAACATATTGCCGCTGTTATTGCCGAAATGCAGCCCCCAGCAGCCCCAATATTGATTAAACCATTATTGTGACTGTGTTCGATTTTAACCCTCAGCATACCGTGATAGGAAATATATTATCAACTTGTGTTACCGTCGAGAATGTGTAATTTTTAGCATTCTGAGTGAGAAAAAAATGCCTTTACTAATTTCAATGGCGGTAAAATACTTATTATCATACTTTTACTATAAATATTGATAAATATGATAATATATCATGCGCCATCTAACGGTGGTAAATATCGATATTACTTAGCGGTAGACCTGTGTTACTGCATGGCTATGGAAGGATTAACGATGATTGTTCGTAATTCTTCGAGAAATTACTGATACACTAGAAACTAAATCTCACACAGTTAAATCACACACAATACAACCGAACACAATCACAGTCGCAGTAACGGTTTACCATCACTAATTTTGCATATGTATTGAAAAAAAGACATATATTTTTTAAAGTTTCTCCCTAAAAATTCAATCTCCGTAAACAAAATTGTTATCTTGCCTCCTATTCGCACTTTCATGAAGAAAAAACTGATTGTTTTTTTAGGAATTTATAACGAAATTCTTCGCTTTGCGATGTTGGTCTTGTCTCTAACCCTAGATATTGTACTAAGTGTACTACTAATATACACATCGATAATGTTTTTACAATACATGAGAGAAAAGATTTTTTAAATTTTATCTTTCCATTTCTTGCTGCAAAGCATTTTAAATTTTGTTTATCCACACGCTACGAATAATATCGATACTCACAAAATATGATACCAAAAGTACTGTGGGGTGCGGCGCGTTTTTTAAGTAAGTACCGGATTTTTTTTTAAAGAAACGCAACATTATTTTTACAATACTTTACTTTCTTCGGACGCTATACACCTTAAACTACTTTTCAACATAATCGCCACCATTATTAAGGCACTTATCATAACGAGGCACCAATTTTTGTATACCTTCGTCATAGAATGACGCCGCCTGGGATGAAAACCATATCTGTACTCCGTCATTGAGTTCATTATCGTCATTAAAACGCTTGCCACCAACGAACCGCTTCAGATGAATGAAAAGATGAAAATCACTTGCGATGAATGTCAGCTGGTTTCGTGTTTCACACATTCAAATAATCTCACAGTCGGCGGGCTGAAAATTTATCACAGGATGGCCACACTATATGAATGTCTCTAACGTTGCACGCGGTGAGTCAACAGATAAAAGAAACCATTGCAAATGTCCGGCAACAGTACTTCCTTTAAAAACGCGCCTCGTTATTATATATAACTCTCGCCTCGTTATTATATGTACTCTTCCACATTCCCAGAAGTAGAACATCTTACATATAAAATTCATTCATTTACCGGTCATGCAAATACCATAATGAGAAATTACATTAGCCTTACTGCGCTTAAAGGGTTATTTTTATGAACCACCTCAATCTCAATTTTGACTAATCATTCTACCTACAAAGAAGTCTTGTTCTACCTTTACCGCAACAATAGTTGCAACCTCAATACCCTTTCTCCCTCTTTTTTATCTTTTTATTTATCTTGTGCACCTAAACATACTTACGTACATAAACATTTATGTGGATTTTCATAAATAGTATCACATGTTCAATATTTATTATGTTAATTATTATAATAAGTTTATAAACTGTCAAAATCCCTCAATACAATAAAATAAAATAAATAATAGCAAGATTTATTGTTGGAGGTACTAGGTGCCTTAAAAATGGTTTTGATTTCAAAAAGGTTTCGCATGTGCCTGGTATCGATCCCGATACTAGTGTGATTTAAAACACATGAGATACATAAAAATGATACGAAATTTTCTAATGCAGTTTTACTGAATAATTTTACTCGAGTACCCGCTGTATAAACATCGTATGCTAGAGCAATTATACTTAAGTACTTTATGGGCAATCTAAACATTTAGTCTTTGTGACGTCTATGCGCAATGTGTGCGCTGCATTTTGAATACACATCGAGTACATTTTGTATTTTGCAGTTGTACAAATAAATTTATTTAAGTTTAATTTTATGCACGGATTCAGCGGCTGGGCCGGTCGATTATAATTAATTAACATGCTGATTTATCGCGAATAAACCATTACACCGCATCGATAATTAATTATGAACGCCACCGAACATTTTTTATTAAGTATCTCGGATTTGGAAACCGGTTATAATATTAAATATTTGAATCCGTGATTGCTATACCTGTTCAGTTCGCATGACACTTCTCGGAATCCGTCCGGGGGAATTCCTGAAGGGTTCCTCATCTAATAATGCTGGCTAGGTCGAGGAATGCCGATTAAGTCACCATTACTTCTTAATTCATACGGTGTCGTTTGATTCGCTGTTCTTGTGAATGTAAAAATGTATAATCTTGTCTTCGTACGAGTTATTAACCATTACATTTATTGAATGCCGACAAAAATTCAGTTAATTGTAGATTTTTTTAAAATTCTTACACTTAAACATTATTTGTTAGCTAATTTGATTTAACTACATCTGTAGCTAGGGGTGGGCTGGAGGAAGTCCCTTTTTAAATAAAGAAAAAACAATATTCTCAAAACAAATCAGTAAAAGTAACCTCACTGCGATTTCTGTAGATGGTTTAAATGTGTTATAAAACATAAGGCTTTGTTGTCTTTTGAAATTTCTCGTACAATACATTTATTTCAGCATAAATCGAAGGGGCCAATGAACAGAACACATTCTTAGACGTTAACGCATATTTCAAAAATGTATTTCAGAAAACAAGACAGATGTGAAAGCCTAGACAAAAAAAAAACCTTCATCAAATAGTGAACAAGGAGAATACAGACACCTACAGTCAACTTCTGAAGTGTCCAGGACAGAGAGCGAAACATTGCACCGAAAAGAACACAGTCCTTAAATGTGAAAGAAGAACAGTTTGATTCGGCGGGATCAGCTCGATTATTGGCTAAGAGATGAAGGTACCATCATCAATCCTGGAGCAATTTTAAGGACCGGTGTGCGCTAGCGGAGAAAATAACAAAAACATGACCGTATCAGTATTAGGCTACTGGTAGGACCTGGGTTGACATCATTACTAATGAAGATATATGTACTAATGAATTTGAAACAACTAACAAGGAAAGCTGTTTACTTCGGACACATTTTCCGCAATGAATAATATTGAATTATCTGTGTAACCTCACAAAGTGGTTCAATATCCAATATATCGGTGACATGTCATCATGATGGCCAACCTTCGATAGAAGACCGTACATGAAGAAGAAATCTTGTTAAAAACTGTGTGCGCGCTTTATTTTTTTGCGTACTTGCAACTTGTGCTCGCGCGCACAGCTTAGAGGGAATATTGTTCCGAAGATGGCAATTATTTTTTGATAAAACATTATGATACAAGTGCTTAGCTTGTTTTAAAAAATATTTATGGGATGCGTGTACCATGCACGCTTCTTTTGTAATGTTGGACTGGAAATTTTCTTTCTTTATCAATTAATTGAAATTTCCAGGGAAATGGAACATTTCTGAAACGCAAAGATAAAGTAGTGGAGCTCCATTATTATTTCGTGACTGTATTTTAGATTTTTATTCTAATAAAAAAGCTATCCGAATTATATTTGGGAAAAACTACTTTATTAATTTACCGTTGTTTCTTCCTTGATGAAAGAATCTCATTAATATTCCGTGGACGTCTTCCTTATTTCATTCCTCTTCTGTACTGAATTACCCTCGAAACCAGGAGACGAGGAGACGCCCCGAGAGATGGCACGAAGGACCTTCACAACTACGGACTATCCGAAGGCGGAAAATTAATTTAAGCTAAAATACGAATACTTTACCGCGTTATTTGATTTCTTACGAAATTAAAAAAGGTATATATTTGCACTGATAACCCGATACTTTAAAAGAATCAAATTTAATGTAGTAAGATGGGTTTGGAATTAACCCTTGTTAGAATGTTTTTTATCCCATTAGCGATCCGTTTTTATGCGACTGGTGTTCGTGTTCGTAGAATATCCTCGAATTATTCCGGGATAAGCGAGATCCATCCGAATTCATTATTCCAACCTTCCGCCCAGTCACCTTCTCACACTTAAATTCGCCTTCCCGGCCAACACCTCCACTTTAGAGCACGATTCCACTCCTCCAACCACACACTCTTCTCTTATCCAAATATCCACGACCCTAATTCAGATCGTTTCAATTCACTTTCCTTATTAAATTTGCTATTCCTTTCAAATGTACTTGTTACTTACCCTAGTGAAACTCATATTTCTTAATACAAATTAAATATATTGTTGTTGCTACCGGGATTCGAAACTGGATCTCTTCCTATTTCCTCCCTAATTAATTTCAATTAAAATATATATTATTGAGGAGAACACATTCTTATTGCGAAGTTGTAATTATTCAGAACAGACGGTCTGTAAATTTTTAATTACTAATTAAATGTATTAATTAGAAAGATATACATATAAAATGATTGTTTTCGAAAAATATTATTAATTCTGGCGTCTCCTATCGATTTACTCAAAGGTATTCGAGATTCCGTAAAAGCAAAGTAGACGGCTTTCAAATAGTGGAACGATAGATGTATTAATTTGAAAAGCGTAACATATAGGTTCGAAAAATTTTTTTGAACATTTTCGACTTGTAATTTAGTCAAGTGTACATACATCCTGTATAGAAAAAGGAAATCCTAAAATATATAGAAGATGCTTAACTAGTTCTCGTAAGCTTGATTTTTCGAAGAAATCGCTCGGAAATTCCTTTTGTTACATCTTTCAATGACCATGAGATGAGATCAGAGTCGGGCCCGAGGCTGGTTTTAAAATGTTACTCGTTATTGAATCCGTTTCTGGATTTTCACGGTACGTTTTCGATGAAGGTATTCAATACAAAATGGCAAAATGCTTAATTTTTTGTTTGTCCGCTGAAGGCACCACCGTCAGCGCAAATAATCAGATCTCTGGAGTGTGTTATTTTCCTTTTTTATCTGCGAAAGTTGTACGAAGTTGTCCATAAATAATGTCGGCGCGCCGAGTCGCCTCCTGCGGCCGACCTACAACTTTTCTCCAATTTTAGTCGCCGTGCAGACTATTATCAGCTATTTTCCTCGGCACTTTTCGCCTTCACGATTTTATCTAACTTATTAATGTATTTTTTTTCACGATAGCTCTAAATTCAGAAACGGAGCGCTGCTTGTTTTATGAATGTAAACGGAAGAAAAGAGAAACATAAAAATCTCCCCTCGCACTATTATGCAGTAAGCGGCGTAAAGTCCGATCGAAGCTTCTACTTCGGCCACCTTCGGCTGCACATTCGGCTTTGGCTAAAATCTGCCGAAGGTTTGGCCGAAGCCGAAGCTTTGTATTTAGCCGCCGAAAGGTGCCTAAAGCGCACTAACTATTATTACGAATGAAATAAAATATAGTTCATCATTTCTGGAAAACTGCAATTTACTTATTTAATGGATATATTTACAATTATTATCAACACCACAACGCAGAAAACTAAATAACAGTGTAGAATTTGAATTGTTATACTTTATAGTCGGTATTCTAATATTTCTAAGTACGATTGAACATTCGGCTTCGGCCGAATATATATATATATATATACCTATGTGTGTACGTACTAGGGATTCTGTGTCGAGACAACCCGGGAATAAATTCCATGATTTTTTCCGTCTTGAGTCCCGAGACTTGAAAAAAAATAGACTCTTAATTTTTCTTGATATTATTTATTTTAAACAAGATGACTTAATCCTACTGTCCATTGACACACAACAGGTAGTGACCCAGCGACGAGCGATGCATGTACAAGTATATATATTTTTAAATTGAAAGTTTCCATTGTTTATATGGTCAGCCATAAAAATTTACATTTAAGAGAGATTAGTCCAAAGATGTTTACCACTAAAAAGAGATATCTGAATTAAATGGTTTTGTCGGTTTTTTTAAACGGGGGATTACATTTCATTATAAAATTTGATTTTTAGGATAAATTAATGTCATATTTTGAAACGAAATTTGTATGGCTTGAAATTATTTGAAAAATTTTATTAGGGGACTTGATCAAATATATACATTATTATCTTCTTATATGTTTCTTTATTAATTGTATATTTTTTTGTATCTTTTTATTTTATTTTTTGAATTTTTAAAATTGTTAGTAATAAATTCTTCTTCAATCAATTTTTATTTGTTTATAAAATTAATATTATCGTAGGTTTTTAAATACAGATAATCCTAGATAGATCCTTAATAGCTACTGTACATCATACTCGTACATATGAATATTTAACAATATATTTTCTTTTTATTAATTATTTATTAATTATCATGGTCTGTATTCCCGGGAATTCTCGGGACTTGAAAATTTTTACTCTTCGAGTCCCGGGAATTGAAAAAAGTCAAGAATACAGAATCCCTAGTACGTACACAGTATACACACTATGGCATATATGAACGGAACAGAGCGGAACAATGACCTATTAAAAAATTAAAGGAATCTCGAATGTTTCCGGGATTTATTAGGATGTAGGTCTCCCGCTGGGGGTTGCTGGGATGGACAATGCCGGGAAGAGCAGTGGCTAGAGAGACCTAACGGATCATTCTACTGGCTCTTCCTCGCATCTCTTGTGACCTGGACATGGTGAATTTCTACCGGACTGTACCCGAGTTCTGCGACGGTAACACATAAATGTGACGTCTACCCTCCCCTTTTGGGGGTGCATGATTTCTATAGCTTCTCTCTGGTTGTCCTCTGAATTTAATATGATAACGAGTCTCGCGTCAAATACAGGTATGGCTCGGATACGATGATACCGGAGCCAACCTATGATGGTATTAAGATGTTAATAACCAAATGTAATAGGGTGTAAATAAATAAATATGGCATATATACACGGAATACAATTAATTGTCTTGAAAAAAAGTTAGAACAGAGTTGAGCACGGAGCGAATCTGTCCATCATCATCTATCGTACGCCGAGTAGAAGACCATATGACACATAGCAACCCCTTTCGCTATGACACGAGAGATTGTACTCTCATGGCACCGTTTGGATGCGATTACATGGATGAGATTTTAATTACGGCTAATTAAAATCTGTACACAGATCTGTTGTAGTTACATTATCACGGTGTACGTGTGCCAAATTTCATCACGATAGCTTTCGTATTTACGGCATAGCGCTCATTTTTATAATGACAAGTTGCAAATTTACTGTTGAATTTCGGATGAGTTGCTAGTGATAACCCCTAACCGCAGGCTCCATTTAGACTACTTATTTGTGCGCGTTGCTCCTAAAAAAAAAACATGTAAAAGTATCTCAAAAACACCGGCACCTGTGCACCGACTTATTTTGGTTAAGGGACTCGTTTACTATCCCCTTGTCCAATATTAAGCATTGCGGTCTAAAAGCAAATCTCATAAACACATGGCACACGTGGGCAGCGGGCAGTACGCAACTTTCCGCTGTGTTGTGCGTAGATTCGCATCCAGTGCCGGCTCGTGTTTGTCTGACTGCTATTACTATTTTCAATTCAATATTCTTCTAATCGACCGACCGTGACCATTATGATAATTTCACAGTAACGCAAAATAAACATTCTAAATTATTAATTTGTAAATTATTATTATTATTATCACAATATGTGCAGGTTTGGATGAATTGATTTTTTTCTTAATTTGTAAAATATATAACTTATGATTTAATTATACTATTAATACTATTAAATATATAATACACACCTTTATTATTATTCTGCTGTTTTTAGTAAAAACTGTATTTTATTTACAAAAGGGCCCAAAATAAGTGAGAACATTAGTTATTTCAAAACATGATATAATTTTTAATGTAATTTTTTTGCACAATATTTAGCTAATCAGAAATCACCCCATATTGTATAATCTGAGCTGTTCGGTGGCCACATGCCTGGCTCGATGAAATTAACATTCTCACGACGAAGAAAGTTGATTATATTTCTGACTGTGTGAGATGGAGCTCCGTCCTGCTGTAATGTCCAGTTATGCTGTAATGTCTAGCTATACTCCAGGCTTTATTTCGAAACTCTTTGATCATTTTCCTAGCACCCCGACGTTTTTCAATTAGCAAATTTTGGTCAGAATACGGTCTTCTGCAGTGATTTTTGTCATTCTGGGCAACAATTTGAAAAAACAAAATATAAACAATGGGAAAATTAATAATCAAAGATGACGACCGGAAATTATCGAATTAAAACGTAATATAGGTAAGTAAGTAAGTTAGTAACTATTGAAGCTATTGTTGGTATAGTTAAACTAATTTTGATGTAATTATATCACATTTTACGAAATGTTCTCACTTTTTTGGGCCACTCTTTTTAATAAAATATCTAATTTGAATAAGATTTCCGGCAATTATTGATGGATTATTTCTATTAGGTATATAAATTGGTGACATTCGTCCTTTAAGACGAATAACGCATAAAAATAATTTAATGTATATTTGTACCAGTGGCGGTCGGTGACTTTTTTAGAAGGGATGCTGGAAAATAAGTTTATACCTACATACTATCAAATGTACAAATATAACACACAATTGAAGGATATTCAATGATTCGGCTTCACTTATTCAAGCCAAACTGTCAAAAATGCGACACATAAACAAATTTTTCAGAACAATCCGCTCGCTTCGTAATATGTATGCTATTCTGTGCCCATAAGCATTAAAGTCGTTTTTTCTACATTGGATGCTGTTAACGAAAGCGAATACAGTATTCGAAGACCTTGACAGGTGGTACTGAACGCACATGCGCGAAAGTCGAATACTTTCAAACTTTGTGGATACGGAACGAATGATAGAATCCACTGTTGCCAGTATGTATATGTATGGTCTTGATAATGTATATATATTTCGACTCGCTCCGTGCGGGGACCGTGTCTTAGTGTGTGTTATGACTGGTCTCTAAAGAACAGGACGAATTTAGTCGCAGAAAAGCTTTTTTACTTTAAAACACAAGGGATGTGGAGCATCCAAAGCATGTATGAAGCGACCGCGCCTGGTTTGTATATAGGTGAGTACATACGCATGTCTACATAAGTATTTTGACGAACAACGCATACAAATTATATATATTTGTGTAAACCTTGACAGATTTGTTAGTACACACACCACAGAACAATAAACAGTCTAGAGCTGCTTGTTCTTTTTGTACAGAAGAGGTACCCACATACACAGCACTGTCACGTGGTGTATCTACTAACTTATATACAGCAATCTCACCCTTTACATATCGTAATGCTTTCAATCGTCTCTTTATCCCGCGTCACTAAAAATAACGCCCTACCTTCCCTTAAAGCAGTCTCAATTTAATTTATTACTCTGCTGTTATATATATTTATTAATAAAGATTATGTGAACAACAACACGATTCAACTGACTTAGTTTTAAGGCCGGTTGTGTGATCATTAGTAACTTTTTACTATAGTAAAAAAAGTTACTAAAGTAAAAAACGGTTTGTTTGATCGTTAGTAAAAAAATATTTACTTCTCAAAAGTACATCCCGTAGTAAATTCATTTTACTCTGCGATATCTGATAGTTGAAACGAGAATCCATTGTTAAATATGGCGGATTTGTCATATGACACATTGAATCATTCAATATCCCGCTATTTTAGATGATGACTGTTCGTCTGATCATGATCTCGTTGTTTAGTATATAATACGAAAAAATTTCACCATCAAAGTGACTGACTTCGAATGTCTAGGCGAAGAAATCCATAGATGCAGAGAATAAAGCATATTAAATGATTATTTGTCACACCTACAGACATCTCCATCTATGCTTTGACAGTTGTAAATTTGATGAATCAACAATCCGTAAAGGATTTTTACCACGGGCGTTAGTAAAAAGTTACTACTGCTTACATAACTGGCCCTTAGTGGTTCCATGCACAATACTCGCATGAACGCTGTGTCAAGGCATTGGTGTTTTTAAACATTATAATCAGTTATTCGGCCCTAGTGGGCAGAGGAGTAATTTGAAATAAGTTAAAAACGGTGTCCACAAAATGTATGTCTGAAATTCTGATCTCCGTAATTTAGAAAAGTTATTTATATGTATGTATGTTTATATTTGTGATTTTTAAATGCATATTTTTTGTCTTTGTGTATTTTTATGTAATTACCAACATTTGTCTTAATCGAATGCAATTGTATAAATATAAAACTACCCTCTTACACCATAAAAATCATCTACAAAAAATAAATAGAAGCGATACAAATATATATGTTCCGATAAAACATATTTCTCGATACATGAATATATTCAATTATATATCTGTATCTATAACATATACCTACATGGTGTCGAAAAACATAAAAAAATGATTAAGGAAAACACATTCTTATTGTGAAGTTGTAATTATTCAGAACAGACGGTCTGTGATATTTTAAATACTAAATTAATGTATTAATTATAAATATATACATATAAAATCAATTTTGTCGAAAAATATTGTTTTAGCGTCACCGGGATTCGAACCTGGATCTTCATTTCCAATCCGGATAATAAAAATAATGTAGATGGCTTTCAAATAATGGAATGACAGGTGTATTAATTTGAAAAAATGTAACATATAGGTCTGAAAATTTGTCAAGAAAAATACTGGCGTTATAGCACAAAGGTAGTGCACTTCCCCGGATTGGAAATGAAGATCCAGGTTCGAATCCCGGTGACGCTAAAACAATATTTTTCGACAAAATTGATTTTATATGTATATATTTATAATTAATACATTAATTTAGTATATAAAAAAATGATGTGTATAAAAATTAGATTTGAAAGTTCTACCTTCTAAGAGTTTTCTGACACCGTGTACATGACACTATTACCTGTTTTTGGAACATACTGTCGTTATTATTATTACAACTTTAAACAAATTGAATCCCCACGTGGCGGTCACTATATAATTTTATAATAGAAATATTCTGATATCTTCAGTCGCCGGCGTCGAGACGCGCCCTCTACTCAAATGTCGAAGGTTCTATTTCTGGAAAACAATGAATCTTGCTCAGAATTCCGGAATTCAATTTCTCAATTTTTAAACGGAAGCTCTTAAGGGCTGCGGTCGTGGGTCGGAATAAATCGATAAGATAAAGAGGGAATAATGGAAATGAATTGGGGAATGGGGCCGAACCCATATTTAACGATCCAATTCCGACTTCAATGTGGAACTGTTTGGAATTGGTTTGCCAAATGGTGCAATTCACGATACCTTCAGAACAGAGTTCTCGGGTTATTTAGTGCCTACGTTCAAAGGCTCTAAAGAATACCCGCTCATCATGGCGGAAAACTAATCTGGCGGAAGCGCGCAGCTCGTGGCGTTTCTATCAATTCTATCAATTGTAAATCATTTCCTTAATACCCGTTACTAACATAATCTCGGTATCCAATGGGGGATTCATTATATTGAATTGATCCATGAGTAAATGATTTATTTTGTCTTCTGAAAAATCGGCTCTTTTACGCCATCTACTCACTTTGCCTACATCAAGTAGTTGGGTATTTGTCAGTAACATCGTATTTAACATAAACTGCAAAACGGTTAATTTAAAAGTTCATCTTCGCCTCGCAGTTTGGGAATTAAATTGGTTTTATCACACTCTCCTTATTCTCCAGACTTTGCCCCAACAATATTCTACCTGTTAAGGTCGCTACAAAATGCATTGAATAGTACAAAATTCTTGTAGGAAAGAATTAATAAATTTCTAATTATGTATTATCAGTACTAATTATGATACATGCATAATTGATTTTTTTTAAATAGAGATCCGTACATGGAATACGTATCACATAAATAGTACTAACTTACTAGTTTCTTGGAATGAGGCTCGAACCCCCGACCACTGGATCATTAGGCGAGTGTCTTAATACAGAATACTGTTCGGATTGGCGCGTTATTGCAGCGCATCTACAATGTTTGCCGAAGGCCGTATGCGGGCATAAAGCTGCGGCTGGAGCTCAGCACCAACTCTCTGGTGCAAGAAGCGCTTTCATGGAAAGCTGGTTCCTTGACCAGAGAATGGCTACGACTTCAGAATAGCTATAGATACAGTGATGGCCGTGGCTGAAGTATTTATATTTTGTTTACATTTATATATATATGAACTTTTTATTTATTTATATTTTCCTTGGTATTCTTTTCATAACATAGATAATATTCCGTAACTTTAATGTATTATATAATATGTATTATCTTTATGGCGAATCGGGTCTTCGTAAAAAAAAACCGATCACGCTGGAATAAACGCGTTATTATTATTAACCACTAGACCAACAAGCACGATTTTAATTGCTTGTAATAATTTTTTTAATAAAATTTTCTTTTTCATTAAAACGGTACCTATTTATTTTAAAATCAAACCGAATACTGCAATTTTTTATTATTTATTTAATTACATTTATTACTTTCATACCCTCAGTTTCTTTGAAAATGGCGGTAGAAATTTAAGTAGGTTTAACTTTGAACTTCTTAATGCCCTGCGCTATGAAAACAGCCCTAAATTATATTGCCGGTTGTAAGCAGTTTGCACCCGGCTCGCCAGGGTGCCAATAAGTTTTTCTTTCCGAGAAAAAAGGAAACGGCGGCTTGTAGAGATTTATCGTTTGAAATATATTTATTGAGAAAACATAGATATACTTAAAGGGTGACACAATAAACTAAGAACAAGGTATACATCTTCAATTTTCATTAAGTTAATTATTTCTTACGAGCAAAAAAAAACTCATGAAATCAATTTACAGCGACGATTTGTTTTTGCTATTTTTTAATAAATGTGTTATTATTGAGTAAACGAGCATTTTCTAATCCCGGGACTGATCCTCGGATCATTAAAATCGAATCCCGAAATCCCGGAATTGCAATTATGGCTCGGGATTGGATTTACTACTCGATAGATGCGCTTACGTATTTGGAATGTACTATGGGGATTGTGAATATCGACACTATAGATAGAAATATTGATTGTGCTATTATGGGTGATCGAATGAGTGCGTCGATGTATATGTGGTGAGATTCATGTGAGAGTAGTGGATACCCCAATACTTCATCCAACACTTTCGTGCTCATTTGAAAATCGCGGAATGTATTGTGTATATGTGAGCGTGCCAGACTGCAGGTTATGAGAAAGAAACCTCTTACTATAGGCACTGAGTTTATTGCAGTCAAACTTTACAAATTAAATTGTTATCGGAGGCGGTTTCTGCAGCTGTTGACTAGAAGATAGCTTTAGGAAGAGTAAAGCTCACGATTCCCCATTTCTGCTGGCCTCGCTAGTATTGTTGCATGACGTCAGTACTAAACTTAACGGCTGATGGGAGTTTCGTTTTCTACACCGGTACTTGCTGGGTGTGTTCAGCATCGCCGGGCGGTGATGATGAAAATGGAGGCGACAGTCCTCCAAAGTTTTTACGTTTAATTACAAACCCACGATTAATAGCGAATTACCTTTTCAGATTGCATCCATCTGGTGCTGTACCGTGACGCCAAGGACCGGCAGAAGGGCGCGCTCCCCAAGGCGTCCGTGTCCCTGCGGCATTACCTGGGCTGTGAGTCGGGTTTCACGCTGGACCGCGAGGCGCACACGCTGGCGCTGCTGTGCCGCGGCGGGGGCGGGGCCGTACTGGCGCTGGGCGCACCCGACAACCTACTACTGTGGCGCACGCGGGCGGCGCGCGCGCTGGCCCCCGGCGGCTGCTCGCGCTGGAGCGGCTCGCTGAGCGCGCCCCCGGGCAGCGGAGTGCGCGGAGGCCCGGTGGCCCTGCACGTGCGACCCTCCCGTTTCTGCATCGTCTCAGGAGTGCCGCCCAAAGTGCTGGGCGTCTGGAATATCGCAGATTTAAGGTAAATTACTCAATAAATTGTTTATAGTATTCAAGCCAAACTGTAAAAAATGAGCCACACAAACAAATTCTTCAAAAAAATCCGCTCGCTTCGTAATATGTATGCTATTTTGTACATTATTTCCATAAATATTAAAGTCGTTTTTTGTACATTGGATGCTGTATGCGAATGCGTATACAGTATTCGAAGACCTTGATAGGCAAACTGAATATCGAATACTTTCAAACTTTGTGAATACGGAACGAATTATAGAATCCACTGTAGCTGGTATCTGTGTGTTTACGCGATTCACAGATGTTCGAAAGTTGAGACTGTATGTATATGTATTTCGACTCGCTCCGCGCGCGTGCCATGTCTTAGTGTGTGTTATGATTGGTCTCTAAAGAACGAATTTATTTGCAACAGTACCGTTTTCGACTAGAAATAAAATTTCCAAAGCTTTTTGACTCTAGAACACAAGAAGTCCGGAGCATCCAAAGCATGTATGAAGCGACCGCATCTGCTGGCTATATATCAAATAAAGTTAACGTTAACACGTTTCCCTGGACAGAAGGTCCGGGTTCGTATCCCGATAGCAACCAAATATTTTTTCGATAAATATAATAGATTTTTTTCTGTATAGCTTTTTAGTTGATTGATTTAATTTGTTTTAAAAATACCCCAGAGCTAAGTTCTGAAATTGCAACTTCACAACAAAAATATGTTTTCATTAAAATTAATAAATTATATTTTAGGGATAAAACGATATAAGAATTCCAAATTAGGTAAAATTTAAATTTTAAAAATGAGTCTGCGATAGAGAGGAAGGAAGGGGCGATCGTGTTAGTATACAAAATATTTTAAAAATCGTTTTTAAAGTTCTTTCTTCACTATCGCTAAACATATCAACGTTCTTAAATAACTGACTAGTTTTTGGCACTCTTGAAAGGAGCAATTCACGAAATTTCTTGTATTGATTGACCGACCCGATACATATTATACACACAACGAACTCGCTGAATGAAATTTTATCTATGTAGACATTATACTGGGGGTTCCACATCTCACTTGCGCACCCTGACCTACGAAGTGTATGGAAGTTTTAATGTGTTTACATTTTTGAAAGGTTCATAGTAGACCTTGAAAACAAATCCTAATACCTGAACTATTTTCATACTGACGTACACGTCAAACGATTGTATTATAATAAGGTATCGTCCATTTCGTAGTCATACTGTATCTTATAATATATTTTGTGAGTCGCATTGTGTACGATTTTTTTAGTGTTGCGAGTCAGTTTATTATTTTCTGCACCATCCACAATAGATCTAGATCATTCTGAATCTAGACGGTCATCGATTGTTAAAATGATTTGACATCATCAAAAAATAAGGTAATTTAGCATTCCCGGGACATGCGTGCCACCCGACGACATACCCACCATAACTTCGAGTTTCGTCGCCCTAGCGGCGATTATTATGATATTATCAGCCTGCTTTAAAATAATCGAACGATTTGTATTTTGGATATATATTGCATTATCTTAAACTAGTTTTTTTCTGATAGATAACAATATTATTGAAAATATTATTTATGAAACTGTAGATGTTATCATTAAGTAACCCTTCTTGAAATAGCTATTGGATAAGCGTTAATAAATATTGTTTATATATTTTTTTATTTATTATCTTTGTTTTATTAACCACTGAATTGAGTTTAAATACATCTACCGATTTTCTAAAAATACCATTTTCTTCTTAAGGATGTCATAACCAACTAAAAACATATATTATTGTTTCTTTACCAGAATCTATTTAAAAAAAAAACAACAATTATTTAAAAATAAATTTGAGTTAGGTACTAAATTTATTTTTTAAATAATTGTTGCTTTTTTAAAAAATAGATTCTGGTGAAGAAACAATAATATATGTTTTTAGTTAGTTATGACATCCTGAAGAAGAAAATGGTATTTTTCGAAACCGGTAGATGTATTTAAACTCAATTCAGTGGTTAATAAAACAAAGATAATAAACAAAAAATGTGAAGTTTAACCACAAAGTTAATATTGCTAATTTTAAAAGTATAAATATTGTATATTTTGGTTACATTCGATTTCATTATATTCAATAGTAATAGAGACTGTATCATCATTAGACACGTTTTTGATATAATATAACTAAGCCTCGCACTTTTACACTGCAATGCGAATTATCTATATACTTTAAGCAACGTTGTCAAATGACTCCATTGTGTTTTTGTTATATTTTCTTATCTGCCTTGCGCATTTGCACAACTGCAGGGAGTAGTCGTATCATAAAAGGAACTTTACTGGTCCATATTTCACGACTGTTTATTCTTTACTTCGGTATCCAAATACTGCGGCCATTCGCTCCGTGGAAATATAATGCGAGCTGTTTAGATAAAAATGCTATTGTGCCGAAACAAAAAAGGGGGCAGGTGAATTCAGCGTTCGAGCGCAGTTAAGTAAGGAGTAAAGATCATACTTTTATTACAACAAATCGAATCGGTCAAGTCAGTAATGGTGTGTATGGCAAATATCTATAATAATGAATTAATAATATTACCAATATTCGAATATGTCCAAGAACACACAATTACTGAATTTTAAACTACAAAGCCACTGTTTTTAAATAAATATCAGATATCGCATAGAGAAAAAGCTAGTTTGGGGTAATTACAGTGCTTACGACCTGTCTTCGGCTGGCTTATATATATTCGTCGATTGTACTTACTTACTTACTTACCATCACGCCGTTTCCCCGTGGGGGTAGGCAGAGAGGATAGAGCGCCACACTCTTCTGTCCTGACACACAATTCTCGCCTCATCCACATACAAGCTCGCTGATTGTTAAGGCTTCAAACAGAACCATCCTCCATTATCTGGTTTACCTGGTCGTGCCAAGTCTTTCGCGGACGTCCTCTATTTCTGGTGCCATCAACACTTGCATCATATATCTTTCTTAAGATTCTCTCCTCATTCATCTGTTTCATATGACCGAACCGTCGATTCGTCGATTCTCACCTCTTACACATTTATCAAAATTTTGAAAGTTGTATATATGTTAGTATGTGGACTCACTTCGAGTACCGTCTGTGGACCAAATTTGATAATTAATTTTTCCTTTTTTTTTAAACAACATATTTGTCGTCACTATAATAATGTAATTACTAATAATAATTAATAATTAATAATATTTGGGGGTGCCCTCAACAGATTGTCATAAGACTGTATATTCACATTAACACAGTAATTTCTTCGTTTTTTTTTATTTTAAATGTAATGGATATGTGGAGGCAGTGGCGTAACTACGCCAATGCAGCCATTGGGGCCCATGTTAGATAGGGGCACAAAAAGTTCGCACCCTGCAAACCATTCGGCATTAATATTTTTGTGAGCGTCAATAGCTTTTGTTAATATAATAGTAATCCATAGCAATAAATGGAATTATAAAATTTTAAAAAACATTTCTCACATATATTAAGAAAACGCGTGAAAAATTATAGATGTATACAGTAACAGTACCTTTCAAATATGTCTAGTTAGGGATCTGAGTGAAAATCGCCTTAAAGTGAAACAAATATTTTTTTAAATTGCAAATACCTAAGAACGAATGTGTGAATATTACATGAGACAATAGATTTGTTTTGTTCTTACTATTTATTGGATAAACTACACAGTACTAATATTCGTATGTCTTATACACAATAATTATTTATGATGTCCTTTTTCCATTCTACATTGGGGCCCAATTTTTATAGTTACACCAATGTGTCGAAGTCTACCGTCTCTACAATCAACAACACCGCCGACGGCCCCTGAATGCACCTTGAAAATACCTGGGTGTAAAACGGGGCTCTCATCAGCCTCAAAAACACGACTGGTACCAACCCCAACAGACAACAATAATATGAAATAAATACTAGTTAATTGTATTAATTATAAATATATACATATAAAATCAATTTTATCGAAAAATATTGTTGTTGCGCCACCGGAATTCGAACCTGGATCTCTTTTCCAATCCGGGGAAGGTGCATTATTATAATTCCCCAGTATTTAAAATATCACAGAGCTATGTTTTGGATAATTACAATTTCACAATAAGAATGTGTTCGCTCCACTTATCTCGCGGCCGTCTCCCTGACAAGTTCACTAGCAAAGCTTCTCGTTGTAGACTTCATGCTGCATACACTTCTATCTGTAATTTGTTCCACCTGTTTTGGCCACACAAATACGCGCGCGAATACACACCTACACAATCCGCATTATTAGTCAAACGAACATGTGGGAGAATGGGTGAATTATTTTGAGGTACTCATCCACTCGCGCTATAGTACAACTTTCTGACATCTCGACCACATTTTGACATAATACACACACAAGCATCGTAACCAAAGCCCTAAAATGGTAACACGTATCCCTGAAGCTATCAACTTCCATTCATCCAGAAGTGTACTCACCGCATTCTTCAACGCGATGAAAAAGAGTTTAAAAATTATTTTTTCCACGCGAAACACAGACCATGTGATTCGAAACTATTTTTGGAATTCAACTAATTTATTTTATAATTTTAGAAACGAAATTTGAACCTTGCCGACGTGTCACCAACAATGCTCCGTGTGTCATAGGCGCACCATTGCCGGCCTAACCTAACTAAAATTAGTAGACGGTATTGCATTATATTGCATAAATATCTACGTAAGCTACGTGTACATACATATTCATCTTCAAGCAGCGGCGTAACTACGCGGTGTATTGGGGTCCGCGTTAGATAGGACCGCTAAAGTACGGAAATACGTTCACGTCAAACGAGGAAGTCATGCTAAATTCCTGCTCCATGAAACAGAGGCCAATTTTGCTGAGTTCGACAAATTATATTTTTTGGATGACTTGAATCTTTTTGAATCTTAGAATATCTCTGAACTAAGTGTGTCGAGCTGAAAGGAGACTATGTTGAGAAATAATAAAAATTATTTCGTTTTTTTCCCTAACACAGGTACTTATTATACAACTCTCGTATGTTACATAACACTTTAAAACATTTTCGATGTATAAAGTAGTATCCCACTAAATACATATCAAGGTTTTTTTTTAATTGCGACTGCATTTAAATGCCTAAAAACTAGTGATGAGGAAAACTCCTACTCTTGACTCACTGGCGTGATTGTGATTGGTATTCGATAATATCAGTGATCGAAAACTGTGACCACTATTTCATTACTAATATCCATGCGCCGCACGATATTCAATGCACGAAATAAATAAATAAATTTTGAGCATATTTATTTATATTTTTAAAACTTCATTTCCTTAAAAAACATATTCTAGCATAAATAATTAACATATTATCTAATTTAATATCATCACAAAGAGAATGAAACGAATTTATTTTTCGCTGTCAGATTCTCACCGTTTCGGGTCAAATGCGTGAAACGTTTTGGCAAAATACACTAGATGGCGCTGATCACGAATTATATTTCGTCTCAAATGCGCATGCGACGAACCACGGTTCACAACCAAATGTAAATAAAATTAAAAAACACTACCAAAAACACACTTAATTCTTACTATTTAATGAATAAAACGCGCAGTACTTACCTAATATTCTTAAAATACAATATATGTATATATGTAGGTGGCCCTTCCATTTTGCATTGGGATCTAACCTTTTAGTTACGCCGACTGTTCAAAGTGCTTCAGTGCTGTTTACTTTAACTACTACATTCTATTCATTCGCTGAGTTTTTCAACGGTATTAAATCTCATACAAATCTTCAACAACATTCTTTGCGTGGCATTTTACAGTTATTAATTTCTCTTCTTCACACACTGCGTGCTGAAAATGGATCAACGTGCGCATGACAAGCTGACATTATTTACACGGAATACAGTACGGCCTCCAACAAAGTAGATAATTTAAGTAGACAAAACTAGGCGATTAGTTTCCTATATAAGTAACAGTAGCCGAGCTGTCGTCATTGTCAGATGTCTAAATTTAGTGAACGGTCATTTGCGGTGGCAGGCCCAAAAGCGTGGAACTCTTTCTAAACCAGACTATCTCTGAAACAGGAGTTATGAGATTCTTTGGAGAGGACTCTCGGTTTTCGTAGTCCATCACTACACACTGAATCTCAGAGATTCGCCGTCTCGCACCTCACTTTACGCATGTTATACGTCAAATGTTAGACATTGACCGTTGTTTCGTTTGTCAGTTAAATGAATTTGAACTTCCCCAGCAGCAGTTAAAGTGGAATTGGTGTCTACGGTTTTAGGTGACGTTTGTGCCCCACGTATTGACTCTCGCCGTCAAGTCGAACGTCGCATACCCGTGTTTGAGATTTTGTCTCTTTCTATCAATCTCAAGCTGATTTCTGAGTTTATCTCCAGATCAAGTTCACAACGCGTGTACACGGTACTGAGATTATTATTTCGCGGACACGGGCCGTTGGCGGCTATAAATCAGATTAGATACCCACATCGGGCTATCGACACACATCCTCGAGGGGGTTTGCTCGGTCATGATGCACGATGCATGCTTTCATTTTGACAACTTTCTACTTTTGGCGGGCGATGTGAAGATTTTCGCCAAAGATAATTCTCGAAATGCCTGTCAAAAGTTCCAGAAAGTCTCATTCGCGTATTAGTTTACTGTTAATAATACGGAATTTATTTATCTTTCGCGTGATGTTCTGCATGGCTTGGAGATTTTTTTACCTGCATATGTAAAATAATATCTTGTAAATGACTTACACTTATACTTACAGCTTCATGTATAGGCATAAAAGAATGCCGTGTAGAATATTATGTAACGAAGAAATAAAATTAAATAAAAATATAAATAGTTATTACATTTTTAAATGGTAAAGTTACTTTTGGACCATCTGTGTAATTAATAATCTAAATTATCGCCAAAAATGCCTTTTTCGTATAATAGGTCACCTACTGAAATAATATTTTCTAGTAATATCATTAACATTCATTTTGCATACAAAAAACGTGGCCTAAGATCTCGGAATAACAATAGCCTCCTTTTTTTCCCTCTCTTAAAAGTCGAGGTATACATATTTCTTTATTGCAGAACTTAAATGATTTGTTAAGAATGTAGACCGATGGCGCAAACGGCACTATTGGATCCAATAATATTAAACTATTATAATTACCGTGTCACGACAAAAGCTCCGCGGGCATTTGGCCCGACGACAATACGTCCACCATAAAAGATCTAGCCGACTATTGATCCATGCGACATTAGATCCTACTGTATAACGGCCGCGAACAAAATTTCAAAATTATTTTTTTTAAGAAAGGCTTTCAAGAAATTGTTGAATCGGGAGGTGACTGAATTTAATTAAATAATTTAAAGAATTCCACTTTCTCACTGTAAACTTCATATTTCGCATCGAATTTATTTTGATCGTTTACTTATTTGTAGGAAAGGTTATATGCATATTTCAGTCACCCCTCGATTCATCGATTTCTTGATAGCTCTTTTTTTAAAAAATCATTTTGAAATTCTGTTTGTGGCCGTTATGTCGTCGGATCTATAGTCGCACGGATTAATGATCGGCTGAAACTTTAGTCGGCCGGATCTTTTGTCGTGGATCCTATAATTACGTGTTTGCGTGTAGGTCTCATCTTACTTTATCTCGTACATCTTTTTCTTTACTTCACTCTATTAGGCGTGTATTACATATTTTTTTAATTCTTAGGTTTTAGTGTTTTTGTCAATCAGCTTCTCTGTATCTAAACATTCTGAATTATTCCTTACGTTCGTATAAGTAGTCTATACTGTAATACACGTTTTGATAACACAGTTTTGAATGTCATTTCAATATCATTATAATTTTAAGTTGAAAGATGTTGGCGCATTATTTTTTTCGATTACGGAGTCTGCGATATCCAAGAACTTGTATTAAATTGCCCGCAATTGAATGACCTGCAAATCAACTATGTTCAGGATACTTTCAGTTTGCTTTCAAAGTAAAATGAAAGCTCATCGCTCCTCCTGTCAGCAGGGCGCGATCCAACAATAATAATTATTACCCAGTATAATTTCAAAGCTTCTAGTAGCATCTGTTTACGAGCACATTCTGTTTTCCATTCCTTCGAACATAACTGTCGGTTATTTCAAACATGAATTTTCTTTAGCTGACATTGTTAGGCGATTTTTCTCTGCCTCGGCTTCGTGTTCAGGGGGGAGGCATATACCCTAACTGGTTCTTTTTTAAATATTATAAAGTCAAATGGTTATGAAATGAAATTACAAAATGCCATTGTTTACCATAAAGTTTATTATCTATATTTTGTGAAAATGAGCATTTTACCTGATTACTTATTAATGAGTCAATTCAAAAATAATATGTGCCCATCATGCCAACATAAAGTTAACTACCAAATTTTCTGTGTCGATGCTTGTCTGATGTTGATTATTCAGGTACCTCACGTAAGGGATTACCTTTTAGGAGACGCCTTCCACGTGTAGATGATGGTCCTGGAACCGGGACGTCAAGTGTGGCCAATAGTTGTGGTGCCTGGGTAGAGTAACGGAGTTCAGGATTGACCACCAGACGATGCCCAATTATCCAGGCAAACCGGGGCTCTGGACGCGATGTGCTTGTGCAATTTGTGCGTGCCGTATATGATATTGTCTCCTCTGATAGCGACAATTTATTCTCACTACATCAAATTATGTTGATTGTCTTTTCTTGATATATAAATCCACCGGGACCCTTTTTATACTTTAACATCAACGATTAAACACAGAGAACAACACAGTCTAAGCGTAAACTCGAGGCGCACAGTTTCCCCGGAATCACAAATTACAAAACGCTTGCTTATTATATCAGAGACGATATTGATTTTGTTTTCTAATTGAAAACTAGATAGTGTTTATGGAGCGATCTCTCCCGGCTGGGATTGGGAGAAAGACTGACGCATGAGGGTGATGCATACCTTATGATGCATTTACCTACGTGACTAAAGTCACGTACGCCAGATTTCTTATTGCCGTTCCCACGCCGCATCGTGCATCTAACAATAGAGATATTTATTGCCCTCCGCCCCTTACTTCGAGTAAGTGTTTTTGTATCCTTGAACAAAATATTGTTTTGGGTAATTTTGCATTCTAACAACATCACAGATGATGCGATCGCGTGAAAAAATCAGACTATTGTAAAGGTCTGTCAATAAATCGAGTCACTGTCCGTCCACCAAGTCTGTGTCGACTTTATTTGTCCTTATTCTTGTCTTAAATATGATTTAACAACCTCAAACCAAAATATGATTATATTTTTATTTGAAACGTGTTTTGAAACTTCGTTAACTAGTATGACGTGATAAATGATCACGTGAAGAAATCGGCACATTGCAAGGGTCTGTCAGAGGTCATTAATATTCCAAATCGTACATTATGTATTTAAGTAATCTCGTTGGATATTTGTTATCCGCTAGACCACACACCTTTTATTGGTATCTAATTATTTTTTCAACAATAGCAATAAGCAATAAGCAATAACAGACACCTTTATATTGGTTTTTCTAAATCTGCTTTAGACAGCGTTTATGCGTGTTATTCTATGAAATAAATATATCCTAAAACGTTAAAAAAACGACAAAATATTAGTTACCAACCGCTGCGTCCGACGTGTAGATTCAATAATTTTTGTACTTTTTTTTTTTATCTATTATTGTCTTGTTTGCGTCTTGACAAGTACTACAAGTATTGAGTGCGTAAATTTAATAAATGTGTTTTTAAAAAATAAGTTAAAGAATAATAAAAAACAAATATTTGTAGTTTGTATGGTAACTGAATTTTTATATTTTTTGAAGTCAACTTCTATTGGAATTTTTTTTTTTTTCAAAATTTCCTAGTTCGTCAAGGGCGGGTCGGACGGAGGCGAATCAGGCCGGGAAAAATCCCAGCGAACCGGTGATGGGCCGTAAACAATTCGTCGATTTATTATTTACCGGTAGGCAATAGTTCGGTTTCTTTTTACTTGATAACTTTCCCCGGATATATATTTCGTACATCCTGTTCTTGCAGTTTATTTACGATTTCATAAATCATTTCTCATAAAATACAAATAAAATTGTAACAACACACTTCTGCCTATTTTATAAAAAAAAACAATATAATATTAAACAGTCAATAATATAAAAACTTGCAATTTTGATTTGAGTCGATCGATTCAAAAGTTTCTTCGGCCGGTTTTAAGACGTTATTCGCCTCCGGTCGGGGGAGGGGAAAGTGTCAAATATCATTAAGCTGACCCGGCCTTGCTCGCTATAAATTTTCCCACGTAGATAAACCTGTATAAGTTCCGTCTTCCGTCCATTGTCACGGTCAGCAAATCGCTCGACATTCGTAGTGTAAACGTGCGTAATTTTTATTATTGCAATTACTGCAAACTATCTTCGAACTAATTTAATAGTATTTCATTTTTTAGTACGACCATCCAACTGTCTCGGGCGCGTGATGCATGTTTTATTCGGAGAATGAAACATCGTTGCGGTCTATTGTTCCGTCTTAATAGGTGTCTGCAAAACCACAAATATAATTGCACAAATGCAGTTACACACACGTGTATAATGAATGTTTGAATCGTTGTTTTTTTTGCGAGATCGAGTACGATTCGAGATTCGAAAAATCGTACGTTATTTCACATAAAGCACGCATTATCGGTTTATCGGTAAATATAGCTAAATTTCATAAATTCAGTAAATGTACTTCTACGGGCACATATTTTGATAAATTAACAAAAATGTATTTTTTACTTTTTGATGTAATTATATTTTTGAACTATGTGACTACGATATTGTAATTGTCACGATTTTATAAGGCCTCAAATCTGTTGATAAGACTAAACATTAAAGCCTGTATTATTATTAATTCTTACACATTTATTTTAATTTTAATTTAAAGCAATTTGTGCTTATAATACATTTTTTAATAATTTGTTTTCTTTCTCTCTAGGCGGTATGGTATGGTGGATGGTGGTATATGTTTCGAGGCTGGTTCTCGCTGCGGAAAGCTAGGGGGAGTCTGGCTGATAAGGACTGATCGTCCCCACTTACTAGTCGCTGCATTAGATGCCGCTGCGCCTGTGCCAAATAAGGGTAATTAAAAAATATTATATAGCGATGTAAAATAAATAAAATATATCTCATTTTGCGATTGGAGTAAACTAATATTATCTCAAGGTGAACAGTATAGATATGACAGGGTTCAAGACAATAGTTAAAAAAATAATTTTATCTTACTGTTTATTATAGTAAATATAAACAAAGACGGCCACTTTGAAATCAGTCGGCACCAAAAAATAAAACTAGAATTATTATAGATTACTAATTAAATTAATTTTAATAAGAATTGTATCTAATATTCCAACAATAATTATGTAAAAACTTTATAGGTGATTCAAAATGTAAATAAGCAACATTTTTTAAGTTGTTTATTGCACATCAATTGTTACACAGTGATACATCAAAGTATACAGCCTTGATTTATGTTATCTATGCAATTTAAATAATAAAGGAGCAAAATCTGTATTAAAAATGGAGCACAATGATTGAAGATTGAGCAGCAACTGCTAAATGAAGCGTAAAGAAAGCAATCGCTCGGTACAAAAATAATTCTCTTATCTCCCTAGACTTCACTACTGGACTTCTTAAAATCTAGTTTTCTAATTAAAACTGTTAAGTAAAATAATTTAATTCACCCACAATTGTTACATTTTTATCGATCGACCTGATTATTAAGAACCAATTATGTCACTTTTATATAAAATGTAAGAACGTATCTGCTTCAACTTACATCATTTCGACATGGAACCACATAAAATGTAACTTTGGGGTGTTGCTGTATTTACAGGCCTATAAAAATTAGTACAAAAATGGACCGAGTGCTTTGAGATCTATCTGATGAATAAAAATACAATCATTTTGATTTCATTCCTAAAAATAATACAATTTTATTTTACAGGCAATGAAGAGTCACAAAATCAACTAAACAAACGATTTTCTGAAATAAGTGAATCTACCAAAAGTATATCAAATATTGGCTTCACACCCGGATGGAATCTATACAATGGCCACCAGCAGTCAGAAACTGCCAGTAGCGTTGGTTATAATGATTCCGCTTCTACCTCTGAAGTCAATTCTTCCGAAACAGAACCACGAGCAATTAATAGACAAATGTATCTTGGAAAATGTGTCAGCTGCATGAGTCGGTTGGGTTCACCTACATCTCCTGTAGGAAACAACTCTTTATTTGGTGCATGGACTACCGATTCTGTGCTTGAGAGGCGATCTGAATCTGACCGAGCTTCACTGTACTCCCAGTCTAGTGGAGGAACATCCGATTATTCCATTCCCAGAGGAATATGTGTTGCTGAAGGGTCCCATTTTACTAAACCTTCCGGTGCATGCGGATTGCCACCTAGCCTGCGGCCTAAAAGCTTAGGTCCGTGCCGTCATTCTCAAAAATTTTTGATCGGCCCTTATGAGAATTATGACATACCAAGACCACCCATGCCTCTTATACATGTAAGTATTGTAATTTATTTTATATGTACAGTGGAAGTCAGTTATAATACGGATTTGCAGGGGGCGTATCTGACTGGCGTTATATGATAACCGCGGTATTAATGGATTGTCGAAAATTATGATTTTTTCAATGAAATATTATTTTAATCTGCTTTCCAAATCTTTACATTTCAATTCTGCACTGCCGTCCAATTATAAATATTTCATTTTTTTTTATTACTACCTAAATATAGGGTGTTTAGTGGAAAAATTTCAGGATTAAATTGTATTTGCTCATAAACCATCGGGGTGACGAGGAATATTGTTTGACATGCGTGATTTACGGATTTGCCAATCCCAATGAGTCATTGGTCGGTCGTTGTGCAATATTTAAAGTGCGATAATTCATTGGTTTGTGTGCGTCGTGCTTTTTGTACTTACTTTAATATTCGACGAAGAATTGATGGGCTGAGCATGCAACTTATCTGGTGATGGGTTCAAAAGTTTAGTTCAAAAAGGGACAATGGTTAACCAAACTCCTCCGGGACCAACATCAACAACGATACCAGAACATGTGGCTCAAGTTCGACATAAAATTATGCGCAATCTGCGTAAATCGACAAGAAAGATTGCAGTCTGCACTGGAAGAAAAAAATCAATAGTGCACATTATTTTGAAAAAGAAACTACAATTACAACCATACAAACAGCAAATCATGCTGTTTCTCAACGATAATGAAAAGAGTTTCAATGGAGAAGCTGAGGGGAATTTTTCCTAATAAATTAATCAGCAAATACGGAGACATCTGGGCACCTCAGTCACTGGACTTTACACCGTGTGACTTTTTTTCCTCAAACAATTCAGGCTCTACAAGAAAATATCCACCGTGAAGTTGCTGCCATTGAACCAACGTTTTGCTCTCGCGAATTCGCAAATTTAAGAGTCCGATTGCAAGAGTGTCTTGAGAGAAATGGACGGCATTTAGACAATATTGTTTATAAAATGTAAAATCCGCATCATTAAACTCCATTTTGTATAAACAAAATATGAGAATAACATTGTAGTTTTTTTTTGTTTTTTTAATATTAAACTTGAAAATTTTCCGCTGGACACCCTTTATAAATGTGTAATTTAACTATGTAATATTTTTAAACAATGTGAGTTCTCCGCTAGGCTCGCCTGTTCTAAAGAATGATCCTCTCGAACTCACTCTCCTGCCTAGATTGACCTGAATCATGCTCCTTGAATCCAACTGCTATTACATTCTCAGTAGTACAACAATATTCATATTAATGTACTCAAATTTTGAAATAATCACTTTCTCTCAAAACAACTCATTCCCTTATCATTAGAAAAAGTTGTAATAATTCAAAACAGACAACTATGTAAAGAAAATTGAGTTTTTTTAGTTAAATTCTTATCAGGTTCATATTTTTGATGTACAATTCTCGTCGAACTCTAATCTTGAGAGTGATGAGTGAAACTAATAAAGAAAACAATTATTATCTATTCATTTTAATCTAATTTTGTAATCAAAGGAGATAATTTTTTATTTGTAAGGCATTCTGCCGTAAGTTCCAGGCACTTATTATTTTTAATGAAAACAAAGTTTTATTGTGAACATACGAGGGCTGTATGATAAGTAACCGTGTTTAATGGCACCACTGACACAAAATTTGTGTACCACTGTTTAACGCTGTCTTTCAAATGGCGCCTGTTAAAATTTCAGACAGATTTATCTATTAGTTTCGTTTTGATAGTTGTTGAAAGTGGGCAAGTTTGTGTTTGTATGCAACCATGGAAAAAGCAATATCGATCAGTGATTTAATTTATTTTTTGGATGGGAAAAAGTGGGAAGATATCAAAGTGAAGATGCATGCCGTTTATAAGGACAATGCACCTTCGATGAATACCATCAGATATTGGTTTAATGAATTCAAACATGGCTGAACATCCGTTTTTGATGAAGAGCTCCCAGGCTGTCCGATTGCGGTGTCTACGGAGGATATGGTCAACAATATCCATGATATCGTGTTAACAGACTGCCAAGTAAACAAAAACAGAATTGCATGATAACTTCGGAGCACTGTTTGATTTTGTATAAACGCAACCCGAAAGAGTTTCTGCAGCGTTTTGTGACTGTTGATGAAACATGGATCTATCACTACATGCCAAAAATGAAAAAACAGTCAAAACAGTAGACTTCACCTGGCGAACCTGCTCCAAAGAAGGCAAAAACGGTTCCATGGCCACCGTTATTTGGGATTCTTTGGACAAGAGAAGGACAATCATGGGGCAATACTATGCTGATTTATTGGACCGATTCGTATCTGAATTAATGAAAAAAAGCCCCATTTGGCAAAGAAAAAGTGCTCTTTCACTATGACAACACACCAGGTCACTCGTACGCAATCACCAAAACATTGGCCTATTTTGCTGAGTTCGACAAATCATATTTTTTGGATGGCTTAAAAAAGTTGGAATATCGCTGGACTAAGTGTATCGAGCTGAAAGAAGACTATTAAGAAGTAAATAATAAAATATGTGTTTCCATCTCTAGCATGAGTACTTATCATACAGCCCTCATAATTCTGTGATATTTAAATAAATTACAGGATGACCTGATAGCAACCAAATATTTTTTCAATTGACAGATTTATTTTATATAATATATATCTTTTTAATTGATTCATTTAATTTGTTTTTCTCTTATTATTTTTAAAATGGACGATGAAGTCATAAATAGTATTATGTAATAATAATCTTTTTCTCTATATTTCAGGAATATCCAAAAAAGGCTGATGTGTCAAACACGGAACCCATTTACGATATACCAAAGAAGATAACAAAATGTCTGTCGAGTAACAGCTGTAACTGTTCAAAAGCTTTAAAATATTCTGAAATGGTCATTTCAAAAAAAGTGGATGGTTTAACTGAATCTATAAATGGTAGTGATATTGATAAAGTGACAAACAATGATAATTGTAATTCATTTCCAAATTCTGCAATGCTGGGGAGTCACTCCAACTATGTGAATATAGAACCCGTAGATCAAAAGACCAAGCAGCGTATAAACCTTTCAGATTTATCAGTCACTTTAGAGAAATTTGAAAGCTCTGCTGAAATATTAAGGAATGCTGGATTTAGTCAAGATGAAATTGATGAATTAGAAAATACTTCAGAAAAAGGAATTTCATTGAATTCTTGTAATAAAGATAGTGATATAAATATACCAAATATTGAAAATACAAAAGAAAGACATGCAGGCTATTTATTAATGCAGCCAGTTGATGGTGTAACTCAAACTAGCAATTCTTTAGACTGCAGTATTGATGTTTCTGGAACAACTAAATTTAGGGAAAATCCTGGATTATCCAGAAGAAAATCAAGTTCAGCAGATTTTCTTAAAAAAGCTGAAGAGTTTTTTGATATATCCAAAAGCAACAGTCATAAAGATGTATCTGTGGATCTTAACCCTCTGAGGAAGAACATCATTTATGAATGCATTAACAATAATTGCCTTCGTTGCGCAAAAATACCTCCCGATACAAAATCTCGTATGCATCAAAATCTCCCTGAGAACAACGTCAAACCTGAAAATACACCCCTTAGCAAATTTAAAGAATCTGTAAAAATTCGTAGGTCTTGCAGCGTTCCAAGTAAAACTATTAAAAATAGGGATTCTTCTAGTTCCAATGATTCGGGCGTTTCAACAGGATCACTGAAACATCACAAGTGCGACTTCAGCGATTTTGAACTTACCAACAGGAATTTGTGCGCAAGACATATGTATTCCTATCGAATCAATAGAAAAACTATTGACATTTCTCCATCTTCCACTGCGTCGGACACTATGCAGCAAATATCATTTCAATTTGATAAGGCTTTTCAGCTGCGGCAATCACATTCCTGCGATTCTGAATCAATTCAATGCGTAAGGAGAGACACGAGAGGTAAAACATTTTTGTTAAATTCTTTTGTCAAACTGATTATTATTATGACAAATTCTTAAATCGTTTTTATGTGATAACAATATTTTTAATGCATACTTCTAATTTTCTTCTGTAGGATTTTCCAGCAATGATGCGCAGAATATACGAAGCTCGAGTAGCTGCAGTTCAGAAGTGTCAGATTATCAGGATACATTATCCGTGTCTTCCATAAGTTCCAGTGAAGTGTGCAGTCGGAGCACATCACGGCCTCGTTCCGGACGAGAGTATAGTTCCATATTGCCAGTGCAGACAGCCCTAAGGTTACCTAATGTGTGTCACTGCTGCGCTTCCACTCAAATATGTAGTATAAATATGTAGTCTCGAAATACATATATTCATACAACTTTTCATGATGCTCACGTCTTAACCATTTGCAAAAGAATCAAGTCTATACTTATAAGGAACAATTCTGTTTTGTGTAACAATACAGTGACTACATATTTTTCTGAAAAAGATTGTACTAAAAATCTATAAAGATCTCATTGTTGCGCAGAATTAGGGTTGAAATGGTTTTGTCATATTGTATATAGTGTAATAATGCTGTATAGATGACCAGAGTGCGAAAGTATTAATAGTTGTGTTTGCTTTGTGATTTGGTGGACGTAGATTTGTGAGACTACTTGTCAGATTGTTATTGTTCCTTGTTGTTATTTTTAAGATTTATTAAAGGTGTTTAAATTCATTAAAAAGTCAATTCTAGTGTTTTGTAAAAATAATTTATATACTGTTGTTTAGAAATTTATGAGAAAACATCATTTTAAGGAAATATATGTACTACCAATATATTGTAATTCTTCTATAATAATATTACTAATGTTTAAGGGAAAGATACAAGTAGACTGTATAAATAAATTATTTACATAGATTTTTTGAGTTTTCATTTTTTTTTTATACATATACTTTGTTATACATACATTTTGTTATACATATACTATCATGGATAATGAAACATCAGCCACAATAAAAATTTACCAATGGTAAAATAACCTAAAATCATGGAGTGCATACAAACAGTAAAAACTCAAATTAAAAATAAAAAAACAAATACTGTAAAATTGCTCGACTTTATTTCAAATTTCCACATTTTATTTAAATCCGCATTAATTTGTAAATTAACAAATAAGTTTACTATGCTCTCCAATCATCATTTATAAAACTGGAACCGTTATAATAACAGATTATACTTTGTCATATGATTTAATGTCATAAATTTATATTTTGTATCATCATATTACATGCATTTTGGAAAAGCTAGCGCTAAATATGTGAGAAAAAGAATTATGAACAAATGAAAATGTAAGTATTTTTAATAAAGAATAAGGTGAAAACTGTTCAACATTGTTCCAAACTTCTTTTTTTTTGAGAAATAAACCAAATTAATTTTTGGAACAATTTTGAGCATCTCAGAGCACAATTTGAGCTGTATAGAGAGTGAGATTAAGAAAGAATCACTAAGGTAATCTGATCATATGGAACGGATGAATGTGGAGAGAATGGTAAGGAAGATATATGATACATGTGTTCATGGCTCTAGAAATAGAGGACATCCGCAGAAGACTTGGTACGACCAGGTAAACCATACCACTCAAACGGCGAGCTTGTATGAAAAAAAGTATAAATGTGGATGAGGCGAGAACTGTGTGTCAACATATAAGAGTGTTGTACTCTATTCTCTCTACCTACCCCCGCGGGAAAACGGCGTGATGGTAAGTAAGTTAGTTAGTTAGAGCGCAATTTTATTCCAACACTTAAAAAAATGCTGATACTATCTTCATCCATTAAATGGATTATATTTCTGACTAATTAAGCATTTCAAAGCTTGCTTCGAGATGCTTAATTGGTCATTATTAAGTTACTAGAATTTATCTTTCTCAATTAATTGGAAAGAAAGATAGAACATTTTATTCAAAACTTGAAGCAAAGTTGTGAGATTTTAGAGTACTGCTACAGTTGAGTAACACCCAACTACCTATAAATTCAGTTCATAAATCTAAGATAAAAGAAGGTTAAAATTCTCAAGTGTTCAAGAATATGTAAAAGAATAAAGATAGCATTTTGGAAACAATCTTACATAGAAAATATTGAGTGTATGCGAGATGATATTGGTCAAACAGGTTGATGAATAATGGAGACTCTTGAGATTCTCGAAATTTGATGTTATGAAAACAAATATTTAACAATATTTTAATATAATACTGTGAATCATTTTTAATATTAACATGTTTAAAATTATATATGCCACGTACCCTGTAATTTGGAGGACCTTAGTAAATTGTTATTTTTACTAAATATTATTAAATTTAAAGAAAGTTAATAATAATTTATACTTTGAAATTTAATATGTTCAATCTTTGCATAGGAGGGTAATTAATTCATATTTATAACCCATTGTTATTACGGAATTTCAAGAGTTTGGTATATTAATGTGAGAAAAAAATTTATTAAGTTTATTATTTTTATTTATCATGTGTTGTAAGTACATATTGTATTTTAATATCTACCTCACTGGGCTTCGCTCACGCTGAGGCAAACATTTAACATTTTTAATCAACAACCATATTATATATAATTAGTTTATCAACTATAAATTAGGAATAAGTAAGATGAAAAAAGAAGGAAAAAATAAAAAGTGTAAGTAACAAAATGATTTTGAAAAAAATATGATGAAAATTCATAAGCTATTTGAAATATTAATACACATTTTAACAAGTTTAAATATGTACGTAAGTACAATTTAATTTAACACACACTACACACGTATGCACAGGCTGCTCGCTCATTGGTATTGGGTCTGAAGTCCTGACTCTGTACGAGTTCATATCGAAGGGGTGACCATGCTATGAATGTACGATTGATCTGAGTTTATTAGTCAGAATTTTATTGCGCCTTTAAACTGTGTTGCTCAATGTTTTTTTATCTATTTATGTAGAGAATTATACAACTACAAAAACATAGCTTTTTTGCCCTTATGTGGTGCACATCCTAAGAATTGTTAAATTGTTCTCCTCTTTTTTTAAATTTCATTCCATGGAAACCCCCAGATATTATTTTATCTGGACAATGTCCAGTATCCCCAGGCTGCTGAAAAGTATATTCGAGCTTGTTCTCATTGGTAATCTGAATACAACCTTAAGTAATATTTTTTATGCTGAAACCAGAGGTTTTAGGGCAATTTTTGTAGTACATCCCCATCCTATTCAATGATAGATTAGGCTAGGGCATAGTATACCGTCCTTAGAAGTTGATTGCTCATGATGTTCCATTCATATCAGTTTTTTGATCCTTTTGCACGTCATTTCTATATGTTGGTTCCATTTTAAGATGGTGTCAATAATCACTCTCAGGTATTTTATTTCCTCTGTGCATACTATTTTTGGACACAGATATGCTAGGTTTGGATAGTTTTCTTTGCAGTCGTATAGTTTGAGAATAAAATTGCTTGGTGACTATCCTCGATGCATGCTGCTGAAGGCCATGTGTCCCATTTTTTCCACATTGAGTGTAAGCGACTTTGTATCTTTTTGATTTTGATTTTCCTCATAGTAATTTCAGATTTTATATAGGCATTTTCCCATGTATTTGATTTAATTATTACATTGACAGTGTCATCGGCTAAACTAACAGTATAGCCTTTCTTGATTAGATCACATAGCTCATTTATGTATTTTATAAACATAATTGGACCCAAAACGCTGCCTTGAGGTATTCTGAATTTGATAGGAAGGGAGAAACTTGTTGTGTAATTTATTCTAACATATTGAGTTCTTTGGCTTATATAGCTCTTGATTTTGTTTAGTGCTTTGTTATTGACACCTATAGCTTTCGATTTTTTGAATAATAAGTCATCAGATATAGTGTCAATGGCTTTCTTGAAGTCTAAGAATGTTGCATTATATTTTTCTCCTTTATCAACATGTTTTTTTATATATCCCATAACTGATGCTATCGCATCGGATGTGCTTTTAGCTTTCTGGAAGCCGAATTGCGTCTTTGAGAAGAATTTGTTTGATTCTAGAAATTCTGTTAGTTGTTCTTTGAAAATTTTTTCAATTATTTTAGTGACAGAACATAATAAAGCTATTGGCCTATACTTACGGACTTCTTTTTTATTATCTTTCTTGTGGACTTGACGATATGTTTGACTCTATGTTTGAGGTGTGATGGATGGGAGCCCTTATTAAAACTTTTATTTATTAGGTATTCTAATAAGGAGTTCATTTTGTAGTTGTTTTATTGTGTTTACTAATATGCCGTCTGGTCCAGGTGCAGTGTTTGGTTTAAGATTGGCTATGATTGTTTTTATTTCATCCTTTTTTACAGGTTTAAGTATAAATTGATTTATGTTTTGTTGTTGGTTCATTGTGTTTTGTATATTGTATATATTTTTTATTTATTTCTTTAGCTAGATCTTTGTGAGCAAAGTAGTGGTTTGTAGCGATTGAAATTCATATCCACCGCCATCTCGGCCGGCATCGACGCTAGCGACAGCGTGGCCGGCTGCTACTACAAGTTTGGCTCGATCATTGACCGCCAAGCAGTCTCTCCAGTTTCTTTGTTTCACAACAGCGGTCTTGCTGGCCCACGCACACAGAGCGAGACCGCCGACTTGCTTCACCTTCTACATCTTTACTCATCCATTATATTCATTCTCATCTGTCTCCATTGTTATATCCATCACAATAAACATGCAACCAACATTTATTTAATTTAACCACCGTCCTGAACCCCAAAGGTTTATGTAATTTGATATGTTTTGTAAGTTCTTTTCCTCTTCTATTTTGAAAAGTTATTTAACAGTTAAAGTTTTGGATATGTCTGTGTTTGTTATTACATTAATAGTACTCCATATCTTTTTTGAGTCGTTTGCATGGTTTTTTTATAGTATAATTTTTTCGTTTTCCTTGTCAATGATTTTCATCGGTTTCTATAGTTTTTATAGTGTGTTTGTAATTTAAAATTCTCTTAATTGTTTTTTGTTTGCTTATGGAGTTTATCTCTCTTTTTAATGGAGGTTATAAGTTTTTGGGTTATCCATGGTTTAATGCATTGTTTCTTGTGGGAAATTATTGTAATTCTTACGTCTGTGAAGTTCTGTATTTGTTTATGTGAGTATTCCATAAAAGTATTCCATGCTTCATCAACGTCTTTGTTTATGAAGATATCTTGCCAATTTTTTTTTGCAAGGAGTTGTTTCAGTTCTTCATTTTGAAGTATTTTAAAAATCAATTCTTTTTTATCCAATTTGTTGTTGGTTTGTTTATTATTAATTTGTAGGATTGTGGTGTAATGATTGGTTATAGTTGATTAATATATTATTGTTTTGTATATGCTCTTTGTTTTAATCATGACGTGGTCTATACATGATATATCATTGTTGCAGTTTCTTGTTATACATTTGATGCCAGTTTCAAATCTGTGATACAGTAATAGATTTTCATAATTTATATGTAATATATTTCTTCATTTGTGTTAATGCATCATTTAGGGAATTTAAAAATGCTATTATATTTTGTACTGAAGGTACTGTAATTGTGCAGTTTTTGTCTATATCAATTTTAAGAGCGTTCGTACCTTCTATGTTAACTTTGGTAACATCGCAATTTAGGCTGCTTTCGATATATACAACCACACCATCATTCTATTTCTTATTATATTTTTTTGTGGAGTGGTGTATGTATTCTTTGATCGGCTCAATTGTGCCATCTTGTTTTAGCCAGCATTCGATTAGCACAATGACTAAGAAGTCAGTATTGAGTTGGTCGAGCATAACAATCAATTCATAAAAAAATTTATGAATACTTCTGTAGGGGACAGGATTTTAAATTCACAGCCGTCTCAGTCGGCATCGATGCTAGTGACATAGTGCTATCCGTTACCGCTACAGTTCTTGCCCAATCCCTCACTGATTATCACTCTTCCGTTCCACCGCTTCACCACGGCGTGTCTTGCTCGGCCCATGTATACCGGGCGAGAGCGCCAACTCGCTTCGAATATTTCATAGTTCACGCGCGCGCACCTTCATTTCTTTTATTCTATTTGTTTTCCTTGTTCTATCCAACTCAGTAAACATCAACACGCCAATTATCACTCTTTCATTTAACCACCGACCTAACCCCCAAACTTCTTATATTTTGATTGATATCATACTATTTTTTTGTTTGTTTATTAGTGCTTTGCATGTTTTTGCATCTGTGATGGTAAGACAGTTGATGTTACATGATTTTTCTATTTCATTATTGAGTTCGGAAATCATGATTTAGGTTTTTTTATGTCATTTATATATGTGTCGTTTTGGAGTTTGTCCTTTTTGATTAAGATCTTCTCATTTTTAAACCATACATATTGGAAATTTAGATCTTTCGCTCTCATTTTTGTTTCCCACAGAAGTTGTTTGTTGTGTGCTGTAATTGCCTCACTCACGTGTATATAACTCATTTTCCTTTTCTTTTTTGTTCTCGGTAGCTAGAACTCTTTTAGTTTGGTTATTAAATTTAGCTATCGAATTTCTCTGTTGATCTGGTTTCAGGTTCTATTTTTTGAGCAGGTTGCTCATTGTGAAATTCTTCAACTCTGACTATCTCTATCGAGTCTTCAAGTGCTGCTCGCTCAGATAAAGCAAGTCTTGTTTCTAGGTTTATTATTTGGGTGTCTTTAAATGAGATGTTTATCTTTAATTTGTCCACATCAGTCTTTATTTCTGACATAGAATCTAGTTTTTTTATTACATCATCATTCTACTGTATTTTTTTATATCCAATAGGTCTTGGTCCATTTTTTTTAAAGATTTATTTTTAAAAATTTTCTAATTCAGCGGAGATATGTTACATAATATCATTTTCTTCGGCAAGGAGTTTCGTTTTCGACTTTGTATTGTATGACATTTTTTCAAAGAAATTAATTGACGGTCACCCTTTTTCTTTATATACTATATGAGGCTGAGGGTGTGGGCGTACGTTGCGGACAGCGTTATACTACTGTATATGTGTGTGTATTGAATTCACAAACATCCCGATTCCGAATTTGCAGATTTCAAGGTATTGCTTACTACATATATATACTAAATATTTTTTAGTTATTATATTTCTAACCATATTAAGTAAATCATTTATATTCTTTTGCGGGTCAAAATACGGATTTCACAAATACAGCATTAGTTGCAATTACACTATAAGTTGCACTGCTAACTTTTTCAGAAGCAATTGTTTAAAATATTTTTGACATCAATTTTATTGATGTGTGATGTGGCAGATTGACAGTGCTAAACACACCAAAATAAACAGCAATTCTTAATATAATTAAATATATCTGGTATTATTACTTGCTTTTTATTATAAATATTCAGCAATAAGCAGTTCGGTGAGAGGTTTCCAATTCTAACAATTAGATAGTTCAAACCGATGTGAATTATTGAGGGGACATCACTGTGTACATACATGTTTATATTATATATTTATAATTAGTATTACTATCTGCAAAGCATGCAAATCAGTTTGTTGCTAATTCTGTTTATTTTATTTACAAGATAACCTTGTAATAAAATAAGTTCTTAAAGAAATAGTGAAGTCAAGAACCAATGTGCAGAGAAATAACAAATTCTATTCACTACTATAGACTAAATTACTATAAAAAATTAAGAAATATGTGAAGCAAACAAATCTCCCCAAATATTAAAAAAATAAAACATTTCATATTTATGCTGCACTTCAATAAGCTTTTTAACATAGGTAGGTTCTTTTGAAAATCATTTATTTGTAAAGCCCTTTATCAGTTTTATTATAATTTTATTTTACAATTTTTTAAAGTACTTTGGATAATTTTTGTTAAAAATATTACTTCCAATCAGAAAAAAATTCTATTAGAAGAATGAACGGTTTTCTTTAGACAAATATTTGTAATAGCAACGAACTGGCCATGTTGATAGAATGACAGATGATAAGACATCAAAGATTATGACCAAATAAATACCCCAGTGGAAATGACCAAGAAGAAAACCAAGGAAAAAGTGGGTCGTTAATGAAATGGGACTGCAGCAGAATGGGAATGTCCAGGAACTGGAGAAGAATGACAAAGTCATCGGAGGGCAGATGTTGAGGTCAAATCCCATTCTGAGATGTATCGCCACGGAAGAAGAAAAATACAAAGATATTTTAATTATTTTTACTAAATAAATATAGAAGTTGGAAGATCTAGATTAAAAATTGACGAATTTTAAATATGTATAAAATATTTTTTTAATGACTACTTTATAAAACTGAGCACGGAAGGCGATGGTTAAACATGGGTTAAACAATACACCAAGTTGAAAGTTTTATAAGTTAGTACTTATACACTTAGTATTTTTTTAAATGATTACAAAAATATTAAATTTTTTCGTTCTGGCAAACTTAGTGACGAGAGGCTAGAGAAACTAAAATAATAGCACGTGACATTAGGCAGCAATACCAGCAATTTCTAGTAGCCAATCACCGTTCAAAAAAATGTTATGACACTCAGATGTCAAAGTTTCCAATCACTTTTTATCCAAGGTATCAGTCGCGAAACCTATTATTTAATGCGTAACTAATTTATACATTATTAAAAATATTTTTTTTAATCTAAGTTGATTTATTCTCACCTATCTTGTGTTATAAACTACCAAATTTATTCAAAAATTGCAACTATTATAAAGATTATTTTCGTATAGCAAAGTTAACCGAATAAAAAAATATCCACTATGTACATTAAAATAAAGATGATTTTCGAGTGATCTTGTGTCACGGCTAGCTGATAAGTATAGCCGGTTATAAATGTCTAGTCTTTGGCCTATAATATTATGTCTATAAATGCGAGATAGTGCGCGCTGGAATTAGGTGCTATTTTGTGAAAATAATTTAATGTTAAGAACATAGTCTTAAGAAAAACCTTAAATTAATCATAAACAGTAATTTTAAATTCGGAGATGTGACAAAAAATGGCGTGTTAGAGTGATTCTTATCTCTGTTTGATTTGTTTACAACTCATGCGTAAGCATTGCCGAATCGCCTATTGCGACACCGTGCACGTTGTTTATTTATAGACCGCTATTGCAATCATGTAATTGAAATATATTTAAAAAAATATGTCACAGAGGGATACCGCAATACATCTTTTCGCTGGAGGGTAAGATTGACTTTTGTATTCGCTCCTGCGTGTCAAATTGTTATCTGTGAAGTTTCGCTAGTCAGCCAGTCAGTCGAGAAATAACCTTCCTTGATTTGCGCCGAATTATTTAGATATTTAGATGATGTTGTATGTCATGCCAAGTGTCATCTTTCAGGGGCAAGATAGCGTTGAAAAATATTTTCATTACGCTGATAAACTAATATAGTTTTCCTGTTAGTTTTTTTTATTTTCCTTCACTAAAACTTCATTCGTTTCTAAATATTTTATAACGTTGCGTACTTTACTTACCATTTTCTTGATTATTTTATATTTAATGGAAAATTATTGAATAATTCAGTATTAAAATTGATCAGTAAAAGTTTTTAATAATTGTTCCGAACAAATTAAGTGTACTGATTCAATTTGGCAGTTTAAAAGTTAAAATGTAGTGGAGTAAAGCGTGTTGGTTATCTTTGGTTTAGGGTTAGGTTAGTTTTTGTATTTAAAAAAAACTTTTTGATAAGATTTAACATACAAGAGCAAAAAAATATTTTTTTTTTCATCTGCTTTAATTGGGCCTTGACATTTGTAACTATATGATAGTTTATATATATAAATATAATAATAATTTTTAATTGATCCAATAGCTAGAGATCAATTTTTATTTTATTTTAGTTTAATAGGAGTTACTCCGGGATATCACAATATGTAAATATACAATTTTGATGTATTTCCCAGAAATTATAGTTGTCCATAGCTTATTTGAATGTACACTCTGCACGCCTCAGTAAAGGAGTAATTTATTAATAATATGTATTTTAATAATATTTATTATTATCTATATATAAATATAGGTGTTTATTTCGGTACTTGTTCATTATAAAGTTACATAAGGTCTTCACCCAATAAGTCACTAATAAAAAAATTTAAAAATAAAGACAACTTCAATTTGTAACAGAGTTGGATCCATATACGCACTAAAAATTAAGGAATGTGGTGGGGTGCTCCTTGACATCATCATAGTTCGACAGCCACTCATTCAGTGCAAGAAGCGGATATCACTACACATTTTATAAGATCTCTTCTCTGCTGACGATGATGGAATTCAGAGATTTGATCTTTCTCATATAGATGGTGGAAGACGTACAGTAACGGTCATAAATAGTGGTTGTTAAATGAGATGGCAATGAGGAGTGGTTGTATAGGAATACATACATCAATGCATGTATCATTTTCTCAAATAATTTATTCAATTTTAAGTTTAAGTCAAAGTAAACTATTCTTTGAATATTTCATAATTATTACAATATCTTATTGATTATGTGTTCAGAAAGATATTATTTTTCAGTTTTTAATACATAATTTAGTTAGGCCTATTTCAGTGCCTAAAACACATTTCCATATCCAAGTTTGCTGTAGGAAATATGACAATGGGTTTCTAGTTCCTCAGAGTACCATAATTTTTTAAAATTAGTACTGTTATTATATACAATATTTTCATACCACAAAATATGTAAAATTTTACTTTGTAACTGGTTTTAATTATTTTTTTAATAATATCTCTCATAATTAACAGTTCTTCAATTTAGCCAATGTACATAGATTTCTGACTTATAATTGAAAAAATGTAAGGTGTTTTATTATTTACGTTTTTTCATAATATTTATATTCTTAGGTACATCAAATGCTGTTTTTTTTTTTTACAATAATTGTTGTAATGTGGCTAGACATGAGACTGCTAATCTGACCTGATATATCGCCATTTATTTCAGATTTTTCTATTTTTCATTTCTTTAAACTGTCCACCATCAAGTAGAACATTATAGAATGTGCATTTTGTCACAGACTACAAAATACATAAGACATGAACTTACGCAAATTCCTTGTTTCAATATTTTGATTTTGGTGTCACCCACGTGATCACTTTGGTATCACTTACGCAATCTAATAGCTCCGCGACTTTTTTTAAAATATATAACTCAATTGGAACGAAAATTTAAAAGCTGATAATATGCCTTGTTTACACAAAGATTTACTACTGTAAATACTTTTACTGTTGCATAAATGTGTCGATTTATGTTTCCACAAAGAATGTGTATAGAATGCCCTTCGTCCTGCAACTAATGTTCCAAAACCCTCTTCTGTATGTGCACTTTATTTCATTTCTATTAATTTACTGGTTTGGGGCATTTTGTATATTTATGAAGAAAATACGTATTCTTCTTACAATGTGTTGTAAATTCTTTTTATTACACTTTATTTTAGATAACATCTTATTTTTTATTAAAATCAGTACACACCTTGATATATCAAATTTTACACATGCAATATGAATATATTTATGTTGCAATAGTAAGTTATTGATACACTGATGCATTTTATACAGAGTGGCGGGTACAGCAGGTGCGGTAGTGACATGTCCTCTGGAGGTGGTGAAGACTCGGCTGCAGTCTTCTCGGGGTGTGGAGGGAACTGCCCCCCGCCCCACACACTCGCAGGTCAGACAGTCTCTTATAGTGGCATGGAATCTACCCTCATGTAATGGGCTAATGTACCATGTTACAAAGGATGATGAAAAGCCAACAAAAGTTCAAAATGTTCAAAATTTATATTTCAGAGATGGATGAATCATTTAAATATTTTTCTTGAAAATGCTTAAGCTCTGTGTAAAAAAATTCTACTGTTTCAACATCATGGACATTCAAAATTTTTAATTGGTTTCGAACAATGTATTAAATACTAGTGATGAGGAAGAATGCTACTCTTGATTCACAGTTGTGATTGTGACTGGTATTCGATAATATCAGTGATCGAAAACTGTGAGCACTATTTCATTACTAATATCCATGCACTGCACGATATCACAATACATACGAGAAATAAATAAACAAATAAAAAAAGACCAAACGTAATATTAAAACTACAATTGCATCAATAACATATTCTAGCATAATTAATAAATAATAGTCTAATTTATATTACATTACGAAGAGAATGAAATCTTTTTATAAAATAAAAGTGTATATTTATGCGTAAAATAGCAAATGTTGGGAGTTTTTGGCACTGGTCATGATCATAACATCATTCCTTTATAAATATTGCACATCAATTTCATCAATTCGTTAAAAAATTTGTCAGTGATCTGTCGGGAAGTTAAATCAATAAATAATAATGATAAAAATTGGCATCTACAATAATATTTTTTCGATAAATTGATTTTATATATATATCTTTCTAATTAATACATTTAATTTGTATAAAAACTCTATTCACGAATCATGATGTTTTCAAATACTCAATCACCGTTAGTGAGTGTGACTCAAAGATATCAGTGATTGACTCACTGTTCGTGACTTTGTGCTCATCACTATTAAATACAAAAAGTAATGGCAGATAAAGAGATTTTAACTCGACAAATGTTAACCGTTATAAATTATTTTATTCTTTGGTTTATAAATTCAATTATTTGTAAATTTTGTTTGATTTATAAATTCAATTATTTAATCATGGTTTAACGGAATTATATCACTGATCAATTTTAAAGATATAATAAATATTCTGATAAAACTGAACGTTTTATTTTGATTATCTCCGTAATGGTTGTACAGAATTTTCACACACACCCTAAATATTTTTGATTCGGAATTCAGCCATTCATTGTGGATCAAGCCCGTATAATTTTCCAATAAAACACGAAAATCATTGTTCAGATTTACAATTTTGGTTACATTTGATCTGATGACTAATTATGAAAATTGAATGGAAAATATGATAAATAAGAACGGTCTCAGATTTGGGTATTAATAATTATTTTTATTAAGAAATGAGTTTCTCAGAGGAGCTCCTTGGCAAACAAAATAGATGACTGATGGGGAGGGTGGTTAATATTCAGATTTAAATCCATCAAAACTATTGTGCCATCATCGTCATGAACCCGCTGAATACAAGACTTAACGTGATCAAACATAATAAGCATAGTAGAGTTATAAAAATGGTATTAAAATTATTAGGATTCACAATTTGCTGAAATATTTTTAGTATGCTAGTCTGATAATTAGTATTTGGAATCATACCTCCCCATTATTCTTAAGGCGCCCCCTTTCAATAATAATCAGAAGTTATTCATTAGATTAGACTTTTTATAAACTATTACTTATATAGAATCTTTACACTGATGTTTAACTAATAAACTGAATGTTATTTACCATAATTAGAAAATACAGTAAAATCCCGTTTATTCAAAATTTGCCGCAAGTCGAATTTTTGGAGCAGAATGAGGTACCTCTGGAAAGCTTTCATACTAAATTGTACTTATAAATCGAATATCGTTATTCGTAGCTATTTTTTAACCCTATTAGATGAATTTGCCAATTTATTTTTCTCGTAATTCGATTTTTTTTTGTTAAGTGTCTGTAATCTGGAAAATACGTGTGCGCTACGCAATGTGTGCTTGTTAAATATCAAAGTCCATCCAATGGGTACTATCCGCCTCTATACCAATTCACGACGCATAAAGTAAATTCACATTGTTCATTTTCTCACTCATTTTTAGTATGCTAAATAAAGATGACAAATATGTCTTTGTATGTCTTTGATTTTTAAATCTTTATATTCCTTACTGCGACGCATTAACTCAGCTCGCATGCTTTTTTCTCTCGCTCGTTTTCTTTGCATTAGAAAAAGATAGCAAATATTATCTTTGCGCCCTTATAGGTAGTGTGATTCCCCGGTTGCTGGCTGCGAATATCGGTGTTTGTCAATCTTCTGTTCTGTATTATTACCATCATTATTTTTGTTCACATAGCGTTTGTATATTTTGTTGTACAAACGCTAGTACACAGTTGAGTTCCTCAGACTTTTCAGTGTTTTATAAATGATTTAATTTGAATTCATTTTAATAGTTATTTCTTTCTATTTAAGTTTAATGTCAAGGCATTTTGAGCCAATTACAAACAAGACAATTATTTATTGAATTATCTCTAAAATTTATTGTCATTTCTTGTCTTTCTATCATTACTTTCCTTTAGCAAGATTTATATAACAAAAAACACCCTTTAGTATTTAGGTGACACTTATAAGAAGTTTAACTATTAGTCCCGGCTTGAAAGAGTATGTAATACGCATAAAATTTCTCAAATTTCAAACTGGAAAAATGAAAGTACACCCTTAAGTTGACCAAGTTCTTTGTTTGAATGTGTTTCATCATAATTCTCAATATTTTTAAATTTCTTATCAATCTTACTATTATTTAGTGATACTACATGGCCCTCAGCCATTTATTATTATTATTTGATGTGTTTATTACAATTAAATTAAGCTATCATATGTTTCATTAGAACATTTTATCTTTAGGGTCTTTCAAAAGTGGTCTGTGTCTCTTATCTTATCTCGGCATGTCCAGTTGTGATTTATTTTAATTTAATACATTTTTAGTAATAATACTAAGCTGATATGAATACAACACCTTTATATTTTATTCAGTTTGAAACAGATTCCGCTTCAGACTTTTTAAATACTTAGAAAGAGCTAGCGAACACACCAAAGTTTGTATATCATGCCAAGCCATAAGCGTGATTGCACTCACTTTTTGATCTTACAGAAACGGGATTTTACATAATTTTGTCTCCTTCAAAGTAGTCTCCATCAGATATAACACTCTTGTGCCAGTGCTTTTTCCAATCTTCAAAGCACTTCTGGAATGCAATTTTCGGTATGGTGTTTAACTCCTTCAGTGATTCTGTCTTTGACACACCAATGTTGGCAAAATGTTGTCTTTTCATGTTTTCTTTTTTCATCTTCGGGAATTGAAATAAGTCACACTGATGTTTTTGGTAAAAAATTCACAAACATGCAGTGAAGTGTGAATAGGTGCCATTAGTTGTTTTGCCGTTTTCTTCAGATTCCAAACTTCTAGGTAGTACTCATTATTGTCTGTACGACCTGGTGGCAAAAACTCATGGTACACCATGTTGAAATCAAAGAAAAAAGTGAGCATCACCTTCACATTCCATTGAACTTGATGAGATTTTTTCGGTCTTGGCTCTTCAGAGAGCTTATATTAGGACGATTGGGCCTTAGTTTCGACATCATAACAGTACACTCATGTTTCATTACTAGTTACAATCCGTTTGAGCAGTTCTGGGTCGTTCCAGGCGTTCTGGACGACTTCATTCAACAATTTCTGATCAATATCCATTCGGCACTGTTTTTGGTCAAAATTCAACAATTTTAAAACAAATTTCACTGCCACACTTCTCATGCCCAAAACATTCGAAAAATTGCTTGGCATGAGCCAAATGATACGCCAACATCATCAGTAACCTCTGATAGTGATTCAGCAATTGTCTATAATCACTTCACTTTTTCGAAATTGTCATCGGTTATTGATGTACTGGGACATCCAGGACGCTCGTCATATTCAACGTCTTCATGATCCACTTGGAAACGTTTGTACTACTTGTAAATGCTTGTTTTATTCATAGAAGACTTGCAAAAAGCAACATTTGTAATACTGTGCTGCACTTTATTCCATTCTTAAAGTAAAATTTAAGGCAAATAAGTAAAAAATTGCAGAGCACACTAAAACACGTGTAACATTTTCGACAGCGAACAATAAAGTAAGCATCCAATATATGGCTACCAATGTCAAGATACATTAGGGACAAGTGTACCAACACAACACTGAAAAAGTATGTAACAATTGAACTTATACAGCCCCCGAAATTCATAAATTCCGCTTATTTTTTAATCAAACCTCGTAAATGAATATTTGAAATTATTTTGCCATTTGTGGATGACAGTTACCAGTTTTTAATTACGAATTTTAAGTCACAATTGAGTGGTCAGGACCACCATCTTTGTCAACAAAAGCTGGTGATTCAAGTTCCACTAGAAGTCGAGGTTTCATAGTGCAACCGCATTAGCCCAGTTTGAGGATCATACAATATTGTAGTGACTGCCTTCAGCTAAACATTATCATAGCATTTAAATTAATTACTTATATTATATTTACTGTATTGACCCCACAATCCATTCACTATACAAATCAAGCTATTTATCTGGGCTTATCTTATGCTTATCACTTATCACAATTGTTATTTTTTTAGATACAAGTATTTTTAACAATTATAGAAACTATGTGGTTTATATTATGCAATATCTAAAGATTTGTTAGATTTTTTTTGCCAATATTTATGAGGTATCTAAATCACCTAAATACTGATATTCATTTTTAAATCTTAATGTGACATAATTCAGATATTACTCGTTTAAGAAATTTGTACATGCTTATTTATTTAAAGATAAAAAATTATGAAATTAATGTTAAATTATCCTTTGTTACTATCTATAAAGAATGTTTTTTTAATTAAAAAATGATACATGCTGAGGAAATAAAATATTCATAATATGATTTATCAAATTTTTCTTATCTCGATTGGTGATATATGAGGTCCAGCACATACAGTTGCCTTGCCAAAAAATAATGTATTCGGTGTAATGTCTAGATAAAACTAGAATATTACGATGAATAAAATAATATAATTTTTCTCTATATTAGAGTTATTGAAATCAATTCATCAACAATTAAATAATTGGGAACTTTGGGAATTCTTTCTCACTCCTCAAAATGGTAAAAAGTATTTTGCTTTTTAAAATTATTTTACATATGTCCTTTATTTATTTGATCTTAGTTCGACATCCCGTGCACATTTGACATCAATGTCTCTCAAACAGAGTGTAAATTATGAAGCAGATATATCAGAAAATGACAATATATTTGAATTGATCATTTTAAACAAAAGCAGAATACAAATCTGTCACAATAATTTTGAATGTGGAACATTGTTGGTCAACATTAAAATATAAATTGTTTTCTCTTCATAAATGTACTAGAGATAAAAATTCCATACATTTAAATTAAAACACTGCATTAGCTGCAGGTAGGTATATTATTGGTTTGGAAGAAGACTGTCACAACTCAAAAATAGTAATATTAGAGATTTTTATATGAATCAACTGGAAATATAAATATTTTTATATTGAATTGAGTCACGAGTTGTAATATAGAAATCACTAGACTGTGAGTATGTTTTCAACCATTTTATACTGTCACTCTGAGTAAGATCTTCAATTTATTAATTTGAGATGTGACAGTCTTCTTCCAAACCGACGATATCAATAAATTATCTCATTTTTAATTTATAAATTCAAATGGCAACAATATATATGTTATTATGTATGTTGGCAACATGTATTTCACATAATATAAATGATAAAACTGGAGAAACAAGTTAGTTTATTTTGACAGCTTTTCTCGAATGTAAGAAAACCAACAATTCTCGCCTCTTTCTGAACTTTTATAAAAAATAACGCAGCTCAAATTTAATTGATATTGATTAGAGCTCAACTGTTAGTGTTCTCTTGAAATATTATGAAATTTGCAAAGATACCTAATTAAATGTTCAAACATTGTATAAAGTGTAAGGAACAATATTATTGATCATTACTTATTTAACAGTCTTATTTTTACATTAATTTACATTATATACAGCTGTAACAGACCTAGTCCACAATATTTTATGGGTGAATACCTGACTAAATTACAAGTCGAAAATGTTCAAGGAATATGAGCAAATTCTGCACTGTTACCGAAAATATGATTGTTTGAAATTTTTACCAAATCGCGTTAACTAATCGTGTCTACGTACTTCGAAATAAATATTTGTGAAATTGTTCCATTGTTAATCTATAGCTTTGCTTTAGCCCCTAAATCATGTAACAAAAAATAGTCAAGCCGCTCGAAATTCTATGACCTTTAATTTTTTTGTATTCAATGTATAATTTGGAATTAATAAAATATTTCAATTAATCGAAATAATCACATAATTACGTTTTTTTTTAATCCTTATATCTCTAACATGGTTGAGATCAGGCACATATCCCCTGAACATTTTCGACTCGTAATTTAGTCAGTGTGGACTAGGTCTATTACACCCTGTATATTTAATGCGTTTTCCAAGGGACCAGCGAATTCAAACCTATTAAGCGTGAAAACTTAATATCAGGGATTTCACATTATTTATATTTGACTTCTAATATTGCATTTTAACTAACGTTACATTAATATTACGATTATTTAAGAATGTTTTTTTTTTTTTAAATAGACAAGTATATGGAAGTCAATTTTCTTATTATTTTCAAAGAATAGCTATCTAAACTGCAAAAAGAATGCTAGAAAGTATCAAAAATATATTAAAAGAAAAATAAATCGGATGTAGAAAGACAAAACAAAAATGCGAAATTGATTTTAGAATTCAAATCGGCTCTTTTTCTATCGTAAAGGATAGGTCACGCGTAATAGGAGATCAAATATGACAAAAGATGTCACATGTAAGTCCGACATTATTTTATTATCTTGCGTTTATTTCCTTTTACAAAGTGTAATTTTTTTACTTGTCTTAGAATACTATTGTGTTTCCTGTTTGAGAATGCATATTTTTTAAAAAGTACTGTTTGTAAATAGTTACCTGTTTTGTAAATAGTTACCTCGTACCTAAAACTGGTCCCTTTTGGTGATTTTTACATGTTGATCAATATTTTGTCTAAAAACATCACCTTTACACACAATGTCAATAAAGGCTATTGTATTCCGTTTAAACATGCAATATTCACCTTTACTCTTATATGCAGTGTATTTTCAGAGAAATTATTTAGATTACATTGAACATCGACAGGTCCGAACTTTGTATGAAAATACATTAACATTTTTGTTCTTTTACGATTTTAATTTTTCATCACAAATATGATTATGATATCATTTTTTGTTTTATTTTTTTTTTTTTGCCAATGTAAAAAATATAAAAGTTGAAGCAAACAAAAAATCAGCCAGATAATTTTTTCAGAGTTAATTCAGTTTTCAGTACATATTTAAACGCTCTTTGTTTTTTGATTTTGTCGATAAATTTTCATATATATAAATATCTTGTTATACCAATTAAGGCAATTGAAAGAAAAGCACTAACCATCGGTTGCAAAGCGCATAAGTAATTTTATTTTAAAAGAAAAGCGGCTAAACTTGAGAAAACAGTAACTCTTCTGATTTTTGCAAAATGCATTTTTCGATAGAGTTGTGTGCCCTGAATTCAAAACTTCTACATTCTGGTTGCTTTATTTATCATTGTACTGTTCGAAAAGCAACCGTATTTGCTATTGTGAATTTGCTTTTACCGGAAAACATGTTTTTTTTTGTAAATATCCGAGATACGTATTCTCAATGTACACCAGAAATGCTAATTGAAGTTTCTAATGAAACGGGGCATGGTATCTCCAAAAATGGAACATTGTCAGATTTCAATCATAATTTTTTTTAACAATTTCGTATTATACTATAACTAATAACAATAAGAAATAAAGTAATTTGCATAAAAATTGTTGATTAGTTGCGTATTATTTATAAATTCATAATATTATACAATTAAAAAATATTGATGAAACAATATAATTTTTTATATATTTTAAATTCCCGAAACGTATTTGAAGGTTCAGTTAATGCAATACAGTGTACAATTAGAGTAATACATAAAAGTCAATGCATTATTTTGTTCTCTGAAAGAATAAGCTTGCCATAAAACAACCTTTAATCTAAGCTATTTTAAGAATTGGGTTTTTTGGCCGGGAAATTTGCATAATTAAAGTTAAAAATTAATAAAATTAAAATATAATATTAGTATTACCAATTCGGCTCTTATATTGTGAAAATTATTTACAAATGGTAGCTTGGCATGGCAATCCTTGTTTCCTCTAAGGGAGGCAGTAAGTTTGTTTTTGTGAGTAAATAAATCTTTTATGATGGGGCAAAAACTAAAACCCTGATTTTATTGCACCACTTTCATTTTTAAGAATGTCTAACAAAATTTCTTGATAAATTGAGTTCTGTCATAAATATTTTCATTTCTTAGGCGGGAAACTTATTATTTGGAAAATGTATTAGCATAAAAAAAATACATAATTTATATGGGATTTTTTCGGGACCGAAGAATGTGATCTTATTAGGCGGGAAAATCTATTAAAGGGGAACTTATTAAAAGGGTTTCACTGTATATCTGTACCGTTTAAAAGAAACATTTTTCACATTTTACATCAGAATTGGAAACTAGTAAAGTTGACATTAGTAGTGAGTAAGATTAAGAAAGGATCACTGGTGGTCACATGTATGAATGAGGAGAGAATGGTGGTGGAAGAAAGATGTATGACTCAAGTGTTGATGGCACTAGAAATAGAAGACTTGGTACGACCAGGTTAATCAGATACTAGAGGATGATCCTGTTAGAATCCTCAACAATCGGCGAGCTTATATGAGAAGATGTATGAATAAATGATGAGGCGAGAATTGTGAGTCAGGACAGAAGAGTGTGGCGCTCTATCCTCTGCCTACCACTGCGGAGAAACAGTGTGATGGTAAGTTAGTTAGTTAGGAAACACAGCAATAAATAATGCTGTTATTTCAACTAAACTGCTGTTAAAATTCATATTATGTTTAAGTAAATGCTATTTGTAAAAAGAATATGAATTTCTAAATTATTATTATCATCTGCCTATGAAACGTTGGATGTCTCTAAATATGCATGATGCTGAACAGAGTAATTGATGATAATTTAAATATAATAGCATTCACCTTCCGGCATATTCATGCATTTTTGTTAGCGTAGACCTTCTAATAAATTGCAAATTGTCATGCAAACTGTATTCTAGTCTTTAAAACTGTTTTGAAACATTTATCGCCTCAAAAAGTTTTTAACTTGATTTTTGATTGTGAATGCCAGGAAAGACCTGACAGATATCTAAATGAATGCACACGCATTGATCTCTATTTCGAATATTATATATGAGAGTACTAGTTGCAATATCAGCAACCTCCACATTTTTTATTCAGAGAAAAATGTGAAAATTGATAGGAACTTAAAGAACAATATAATAATGCCCTTTTTATACCTACCTATAATCTGGTTTCAAATATAAAATAAATTCAACACCTTTTAAAAACAAGCTAGTTCCCATCCTGGTGGCCATATATATTTCAAAGTAGCGAAGACTGCTATTTATTGAATCCATATTTATTATTTTATTAGTAACTATATAATACTATGTAAAAATCTGTTTGGACTGTGCCCATCTCACTAGAGAAATTCTGTGTCGAGAGGGGCATAGTTTACAAGCAATTGTTCAATTAATTAGAATTACATTTATTATATTACTATATAAAAGGTGTATATGAAGAACAATTTTAAAATGGACTTAATTTTTGGATCACTTTGTAGTAATAATTAATATAGGTATGAGTTAATATGTTTGGGTGAGTGCACCAATACTGGCTCTACCCATATTACGAATCCAAGTTTTAATATATAGTTTCGTGTTCTTGGGACAGTTCAATTGATTTAAGTCTTTTAGCATTCTATTAAATAGTTTAGGTCCAAAATATTTGTAGTTCCTTTGACCAAATGTAGTATGTGCTCTTGGGTTTGTAGGTTATTTGAATTTGTCCGTGTGGAAATTATGTTTTGAGTTGTTTTAAAATGTATCTGTTTGTATTTATATATGTATTTGAGAGTAGTATTAGCGTATATTTGTCTAATATCAAAGACATTGAATTTATTAAAAATTTTGTCAGTTCTCGTTGTGATTGGGGATTTGAGGATAACTTTTAATATAATTTTTTGAGCTGCCAACATGACTCTTGAAAGTGTGTGAATGAAACAAAGAGTATGTTTGTCAGAAAACTGTAGTAGTATATTTGAATCAATCATTTTGTATAAAAACAAAACTAATCTGAATAATTTTGAATATGGAATATTGACTGATATTGATGTAAAAGTTTGAGAACCACAAAAACTCGAAAATTTTAACATGGTAATTTATTATTAAAACTATTTTCGTTTTAGATTTATGAATATACATATTTTGAATTAATAAAATATTTTGATGATGTGTTTAAATGTGCAAAATTCAAATCATTATGGGTTATTAATCAACAGACAGACCTTATACAATTATTTTTTTAAGATAATTTACAAAATGTTAACTCCCCTATTCTCAATACAAACAATTTTGACATTGTATATGTAAATAAGACAAATGTTTTAATTTCAGGTAATAGCCCACCTGTCCAAAAATGGGATGAAGTCACCATCCCGTGTAAACCTTATTCAGTGTATAAGGTTTGTATTTAATTTAGAAAAAGTTGTTCTAAAAAGAAGAGTTCTATAGTTGGCAGAATCTAATCACATCTGGACCCGAAACTCAGTTTACAGAAGCGCACTTGACATATTGCATGCTGCATGACGACTGGGAGGTGAAACTTTTTGACGGCAAGTGGACACTTCAGAGCGGCACTGTTAGCGGCCCATGGTTTTTCAATATGCAAGAACATTACAGTTATCCACGGTTTTGCTGTTATTCCTATAACTTGTATGTTAATTCACTGGATATTTATATATATATAATATCTTTCACCAATATCAAGTATTTGGCCCATCCAAATGAAATGAAATTTTGCCATAGGGGGGGGACTTTTGATATTAATTCATAATTTTTTATTTTTTACAATAACACATTTTTTAATTATTCATTTTTATCAGAAGTTATACACTAGATTATAATTTTTTTGAAAGTATGATTTAGATAGAACCTTTATACTAATGTAAAATTAATAAAGTGAATATTATTTTTCAGAATTATAACAATACAGGCATTATAAGAAAGTCTGCAATCATTAAATTAATTTTCTATGTAACAAATATATTTTATATAGAAAATATGGAAAGTTCTTGCATATATGAAAAATATTTTATAATCTTCAAGTCATCATATTTCATATATTTGATGATTTTATAAAATATTTTGTTGAAAAAAGTCAACATTTTATATGCGTTGTTTTGTATGTAAATCGCAATTGAATATTCTGTATATATATATATATATAACACCGTTGTCTTTTAAACATAACAAAATATTATATAATTATGAAATAAATGGCAACATGGTATATTTAAATCGATCTCTATGAACAAAATATTAAATTGAAGCTGTCACGATCATTTTGAATGCGGAACATTGTTGATGGTATAAGTAGGTACTTTAACTGATCTCAAGACGTATTTATAGATATGAACTAGGTACTTCAATAATTTATTTACTTTCGATGGATTAATTCAAATGACAACACATAATATTTCATGAAATATGAAATGACATTGTGACATTTTATTGTCATCTCTTTTTATCAAAACCTTCCTCTCTGGCAAGATTTACGTATCAAATAACGTCCTTTAGTATTTAGGCGTTATTATAAGTAGTTTAACTATTAGCCTCATCTTGTGAGAGTATGTAATTCATGTAGAATTTCTCGAATTTTAAAGTGGAAAAATGACTGTATCTACCCCCTTAACTAGGATTAGTTGTCAGTTAACATGTGTAAATGACAACTGCATCTTTTGATACTATAATCGTGACAAAAATGTAGTGCAGAGTTTGGTTTTTTAGAAAATTAAAATAACCGTCATCAATCACAAAGTTCTTTAAACCATTCCATGATTGCCATTTTCTTATATTATCATTTTCAACCCAGAAGGATAAAAAAACTGATTCATCTCCTAACATTACATTGTTATTATTATTGAAAGGATTTTTTAATTTGCAAACCAAATCTTACTGTGCTACTTCCACCCAGTTCTGTAAAATATTAATATAGATATTTCTCACAATTTTTTGTAAATTAACATCCAAATTAAAGATACTTTATTCTCAGTCTGGTCTTTAATCATAGATTTAAAGCTTTTTATTTTTTTGCATTTTGACATTGTGTGTTGTGGAGCACTTTCCAGAATACTAAATAATTTTCAAATTCTTCTGGTTCTGTGAATATTTAAAAAATATTATTGGACAGAATGTTGACAGTACTTAACATTTTCAGTGTAAATACAGCAGTGTTTATAAAAGAAACACTTGATATGAAATTAACTACCCACTATTTAAATCACGTGTCAAACACAATGAATTAGATTCAATCATTTTTGAGTTAGCCATTTTGACTTGACAAAATGTATTTACGTTTTTTTAAATGGATTTTTTTTAATTACATAAATCATTTTGTATTTTAATCAAATGTAAAATGTTCCCAATGTTTGTGCTAGAATCTTGCATTTTTATAACTTTACTTATGACTTCATTGATCCTAATTTGAGTATTTAGATAATAATTTTAGTATATCATAGCTAATATAATTCAAGGCGGTGTACATAATATGCATTGCATTTTATTGTAAAGTGTCCGCTAGTACTGTCGTCACCATTGCAGGCACATAGTGGAGACAGAGGGACCCAGGGCTCTGTTCAAGGGTCTGGGCCCTAACATTGTGGGTGTGGCCCCCTCCCGAGCTATCTACTTCTGCACTTACTCCAGGGCTAAAGCGCTCGCTAACCAACACCTTCAGCCGGACACACCGATCGTTCACCTCACCGCTGCGAGTGCTGCTGGTATGTTTTCACTCGTATATATAACAAAAAAAAATACATTTAGATGTATGTGACATTTTACAAATTACTTAAATAATTTACTCTACAAGAAGGAAAAAGGAATGGTATTTCAAATCAATCATTTAACAAAATTTCTGTACACAATTTCGTAACACTGAAATTTACAAGTAAAAAATTTAAAGAATCTCACTGCCTTTCACAGTCGTTTTCCATATCTAGCTTCCTGTTACACTCAGGATAATCGCTATAACAGATATCAAAAATAGATTAGTACGATTCCTTTCAAATCGACATCACACACGATGCTCAGGGCACTAACCGCAAGTGAGAGAAAAATTGTCACCTTGTGAGTGACTCTAAATACCAGACTTAATTATTCCGGGCCGAAGTGGCCCGCGTGAAGATGCCGTGTTATGTCATACGCCATTGCATCAGTCCCATGTTACATTGGCTGTCATATTACGTCGTTCACACCATGTTGGGTGCCATGTTACGTTGCATTCTGGCTCCGGCGGATAGAACGCCAGGGCAACGCCACCGACTAAACAGTGGTTGACATGAAAATGTGGGTTCAGCTGGAATTGAGTCCTGCGCACTTACCTTCAGCTGATGACCTTTCTTTCACCTGTGGTAAATTTATAATGTGTTGTGTAATTGGGACTGGGAACGTAACCTAATTAATGAAAGAAATAAGTTGATGTGGAACAATAATAATCCCGAAGCAGAGTTGATTTGATTCCTGTAGTAAGCCTCTCGGATGTGAAGCAAGGCAAATCATCATTGTAAGATTAATCCCACCTCCATGGTGGTGAAGGATTGTTTCTACTTGACATAACAATTAAGTCAAAATGATGGTCACATAATCTCGAAATCTGTGCACCGTGACTACCGCACACACTCGATTTTCAATCATATGAGATTTTGGCCGTCACACTGGATGTGCCAATGATTTCTCCATCCCAAATCGAAATTACCTTTCATCGCCCATCCCAGCAACCCATGACGCCAACTTCAGATTAGAACAGGGTGCCTGGGGAGCCCGAAAAAGGAAATTGTCATTTCTGCATAGGAAGAGAGTACAATGCCAATTAGATACTACGATATTATACAGAGATGATGTTTCTCCCGATCGAGTACGTAATAGATTCTCCGTTACAGTCGGCTGAATGCTGACCCATGCGCACCTGGTCAGTTCGTCTCCTCGAGAAGTAGTGGCGCCATGTGGTGTCGTCTCTAGGTACGAATTATAGATCTACTCGCGCGTGGAGCAAATGTTGCCTGCTATATAAACGCGGTGGGTTATTTAAAAAGGATACCAACTTGAGAATTAATTTCTAGTGGACTTAAGTGCGGACACTTTTTATAAATTGCTTGTATGCGATATTCATTCATCCATTTTAAAATCATGTCAGTGTTTAACTGTAATTATGTTAGCTAATTAATTTTAAAACTTTTGTATTTATTAACATATTTTTATAAAAAAAAATAACTTCTGAAATAAATTCTGAACAAAACTAATGAAAAAAATAAATTCTGAACAAAACAACGACATGGCAAAACACATTATTTATTAATTACAAAGATATTGCAAAATATTTAAAATTAACATTTAACATTAATATTTAGTCAGAAATCCTTTTAGTTTAATAACTTGCTCAATCCTTTGAAGCATGGAGTGCACCAAACGTTGTAAATCTTCAGGCGTGATGGCATGGAACCATGCTTGAATAATCGTTTCAATTAATTCTCTTTTATTGCTGGGGTTGCGATGAGAAATCAATATTTTCAGCATTGACCAGAGATTTTCGATAGGATTCTAGTCCGGATTGTTCCCTGGCAAAGATAGAACATCAATGTGGTGGTCCTGTAATTATTTCATGCTCGTTTTGGCTGTGGCATGGGGCTCCATTCTGCTGGAAGATGCCATTTACCATGGACCCTCAAGTAAATCATTGATGCTGACCAATAATTTTGGCTCCTGAATCAGATCTTGGTACCTTTTAGCCATAATTGTGCCTTCTACCACTCCCAGTCGTCCAACACCATCTCTTGTCATGCAAGCCCACACCATTGCACTCATAGAATGTTTCATTATCGCAGTGGTGCATTCCGGTAGCATGTCTTCGCCTTGAAGACAATGAACAAATCTGATTCCATCACTCCAAAAATGGAAATTGTGGTCTCATCACTTTTCCCCAGTCTTCTGAGTCCAGTCCACTCCTTACGTGTTGCAGCCCATTCCAGCTGCCTCTGTTTCATGTTAAGGTAAGGCTTTTTTCGAGGTATTCTTGCTCAAAATCCATTCTTGCATAATTTCTTCCTAACTGTTCTATCAGTAATATCAAGTCCAGCAGTTTTAAGGACATTGTTAATATCTTTGGATGTTTGGCGGCGGTGCAGGGCAAATTGATAAATTCTCCTTTCATCTTGTGGAGTAACCTTTGGTTTTCAACTGAATTTTGGGGCATTTTTTGTAGTTTTGGTCTCCTTGTAGTGTTGGCAAACCTTTCTTACTCCAGACTTGGTTACGCCTCCACCCAATCTTTGTCCGATTTCTTTATATGTGTAGCCTTCTTCACGAAGCGTAACAGCTCTGCTTCTCTTTCCGGTTTACCAATCGGCACGTTTTGGCATCGTATGATCCATTTTCAATAATATAAGAATTAAAAAAACATTCTGCACTTCAACACGTGCAAAAAATAATCTCACTTTAAGCAATGGCTGTGCCACACTACAATTCCCAAACTAATCATGTTTCATCTTAAAGTGTCCTAATTGAAGCATGTGACGATCCTCCGTGGTCTGTGATTGGTTTTGACTTAACACGTGACATTGTAGTAATGCCACATCTCAAAAACATTATTCCCGAAATTTTGTTGTTTTCAAGGTATTTGATTTAATTTCTTTTAAAAATAGTACATATTTAGAATTTTTAATCATTGTATAGTATGTTTATTAATAAAATATAGTACATGGAATAAGAAAAAAAAACTTGGAAGAGTTGTATAACAAAAAAGTAATTTTTTTATAAGTCAAATGACAAGTTACAAGAAATTTAGAAAAGTGTCTACACTTAAGTCCACTAGTGTGTATATATATATAATTTTTTGAAATAAAATAGTTACAACTAAAATAGCCAAATTCACTCTATATTCATTTAGCTGACAAAAACTCACTCAACAAAACTTAGAGATTAAGAATAAATATATTATAAAATTGAAATAAGAATGCAGCAATTCCATTCAATCCAATGAGGAATCAAGATCGTATATCTTATATAATTATGTAACATTAATTGAGGCAGTGAAAACAAAAATCAGACAAGTCACAAAATTGTACTCGGTACTCGCAATTTTTTGATTATGTATGTATATTTTTTTATTTTGTTTAGTTTTTTATTCCAGGATCTTTTGGAATGTAACAATAGAAACTGTAAGCGGTGAATTGGTCTCCGTAAGGGGAACTGGCTCTCAAACTCGCGTTAAAACAAAAAAAAAAAAGTGATGACAGATAATAGCCCACTTTTATGATACCTTGTTCTTTTATAAGGGCTTTTAAAGTTTATATAATGATTATGTATTTTTTTCTACAAGATAACAAAATAATTTTAAAATCCCTGGTTCTATTTTTATTCTGAAATTACTTTAAATTAGATAAGTCAGGCGTGTAATGATCATTAATCAAACAGAAATGGATTATTTTAATATCTAATAATCCTAATAATTACTTTGTTTTCCTTTCATATCAACAACTCATAAATATCTAAGTATGAAGGAGAAGTGGAAAGAAGAGAAAATAAAAGTTCAAATTTAGGAAAACTTGTAATTATTCAATTAAAATAAAACTTATAGTTCCGTTGATAGCTAAGAAACTAGCGAATAGTAAAATAAATTGTATTATAAAAGCCGTCATGTGGCATCGAACAAACCAAAGCTCGCACAATTATAACAGAAATTAAAAATGATGAATGTGATATATAAATTTTTATGTAGAAACACATTTTTTTTATATAAATGTAAGTAGTTCCAACTGATTTCTTTTGCATTTAGCATGAAATATTTGTTTTATATAAAAAAAAAAACAATAATAATAAATCATTATTATTATTGAAGTAGTGTTATTTCTTATTTAGGTTTTGTGGCCTGCACAACGACTAACCCAATATGGTTTGTCAAAACGAGACTTCAACTTGATGGGCAGTTCACTACAGCTGGGCAATGTATAAAACGAATATATGCACAATCAGTTAGTACACTTACTTTTTATTTATTCATTTACAACGTGTCCGTTTGTATTCTCACTTAACGCTATTATTTAGTTTATAAAGTTACTGTTAAGTGAAACAGCACTATGCGAAACTAACTTTACATAGAAAATGTATGGGAAAATAACTCATTATAAGAATTAATTATAAAGAACAGAAAAATAAATAATAAAACACTTTTACTTTCTTTAACTGACCTAAATAATGGTTAGGAATTAGCACTGTAAACTTAATTTTCTTTAATGTTGTCCTGTTATTGTTTAATTTTAATATTGAAATTGAGATATGTGAAAACTCTGGCCCTTATTCCTTCAAGCAGATTTCATAGACATGCTCTAGCTATGGATTACAGAATAATTGTTATATATGCAAAAGTTATATCTTTATTCCAGGGAATATTAGGATTTTACAAGGGCATCAGTGCGTCCTATATGGGCATCAGCGAGACAGTGGTCCACTTTGTCCTGTATGAAGGAGTAAAAGCTCGCCTGGTGGAAGCGCGCAGGAGGAGGATGGGTTTGGAGGAGGGAGTGGACCAGGATCGGCGCCAGCCCAAGGACTTCCTAGAGTTCATGGCTGCTGGGGCCTTCTCCAAGACTGTTGCCTCGTGCATTGCCTATCCTCATGGTTTGTGCAAAACTCAAAAATCCTTTTTCCCTCATTATTATTCACAATCTACTATAAAAGTAATCCTAAAGGTGTAATGATCAGGAACTAAAATGCATTACATTCCATTGTACTACCAGGAAAACTAGGGAAAAAAAAACTACGGAGCTAAAGCACACAGGCCATAGTAAAGGGAATTCATCCCGCAATGTGTTCTGTCCGGAGTCACATCGTAATTCCAGCATCATCTTTGCTGCACACAAGTTGTTCCAATTGGACATAGTAAGCAAGTATGCACTCACAATAACAAGGCACAATAATTTCTTCATGCTGGCAAAGCAGATATGCAGATTACTGTAGTGTGATTTTTTTCAAGTTTTTGTTAATTTGAAAAATTCCAAATATTCAACAATACACTTCAATATTCCATATAACTACTGCAAGAATATTTAGTTTTAGTTAGTCTGATCCCATATTAAAGATTGCAAGTTTAATTAGAAAAACTAAGCTTTCCATAACATTTCTCTTTTTTATTATATATCGATCGTGCCATAAATATGTAGTTTTTCAATTAGTTTTGCAGGAAAATTCAATCAATTTATTTATTCTCCAACTTTCCCACAATTTTCGAATTTCATTATTATGTAAAAATAATAGTTTTAGGAAAAAACAGGTGTTTTTTTTACGTAATCTCATACGTGCATTAAAAAAATGCTCTAGAATGGGAAACAAATGTAAATTGCAGAACCTCACAGATCTCCACTAAATCTCATAGAGCATCATTTTCTAGCATTTCAGGCCTCCCTTCGGTTCATCCACCAATGAAAAATTGCCAGATCTGAAATCTGAAAAACCATTTCCTGCATATTCAATGGTAACACAGTCATCTACAAACAATGATATGTACCGAATATTTACTTCCATTCTGAAGGAGATTCTTTTCTGAAATTTTTGTATACTATCACCAAACTGCTGAACGAACTGAACAGTAGATGTTTCAAAATAATAACAAAAAACTTTTTTTTTCTATGCATTTTTAAACAATAGTGTCAAAACAACACATATTTATGACACTATTGTTAATATGTACAACTGTGCCTGCTCAGTGTAGGTGAAATTAGAAATTATTTTGTGCCAACATAAGAAGCATAAACAGTTCAAATTCACACTCTCCAATTTTTTGTAAAACATGCCAATAAGATACGGTAAAACTCCGTTTTTTTTTTAATTTGTGCAGTAATCGTGAAAGGACTATTTTATGTTTTATTTTGGCATGGAGTAAGTGAAAACATTGGTTGTGACCAAGTGAAAATAACTAAATAATATTATTCTCACTGTTAGTTGCCCATAAAATTCCTAGACGAAAAGTTATCTTGCCATCATATTGCTGCCAAAATTCATAGGGCCGGTTGTTTGATCAGTAGTAACTTTTTACTATAGTAAAAAAATAGCAAATACGAGGTGTGTGAGAAAAGTAATGAGACTGATTTCATATTAACCAAAGTTTTTATTATTTTCAAACAACAATGTTATCCCCTTCAAAGTAGTTCCCTTGGGCAGCTATACACCGGCGGAGTCGTCGTTCCCACTCTTGGTAGCAGCGCTGGAAGTCTTCAATTGGTATGGCTTTTAACTGGTCGGTCACAGTCTTTTGAATGTTCTCCAGAGTTCCAAAATGACGTCCTTTTAGGACATGTTTCAATTTCGGGAAAAGGAAAAAGTCACAAGGACTCAAATCAGGTGAATAGGGGGGTTGAGGAACAACAGTAATGCGTTTTGAGGTCAAAAATTCACGGATGGAAAGGGCCGTGTGACACGGAGCATTGTCATGATGAAGCATCCACTTGTCTGCAATGTCTGGTCTCACACGGATCACTCTTTGCCTCAACTTTTCAAGGACACTTTTATAAAACACTTGGTTGACAGTTTGTCCTGGTGGAACAAATTCTTTGTGCACGATACCCTTGATGTCAAAAAAACAAATCAGCATGGTCTTGATCTTTGATTTGCTCATTCGATATTTCTTCGGCCGAGGAGATGACGGAGTGTGCCATTCTTCGCTTTGCCGCTTTGTTTCAGGATCGTACTCAAATATCCAGGATTCATCACCGGTGATTACACAATTGAAGAATTCTTGGTCATTGGCCATCCTCTCAATAAGATCAACGCACACGTTTTTTCGAATGTCCTTCTGTTCAGTTGTAAGATTTTTCGGCACCATTTTGGCACAAATCTTTCGCATGTTCAAATCATCTGTCAAAATTTGATGCACGGTGAAAGTGTTTAAATTTAACTGTTCACTGATCATCCTTATTGTTAAACGACGGTCTGATCTCACAAGAGCCCTCACACGATCAATGTTTTCGTCAGTTTTTGAAGTCGAAGGTCTCCCTGAGCGAGGTTCATCTTCAACGTGTTCTCGGCCTTCCAAAAATGATTTGTGCCAGCGGAAAACTTGTGCTCTCGATAAGCACTGTTCCCCAAAGACCTGTTTCAACTTTTCAAAAGTACAACTCGCGGATTCACCAAGTTTAACACAAAACTTTATTGCACAACGTTGCTCAAAATTCCGATGCTCCATTTCTGTGACGCACAATGAAAACACAACTTTACTAATGGCGCTGTCAAAACTAACGAGTTCACTGTACGGAGTTGTAACTCGGACTGAGGAAGTGGAAGGGATAAACAAACCGATTTAGCATAGCCTGGTAGACACAACGTTACCACATCTCCCGCAGTGTTGCCAATCTCATTATTTTTCTCACACACCTCGTACAGGTTGTTTGATCGTTAGTAAAAAAATATTTACTTCTCGAAAGTACACCCATAGTAAACTCATTTTACTATGCGATATCCGATAGTAAAAATGGGAATCTATAGTTAAATCTGGCGAACTTTTCACAGCTGTTCCAAAAATCATCTAACACGTTTGATACTTTGAAAGTTCCAGTATACGACAATTAATCATTCAATATCCCGCTATTTTAGTGATGAGAATTTGTCTGATGATGATCTCGTTGTTTAATATACATTACACATAATACAAAAAAATTTCATCACCAAAGTGACATATCGAACACCTAGGCGAAAAATCCATAGATAATGCATAAAATAAAGCATATTTCGTGATTATTTGTCACACCTATAGATATCTCCACCTATGCTTTGACAATAAAAAATTTGATATTTGAACAAATGATTTTAACCATGGGCGATAGTTAAAAGTTTCTAATGATCACACAACCGACCCTTCGAAAGTAATAAAATGCCTGATTTTTATTTTTACGTTAAAACCATGAAAACGTAGATACTATTTAATCATGAGCATCCTTCGTCCATTAATACGACAAACATAGATAAAATGCTAGATAATAGTGCTTTTTGACAGATGCGACGAATGCGAGAATGTTATGCGTATGCTAACCGTTGATAACTAGAGAATGTTAACTTTATGTATATAGATTGAACAAAATACTTTGTATTTTCAGAAGTGGCACGCACTAGATTACGAGAAGAAGGGAACAAATATCGCTCCTTTTGGCAAACACTTCACACTGTTTGGATAGAAGAAGGTCACAGAGGCGTTTATAGGTAAATTTGATAAATTAAGACCTTTATTTTTCGTTTTCTGTCTGATGTAATAGGCGTATGCATTAATTCATGCGTTTTTTTTTCGAAAATTAAGGCTTTATTGTGAAAAAATGGTTATACACTCAATGATCAAAGTATTGTCCATCGGAAGCTACAACATTTGCCCATCTTTCTGGCAGTTTGTGGATTCCATCCCAAAAGAACTTCTCCGGCTTGGTGGTGAAGAACGAATCAAGCCAATTTTTGATACCCTGTTCTGAAGTGAAGCGTATTCCGGTGAGGGCATTCTGCATTGATCTGAACAAGTAGTAATCAGAAGGGGCTATGTCTGGGCTATAAGGCGGGTGAGGTAGAACTTCCCACCCACTGTTCTCCAAATAGTTTTGAACCGGTCTTGAAACATGTGGCCGAGTGTTGTCATGATGGAAAATTATGGATTCGTGTCTGGTTGCATATTCTGGTCGTTTTTCCGCAATCGCTCTCTTCAAACGAATTAATTGTGTTCGGTAGAGGTCCCCTTTGATCGTCTGACCCGATTTCAACAGCTCATAATACAACACACCCTTCTGATCCCACCAAATACAGAGCATTACCTTGGCGCCATGGATATTCGGCTTTGCCGTGGATGTTGATGGTTGGCCGGGCTTCACATACGATTTCTTGCGCTTGGGGTTATCGTAATGAATCCATTTTTCATCACCAGTGACAATCCGATGCAAAAATGACTTATTTTTGTGGCGTTGAAGCAACATTTCCGACATGCAGAATCGGCGTTCGATGTCTCTTGGCTTTAATTCATACGGCACCCAGTTTCCAAGCTTTTGGATGAATCCCGATGCTTTTAAACGTCTGGAAATGGTTGCTTGATCAACTCCCAATAATTTTGCAAGATCTTTTTGCGTTTGGCACGCATCTTCATCAAGCAATGCCTCCAATTCTTCATCTTCAAACCTTTTTGGCTGTCCGGGTCGTTCATTGTCTTCTAAGTTGAAATCGCCACTTCTAAACCGTGCAAACCACTTCTGGCACGTTCTTTCAGCTAGAGCATGGTTACCATAAACCTCTACTAAAATACGATGACTTTCGGTAGCACTTTTCTTCATGTTAAAGTAATGAAGAAGAACTCCCCGCAAAAACACTTTTTCTGGCACAAAGTTCGACATGTTCAAATGAATAGAAAAAAATGTTGTTTACACTTCAATCAAATGACATATACTGAAAAAGACGCGCAATGACAGTAGCTTTCAAATGAATATAGTCACGGATGAACACGGCGCGAAATAATACTAGTAACGCCCTCTCTTAGAAAACCGCATGAATTAATGCATACTCCCAATATAAATCTCATTTCAAATTGTAATTTTGAATATTATTTTATTAATGGGAATTATTTGAAACTGTACACATCATCTTGGGAATAAAAAGTAAATCAAGTACATAATTAGTTGTGAATGATCCTAAAAGATGTTTTCACTTAAACAATGATTAAATCTTTGTATCTAATATAATCTGCATTCTTTTATTAGGTCCCGTATATGTTTATGATCTAATATTTTAACTTTCTCAGGGGTTTAGCAACACAGCTCGTCCGGCAGATTCCTAATACAGCCATTATGATGGCTACCTACGAAGCCGTGGTGTACATCCTCACAGCGTATTTTAATACGTCGTTCTATGATAATACCTAGTATTAACAGTTCTGAAGCAGTTACTGCTTTTATCGTAGGAAACGCTTCTGCGTATGTTTCAACAATTCAGTGATTTGCTCTTTGAGCGTAGTGATGCCATCATTATATGCTAAATATAGTTGTAGGAAGATCACGCGAGATGTATTTATAAGAAAAATGTTTCGAGTCTTTGTTAAAACAGGGATTTTGTATTTCTTTATTGAATTAATTTTTAGAGGAGTTTTTGTGACATCATACAAATTGTAAATAAACTGATGAGTAAAGAATGTGACAATTGAAATTCACACATTTAATGTATAAGATTAAATTGATATCTTCCTGAATTATCTGTGACTACGTGGTGCTAACAGCAGTAGTCTAACATATTTTAAATTTGAAAAGCATCTAAAAGTTGACAATTTAATTCTTGTTTTATTTTTAATAAATAATACAATCTCCTCATTTATTTTCAAATTTTAGATGACATCTGTACATTTTGTCAGAATTATCATCGCTCGAAGTACAACACGATTTGTTTCCATCAATCACTACATAGCTTTGGTGAGCTGACTGGGACATTCTTGAAGAAAATTAATTTTGTTTTGTTACAGTTATAATAAATATGATTTAATATATAGCATAATATGAAAATATTTTGACCAGATAGGTCACTAGTAACTGCCTCCAGCTCACTGAAATTGATATGTACACCTCGAGCAATGTATTACCTAGTTCCTTGATGAAATCAACAATAAACAAAAAATTAATCAAATATTTTTGACTGAAGTTATAGTGATAAAAGGTACCTAGTAAAGATTTGAATATATTGTTAAAACCTTGAAAATTCATTTCTTTGTGTATTGATTGAAAATATATAAACTAATAACAATATGGTCAGTCCTCTTCCAACACACTACATTCCCACATAACCTCACTTTGCATTGAAAACTAATTCCTTATTTATATAATGATTATTAAATAATTGAAAATAATACGTACTACCCTTACCATGTATTCAAATGACTTTAGCACTCTATGAAAATTAAATTTATATTTGCCGAGCCGTAAGGTCGTCTCCACCTAGATAACGCTCAGTCCATAAAGTTTAAAATCCTCATTCAGATGAAAAGTGGAGTCTCAAGAGATCCCTATGTTGTTAGACCTGTAGATCATCAAGATATATAAGATGTCAAAAAAAGAAAAGTGATTTCTTATCCAAACTCGTCATATCTGCATGGGTCATTTTATTTACAAAACATATAAATAATATTCTGCAGCCTTTAATTCCTGATTTTGTGTGGAAGACTAATTTTTCAGTCCTTCCACCACATTCAAACTTAGTCAAGACAATTTGGATCCTACCACGCCGTCCGCTGTACTTAGGTAGTGAACACATTTTTGGTTTGCTGGGTACTGTCAGTGACCATCTTACAAGCGAATTTCACCCCAAACCTGGTTATAACATTAAACGACTTATGTATAAAAAGGCACAACGTAGTATTCCTACTGCACTCTTCTACAATATATAACACCAATGCACACATTGTTACATTTACATCATTTTAAAGGCATACATGTTTACATTTGACATGTGTCTGCATATTTGTATTCTAGAAATGTACCTAATATACATTGTTTAACACCGAATATAATATACTTCTTTTGACTTTTGTGTCACCAAGTATTTAATATTTAAAGCCAATTTAGATACTTCCATTAAGATTATGAATGTGATGTATAAATAAAGTTTACTATTGATATATGAACTGATAGGTTTCATTTAGATTCTGCTACACCACATCTTGCTAAGGAGGTATCCTAATAATTAATAATGTACAATTAACAATTCTACATTCATATTTCCAACACAAATTTATCTCCCTATACTACTGTATCCGAAAGCACACATTTTTACTAAATATATTCTCAAAATCAATTATGTAATTAGGTCTCCTTTTTTTTTTGTATGTTAAAATAATTTTTATTTAAAATGCTGTATTCAGTATAGCAAAATTATTTCCATTATGGAAAAATTCACAATTTCATATTTTGGTGAGAGTCTGCAAAGTATACAATTTTTTTTTTTTATTTAACCCAAGGCCAAAACTAATGACAAAAAAATTATCTATCGGCGTAATACTATTATACATAAATTGAATTATTATTTATTAAAAAAAAAAAAAGACTACTTACATGGATGTGACAATAATATTTTGCATGTGCGGTATTTATTTCTGTATGTAACAACTGTGTCTAAATGTTTTCATTGCAATGAGAAAATTACTTTAATATTGTAATGTAGCAGATAGTAAAACTGATTTATTACTATTAATCTGCCATTATGATATTTGAAGGTATTATATATTTCAATATAATCTAAATTAAAGTGAAAACACTATTTAACGATGGCACTGAATCAAACATATGGTTTTAAAATTAAATAAAAAGTGCATAAAAACTAAAGAATCTAAAATATATACAGGCATTTTATTCATTTTAAATCCATATGCAAAAAATTACTTTTGTAAAAAATGTAGCTTCAGATATTCACAGACTTATTACTGGTGTAAATAAGGATTCCAATTTAATACATCCTTATCACGTTACGTGTCTGACAATGCGCGAGGCGCATTCTCCAAATAGCAAGGCGCCTGGCGCATTTTATGGTCCTATTTATTTACAACATAGTGGAGGGCCATGATGATGGATCCTTTCAAGCCTTAGTACAGAGATAGTATAACTTTTGGATTATTTATCGCATAAATTTTACTCGGCAGTAAACTTGTTAATCTTATCATTTTTTGAAAAAAAAAATTTTATTTTAGTTTTAAAATAAAAAGGTATTATCTGCAATAGTGACATGCTTTACCTGGTGACCTAAGTTTAATAGATGATGTACGTTACATTTTTAAAATATTATATATCAGTAATAAATGTCGAGCACATACCCGAGTAGATGTGAGGTCTCCGCTTTAGCTAGGGTAGTAAGTAACGTGACTATCCTAAATATGCTATTTTATGTCCTAATAAGTATGCAATGTCAGAACTGTAACCGATTGCGGTCAGCGCCGCTAAAGCTGAATCCGGAATAAGACAGCAGATGCTTTGGTAACAAAATAAGATGGTACACTTGGAATAGTGTTACTTACCAGCCTATCTAATACAGACACTAGAATAGACTCCCAGTCAAGAAATGCACAAATTTTTAAAATAGCTTGTTTTGTAGTGCAAAAATGGATTCTATATTTGAAATATTCTAGATTAAATAAGTCAATCTTCATTCTCTAAATCCAACTACATGTGACAATGACTTAATGTTGTATCTCAAAAAATTATTACAAAAAATCTTTGCTATCTAAATAAATAAAATATCTCTTATCATTGAAAAAGGTAGAATATTCTTTGTATTTTTCTATGCAGTATAAATATAAGTCCTGAAAAGTCCTTCTAACAAGAAGTCAACTTTTTTGTATTCAAAATATTATTTTGTAACTCAGTTTTAAGAATTACAAACAAGCAGAATATAAACGATACACTTTTGTTTTAAATATTACAATTATATTTCTAATTGTTACGAATGTTTTAATTTCGGAGTTCAAATAATATTCCAAAATATATCAACGAGGTCGGTAATTTTATTGACTGGTTTGATACTTTTCTGACATGCTCTGAACCTACTTTATTTAGGTTTTTAAAATTTCAATCTATATCATGTGTCTTATAAAAGACACAAGGTAGAGTAAAATGATTAATTTCACAATTTGCCAATGAAATATAAATATGTTAGGTACCTCGCGAGTTAATGTATTATTTTAATATATATATATTGGAAAAATCGTAATACCAAAATGATTTTTTGTGTCCTTTCTGACTTCAGTGTAAATATTAAGGAGTTGCCTTAAAAATCCAGAAGCCAAAGAAAATTGTTATGTTTACAACGTGTAGTCATTCTCCAAATTTTTTGGCTTTGTGTATTATTTGGTAGATCCGTGGATTAAGTTGGAAGGCAATAAGTGTCTTAGTTGGCTGTTACATATAAAGATATTTATTGCTATAAAAATAGTAAATGTAAATTTATTTATTTAAGCATTGAATATATTTAGTTAGGATGTGTTGTTATTTGAATTTAAGCCTTTTTATTATGTTTACAATAAATAAACAATGTTTCAGCAAAAATAATGTTTTATTTTCTTTCCACATAACATAATCTTCCTTAAACATTTAATGATAAAGTTATACAAGCAGTAAAAAGTTTGTTAAAAATATAGTCAACTCTAGTCAGTATGTATTTATGTAAATGCAAGCGTTAAAATAGGTGAAATTGTTAATACGCATCTATTTTATTTGTTTGATACTATTAACAAAGAAAAATAAACCATAAAACTGATGTTAGGTTACATAAAAGGTTGAGAAGTGGTGGTTCCTGCACAGCTCAACATAGCACATGGGGCACCGGGAACCATGGCCTTAACCCTTTAAATGCCATGAGCGCGTTAACATGCCAAACTGTCACGCTAAGCTATGTACTAGCACACACTTTTGGACCTTGCAAACTTGTAGGGATTAAAGTGATATTTTAAATCATTTTGCCATATGTGGACGACAGGTCCCAGCTTTTGATAGATAAGTCAAGATCCTTAAAGCATAGTCTTACTCTATGTGGTGTCTTCCATTTCAAATAGAGTTGGCAGTTAAAAGGCAGTTAAAATGAATGATGATTTATCTTGTTTATCACACATATACATGAAAATCTTAAATAAATATCACAATTATGATACATTTTGTAGTAATGAAGAAAAGGAAATTCTTGATATAATGACCCAAGCATGCGGTGAAAGAGAATTGAAAATATCATTAGGATAGCTAAAAATCCTTTGAAATGGAAACAAACTTTGATCAAAAACCATAAGGGGAGTATTTCTGTACCAAAAGGATGTTACCAACATCGTAAATCCAAAAATAAATTGAAATCCATAAGTTACGAAAAGCTTAGTCTTTATATTGTTATTTCTTCTCAACTGTGAACACTCCTTGTGAGAATCTTCTAGTTTGTTGATCCTCCTCTGTAGTTTCGCGTGAGCTGCAAAATTATCTTTCATCGATATCCTTTGCTGCTCAGCTTTTAGGTGAAAAATCTCTTCATACATTTTCTTTTCATCAGGCGAGTGTCTAAAAAAGCACATCCAGAGCTGTAAAATGTAAAAATATTTTATGATTCAAGCAAACTGAGCCACAGATAATTTTCAAGAGTCGGTAACAAATTGGTTTTCACAGCTTTACAATGGAATTCTTAATCTTTTATCCAAACTTAATCAGAATTTCTCAATTTAATTTAATTCTTGGATAGGGTAGTCCCACTTACAATGTATTTAATTTAAAACAAACTCTACAAGTCATTTATCTCTATTAATATTGCACTAAAGGTTGTAAAATTATGTTCTCTTTAAAAAATTTTAACTAAAAAAATAAAAACTCATATAACAGCATATTTACCAATGGCATCTTGTGCATGTTTAAAAATATTTCACTCTACGTTTATGTTTGTTTTATTTTATATCATTATTTCATATTTGAAGGTTTATTCTACAATATAAAGGGTGTCCAGCGGAAAAATTTCAAGATTAAATTGTAATTACTCGTAAACCATCAGGGTGAGGTAAATGGGAGGGGTATTGTTCGACGCGCGTGATTTGTTGATTTGCCAGATGCAATGAGTCACTGGTCGGGAGCGCAATGCGCGTTTGCGGTTGAGCAATATTTAAAGTGCGGTAATTTATAGGTTTGTGTACATCGCACTTTTTGTACTCAATTCAATATTCGACGAGTAAGTGATGGGCCGAGCACGCGACTTATCTGGTGTTGTGTTCAAAGGTTCAGACAAGAAGGGACAATGGTTTACCAAACACCTCCGGGACCATCAATGTCAGCAGCAATGCTAGAAAATGTGGCTCAAGTTCAATGTGAAATTATGCACAATTCGCGTAAATCAATAAGGAAGATTGTAGCCTTTACTGGAATAAAAAAATCAAAAGTGCACGTTATTTTGAAAAAGAAACTAGTTTCACCCATACAAACCTGCAAATCGTGCAGTTTCTCAACAAAAATGACTATTCTTTACGTGAAACCTTAGCGAGAATGATGCTGGAACGTTTTGAAACAGTACGAACGCTTGGAAACATATTGTTTACTAACGAAGCACATTTTCATATGTTAATAAACAACATGAGACACTGCTGCCCCGACAACCCATGGAGACGCCATCAAAAACGTTTGCATTGTCTAAAAACAACAATGCGGTGTGCACTTTTTTTGTGGGGATACCTTAAGTCGAGAGTTTAGAGCAATAGTCCTCGGACATAAGCCCTACAAGAAAATATCCGCTGTGAAGTTGCTGCCATTGAACCAACGTTTTGCTCTCCCGTGTTCGCGAATTTAAGAGTTCGATTGCAAGAGTGTCTCGAGAGAAATGGACGGCATTTACACAGTATTGTTTATAAAACGTAAAATCCGCAACGTTAAACTCCATTTTGTATACATAAAATATGAGAATAACATTGTAGTTTTTATTTTTTATTTAATGTTAAACTTGAAAATTTTCCACTGGACATCTTTATCATTGAAAATCCCATGAGATTTATGAACTTAATGCATGTTTCGATAAATATGAATGACCTGACAAATGACTTCATTGCGCTACAAAATATATGTTTTAACTTTAATTGAATTGTTTTATGTTTAATTGAACGTTTTTACATGATGTCATATTTATGCAAGTAACGGATTACATGGAATATATATTAAGGGTACCCAAAAATAGGCCGCATTTTAACCTGAATAACTTTGAACGTCGGTCAGATTGCACGTCTTTCTTTCGGTAGTGTTTGATCAACATCTGGAGAGTGCGTTGTGAGCATAACGGTAAAAAAGATAAACACAATTTTCAATGGAGGACTTCGTTCCGAGCAAGCTGTTTTTACGCTCTTGTATGCTCTATAAATTTCATCAAAAACATTTGTCGTCTATTGTGAAGTTTTGCCGATTCATTGATGCCAAAAATGATTCAAAAGACTTAAATCAAGAAATTTTAGTTTAGAAGATAAGCCTAGAAGTGGAACACCAAAAATCACCAATGAAGATCGCATAGCTGCAGAAATTGAGGCCAATCCAGAGATTTTGAATCAAGAATTAACAAATAAGACAGGATTTTCATGATCCAGGCATTCAAAGTTTGAAAAGAGATCAGAAAGGTGTGGAAACAAGGGAAATGGATACCACACGCACTAAGCGACGAGAACAAGGCGATCCGCATGCAAATGTGTAAAGCTTTGTTCAACCAGGAAATGAATACACCTTTTTATAGATCATATGGTGATTGAGGACGAGAAATAGATGTTGTATGACAATAATGACACAAAAGGCAATAGTTATCGATGCAACAGGTAGCAACAACTACCCCGAGACCTGTCCATCATTAAAAAAGGTCCTATTGTCTGTTTGGTGGGACATTCACGGTGTAATTTATTTTAAATTATTCAAACCCGGAGAAACAATTACAGCAGACAAATATTGCAACCAGCTGGATAAAATGCATTAAGAATTCATAAAAGAGACCTGCTCTGATGAATCGACATACACTGTTCCTACAACACGACAATGCGCAGCTTCACACTGCAAGAATAGCGCAATAAAAAATTAACACTCTCGAATGGAAATTGTTGCTCATCCTCCATATTCTCCTAATCTAGCACCACAGGATTACCATTTGTTCAGATCTTTACAACATAATTTAGATGGGAAAAAATTTAACAGTGCCAGTGAAGTGAAAACAGCTCTTTTTGGATATTTTAAATCAAAGCCTGTCAGTTTTTACAAACGAGGGATTAAAAATGTGCCTGAACGATGAAAGAAGGTTGTATTGGTAGATACTATTTCGTAGAATAAAATTGTTAAAATAAATTTGTAAAAAACTTCAATTTTGGATACCCTAATATCATATATATATATAATAATAATATTCATGTTTTTGTAACTATCTTTACAAAGCTTTACAAATTTCTTCTTTCAGCTTGATACACCTAGTAATATTCCAACTTTTTTAAGCCATCCAAAAAATATGATTTGTCAAACTCAGCAAAATAAACCTGTTTCGGAGATGACTTCCTCATTTGACGTGAACTGCTTTCCGCCAAGGCACTTTTTCATGTTTGGAAACAAAAAGAAATCGCATGAAGCGAAATCTGGAGAACAGAGTGGATGAGGCAGCAATTCGTAGTGTAATTCTACCAGTTTTGCCGTGGCAATTGTGGACAAGTGAGTCATGGTGAACGAGTACTTTCTTCTTCGTTAAATGGAGCCTTTTTCATAAATTAAGTGTTGAATCAGTCCAACAAATCAGCATAGTACTGTATCCATGATTGTCCTTCCCTTTTCCAAATAATCGGTGAAGACAATACCTCAAAAATTGCAAAAAATGGTGCCGTTTTCGCCTTCTTTGAAACAGGTTTGCCAGCTGAAGTCCACTGTTGTAACTGTTCTTTTATGTCTGGCACATAGTGATGGATCCATGTTTCGTCAAGTCACAAAATGCCACAGAAACTTTTTTTGGATGTCCAAACAATGCTCCGGAGTTGTCATGCGATTCTGTCTTTATATATCCGGAACTTATCACACTTATTATATTTCTATGTTTATATATATTTTTTCAGACGATTCAAATCATAATAGAAGAAATAATAATATTGCGCTTCCCCATCTTTTATCTAAGACTATGTATTGGATTTGGACTATAGTGAGCATCATTGTGGCTGTTAAGTTCTTGATTAAACGGCCAGGACTGTGAGGCACGAGCAGGGGCAAATTATTTTAACAACTGGCAAGTATGTTGAGCATTGTCAAACAACAAGACGCGAATGACAGATGAATGTTTGCCTTTGGTCGTAATTAGTTCAATAATCATTTATGTAAGCATGATTTCAGTTTTTTAAAGAATATCTTTAAGTGGATATATATATTTCAAAGTTGATACATAAGAACACTGTTTGTACAATTCTAGGGAAGGCAAATACAGAACGTACTAGCAATCGGTTATCGTGGCCAATAGTTACGCGACCCCTGGTGACCGCTGCGCGGCCAGGGCTTCCGTAGAATCTATATTTCATCCAAAGCAATATAATAAGGATGCACAATTGTTAAAGCAATATAAAAGATTTCCACATTGAAATACAGATTCTATGGAACCCCCGGCCACACAATCAATGCACATTTTGTATACAAAATTTTTTCTTATTTTAAAGATAATAAAAAAAAGAAACCTATCCTTTTATACTCTAGTAATCACTATATTTTTAGATAATTCCGTAGTTTAAAATATTTTTATCTTCATTAACGATAATTCTGAGAATGTATCCATATTATTATATTTAGTATTACTGTTTTGATCAAGACATATACTCGTGTGATTTGAAAAAGGCAACGGCAGCAGTGTTGAATTATATTAGGCACATGCCAAGGGGGGGGCGACATTACACGTTCCAAAAGACGTCTGTTAGAAATATATTTTGACCCACAAGCATACGTCTATCGAGCATCTTGTAGACATGACACAGCCCATGCATTTACCTCCCTTTCTTCTTTGAAATTTTCTCAGCCGCCTATTATAAAATATTTCAGATATTTTCAATATATCGAACTTTCTTTCCGTAAAGTGAATTCATTGATTGCTTTTTCAATTCCGTTATAAGAGCATCCGTAAAGCGAAGGGTGATGGAATCTCAGTATGGTGGTGGAATCCTGCATCTTTGATATATTTTATAATATGTGTCATAGAAATATACCTATCATAGAAAAATAGTAAGGAATACTTACTTCAAAACCAAACCCTGGAGTCATTAAGAAAATACGAACAAATCGTTCGAAATCATATAATTGTCTAAATATTCGAGCATGGTTGAAGAAACGAGGAACATATTTATAATATTAAAAACGTACGCGCTTAACAAAATTCGTGAGTTTAAAAGGAAGACACTGGTTTCTTAAAAATTCTTTATCATACAAATGGTTTAAAAAGTTGTTGAAAAATAAAAGTTTACTTACAGGTTTTAAAATAATTGGTATTATAGAACTAATAAAACTCAAAAAAGTCAAGAATATAAGTAAAAACATATCAAAATTGGCAAACATTTTTCTATATGATTAAAATCATAGATAAGAAAGGAAAATAAAATCAGTAAACAGACATTTTCAGCGATGTTCTCGCCATAGATAAGAGATATAGTTTTTGCAATATATTTATTTTTTCTATAGCCATAGATAAGATAATAAATATTAGTGATGGGTCCACACTATACGAAGTTCAATGAACTAGTTCTTTATAATTATGATTCACAGTTCGCACGTTTTAAATCGTGCTGACGCTTCAATACACACGGAGGACACGACGTTGTGCGTCATGTGACTCGAGTTGGGGTTCGTCTAGGAGTCATGATTCGATTAATCGAACACGTATCAGCTCCTGATCGCTCATCAGAACGATACCCCGCACTCTAAAGGAAGGTTCGCTTCGCGACCCATCCATCAGATAACTTTCATTAGTACCATGGTTATAGGAAGAATAATACAGGTGAATATGAATACACGAAAGATGCACAAATTATACATTTATTAAACACACATTTAAATTCACAGACAGGTGGAAATACTTATAACTAACTTAATCTAAAACTCATTCTACGTCGGGTTATCTTGTGATGTTCTACCTCGAGTTATCTTGAATCTTCTGACCGGCGAAGTGATGCCGTGAACACCCGGCGTGGGCGGCTACCTGCTGGCTCCGCGGCTGCTCTGGCGACAGGCTATCAGACTGGTTGCTCGGAATGGGCGGGGCGGCTGCTCCTGGATAAAATGCGGTGAACTGTGGCTGTCTATCTTCCGACTCTCTATTATGTTCGATTGGGTTTCCGGTGTTGAATGTCTGCTTCTGCTGGTCAAACTCACGACGCCTTCTGGCTTCCGAGATTGACTTTCATCTTTCCACTCCCAACTTCTGTTTTCAACTGCCCCCTTCCAAATCCTGTCTTCAATTCTAACTTCTGAATCTTGTTCACAACTTCCTGTTTTTAACTGCACGTTTACAGTGATACAACCGGGGCCACGACTTTGTGCGCCATTCGGTTCGAGTCGGGGTCCGTCTAGGAGTCATGATTCATATCATGCTCCTGATCGCTCGTCAGAACGATCCCCGCACTCTAATGGAATATTCGCTTCGCGAACCATCCATCGGATATCACGCTTTCATCATTATTACCATGGTTATAGATAAGGATACAGGTGAATATGAACACGCGAAGATGCACGTTATACATTTATTAAACACACGTTTATATTTACGGGCAGGTGGAAATACTTATAACTAACTTAATCTAAAGCTTATTCTACCTCGGGTTGCTCGGCGACGTTCCTCCGGAATCCTGTTTCCGGCCGGCGTAGTGATGCCGCTGGCATCCGGCGTGGGCGGCTATCCGCTGACTGCGAACCGGTCTGGGCGGCTGCTCCTGGGTGGGTTGCGATGAACCGTGGCTGCTTCCTCCGTCGATTTCAATCCCAACTGTGATTGCCTTGACGTCTCCTTGACGATTCACTCCTCCGGACCTTGTTTTATAACTGCGTGCTTCCGACTTCTTCTCGACTGGCCTTCGACTTCCTTCCTACCACTCCCTTCCGGACCTCGTTTCTCTCGTTCTCCCGGACCTCATGTCCGACTCACCACTCTGGGTTTACAACTTCCTTGTTTTCTCTTATAACTCATCCCGTCGACCGTCTACTCCGGGTTCCCAACTTCACCTCCTCCCTTCGACTCTTCGACTTCAACTGTCCACTTCAACTCCGGCTGCTCACTTCAACTGCGTTCGACTGTTTCGGCTCCTCTCTTCGACTCTTCGACTCCAGCTGTTCGACTTCAACTCTCCGACTGTAACTCCATCACACCGACTCTCCGCTCCCGGGTTCACAACTTCAACTCCTCTCTTCGACTGTCCGACTGTAACTCCGACTGTAACTCCATCCCTCCGCCGATTTCAACTGTGTACTTTCAACTGCCTATTTCAACTGTTTACTGTCAACTGTCTACTGTCCACTGCGTACTTTCGACTGCCTTTTAAAATGGCGTCCTGGCCCTTTTAAAGAAACTGTGGTGAGGGCGTATTTTTCGCTCGGGGTCGGTCCGTCCTCACAGGATTGGCGACGCCTCATTGGTCCATCCGTTGACATCTCCGCTACACCCTCGCTTGTAGGCCTAATTTCGGCCCCGCCCACTTTCTTCGTAATTAATTACAGTCCTGACTTATCACATAAAACTCAATAATGCACCGTTCACTTAAATTGTCCATAAACATATATAAACTATTACTAACTTATATTCTATACATTTTTCACATTAAGCTTACCAGAGTTATCACTATCTCTAATTACCTCTAAGTACGTCAATCAGTATAAAATACAATCAGTATAAAACATTTTTCATTCAAGATCCTAATTAAGAGCTAATCATATTATTCCTTTTTTATTGGCTCTTGAGACTTTTATAATTAGTTACATGTGGGATTTCTTTATTTCAGCTTTATTACATAGTTTCGTGAGTGGTTCTCGCATTACCTACACTTATACCTATTACATAATTTTCTCACCTGCCCAGTTATAATTACGTTATTATTATATTTATTTAAATTTCTTATTTGTACTTAACAGAACCTTATATCTAGTTACATATACCATTTAAGTACTAGTATCCTACTTCATACTAAGCCCACCGTGATCGATTGTCATACTCGTTAAACAATTTAGATTCGTACTCATCGCTTCAAAATCATATTCACGTTAATTATTATTTACTATACTCTAGTGATTAAACTAAAGTCTGAATTGGCGGGAATGTTATTTCTTTCAATTTTCGAGCATTGCATCACATTTCGAGCCATGTGGTTCGTCCAACGTGGCATTAAAGGAGCAGATTGCACAAAGAAACTGCGTCTTTTGTTCTAGTCACGTCTCGACCCTGAACGCTCGCTAACGGACACGTAACGGTACATTTCTTATTCTCGCCAGTACAACGGGTCCAGCTTTAATGGCCCTACGACCTTCGGTTATATCCTTCGGCAGAATGCGTCTCCTCGAAACAATGCGCGCCCTTAGAGATCTGCTATTGTTTCTCAGGAAACCTTCATAATCCCATTATTTTTAGCCCTCGTCATTTTCCATTCATTGCACAACACGTGGGCTGAAGGTCACTACGGTTGCAACTCGCATTTTGAACGAACCGCTAGGTTCTTTTTTGTTGAGGGACGTCCGGTCCCGTTTATATGGGTCTGCCGTCGGCGACCTGCATGCGTTTGCGAGACGCGATTTCCAGCCTTTATTTTATTTCATATATTCGGCTAATAAATGTGATAACTTCGCGTCACTTCGGGCTTGGGCATATCAACAGCTTCGCTCCACTCGTCCTCCCAGACCTCATGTCCAACTCACTCCTCCGGGTTTCGTTACACAACTCCGTGCTTCCGACTTCGTTCCATTCGTCCTCCCGGACCTCGTCTCCGACTCATTCCTCCGGACCTCGTTTTCCAACTGCGTGCTTACGACTGCGCTTCGACAACTTCTCTCTGTAACTTTTTTCCGAGCCTCGTCCAACTCGTCCTCCCGAACCTCGTCTCGGACTCACTTTTCCGGACCTCGTTTTCCAACTGCGTGCTTACGACTGCGTTTCAACAAATTCTCTGCCACAACTCAGCTCCCGGGCCGTGCGTAGGCCATTCTTATATCTCAACAGTGGGGTGTTTCCCGTCTGCCGATTTGCCCTCTTTCCGTCGTGGGACGGGCCACCATCTCATTGGTCCATTCGCTTCTTCTGGAGGCCATGCCCAATCCAAACCCAAACTGACTCCTCCTTCGTTTTATCGCTGACAATAATTAATCTTATATTCTAATTATTTACACTTTAGTTACATTTAGTTATTTATTTATTTCTTACGCTACTTTACAGAATCTTATATCCAGTTACACATATTATTTAATTATTCTTATTCTATTTAACACTAGGCCCACCATGATCGATTGTCATATTCAATATCATAGCCATAGGCAATCACTTGATTCGCTCTCACCGCTTCAAAACACGTTCTGTCAGGATCACATTCGTGCGTCAAAACATATTATTTATTATATTTTGGGTAATTAAAATAAGGACTGAATCGGCGGGCATGTTATTTCTTGCAATATTCTAGGATCTAGGGATACATTCATTTACATTTCGAATCGAGTCATGTGGTTCGTCCAACGTTGTACTAAAAGAGTAGATTGCACAAAGAAACTGCGTCTTTTGTTTTCGTCACGCATCGAACCTGGACGCTAGCTAATTGGCACGTAACGGTACATTCCCTAAATCTTTCTCTGGAAATCGGGTCCAGCTTTAATGGTCCTACGACCTTCGGTTTTATCTGTCGGCAAGATGCGTCCCCTCGAAATAATGTGCGCCCTAACAGATTTGTTATCGCTTCTCAAGAAACCTTCATACTCTCGTTATTTTCAGCCTCCCATTTTTCGTGCATTGCACAACACTTGGGCTGGAGGTCACTACGGTCGTTATTCGCTTTTGAACGAGCCGATAGGTTTTTTTGTCAAGAGACGTTCAGTCCCGTTTATATGTACTTGCGAGACGCGATTTCCAGCCTTTATTTTATTTCATTTTTACGACTAATAAATGTGATAACTTCGCGTCACTTTGCGCTGAGGCATATCAAATAGTTCAATACTTCACACCAAATTCTCAACTGTAACTGTGCATATACAGAGTCGAGAGAGTTGTCGCTCACTTCATGTAGTTCATTGAAGTATACTTCGCGAAGTATCACAATACATACTTCGCTCTTCATTGAACACTTCATTGAAGTATATTATAATAACGATTATATTCATTGTACTATATGAAGTGCGAAGCGATTGCGACCTACATCGGGAGTGGGCCAACCAGTGGTACTAGCATACTTCGAACGAAGCGTTTATTTTGAACGCTTCAAGTTGGTAAATGTACATTTCGTTCTGCATTTCTGTTAGCTGCCCAAAAAAATCCTAGGTGAAATAAAATCATACCACCGTATTAGCGCCAAAATTCATTAGGCTAGCTTTTTTGAATTTTACTTTTAGTAAAAAACCATGAAAACATTGGTATAATTTTTAAAAATAACGTAAGTGCTATTTCATCATAAGCGTCCAACAATAGCAATTTCATATATAATCATCACACATAACCTCAAGAATGGCAGATGGGCGCTATGCTATCTCATTCCTTCACTCTTATTAATGTGATCGACAAATATTCCAATAACGAACAAATCATATTATTTAATATTTTTTGCAATCATTTGCAAACGAAAGGATAATCCACACCCTTTGGAATAACGCATGTTAGTTATAAGCAACACATGAGAACACATTCTTATTGTGAAGTTATAATTGTTCATGATGATATTCAAAATATCACAGACATATGTTCTGAATAATTACAACTTCACAATAAGAATGTGTTCTCCTGTGTTGCTTATAACTGTAACGTGCGTTATTCCAAAAGGTGTGGATTATCCTTCCTCCTTAATAAGATTTACATTAATCATTAACTCTAACTTAGACTAAAATTTATTCTACCTTATTTTAATTCTCGGCGGTATTCGAGGTCTCCTTCTGTGATGGGCAGTGGTGCGGTACCGATGGCTACTCTCACTGACGTTGGACTGCCTTGCCCAGACTGATGCTGCAACGGTTAGGGCGGTTGACTGCTGGCTGGTAGTCGGGGCCACTCCAATAGTTGGCTGGCGGCCGCTTCCGAGCTGGCTCGGCTTCTGGGGTTTTTCGTTATAGCTGGTCCTCCAGATTTCTGGATCAACTCCTGGGTTCTGTGACTGATTAACTGTGCCAGTTATTGCTTCTCGACTTCCGATATTCGCCTGTCGTTCCGTTTCTTGACTTCTGAGGTTTGACCTTCAACTCTTTTCTTCTTCGACTACAGAAATCGATTTTTAATCTTGCTCCTCCCTAACTTCGGAGATCGACTTTCAACTACTCACTTCCAACTCTTATTTTTCAACTCTTTGTTTCTTCGACGGTCGAGATTTCACTTCCGACTCTCCCAACTTCCGATGGTAGATATGTGTAGACTCTTTTTATCCCTTAAAAATGGGGTGTCTCCCATCTATCGACTTGCCCCTTCCCTTTCATGGGACGGACTACCATTCCACTGGTCCATTCGCTCCGTTGGGAGACCACGCCCAACCCGGATCTAACCTGACACCTCTTCTACCTTATATGTAATTATAATTAATCCTATCTCTGATTATTTATACTTATTACACTACTTTACGTTTCTTACACTACTTAACAGAATTTTATATCTAGTCACAAATTATTTCGTCACGTGAGCTTTTCTTTTATGCGGGTAAGTCATTTTATTTATATGACTTGTTTAGATACATTTGTAATCAGTTATTTTTACACGACATATTTTTCTTTTGTTATAAAACACCTTAACACTAAACAAAAATATTTCTAGGTGCAAATATTATTTTCGGTTTGAGATAGCTTTATCTTGTTGATCTATTTCTATTTATTTATTCATATTACAATTGAATTTGTACTGATTTGTCTACACATGCTTATTGCTATGACATTATTTATATTTAAAAAGAATCTGCTCACTCATTATTATACCGTATCATCATTATCAATAACTTTCTTTCCGTCAACCTATAACTCATATATAATTTAATCGTATCTTTATTCTATCTTGGATTATTTGCGCGCAGGTATATTTACTTACGAGACGCGATTTCCTAGAAAACAGGATCGTACATACTTAAGCTCGACTCTTAATAAAAAAGGTCGATTCCATTGTTTTTCGCATTTCATCCTTGAGCAAACTGTCCGTTTGTAATGCCTCTTCTTAATGATTTATTCATTATTCTTACTCGTTTAATGGTTATCGTCTAACTATCCTTCGGTTTACATTTTTTGTGGAAACCCATACTAGCTAAACTTGTCGCTTTTTAAAATTTGATTTATGTTTTTTTCTGCCGTAAGACAATATGTCCAGCATCACAAATAAATATTGTATCCTTCTGCGAAAACCTAAATAGCTTTTTTGCCCTGTTAACTGCCGTTATTCCTTTGGTACTTTTTTCTACAAAGGAATGGAAAGCTTTTTGGTTCACACTGCAGCGTTTATTTTACAATTGTTTCCCAAGAAACGCTCCGTCATATTCCCATTGACATTGTTCCTACTTTTTAATGAATATTGCGTAACCCATGGGCCGGAAGTTATTATTATCCATTTTGAACGACTTGCCTCGGTCTTTTGTTAAAACTTCGGTCTACTCCATATGGACCCGTCGCTGTTTATTATTATTTTGTTTTTTATCTTATTATTACGATAGCGTCGCGCCATCCCGCATTGATGCATAACACAGTCATGACACGGTCCATTAGGTATTGTATTATGTCTATGGTCTATAGAATAGTAAGTAAATAAATGTCACAGCTACAACAATGTCTGTTTCTGTTTTCTACGGCTGCAGCTGATAATAGACCATAGATAAAAGATATCAATAGACGTTTCTTCTGTCAAATCTGGTTTGAAATTGAAATCAAAAAATTTGTCACTTTTGTTTACTAACATGAGAACCTGTAAAATAATGTTATATTGAATATTTGTTTTCTTTCATAACTGCTTCTTAAAATGCCAATTGATGAACAAAATTCATTTGTATTTAATATTTTCGCGGGCACTTAACCTCAATCTATTATTTTTATTAGTCCAGTCACGGTGAAAATTAAAAGAAAGCAATGCAAATGGAGAAAAAGTATTTTATGTTGAAACATTTATCAGGTATGTAATTAAGAACATCCACCACATTGTTAGATGAAAAGTTTAGAACTTATTATTTAGTTATGAGATTATCCTTTATAATACATGATACAGTAAGTAACACATAACAATAAATTTTCAACCTGTTGTTCGATGTTTGGTTGACTCTGGATACCTCTCTGAAAACGGTACAACTTATACAATAAGAAGGTTTTATTTAATTATTTACTATAGTATACAATCTTTAAATGATAAGTTTTGTCTAATGAGAAATATAACTTATTACACTGACAAATAGAAGGTATCAATGCAAATAATTAACGATGAAGTAACTCCCCCCCCCAGAAGACATTCTGACAAGTGCCCTTGGACAAATCAAGATATTAAACCTCTTAAGACAATGATTAGCAAGGATGTTTAAGATAAATAAAATTAGCTCAACTGATCACTTGAATATTCAGAATTTATAACTAGATAGATATTTTATAAAGAGCAGCGAGGATTTAATATACCTATATTTTAAATAAAACTTTAATCAGTAAATTTGTATAAAGTTATTTATTATATTATTGAATTTAATAATTTATTTAAAAATCTTGAAATCGCTGTCATCGAAGTTGTTGTCACACTATTTAAAGATTAAACTGTTGTTACGCCGTGCCCTCATCCGCAGATGGAATCCGGTGCACAACGCCACCAGCTAAGCTCAGTCTGTGGGTACCTTAGGGTTGGTGTCAAAATGCTTATACTCAGATGTGTGGGGGAGGTCTCAGACAATAATAACACACTATTTACACTTTATTTACACATTTAGGTTAGATTTGTCTTTCTGTGCACGCCGAGGGTGAGTCCTAACATTTCCTGGCCGGTCCACAGCTTTGTCTCGTCATCGGGAGGTTTACTGGGGAACCCATCCAATCGTCCTAGCGTGGACGGTGCTCGTCCCGCTTCCGTGCTCGCTCGCAGCCTCTAGATCGTCCTGTTGATATTCACGGCAGAACAAGGCCCAAATTCCTCTTGTACCTGCCGTGAATGAATCCCTAGGCGAAGAGTCCTTCCTCCTGTATCCCCACGGACAGAACGAGGCCCAAAAATCTCTCGTTCTTCTGTAGTGAAGAATATTCCGAGTTCAATCCCGCCATTGCTCGATCTTACAACAATCTCCGAACTCGGCCGGGCGCCACAGCGCGTACGCCACCGACACGACCTCTCTCTGTCGGCACTCGTAACCAAGTCCCCTCCTCCTTTCATGCAACCCCGTTCTACCGGCCGCAACTGCTCGCGTCGGTAGATGTCGCATTAGGTCTGCGCGCGTAATTTCACTTGTTACACTGTATACAACATTGATACAATCGATTGTTCTCTGCGGGTGTCTAATGCGGGTGGTCTCTCGCTTTAGCGTAAGAAAATAGATTGCAGGATAAAGGAAAAAATAACTTAACTGAAAAATGGAGGAGATTAAAGAACCTGAAACTTTGGGTACGGTATACCGCCCCAGGTATCCTGAAGAAAGTGAAAGTAAGGAGGCTGCAGTGGGCGAGACACATAGCGAGAGCAGATGTGTTCCGTAACAATCCACTATATCTAAAATGAAAAATATTCAATCAATGCATGCTTAAAGTGCTCACATAGACTCTCAACAATAGAGAGATTTTTGGCTCTTTGGATGGAAAGGTATATGTTAGGAATCACAAAAAAATTTGTGGATAAGAGAACAAGAGTAGTTGATATAATAAAACACGTCAAGAAAATTAAATGGCGATGGATAGGCCACATCACTTTGAGATTAGACTTTCTATTTGATTAATTTAATTTGTTTTAAAAAATATCACGGAACTATGTTCTGAAATTGCAACTTCAAAACAAAAATATGTTTTCATCAAAAATTTCATTTACGTTTTCCAGTAAAATTGCATATTATATTACAGTATTCAAAGTTATTTTTATTATTCTATCATTCAAACCAAAAATCAATCCTAGAATGGCAAAAAGGTGTCAGTCGACCACCAATGCGACATATATACATTACGATACATTATATATATTGTAATGTAATTGTATACTTTTTAAATAAAAATAAGTAAATTTCGAATATTATTTTTTTGAAATATTAAATTTTCTATTTCAAACCCTGATTTGGAATCTCAGCAGTCTAATAGAAAATTGGATCCAGAGTATTGATGAAAAATAAAAGTAAATTATTTTGGCTAGTTAAATTCTTTGGAAACCAATTAAAATTACAATAATTATATTTTTCAGAAAAATAAAATTAGTGTACATATTAGTATTATTATTTCAGGAAGTATATCAAAAATAGATTCCTTGGAATCCTTGCTAAATCACTCAGCCCATAATGTAGCACTGGTCAAGTCCAAGGATGGATTGGAAGTGTATGCTGGACATATTGATGGAGAAGAGAACTTTTCTACTTTTTTGAATAATCTGAATGCTTTAGGCATCTGCTTTTATACTCGAAGGAGTCGAAAATGCCAATCATGTGAGTTTTGTATTTCATTTCATTTATTGCCCTACAATGTGTTTCATTTGTGTATTTAAAAAAAAATCTATTGCTTACAGATAAGTTTGATTTATTCCGAAAGTTAGTACATATTTAAAATCATCTTCAATTGTAATATATGATATTAAATAATGCATGAACTACTCCAATTATTTCCAACTAAATGCTTAATGACAGCTGAGCAATGAGAATTTGATGAATGTATTAATACTATTAAATAAGTTTTTTGGCAGGAAGTCACTCTGTAGGTGAGACGCCAACCGTTTAGTGGAAATTATTTGGCATCATTTGACTTGATCCATCACAATTCTAGTGGAATGAATTTTTAGTAGAAATATTTACCGGGTCCGTCCACGTGGGGGATATAATTAAATTCACTCTGGTATTTTTCAGTGTTTAAACTAATCATTGTTTAATATTCTTACAGCCATACCGTTATTTGTTTCTGATAGAAAGGATTCGGACATTAATATTCCTTTTATGGGATCACCTTTCAAAGTTCTTAAAACAATGTACATGATGTGTTGCCAGGATGGTAATTATAACCCAAAATCTTCTGATGAACTTTATTTGGTGGGTATTTTCTTTAAACTAAAAAAGTTTGAATTCTATTTTCCTTGTGGCAACTACACTCTTCGAATGAAGAAAACCGATTGCTTCTACCATTAAAGAATCTCAGTGGATAGGAGATCGATCCCGAGAGTGACTATCTTTATATAATATGTAGTTGAATTAATTATTTTTCATAGCATATATAAATACTTTGGCCTAGTTTTTTTTAAATGATTGAAACTTTTTTAAACATATTTTATTATACTTTTAAAATTAGCAATATTTAAAAATAGATTCTGGTGAAGAAACAATACTATATTTTTAGTTAGTTATGAAGAAGGAAAAGTGTTTTCCGAAACCGGTAGATGTTTTTTTTAAACTCAATTGTGGTTAATAAAACTAAGATAATAAATAAAAAATATATTTTATTATAATAATAATTTAATTAAAAAACTGGTATTAAAAATACCGAGAATATATATATAATTTTTATTAGGCAATATTAAATCGGTTTGTTGGGTCACAATATTTCCATAAAATAGAATTGAATATGAATCTTTTTTCATTGCAGTATCTAACAGAGAATAGGAAAGTGAATAAATTATTGAGATGTAGATATTTTTAAAGCAATACTTGAGCTTGCTCAGGGTTATTGGTATTATTTTATTTTATTAGCTTGTATAGCTTAGAGATTTCTGCAATATAAATTGTAATAATAGTCGTTATGAAAAATAAAAATTGCATTCGTAGCTTATTTTTTATATTTTTACAGTTGGATTCTGCAAAGAAACGTCGAGTTTCAGTTAATCCAACAAAAAAGATTGGCTGTCCTGCCTACATGATTGTTAAGTCTATAATCGTATTCGAAGATGACAAGTATAAAGTGGATCTTCCGTGTAAACCTCGAGCTGCAAAAAAATTAAAGGTAAACATAACATCCAAAACATTGTTTAATTGCACGCTAATGATCCAGACATTACATTTAATGAGTATGCCTATGTGACTGATGCGTTGTCATTTTTTTTATTATCAGAATATTGCAGAGATCAACATTCTATTAATACTACATATACATGAGATGAAGAATTTTTTAAATAATCATCTTATATTTATAAATTGTCAACATAACAATAACCACTATCAAGTACAATGACTGGTGTGGTGTACCACTCTCCTTATGTGGAGGTCTTGTGGAGGTTAACAATTCTGATAATCAGAAAATGGCAATATCAGCGGCAAAGATAGATTTCACGACCGCAGTATTCATAAAACATCTATGTATATTATTATTTTTAGAATTACATATTAGTACAAAAAATTATCATTTCTACCTAAAATAATTTGGGTGTATTTCTAATGCATCAACATTTTTAGGTTTTGGAGAAGCTGAATAAGGATTTACTATCATCGTCTCCACCTGTTGGAATATATCGGTACATAATGTTAATATCGCGGGAATCGGACCACATCCATCCGGTTGTAACATCACATTCTAATCATCCGCTTCATCCAAAATTACAACAGGAAATTTATAATTTGGTTAATCAAAATATTTGTTCCTTAACAGGAGTGAAGTCCTATCTTCAAGATGTTGTCTTTCAAATGTTTGAAGGGCAAAATTATCCAAAACCAGATATTTTAAATAGATCCTTCTATCCTACAGATAAAGTGATACAATACCATATACATCAAGCTCGTTTGAAAATGAGCAAAGATGAACCAGAGGCATTGCCAAATAATTCTAGACTTCGTAGACATAGATTTAAGAAATTTTTACACAAATCAATAAATATCAAGCTTAATGAAGAGAATAATTCACAAAATGAAATTAATAGAAAACTGCAAAATGCTAGAAAAAAAAGTTCTAGAATTACTTTAGAGAGAAACACCCCCGGGAAAAGAGTTTTGGAAGAGTCTCGTGAGTTATTAATAAATATGATAGGATATACATATTTAGAGAACAGTGAGGAAAAATCTTTGAAATTTTTCAAAATTCTGAAACAATTAGAAAGAGAAATGAAATTATCTACCGTAGATAATGTAACCAAGGAGGAGACAGAGAAACCAGTCATTCATAGTACTAATGATGTAATAGCACAAATGAATAACAGGCGGAGCGCAGAGCATGCCACAGAATCTATCGAGGAGGACTCTGAATATGGAGAGGACAGTGACAGCGGAGATTATTATATTGTGGAAATAACAGATAATTCAAAAATGAATATTCAAGATGAACTTTTACCGGACTGATGGTTTATTTTCATAAAATTGACTCAAATTTTTCCTAAGATGGATCTCTTAAAAATGTGCATCATGCATGTTGATAAAAACAATCAATAATTACATTTTTTGTTTTATTACTAGATTAAATAAAGCAATCACTTTGTAAAACCACAAATTTTATTACACACCAACCGGTTTCGCTTAGCTCAAGCTTCGTCAGGGTATATTTAAAACTAACAATAAATATAAAAAGAGTGCACTTGTATAAAGAAGCTTGAGCTAAGCGAAACCGGCGGCGTGTAATAAAAATTGCAGTTTTATACAAAGTGATTGTGTGAAAATATATTTTATTATTTGATTGAAATTTACAGTGATGTAAAAAATACTGCACATACATTTCCAATTCTACATTGACAAATAATAATTAACAAAATATGATATTTAATTTCCTAAAACAAGACAAAACTATTCCGGACTCCCATAGTATATCAATATCACTCAGATGTACAAATTGGTAATAGGGGTGTAAGAAGTGCTCAATGTTTTTATCTCTTCTGCTGGTGACATCATATTGCCACAGAGCTTGCGAAATTCGAAACCCTAAAGTTTATTTTGCTGATTGATTTTTGAAGTACATAATATTTTCTTGTATTGCATTTATATTTTCAGTACATATATGTAAACTCTGAGATTATTTGTGAGTAAACAAAAAACTTGCAGAATTACAGGCAGAGCATTCAGACAGATGATATGTTCATGTTGTGCATGATATTTGCAGCTTTATGCTAACCATACTTTATTTTCACTAACCAACTTAGTCAAATTAATTTTAAGCATTATTATAAAATTAGGGTAACCATAGATATTATAACAAAATTATGGCCGGGGAGAGTGTTGAAGCCTTGAGACTTCGTGTAAAAGAGAATTAGGGCTGTATTAAACTTTTTATAATTTTGAGCTTGGAGTTATTTCATACAAGGTACCATTTTGACATCAATTAGTCCTCATCAAACTAGACAATCTCGAAGTGATAATTATTTTCAACACATTTGTGAAATTTATATTTCACATTTGCCGTGGATGCTGTAGAAAGTTTTACATGTTTTTTTTTACGATTCTTGTCCAGCGTTGAGAGCTCGAAATGAAACAATTATCACTCGAATCGCCTGATAAATGACAACCATAGACTAAGTATATTCAAGTTAAACATATTATGGTGGTTTTTGTCTTCTCTGCATCGTGGGTTTATCATCTTTATCTTTGGCTTAGTTTTTTAGGTTAGGTTTTGTATCTGACAGGTCTTCCTAATTCTTTGCTCTTAAGTTAATGTTTTTCGGTTAAGATAAAACAAAATGAATAACGTATTGGTTCTAGAAGTATATGATTCAACTCAACAAGAAAGTAATATACATGTTAAAGAATGCTCCTTGGAAACACTAATTGTACTTTGCGTATATAAATTTTGTGAAATAGAAGTTCCGATACACTTTGTAAAAACAAAAGTTAAATGTAGAGAAAACTACATAAAATTAAACCTTAAAGATATTCATCATACTGTTGTTCAAAGAAGCGATTTACCATGGCAAGTTAGTTCATGCAAACTGCCTGCCGTATTTACTGACTCTACTATTATAACTGGTCTGTGTGCAGTCTCCCGCTATCTTTGTAAATGTAGGAAGTCTCCACCTCTAGAAGTAGAGCATCCGAAAGGTATTTTGGGTTTCAGAACTGGCTGTTTGCAAGCCCCTAACGAAGTTTCTGTTTGGACAAAATTTTGTGAAATAGAACTATTAGACACTACCAGAAATATTCTTGAGACAAGATTTGGTCATCTTCCCCTCCTAAGTGAAGCCACTTATGAAATTCCTAATAATGTGGCCAGATTTGAAAAACATTTAAAACAACCGTTAAGGGTCCACAATGTTTACAAGGTAGCACGTGAAGCTGCCAATAAATCATACGAAGTCAAAAAAAGTATTTTTGTAAACAACCAACCTGAATTATTACCAAGCGATTCCGAAAAAATCAAACAGTCTACATTGAGAACAAATGTTAAATACAGAAACTGGAAGTCAAAAAATAGGCCAAAATATATAGACAGCTCCACACCGATCGATGATTTAGAGCTAGAACATTTATTTGCCGAAGGTCCATTTCTTACATTGGCTGACTTAATTTTGTATCCATGTTATACATTAACATTTCCCATTTTAGGGCAAGACACATTAAACAAATATTTACCGAAAACAAGCCAATGGTTTAACAATATAAAATCTCTTGATGCATTTAAATTAATTAACAGTTTTTTATCAAAAGTATTCGCTGATTGCATTGATCGGTGTGGTTTCAATACATTTAATATAACATATACAATGCCAGAAGTTAAGGATGTCAGTCTTTATAAATGTGATCCTAAACGAAGTAATCCAAAAAAACGGCTTTTCACAAAAGAATGCGATGTGGAATCGGCATTGGATCTCATTGCAGATGATATGAAATTAATCTTAAATTTAAGCAATCCCGAAAATACAAATAATACAATAGATTGGTTATCAATCCCCTCTGATGCAAACCCTCATGGAGGCCATCTTCCAGATAAAAGGATGGAGCGAAAAACTCAACAATTAGAAAATGTAGCTCTCGCCGTGATGAAATTAGCACGAGATGGTAACAGAATCATTGATTTCTGCTGCGGCAGTGGACATCTTGGGATACTGTTAGCTTACCTGCTCCCTAAGTGTACAATCGTGTTATTGGAAAACAAAGAAGAATCGCTGAACCGTGCTAAAGTGAGAGTGAAGAACTTGGAATTGAAGAACATTTTTTTTTTCCAGTGTAACTTGGATTATTTTGTGGGTAATTTCGACATAGGTGTAGCACTACACGCATGCGGAATCGCAACAGATTTGGTGCTGGAAAACTGCATTAATAAAAATGCTTCTTTTGTGGTATGTCCGTGTTGCTACGGATCTTTGCACGTGACGGAGAGATTACATTATCCCAGAAGTAAAGATTTCTGTAATATACCGCTTGAAAAATATATGTGTATCGGACACGCTGCAGATCAGACTCATGTAGATCACCCAATGGAAGAACGTGGAACTAGATGTATGACTATTATTGATTCTGATAGAGCGAGACACGCGATGAACAATGGTTATAGCGTACAATTAACTCGACTCAAACCTCTAAGCTGTACTCCTAAAAATATGTTAATTGTTGGAACTTCTGGATCTTATTGAAATATTACATTTGTGCTAATGGATGTAATTGTAGATTTATACACATCCCTTTTCCTGTCCGCAGTGCACGTTGAGTAATTCCAACCTATCACAAGTGAAATGTTTTTTCCTTTTAATTATTTGCTCTATTCAAATTTACTTCAATTTCTTCCATCTCTAAGGTAACCTGGAATTTTTGTCCTCAAATTGCAATTGCGGTCTTAACTTCATTGGTGTTAATTTTTTCCTCCACAAATCTAACTTCTATATGACAAAATATGAACTGTATGTAAGTTATAAAATAGATTTCAAAAACTAACTTTACTCTGAATTATGAGACACGGTAATACAGTATATCTGTTATACATCTTGTCAAAATTTTTAGGTTTTGAGAGAATGATTTCAGACCAAATTAAAATAGAAAGATCCTATACTTTCATAAACTTTTGTACCTCATCTATGAACAAAATGTTTAAATAATTTTGCTTTGGTTTAGTGACTGACAACTGTGCATTTTTTTTGCAAATAAATGATACGAAATATAGACAAAACTGAAATTCACAGGAATTATGATGTTATGTTAATTTATTTATTTTTCATGTACGGTGACATCAACTTATTTTTGAATATATGTAAATATAATTATTTTTAATATAAAATATGAAATTTTATTTTGCTTTAATTTGAAACCCTTAATATTAAATAAATAGTTTTTATTATTATACGTTTGAGGTGGCACCATTAATATTTTATTCTACATTTAATAGAACACACCGCCTTAGTATGATTGATTTATTGAGATTGCCACATTTTTCTTTATTATTAAAAAAACATTCCATTGACTGATTTAACCTTTTGGATTATATTTTTTCATATGCAGTCAGTATATATCCGTCAATTCACGAAATATATCAAAATAAAATGTATGTCTCATAATATTTCTATTACAATTATCATATTATTCAGATTTTCATATATCATAATATTCTGTTGGACAAATCTTTAATTTTGCAATATTTTGCAAAATATATATTTACGTGCAGCTTATTTCTTTGTACTGACTGCACGTGCATGTCTGTTGCCATTATGAATATTTTTTAACATTTAAAAATATTTTTATATACAAATATTTAAAAAATCTCAAGAAAACATGAAAATGGGTATTTATTTAATGAATGTTGCTTTAATAATTTTCTGGAGCATGTCTAAATTTGACTACATATCAGGTATTACAATGAGTATCAACAAAAGAGTTAATTAAGGTAAAATTTTATAAATCTCATTTATATTAAATTTCTCCCAAGAGAAGTTCTAACCACCAGCGTCTAGGGTATGTGTACTTTTGATTAACATTTTTCCATTCCCAAAATTAAAATACAACGAATCTTCTATTTTAACATTTACTTCCATTTAGCATAATTTTCTAAAAAACTATTATTTTTGTGAATAAAATCTTAATAAATAAATAAATTAATCTAACAAATTCTCATATATATAATAATATAATAAGAATTCCTTTTCAAACTTCAACTTCAAAATTTTTTGAAATCAGTTTAATTGTTCTATTTTTGGAAAATCATGCTTACATATAGCGTCACATGACAGAGAATATGACTTTCTTGTACTCAATATTTATAAAGATCGTTCTATAGACAGTAGTCCGAACGGGGTCTATGGTTAGGAGAGATGACTATTTGAGTATCAAAGAGGATTATCCGAAATTAAACGATTTAAAAGCTATTCGAAATTTGCAACTGTCTTTACAAAAATGATCGCTGTACCATAAATACTCAACTTATCGTAATATAATTTTGCACACGTATGCTCTAGTAATGTAGCTACCACATAATTTAACTAGATTTATATAGAAAATTACAAAAGTTAAAATATATGCTAGGGATGTCTCCTACTGTCTCAGGGATATTTGTATGATGCGAGTCATCCATATTATATACTAGTTTTTCTAACCGGCTTCGCCCGTAATTTTGATTCTTTCGTATAGGTATATTAATTACATATTCCCTTTTATTACACTGAAAAAACGCTGGAAAAAAATAAATGAAAGAAAAAGTTTTAGATCTTGGTCTTGTTTTTATGTAAATGTCGATAGTCACCCTCTTAATTCAAAATTTTTCATATTTGGGTGTGCATAACTCTATTGTTGCATATTGTTATATACAGGTATCCTGTAAGTAGTAGTATAAACACCATCGATAGTTGAGACCATGTCCTAATAACCCATCACAGGTCTAACAAATGTCACACGGTTATCGAGATATTTGAACTTTTATGAATTTTTGAATAATTGGTACCCTTTGTTGCTTTTTTTTAATATCATTTCCAAAACTTATATCACTTTCTGTTTGTTGATTATTATTTCTGGTAAGATTGCCAATAAAATGTGTGTCACTGTTTTTTAAAAACAGAAACAGTTTTGCCGAGAAAAATGTGAATTAAGACCATTTAACATTTTTCAACAATGTTTAAAGGACTGTGGTGTAAAAAAATGTATCATGACCTAAGTGTTCATTAACTTGAAAACTTCTACGTTTAATACCAATTTAAGAACATGAAAAAAAATAAAATATGTCCACTTAGAAAAAAAGTTATTGCATTTTAATGTCAACAGGGGCATTTTGTAAAAAAATTCAAGGCAATCTTTTTTTAAATTGCAAGCCTTGTTTCTGGTGCAAACATTTCACTGGAGCAAAATTGGTGCCCCAGATTGACAACAAATAGATAGAAATGCGAACATAATATTTAGCATTCGTTCATATTTTAAATAATATTTTCTCTGCTCATAATTTGTTTGACATTCTCTAATCTGTATGTGATATGCATTGTAGATGACTACCAAAAGAAAGTGATTGATGTGTTGTTGAAAATGTAATAGATTTGCAAGAAGTTACCTCGACTTTAAATAAGCCATGCAAAAAAGTAAGAAATTCCAGTCAACAATTTATAATTGAAAATTTGTTGTTTCTTTTTCACAGGCTTTTCAGTGTGTATTAAAACAAATTAAAAATAAAATTCGGTGTATCAAATTAGTACACTATCTAGAACTAAATCAATAAAATAAGGTAGTTTTCTCATAGTATTTAAAAATATATGTAATTAGCATCTTTTTGAAAATTAATGTGGTAAGAAAAGTAAAAAAAAATTTATTATACATATTTACAAACACTGCACGGTTAAGATTTAATTACATCCATGTATATAATCAACTAAATCCTTAGCCTACATGTTGCCATCGTCACCGTGTTGTGCTCGAGATTTAATTGTGTTGTACCATTGAAATATCAGGTTTTTAAAAATGAACTCTTAATATAATAATAACCGAAAATTTGCAAAAAAATATATCTCATGCAAAGGGTGCATTATACATATGTATTGTGTAATGTAGAATTCAATTAATAAATTTTAATACAGGTATTTCACTGCTTGTTTTAGAATATATAGTATGCATACAGAAATGCCTCGACAGGGTTAATGATCTTCTCCATCTCACTCTCAATGAACTACGGTAACTGCATAGTTAATGATAACAAATTAAATACATATTGTGTTAACTTCTAAATTTAATAAAAAATATTTATAAAACGTTAAAAAATACTAAATCCAAAGTTTTCTATACTAGTGTATGATAATATACATACTATGTGACTAATTTTTTATGTAGAAGTCGAGTCCGATTCCAACTTTCATTTCGTCTTTAAAGTTTGTAAAAGTTCCCCAATTAATATTTACATGAACATTTTCATCAATGTAAATACTTCTCAACAAATTCATACCCATGTACCTGTTGGAATCAATACTACAGCGTAATATGAATCGATCTTCTGTCCATTGACCTACTAGAGAGCCAAATGCTGTTTTATCATCAAACATGTAATCAACCACTGAACCGATGCATAACTTAGGTGCCAACATTTTGTACAAACATATCTGCGAGCCTTTTGTACCAATTGATCCAGATATAATGATGTTGTGATGAATATCAAAATACTTTCCAGCTATGGTGAATTTACTCATCATAGAATTTGTCACCAATTCACTTGCCACTTCAGCACCGATAGACAAAGTCTTGTTTACTTGTTGTAGATAGTTTGCCGTTACGACTACTCCTGTAACATTCTTATTACACACTGAAAAGGAGCCGGTGAACGAATCATTGTAATAATTCATGGTGCAGTCAAGACCACCACCACCTTGCGGAAGAAAATGTGCTAATACAATACATTTCCAATTATCGGATATGTTTTGTTTGAAAATTAAATTAAAAAACCCAGGGCTGTTTGACTCACTGGGATAAACGAGAGGTTCTTTGTTTATAAATCTATTGTATGATTTGTAGTTTGTAGGATTGGATGTATCAATATTTAGCTTACAATTATACAGTAGGTTCTCATTGATCAATTTATTAATGTTGAATTTCAATCCTCCAAAGTACACGGGATAGAGAGATTTGGTTTTCTGGTTGATATTAATTAGCAAATTCTGTTCGTTGAGGCCACAAACTTTTTCATAAACTGCCATAACGTTTTTCAATCTGACACCCGTGCCCGGAAAGCTGGCATTTTCCCACTTCCACATATTTTAGGCAGTAAATATCTCTGTACCTTCAGTAAATAGTTGTCAAATATCAAATATTCTATTATTCAAATTAGCATTTGACAATTTATGCAGTCATTAAAGAATATTTTTTAAATATTGTTGATATATGGGTGATTTCCTAGCCATTCATGTCTGTTTAAGTATTTTATTGTAAAAGGCAGACGTGAGAAATAGCAAAGAAAATACATGATCAAAAAATGAGGACAAATATGAATCATAACTTGTTAGTCTTTTAGCAAAAAAAATTCATTCTGTAAAGTTATTATTAAATCAATATAGTTTAGGAAAAAATTAAACTAAAAAAAATTGTGACATACTGCAAAATAAATACATATAAAAAATAATATTTTTCACACTAAGGATAAAAATGGAAGTTAAAATTAGATTGTGCACAAAAAAATGCAGAGGATATGATATTTTTCATAGACCCAGTCGACTAAACAGCAGACATTGGCATGCAGCGTTTGGTCAAATCATACTGTGGGACTTACGAGTAATTTTAAGGCAAGAGAAGCTTATTACAAAATGGATGAGATGACTCTAGACAGTTGCCCTTTTGATGTCATTGAAAATATTGGGAAATCATTTGAACATCAGTATCAAATATCATTTGATCAGCTTTTTTGGTAATAATAAAATTAAAATAATTTCTACTCTTATTTGTTTTTGATTTTCTTTATCTCTGGATTCTGCTTTCTACACCGGGTCTGGCACTAGTTATGTAGTGCATATTTTATAAGTTTATTTTCAATGATCACCTTGAATAGATTAACCGTTTTCCTGGAATAACTACTTATTATTGAATAGGGGGAACGGAAAGAAATTAAAAACTTTAAACCCTTTTTACAGTCAGTTTGCGTCAAGACACGGTGCAGGAAACACATATTTTTTGTTACTATGATATGTTTGATTACGAATATATTGTTTTTGTTTGGAATATTTTTTACCGATAAACAATGTCAAGGCCAACAATTGATGAAGAACATTTGCATCATTGCATGCCGTTTTTGTTTGACCAGGAAATGAATGCAAATAAAGTGACAAAAAAAATTATCAATACGTACAGAGATGTTTTGAAACTGAATAAATGTCATAGGTAGTTAAAAAAAATTAAAAACTGCAATAGGAAGTCCTTTAAAACTGGATGACGATGTGCCGACGTCATTAGTGGAGTCTGATCCTCATCAAAATATCACATAATTATCAACTGAGCTTGGTTGCCTATGCTCAACAGTACAGGAGCACCTTCATTGCATCAGTAAAATTAACAAACAATGAATTTGGATTCCCCATGAATTATCACTAATCGCACCAGAGCAGCGAAGAACTATCTGTCAGTCTCTCTCGACTAGTTACGAAAATGATCTTTTTTGCAGCAAATTATAACATGCGATGAGAAGTGGGTACTGTACAATAAATGTACATGGAAAAAATTATGGCTTTCTTCGCTGGTAGCTGTCCCTACCCCTATCACTAACAGTAAAAAAGGTGCTTCTCTATGTATATGGTGGGATATAACCGGGGTGATTCATTTTGAAAACCCGGTGAGACAATCACTGTAGCAGTATACTGCCAACAATTAGAGAAAATGAACTCGGAAAAAAAAAAGATCAGTTTTAGTGAATAATAAAATAAGAATATTCCAACAAGAATTGTCATATAATAATCATATGCAGAAATTTTTTGATGAAAAACCTAAGAATTTCTATAATTAGAAAGAATTGAAAAATTAATTAAAAATAATTAAATGAGGGAAATTATATTGTAAATTAGTTGTTAATTTTTTTCCTGTTTTTTGCAAGTGAATAAAAATTTTGATTTATTTCTGGTTCCACAACTTGGAATTACTGTTTTGCTGTGGCAGCCATTGCAGCATTAGCCAAAAATAACCATGACGTGTTAACATTATGTTTGTATATTTTGCAATAATAGCAACTTTTAAACAAATTTGTTGAATTGTTATCGTTAAGAATATAAATAAATACAATTAGTAAATAAGAAGAAAAAATCCATTTTTATTTTCTGCACGTAGTAATTCTTGTATAAAAAAAAAAGCAAATGCCATAATTCAGATTTTTATTGTAAAAATCTTTATAACTCTGAAACACTAACATTCATCTGAGCATGCGTAACTAATCCATATTTTTTATTTTTACTAATCCTAACAGTCTGATATACATGTACAGAATATATGATCTACCGGCTAATCAGTTTATACAATTTTAAGAAAAATTGATAACATTGATTGATCGTACAATAGAAATTAAATGGTTCATTTTCTCAAGTAAAATACATATTTTTGCTGTAATCATTGTTCAAAAATAGGATCATCAGTACATCTTCAAAAGCTATAATGGAAAATAATATAAACATTTTTTATTTCCTTAAATTATGCAACAGAAACATTAAATATATAAAAATAAATATCTACTATAAAAATTACTAATTAATTTGTAAAAACTTAACACAATTTCATTTGGAACATGAATATGGCATTCTTTTTATCAAATAAACATTTAAAAATATATTGCAGCCTGATTCTGGAACTTCATCAGGAAACGTATTGGATTTAATATTTCTAATGCATGGCGTAGACTAATGCAGTCCGGCAAGGCAAGTAGACCTGGAATAATATTTATTACAATGTTTATATTTCTTTTCAATAATAATAATAAATGACATTACATACTATAAATGTACATCAATATTCTTACTAGTTTATTAATTAATTTAAAAATAGAAAAAGACTTGTTTGTCTCTCAGGACGATCCACATATTTGATACCTCAGTCTTCAGGCAAGCGACTTACAATTGGACCAAGTTATACAAGTATTTATATATTATGTATAACACTAGTTAATATATTTGTTTGGCGACAAAGTGAACATTTATTAAACAAACTTATAAACTTTATGAATGTTTCTAATGAAATGCAAAGCACACTGATTTTTAATAATCATGTTTGCATTTAGCATGTCAGAATTGTTCACATTTCACTACTAGACATTTTTGTTCACTACTGGACATTAAAGATGTTAGGAATCTACTATAAATTTTACAGCAAAGTTTTCGCCAATTGTTATTGGAGTTCTATCATAACTTTTTATTGAAAATTAAAAAAATGTTTTAATTGTATCGATTATCCCTCTCCAAGCACAAGAGCTGGTCTCTTTTTTGGAGAGGTAAGCGAAAGAAAAACCATGTAATTTTAAAAATGTTAAATACTTAATTCATGTTATAAAAAATTGTAAAAATGTTAAATAAATAAAAAAAATGTAAGAAATATTCACATCCAACATAAGTGGGATGTACAAATAAACATATTACAGTTGCTAGCTATAGAAAACTAACTTACTTGTATGGAATCTTTACGCTCTGCCCACGGTACGCCCTGTGTGGAATGAATGCTGCCATCAATTGTGACACGGTTGAAACCTCCGTAGTGGGAAATATCCGATGACAACACAACCTGTTTAAAAAATACATAAAAGATAAATATGTATTGCATTATTAGAATGTATGTATTTTTTAAACTAAACTGTTCTATTTTTTAAACTAAAAATATCTACACATGCCTTTGAAACATAAGACAATCTAATCTAACAATGAATGATTGAAAAAGCGTAGAAGCGACCATTAACGTTTTCAACTCGTAAGTCTACCCTCAGAAGACATTACAAACCCAAACAACAACTCGCAAGTCTATTGTGAAACACCAATGGACACTTTAAAATGCGATATTTACCTAAACTAGTTGAGGATACCGGATGCTGAATGACACAGGCTTATGAGGAAGAATTTGACATCTATCAAATTCGGAAAGAATATTTATTATTTGCAAGTATTAACTACAATATTTGTTGACCAACTAATAAGAATTGTAAATACTAATTAGAAAAATACACATATAAAATCAATTTTAACGAAAAATATTTTTGTTGCTACCGGGATTCGAACCTGGATCTCTTTCCAATCACACAGCAACTACAGCAGACAGCACTTTTGATGGCAAATTTTCGAACCTATATGTTACGCTTTTCAAATTAATACATTTATCGTTCCATTATTTGAAAGCCATCTACTTTATTTTTACAGAATCTCAAATACCTTTGAGTAGTCCGATAGGAGACGCCAAAATTAACAATTTATTTTTATTATTAAATTTTAGAAAAAACGCAGAGGAAATAAAAGGTAAAATGCAAATAACTCAGGTATATTATTAAACAAAAATAATTCTGAGTAGACTGCACAGAAAAGGGAAAACAATTTTGAGTGCAAACGGTTAACATATTTATGTCTGTATAGAGTAAAAACCAAGGTCCTCGCAATTTTTTCATAATATTTGGATTATCCTTTTAATTATTGTCTTTAAAAAGGCTACTTATTACTGGATTTCAGAGATAATGTGCACATTTTTTATTAGCCTTATCAAAAGTTGTATATAAATATTTAAAATACAAATTATTAAATAATTTGAATATCAGTTTTATATTCACCATAACAGTTAAATTAATTTTTTATGGTTAATACAGTTCACATGAAAAGTCAAGTGCAATAATCAAAAGGGTAATTTATCATTAAAAATGAGCTGAGGATGTAGTTTTATAGTACAATATAATAAGCAATACATAAATAGCATTTAATGATAAGACCGTAAACGTCAGGAGATGAAGTTAAATATGTTTTAAATGATTTCCATTCTGAGATTTAATTTAATGGTTTATAAAAAAAAATCAAAAAGTTTAAAATATAATGTCAGAAGTTGGATTTTTATTATTAAAAGTCATGCCAACATTTTGTATTCAGATTGGTACAAAATAAGTTAAGGAATTTACATATAATGTATTGTAGATACCAGCCGCATGCATTCAGAAACATAATTATGTATATATTTTGGGAAATAATGAGAACTTAAATATTTTTCTGATAGAATTTTTACTATATATATAAAAATGTGAATAATTCAACAGTAATTGAGATTGAAATAAAGCGAGATAAATATTTATTTTCTAGAAATTTTATTTGAATGTGCTAGTAGACAAGAAAACCACTAATAACAGTGAGTTTTCTACATTAAATATGAGCTGATTGTGACATACAGGATTCTACCATGTGACCGGTCCTAGAGGAGGCCCCTCACAAGGAATCGCCATTAACTATTAATCATTGGCCTGCAATGGGTTGAACATAGCCAACTGAGATTTTATTCTAAAGATTGGTATACATAATGAGTCGCAGAGTGGCCCAAGTGAAAATGTTCATATTTTAAGTTACACAAATACACTAAAAATTAATTGTTTTGTATTGGCTTTATTTATTATGCAGGAATATATAGAAGTACTATAATATAATTATAAAGATGTTAATACATTAATTTTATAAAAATATATATGAAATTTAGCTGTCTTTTCAATCCATTTGATCACTTTGCAGATGGGCCATTCTGCCTTTATGTGACATATACAGGGTGGCCCAAAAAATGTGAAAACATCTCGTAACACATGAGTTATTTCAAAATATAATATAATTAATTAGAATTCTTAATGTATTTTTTTTTGCACAATATATCAAAACACCCCATATTGCATAATCTACTGGGTTTAAATCTGGGCTATTCGGTGGCCACATGCCTGGCTCGATGAAATTAACATTCCACGATGAAGAAAGTTGATTGTATTTCTGGCTGTGCGAGATGGAGCTCTGTACTGCTGTAATGTCCAATTATGCTGTAATGTCTATACTCCAGGCTTTGTTTTGTACATTATTACATTACTATATGTAATGTAATACTCCAGGCTTTGTTTTGAAACTCTTTGCATCATTTTCCTAGCACTCCAACGTTTTACAATTTGCAAATTTTTGATCAGAATACGGTCTCCTGCAGTGATTTTTGTCATTTTGGGCAACAATTTGAAAAAAACAAATATAAACAATGGGAAAATTAATAATCAAAGATGGCGACCGGAAATTGTCAAAATAAAACGTAATATAGGTAAATAGGTGAGTAAGTAAATTAATGAACTATTTAAGCTATTGTTGATATAGTTAAACTAATTTTGATGTAATTACATCACATTTTACGAAATGTTCTCACTTTTTTTGGGCCACCCTGTATATTATTACTATACTAATATTAATTTTTAATAATATTATTTTTTTTAAGTATGTAGTTGTTGCATGCATGCAGTAATTGCTTAGCATTAGGGTGGAAAAATCAACATACTACATTGTACGTAAATACCTTGTAATCTCCCGGCATATTTACTCCTACCCTGTAGTCTGTGAAACTTTTGTTTGAATGGAAATTAAAAACAAAAAGTAGTCCAGCGCGCTCTGCCGCTATAACTTTGTCATCCTCATGCTTTATTGAAACATAAGCCTGAAATAGTAATATACGTTAGTTTACTGCTCTAATTATAAAGTTTGAAAATAATTATCAGATGTAAATATGATAATTATTTTCAATTATTCAATATATTAGGATAAATGACAAAATAAATATTAATCAATTCAAATTATTGTTTGACATTGTGTTGCATCTGAGAAGTAATGAATCTTGTTATATTCTTGTTCCATATACACAGTAGTTGCAGTGGGCATACTAGGCATTGAGAAACTTTTGTAACTAAATTATCCACGAGAAACCGATAAAAAATGTCTTGCCTACCTGCAACATTTATCATCTTTATTTTATCATATATTTTTAATTTAAAAAAAAAAACAATACTTTTAAAAACTAATTATATTTATGGATGAGATTAACTATTGGAGAGTATTTTACATTTTATTTTAATAAGATAGGTGAAAGAGAATGATGGCCACCATAATAAATTGAAGGAATGAAAGTCTAGAAATTTGCACGAGACAAAAAACAAAAAATAATAGTCTAAATAAAAATGTTATGTTTAAAAAATAAAAGATGTGTCGGAATTATACTAGCCATAGTGATGAACTCTCGAACACAGAACATGACAGCCTTACATCTTACAGTACAGTTTTATGAATAATATTCATAAAAATAACTTTAATCATATTTAGAAATTACATTTTTTAATCGACTCATTGCTCCTTAAATATTGACTACTGAGAAGTATTGAAAAAAAAAAGTAAAACTGGAGAATACTGTAAAATAAAATAATTACCGGGTTATCATGCAGCCATCCGTACTTTTCCTCCAAAGCATTCATATCCTTGTCAAAATTATTGAGAAACTTGTACTTAAGTAATTCATCATCGACAAGATTCCATTGGCGCCGAGCATAATGATATGAGGAATTGTTGCCGGCACGTGGGAAATCCAACCATTCAGGGTGGCCAAATTCATTGCCTGAATAAAATTAATAATGAATTATTTATCCTTTAATAGCTTCTATAACTTTTAAAAATATAGCAATTTCAACAAATAAACACATATTTTAATGGCGACATTTTCCAATGACTTTGAGAGTTCTTCACTTTTATTTTACATAGAAGAATTTAATTTTTAGTTTCTACACAAATAGGACTAACTGGATATCCAAAAGCACGACTGCAGACAAGGATCCTACCAACTTGGTCACAAGGTGCACCAAACGATAAATTATATTTATGCAATTAAAAAATGAAAACATACCAATAAAGTTAAGGTACGCTTCTCCTCCTAAAGCATGAGTTATCAGACGGATCATGCAATGTAGAGCCAATCCACGCTCTATCACCGGATTGGAACTACTGACCACACTCATATGTGTATACATGGCAGCGTCCATCAACCAAAAGGCTATTGTCTTGTCACCCACAAGAGCCTGTAATTTATTTACCAAATTTATTACATATTTACCTATACAAATAAATATTTTCAGTTCAAATTATTATACTTCGGGGCACTGAAACCTATATGAGACCACAGATTTTGTAACTAAAAATGTTTTTTTATTTTCTAAACTGCAATAAATTTAAACATACACCAACTGGTAAAAACTTACACTTGAATTATCAATATTAAGAAAATCAATAATTTGGTGCACCGGCATTTTTAAAAAATTTACAAGACTTCATCTTACTTTCAAAACTCATGCAAGTTTACCAAATAGATAAATTTTAAAAATTTTAAAAATAAATCTGTGTCGTACCTGGTCATGACTTTCAGCATATGCAACGGTTCCTTCCATCCACCTTCTGTTTGTCAAGGTGTGAACAATATTACCCATATTCCAGTCTTCATCTTTAAATTCCTTCAACAGTTTGATCCAATTATCTGGAATAGCCATTGCCAGTCGGTAGTCAAACCCTATTCCGCCTTCTTTCACTGGTCTACACGATGCTGGCATGCCCGATACATCCTAAAAGTTATGATTACTAATAAATTATTCCAAAATTATTTTATTAATTAACTTACATTATTACAAATTTGCGTAAAATACGAGGCTTGTCCGTAAAATAAGTTCCACGGACTGCCGCTGGCGCTAGGATCGTTTCTATGCGCGACCAGACAGCAGAGGCAGGTTATTTGGTTCCTCCACTATAATTCCTCACCAAGCCAGCGTCGCTGCGACGTTTAGTCTAGGCCCAGCAGCCGTCAACGATGGAGCTTCCTCTTGCGTCTCCCGCCAGCTGCGAGTTGCGGTCTGTTATTCGTTTCCTGGCCGCTAAGAAGAAATCGGCGAAGGAAATTCACGAAGAACTTTGTGAAGTGTATGGAGAAGAGTGTATGAGCTCCGGGATGGTGCGCAGATGGGTCAGGGAATTTAAAAATGGCCGAACAGACGTCCACGACGAAGCCCGTGCAGGGCGGCCATCGGTTTCCGACGAAACAATTGCCAGAGTCGAAGCGGCAATGCTCGAAGATCGACGGATTACAGTTAGGGAGCTGTGCGAACAGATTCCGGAGGCCAGCAAAACCACAATCGACAAGATTTTGACTGAACATTTAGGCTATTCAAAGGTCTGCGCAAGATGGGTACCAAAAATGCTCACTGCAGATCACCAGCGGCAGCGGGTTGAAGCGGCCCAAGAATTTCTCGCTTTTCACGGAACAACCGAAGAGGAATTTCTGGACTCTATTGTTACTGGCGACGAGACCTGGATACACTACACCACACCGGAAACAAAGGAGCAATCGAAGCAGTGGAAGCACCCTTCTTCGCCAAGAGCAAAGAAGTTCAAAGAAATCCTGTCTGCCGGAAAAATCATGGCTAGCGTTTTTTGGGATCGAAAGGGCGTATTGTTGTGCGAGTTTATGCCTCGCGGGACAACAATCAATGCTGAACGGTACTGTGAGACCTTGAAAAATCTTAGACGTGCAATTCAGAACAAGCGAAGAGGAATGCTGACCAAAGGAGTGCGTTTTCACCATGACAACGCCCGACCGCACACCGCCTATCGAACCACAGCCCTCATCGAAAAATTTGGATGGAAAATGGTGTCTCACCCACCCTACAGTCCAGACTTAGCACCAAGTGACTTCCATCTCTTCCCCGAGTTGAAGAAAAACCTTGGCGGAACCCAATTCAAGACAGATGAAGAGGTACAAAATGCGGTTGTTAGTTTTCTACGCGGACAGGCGGCAGAGTTCTATGACTCTGGTTTAAAGAAGTGGGTGCCTCGAATGCAGAAGTGCATAGAACGCAACGGCGATTATGTAGAAAAATAAAAGAAGGACTGAACTTTCCAAAAATATACTTTTCTTTAAAATTAAACCAGTTTTTTTATGAGAAAAAAATTCGTGGAACTTATTTTACGGACACGCCTCGTAATTTGTGGAATACAATAACAGCAATTCAGTAGTAAGTGTGGAGTGGCCTTACTTCAGCAATTGTGACACAGTCTTGATTATTGGTGTGGACTAGTTCATTAGCAAGCATCAGATATAAAAGGGCCTCTGTGTCTACGTTCAGTCCAAAGTATTCATCGTAATGTCCAGAGAATCCCTGAACTCCACGACTGTGATAAAGCATAGACGTAACTCCATCAAATCTAAAATTAGAAATAAAATTAATTTTATGCATCCATTTGAATAAGCATTATTTATTATAATCATTCAAATATATAACAAACATATAAAATATATAACATCAAATTGAATTAATTAAATTAATATAATCTCAAATGCATTATATAATATGACACATACCTAAAGCCATCAAATCCATATTCTTCTTGATACCATCGCAAGTTTGACAGTAAAAATCGAAGAACCTCAAATCTAAATTTATAAAAATTGTTTAATACTCATAATCAGTAGAATAAGATAAAACATAAATTCAATTAAAAATATTGATACTAATTAAATGTATTATATACATATAAAATCAATCTTATCGAAAAATATTATTGTTGTAACCGCGATAAAATTGATTTTAAATATATATATGTATGTATATATATATATCTTTCTAATTAATACATTTAATTAGTATTTAAAACGTCACAGACCTATGTTCTGAATAATTACAACTTCACAATAAGAATGTGTTCTCCTTAATAAAAATACTGATATGTATTTGTAATATTTGAGGCAATAATTTTGTGGATACATATTTTAATGAATAATATAAAATAATCATTTGGATTTTATTTATCTTTGTCAGGGCAGACTAAAGGAGACATTCTGAAACTGGTATTAGTTGGTATAGAATAGTAAAACTAAGTGGATATAAACATTTTATGATATTTTATATTAATTATTATAAAAATATTGACAATAAAAGAATAAGCAAATAAAAAAAGTTAGATCCTGCGATAGATTGCACACACTTTAACATTTTGAAGTTTCAAGGATCTCAAACAGCATTACGATTAAAAAATAATAAGAGAAAGTCTTGATTTCATATATAGTAGAAATTTCGTAACATGAAATTGTGGGGACCGTGATATTTTTTCATGTTGAAAGAAATTTTAAAAAACCTATTGATTTTCAACTTTATTTTTATACTACATACATTATGTATAATCAGGGGCGTGCAGAGCATACAAGCAAAAAATCTGTACATAACTAAAAATTCTGGGAAACAAATATAAATTAAAAAATTGAATTAACATAAACGAAAACATTATTTTGCAATTAGCGCCATCTGTGTACTAGTAGACTTTAATTGCTTAATTCTACAAAACGTCATGACAACTTACCGCTGTAATCATGGCACTCTTTTTTATTCACCGCATCGTGCTATTTACATTACTCAATTCTGTTTTTAAGCTAGTGAATTACTCATGTCACATAAATGGCTATTTACTGAATTAAAAATTCCTTTCGGTTGATCCGTTTTGAATGGAGTCGTTACCTGTGCTGTTTTTTAACAGATTAACATTTAAAAGGCTTACAACTGCGTGCAAATCATTGAAGTGTCTACTTCCTCTTTTACTATCTTACTGTTTTTAATGTGTTGGTTTCTTGATTGTTCTTTAAATTTGGTGCATGGATTGGTTTTTGATTTGGGAAAAACAAAAAGCAATTGGCAGAACTATTTCCTACGTTAACTTTTAATAAAAATAATTATTTCCTTTGATTATTACGTAAAGGATTTTCCAACAATAAATTAATAATGTTCAGTCATAGAAAGTGTTCTTAAAAATGTCCATACATTTTTATATGGGTAAGAAAGTATTATTTTACGTTAAAACTCACACGTACTCAAAAATTATAAATAAATATATGGTAGGGTCATATAAACGATGGATTTATTTTGTCCAAAGACGTTGGTTAAACAAAAGTACATATATTATATATGATTGTATAATATTATTGATAACAGCACAACCTAAATCTATACCTACTGCACACCACTGTGTATAAAACCCTACAAATATAATTTATTTTACACCTTTAACATCCGCATTTAGGACTAACTGACAGAGATATAAGAATACACACAATATGTATTTTAAAATGAAAGAAAAAATTATTATATGTATAATGTATATTAATTTTTGTGAAAAATACTAAAACCTTTTTTTACACCGTGTTATTTTTGCAACTTTGTATCTTATTGTTGATTGCCAGATGTGCTGGTCTAGTCAATAGAATATTAAGTTGTAAAGTCAAAAATAATAAACACCGCCAACTGGCCGATCGACTGTGAAGGGCAACCTTTATCTATTGTTTATTTTCAAATGTCAACCTAGTTAATAACAAGCAAAGTCGCAAAGTCGTAAAGTCGTATTAGGTCTCTGGGCATATTATGTGTGATAAGGCAGACTTACTCAGAGTAGTTGAACAGTCTCGAGTCCCAGAGTGGATGTGTTCCCTTGGGACCATCGTGGAAGTAACAGGAAGTTGTGCCATCAAATTCATTCAATCCATCCAGTGTGTTTTTGCAGGCGTGCGAGTGCACCACATCCAACAGAACATAGAGTCCCATTTTATGTGCCTCATCTATCAGTCTCTTTAGCTCACAAGGGGTCCCGTAACGACTAAAAAATAAACATTTCAATAACAAATATATTCAATAACAAAAAAAAATGCGTAAATCAGGCATCTATATTATAAATTCTAATAATTGAGATATGATGTTTTCTAATAATTGAGATATGATAATTCTAATGATTTAGATATGAGGATGATTTCAAAAATAATAGCTGATTTTTTACTGTTTCCGAGGAAAGTTGGTAGAACTCCATAAGCACATATGTGAAAATAAAATGCTTGTTTTTTTATTCTACTCGTTTAATTTACTTGAGACGTGTTTTGCATTATCAATCTATATTGATAATGCCTTACAACGTGAAACACGTAAATTAAACAAGTAGAATTAAAAAAACAAGTGTTTTATTTTCACACGTGTGATAATGGCTAATTTTAAAATTCAACTAAATATACATAATTTTTATGAGTAACTAAATTTATTAATTAAAGAAAAAGCCATCTGATAATACACATTTTTGCCAATGAATTACGAACTTAATTATACCTGTAGAATAAATTTTAAAAAATAAGCATTTTCTTTTATTAATTTTTTTGCCGTAAATAGTTATTGAGGTACTTGTATGTATTATTTAACGAAAGAGTAAACAATTCTCTGGAAACTTTAATAAATAAATTGTAAAATCTAACCTACTAGCAGCAAAGAAACTGGTAACTTGATAACCAAATGATGCGTAATATGCATGCTCCATTATCGCCATCAACTGAATAGAGTTATAACCTACAAAGGAAAAATGATTTTATTTTAATTTTTTATATTAAATTAAACAATAAAAATACAAATTAAGTTTTTAATGTAATTCATCTACCTTGATTTTTAATACGGGGCAAAATATTGTCAGTAAATTCATTATAGGTTCCGACTCGATATTCTGAGGTGGCAATACCAACGTGACATTCGTAAATGCGTAGACTTTTAGGACGAGGAACTTTTTTGTATTTCATAACATACGGCTGTAAGAGAAAAATTAAGATCAGCATTAATAAACAAAATAAATATTAAAAATAGATTATAAATGGTTTAAGGGCCGGTTATGTGATCAGTAGTAACTTTTTATTACGGAAACTTTTCACAATGGGAACTTTTTACTATGGGAACATTTTATTATAGTAATTTTTTAGTGGGTTTTAGTTTTTACTAGGATATTGATTGATTAATTGCCGTATACTGCAACTTTCAAAGTATCAATATGTCAGATGACTTTCGGAACAGCTGTAAAAAGTCCGCCATATTTAACCATCGATTCCCGTTTTTACTATTGAATATCGGGAAGTAAAAGAATTTACTACGGGATGTACTTTCGAGTAGTAAATATTTTTTTATTAGCAAACAAACAACCCGTTTTTGCAAAAATGTTTACTTTAGTAACTTCTTTTACTATAGTAAAAAGTTACTACTGATCACACAACTGGCCCTAAATTGACGACTTCTCAATCCTGCAGTGTAGACAAAATTGTACTTGCCATGCCTCAGACTTAGTGTAGAAGATATTTGTAAAGAAAAGTTACTGACTTATATAAAATCAAAATTACCTGCTCCGGATTATAAATGTGTTGCTGGAACACCGTCCCTTCGTGTGGTTTCACATACTGGGCCCACGGAGATATTCTGGGAAGATGTCCATTAATGATTAATTCTATGCGGGAGAAATGTTTCAGGGGACAAGTTCCATCAGGATTCGCAGGAATATTCAATTCCCATTTTCCATACTCCAATTTCTTGAATGAATGACTTGTTCTGTTCCAACCATCTTGGAAATAAATATTGATATCAATATTTTTAACTGAATTCATATTTACAATGTGTACATCATTTAAAATTAAATTAAATTCAAATATCAAAATAGAAATTAACAGTTATTTTATGAGTGAGTAAATTGAAAATATTCATAGCCAACTTCCTTAAAAAATAGGTAGAATACATTTATTACAATATACTCAGTACACAAGGTTAAGAAATGTCATTTTATTATAGGTTTATTATTCCAAAGCTGTTTGGTCATTAAAGGTATTTGGATACTGCATAATATCAAAACAGTTCGATGTAGTATCATAGATGAACAATGACATCATCCATAATAATACTGCGCTTCCCAATCTTTTATCTATGACTTTTATCTGGATATGTTGTTGGATTTGGATCCTGACCATCTGTACATATGTGTCATTTGTCAGTAGAAATTTTTTTACATATTCACTACTTTGGCGGCCAGGTCTGTGAGACGCAATCATGGCACAAAATAATGTGTTTTTAATATCTCTAGGTTATGATTACTTAAATGTTTTCTCTTTTATATATTTAATAACAGTAACTATATATATATATTCAATTTGAAATGAAGTGTACATTGTCTTTATTACGAGTAAGAAAAAACATACATTAGCAAAATGATACAAATTTTTACAAATGGCAAGTATATTGAGCATCTGTCTTCACCACAGATACAGGGCAATACAGAATGCACAAGCAGAAAAGATTTCTATTTGCTGCTAGGACCTGCAGGTGGCTATTATGGCCGATGACGGTCGCTACGCTGCCTGTGGTAAACACTGCGCGGCCTGGACTTCCGCAGAATCTATATTTCATCTAAAGCAATTAAGGACGTACAATGCACTATTGTTAAAGCAATATAATAAGGGATTTCCGCATTGAAATATAGACTCCATGGAAGCCCTGGCCGTGAAGCGCCCATAACAGCCACCCGCAGAGCCTATCCACAAGTAATCAGCGATAGCCGGTTGCTTTCCTATTAGTTTTTATAAATAAACTTGAAATATTGTTTAAATAATATAATAAAAATAATACATACTGAATTCTCCACTGAGGCACACTGAATGTGCTCCTGGGGCCCACTCGCGCCAACTAACAGAATTGTCAGGACGGATCTGTACACCAAACTTCTTATAACCACTACTAAAGGCGGTCAAACCACCTTCAAAGTTACTTATCTTCTCCCAAATATCTCTGAAGCAACCGTATCTTAAAAACAAAATGTTTACTTAGTCTACAGAATATTTTAACTGATTTCATCTTAATTATTCAACAATCATTTTCAAGCATTAAAATATTGTACATTTTTATTATAAAGAAATGTTAACATTTTTCTGGTTATAACATTTTAATTTTCCAATTTCTAATGTTAAATCCTAATTTTAAACAATATAGCATAAATTTATATTTAATTTATTAATGGTATGCTATATTTGTCTCTAGTTATATTTAATTAAAATATGCCTTTAATCACACACATGGAGACAGTGGCATAACCATGCCAATACGCTAACGCAGTGCATTGGAACATATAATGTTGATATAAATACTTTTAAAAGTAATTATTTTTTCAATCCACCGTAGCAAGAAATAAAATTATATATATTTTTTAAATTATGTGTATTGTGAAAACATTATTAATGTATACAAAGTACTTCACTCATATATCGAATTATGGACCAGACCATCAACACAAAGCGATTACCGTAAAGCAAAGTGAGGATTTTTTCAGTTGTGGGTGATCAATTTTTATTTTACTATTTAATAGATAAAACTGCATAGTGTTTAATATTCTATATATCTACAATACATATGGTGTGCCCTTTTTTCCATTTTGCATTGGGGCCCAACTTTTATAGTTACTCTTTTGTACGAGTTATAGAACATTCTACTCTACACGCACACCACTAACAATAAATATTCTCCGCCAATTATAACTATTTTCTCAAATGTTTTGCCTGACATTTTGTAACAAAAATTTAATATAATAGTTTGAGATGAATGTTGACATTTTCAATTACATTAGTGTATTAACAATTGAATATCATGACACAAAAATATTAGGTTTAATCCAGATGTATTTAAAACGGCACAAATGTTATGATACAGGAATGCAATAGATAAAAAACGCGCTGACCAAAAATGAGATAGGTCAACTTTCCTTATCAAAGGTCGCATAAAATAAATAATTTTTGAAAAAAAAAGTTTATTTAAAATTTTCGGAATAATTCGAAAAATATGCATTATTATCAGACATGGATTACCTCATTAAAATCATTTTGAATTGTCGGCTAGCGACACTATAGGAGGTACAAACATATTTGAGATTAACTAATATTATTGTATAATTGAATAAGAGACGATATTGTACGATTATGATCCAAGATTCGATACAAACAATTAAGGACACATTTATACATTGAAATTTACGTTATATGATTATGAAAGGTCTCTAAGATGCAAAAGATTTGAAATTTAAAATTAATGCCGCTATTTCACTCATGACCTTCACGGTGACATTGTGATCGAAGCTAGACCGAGAAAAATAAAAACATAACCTGTACGAACCTGCGACGAAATTCTCTTTCATAAGGTTTTAAATAAGAGTCGCGTTCGAGTAATTTGTTCAGATCTGGTACTTCAACTTCCATTGGGTCCATTGATGAATATTTTCCACCCATGCTGTCAATGTTTAATTCAAAACCGAAAACCTTAAAACAAACGCAGATCCCGGCACCAAACCAATCCGTCGAATGAATTACGTTTCAATTTTATGTAATATATAATATACGAATATACATACACAAGCATACGGTAGTGCATGCAGTCATAACCTGATAAACCCTCTAAACACCGCTGTAAAATATATCTTGTTGAATTAAACACTTATTAAGCAACTCTAAAATATTATTATGACAGAATTTTTAATACAACACGGTGAAAGGGAAAGTTATGTTTACGTACTTATACTTATGTTTTTGGCGCTTTGAGATTTTCCTTAAACTTTCACGGTAGGTAAATTCAAAACGCAAAAACAAGTAGTTACCTAATTACTAACTTTTCATGTGTACATTATCCATACCTACATAAAATGTTTGAGCAGATTAATTTTGTCATTCTATCTGGATTTAAAATCACCCAGATTTGAGTGCATACTCTCGATATCTTCTCAAGTATCGTAACAGTACAAGTGTTATTATATTTTTATTAAATGCTTTGCAATTTTAGAAACATTTTTTTAAAACAAAAATAGGAAAAGGTTATATAAATATATAGTATCTTATTTTGCAAAAAATCGCAACTTGTTCAATAAAAGTGATTTAATCTGTATATTGTATATCGTACAGAATGACTCAGTGGCGTAGCCACGCCAATGTGGTGCATTGAGGCTCATGTTAGACAAGGGCACAAACGTCTTACAGTACTTTAGATATCGATACTATTCACAGCACTAATAAAATTCCACATCAACAAAAATATTACTATAAAATTTAAAAATATATCTCGAAAACACGTTAAAATATTATTGATGTATATTGTAGTTCACCGCTAATGTTTTGGGTTAGGGACCAAACCATATTTTTTTTCATTTGCAAGTGCATAAAAATACCTAAAAATACTATTTTTTCATGAAGGTATGATAATTATAGGAGACAAATTTTGTTCGTAATATTTTATGGATAAATCCACGTGTTATTTATTCTTATATCAATATATAGGTGGCCCCCTTTTCCATTTTGCATTGGGGACCAATTTTTGTAGTTAAGCCACTGGAAAGAGCCAAAGAGTTAAGATGTCGAGACGGCTTGGGTACATTTACGAAATTTAATTCATTCCGTAACACTGTTCGTAACCCGAATTATAAACTGAAATAATTACTCGCATAAGAATCAATGTAAAATTATTTAATTCGTTCCGGACCCCCGAAAATGGCCCTTTATTATCTACTTTATAGTTGAAATTCTATACAAAATGATAATAATAGACAATATACAATACAAAACAATGCAATTTCTCCACTTCTTAGTCTTTGTAAGGATTTTTACTTCTTTCGCAACATCAGCATTCTTAATTTTCTCTTTTTAAAATATAGTACGCGTAGCAAGATTCGAGACAATAGTTTAATTTATTTTTTCACTTTACCTTTGGTCATTCTTTGGCTTCGTGGTGGTCTAAAAAAAACAATATATTAATTACTAAGTGTAAATTAAATTTTGAAAAAATATGTACAGTAAACTGGAGTGAATGGGGACTTTAGGAGGAATAGGGACAATCGTAAGAAAAAAGGTAGTCTTACGCCACTTTGGCTGGAGTTTAAAACTTCAAATATTTTAGGTTAAAAAAATATGATATTTTCTAACCTAATGGAAACACTATTACCATGGTGCCACAGATGCATAGATAAGAATGAAACACAGATGGCACAGATAGATAAGGACATGGCTTGATTAAGGATGGATATGGATAAGAGACATAAGAGAGAGAAAGTGCCTCATAATAACATTGCGAGATATTCAATTTCAAAGATTTTGCAAATTAATGGACAAAATTTGACACCGCATATCTATGTTTGTAAAATGATTGAACAATTAGGTTTTTCGGTTAATCTTAATATTTCACAAATGAGACTTTTATGCTGAAGGCTGGTAGTCTATTTGCAAGTAAAAATTTTCATTTATGAATATTTTACATTAGTTTTACTGTCAAACCTAACCTAACCTAATTTTGGGATGAATAGGGACAAGTCGTGAGGCGAAAAGGGAAAAGTCGCGGGATGAATAGGAACGTATTATGGGATGACACTATACTTCACTGTACTTCCAGATAAATTATTATTTTGCCGGTGGGCAAATAAACAAAGCCGAAAACTTACACATCTGATCTAAGGGGATAGATATATTGGAAATACGAGGAAGAATATATTAAGAAAGCTGTTGGAAAAATAATGAACGAAGAGAAAGACCTATTATTAAAAGCGTTTCCCCATCTTTAATAAAAATATATTAGCCAGAATTTAAATAAACTAATAACGTAAAACACCAATACAGGTTTCAATAAAACACGAAAAATGCAGTTAGATCATAATAGACTATTATACACCTTACCCAACTCCTGAGTCGCTTGAATTCATGCATTTGTGTGTCCTGCAATGAAAATATCTATACCTACCACGGTTAAACGACGATTGAAAATGTTTTTCTCTCTTCTTTATTTGAGTTTAATTTTACCTAAATGGGTCTATTTTTATTTCGTAAAATGTAATTTAATATATTGTTGAACAATTCTTTTCTCGTCATGCCTGAAGCCCCATAGAGCGCGGGAATAGATTGAGCGCAGTCGGCCTAAGGCGGCCAGGCCCCCGAATATTCACGCCATCAACAAAATTGTTATTACTCTGATTATAAAAATGATTAACATTTAATACATGATATGATTAACATAAATGACTGATCGAAAATTCGGTTTCGGCAATTTTCATTCAAACCAAATTTCGGTATATATTCGGTTTCGGCCGAAATTAAATTAATGTTTTAACACAAAACTACAACTCAACAAATTTGGGGTTCATTTTATTTTGTTTATCTTAATCATTATATTACCTTTTTAATATCTCTGCACTTTAATTTATGATTTTAGGAATTGTTAATGGAGCTTCTTTCATCGGCATCGTTTGCTTTTTTTCTAGCTGTTGTGTATTGCCTTTTTTGTAGCTGGTGTTTTAGTCAAATTATAATATAATATGTTTCGAATGTTATGTACAATCGGAATAATACTTGTTTAATTAAGAGCATCATATTATTGTAAAAAACAAAATATGTTTTCGTAACGTGTACATAATAGGTTTTAAAGACATACATATTTAAAAAATCGCATTTAAAAAAAATGATCTGCAATATACCTAGGCATTGTTTCAGTTTGAGATTCAGTTGTACTGAAACTGAAACATAATATTCGGTTAGATTTCTGCTGTAAACGAAAAGAGCAATTATGAAGTAATTTTCAATGCATATTTTTTTAATATTAGGTTGTAATAAATTGTAGCAGGTTTTTCAGAATCGTCGTTCTAATATATTTAATTTAATTTAATTTGTAAACAATCTATAAAAATCGAGCCAAAAAATTAAAAACTGTTGATTACTTTGAGTAATGCGTTATTATCGGCTCTGGAGTGAAATTAATCATCTATTGCACATAGTGATCGCTATATGCAATAATTAATTTACATTGATACATTAACAAACCAAAAAAACAGAAAAGTTGTGAAAAGTTAAGAAATCCGCGCGAAATTTGAATGTCTCGATGAAGAAATAAAATTCTAAAGATTCGTGCATTTTCACGCGGACAATGGGTGCGAAAGGGTTAATCCCGTTCGGTTATAAAAATAATGTGGATAATTCTTAAATATATCACAAACAAAGAGGATAACGACACTATTTCTATCACCATTTCAACAAAAAATATTTCTAATAGAATCGACTTGTGTATTACTAAAATAACAATTTTTATAAGAGGTTTGCTTATTACAGTTTCGCGACCTAATCTAGCGGCATGTATTTGTTCTATTTTAATTAAAATAATTTTATAATGGCTAACATCATGGTTGGTCTCGTACCAGGATTGGCAGAGAAGTTGTAAAATCGGGGCGATAGTTTTAACCCTTCGAAGGTGAGAACTTCTTTAATTTTCAGTTAGTTATGTGTTCGGGGTCACCATTAACCTGAAGATGTGTTAGGTAAATTATTAGAATTTTTCAAAACGGAATGAAATTTAATTGCTACAGAAAAAATATTGGAAGTTTAGTCCTAATTTGTCCCATTTCTTTTGAAAGACCGATCAACCGAGAGCAACTGATGACTTAATTGTCATTCCAATCGGAGCAATCTTTAAAGCATTGATGACCTTTAGATGATACCTCTTTACAAGTAAAGTGTTAAAGCTATCATGCAGTAAAGATAAAAAATATTAATAAACAGACATGGACAATTTAGAATTTGAGTTTATACCATGACTGTGGAATCATAAAATTAATTTGTATTAAAAAAATGTGAACTCATCTTCAATTTTTTTTTAAAATAGAGATGCGTACACAGTTTATACGTCACATCAATATTTTTACTGTATATTTTCAAACTAAGCTAAATGCTTGTAAATGAAAATAGGACTCACTTATTGGTCTCCTACAACGAGGTTTGAACCCCTGACCACTAGGCTAGCGTCTTAACCACTAAATCAACAAATTACAATTACATTTTTACAGATTAATCTGTAAAAATATTATTGCAATCTGAAGATGTGGCCAGTATATTATATATATATATATATATATATATATATATATATATATATATATATACACGTATATGATTAAAGTGTTTTTCAAAGTTCAATATGTAACTCGAAATGCACTCTAATACTTTTTGTTTTGATTAAACACTGCGATATGCTTACCATTTGTTGTGTTATTTATTGTTTATGCTTTGCTCTGAATAAACATTGATATTATCCATATAATATTTTAGCTAAATAAACTTATGAAATTATTTATTATTAATATTGAGTTTTATTATAAAAAATAATAAAACTCAATATTATGTTAAATTATTTGAGTTTAAAATTAAGGTTGTTGAATTGATATGGAGAAATTAATTTATTATTATTTGAGAATTGATTACGTATATTTAAAAAAAAAAGATTAATTTAATTAAACAAAATAATATAAACTAGAATAAAATAAATATATGTATATATACAGTAGAATCTCGATTATCCGCACTGATTGGGGATGAGGATAGTGCGTATAATAAAAAATTTGGATAATCAAAAAAAAAACAAAAAATCATTATCAAAAGGAGAAAGAAAAATTTATCTACATTTTGTGAATATTTTTATTGAAATAAGTAAACATTATAACTTTAATTTTAATTAATGCAAATTAAAATAATCAATGATTGATATTTGCTTAAAATTAGCTTTTCCTTTAGAAGCTGCCATATATTTGAGACATATAAGTTGTGTTGGGTTACATTCTTCCCGTCTCTCAAAACATTTCATGGCGACATCTAAGAACTGAAAAGCTTCAGAATGCTTTGGTTCATTATTTTCCTCCTCCTCCTCGACAATCTCCTCATAGTCTTCTTCTTCTGAGGGTATGTCAATTATTTCATTAATTATTTCCTCTTCATTTAAAATTTGGAATCCAGGATCATTCGCATCACAATTTAACCACTCCGTGGACATTTTCTTGTCGCACTCGCTGCATATTGAAATTTGTGATGTCTTCTATGCAAGCTGTATCAGCGAGATCTGCATTACTATTACCGAAACTCACTAACGGTCTTATAAAAAATTTGTTCCATGATTTTTTTAATGTTGACACATCTATAGAATCCCAACTCTCTGCTGCCGTGTAGCAACAGTCCCTTAAATTAATCTTCTTGTAGAAACTGATAATCGATTCTTCATTATTTTCATCTGCTAACAATCGATAAAAGCACTTTAATGTTTCTATTAATCCTTGATCCATAGATTGTATTACAGACGTGACATTTGGTGGTAGAAATTTTATCGTAAACTGATTTAAACATTCTATTGATAGATGCGACGGTGCATTGTCGAGTAATAACAATACTTTTCCCCTTTTATCTATAGAATTTTGAAATTTTTTCACTTCCGGAACGAACTGTTTTTCATACCATTATTTAAAAATTTCACCATTCATCCGTGGCCTTTTCTGATGATCATATGAAACTGGAAGACTTCTTACATTTTTAAAACATCTAGGATTCTTTGATTTCAAACCATTATGGACACATGTTCTTTACTGGTTTTGTACCCCGGTACAGAATTTTCACATCTCGATGCTAAAGAACGGTAGTTTTGTCTCGCTCACTCAATATTCTCGATCCGCATGACGTTAGCAAACTGCCAAAATATGGTAAAAATTAAAAAATTATTAAATCCAATTTGGATAATCGAGATTCTACTTTACATATTTTCAGTATTCACATTTTTTCTCAATCTAAAATAATATGTATATCTCAGGTATTGTCTAAAATTAATTATTCATCGCAAAATATTTATTTAAAAAGCATATGAAGGGAGATCTATGCTCAAAATAATCATCAGTTATTTAATACTCAGTTACAAACAGTGATCAAATCGACCACCGTCTAGCTTTATGCAAGGCAGGATCACAAGTTGCAGCTGTAACTCAAAGGCTGGTGGTGAATGAGCTAATGAATCACAAATTATGGCACAGGATAAAACTTTGTGCGTCCGATTTTGTTATTAACCATTCCAATCAGCTAACCTACATATTTATGAAATGTTTTCAAAATGAACCCCTACTTACTTTAAAACAAAGATGTCTTAAAAGTATACCAATGCACAAGTCTACCATTTCATTTAATAACGAGTGATTCTTTTACATATGGTTCGGAAACATGGGTACCGATCAAGGGTGGTGAAAAATTCCTAGCTATCTTAAGAAAAAAAAATTATAAGGATTTATGAACCAATTATCAATTAATTAAAATCTAATATTGAGAAATTTATCAGAATTTCACAACTCGGATGGACTAGACATATTAATGAACCACCAAAACATCTATCATTAGCTAAACCTGAAGGATGACAAAGCTTCGGGCAACCCTAACTTCACTGGATGAACAGTTAGCAAACAAAGTAAAAGACCTCTACAGTAAAGTAACATGACTTTCTGACGCTGACGTTTCAGTAAAGTAACATGTGCCATTGTCAAGGCCCTGCCTCAAAAAGTTACGATACAACCTTACTCGATCGCAGGAGATATACATCTCCCACAGTTGAGACATTAAGATATAGGTTGCGCCATGAGTCATCATTTTAGGTAGTATTTCTGTTGAAATCTATCTAAAAAACAATTACATCTTTGCGAAATTTCCAAGTTCGAATGTGCATAAACAAATAACTGATTTTAATAAAGCAATATGTAGTTGTAAATAATTAAAAACTTTAAGGAGAAAATTTTATTACTACAAGTAAGGCTATTGGGGAATTGTAAAATAACAAATGACAAAACTGGCATAATATCAAAACTGATTACTATTAATGAACATGTTTTAAACATAACAAACAGTTAACAGCTTCACTAATCTCGTTTATGACTTATCATGGGTGAATAAATCTGCGCCGGTTCTTCGAGAATTAAGGAAAGCTTCTTCACGAGTAAGTTTTTCTTCTGGCGATGGTTCCAAAGGAAATCCATCATCGTCCAACATATTTGCTTTGAAATCTTTAAGGATTTTTTCCGCATATATTGAATTAAACAACTCTTCTGCTGTAAATTCTGACTGAATAACATCGGGAGCTCTGTATGAAACGTAAGGTTTTAATTGACAATCTGTCAGATTCGGGACGATTAACTCTGGAATCATTTCTGGAATCTTCACAAACTGACCATCTATATTATATCCAGTTTTTCGGACTCCTCTTTGTATTATCGGAATTTCTGGGTCTGGGTTTTTTGCCTGTCTCTGTTTGAAGATCTTCGAACCGCGTTTATTAAACAGCATAAACTTCTTGAAATTCCTTTTGCCCTCGAGGCATTGTGACAAGGAAAACTCCCGTTTGGGGACAAAATTTAACATTTTTAATAATTTAGACATTATAACTCTTATAATAAATGTATTTAAACACCAAATCAATAATCTAAAGAGATTAAGAGAGTTCAATAAACAACAAAAAATAACAAAATTGAGTTAAAAGAAGAATCGAAACACGAGAAAGTAAGGTTAACTTTATGTCAAATCTTTATTTCATTATCTATGGTCAGATCATAAATAAGATAGATGAGAAGTTTGAAAAAATTTATTTTTGACTTTTAAAAATCGAAAACCGCGCTGTCGTGGGATCTGGGCGAACTAAGTCAGGTGGAGGAGATAGGTGGAATTGGCGCCAATTTTAAATATATATTTGAATTATTGTATGCCCTGAAAATGAAAATATGGTATAGATTAAAAAGATGATAAGCTGTTAAAAAATATATTTATTTAATTAAATATAACTTTATAACACATAGCAGAAAAGAAAACTGATAACAGAAAACTTATAAAATATATTATATAGATAACAATATTATAAAATCTGTTAATGTTTTATTATGGAATTTAAAAATATATGTACTAAGATAATAATTATCAAAATTCTTCTGCATGTACATCAAGACAATTATTTGGTATATAAATAGATTAAAAAAAAAAATTATTTAAAAATGAACAGTAGTTACATTGTTAAGCACGAATTGATTATAAAATTTGTACATATATGAATTTATTTAAATTGGTACATATATTATGACATTAACTTTGTGCAATTAGAAAATATTATATTATAAATTAGTATTCTCGTGGTACAATAAGAGATTAGATATGGAATATTATTATTTCAACACAAATAGCTATCATTTTTGAAATGATTCCAAAAATTTATGAAAAATAAAAGAAAAACATAGAATTTAAAGGATTAAATATAATGCAACTTCTCACTGTTCAAATGCATAATCATATCTGATCAAAATTAGCAAGCAACTAAAAACAAACTTAGTTATATTTGCTTACGATAATAATTAATTAGTAAATTCAATAATCAAATGAAAATTGTTTAAAATTATGTATGAATTAAATTAATCAACTAGAAAGATATACAGAAAAAATCTATCAATCGAAAAATTCAACTCTACCTCGGATAGGAAGAGGTCCAAGTTCGAATCCCGGTAGCAACTAAATATTTTTTGATGTACAGATTTTTTCTGTGTATCTTTTTAGTTGATTAATTTCCATTCTCAGAATTTCCAGTTTTTGTAATGATTGAGATTGGGATATTTGATAAAAATCAAAATATGTAAGTCCATAGATGACGGGTTCTTTAAATATAATATAATACAATTAACAGTGCGTGAATGAATAAAATGAGAAAAAAAAGGTGTAGCCGTGCCTCATATGTGACGTTCTAATCATGTAACATGTTGCCTCAGAATCGTGCTGAACGCATCGGCATTCATATTTCCTCGTGTATGTAGATATTTTAGGCTTACTTTGTTATAGTGTAATTATATTAATGTAAAATATAATGGATGGATTTAATAACGATAGTAATAATGAGGTATAATTATTGTTATACCCATGTGTGACGTTCATGTACCGCGTTTTAGCGGGATATTTACAATGAAAATAAATTTTGCCAAAATAACAAATACTGCCGCGAGGCAAGAGCGTGCAAAGAGTAGGTTACCCCCTTCTTCTCGCACCATTAAAGAGCATTCTCAGCTGAGCGGAGCGCGTGAAGAATAGATTACCCCTTCCCGCGTATGTCGATATATGCCGGTATGCGGGCTTACGAAGCCTTCTTCCTGGTTTCTCTGCCTTCCTCGGCCCAGTCGCCAACCTTAAGGTGTTGTGACCTCCGGGCAGCTCGAGAGATACGGACCATCATCAAGCTCGCGACGCGAGGCTGCCAAGTGCCTCCTAGAGAGCATTCAAAGACCTCGCCCCGGACATGGGGCAACAGGCGGATTATTCCTTGCTGCACATCTAGAAGAATGGATTCCTACCAACGCCAAATAACTGAACGCGGCTAAGGAACCCACGTGATATGATGAAGTAACAGAGTCCGCATCTGTGATCTAAACCAGGAGCGGGCTCCAATCCACATGGTGGAATGTGACCGCAGTTGGCCATACGTGACCGCAACTAGCCGCACGTGGCCACACATAGCCGCACGTGGCCGGATATGTGAAGGATATGATAATAACAGTATAGACAGTAAATGAACAATAGCGATAAAATCAGTGTTCCACGTCTCTGATAATCTTAGATCTTAAATATGTACAAAGTTATAAGAACTTTTATTCTTTTCCTGTTTTTGTCATGTAAATAAAATTGTTTCTATATGGATACATAAGTTTTGTAAGATTAATTAATTTCACCACCACTCCCCTCAGTGATCATCTTCAAATATGTTGATTGCGAGTCAGAGAAAGGCATAAGCCGGAGGCCAGCCCTCTCTTAGTAACAACCACATAAGTGCAAATTATTGTAATATGTACTATATACAAGTAAGAACACTCCTCACTAGCGGAGTTTTGTTAATTCTGGAGCGCGCTTTAAAAAAGTCTTCTTCTCTCTTCTTTTTCAATCGAGTTCGCCCAGTCTTTCGAATCAGTCACATGCCTTTAGACGAGAGTCAGCACATCATTTACTGCATCTCCAATCACGAGAGATCATCGCACCTTGTATCCAACATGAGGCCGCAGAGCGAACATATCTGATATATCTTTGGGGTGTGTGGTCGGTGGTTAAATGAAAGAGTGATGAATTGTGAAGCAATGAAACAAGAGGGAGAGCACTTCGCTGAAGGATCGGACCAGACCTGTAACGGCAGCCGGCAGCACCGTCGCTAGCATCGATGCCAGCTGAGATGGTAGTAAATTTGAAATCCGATACCTACATATCCAAGGAGATTCCAGCCAACCTGATGAGAGGCTACTAGGTGCCAAATTTCCTTCACGGTCCAGATCCATGGAGCGCGCCTCACGGTGCTAACAAAGATATTCACATCGAAGCAGGTGCCAGACTTCCCTCACGGTTCGGACCCATGAAGCAGACCCCACGTGCGCGAGTCCAGAATCTGACCATGCCTTATCGACACCTAACGGTCGACACCGTCGCGAAGACATATGCCTGCGAGCCATGCAGCAAGATGCGCGTCCGTAACCTGAGCTGAAGGAGGGCCCCACTCCTCCCACAACGCTCATCACTAGTGACCAGAGATGCAGCAGGACGAAAATAAATATAATAAGGTCGTAAAGGTGTAGTTAGTTTACAATTCTAGTACTGATAGTTTTTAATTCCACGTTGCGTGATACAGTTGAATAGTTTAATTTGATGAATTATAATTAAAAGTCGTTGTTCATGATCATTCAAGTGTGTTTTAATTAATATAGTGAAGTAATTCTTATATTTAATAAGTTTCTGATTTCCTTTGGTGAAGCGACCGTGAATATGTGACACGTGTTCAGATCCACGAAGGACGCGTGCTCATCAAGAAGAGAAACATTTGGCTGGGATCAAATTTTAATAATATTTGCTTTGATAAACACTTCTAAATATCTGTATTTGAAGGATATCTATTGTAGTTAATGGTATTATTAAAGTAATAAGAATTAAAGAAGTTAAAAGTGTAAACTCTATTTTTAGTACGAGTTTCGAGATACTACATATATACGCACCCTATCTATTCAGTACTTTCCATTCATCATTTACTGACATTGGCAACAGTAACGGTCAAAGGCATAGAAAAGGTGAAAGGCCAAGGGCCAAGAAAAGAAAAAGAAGAAAGTTGTCGTTAACAGCTGTTGGGTGGGGATTTTTGAATCTAGTTTATTTGTTTTGGTCATAGATAAGAGATGTTTTGGTCGTTGCATAGATGAAAGAGTGGGTCGCTGTCACTGTCACTGTCAAATAATAGAATTATTTTTAAAGTTTGATGACTCCTTTCCTTTCGTGAAACATTTTTTGAGTCGTCGTCCTTATGAGTATTTTCGAAAATTAATTTGGTCTCGAAATGAGTACCGACCTTTATTTACATCTTGATATAGAAAGTTTGATAGCGAATCCAATTGAAATGCAGAATTTTATGCGATGTCGAGTTATCGGATATCTTTATTTAGATAAAAACCAGTACATTTTACGGAACGTATGTCGTATTTTTATACTGACTTTAGCTGGAGCTAAAGTAATACCTTATAATATTATATATTTTGGTTTTAGTTGAACAGGAATAACAACGAATCCAACAGAAAAATAATCGTCGTGGTACGCGACGTGCGTTCCGTGCCAGCTGCACCAGTCCCCCAACCTGTTCAGATTTTTGGTGAAATTCGTGCAACTAATGTGGTACTTATGCTGTGCTTTTAATATTTTATATCAAATATTAATGTTCTTTTCCATGGAAAACCTATCTGAAGCTGAGTTAGGAATTGTTGATGGACTATATGTAAAATGTATTTTAATACTAGATAAAAAAAAAACAACTGACATGTTTATTACTGACACTCCTAATGCTTCTTTAAGACTATTACAGACACATACTATTTATTATATATTAGTATGTTAATAAAATGTCTTCATGAAATATTCTTTCTTGGCAAACAGAAGAATATGCACGATTAATATTTTTAAAACATTTTATCAAGTTTATGATTTATCATTTGTGTATGTATTATGATATTTCAGAAATATGAAGAAGACATTGTTAATCAGAATGTAAATGAAATAAGTAAGTACTAGAAATATTCTTTAAATATGTTAATTCCCCATGATTATATTGAAATTATAAATATTTTAAAGTTATTTTAAATATGAATTAAATATATTAATTAGAAAGATATACATATAAAATCAATTTTATCTCTTTTCAAACCGAGAAAATTGATTTTATATGTATATCTTTCTAATTAATATATTTAATTCGTATTTAAAATATCACAGACCGTCTGTTCTGAATAATTACAACTTCACAATAAGAATGTGTTCTCCTAACAATAAAGTTATTTTCTTTAATATACCTGCACGTTTTAAAATAAACCATTACTATTCAAAATGGCATCAACAAAAACTACTATAACTCAGATAGCATCGATTTCAGTGCTCCTTAAAATATTTACCCTATATAAAAAAGATGATGTTTTGTCATATTTGGAGATATGGGTTTTTTTAGAGGGGGAGGGAGGTGGTGTGAGCTAAGATGTTTTTATTTATCTAGCTTTTCTGATACAATAATATAAGTGCATATGTAAAACATGTTCATTGTCTCCTTAACTGGACCAAAATCTGTGCTAACGAACGCAGAAGATACACATATATATACTTAAAATTGAGATAAATATGCATGTGGATTCATTATGTTTCATTGCATCTTTTGTTATATACCTATATTAAATAATTTATCACACAGTTTTACTGCAGGATAGACACTTTTCTGCACACAACACTGACATTTATGCATGCTCATTGATTACCGAAGCTTCTAATCCAACCATCACAAAAACCAGTACAGAAGACTCCCGATTTTCCAGGATTGGTTAAGTTATAATTAACCGGGACAGTTTGAATTTTGAAAGTCATTGAAAAAATATTTTTTGAAATTAAAATTTTCTACATTGCTCTTAATAACAAAACAAAATAGCAACGTCAGTTGTCTGTCATAGCCGTCAAGTGATCTCTCAAAACAGTATTTTTATTATGTATTTAGTTTGTTTTAATGGTTTATGGGAGTAATTTGCATTCAGTCATCATTGTCACTTGTTTACTATGGAGCGCAGTAAATTATGATGGCGGCAAAGCCATAAGCCAGATAAGGTATCAGGGATACCACAATAATTATTTTATTAGCGCAACCAAAGCAAAATGTTTTTATGACAAATTAAAGTTGCAAGGTGACTTTTACACATCCTCTGGGTTGTCGTTTGGTTTTGGACATGATTTAAATAGAGGCACAGTATCCGATAAATTACTGTTCAAGGTGAAAAATTAGGCAGTGATGATCTAGCGGCACAAGAATTCATCTCTAAGTTTCAAGGATTAAATAAAAAACATAGATCTTATGCCGGAGCAAATTTAAATCCCTGATTAAACTGGGTCGGATGTGATGAAGAATTTCTCAATTTTGAAGATAATCACGAAGAATAAGCATCATGAAATTTATTTTTTTAGTGAAATAAATAATTGTGTAAAAAAATATTTACAGTGAAAGTTATTCGACAACCCTACAACATCTCGGTCGACATTTGTGTTTGCACAAACACACACGTGCGCTACATTTGGGAGGTAGGCATGCAGAGTGTGTGACTTTTGTGAATTTTGAACATTTTTTTCAATGCTTTTGAATTAACCGAGAAATCTGATTATCTGGGATTTTTTTCACCATCTATCCCGGTTAATCAGGAGTCTACTGTATGGTTTTATGCCAAATGCAACGTGATTTATATCTAATGCCATTAACACCATATCATATTTTTTTCTTACCATCTCATTTATTAATCCAAAGCGAACCCATTCTTAATCGTCTTCACTGTGATAATCTCAGCTTTGCAAATTATCTTCTAATTTTTATTCTATGAAAAATGGTTCTGCTATATAGTGTACCAAAAATAGGTTTGCATACTTTGAAGGATTATAAAATCAATATTTATTGACCTAAATTTGCGTTTTATAATTCAAATAAGATAATAATTTTTTTTAGTTACTGCAAGCACAATATGATGGTATTTCTGTACCAGGTACTATTGATAACACACTTAGTGGAATTGCAAACAGTTCAATTTGTATTTGGGTATTTTACATCGATAGTTACCTTTAATTATTTAACTGTTGCCAGTTTTGCACCATAAACCTTATCTTTGACGTGTCTCCATAAAAAACCATGGCGCTCAAATGCGGGGGTATTTGATGCTAACTCTTCACCAAATCTGTACGTTAGGCATATTTTCTTCAAAATAGACCCTCACATCATGATGATAGTGGGTAGGTACTGGAAATAAATCCCCTTCTCATCAAAAAGTAAAACTTTTCCAATGAGCTCGCTTCAAAATGTAACAGATGCTCGATTTGGCAATTTCTGTCTCACATGTACACATTTTTCTGGGACACCTGTATTATATGTGTGACCATACTCACATTGCAGTCTACTTTTCTTGTTTTTTTTTTCCAGTTTTCCATGTACTAACATTGATATAAATCCATTGCACGCTGTTAGTATAGAAAAGTTTCCGTTAGCAATTATTACAAAAATCAAATAAAAACAACATCCTTCATTCAATATTTTCTTACTCTTTCCATTCCTATTAAACACACTCGAGTACAAAAACTCTTTTCCTCGTTCCAAATCATCATTAAATTATATTTTGGTATGTTTTTACCATAAAAAAATTCAGAAACTATCACAGCGAGTTCATTATCTTATATCCATGGATTAAATTAAGTCACCTTATATTTCAAATTAACTCACAATTTACAAAAATCTGTTTGTTTTATTGAACCTGCATGACTGATTAAATTGATCATATTTTTAATATTTTTTCTAGATTCCAAAGTTAGTGAAGTAGATGACTGGATAATCACTTTAAAAGCTATATTTATTCAAACTCTTGCACCATCTCTGGTGTACCAAATGAATGAAATTATTTATGAAATTAATTCATTACAAACAAGTACATAGGTTTCCACAATTGTTCATATTTAGATCTACATATAAACTTCTTTATATAACTTAAATATTATATATTTAAAAAAAAACTGTTTAAATTATACACCACAATCTTGTAGTATTAATGTTTTGGGCTATATTTTATTTGTAATCAGTAATAATCATCCTTCCATGGTATGTAACCTGAAATGTTTGTTATTACAAATACTACAGAATAATCCAATAAAACCTCATTTATATCATATAATCATTATATGTAGTTTGGTAAGTAGTATAGTTCTGCTGGTCCTGAATTTTTTTGATGATTTATAATTAAAAAGAAAACGTATAGCACCCATATGGAAATAGGTAATTCAATGTAATTTATCAGAAAATTTTATGTAGTGATTAATTTTCGGGTGAGTGATATTTCCTCAAACTTTATTAGGTATCTAAGTAGCATGCTGATATTTTAAGAATTCTAAAATAAAGAAAACCTCAATTTTAAGAATTCTAACCATAAAAAAATATGATTTAAGGTTGGAAAATCAATATGAGTAATACAAAAATATTTTCAGTGTAGAAATTATAATTTAAGTTTTAATTGTGTAGTTATTTTCTCCAAGGGAGTTTGTCAAAAAAAAAATGATATGAATTATATTTTTAACATAACAAAACTAAAAATATGGATAAACAATTTATTTTATCTATGCCTGATGCCAAAACTCACTTGTACATTTTTATATTTGAAATAATTTTTATAACAAACAAAAATTACAGATTTTTTCTGTAAAAATATAATTGCAATCTAACTGAGGATAATATATATCGCTCATACAGACACACAATCTAATATTTTTATTATGATGGTAAAATGTATTATAATTGTTTTATTATCTTTTGTCAAGTCAATAATGTTATTAGTTTTAGTAAATTATTTTCTTACTTTTCATAATATATACATAAAATTAATGTTGAAAATATATTTTACTTAATTTATTTCAAATAATCTATACTTTTCCTCTCTTTCCACTTCTAATGTTTTCTTCTTCAACAGAAGGTGCCATTGATAATTCAAATTTTCGCGTTTTTTAGAAAATGTGGGTTTTTATTATTCATTTATATCTTAAGTTATACACTAGATTTGAATTTTTTTTAAACTATTACTTAGATAGAACCTTTATATTCAATTAAAACTGATAAACTGAATGTTATTTGTCACAATTAAGACAATACAAGCATTATAAGAAAGACATTTTCCGTGTGCTATATTGGTAAATTATTACATTAACGAAATATATTTTCTTTCGAAATATATTTTCTGTAACATTACATGCTCCGGTGAGTTCCATGTTCCTTTTTGTTTGTTAACTATAATATAATAAGTAAATTAATTATAAATAAGTCACCTATATTTAAATGTGAACTCACACTTTATTAGTGAAGTTCTTCAGAACATATTGTTCCTTAATAATAATTAAATCAAAGTAAATATTATGCTGCTGAAAAAAATGCAAAAGACAAATTATTTAGAAAAAATAGCTGCCACTGTGTCACTGAAGTAAGCTTCATAAAATATATTTGACAAAACAAACCTAACTCTATCTTGATAATTTAGTTTTTGGAGATTAGAGTATGCACATATATAGACACCTTTTTGTTAAAATTGAGTTACAACCGGGGTTGCATTGTCCTAACACGTCCATTCAAACAGGCATATCTGAATTTTATTCCAATGAATTATTATTACATAAAAATATTTTGACATTATCACTTTTACTTGGATGTGATATTCTTACAAATGACAGTAATAAGTAATATTTGTGGAATAAATACTCCTCACCCTGTCTTTAAATCGAAAAATATCTAGAAATCGGTAAGATTTTTATTATTTATCATTTTTCGACAGTGAAAAATTCCACACAATTTATTAATATATCGTCTGTTGCAAAATTAACAAATTCGAGATATCCCTCTTTGAAAGATGAACGACGATATGTGAGACGTTTCAATCCTAAAATACAGGAATTATTCTATCAAGGATATGTATAAGCGGCTTCTTGTCAGTAGATATTATTGGAATGCCAGTGATATTAGAAAATTCAGCACATACACAAAATTATCCACCATTTAGAATCTTTGAAATTCTATTACACCTTTTCAGAAATAAGCAATTTGTATTCTTGTGTTTCATTTTAATATTTCATGCATTTAACGATTGTGTCAGTAAAAGGCATTTTTAAAAACATATAATAAAATAAACATTTAATAAAAAAAAATATATATGTACATTTTTGTAACCAATAACATGGAAAACAAAATAGAGAGACTCCTAGAAAGAGCATTTGTATAATAATTTATGTTCATCAATTTTAATAAAGTTAATGAAAATCATATTGTGACAGCAACATAAAACAACTTCATCACAATAATACATAATATGATTTTATTCCATCGTTCAATTCATCGTAAACGTTAACATATCATAAAAATTTAAAAAAATAATTGTAATCAAATATAAAGTGTGTTCATTAACAGTAAAAACTTTAAAATAATAAAAGAATGCGATTAAAATTGAAAGCTGACAGCACCATTAGTCAAGGGGTCACTTTTTTTAAGGAGCTCCCTTTTATTCAGTAGGTGATGAGTGCGGTGAATGCAAAGATTGTGAGTTGAAAGACATCAATCTGGTTTTTGTCGAAAAAGGCTGTTTCAAATAAAAGTAAATTAAATTTAGTTATAAAAATAAATATTACTTAACCATCACAACAAAATATTGAAGTGTTTAGGACATGACAAATGTATTCTGTAAAATTCCTTGATATATTATTATTTTCTTAATGAGATATACCATTACTACATTGTTAATTAACACTATCATATTATTTTACATCACTTGTGTACAGTATGTGTAAAGTATGTTACATAACTCACACGAGGATGAAACAATAATGAAAGCAATTTCATTTACGATCAGTTACATTATTAAAAGTTAGATATTGAATATCTTCATAATTTAATTGGTCATTCAAATATTATTATATTACTTTTTCTTATTAAAATGTTTTTCAAATAACAATTTTGTCCAGGCAGAAAATAAATATATTATATGTTAAGTATGACATTACTCCATAGTCATAATTTCTTGGTACAACATTATATCTAATAACATTTAAAAAAAAGAAATAAAGTTTTTTATTTATCGAGATATAAATTCAGCAAGAGACAAAATCCGATTGACAAGTCAATCAGAACAAGGAAGAAATTTAAAAAATATGTTACATAATCAATGTTCCCTCTAAAATCTTTTGTGCAATTTTAAGGTTCAATGCTATGATTTGTGCGCTGGGGAAGAAATTAAGAAAAACATTATCTTACCAGTTTAATGCTATTTATTTGAGTTTCTGCATATACACAAAATATGAATAAGATGTTAGTGTCTTGTGATTGTTTCAATGTATGCTGTTGTATAAGTTCTTCTGGGTTGACCACATTACCAATGAAGAGGTACTAAGACGCATGAATAAGTCCAGATAACTAATAATTACTATCAAATGAAGGAAAGCTGCATACTTTGGAAACATTCTACGCAATGATAGACGTGATCTCTTACAACTTATTCACTACGCAGGGGAAGATAGAAAGCAGTAGAGGCGTAGATAGAAAGAGAATATCTTAGCTGCGTAACTTTAGAAAGTGATTCAGTGTCCAAAATGCTAGTGGTCTTATGCAGGATAAATTAGCATACCGCAACTTGGTAACCAACGTACAATAGAAGACGTCACTCGAAGATGTGTATCATTAAAAATGGTGTGCATGCTATATTTTTTGTGTGCGCTATGATGCCAAATCGTATGTGCGCACACTCGCTTAGAGAGAACATTGAACACATAATGTATTTTGGTAGTGAGGTCATCAATATACAGTAAACTTATTGAATGCTATAAAGAAATTATTACCTTTTGAAGTTCATCATCTAATGCAGAAAACCAAATAAAATAAGGGTAATCAAATCATAATACCTATTCAAATTAAATATTCAGTGTTCATATCACTAGGTGTCTCAATTTCCATTACCCGACAAAGTTATGCACCAGATCTTTTTACAATTTTTATGGTTTATTACAAAATTTTATACATTTGTACATCTAATATTCAATTTCTTAAATATTCTGAAATTTGGATGTCATAAATGATGCTTATAATAAAATTGACACTTGTTACACAGGTGTGACCATTAGATCCCTCGATATTTCTACTACTGTGGTTGCATAACACTTTTTGTTTGGCGACATTAATACTTTGGTAGAAACGATAAGTCACTCTTGATTGGAGTCTTTCGTTAATGGCCACTACAAATATTACTTATTGCTTGTGATGTTTTGGTAAGACATTACACATATATTTTGTCAGTATGTATACGTTTGTGGTGCAGATTTTCAATGATAGAGAGGGCGATTGCAAGGGCTCTCTGTACTGAACAGGATGATGGTGGAACGGGATACAACAGAATCAGCTCAAAACAAATTTTAAAGTTCATCAACTTTGATAAATGTAAACATTCACCACAAACTAAACTGCCAATAATAATGTTTCACTACACAAAACCATGCGTCAATCCACAACTGGAGCGCTGGACGTGATAATAATGTTGTATCAAAACAGCCTTAGTCATTCACACTATAGCGCTAAGTACCCCCGACCACAAGGATTTTGGAAATACTGGTCGGGAGAATATTTGAGAAATACTAATCACCTTTCCATTCCTATGCTTATGGATTTATTTAATGGAAGAGTCAATTCTGTGTGCTCTTAAAACATTCGATTTTTGCTGTCAATTCAAGCAGGCACAGAAAAACAAATATGTTATTTTGTGTTCTAAAATAAGTTCAAGCAAAAATCTCATACTTGTTATGACTATGTTATAACAACATAAAGTTCATTATCTCTTTTGTAGCAATATTAAGACTGAATGTGAATGAAAAAAATGAAGATAGTCAAATATGTATATACATTATTTATGCATAAATAGTTTCTCTCAAAATTTTTCCATTAACTTTACCAAATAAATAGGTAAGTATGTACTTATGTTAATTTGACACATTTTAACACCGCACTGTCTGTCACTGTGATGCAATACTACTCCACGACTGGCAGCGCGAACTGCACAAAATCAAAATAAATAATTATTTTGAAGTGATTATTTTATATTCAACATCGAATTAAAATTTTACATTAAAAATAGTGTAATAATATGGCACATATAGCTTTTCATGTGCCATCGTATATGATTTATAAAAAATACTCACACTGTGAAGATAGTACAAATATTTTTATACTCTTAGAACTCTTCAAATACCTAGTTATCAGCAACTTACTTATATTAGGGGTTTGCTTTTCGAGACTATTAAATATATTAGAATCACAATGTTTATTTTTACATACACCCTAAATATCTACACATTAAATAAATAACATGTAATTGCGTGACTGAGTCAATTTGCCATTTCCGATTGATCAATAATATCTTGATTAAAGTATCAACGAATATAAGTTGAGTCAAACTGCACATTCATGCTAATTTCAGTTAATCAGAAATCAAATCTAATTGTAAAGTGGTACAAGTTTCAGTTGATCAAAAATCTAACTGTAAATTCATATAATTTACTAATTACCCTAAATATATTACAAAAAGGATGCAATATTCAATTAAGAACTAAACTGTATACTGGTGAAAAATTCACTTGATCCAAAACTAATGTTAGGGTTGATTAAGAACAGTTGAAGCAGTTTACAGTAAATTGAGAATCAATCTGCTAGTCTTATGTATTTATTATATATTATTTAAGGAATGTTATTTGAAGTCACTGAAATCAGTAGATGGTCACATTTGAACTAGCCTATTAAACTATCTTAGAACGTAAAGGAAATTAAAAAGATTGTGCAGGTTTAGCACTCCTTCATGTATGGTGTGGATCATGCGGTGGCGGATCCAACTCATCGAGTGTGTCATTTGAGCTGGAGTGTGTGAGATCACTGAGCTCATCCAGATGTTTCTGTTTTTTCCTAACGTTCCAGTGGAGACATTCAGCCAAGGAGTCGAACCAATCTGATATCTGATCTTGGGCACAGATTGACGGGACAGGATACACTGATGTTGTCACTCGTAAACTGTTAAATACAACATTGTCATTAAAATGTAATATAAGATAATATAAATATTATTTACTGTATTTGTAATTGAAATCTCTCTCACCATTATTATTCTGATTGACATTGTTAATTAATTTTATTAAATAATTGAGACAACCTCTGCAACAACACTGTATATCAGTTTTGAGCAGATCATCCGAGTTATGAATGCCACGTTTTATATCTTCTCGGGCATCCAGTGGTCTATTAAACAACCATATGAAATAAATAAAAATACTACAACAACACTGTGTATCGACGCTCTGTCTATCAACATTTGTAAAAATGATATATCGTGTTATTGCAGGGGGTATCTTAATTAACTATCTTTAAATACTAATTTGTAAACTTACAGCTCACTCCGGTTTCATTAATTTTACATATGAAGAAACTGACAAAATAATTCTGTTAAATAAAATCAAGCTGTCTTATAATGGGTTGAGAAATTATATTTCAATAATTTAGTATTATATTTTCTGAGTTACCCGCAATTTACTGAGGTAGGTATATTTACTTGGATATTGCTAATGTGTTTTTATCCATGATATTAATTTAGAGTGGAATACTTATAGAGCATACAATTTTGACAATGTAATCCATTAGTCATTTTCGTCCAGAAATGGGATTGTATGTTAAAAAAATTATATATGCGTATTTAAGGTACTTGCCATGAAATAAACTCTAGCGTCTTGACTTGACAAATGTCAAGACTGAGATTCAAAACCAATATGTTTCTATTTTATCATTTCTTTTGTCAATAATAATGTACTGAAAGTGTTTTTATTAAATTAAATTACGGTGATTTTAAAATGAAATATTAAATACTGCCGAATCTAAAGACTAGTGAGTGCATGCACATTATGAAACACAATTAAAAAAGTAGCAAATTAATGTTTATGTATACGTATAAGTTATAATGACAAATAGTGCAAATAATCAAACTAGCATCCCAAAATAAATAAATGTACATATATACAAAACAAGCACTTTATTATTATAATGAACCTTCACCATATAAGTTTCATCGTGATTTCCTGTTAGTTTTGTTATTATTAAGATGATGAAAAAGTTAGCAGTAGAAATTAATTGTTTTGTCATGTTGTGGGACTAAATATCGAAGATAATTAAATGAATAATAAAAAAAAACTAGGTGTGCGAACAGCTATTTCCTCTGGACCTCAACCACAAGGCAGGTTAATTAACACAACCACATTGAATGTTGGTGTGAGTCTAATGAACATGTGGGATGTACCTATCGCCAGGTCCGAGCTGCTGCTGGCAGCGACCATCGAAGGAAACACAGGCCGTACTGCGTGCCTCCACTGCAGGCATTATCTGCAAATAGAGCATTTCCCAGCCTAAATTATGTACTATCCAAATCTCTTAAGCTGCCAAGAGTGTATTGATGACCGGAGTCTGCTCAAATATTGAGCTACAAAATTAAAATGACGAGACGTAACAAATTTAATATTTGAAGTTAAAATATTTAGTGTATACCGAACCGTTGTGTTTTCATAATGTCCACTTCATCCTTTAATGAATCAAATTTTCTTAATGTCAATTTTCTATTCAGTTTGATAAGAAAAATTACATAGCAAATTAAATTGAAATAATTCCGTTGGGCCTTATCAAGATTTGATGATAACCGACCTCCTAAGAGGCTCCTTAACAATACGAAAAAGGAATATCGAGAGGGCCAAGAATGGAGACAAAAACTTTTATTCATTATTTAATATGTAATGAAAAAATTTTTTGGGGGAGGGGGAAAAAGAGATACAAAAGTCATGAATTACTGCATTTCTTATCAAAGAATAGCTTTAATAGGAACTGAAGCTGCTAGCTATGACTATTAAACAGATTACAGTATTTTGTAAAGCGGTGGCTGTTTTCAACTCGGGCAAATAAGATCACAATAAGTGGCACTACTATATATATATTTAAAAGAAAGTGAATGACAAATAAATATATATATATACATAGCTGACTGTATTAAAGATGAATGTAAATGAAATTAAATACATATGGCTACGTACAAATATTTACACAAAATATACAACATAACTCCATGCTTTACAGAACTTCACGGTACACAAAATGAACAGATAATTGACTTTCGCTAAAGCCTCAATACCTATCTCCGTGGAATAGTTCTTGACGATTTCTGCCATCAAATGAAACCCACGACGTGTTCCGAGCATCTGGTGATAGTGAAATCTAGAAAAAAGGTTCAACCAAACTCATTGTTGGTGATAATAATGTTAACATTTCAGTCGTGAGGCAGTTTATTTTGTGTTGGTAATACATGTTGGTGAAATTACCAGATTTACCAAGACAATAAATGTATTGATTTATTAAATTATTTTTAAGTGGAATTATTAAATTATCATCAACATTACGTATATTTTTACTGTTCAAATACTGATCTACGAAATTAGGATTAACTCAGATTAGGATTAGAATTACTAGATAGTGAGGACCCATTCAGTCATATTGCAATCAAGTGAACATGATATATTAGATAGGAGAAGGTTTTTTACCAATGCAGCTGTGTAGTTGTTTCATAGTAAGTATTTTTTAATAGTACTTGTTTTATGTACAATGTAATATGTACTTCTAAGAAATTTGTGAGATTATTTGGGGAAAAAAAAGTTACGTAAACCTGCCAGATCTAAGCAATGACCTCAATGATCTTAAAAATGCTTTATCTATTGATGAAAAATGTACTTATATATAGTTACAAATTTGTATTACAGTATTTTTTAAATTCCTTATAGAAAAAGTTCATCAAATGTGAGGTGATATGAAATTATAAATATTTCAGAGAAAAAAGCGCTTATTATCTGTTAAAAAAATGACAAATATTACAACACAGTCACAGACTATTGGTGTCATTATAGTATAAAATTATTAAAAATTATGATTGGTATAATTAGCATATTGCAGAAGATGCTTAAATTACCGTGATACTGAAAAAATAAAAGCGGTGATTATGAGTGCAAATCGCGGGGGCCGCAATGCTTTTATTACATTGAAATGTGGAACTTACTCACTTTTAAATATGTTAAAAATTTATCAAAACAAAATTTTTGAAATTATTATATGTCCAATATACTGGTTAAAATAAGAAAATATATAAAAATATTGATTTTTCAGGCATATTCTAGTATATGTTAAAAAAACATTTTACAGATAAAGAATATTGCTTTAAAATAATTAGATAATAATCAGATTCTCATAGTGATGACATATACGCTGTTTAAAAAAAAAAAAAAGAATGATTAAATTTGGTCCATATATGGCGATAGTGGCAATAGTTGTATATATGTTAGCAAGTGGACTCCACATACTAACATATATACAACTTTAAAAAATTTGATAAATGTGGAGATTGAGGGGTGAGAATTGATGAACGTTATATATATATAAAGTGATCACTTAAGCCAGCCGAAGAAAAGTCGTAAGCCCTGTAATTACCCCATACTTCCATATATTTTTCATTAAGTATAATAAAAAATAGCTTTGTCTCTATGAGATATCTGATATTTGTTCATTATAATGTGCACCGTGTATTTGGGAATTTTAATACAGTACTATGCAATGAAAATCATTGTTATCAATTCGAATTTAAAAAAATTCAATCTTAATTATAATTGAATTATCATAAATTGTCTAAAGATTGGGAAACTGCACCTTGTCATACAAGGAAAAATCAATAGACGATGAAGTCCTGGCAGAAGAAGAACCTCATGGCTTAAAAATCTTAGACAATGGTTCGGTTAGACATCTGAAGCTCTCTTCCGGGCAGCTCTAAACAAAGTCCGAATAGCTGCAAACATCCATAGCATTCGAAGAAGAAGTAAAAAAATTGCAGTTCAAAATTGCAAATTGCACTCGAAAACAAACAATGAAAAATAATTTTTTTTTAATCATGGAAACTTTTTTGTATAAAAATAGTATAATTAGTAAAGTTTTACTATAATAATAGATAATTTCTGCATAACACGTAGCTTTTTGATAAATTCTGGTGAAAAATGATTATTATGTATACCATCTATGCTACTGTCTGAAAAAACGGTAGATTATTACAGTACCTAAAATATAATCAGTCACTTCTCGATTTACGATGAGGTTCTGTTCCAAAACTTTAGATGTAAGTCGAATATAAAATACAAAAAATAATATAGGTACATTTATAATCATTTAACAATTAGGTTTTAACAAACATATAATTAAATGGATAAATAATATAAATAATAATGTCATCCAAGTTTTTAAACATTTTTCCCTTTCATATATGGGACCATTTCGTTTTTTATGGTGATGGTTGATTTGTTGTCTTTTATAATAGTGAAAACGGTTGAATGGGACAATTTATGTTCACGTTCATTGTTTTGCCGCACTCGTGTTGTTTTATTTATTTTATTTTTATATCAAGTCTATTGTCTTTTCACACTTTTACTAGTCATTTTGGAATTAATATGTAACAAATTCATTAATTTTACATTTAAAACAAAGTAGAATTCCAAATTGAACACTGTGCGCAAAAAATTCACCACCTTACCCAATCACATGCGAACTGTGTATTATTATCAAAACTAGAGATGACGATATTATGACTTAAAATACGTCAAATAAATATGTAAAAAAAGTGGGTTTTTTTAACGATTTTTCTTTTTTTCCCTCGTAAGTGTGAATAGTCGTAAGTTGAGAAGTGACTATATAATGAGAAGGTAGGACAAATTGAGATTGATTTATTTGTATGTTTTTCAATCATCCTAGCGAAATTCTTATATCATTGTATGTATATAAAATATATAGGGCATCTCTCATAAGCTAAGTGAAAATGCACAGCACTATTTACAAAGTAATTTTTGTAAGAATTCCAAAATTATAACACTGTTAGGTTTTTTTGCTGAAATATGGAAGAAATCTATAAATAAATACACTATGCATCTCTATCTTATTGATTCAAAATGACCTTTCTCGCCCCCAAGTTAACCAATTTTATGCAAGAAGACAAACCTTCAACTCCACTCCTGCGGGCACCACTATGGGCCTGAAAGAGAGAGAATGCGGGCAGATGGGGGTGACCATGATGGCAGGCACCGAGGGATGGATCATGGAGGCTCCAGCAGCCACCGCATAAGCCGTGCTGCCAGTGGGTGTGGAAACTATGAGGCCTGCAAACATAAAGCATACTTTTTAAAACAAACAGAATGGAATGTTCAAATTTCTACAGTGGTACAAGGATTGGATTAAAATGAAAAATTAATTAGATTAATGGACAGATTGTCCCAAATGTTTTTTTTTTATTAGAAACAGGGCCCCAGAAGGATCTACCCTTTTCCAGAGCTGTTTTATGGGTTTGAACTCCACCACTCAACAAAGCAAAAGTGAAAAAAATACACTCACGTGAATTTAAATAAATAAAAGTTATTTGAGATATAAAAACAAGCGAGACGTTATCGCAAGATATTTTACAAGTACACCTTTTGACGCCCCTATGTGCAATCTTTATTATCAAAAAGGAAAATGTATAAACAAATTACATATAAAAGACACAATATATCAAGAAAGCTGGGACAATCATTAAGTATATGTAACAATTATGACCAATGATGCATAAATTATTTAATTATACTCCATAAATAATTAAGTGACAGTACCATGGAAGACAAACATGGGGGTGGCGTTGTAAAATAAATACACTCCCTGAACGGGAGAAAGAGGACAACAAATATACGTTTGGTCACTCTATCCTCTATCATGCTGGTCTACCCAGCATTTCCCATCTTCAGACCCACACTATAATGAAACTGTGGAAAAGCCCGAGGTTCCATTCATTCCATAATAGCTATCAAACCTCCAGTCATATAAAAAGTATACTCTAATGACTATAATGTTTTATTATTACACTACCTAATTGATACACACGTTGATCGCTTCAAAAATTTTTGATTAGGGTCAATATTTATCAAAAACAATATGGTATATTGTATTGTCCAATATTGTCCAAATTTCGCTTTACGATTGGATTAAAGGTGTAAGGCAATAAAGCAACACTTACCGTCGCCCTGTACGCTGGTAATATGTTTCCCATCGAGAAAGAGATCTATGTTGGAAAGGTAGGGGGACGGACCACGGTCAATGACTACTTCATTAAGCACCAGCAGTGTAGAGGGAGGTGGGACAGGACGACTTCCCCGGGATCCCTCGCCTTCTTCCTCAGCCCGGCGGCCTTGCCCCCCCTCCTTGCGAATGATCACGCAGCGCAGCCGCGACCGCAGTGTCAAAGCAGCATCACCTGGAAAATGTTAAAATAGGCTTAAGTTATCAAATATTTTGTGTAAATTTATGTGATTGGAATTATTGTTTAACACATATATGACAGGGAACAGAAAATAATAAATACATACACACAACTTTATAACAAATATAAAACACTTAGTTCTAATATTTTACAAAATTATATAAGTATTTAATATTACTAATAATTACTTAACTTTCTGATTACGGAGCCAGTTAATTGGATGGGGCATACAGTTTCTCTTCAGGCAGACATCTGCCAGATTACCATACGTAACCAACTTCTGCTCAATTTATTGTTATTGTTGCTACTGTATACATATATAAGAGGCGCATTTTTTAAGTACCATTGCCGGATATTTCTGGTATAGCGCTGCGGTTGCAATGTTGCGCATGCGCAATGGTTTCCTTCATCTGTTGACTCACCGTATGCAACATTAGAGACATTCACGTAGTGGTCATCTTGTAGTGAATGGTCGAAATGTTCAAGACAATAGATCAGCCCGCCGACTGTGGAATACGGTCCCTGATTCATTTCTTGAATGCACGAAACATGAAACAAGCTGACTGATTTATCGCCAAATATGTGAGGTGGTATGGTGAAAGTGCAATGACGGATGGAATGGTAAGGAAATGGATTCAAATGTTCAATGAAGGTCGTCGACGTATGCATGACGATTTGCAGATCAGCCGACGGTCTGTCGTCACAGATGGCTTGTGCGTGTGGTTGAAGCAAAGATTTGTGAGGGCAAAGAACACACAATTTCGAAACTCTTTCTACCTTTCCCACAATGTTCAAGGCCTCTACTATATTCTGACAAATCGCATAGGATTTTGGAAATTGTGCACACGATGGGTGCCAAAACAACTCAATGAAGAACACAAGATCAAACGAATCGGCAGTGCAATGGCCTTTCTCACACGCTGTGCTAGAAAGTGATGATCTGTTAATACACATTGTTACAGGAGATGAGACATGAGTATCCCACATCACTCCTGAATTGCTAAAAACTTTTCATCTGACAAGTGAAAAAATTTGATCCATGCACCCTCTTCCATTCATAAATACATACCTCCTGTATGTTTTCTTTTGTCATCTATTAAAATTATTTCTATCAAAACAATTCAACAATTTCATGTGCATTCTGGTACGCTAATTTACTAGCACTTAGGTCTTGAATGAACCTAACTTATTTTTTTCAATCCTTATAATAATTGTACTTAATTAAATATTTTTTTAACGAATCTATGTTGGCATTTTCACGTCTGTGGATTTTCTGTATTTTTCAAACAATTTGTGCTTAATTCTGTAATCTTTGAAAGGCCTTAAAATAAAATAAAATTGAAAGGCCTTAAAAGAAAATCCTTACTGAAAACTGCGTGGAATGACATTTCTTCATATTTGTTTTACTTGACAGATGTTTTGTTTTCATACTGTATTCCAACCTATGATTCCGACGTCATTTTGTATTTCGGTGTTTGCGTAGATAAAATTTTTAGGTTATAATTTATTACCTGTTAAGCGAGCCTATTTGCATTTTTCGGCATAATTAACAATATTAAATTAAATAATTTCTGTTATACTATACTGCTATACTAATTTGTAAAATTTGTATTTAAGTAAATGTTTTTGAACACTGTTAATGAAACACATTTTAAATCCGTTGTCCGAAAGAGAAATCGTAGAAAATATTTTAAGCAGAGTACGGTGCCGAACAATAAAAGAACTTACCTATTTTAAAGTAATACATTTACAATTATATTCTAACTTTTTTTTTTGACACCTAGTATACATATTATATCATCGGTAACAGTCCAATCTATGTTTGTGCCGACTGCACGCTACTGATAATAACCATGTAATGTTCATGTAGCGTGACTCTCCTCTAAACATCGGTTGAAGAGTCTAGCCAGCATCCTTAAAGTACTCAGCAGCAATATTGACATATCCCACAGCCTTGCCATTATTCACATGTTTCAATGCTCTTTTATTTCTTTAACACTTATCATTTTTACACTATTTTCATCATTAATTTATACAGTCGATGTCTCGAAAGGATCCTCGATTTTCATTGCTTCCATACATTTTTTCAAAAAGTTTAATCCGTCTATTTTTTGTTTCATCTTCATTCATTAGCATCTTTCCATTTTCTGACTCTTTCAGTGCCATTTGGAGACTTCTTAACTTCCTTCCAAAAGAACTTGATATTCTTTAGGAAGTTCTTAGTCTGTTTCAGTCCCTCTTTTTAAACACTCCATTCTTTCTTTCACACTACTTTTCACTTACATACAGTTTTCTCTTATATATTGTTCGCAGCACTCGCACACACGGTATGCAGCATTCTTCTCTGCCAAGAGCTTTTTTCTAATATTCATTGCTCTCTTGGACAGCCTCACTGCACACTTCCCTTGCTGATACATATAGATCATAGCTTTTTCTCACCATAGCTTCGATGCGGTCCCGTGCATTTTCAATACTTAGATCATCCATACATTTTTCTTTCAATCTTCAACGGTTCTTCTTTCAAATTCTTTTTCAGTCTGGAATTGGCAAATGAAAATAAAAGTAAGCTAAATGCAGTAGAAATGTGCTCACTCAGGAAAATCTTTGTATGATAGAGTGAAGATTGAACAAATTAGAAGCCATGTGGAACATATGAGCGAGGAGAAGAAAATATATGAGATGAGTGTTGAAGGCAACATAAACAATTGATGAGCGTGCATGAGAAGATGCACGAGAGAGAACCAGCCAAGAATGTACGTCCTATCTATATTTGCGAGGAAATAGCGTTAGTTAATTTTAGCATTCCAATTTCAACAGTTTCCATAATAACCAAAAAAGGTTATAACTCGGTTAGTTTACATAAAAGGGTGACAAACTTTAATTAATGGCAAGGCAAACCACATTATTAACGAGGCTGTGAAACATTGTCCACAATATTAATATTATTATACATGTTTCAACTAATTATGACATTAAAAGTCTCAAAGTGTAACTATAATGTTCTTGTAATATTGAAGAATTAAACTATATACGTATAATTATACAGTGAAATCTCGATCGATAGTTCCTCGAATAATTGTTTTCCCGCATGTATCATTTATTTCTTCCAGTCCCGAACTAATTACATCCAAAACATCCAAAAATAGGTCGCATGGATCGTTCCTCTATGCATCATTTTACCGCATTAATTGTTTAAATTACACAGCCTATTTGGTAGCTAAATGCTTAACGATGCTTTCCATTAACGGCACTCGTAAACAATGAGCGGAACATTTAAGAAAGAGAGCGAAGGCTGCTGCTGACTGCCGCTTGACATTATACAATGCAAAGATTTTTTTTTGTTTCTGTGCAATTTTATTTTTATTTAAACACATTCATTTACATGTGAAATGTGTATCTTTTTTATCGTATTAAACATTTAAGTATGAAAAATGAAACTTTTTTCCATATTCCCGCATTCTTAGTTTATTTCAATAGGTCCCTTCAAAAACAGTACATAGAGGTTTTACTGTATATATATTATATTATGATCGTTCATTAAAAGATTTATCTCAATAATAATAAATTATTTACAAGATATATTAAAATAAGAATCACTCACCTTCCAAAACATTTGTGACTTGTTCTTGGAAGTTCTCAAATTCAAATGGTGTGAGGAACCCCAGGGATCCGAGGTGGAAAGCCATCACAGGTGGGACTGATTGCTAAAGAAAAAATCATACAATTTATATAACTATCTACACAGGCCATTTTTAATTTAAACCAAATATGATGTTCCGCAGAAAATATCATAAATTTATTTATGTACTAGGCTCCTTCATTTTTCAATTAAAGCACTGTTGAGTTCCGATCATATCCAATATATGAGGCAACTTCAACATAGTTCCAATCTTTATTGATACTCTGACGACTGATTGTCTTGATTTTATAAAATTTGTTATGAACGTGGATAACAATATTTTCTGAGAATTGAGAGATTTTCTGCCCCATGTACAACATTTCCTGTGTGCCGCATTTAATAGCAAAAAAAAAAAAAGACACCTGCAAGCCATACTTGCGACTAATTCCCATGTTATTCGTATATAAAAACACATATTCTTAGGTATAATATAACAACCTATTTATGTCATGTCCGGCATACACAAGTAAATAGCACGTAGGCAGAAAATATTTTGTAATCAGTTCTCTTGAATATATCCAATGTGAAACAACTTGAGTTTTTATTAACAGATTACATCTTGAAATCGTAATACACAACCTTCATACATGTCTCTACAAACATTATCAGTCAATTAAAATATACAGAAGATATAATGGTGCAACTGGAGGGCATCTGCTCTGGGTGCAATTTGGGGGGGGGCACAGTATGGGAGCTTTAAATGTTTTTAATAAAATATTGAAATTATTTTATGTTGAGAACCAGTGCAAATTCATTGGTTAGAATTACCGATTTATCTTAGTATTTTTCAGTATATCGAAAAAAGTATACTCATTATTGTAACTAATAAAAATACTAAAAAAAAGATTGGCAGTAAAAAGTAATAAAATTAGAGATCATTCAGATTCCAATCTCCTTTTTTTCACTGCTGGAATTGGACTGTTTTTTAATAATTAAACTCGTATAATCACCGTGATAATAAAACATCATTAACTATACTTTATCTTAATATGTATTTGCAAATTAGACTCATTTGAAAACAAGCATAAAACCGTAATACATTGATATTGATTAATACTGCACTGGGCACTGTATTCACCCGGGCTGGTTATTATTTGATATTGATTAATACTGCACTGGGCACTGTATTCACCTGGGCTGGTTATTCTTTGATATTGATTAATACTGCACTGGGCACTGTATTCACCCGGACTGGTTATTATTTGATATTGATTAATACTGCACTGGGCACTGTATTCACCTGGGCTGGTTATTCTTTGATATTGATTAATACTGCACTGGGCACTGTATTCTCACCCGGGTTGGTTATTATTTGATATTGATTAATACTGCACTGGGCATTGTATTCACCTGGGCTGGTTATTCTTTGATATTGATTAATACTGCACTGGGCACTGTATTCACCCGGGCTGGTTATTCTTTGAGTAAGGCAAAAATATATTACACCATATTTAAAGTACGTTACAAAAATTCACCTGAAACAGAAGACTAGCGTAGAGAAGTGTGCCGTCACCGCCTAAGCAAATTATGAAGTCAATTTTATCTGTGAGGTCGTCCTTTCCATCCCTGAAGGTCATCAAACGATCTTTGATCTGACCAAAGTCGGCGTAGGGCTGGAGTTGAGTATCGTCCATTACGGATGATTCCACGAACACAACCATATTTTTTTCCTGTAATAATAAAACAATCAATACTAAAAATGCCCCTTAATTATACCATTATTACAACAGAAGTTTTTGTTCAAAAGCTACATTTTATTTGAATGAAAAGATTATTATGCATAAAATATATGGTCTTGACATTTTTCTGTAAACTCTGGTTGCGATAATATATTCTGAAGCCACCTCAATCACATCAAAAATGAATACAATTTACAATTGTAATAATCATAAGGGTTGTTGGGTCATTGGCGTGCCCATATTGTAGTCATAATTTATTTATTGTTACTATTTTTTCAAAATCCATTTTTTCCTTAACCTATCCTCTGCAGTGGTGGGTCAAATCTGACATGGGTTGTTTTTAAAAATATTAATTACGCGAAAAATATTAGTTTAATGCAGTTTTATTTCTTATTATTATTTTATTAAATATATCCAAATAATTTGAGACACAAATGAATATTGGATATAGAATATATTAGATTCAAATTAGTTATTGATAAAAATGTGAAAAAACACTTGAAAACTGACCTAAGACAGTCGCTTTTATGGGATTGCCTCTCACCGCTCACGCTGAATCATATATTGTCAACCTTTTGAGTGTATTTTTACTGCCCCATTCTACCTGCTGGCGCTCTCCTTTCTAACGTTTCGTGGAGAGGGTATACAAAGGATACCAGGTATGCGTCCAATTACATATATATCCAGTCCAACTATTGAACACATTTATATTGTTATTTGTTTCGACTTATTTTCATCTGGGCGCCCCTAGAAAATGCCGGTAATACAACTATTTGAGGGGCGTTGCGCTTATCTGGGTCCCCCAGAAAGGGTAACCAATAGTTTGAAAAGGTGGCTCCGACACAGTTTAGAAGCATGCCGGCCATGGGGCAATTGTTATTTATATTTTTAAAAATTATATTCTGAAAACAACAAACAATTTACTGGCCATAATTTTGAATATAAGTTGTCTATTGTTTTACTTATTTTTTAAATCATATCAATTACATTTGATTCCGCTTTTAATATTGTTGATTGCATTTCGAATTAAAAGGATGTAGTTTTTTTATATTTTATTTATAATACCTATATTTATTTCACTTCTATAAATATTTTGGTCAAATTATTTTCATTCTGTTTATATGTAAAAAATAAAAAATACTAATATGTACATAAATAATAAATTTTAATTCATAGAAAGTGAATTATAACCACTGATACACACCGGCAGGTAGTCGAGTCGACGAAATGATCACGTGTTCAGTGGATGTTTGCATTTGGTCCGGGTAGGGCGTTAATATGTACATTATTTGTAATATTTTTTATAAAAACATTTTTTTTCCAGAAGATTATGACACATCATGCCATTTCATTAAATCATATTTAAGATTAAATATCTATAAGAATCTCACAAAAAAACAGTTGAAAAACTGAAAACTTGAGGTAGGTCTAAAATGACCCACCACTGCCAAACGTGTTTTGTTTTGACCCACTGGGCAGTAAGGGTTAAAATAAGTTTTAAAATCAGACAATTCGTACACCCACATCATATAAAATTTATCATATTTATGACTTTGATAACATATAAAAATTCCTTGAAAATATACTTGTACCGTAAATACCGGAAAATAGATTGAATAATGAATAATATATTTTTTTATCAATGATCATTCGTGTTTCTTTGCTACACGTATATACTTATTTATACATATATATATATACATATATATATATATATATATAATATATATATAATCTGAATATTTATACACCAACCTGAATAAGCCAGTGCACAAGTTGTACAAATGGCGCTAACACAGACACATCTCGGACTTTCTTTATCACCAGCACTGTGAGCGGTGGTTTGTACCACGTGAGCCTTTGTGAAGCCGGGTCCTGGATTTGCCTAGAAAAAATATTTAAATTTAAAACAAGAATATTAATATCTCAAAGCGGAAGTAAACATGTTCAGAAAGTACAAATTTCTCACAGCGATACTAAGATTACTGACTAATATTTCAGCCCCATGTATTGCATCATGAAAATCAACTATGTATTATAGATGAGCAATTTAAATATTGTTATGTACATTGTGAATTCAAATGTAAACCGATTTTTTGTTCAAATTTGGCAATATTGTATTAGGTAAAGTGAAAAGAAATGCATTTTTTTTGGCGTTGTTTTGAAGTTAGTTTGCTTTCGGCTGCGATCGAGTAAGTACGTCAACATTATTATTTTGTAGCTCTGTTCATACTCTCATCATTTTTTTCATTTTCAGATCGAGGAGAGCATTAAAAAAACCCAAAGAAGATATTGAGAGCATTTGTGAAACCTACAAAGGTATTTTGAACGTTCAGAAATGCCAACATTGGTTTGAACAATTCAAAAACGGTGATAGGAATCTAAAAGATAAATCTAAATTAGAAAGATCTCGAAATTCACTGGTAGAATCAAATCTGCGCAAAACCATCAAGGAGGTCAGAAGAGATTGGCTGTCCCTGGTTGACGGTAAAAGATCATTTGAAAAGGCTTGGCAAAAATCATAAGCAAGGAATTTGGGTTCCGCACAGTCTATCGCCGTCGACCTTGGATCAACGTGTGACAATTTGTTTTTCGCTGCTAAGTAGGTATGAAACTGATCCATTTCTGAGACAAATTATTACTGGAGACGAAAAATTAATCCTTTATAGCAATCCACATAAAAAAAACAATGGCTTTCCCCAAGTCTCAACACCTCGACCAACATTGGCCTTAAAAAAGGTTATTTTTTGTGTCTGGTGGGATATTTCAGGTGTTAATTCATTTATTGTACTCAATTGGAGAGATGAAAGGTGAAATTATTAAATAAACCATCAGTCCAACCATCAAGACAGCACGCCTCGAAAATTATACGGGACAAAATAAAGGAACTGGATATGGAACATTTACCACATCCGCTATATTCTACTGACATTCTCCTGAAAAACTACCCAAATTGTGGCAAAATATTATGAATAACAGTGGAAGCTATCTTTCGGAATAAATATTAGTTTTTTTTATAAAAATATTTTTCTCACTATAATAAAAAACAACATTTCTTTTCGCTTTACCTTATATTAAGTTTCATTTAAGATTTTTACTGTCACTTAAAATATTATTAAACTCATGCAAAATACTAAAAAAAACTAAAAATGACTGTTGTTTACAATAGAGAAGTCGATTTGTATGACAAAAGATCATGTACTTATTTTATGAATACATACATACATATAGTTAACATTTTTAAAGCATTCTTTAGTATAATAAAAAACCCAATTGGTGAACAATATAATTTCTAATTAAGTTTAAAATTTACTCAGCAACGTAGTAAAATAATAATATAATAAATAATAAAAATAAAGAGCCATTTAGTGGTTAAGAATTAATAAACAATTACATAGACTCGAACCATAAGATCTTTGGAGCCAGAGTATAATAAAGAATATCACATTTGGCGATCAAATTTAGACAAATTCTTCAAATGTGAGCCAAGATGCTAAAAACATGTTGTGTAATTCTATTTTAAACTACCTCCATTACCATTAACCACAAAGTTAAAAAGACGCAATTAATAAAAGTACAATATCTGCTAAAATATAATGTTTGTCTGTCAATTACATTGTCAGTGATCACAAAATGCTTACCATACGGGGGAAATAACATGGCAATAGTTAAACATGGTTGTATATTTTCAATTACCGCACTAAAATTAGGAATACATAATCATATTGCTGTACGGCTTATTCTAAAACAACAAAAGAATTCTCAAGAAAACACTATCATAATATAAAATGTAAAAAACAATTGGAACACTGAAAAAAAAATTAAACACAAATTACAGTTATCGATATTACATTCAGCAGAGAACTGAAGTATTTTTCCACTATAATTGAATACTGCCAATTACTTTGATTACAGGTAATTGAATTTTACTCAAACATAAATTATGATATTTTGTTCAACATAAAATACTACTGAAAAGCGGTTCTTATCATATCTGATTTGGACAAAGTGAATAACCTTATCACATTTATATTAAATCAAACATAGTCATTCAGGCCACACAAAATATCAGTGGATATTAATTTAAATTATGTCTAGTAAGCAAACTATTCTTGTTCGAGTTAATGAATCACACAACATTGAGCTAGCTCAACTACACATCTCAATTGCTCACAAAATAATGTTATATAAAAAATCATATACATAAAATAATATCTTGAAAATGTAATAATGCCACATGCATTTGACCAAAAATATTGTAAAAATAAAATGTCATGCAAAAAAGAGTACTAAGTAATATTAAAATAATACATACCTTAACTAAATATGTAACCGATATAATAATGAATAATTAAATAAATTATTATTTTTTGTTAACGAGATTTAACGAGATAACGCCTGGCTACACTTGTAAGTAAATTCTTAATAATTATTGTGATAATTTAATAATATATAAATATATATGTGATATTACAAAAATCTTCATTATAAAGAATTGCATCGGGATATTTTTTTCACGTGAAATATTTGTTTATTTTAAGTTTAGCATGTATTATTTTATTTATATATACATTTGTGTATGTAAAATATCTTAATTTAAGGATTTGAAAAAAATTATGTAGGTGAGTATTTTTCAACGCGGTGAGAAAATTGTATAATTTGAATAGTGTGCAGTGATTTGCAAAATATTGGGAATCACTGCTTTAGAGCATGTAGGTACTACCTTTATAAATGATTTAATATAATATTTTTTTCTTTAAAAATATACAATATCTGATTACGGTTTCAATGTAAAAAAAACATTTCGATAATATGAATGTATTAAGTAGAGTTGAGACAGAAATTATTTACCATAACATGTTCCATATTGCTAATGATGCACACATTTTCATATTTAAAAAAAATTAAGTAAACCCCACATTCAATTTCAGAATTCTTATACAGGTAGTTCTCGGTTTATTCCACAGGTTTGTTCGTGAAAGATACCGAATCGGCGTAAAATGAACCCGATTATAATGCGAGGTACAGAGTTAGGTTCCACGTCGTCAAAAATAGGTATATGAAGATATTACATTATGTCTCATATTTGAATTTTATAAAATAATATATGTATGTATAATTAAATTATTAAACGTGTATGTAATTGTAAAAGTAAAATAAAATTCTCAATAACAATAACAAAACTAGATTTTATCAAAAAAAGTGAAATTTAATGACGCAATATTTCTATGGTAAAATTTTCACTTTTGATCTCTTGTATTGGGTGTTAACTGTCTAGAATTTCTTTTTCTTTCTTTAAGAATTTCACAATAAGGTTCAATGGATAACACTCCTTTATACATTCATACTTCGTTCCCAATTGTGTCACAGAGTTCATCAGTCAAGGTTTCTATGTTTGAAAGAATACGCTCCAGATTGGTCATTTTTATAACTCTTGAAAGTTCTTTTTTGTTTTCTTTCTCCTTCTCTGAACATTGACAACTTAATTCTTTGGCTAATTCTTCTAAGTCTTCGTTGGTTGGTAGATCAGTTTTCTAAAACTTCTGTCACATCTTCAGCTGTAACATCATTCTATCCCACCTCTTGCGCAAGCCTGCCAATGTCTTCAATAACATATTCTTCATGTTATATTGTGCATAAATGCTGGCAGAAGTTTGCACTATATTTCATTTAAGCACATTGAAAAATAATTAGTGTACCAATTTAAAAACTTCTTGTGTGACCCAAGCTTTCTTGTTCTATTTCCAATAGATTGCAAACATGTCTTTCAATAGTAAGTCTATATTTCGCAGGCACATATGCTATTGTGAATCAGCATATATAGGACTGTCGCAAACCGTGATTTGATTTCTGAAATACTATAATTAGGAAACAAATTTAATTAGATATAAATTATAACTTGTGTGTTGCCAATAAGAACTCGAATAAAGAAATGTCAAGTGCTGCAAATTCTTGCTCGCTAGGTTTGTGCCCCCCATTTGACAGCTTCACTGCTAAGATAGCTGATGAATTTAACGGCGAGTTTAGTCCCATGGATGTGGGCGTACATAAGTACTGGCAAGGTTAAGTAACATTAGGATATGTCACCTTTAAAAATCAAACCGTTGTCCAAATTAGACTTCAATATCGCCCTGATGTAAGATATCATTCAGATGATGAAAGATGAGTAACTTAATTGAATAAACACTTCAAACCCAATAATGCTACTGTGCAGTTGAAATTGAGTGCTTTCAGTTGCGAGGGTGTCACCTCTCTGTAGATAACAAACTGTTTGCTATCTGAAGTAGAATATATTTGGATCCCGCTCTTGGGTATTCCAATTCCATCACCCACTATTTAGTTTTGCGATACTCTCTCCTATTATTATGCAATAATTAATGAATACAATAGTGACCAGTCCTTTTCTTCCCTTTCTGTTTCATCATCTTCTTTCACATTGCATCTGTTATGATCTTGCTGCTTATTAGTCTGGCTTATTGTCTATTGATATAGTGGTCGAGGGTTCAAGCCTCATTGCTGAAGACTACTATATTAATCCTATTTCTATAGTACGGGCGCGCATAGTTTAGTTTGAAAATAGTATGAGTATTGTACTCCACTTAAAAATAAGTCTGAAGCGACTCATGTGTGGGTTAATAAACAAAATCATAGCAAATGAAATAATTGTACTTTTCAATTATTATGTAGAGTAGGAAGACTCTCAATTTTTTTTATAATGAATGTAGTTTGTCGTCGTGTGTGTGTCGTTTGCCATGTACATAATTGGAAAACTTCCCGTGCCGCTTTAGTCATGTAATTAATTAAAACGGCTGATAAACAAATAGTACATTCCAACTTTTTAAGAACTTATAAAGGCCTTGCTCGCGCTTCGCAGACCTGGCCGTTTAACCAAGCACTTTACAGCCATTCCTCACCACCTAGTACCGACCAAAAATCTAGACGATAATACATTGCAATGCAACCAGTTCGAAAAGACAGCTGAAGCAATCACTTTTCCCATGGCTACCTTCTTGAAACTACCTCCGTGAGAATCACTAGTCACTAACTTTAACATGCAACTTAACCTTCAAACTGTGTAAATTCATTTCTGCATCATCCTACAATAAACGCCAACCGATTATAAGTCCTGTTTCATTTATCAATCTGCTCTAGTCATAAACACCCAACACCTATACTCACACATATGTTCCGCAACATTCACATACACGCGTGAATTTTGAGGAGGATTAGGGCCCTCAGCTCTCCTTAAGCAAATCCTTATGATATTCATAATCTACAAACATCAGCCGCTCCATCCAGTGGCAATGACCCCCACAAAGTAAATACAAACAAGTCCTAATAAACTCACAGGACGTTCAGAACATATTGAATAAAAATAATGTGGTGTGTGTGATAAAAATTGCATTAGCGCACACCGCAAAAATGATCCAACATACTACGAAATACAAAATTGAAAATAAAAGTATGCATACACAATTTTAAAAGTTTTAAAAAGGTTCAAAGGTGTTATGCATACATATTTTAAACGTGCAATTTGACGCCTTGTACCAGCCTACTTGTATCAAAAGTAAACAATATATCCAAGTGCGCCCGAATAATGGTTTGCGATGACGTGTTCACAATTTCGTGAGTTTTATTTTCTGTTACTATTAACAATTTCACCTGTTTAATTTTTTGGTATACATACTACCTACGTAATATGATATATAACGTCGTAATATGAAAAAAAAAAAATTAAATAATATTTTGAAACTATATTCATTAAAAAAATTTGGAATTTTTAACTGTCCCGTTAATCCGCACAGTTAATGACCTTGGATAATCGAGAATCTAGAATGGACTGTTCTAGATTCCGGAGACGCACTGCAGTCACCGTAGCCGATAACAGGTCCTAGCAACAGTAATCAGCGACAGTCGATTCTTTCTGCTATTAATCATTATTATTCCCATACATATTTTTGCTGTGTAATTATGTTATTTGATTACCCGCTTTTTAATGTTTTATTGTTTTGTGAACAAACTTGAACTGCAAAGTTAGTTTATGACCTCTATTCAATCAATTATTACTTACGTTTGTATTTATGATTTAAAACATTAAGGGCCGGTTGTAACTGATCAGTAGTGATCAGTAGTAACTTTTTACTAATGCCCGTAGTAAAAATACTTTACGGGTTGTTGATACATCAAATTTACTATTATCAAAGCATATATGGAGTTGTCTATAATCATGAAATATGCTTTATTTTATGCATTATCTATGGATTTTTTCACCTGGGCATTTGAAATTTGTCACTTTGATGGTGAAATTTTTTCGTATTATGTGCTAATGTATATTAAACAACGAGATCACCATGGCACGAACTCTCATCACTAAAATAGCGGCATATTAAATGATTAATTATCATTTTTACTATCAGATATCGAAGAGTAAAATGAGTTTACTACGGGATGTACTTTAGAGAAGTAAATATTTTTTTTACCAGCGATCAAACAACCCGTTTACACAATTTTTTTACTTTAGTAACTTTTTTTACTAAAGTAAAAAGTTACTACTGATCACACAATAGGCCCTAAAACAAGGTAACATGAAAGATGGATACTCACATGACCATGGCCGAATTTTTCATAATCCTCCCACATGGTCCAAACTGTTGTATCGGCGACGGCGCATTCAGCGAGCGTGTCCGCCTGGAACAAGAAAAAACCACAATAAGGCAAACCATTACACAACACAATGCAGCGCCATATTTGCTTAACCAATACAATAACGAAAACACAAACTATTTTAGCATACATATATATATGCGAATGTATATATATATATACATTCGACAACATAATACAACAATAGAGTTATGCACCCCTAAATAAGAATGATCTTGAATTATGGGGGTGGCTATCGACATTTATATAAAACAAGATCAAGATCTATAATAATACAATGTGAAAATTAATAACAAAATACAAAAAATGTTGAGAAATTGATTAGATTAGAACTTGGGAATCAAAAAGATGTGCAATACATAATAATTTAATCATTTTGAAGACCTTTAAGCCATTTTAGAATCTCTTTTTTATACACATTTATATTTGCTACTAATTTAGTTGATTTTGGCAGTCAGTTATATAGTTTAGGAGCAATGTATAATGTATGTCTCTGTTATGTTCCTAATTTGAACATTTTTTAAATAACATGTTCATTAGTTTTGTTTCGAGTCTGATAGTTGTGATCAATTTTGCACTAGAATAAGAATAAATAAATAGCACTCAAGGCAAATGCGGTTAAACCATTGTAGAGCCGTTTACGCAACAAATTGCTGTTCCGAGAACCGTTGTAGTTTCGGCAAGCGTGTCCACCTGGACCAAGGGAATCCCGGATAAGACAAATGCAACCAAACCATTACATAAAAAATTGTCAAGCCATTTACGTAACAAACTGAAACAAGCCGTGCTCGCCGCGAGCTGCCCGATAGCGGGTGTTTGCGGTGAGACTTCTTTCGGAGATTCGTCCTGAAAGCGCCAAGCACAGTACAGAGAAGAGTGATGCAACTGGTAGATACATACTGTGTGCCGACCTTTACCAATAAATCTCATCCATGAGATGAGAGATCAAAGTATCATCCGTGGATACACACCGCGAGGAATTCTCGTAATAAAATATGGAAAATATATTTAAACATTATGCAGAGCCGTTTGCGCAATACGCTGTTGTATTGCGAGAGCGATCGATTAAACTGACAAACGAAATGACATAATTATCAGACAGAGATGTATAGTAATCCTGGGGCAAACCTGACACCCTTAACATAAAATGTGAAAAAGTACAAGAAATAAAATTGTATACATATTAATTATTATCTAGGATGATTAAAAAATATATAAGATTTAGTAAATAAATGAATTTCTTTAAAAAAATATCTCTACAAAAGCATCAAACAAAGAAAAAATTAAAAATCTAAGGAGTGCCCGTTGTGATACATCTAATCACTATCTTCAATGTGACATTGTACACATCTGAAAAAAGGTTCCTTTTCATTTCAATCATATTTTTCATGATACTAGACTTCACACTCAAAGCAGTGAACACAATTTTCCCCTTCTTTATATCCATCATTACAAGAATCATAATTCTCCACATTCTTCTGAAATTTGGCATTGCTTATTTTTCCTTTTGATTTTTTTCCCATTCTGGAGTAGATTCTTACATTTTAATTCAGAAATAAAATTTCTCGTGGATAAGATTCCGGACTCGGTCCCTCTACGCTCTCTTCTTGAAGTTTTTGTGACTCCAGATGTTCCGGGTAATGAATTGATTTGTTTGTACTTGTACTTGGAGCAAATAATGTGTCAGTTGTTATATTTCTAGTGTACATCATTTGATCACTTTCTGAACTTTGCGATACTTAGTTCTCAGAAGATTTAATTATATTAGATACAGGTATATTAGTAATGACATTAATAGGCGGAGATGTATTCCATTTTAGCGGATGATAGAAAACGCATTTAGTACATTTTTACGACTTTTACTGTCGGGAGACATTGATTCTCCACTTTGGTTACATCGATCAGTAGTCATATTCCGATTACGTACTGTAATCTATAACGGTGAATAATTAACATAAGATAAGCTATGTCTGTTTGCCCCTATGTACCACTGAAATTATTAATAAAAAAAATAAATAAAAGGAATTAATAATGTGATTTTGCATTTACTAATACACTGCACTGACAATAGCTAAACACGATACAAACATTACCTCAATTTTTTTTCTCGCATTTAAAGAGAAATATTAATGTAAATAGAACAAGAATGGGGGGTGGGAAGCGGGGTTGGGTCACAGCAGACCAAGCTGGCCTGGATAAACAGTAACAAAGATATGAAAGTATGAAGATTAATTGGTCAACCGATACCGAAGGTGCAAGTAAGCAAGGGGAAGCGCCCGACCCGAGATGATGATATATTATTTTTGTATAAGAAACGTTTTTTTTTCATTAGGTTTGGTAAATTAAGACTTTTTTAAATACAGTTAGCAAATAATAATAATTTGCACTTTGATTTTTAAACCTTCGGAGTACGAATTCCACTAGTGATCATCCAGTTTAGTCCTATTTTCATGGCACAAGCGGTTTGGCTTAGTTTAAAAATTTTGCTGTTGAAATCATTCTTATATTCGCGAAAACATCATAAAATGTTAAATTAAAGGAACGAATAATAATCGAAATATTCTTTGGATAAGTCAAAAGTATGTACACAAATCTACATACAGTGTACATTTGTGTATACGACACCGATGTCATAAAATTTCAAATTTATCGAAAAATCCGACACGGTGAGCCGACAGCACTGATAGAGGTGTGAGGTGACCATAACGTGTAACGATGATTCATCTAATTTGTATTAAAAAATATATTTTTTCGTTTCCATGGTTCCGAGATCTTAAATGTAAAGTCAGTTTGTATGGATGTAATATAAGCAATAGTTTATTAGGATCGCGCCGATCGTGCGGTGCGTGAAATCAGAAAAGTTACCATAGACAATCAGTCTCGAGCACAAAGCGGACAAGACAATAGTAAAAAAGGAAATTAAACACGTTTTTGTTAAAAAAATATAGTACAATCAACACTACAGATGCACATTTATTTGAATAAAAAAAAACAATGATGTCATCAATAAGCAGTGGTTTTTTATTCAGAATTAGTAGACAGATTGAACACTGTTGAGAAGATAATCAAAACATCCAAGTCACGGTGATTCTTATTAAACAAGAGTGTGCACTCTATACAATCAAAAAAGCTGTGCATAACTATAATTTCTGCGAAATAAATTTAAATCAAATATTTACTTGATATACATATTATGTATTCAGATGAATGAGAAATAATTTAAAGTTCTCATGTTAACGCGTTAACTAAAACCATCTAGCTAGTGTATGAATTTAAAAAGACAAAAAAGCTGCGAATGTGTTTTTTCGCAAAATCTGCCTCAGCGTATACGAACTAAATGCAGTATTTCAGTCTCTCGCATCGCGCGGTGTTCTGAATACACGTCTTCGCTTCGAACAGACGTGTCGCGAAATGCGGCGAGTGTATATTTGAAGCGGACTTGAATGTATGCGTTTCGATGCACTTTAAACGTGGTATGAACTTGTATTATAAAATATTTATTCCTTCAATTTAAAATTTGAAGAATTTTTTCATAATAATAGTAAAAATATTAATATTTTTCAATGTATACATACTTTCACAAAAATATGCTTCTGAAGATCATTAAATCCATTTTCCACGAGCCACGAAATTGCCTTAATATGTAAAATTCTTGCATATACGAAATATGTTTTCTTATAATCTTGAAACTAAGATTAAGAGACATTTTAAAAATTGTTAAAAATTAACAATTAAAATTAATTAACAAACCGTTAAATTTTCACGACATATTATCAATTTTCGACGTTTTTAAAATACTTTATTTTAGTGAAAATATACGTTTTTAAATATTTTTAAAGTTAGTTCTTTCGATAAATCTGCCGTATAAAAATTACCCGAGTTTTTATTTTTATAAATTTTCTAATATATTCTGAATACCTATCTACCAACACGCATCTCTCCACTGCGTTTATTAAATCCTTAATTAAACTCTATCATACGAAGATTGACAAAACCAGCACCAGAAAAACAAAAAGGAATCCAGTCTTCGTTCTGTACGTAACAGCGACCTACGTTGCGAAATGACAAAACAACACTCAAAAGTGAGCCATAAGTTAAATCGCTTCTGCGCGGAAACCGCGCGCAGGAGAGGCACGCAGGCGACAGCGCGCGGGAGCTCGGTCCTTGGAAATTTAGTCGCAGTGGATCGCTTCACGGGGGAACAACGCGCGTTCTGCGTAAAATAGTTTAACAAAACAACGATTCCTATGTGATTGTCGGGCGCCTGTTTCGCGCTAACTACCGATTGCAGTGTGAATCGATGTCCGAGTGTTCATTTAATTAAATCGTGGCTCAAAAAGTTCAAGGAGACCGGTTCAACGTAAAAAAAAAAATACGAGACAATCTGATACATTGGCGTTGCTTACCTGCATATTTCTTACTCATTTCTTCTTAATTATCGATTGTTATTTTCGATTCCGTATGAATTTATGTCTCGGCGAAATCGGTTTCCTTTTTTAACATATCGAAAAAATATTGAAATTTACATCAGGCGCATAATATAATTTACGCCGATGACCCGCTTCACCTTTTTGCCGCGGCCGAGTTTGCATTTTGTAATACACGACCAGTATTATCTGCATGTGGCGACAAAACCTCGCGCGGGCAAAGGTGAATAGCAATGACTAATATTTAATAAAGGTATTCGTTCAAATCGCCAAAAATGAATCTAAATCTAACGAATAAAACGATCTCACTGGCTGTATTCTGAATCATAATATTGCAGACGTCCGTCCGTGAGAAGCAAATTTACACGAACGCTTTAATCTTAGTTTAGTTTGATCCGAGCAGACCTAACTCACTACCAGGCAGGTACTATGAAAATGAAAATGTATTATAAATATAGCGTTAAAAGGCGATGCGAACATAAAAGCAGGAAGCCGTGGTGAATCTTTGGGGGTTAGGTCGGTGGTTAAATGAAAGAGTGATGATTGGCGTGTTGATGTTTATTGTGACAGTATGATAAAACAAAGAATACAGAATTACGAATTACGGAAGGTGAGTCGGCGGTCTCGCTCGGCGCGCGGACCGGCAAGACCGCCGTTGCGGAGCGGTGATACAGAAGAGAGATCGTCGGTGAGGGATCGGGCCAGACCTGTAACGACAGCGCTACGTCGCTAGCAACGATGCCGGCTGAGACGACGGTGAATTTGGAATCCTATCCCCTACATATCCGAGTATGCAAACTGTACAACCGAGCGCTTAATTTGATTAATTCAAAAATACACTAGTTAAGTACGTATCTGCACGCGAGGTTCGCCGAGCCGACATTAGTCCGAAATTGTAGTAAGAGGGATTTATTGTTTGCGAAGTTATAATTCCGGAGTTATCACTTTATTTTGCTCACTGCCGAAAGTGATATTTCCTCGTGGTGCTTATCAGCGTTATATGTCGAGTTCTTTTTTCAAAGCGGTTTACAATTCGCATCGATGCAATGCTGTCAATAGCATTAAAGTGTGTGGAACGAGACCCATTCCAAAAAAAGTATTAAAATTCATCTCACACAATCACTTACGCGACTAGTCAATTACGATTACTTTAGCTTTAGAATAGAACCCCACAAAATAAGTTATAACTTAAGTTACCGCTAGTTCAGAACTTGGAAGGTTTGTCACCTCGCAGTCCTCGTGAGGCGCGTAGTTACACCTAACCCGTGGTTTGTATCCTTTGCAGGTAGCATCTCCACTTATACGCGTATTATCCAGAAATGAAACGTTTTACCCGAAAGAATATTATTCGTTTGCGAGACTTTTTAGTGCTGTTTTAAAAGAATTTGCAAACAGTTTAGTTTTTCTAAAAAAATTGAAACAAATGCCATTCATCGTACGTTTATATCACGGAGAGAGGATGGAATGGCCAATGGGAGGAGCGAGGGTGTCTGAGTTTTGCGCGGGGTCCTAAAAGTAACTTTGCAAAATTTCGAACGGATGGCATCCGATGTAATACACATTTATATTGTTGGCAGGGGGCGGTACGGCCAGCGGTAGGGAAGGACGCCTGTGTTTTGCGCAGAATCCTATGCAATTAATAATACAAGGCTGGCATTCAATATAATACACATTTATATCGGGGGCAGGGGATGGGACGGCCAAGGGAAGTAGGGAGGGTATCTATATTTTACGTAGTATTTCAATGACCTACATCAGGAAAAACATAACGGAACGAATGGTGCAATCATTTAACCCGATGTGTGCTAATATGGAAATAGAAAAATTAAGAAGGAAATAACTCGGCGGGGAAACAGTATATCTAGAAACTTCCACATCATTTTCGACTCGTAATTTACGGAGGTATTTACTTATGAAATATTGTGAACTGGATATGGCACACCCGGTATATAGATATTAAAAAAAATAAAAAAAACACTTAATGAACATTGAAATTTGAAATATACATTTTTTTTTTTAATAAAACTTATTTCGGTCCATAAGGAGCGCACTGCCTATTATCACGGTACAATAAAGTTGTTATGCTATTGAAAAACAAATCAATAGTTAACCTTGAAGTAAATCCATTTTTTGGCACATATGGCAGACGTTCACAGTCCTCCCTTCCGCGACACGGAACGGCCCGATAAACACACCGCGAGAGTACAACCTGCGAAGAACTCGCGCCGCACCGAGCACCGAGACCGGGTGACTGAGGTGAAGAGTGAAGAGTGCGACGCGCGACGGTGAGCACGAGCAGCTGCTAACCACGTGGTCAAGTCGGACAGGAAAATAATCAGATATCCAATCGGCTCGACGCTCTATCACTTTTGACATATTGGTCACTCGAGCCCGCGATGATACCCATCAGATAAGTGCCTTTTTAACATTCGACAACACTAAACACGCGTAATATCGCGCGTGGCATAACAATCCATCTGTCGGAAAATATAACGTGAAATTGGATATGGCCCGTCAATAATGTCGGGAAATTAATATTATGTTATAATCTTAATTTATTTTTATTTAAAAAATCAACAAAAATACAACAGCAAATTAATTAATTTTTATTTGAAGCGAAATTGAATACTTCCACGTGATATTATATAAAAAAAAACCTTTTTGGAAAAAAGATACAATCGATTTTGAGCTATTGGGCAAACTATTTTATATGATAGATTAAAATATTAGCCGTTGTAGCCACAGTAAAACACACATTTCAATGATAAATTAATTTATTAATAAAAAAAAGGAAGTGGTCTGCCACACTGTAACTTAACCAATAATCGCAAGCAAGCAAACAAACAAACAAATAAACCCCATTAAATATATTCTGAAAATGATTTAAATAACGTCTTGCAAATGCTGGAGAGTGGGAGGAAGACAGATTGGATCTTTATTAGTCAACAAGTACCGAAGCGGCGCAGAGGAAGATGAAAGTGAATCTTTCCTCTCTCCCCTTCTAGGATAAGACGACGAAAAGGATAATGATTTAAATATAATATATGATAATAATAATGTAACATACTATTAAACAAATTATAAATATCTCATAGAGACGAAGTTATTTATATTATATTTATATGGGAAGTGTGGATATTACTACAGGGCTCACGACCTGTCTTCGGCTGGCTTAAGTGCTCACTTTACATAATGTAACGTTCACCTTTCCACCCAATCAATAAGATTCTCATTAGTGACATCTATCGTTTCAGGGAAATTAATATCAAATTTTCAGACTACAGATGGCAGGAGTAAAATCGTAGTTAATACTCGAAGAGTTTCTACATACGAGTATATACAACTTCCAAAAATTTGATAGATATGGAGGTTGATTGGGTGCAATGGTAAACGTTACATTGTGTAAAGTGATCACTTAAGTCAGCCGAAAACAGGTCGTGAGCCCTGTAGTAATATCCACACTTCCCATATAATATAATATAAATAGCTTCGCCTTTACGGGATATCTATGATTTGTTTAATAACAATGCCTTTAGAGGTAAAAATCTAGTAATTGCGTGTTCTTAAACATATTCAAATATTGTTAATAACAAATTTCTGACAGACAACACACATTCAAATACTGACCAGAAGGAAGGAAGGAACGAATAAACAGATAATAAATAATATTTTAGATTTTGTAAAATAATCTTCATATAAGTTGTACGATTCCATTAGATTCGATAGAAAAACGCTACTTCTGTATTTTTGCTCACTGACCATATCATCATGGGCAATTGTGTACCAACAAATTTATTGCCCCAGAGTAATGATTAGAATGTCTTACAATACAAACAACGTATATAGCAAAATGTAATAAAAATAAATAACATTTTTCAGTTTCCATTGTTGCTCATAGCTCTCATTTTTCTATGAAATATAATAAAATTATTATATTAACGAGGACAGAGGAAATATGTTTTAAACGGGGGTCGTATAACCATATCCAATCAAATTAATTAATGTATTGATTAGATCGGGCCTTGAATTCATCTCAAGAATACCCGGGCTTCGTTTTCTATTATCGGTAGCCTCGATGTGATGTTTCATGTTCAACTATTAAACTAATAATTAATATAATATAATACCTCCTTAGCCGTGTTGAAGGTTGCAAATGAATGTATTTTACAGACGATTATGAACACGTCGAGAAAAATTATATCCCATAAAATATCATCATTTCCGAATCTTGTTTAAGTATACAAATAACATTATTTTGACAGATGAGACTAATATTCCTCTCACCTATTCATTAACGAACAGATGTTCAGAAAATTAATAATATTTCGGAAAACTGTTGTGCGTTTTTTTTCCAAGAATTTAAAACCGTCCAGATTATTTACGTATCGATAAAACTAGTATTTCTCAGGTATTTTATCTGTAGATAATTCAATTTACTATATATAATTTTAACCCGCATTTATTGTGTTCTAATCTGATTTAATATTATGTTTCATAATATATGGTGTGTAAAAACAGTATTCGATGTTAAATATTTTTTTAGTGTTTATTTAGGGATTAAATTGTCTGTAAATACAAAGTTTGGACACACATATTACGTCCATTTAAATCAGAATTGGTGGAGTTCTTTTAAAAGACCTCAAAAGATTAATAACTTGTATATATGTACACGTAAATTAATGATTTGTGTATGTCTGAAGGATTAGTTGAACACATTTAGCGGTCGTTCCAAGGAAAATTAGCTATTACTGGCGGCTACTGTAAAGAAATTTTACATTTTTAAAAATAACCTTGATATTCTGAACTGCCTTCGTGATAAAGGTGTTTTTTTAAATTAAAGTTAAATCACTGTATATATGGCTGAAGGAAAAAACAAAATCGTACTCGATATCATTGCCAACTGAATAAAATATTATAATTAATATGGACTAATTGGAAACACTTCAGAGGTAGGGAAAAATGTGAAAAATGAAGAAAAAATGTTTAATTTAGATTACTTGAGATGATGAGATGTCTGGGGAATTCATCTTAAAAATAAAATAAAAATATGTATTCGAATGACGACATTTCCTCCAGCATTAATGTATAATATGTACCATCTCTGGCACTTCATCTATCACACAAAAGTGTTGTTTGTCGTAACTGTTGTTTTTCGCCTCTTACCATTTCCCCCCTAAGATTCGGTAATCAAATTGATAATTTTTTTATTGTGCGGTTTAGCACGGCACACGTTCGGTTTTGCTAGTACGAGTACCTATTTATTTTACAGCAACCGCGTTTCTTTTACTTTGTACCGCAAAAATGCGAGATAGTGGTAGAAAATATCTTGTTTTTGTTTGGATTTGTCTGAATGATGTACTCGTATGTACATTTAACATTCAGAGCGAGGAAGTCACAGTTCGAATACTTTACCCAGTCTTCGCAAACACTCGACGCGCTCCAATTAATATAGCTGATTCGGCAGCGTCACCACCAACTTACCATCACAATCAAGATCAGAGATTATTAACATCTCCGCACATATTAAAAATAATATCGGGCCCAGAATGCTGCCTCGCGCTATACTCTTCTTTAGAAAGTGACTGATTTTATGGATCAGTGAGAGAGCTAACAAACCAAACAGGCAGTGGCACAAACTTAGGTTGTGCTGTTGCCGACGATGCTAAGTATACAATAGGTGTACTACGTATCAAAAAAATGTTAGATTTTTTTTAAATTATGAGAACAATTAATTGTATCAATTTAAAAATAGACTAAAATTGTAAATTTATTACTTTAAAATAGGCAAGTTCTTTTATTGCTCGGTACCGTACTCTGCTTTCAATTTCGCTTCAAATATTTTCTACGATTTCTCCTTCTGACAACGGATTTAAAATTAACAGTGTTCAAAAACATTTATTTAATTAACTAGCTTTACAAATTAGCACAGCCGAAACTCAAAACAGAAAATTTTTTATTTTAACAATTAATTTAATATTGGTAATAATGTAACTTAATAATATCCTGAAAAATACAAATTTGCTCGCTTGACAAATGATACATTATAACCTATAAATTGTGTCTATGTATATACAGAAATATGGAATCATACACTAAAATTATAAAACGTTTAGTATGTCAAGTAAAACAACTACCTAGAAATAAGCAGTAAGGATTAATCCCTTTCAAAAACAGCAGTCTTAAGCACAAATTGTTTGAAAAATGCAGAAAATCTACAGACGTCAAAATGCCGACATAGTCAGTAAAAAAATATTTAGTTTAGTACAATTATTATAAGGACTGAAAAAACAAATTCATTCGAGACCTAAGTGCTAGCAAATCGCGGACCAAAATGCATATGAAGTTGTTACAAATGGTTCGCAAATAACCCACGGCTGGACGCGGGTTACGTCATAGACAAAGTTACGCCTATCTGGGTAATATAATATATATATTTTATAGTGTCTTTTCATTATATAAAGATTATTAAATTTATTTTTATTTTCCAGAATTTTTAGTAATGCACAGTGCACGCCCCTACAAACAGGTGATACATATTCATATATAATGTATCAAGCAGTATGTTTCTATTGAAAGCGATATAGCTGAGGTAGTCTTAAACATAGCATGTTAAAAACCAACTCAAAATTCAGTTCGTTTGCCCGAGGTGTTTATTACAGAGATCATATTAAACTCCACAGCGTTCAACACCAAAGTCGAACTGATTAACCGAAATAGTTTTCTTCGTTATTCTGACATTTTTCGTGGAACCTTTAATTTCGGGCGTGGATTTCCTTCCCCTTCTCCGTGACCTTCTACAAATACATACATACATAGGTAGTCAAGTGTGTGAAAGCATTTTTGGTTAAACTGTGAAAAATTCACAAATGAGGTCAAATATCATCACACTTAGCTCATTTATGAATGTGGATAAGATATACTTTGTTAAATATATATTTAAAAGAAAAAAACCAATAACTATTTGATTGCGAATGTAATAGTAAACAAATAGGCCTACCTTCTAGACGATTGTGTCATGATGTGAGAAGATGGTATGAGCGGTTTCATCGTGGAATTTGGAGTTATAAACATTTGGCATTGGAAGACTGCACAAGACAACACGCAACACAAATTAATTAAACCATATTATTAAATCAAAAAAATCTTTAAGCCTTCATTGTTTTAATTTATCGGAATCTACGTTTTTACAAAGTACAATGGCACGACGGATAGAATCAATCAAAACAGGTGCCGACTCTACACACATCACTCTTATCGCCGTGAGCTATCATAGTATGAAGCCGATAACAAAAGTGTACATTGAATTTAAACAGTTTTCCAGGACCGAATCACTTAGCGACGGTGAGCAAAAAACTGGTAGGGAATTTGACTGACTTGTCAAGAGACGCGCGAGGCCAAACGACGTGCCGAGATGAAGACGGAATGCCGTCTGGTGTCTGGTCGGTTGGGTGCCGAGACTGAAGACTGAGGGCCGCACCGCGGAGAAGGGAGGCCCCGATGAGGGCAGGCCCGAAGTGAACTCATTTAAGGGACGACGAGTCAGTCGATCAGTCCAATTGGTAAATTAAAAACACAATCGAGTTGTTTCGTATATGACGAATGTAATCGCTAATTAATGAAGAGTTTAGCGGAATCGCCACCATTTCAATAATTGAGTCGTTGGTCACATTACTAAAGCGTATTTACTGACGAAGAAGCGGTGGACAGGATTGCGGAAAGCAATGGAGATAATATTATATAGCTCTATTCAATATTAAGTTGTTTCGAAAATAATGGCCGATTCTATTACATCATTTTAAACGTTCTTCATTAGAAACATTTGTTTTTTTTTTGACAGTAAGAAATCTGCTATATTTATTTAATGAGTCTGGCATTCAATTTGAAAAAATTAAAATTACTTGTATTTTTTTTTTCGCATAAATTTATGCTGTTAGGCATTTCAAAACGCACCAATCATGAAGTGGGTGAAGAAACCACTTCTGAACGAAAGTGCGACGATTGTTCGAAAAGTGTAGGGAGAGTCGAGGACGTCCCGCTACTGCTGAAAACGACGAACTGAAAGTGTAAGAAAACACACCAGCACTGATTGACCGAAGAAGACTTATCTGGCTTCTGGTTTCAAGACAGCTTTTAATTTCGAATGAAAATGATATTAAAAAATTCCGCTATTCTAATCTGCCTAGTTTTTTTCTACAAGCATAAATAACCTCGTTGGCAGAAATACGTGAAATCAAATGAATTATATTGATTATTAAAGTTTATTTATTATAAAGTTATTTTTAATTAAATTTGAAGATTAAAATCGGCCATTATGTTCGAAACAACCCAATAACTAATAGTATATTTACTGTTTCCGAGGTAACTTTGTAGAACTCTAAAACACTTGTTTTTTTATTCTACTCCTACTTCCTAGAATCATGTAAACATTATATAAATTCCAGAATACCAATAATGTCGTCTTAAATTATAAAATTATACGGCTGTTCTTTTCTACAAATTACCATTACCGTGACATTAAAATACCATTAGTGTTGAAATTTGAATAGTAACATAGAATAATTAGAAGCAATTAAAAATGTATGGAAATCCTCAAAATTCCAATGAATAATATTGTCACTTTTCATCTCGTGTAAATAAATTGTGTAGCTGTCCCCCATTACAGCTATAAATACAAATTGTCGAGTTGAAATTGTTACATTAATAATGCCCTTGCAAGGCGAAACGCGTCTCAAATAAATTAAACGCGTAGAATCAAAAAAAAACTGTGTTTTATTTTCACATATGTTAAAAGCTAATAGTATCATTAAAACGAATGAAATCCTCAATCTAGCAAAGTAAAAAAAATATAATAATCTAAAGACGGCCCTCCCTTAACACACAGAGTAAGAACGAGCATGGGGATCGCGAGGCCACTACGCTCGGTGTACCCGCCCAGCTGGTCACCCAGTGCCCTGGTTAGTTCCTCGGATAACCTTCAAATCTAAAAGTGCATACATCCAATTACCATTACAAATTAACATATACGACATATTATTAGAATAGGTTACCGAGTCCTCTGGTAGTTTTTGAGGTTCCTGAATTATTGATTGCTTATATTTGACTACTCGCTAATTGGCAATGCGAAACATCGTTTCAAGCGTTCGTTGTTCATCTCTCCTTTCCGCATGGACCGTAGACCTTGCCTTCCCGTCCCCGAGCAAGTGAGGCAACGCCCTAAAGCCTAAAACCCAAAAAAGTTTAAATAAACAGTTTTGTTTTCAAAAAGCAAAACAAACTCGTTTTGTTGTCTTCAAAACAGTTCTGGGAGACTGTTCCAAAAACTTTGTTGCTAATGTTTGTCTCTTTTTCCAATTTTGTTTAAGTCCCGCAATGATGTTCTTTACCGACGACCGACGACGATTTGTTTATAATTTAGCTGTGGTTGGTTTTTAATTAATGGTCGAATACGAAATACTTTATAATACGATGTTGGGTTGAATGGAGAATTGAGATCTTCCTTCCACAATTTTACCAAAATGTCAAGTACCGATTTTGAATTTTTAATTAATCTTATAGGGGTTAAACTCGTCGAGAAAAATACAAATTACCGGGACAAACTCTTGATAAAAATCATATTCACAGATAAAGAGTGGAGTACAAATGTCGTAGATAACAAAACTATCTACATTCGCGTTTTTCAACCAAACAGACTAAACAGCAGGAACAAACTTGTTTTCCTTTGATGTACCGACTCTGTTTACTAAAAACACTGTCCTCGGATAAACTTGTTCTAAGAATTGTTCATTTTTTACAAAACATTTTTTGTTTGTGTTTCGTGTTTTATCCCTTTGATGGAAACCCGGCTTAAGGGTCACAATTTCAATATATAATAAATATCAAACTTTTATTTCATTTCATTTTAAGACTTAAAACTACTACTGGATTAAAATGAAAAAATGATTATTCAGGGACCACATCCAAGCCGTATGTTCACACTTACATAACACAATGACAGAGGGTCAAGTGACAATTTCAAATATCATACATACCTTCTAGTAAACGTGTACTGATGAATAAAATTAAGAGTTCTCGATTATATGTATGTATGATATTCTGTAAAAAAATGATTGTTTACATGTATGTATGATATTCTGTAAAAATGTGACTGTTCATAATTTTTGCTGTAAATTATTAAATAAGCGTAATACAAACACGAAATCGTGTCCAAAGTAAAATACAAGGATTAGAAAAATATTTCGCATCCTTTACAAAATCATAGAAAATCCAAAACTAACACTAAACACTTTTCAACGTAAAAAATAACATAATTCAAACAATGCTAAAACTACAAATAGAGCAAATTAAGCAAACAATTTAAGAAACGGCCAAATGATCATAATTTAATGAAATAGTGGAGTTCTTATCATGATTTATAACTCATCATTTGCCAATGACAAATAACTCCTGTTCCTTAATTTTTTCTCTCAAAATGTACAATATTTATATTTCTATTATCTTTGCAGCCGACCACGTTGTAATTGTAATGACGCGCCTGAGGTCTAGCGGTTACAATATTCGCCTAATGATCTAGTGGTCGGGAGTTCGAGCCTCGATCCGGGAAACCATCAAGTCAGTCCTATTTTCATAGCGTTTAGCTAGTTAATATTGATATGGCATGTATTTCGTGTACCCATCTCTATTTAAAAAATAAAAAAAGTTGAATAATTGCTCGTCACGCTAGTAGCATAAACAAAATGGCGCCTGCTAATAAGGATCATAAATGTGTTAAAATAATACTTTTTTTTATTCAAATGGTTGTGTTTAGTCTTCTTCTTTTTATTGGCGTTTCGCCACCATGGAGTGTTCTCACCGTTACAGAGTAATGTTATTTAGTAGATTAACATATATTATAATGTTGAGATAATATAAATATATACATTTTTATACATCCATATGAAAATTCTTTTGCATAATTAATTATAATAAATTTAATTTTTACAAGCTAATTTCTTCGGCTTTTAGGAACCTCGTTTATATTTAAAAATGATTTGATTGATAGATTATACCAAAGTTGGGATGTTGGCTGAGAATGGAATTTTGCTATTAGAAAGATCCTGTATTCAATTTAAATTTTTTAAAGTCAGTATTATTGGATATGAAGAACTCAAATATCTGCTCGCCTCGTCGCCAGCGGGATGTTTAGCCGATTGCTTATCTGCTAGTGGCGTAATATTTGATCAATGATATGTCAATACCTGATACGTAGAAGAACTATATTAACCTGGGTACGGGCCTGCATTCCTCCACACGTCAGCGCACACTTTTTACTAATAATTTACATTACAAAAATCTACATACAATTGGACATAGATTAAATATTCAAGACAAGGGAGTAAAATATTAGTAAGACATAAAAAAACTGTCACCAAAATGGGCCTCAATAAATGTTCCCTCTAAGTTTGGATATTAAGTACCGACACCGTTATTTGAGCTTCGGGGGAGAAAATAAGAAAAGCATTACAATACCAGTATAAGGCTAGTGGTAGACCCTGGGTTCACCGCATTACTAATTAATATGTATTAAGACATAATATAAATAAGTCAAGAGAACTAATAACAACTATAAAGGAAAACTGCATACTTCGGACACATTCTCCGCAATGAAAAATATGATATTTTGTAACTACAATAATGATTCAGGGGAAGATAGAAGGCAGAAGATAGCAGAGCTAGTAGTGTAAGTAGAAGCAGATTATCTTGGCTGTGTAACCTCACTAAAACACTACTGATCTTGTATAATTCAACGTGGATAGTCTTATTAAAAATTGTGTTTTCTTTGTGTGCGCTATGATGCTAAATTGTGTGCGCGCGCACATTCGCACACCTTAAAGGGAACACTGGCCTCAGCGGGCGCAAGGTTCCTGCAATCTGCGAATCTTTAATGATCTAGGACCGAGTATGCACAAGAAAATTTCCAGGTTCAAACAAAATTCAAACGAACGGAAACAAAATATGTTTTGATACGGTGTGATGACAAATTGAATTATTAGAACACATTCTTATTGCGAAGTTGTAATTATTCAGAACAGACAGTCTGTGATATTTTAAATATTAATACAACAATATTTTTCGATAAAATTGATTTTATATGTATATCTTTCTAATTAGTATATTTAATTCATATTTACAAATTAAATTATTATTTATTCTTAATATAGTGCATACATAAGTATTTTTATATGTACTCTAATATAAACAAGATCAAAGTCGTTCCTTTTTACTAGAACTTATCTTTCACATATTTGCTTAATTTATTTTCCTTTTTATGTTTTCTGGCATTTCATTAAAAGCTTGATCGCACTGTACATCATCGATTTCTGAGATTTAGCCTTCTTCCTGAATAGCAGTCTCGGTCTATCTTTTCATCTTGTATGATGTTCGTGCTCATTCTGATTTGCATGAATTTTTCTTACTTAGTCAGGATTTTATAAATAAATACCATTACATTAAAAAAATATTTTTTCTGCTTAAAAGTACATTCAGATCTTTCAGCATTGCATCGATTCGAGTATTTTACAACACTGACAATTGTTGTATTTCTTCTTCACGAGCCAAAAACAAAATGTGTCTTGTATTTTGCGATAAATTGAATCTATCAATTTTTCTGTTGTCTTGATTCAATTTGTTTCTAGCCTTAGATACTCTCGAAACTGCCTACTTTTACAGAAGAAAAGTAATCTATCCGTATTATGTAATATATTAAGATTAAAAAATCAAAGTACACGAAAAAGTGTCGTGTTTCTCGTCGTTCCGTAACGTTCATCGAGAATGCGAGGAACGAACGGGACCTTTTAGAATCACCACTTTCTCAAAGTGATGTCCACTCGGTTAAGTACCTACTCGCACATATCGATTATGATTCGTCACCTTCGCGAACATTAATAATTTGGCAGCACAGGATCGACTTTCGATTCCGAGTACATCCGAGCAAATCACGCCTAGCCGAGCGACCTTCACTCGAGCAGATCAAAGAGTATAAACCTGAGCGATCTGCTCGCCGGCTGGTCCACAAGTGGGAGGAGCGCACAGCGCTGCGTGACGGAAGTTATGTAAAATAAATACTACTGCATGTATGTATTCAAAATTCTAGATAATTCCATAGCTTGTTCAGCGAGCCAAATCCAAACATCGCAGCAAATGAAAAATAATTGGCTCATTAACCAGAATTTTAAATAATATGTGGCCAGAATGAAAAGATTGGGGAACTTCAACGTTATTTAAATCTTTTTAATTCCAATGTATTGTTGAACGTGAGAATGCATTACTGCCTGGTAATTAATTGCTCGTTTAACAGGATTAGCAGAAACTAGCTTTTGCTGGGTAACTTACATAACCAATTAATGTAAACAAATTCTTAATCAGACATTTTCCGACGCCGTGCACATACACATGCCATCTGACGATAGATTATATTCTCTCGCCACCCTAGAGGCAATTATTTAAAAGCCTGCTGTTAATTGACAACATTTAAAAAAAAAACCCTTCCGATACATAAAAGTATCATTATAAATGCTACTGTAAGATTTGTAAATATTAACTTGTTGAATAAAAAAAGTTAATAAAAATAAAATAAAATAAAAAACTGGTCGTGCTAGGGTTCGAAACCGCGCCCGCCAGATCCGATTTTAATTTATGAATGTGGCCGACATCATAGGCCCAGTTGTTCCCAGTTAATCCCGCCTAATAGTGTGGCAAGGCGAATAATCATCAAATATCTGAGAATGTCGTCAAATTTGATTTATTTTAAATATTCACTATCGGCAATACACACAATTTTATACTTTATCTATGACTTTATTCATCCCTAAGTTTGAAATCTGTTAAAAAGCGAAAAATCTTCGGTCTATGTGGTAATATAAATTCAACAGCGAGATCAACATCGGACGACCTCTGATCACTAAAATAGCGGGATATTGAACGATTCATTGTCTTTCAAAGTATCAATATGACAGCGATGACTTTTGAAACAGTCCGCCATTTTTAACTAACGATTTACAATTTTAGCATTCGATATTGGTGGATAAAATTAGTTTATTTATTGAATGTACAGTATAAATAAATGGTGAGTAAATATTTTTTACCAACGATCGAACAACCCGTTTTCAACGTATAGTAAAAATTTAACATTGATTAACTGGCTACTTAGAACGCAGAGAATTCAAAGTGCGTCTAAATATTGTATTTACAATAAATTACAAGTCCATTAGATTTGATTTTAAAGCTATTTTGATTTTAATTATTATCGGCAATAATTGTACAATATGATGGGTTCGTAGCGTTATATAGATAAGGATACAACATACAGGCGAAGCAAACAGTACAGAGAGAGTACCAGATATCAAATTCGATACCCAAAAAATAGGCTTTGTAACAAGACCCAGATTAAAAGAATGGCCGCAAATATTCTTAAAATAGGAATAAAGAAAAATTATTGCAGTCCTCAAATATCAAAAAGAGCTATAGACCTATAACTCCGCTTTGCATCGCAAGAAGGTTCGTATTATACTCTGGAGGATACTACGCCTCTTCTGGAAAATGAAATACCACCAGAACACGCCGGTTCCAGGCTGGCATATTGAATCCGGATATCAAGGAAAAAATGGTAGCTTTTAATTAATTTTACGCTCAATACACTGACAAACATTGCATTGACATTTTGAACTAAATTGAGAAGATAACTTCCATGTTACTTTTGACTTTTGTATTATTTCATTTAGAGTACCGGGTACATTTGGACCCCTTGATCTTCCATCATGATGTATGCCTTATGGGTGCATTAGCAAAAATGGGGCGTGTTTACTATTATTGTATATATTATTATATTGTTACTGCAATGATGCAGAGGTTGCTAGCTGGGGCAGGGGATAATCTCTAAAGGAGGACGGTTTTGGGACGTTTAATACGCAAGGGGGTCGTTATGTCATAGGTTGACAAAAGGTTTATCATGTGGTTCCAGTGCTGTGGGAGTTCAGCATAAAATGCTCGGAGGTGTTTTATGAATTCTTTTACTGGGGGAATACCCGAGTCGTGATGGAGTTACGTGATCCTGGTCAATTTAGGTGCACGCGGCAGTAGTCTGATTACCTTATTCTGAAAGAATTGTAATTTATTTAAGAGTGTAGTGGCCGCGTGACACCAAGAGGACTGCGTAGAGAAGTATAGGCCTTGTATAAGAGGAGCTTGTTGTCGGTGGCAAGTTCGCTATTCCTGCTTATTAGTGGGCAGAGTGCACGTGATGCAACGCTTCATTTATTTTGTATATGTTAGCACCATGTGAGTTTGGAATCCAGGGTAACATCTAGGTATTTGATGTCGTCGGTCCAGGGGATGTTTTCTCCGAACATTTTTATACTGTGTTTGTGGCGTTTAATTTCCATGTGGGTTCGTACATATACAGCATACTCGTGCATAGAGCACTCTTCCCTACTGACATTACTGAATACTTCTCCGACTAGCGACATGAGCCAAATATTTCAAGAACAGTATCGCCCGCAATACATTTAGTAAGGCTGAGGCCAATCTAGTCTTAGTGTGCGGTTCCAAAGAGAAAATTGTAAAAAAAAATAAAAATGGACCGCATACATAGTACTTAAGAGCGTCTCTAGACTTACAGAAAACGTACCTTTGTAAAAAAAGTACAAAACACAATCAGCGTCGTCAACAAACTGGCTGGGAATACCCGGACACTCCGCAAAGCGACAATTGCGCCTGGCACTCCAGTTTTGTCTTATCATAGAGAACAAACAGAACATCTTTCGAAGATTCTTAAGAAGTCGCCGGTAAAATAATAACTGCCGCATTTAATCATACCTATGCAATGCAAATTCAATAGCTAAAATGGGCGTAATTTTAACAAACACTTCTGGTACCGCAATTACCCCGCTGGATTCACTTTTCTGTTCCGGCCAGACTCCTATGTCAACCCCCGTTGTTCAGCCGGGTCGGGTGTCCCTAACTGGACGCACCCCTCCCGTAGCTCCCGGTTGAACCGCTTCACATTAGTCAGGATACGGCAATACGCAGAAAGTACGAAAAGGACTTGCAGGAATCCTTAATGCATCCACACTCGATCCGGAGGACAGATGATACAGGACAGGTGTTGACACGAGTCGAATGTCATCTGTGATATCCTTCGTTTCAATACTACCGTCGCATGATATTTATAAAAATGTAGGTCCAAATTCTGTCTCGGGTCCAAGTACTGCAGCAACCCGAGTGAGGAGTTGAATTGGATACGAATCGCGCGGAGCCAGCTCATAGCAATGATTCTAACTAACATCAAATAGATGTTTTGTTGGGCAGTTCCAGTGTAAGTGGCAAGCGGGTGGCTGCATGAAAAATAAGAAGGTAAATAATTAAGTAATACATTCATACATGTATTATTTTGTTTAAAATTTGATATACAATATTTTTTTAAGTTTCGTATTCGCTTCACTAGGACGTTGAAAGCGTTTCACTACATGTCGGTGATGTCCCCTTGTGGGATTGCACCGGTTCGCGAAAACCAGTTGTCAAAAAATTGGAAACTTCTCGCCAAACCGCTTGTTGCTGAATATGATAAATAAAATCGATTATTGGGATACATACCGATTTGTTATATAATATTGAGAATTGCTGTTTATTTCGGTACGTATCAAATCATGTAAATAGTTCAAAATATTCTGGACTTGTTCTGAAAACGGTCGGAAATAATAACTATAGTATGTTGAGGGGGGGTTATATCAACAGTTACCAAAATAAATACATTTTTTCGGGGACTTAATGCCATTTAATGGATTAAGGATTTAAAAATTATTAAGTAAAACGACAAACACTATTGACATTTAAATTTATTAATTACTTAAAATAAATATCGATTTAAATTGAAAAAAAAAGTCAATATAATATATAATACTTTTGAAATTAGCAAAATTAACTTTTTGGTTAAATTAAAATTCATTATTTTTATTTGTTAACTTTGTTTTATTAACCACTTATTGAGTTTAAACCAACTTTTACAGATACTATCATACACAGTGAATCTATTCATCCGTAATACCTCGTTTAGTCAATATTCCTACGTCAACATCCAATTTCAATATTGAACTGAATACAATTAAAAAATAAATTAAAAGAATATAATAATCATTTTTTATATAAATCACAGTTAAACATAATGATAATGATTACTGGCGTAGGATTTTATACATAAATAACTTTTCGAATCAAATTAAATTAGACCGGCATTTTATACAAATAATAATATAGGAAATTTACTCATAAATTCTAAAGATGATAAATTTAACAATTCTGCTGCCTATAAACTTAGTTGCAGGGATTGTGCTACATTTTATAGTGGTAAAACGGGTAGAAATTTTAATATAAGAGTAAGGGAGCATTTGAGATGTTTGAACAATAGTGGGTTTTCAGAATTTCTAATCATCTGATAGAAAATGGTCATGGTTTTGATAAAAAAAATGGATTGTCAATTTTACGTGTAAACGGTGTTGGTAATACATTAAATAATTTGGAATTGTCGGAGATAAATACAGCATAAAAAACTAATCAAAAAATTATAAACAACCAACTAAATTTAACTACGAGTCGCATTCTAGAATCTTTTCCTAAAAAATATTCGACTAAATTTGTATTAAGTAACAATTTGAGTTAGGTACTAAATTTATTTTTTAAATAATTGTTGTGGTTTTTTTAAAAATAGATTCTGGTAAAGAAACAATAATGTATGTTTTTAGTTAGTATTGACATCCTGAAGAAAAAAATGGTATTTTTCGAAACCGGTAGATGTATTTAAACTCAATAAGTGGTTAATAAAACAAAGTTAACAAATAAAAATAATATATATATATATATATATTTATACACAGTTCCTTTTTCCAGTTTGAAATTCGAAAAATTCTACACGAATTACATACTCTTTCTAGACAAAGATAATAGTTAAACTTCTTATAAATGTCATATAAATACTAAAATACGTTATTTGTTACGTAAATCATCATCATTGAAAGGGGCCGGGGGCGCCTCACACCGCTTATTCCATGACAGGTCGCCTGCGGTCAAACTCTGAAGATGTCGATTGACGCAGGCCACACGCTTTCATCAGTCTTCGTCTCAAGGCCACGACTCAACATGCAGGACGCAGATATTCATACCTATTCTCATTCTCAAATACTAATCTTAGTAATCATGTTTTGATTCCTATTATATAACATTGAACGTTTCGTCAATTGTGACGTGCTCGCATTTAAAAGTCTTTCCGCCATAACGACAGAAATATATACCGACATTTGACAGATGATGGATTATAATAAATATTAAAATGGAAACATTACAGGGACGTAAACGTATTTTTGATTGTTGTAATTCTTAAAAAGTATCGGTATTTTCACAGTAGGTTTAGAATATTCTTAACGATACTGTTATTTTCTCCATAGCCTAGAATATCTGGATTCTCATCAGTGTTGAAATAGTAAGAAAAGAATTCTGGATTTAAGATTAGTTACTTAAGAGAGACTTACATGACGAGCATGAAACCCTTTTTTTTCTTCTTTTTACAATTTGAACGAGTATGGCGGTCGACAGTTTGGAGTCCAGAGAGGCACATCTCCCAACCGTTGGACCGACCTAAATGGTGGCACAACGTGGAGAAGGAAAATAAGTAAGAAGAATAATAATTCTTGCAATGTTAGTACGCTTTTTCAATCATGTGCCAATTAACAATTTCATTTTATTTGACATAAAGTTGGATGTTGACGGTATATAATTAGTTTTACTAGCAGAAAGCAATCGGTTATTACTGATTGCTAATAGGCAGGCCGGCCGTTGTGCAGTCATGGTCGATACTTCCGTAAAACCGTTTAAATGTTTAAAACATCATTTATTATCAAAGAACGGGAAGTGGTCTACCACGGTCAAAGGCCAAGTGCCGAGCGAGCCAACGGAGGACCACTGGAAATCTATTTGCGTCTTGGCTAAACATACAGAGTGTACACCCTATGCGACGCTTATAACGTGATATAATAATAGATTATCCAAATTAAATTTTTAAATATGGAAATAAAGTAAATAATTTAAATTTAAAAAAACATTAAAGTTAAAACCATCCTGCAGCCGATAGGATTCGAACTTACTCTCCCAGAGGGAATCTGTTTCATAGTATTAAAACAATAAAAATTCGAAATATTCAATATCTCGGACATGTGATGAGACATCGGAAGTACGAGATCTGGCACCTCATAATGCATGGAAAGAGTGCTGGAAGTCGGGACCCTGGAAGAAGGAGAACAAGAAGAACCTGATGCAATATTTCAGCCAGTCTACTATAGAGCTGCACCAGGCCGCGTTAAACAGTGATGATAGCATAACCTTACATCAGTGCACTCGTTTGAGCGTAATACAGTAATAGATTATATTTGCTATGTACAATGTCATTTAATGTCTCAATCAAATAGCAATCACACAGCAAATAGTGGCGAGCGGATGTATAACAAAGGCTTGCATTTTAAACATATTCAAAAGTATTCAAAGAATGTAAGTATGGAATTTGAAGTGCATTACCAACAACGCTACAACGACATTATAGTTGGTAATGCAAAGAGGTCCAGGTTCGAATCCCTGTAGCGCAACAACAATATTTTTCGATAGAATTGATTTTATATGTACATCTTTATAATGAATACATTTAATTAGTATTTAAAACATCACAGACCGTCTGTTCTGAATAATTACAACTTCACAATATGAATGCGTTCCCTTAATAGTAATATGACAGTATTAGTACAGGTTGGTACTAGCCGCGATATCCAATTTACATTTAATCTTTTTAATAATTAAACAATGCTCATGTAAGAATGACGCCGGGTAAAAAAGGATGCGGTACCTTTTTATACCCTCGCTCACTGTTTGCGCCCACAGGGTTAGAAGCACAGGAACCCAGCCAGAACGAAAAGGTGAAGCCAGCGGAGCCCGACGTACCGGAAGTGTTCGTTAAAATTCCGTCGATTAACATTTTATTGTTACGATGAAATGCATCCAAATTTTGTAAGATTAGGTACTTTCACATGAAATTACTGCGCAACTCGCCACGTTTGATATATACGGAATGTTATAAAATAAGATATTAATCTAGGCGATAACTTATGCGAATTCCAGCTTCATTTGTTAGCTACCCATTTCGGGCCCCATGCCCACCAAAGAACCTTCGTCGCATCTCGGCTATAAAGGAACACCTCTCAATACTTGGGCAAACGCGGTTTAGACTAGCAAAAGTGCGTTGTATACCTATCCAGGAAAGATCCTTCATCTAAAGAATTGATTAAAAAATACCTTATAAGAAGATATGTGCCTAAATCGCTTTGTTATTTTTCATCGCAAAAACACCTCTGTACGAGATCAGTTGAGCGTCTAAAGTGCACCATATACGAGTAGATATATCTAAAATTATAAATACATAAATCTTTTGTGGCGGTGATACGTGATCACACTTTGTTCGAACATGCACACGCTGTATGAACTTTGCCCTTGAATTCATTACAAAATCGTGCTCATCCTTTCATGAATATTTTTTCTGTGAGTAAACTTAAGAAGTGCAATACCTATATTGAATGTATGAAATCATACTGGCGTGTAATATTTATTTAACACTCGATAATATGTAGTATTCAACAATAATACAATTATTTTAAAAATAAAAATAAATATCGATTAGGTAGGTACCTATATCCATAATAAGTATAATACATTATAAATTTTGACAAAACAATAATAAACTTAAATCATCTATGTACATTATACAGGTTTTGTAATTTTTCTGATTCCATTCACAACTATTAAAGTGAGGTAATTTCCGAGTGCTACTGTCAAGCCTGTGAGGCACTTAGAAAACTATAATTTTTATGTCCTTATAAGATTCCAACTAGATTCATGGAGATTTTTTTGTTAGGTAATAATACGCGTATACATAGTATAATTAGTATATACTACACACCGCGCACACGAGTGTTGACGTCTAACCAGTAAAAGAAACGGAATATATCGTAATGAATATGTTTGCTAACCTATTTAATTCTTGCGCATCGACAGCACTGTGCGCTCGATGGTAGGCGGTGGGGGATGTCAAGTTGTGGTTGTGGCCGTTCTGCATACCGATGCCGATGGTTTTAGTCGACCGACGACCGCTAAACGGACACCGATGCTAGTGACGGCAGGAGACGAGACACGTCCAAGTTTGAATTCGTACCCTTCTAAAAAGAATAATTTTTAATGACGTCGTTTTTATTAATAGAAACATAAAAACTATCCCATTAAAATATGTATCAGTACGCAAATGTCATTGAATACACCTCACACACCAGGCATTTAAATAACCTCACTTATTTTTAAATGCTTATCGTAAAACAAAAGATCAACTGTTCAATTTACACAAGCCGCGTATAGAAGACGACGTTTAAAATAACGTAGTGCAGAAGTTAAACGGTCAAAATAAATATAAGTCCTTGAAAATTATAAAATATTACAGTCGAAAATGTTCGTCGTTAAAGCACTGTTAAATGAAGAGCCGATAATTAAGCACCAGAGAGGCAAGTTATTGTTTGAGAAAAATTAACAAGTACCAAAAATATCCGTTACACCTAAATACTTGCTACGAAAAGAGCGGACGAAAAACCAAACGCTATGAACTGTCAAAAATTGGGCACAGATAATGCGCAGACCGCAGACGCGGCGCGCGGCGACCAGATCCTGTTCCAATCATTCTATTGGTCGAAAGAGAATGGAGAATGGACTCACGGAAAACCATAGACTTTAGAGAGAACGGAGAATGCCTTTGAGATTTTTTTCTCAATAAGGGTGCTAAAATGATTATAACCAACATATGGAGGAAAGAAAACAAGAGCATAAACACCGATAAATGTAGGTGTACACGCACATAGCAGTATAATTTTTGATACGAAATATCTCCCCATCTGATACGCAAGCAGGAATCAGTGACGTAACTACAAAAATTAGGCCCCAATACAAAATTGATAAATTGGCCTTCTAAATACTCTTAAGTATTGTGTATAAGTTATACGAATCTTAGTACTGCGTGGTTTATCTATTAAATAGTAAAAATAAAATTAGTATCTTATCTCATATAATATTCACACTTGCAATTTAAAAACACTTGCTTCGCTATAAGGCGCTTTTCACTTTACGGCGATGGTGTGATGCCTAACCCAACATAGTGGCGGGGTATTATACTGCATATATCGATAATATTTTTAAGTGTTTTCGTAAAGAAAATAAAGTGTTTTCGTAAAGAAGTGAAGTGTTTTCGTGAGAATCGATTTTTATAATTCTTGCTATGCAATACGTTGGGAAAGGTATTGATACTCACAAAAATATCGATTACAAATTGATTGCAAGACTTAAACTTTTTGAGCCCGTTTAAAACGTGAGCTCCAATGCCCTGATTGGCTGCATTGGCATAGTTACGCCACTGACAGAAATGCATTCAGATTTCAAGGATAAGAAACTGAATACGAAATTTTTAGAAATTTTGTCGAAATAATAAATATATTTATGAAAACTTTTGTGTTTAGTGACCAAAGGAAGATTATATTTATTTTTTCTACTAGCAGAAAATCAGCGGCTAAAAAAAATATAAAAGTATTGGCATATACATTCAAAGTAGTTTTAGCGCATATCTTAAGTCAGTGTGACTAAAATATAGATACTTTTCGGTTTTTATATAAAAGGCGCTCGTAAATACGATTTAAAAAATAAAGACAAATATATTGTATAGAATTATACACCAATTTCCTCTATCGGTAATTTAAAATAAAATATCATTTTCGATGTAGAAGATTAAGAAAATCATAAAATAATAACACATATTTCCTCAAAGGATATGTACCAAAGTAAGTTGAGCTATGACATGCATTTCTATGATATATTCATTGATTCTCATCTGAGATCAATAGACCGAAGACATTAAGTATTTTAAAAAAGACTGTTGACGTAAGTAACTAATCATCTATGGAGTTACGTGCCGCAGTTCAGTGGTCTGCCATTTATTGATCTCGATTCGATTGTTAAAAGAAGGAGGGATAAGGGCTGAACCTTCTTGTCTCCGACATATAAGGTAACAAGAATGGCGTAAAATTTTTTGAGGGTTGATGTAATTGTTTTTTTTTTTAATATCAGTTAACTTTAAGTATTTTTTTTAATTCTAAAAGGGATGTATACGAAATTTCTGCCCGCATCGCCCAGAATTTTCAGGCATTATGTAATAATGATGTTTGCGAAATAAAGTGATAGGTATAATTTCCACTTACGGCCACGTGCCAAATCTGGTCTTGCGAAGGAACCGGAAAGGGAGACGAACGGGAGGCAGCAGACCGAGGGGGGCACAGCCCTGATGGGGAGCACAGCACAGACCGGGCTCGGCTCCCGGACCCCACAGCTCCATCTTGCAAACGACGGTCCTGTGGCCTTCGCGTACGGCTTCAGCCCCGAATCAGGTTGCCACAAAAATCATTCCCCGTACGCGATATCGCCTGCTTTTTTAATTCACTTTGAGGATTTTACTATATTCAATCTCTAATAACACGAAATAACCCTTCACTACCTAACGAAAGAAAATCATTTGTGAATTTGATTAATTTAAAAAATCGCCTAATCTGTTTGACTTCTTAATTATAATATTACAAATGTACTTTATTTAAAGCGATAATCGTATACTTTCACGTGAGTTGACAGAAGATCTTGTTTGTTTTACGTTGTTATGCTCGCGGACGAACGGAAATAAGGAAATTATTATAATAGTGGTAATTTACCATTCAAATTAATAGTATACATGCTAGTTAATGTATGCCTTTTTAATCATTAATCTTTTTTATTCGATTTTTATAGTGATTATTTTATATTAGATTATGTTATATTTAGAAAATAATTGAAATAATACGATACAATGTACACATGAACATAATATATTTAAAATAAGTATTCAGTAAATAAATAATAATCTGTTAAAAATCCCACAAATATGATAATGGTTTAGGTCTATTTTGATGGTCTGTGGGGTTGACTTTACGAGGAAACACAAAAGTCCATCCCGTGTCAATAACCATCGATAACGTTCAAAATTCCAGTCAAAAATCAAGTCAAATTTTTAGGCATGATTTTGGTCAGAAATCTTTCCTGGAAATCCCACATAGATATGGTTCTAGCTAAATTTGAAAAATATATTAACATTCTAAGATCGGTTTGTGTAGTATGGGGGGGCTCTCATACATCGACCATAAAACTCACGTATCAAGCCCTGGTACGAAGCGATTTAGACTACGCTAGTTTTTTGTTAGACCCTCTACCTTCAATCTAAGCTTGATGTAAGCATATGTACTTAAACAAGAACAGCAACAAATAAACAGGTGTCATTCGTTTGGATTCCTGCACATAAGGGAATTCATGGAGATGAATGTATTGATAAACTGACCAAGGAGGCCACTCTTTCCGGAGTTTTCCCTCATCAATTCCATATCCCGATGTATGATAGACTTAATCTGGTAAAAAAACTGCACAATGGATGGATCCAAATAATCATAAGGATAATCGGCTTAAAATAATTCAAAGATCTATTCTCGTACTCCCTGGTTCTCTAAAAGGAAAGTCTCCAAAAGAACAATATCAAATATCTCTAGAATGAGAATTGGGCATTGCCAGGTAGCCTCACATTTATTTAGATTGAACTTAATAGATTCCCCAATGTGTGAGTGTGGTGCCGAGGAGGAAACCCTTGACCATATCTTTTTGCCTGTCCATTGCGGATCACAGGTTTTTTTTACAGTAATCTCATCAATGGTAATTTTCAACTCCCGTTTAACTTGTGTCAGCTTCTTTCCCTTAACTCGTCACATTTAATCTATATAATAGCAAATTTTTGAACGACAATGGTATATTGACTTGTTATATAATATTTCTTATTCTATAATATTATTGTACTTTTTCACATAAAATAAAGTTTTATCTTGATTAATGGCACAAATCACTCTTGAAGGGTGGATTGCCTATTTAAAAGAAAAAGAAGATGGTCTGTGGGTTTAGAAGATAACTACACGATTACGACAATTGTAGCCGAAAAATTGGTTTAAAAATATTTAAAAAGTAGGAATAATCAAAAGGTAATAAAATTATAAATATAACTATGGAGAAGACAGAAGGATGGAAAGTATAAACGTTGGATATAATGAAAGAAGTAAACGAATATAAAATTTCACTAAAATAACGATTGCATTTATTTCAGATTATTCGTCACGATACTAGTCGGCACCCGTATTATTTATGTACCTATGTTTGGTAAAAACCAATAATCTATTCATTTTGAAAAGCGCGCCATCTCAAGTTGTCGCGCTATTTCTAAAAAGCGCGTATTTTGAAATATGGAAACCATATCTCTCGGTACTACGGTGAGCGATAAATATATCTTTAATATTATGGTTCTGGTGTATGCTCCTATCGCACTATTATCTGCCTCGGTGACCTCTTGTAGCAAGTCGTTTGTTACAATATCTTTAATGATGTCTAATGGGACAATCGATAAAATATCAATCAACTAATGTAATAGTACGTTCAAAGTATATTTATGAAAAAAATTATTATAGCAGCAAGCAGCAAGAAGGAAGCACAGATGACGTACAACGCACAGTAAGACAGAAGTCAGCACGCGGTCAAGTGTGAAGACCGCTGACCGTGACCCAAATCAATGAAAGTTATTTCGACCGATCTAACCAATAAGAACAAAAGAAAATCGGTATGAAAGCGACAGTATATAATTTTTTTTTTTAAACTACCAAGCGAGTAAACGTATGGTATTATGCAGGATACAGTATACAGATGGTACATACCTATTTATTCAATAATTGTGAAAACTGTCGTATTTTTTCCACGTTAAAATAATATGAACATTAGATACATTCACTAACCACGTATCGCAGTACATCAACAGGTTTTACATTACACTAAAGGTTATGTTATTGAAAGTTTCACTTCAAGTGTGCCACCGTACGATTTTATCAAATACACTGGTGCCGTGTCACTATATTAACGTTAGTTTTTCGATGACTTTTACGCGAAAACGACCTCAAAATTACAGAAACAAAATTTAGAAATTTTTAGAAAGCTATATTTCGCTAGAACCGCGCCAAACGCCATCCGTCCACAGCCGGCCGAGCGTTGATACGATGTTGATCAAAATTGAACGCTACGAATACAGTCACACAACACTTCGCAATTTTGGTGGGAAATGTTGTAAAGAGCGCTTCACGCGGAACATGATTTCGATCGACGGGGGGCGCGACGCGCCAACCGCCGCACCGGTCGACACGCCGATGTTGCGTATTTTCCGGGCCGGAGCGTGAGCGTGTGAAAGTCCGCACATGTATAATACACGTTCATTATTATTATAATATGAAAGTAAAATTAATTAAGAATAGTAGGTATTTTAACTTTAAGAAAGGACATTTTTGCGCATGAATAAAATGGGAATGAGAAGATGTACTTCGAAAATGTGTACAGGCTTGACTCATAATGCGGAACCATAAGTTCCAAGGCGAGGGCCGTTAACCTTTAACTACGGAGGTGATGTTATTTGACATGACTGCTGAGGTGACGTCTTTGATTATGATCGTTTAAAATTATATTACGAAATAAATTAATAAAAACATTATTTAAATCATTTTCATTTATTTTTAGACTGTATATATGAATTAAAAATAATAACTAGTGTGCTCTAAATAGTAAATTTTCACACATTTCTTCTTACGAAAACTAATATCATTATTCACCATTCTCCATTTCACATATTCAGTATAAAGATTCTCTGCACATTGAAGAATGGCCGTTTACAAAACAATTATATTCAGATTTATGATTTTCATTTAAATTCAAATCATTTTCTTGTTCCTCCTCTTTGGAAATACTCGAGTTGGTGTAGTCTTCATTTTCTAATGCAGTTTTACCAACTAACTAACTAACTTACCATCAGAGAGGATAGAGCGCCGCACTCTTCTGTCCGGACACACAGTTTTCGCCTCATCCACATTCATACATCTTCTCATACAAGATCGCCGATTATTGAGGCTTCTAAATGGACCATCCTCCGGTATCTGGTTTACCTGGTCGTGCCAAGTCTTCCGCGGACGTTCTCTATTTCTGGTGCCATCAATACTTGTGTCATATATCTTCCTTACCATTCTCTCCTCGTTCATCCGTTCCATATGACCTAACCATCTAAGTGATCCTTTCTTAATCTTACTCAGTATACTAAGATCAGCTTTACATTCTTTCCTTATTTCTTCATTATTTTCTCTGTCATAAATGAATCTGCCATACATAAACCTAAGCCATTTCATTTCCACTGTATTCAGTCTACTTTCGTTCCTCTTCTCCCAAAGCCTCACTTCCATACATCAGTGTCGGTACCAAAACTCCATTGCGTACCGCAAGTTCCTAGCTATAATTCCATTCAAAGCGCTGTTCACGTTGTTTCCTGTAGTCACCCTCCTTTCGAGATATTTCTAAGCCTTTGAGCCTCAAAAAAAAACGGTGTATGCGTTGAACCATTATTTCAGACTCTCAGATTCCGCAGTTATAACGTCCTCCTGCGGCCAGAACCTCTTTTTCGTGATTCAACCTTGCACTGATGATAAGGTGGAGAGTATTGTTTAACATATATCTCTTAAGTTTCGCTTCACACAGGCAAAATATCGAAATTTCCGAATCTTCATTGATTTCTTATCTCATTTCCCAGTTATTATTAAGATTACAGCCCAGGTGAGTTTTTCGGTCAGTTTTTTTTAACGGCACCCCGTAAGCTGTAATTATTGCGATACTGAAGAATTAACTGTCATTCTCCAGGGCAACACTTCAGCGGAGACATATGTGATGACATTTGAAGAAGCAGAAGATGGCTCTTCTGGATCTATATGACGTTCGTCTTGCTTTTCTTGTATTATGTATTTTGTAATGCTCATAAACTTTTTTTTTTTGTTCAATCTGTAGCTATTTCTTCGCTTTTTGTTTTTTAATTTCGGCGCCCCGGCTTGCTCGGCGCTCTCGAACGGGGCCCGAGCTCGCCACCCCCTCAGGTCGGCCATGACTGCACTGCAATCATCTATATATACACAGTCTACAGTGCTCATTTTAAGAAATATGTAAGCCTGCCGGACACTTAAAATATAATTTAAACTGTTTACACCCTCACATGTATAAATAAATAAGAATGTCCCACCCCCAAATTTTTCCAAATTATTTTTCAGGCCGGTCCTGTTGTGAGTTCAACTTTTGCGAGGCAGAGCGTTATTGTGAGCAGTGCGAGCGCGCTAGACAATGTTGTGTTTGGGACGCACGCTACAGTTATATAGAAATTAGTCCAGCGAGCGGTTCAGAGCGTCTATTTACCTTGAATGGAGCGCTAAATTCGAGGATAAAAACAAATTAATAAACAAAATTCAAAATAATAACGAAGATTGTTGGTCTAGTGTTTGAGATACTCGCTTAGTGATCTAGTGATCGGGGGTTCGAGTCTCATTCAAGAGACCAGCTAGTTAGTCCTAATTTCATAGCGCATGCGTTTAGCTTACTTTGAAAACAATAAGAACATTGATGTGACACGTATTCCGTGTACAAATTCATATTTTTTTAAAATAAAATGTCTTTGTTTGACCAGCTCATCAAAAATTTAAATATAAATCAATCGACATCGTCATGTGTTGTTTTTTAAATATATAATTGAAAAATTAATAAATAATGATGGGGATGATAGCGTGTTCTCATTCAATTTTAGCACACAATTTTTTTAGAATTTTATTACAGACGCAGAGTGAGCTGTCATTCGTTGTCTATTATATTTCGTACACAGCCTAGAATGACCGACATTTACCGTTCCCGGTGCTCTGGGAAAAAGATTCAATCCAGTGCTCTGAAACGTGATCATTATTTACTCCGATTTTACATAATATGGAACAAGCGGATGTCTGTCACAAGGTATTGCCAGTTTTTTGGCAGAAATAAAATAAATTAATGAATAATCCAATTATCTTATTATGAACCTGCGCTCCTAGTAACAAACAAATAAAATGTAAAAAAAATATATGAAAAATGTTGTTTTTCCTTATTCATAAATATTAATTAATTAGAAATTCAGATTATTATGAAGCGATTGTGTAAGATATAATTATTACGGATGCGTTACTTAACTGATTTTTATATAATATTATTTTTGTGTGCAATAAATAACATATTTTTCATCGTGCACACTACAAATCTTTACAAGCCAAAAACGATAGCTGATAAAAAAAGTCTCGAGACTATTCATACCAGTTCTTCGCAGAAAATAAAATAAAATAATAATCTTCCTGGCAGAGAAATGTACTCCCGTCTCCAGCGGGATGCTAAACACTGTACTACCGATGAATACGAATATTCATGGGGAATAAAATATTTTTAATATTAACATATAATTGTAACACAAAAAAATCCGCGTCATATACTAATATGATAATGTGACACTAATCCATTGAGAGATTGGTTAAGTTGGTATTGAGGTGACTTAAAATGGGAAAAGTACCGGGATCGATACTCGTTGCTGCCGAATTTTTTTGATTTTAATACAATTTTGATGCCTGTATCGATCCCGGTACCGGTAAATTATATGTGTTACGAACGTTACGAAAATTTACTGCCGAATAAACACATTATATATTGAAACACTTGTCTATTTATCACATCAATTTACTACCAAACGATGATAATGTGTCACCAATCATCATATTCACAAACAAAATAATATAACCAGGAACATACCTACATATTAGGATAACACTAAATGCATTAAGCACACGCTTAGAGCAGAGTCCTTTTAAGCAGGTACTCGGCATTCAAACGATGAACAATTTCCAAAGAAGTATTCACTTCACATTGTCATAGAAGAAGACGTTAAACGTTCGCTAGGCGTGTACAAGCCCGTCACCGCCGATACGACTGAAAACTGAAAACGGAATAATTACCGAATTATCTGTCGGGTAAAGGTGCGATAACGCGAAGATGGGAAGTGCCGGCGACCCCGGCCGAGTAGGGCTGCCATCTTGGCTTCGTTAATATTTTATAATTTATGTAATTTTATAATAAAATTTCAATAAAGAATAATTTTATTTTAACATGAAAAAATAACATTCGGTCGGGTACTTTTTTTGGTGTGAAACTGTTGTCTAGTGCTGACGTATATCGATAGATAAAAAAAAAATTCGGAGACATTTTCGTATTTTAATAAAAAGTTTACTAAAAAATAAAGCATACAAAACGGTAGCAACAAAAATATTTTTTTGATAAATTAATTCTGTGTATTGTATATCTTTCTAATTTATACATTTTATTTTGTATTAATAATTTTTTATAAAAAAATTTTTACATGAAAAAATCTATTAACCGTACGTGGAAGGTGTCAGACACTATCACAAAATGAAAAGGGCGCCAAATGTTTAAGCGGCCGGACTTAACAATAGACTATAAAATAACTGATGTTCGCCGACTCTTTCAAAAAGTACCAAAAGAAGGATAAAAATGTATTATCAAGTATCAAATGAGACGTTTGTTCGATCAGTGATATTTTTTTTCTGATTCTGATTTAGACAGTTTAAAAATATACGTTTATCACATTATTAACAGTGATGCACAATATATACCTACATGTATACACAGTCAATACCTACTCTAATATTTGCGGTGGTAAAAATGAGTTCTATGTTAATTTTTTATAAACTAATGATTTGAATTGATCGATATGATATCGTATTGTGGGGATACAACAAAAATTATGCCCTCTAATTGGAATTCAGCATCGCCCTGGCTAATTGGTCGTAATATTACAAATTCGTCTAAGGGTTTTCAACATTTTCTTCAATATTAACCTTTCCTCTCCGATGACGTAAATTGAGTTGACATTGCTTTAATTATGTGAATATTTCTGTAAATATACTAAATACAGTGTTCATATTTTAAGTATTCCTCCGTAACATAATTATGTATTGAATAATATAATTACAATATATAAAAGTATTTTCTCGAAGAACCAACCTGACGTGAATTAGTCAATACGTGTATGTTTACTTGCCGAGTGGTGCGGACGGTGCAGTGCGCGGGGCGCGGGGTTCCGGAACCGATCGTCACTTTAGTGGGAGAGCATGCGCTGACCGAGCTAGACGTGTCTTTATACTGTAATTTGTGATGGTCAATGTTTTTTCTCATTGTTAGCACTATATATATGTGGGGTAAAAGACCTACGTCCTTAAAGAACATGTTATTTTACCTTGAGCATGAACGGGTTCTTTTACCTTGAGCACACATACCCACCTCATTTTTGTCACATTCTGCCTTCATCCTAAACTGGGAAAAATTTATAGTAATACTTGGAGGTGATAAAAAAAGATGTTAGTCTTTAGTAAAAGTAAACACAAGACTACAAAAATAAAACAAGATCCAGACGACAAATCTTCATCTCGTCGGGTTGGGAGTGAGTTCGACGCCCTTCTTGTATAGGACACCAGACGTCTTGGCATCACATCACGTTTTAGCCCGCAGCATCCAGGCCGACACGATCAGATTCGTAGTCGTGATTTGTTGTAGATCATCATGATAAAATTTGTAGGTAATTTAGAGTAAATCACACGTAGCTACACTTTAGTCTGACAGCTCTGGCGACGATTTGAAAATGAATCACAGATTTCAACCATTTTTATAAGCTGAGACACCGAATGTGATACCAACCTGATGGTAACTATTCGTGGAATGTCAAGGTGTTTGACAAAAATAAGTGACGAGGCAATTGTGTACGCGACCCCCATATATCAACTATTATTTTTATGATTAATATAAGTAATAATCATATTTATCCGATTTAAAAATGGCGAAAGTCTACATGTACACTGTATATGTTTACAACACCGCAACGCGCGTTTTTATTTTAGCACCGCAAGGAAAAGGTTAAACTAACTTTTATATGAAGAAGTAAACTAAAGGGAAACAACTTTTTTTTTTCTACCATAGACTTTGGTGCCCATCTTGACCTGGTACCTCGGGCGAGTGTCCGCAGTTTATACTGTTACTGCATGCAGTCAATCAGCGCTCTCTATTAGATTATACGGATGATGGACTTGTCGGACATAGAACGTTTAAAGGGGCTAAAATATGGAGTTAGGGCGACATCTCACTAGTGTCGCCCCAAGTATTTCTTTATTAATAAAAGGCGACATTATCTGTCGCCCTAAGGAAATATATTATTTTAAGAGAAGCAATATTGTTCAAAGGAGAAACATGTATTTTAATTCTTTAACCCGTGGACCAATTGTGACCAAAGGAGAAATATCCTCCTTCGTGTGCATCAGGCAGATGGAACCGGAATAGACCAGATCCAACAGTGATCAAACATACAGAGTTCCGCAAAACTTGTATTGTATTGTGATAATTGTGCAGATGGGCGTATCGTGACCAATTTCTGTAAGATATTATGCAAACGAGAAATAAAAATAATTTTCAACTCATGTAGATCATCTTAGTGAAACACCGTCTAATAATGTTCGCACCAAAATGTAAAAAAAAAAACATTAATTAATTATAAAAATACCAATAATGTCTATTACTATTACTATAATAAATTAGAATAATAAGCTGAAGCTCAACCCTGCGAAGGCGTTATGTGGATAGTTTCAGGGAACAAAACTTGATTGATTTCGTCCTATGGATATTCAGGATGGATAAAAAATGGTGTAGTTAGTTTCTTGATGAATAAATCTTCAATAATTATTTGAATTATTTTTATTATAATTTGAACCTCGCTTCATGAGGCTCAATTGATTAAAATCACGTGTAGATGATATGTGCCTGAAAAAAATCTTAAAAATCGGGCACATTTATCTAAATCATTCTTATTAAGGAAAACACATTCTTATTGTGAAGTTGTAATTATTCAGAACAGACGGTCTGTGATATTTTTAAATACTAAATTAATGTATTAATTATAAATATATACATATAAAATCAATTTTGTCGAAAAATATTGTTTTAGCGTCACCGGGATTCGAACCTGGATCTTCATTTCCAATCCGAGGAAGTGCACTACCTTTGTGCTATAACGCCAGTATTTTTCTTGACAAATTATCGAAACAATATGTTACATTTTTCAAATTAATATATGTTGTATCAACGTGTCCAAAAATTTAATAAAAATGAATTGATAATTCTGGCGTCTGCAAATCGGTTTACTCAAAGGTATTTGAGATTCTGTAAAAATAATGTAGATGGCTTTCAAATAATGGAACGACAGGTGTATTAATTTGAAAAATGTAACATATAGTTTCGAAAATTTGTCAAGAAAAATACTGGCGTTATAGCACAAAGGTAGTGCACTTCCCCGGATTGGAAATGAAGATCCAGGTTCGAATCCCGGTGACGCTAAAACAATATTTTTCGACAAAATTGATTTTATATGTATATATTTATAATTAAATCATTCTGTTTCTAAAATGATTCCTTCCCTGGCTTGGTAGTGTGAAAAAAGAGGAGTTCAAAGTTTGTTCGGTGGCTTTTAATGTCGGAAAGGTTATCACACGAAGATATTGTATGGAGTAAAATGCCTCTTATTATTCAAAACAGCGGAAAAGACTTCTAAAAAGATGTGTATTTCAATTGCAGCACTAAGGTACAACGAAATAATTATCTAACGTCACCTTTTATGGATATACAATATTAAATTTAAAATAAATCTGGTACATTACACTGGAATGAAGGGTCAATTTCACCGTTCACCGATATGTCACCGTTTTGTTCTGAAGGTACATTTTATAAATAGGCCATTTCTATTGTCAGTAATTTCACAATTGGAAAACTGTAATGCTGCTGTACTGTAGGGTGGTAATTAAATAATGTCCTCTAAATACGCCTCTCGCGACAGTCTTATAAACTGTATTACAATAATGACGAGGGGGTTCCTTGAGTTAAATATTAATTACTAACTTATTCGCAATAGGAAACCAATAGAATACAATAATTCTTCGAGTTACGACTGACTCAACTTACAATCACTCGTTCGTACGACCGCGAATTTTTCGGCAAATAAAAAAATTATAATTTGTATTTATATCCATTGTCAAAATGTTGATTCTACAACAGAAATTAATAGATGGTTATATTTTATTTTTTCAATGTGCAATTAGTCAGTAGCGGTACGTAAGCGTTAATGTAATAACTTTTGTCATTTTATTTGCGTAAATGCATAAATGGACATCACAGGCAATAAATAAATTTTTTTTTTTCTATTTAGAGAATTTCTCTTGGAAATTCGTAAATGAAGTATAGAGTTTAGTGCGAAGCGAGCTTGATGCAACCAGTCTATACTTTACCGACTCTCCGAGATCTACAAGTGTGTCGTCTGTGGACACGCACCATAATTAAGTAGAAACCCATCAGAAAGAGAATCTTCGACAACAACGACTTAAATAAGAATACCAATTGATGTATAATATTGTTATACATCCAACACTATTGTAGTGATGAGAAAAAATGCTACTCTTGACTCACTAGTGTGATTGTGATTGTTATTCTATAATATCAGTGATTGAAAACTGTGACTGTGATCACAATTTCATTACTAATACGCATGCGCCGCATGATATCACAATACACGAAATAAATAAATTTAAAAAAATATAATTTTGAGCGTATTTACTTATATTATTTAAACTTTATTTGCGTAAAAAACATATTCTAGCATATATATATATATATATATATATATATAATTTAATATCATCACAAAGAGAATGAAAACCCTTAAAAAAAGAGTTTATTTTTGGGTCAAATTCTCAGCATTTCGTTATTCGTTACGTTATAACGTTATTTCTTCATGAATATTTTCATTTCATATGCACATACGTCGAATCACGGTTCATAACCAAATATAAATAAAATATAAAAATGAATCACGAATCACAATATTCCCAGATATTCAATCACTGATAGTGAATGTGACTCAAAGATATCAGTGATTAACTCACAGTTCGTGATTTTGAGCTCATCACTACACTATTGAACCTCCGAACAAGATATAAAATACAATGGGAAGATAAACGCACAAACGAGTGTATCGCACAGAATTACTCGCCAAGGAGGTGCCATATAATTAATATGATAAGACTCGTGTCAATAATTTAAAGGTGTAATCATCGGCGTGGCGCCAAAAAACCCGTGCAATAGATATCAGGAAAACAAAGACGTCTTAGTAAAACGTACAGCGGCGGCCTGTCGCCGTGTGGGTACTTGCAAATATGACTGAATGTATTGTTATAAATCTGAATAAAAACAGAGTATTCTGTTGGCGGAAGTCATTAATTTCTTTCGACCTCATAAGCATCGTCATCATTATCGCCGGTTGAGAGAAGCTGAGATCGGCGAACCACCCTTGTCTACATTCTTGTTTCCTGTACGGAACAGTAGGTGTGATTGAAGAAGACAAATTAACGAGCATCGAAGTCATTATTTTTTGGCGGCAGCTTCGATCGGATGCCTGAAACCAGACTAGCAAAGGATATAGTATACTTTTAGCTATCCAGGTGCAAAGACACGGAGACCAAAAAAGACGCTTCAAAGGTTCCCTGAAAGTGCACTTTCAAAAGGTCAACCTTAAAATCGATATTTAGAAAGTAGCTGCAGGAGACAGGCCTAACTGGGGGGCGATGGTACACAGTACACAGAATGCAGGAGAATTAGCGAGAGCAAATAGGACGCGGAAATCAGCCCACAGCCGCTATCTTCTCATGCCCAGGATGTCCTAAAACTTGTGGACACTTCTGAAAGCGATCTTTACAAAGTCTTATCAGATCTCATGTATCTCAAATATAAAGCAGCTCTAAATCATTCAGAAAGCAATTGTAAGCCGAATTACGGTGTAACTTGAAAATTTCAGACTCTTTTGTTTGCTCATTTAAAAGATTGTACACTTGTAATATTGTTTTAAATTGTTTTATTTAATGTACGTTAAGTGAAAATATGAGCCTGCAGAGAGAATGTATAAATATACTTTGTGGATCTAGTTTTTAAGATTAATAATAATTTGAGTATTTGCCGCCCATTTAAATGCCGCCTGAAGCGCGAAATCGCGTCCTGGGTGAAATAACTATTTGTAGTATATAATCATAATTAATTATCGATTTATTATCAACAACCATTTTCAAATATCCATGGAGCTGTCATTAAATATACATTTTTACAGTGAACCTGCTCTTATTGTGGTTCTACAAACATGTAAATTAGTAGCTGTTTATAAAATATATTACTCAACAGCAATCTAAAATGCAACACCATTTTGTCTTTCAATGAAGAAGTGTGAAGAAAATAACAATATTATGAGGTAAACTCACTACAAAAAACAGAAAAAGAAACACGAGGTGAGAGCGCAGATCAAGGCGAAGGACGTCATTGTCACTGCTAAAAAAAACGTACATGACAATGAGCGGGCCGAATTTCAAGACGCAGACAAAGAATATTCTTGAATGGTATTTATGAGACAAAAAGGACTTAGGACCGAGGATGCCGGATAAGCGAAATTATCGGAGCGATGGGAGCATGGCAAAGATTGACGGAGGACCTAAAAGAGTGACAGTCAAGGGAAGGCCTTAAGCCGGTAATAGATCGAAAATGGCTGGGGGATGATAATTTATTTATTATTTATATTGTATTCATGCCCTTATGAGCTTTTACAAAATTAATTATAAAAAACAAGTAGTATGAAATATATATAAAACAGAAATTGATTTAAAAGAGAAAAAATAGGAAAATTAAGCAAAAAAAAAATTTAGGTGCGGACACGGAATGGTTGAGTACGAAAATCAATTATACCCTTAACTCAAAACAGCATCAAAAACATCACACTTATATTTAAACATTGAACATCGGGATATAGGGTGTCCAGCGGAAAATTTTTAAGTTTAATATTAAATAATAAAAAAACTACAATGTTATTCTCATATTTTATTTATACAAAATGGAGTTTAACGATGCGGATTTTACGTTTTATAAACAATGTCGTCTAAATGCCGTTTCAACATTAAAGTTTCAATAATCATGCAGGAGCTCAATTAGGAAATTCTGCCGCATCAACCGTACAGTCAGTCAGATTATCGCTTTTTGGTCGCTCTTCAATCTAATTTATTGCGAGTAAAATCTACGATTCAGACTACCGAAGTGAGTTATCTAATGGGGTTAGCAGGAGATCATTATTGGACCGAGCGAGAAGTACCGAGATAAGGGAGACAGTTCGTCGACATGGAGCCCCTACTTCTACATAAAGAAAAATATCAATTAAGATGACTTGGACACGTCTTGAAAAGGCCAGAGGAATGACTACAAAAAAAAAAACAAAGTCCCGACTCAGTTAATATCTTCTGTTCAGAATGAAAAGTTAGATGTGTAAATAGTTGTAGATATCTATGGTTACAGGTGACGATTGTGGGCACATTCTCGCTGTCCAATCGAACATCGCACATACGGGCTTGAGTTTCTGTCACTTTCTATTTATTGAATTTTAATAACTTAATAAATAAGTAAAATACTCTAAATATAAAACAAAGATAATAAATAAAAAATATAAATTACTCTCGCTATCCCATGATTGAAACACTACACAAAACAGAAAAATAAATATAGAGAAATGATGTTCAGTTCATGGAATCTTTGCTCAGTTTCCTTTCCGCCAACACCCAATAACCAGCTCCTGAGATGGTGTTTGAGTTTGTCTATCGAGAATAGTTTCATACTGCTCGGTAAAATGTTATAGGCTTTGGGGGCCAGAAACATACGGAAGGATTGACCAAAGCTTGTTTTCATTTTAGCCTATTCTTTTTTGCTCTCGTAGCGTAATTATGAGATGGATATTGATGAAGCTCTTTGTTGGAATGAAATAAAGGATCAGCCTTTTTGCATAGAGTTGTCGAATATCAAGAAGCTGACATTCCTCAAACAGTGAGTCAGAGGGAAACCAATATGGTTTTCTGTAGATGATTCTGAGAATGGATTGTGTGATTGCTAATTGGTTAAGGGAAGTTTTCCCAACTCCACCGCAACCTAAGATCGCGTAGCTAAGAAAGGATTGGCAGAGAGCAATATATATTGTTCTCAGCATACGTTTCTCTAGAATATTCCTAAGACATCTGAAGAAAAATGTCAGCTTTCACACGTAACTACACTAACTAGCTAACTGTTTTATTACACGCTTACTATTTTGTATTTGTCCATAAGGTGTGTATTCATTTTTATTATAAACTTAAAATATAAACTTATAAACATTATAAACTGTCAAAAACTGTGTTAAAAAATATTTATATATTGTATTTTTTTATGTCAATCGAACACCCTTTTAAGTAACCCATTAGTCGTTAGAAATGTCACTTAAAATTCATTATCATTAAAGGTTTTTATGCATTTGCTTCAGTGAATGTTAAATCGTCATTTAAACCGTTATTTAAGCCTTCATTGAGACTGATTATGTGCGATTGTAACGCTAATCGGTAATTGATTATTAATAATTCTTCGAATTATGACTGGTACGCTAGAAAGTAAACCTCAAACAGTTAGATCTTAGTTATCAAATATTCTTTATATCCAGGAGAATTAATTTAAACTTATTGGTCTTTTATTGAAATATTGAGAGAGGCTTCAAGTAGTCGATGATTCTGTTTGAAGGTGAAACAAAGTAAATAATATACCACCAATTACCGGTGTCACGAGTGAACTGCTTTTTAGATTAGGTTATAAAATTAATCCCGCAGTAAAAAGAAGACTTCATTATTTGAATCATTGCAAATACGAAAAATATACAATTTTTCTATTAACATAATAAACACTCAGATCTGTCCGGAACACTCTGAACTTCGTCCATAATGAAAAAGATATTGTAAAAACACCAAATTTTAAAAACATACGTCGCCCCAATAGCGCATTATTGACAATAATAATTTAGATAGTAAAAAAAATATTTTGACTTTTGTAAATAAAATGAAGGGCGCGCTGTAATAATTTAATTATGAAATTGAACTACTTTCTTGTTATCTACCTAATTGAAGTAATGTTGAATAAATTATAGTTACTAGTGAAGTTTTCATAGTTTTGACATTCCGCTGTCAGTTGACAGTCGGTCAACTGACAGCCGTTTTAAAAATAGTTTTTATTAATATTTAAGAATACATACATTTTTCATTTGTTTGTTCTCAAACAGCGTAACAATTTTATAACAGTTCAGAAACGTTATAAAAAAAATTAATAGTGAAACTGTTATCAACTTAAATGCGATTAATCGTCTATGGTATAATAGACTATGTACAATTTAATTTTATTATTTTATTTTTATCCTGGCAACTTAACCTTTCACTTAAATAAATCAATGATAAATTGCGTGTACTTGGAGAAAACTATATTAACCACTCGGTGATTCGATAAATATCGTAAGATTCACAGGATCTCGGATAGGAGGTATCGATCGCAAAATATTAGATTTTCATGGTAAATATTATGAAACACACGCGTCCAACACACGTCCACCATTCATTCATTGTGACATCAGTGCCGAGCGTGCTGCGTCATTCGTTGTCTATTGTATTTTTAGGTCGAGCATTCTCAGCAAATGACGTATGTCGACCTTTACTGGCAAATTTATGAGACTCGGGGGGAACATTTCACCAGTGTACACGCTCCCTAATACTTGAAGCAAGCTTCGTCTTCTCTTCCAATAACCCCCCACCGTAGCTAAAAATGGACACAAATAGGGTGCGTGTCCGGATCTTTTCTCCGTACAAAAAACTGCGATATCTTTCAAATTATTGACTCGGTGACAAATATTATACCGTCTCTCGTGTATGTTGAGACACGCACCATTGAATTATGATGGCGTCATTTCAATCCTTTCGTCCAGAATTATAGAATATAACGCATGTAAAATGTCAGGTAGATTAATTGAATCTTAATAATTATAGATTTGCTGGGGTATTTCTAGGTGGAAGAGTTCAACGGAAATGCCGTTCAACATGACCCCGCGCTCAGGCGCTGAACCTTCCATTGTAGTCAAAAATATGTGTATTATTTATGCCACGAAATAATTTAAAACTTATCGAAGATGCATTTCTTATGACGAAACTATCTGCTTGTGCTGCTACGAGTGACATCATAGCTAAAGGCCGATCTTAGTCTAGATTAACAGTGCAGGCCTGACCTCTCCGGCAGCTGCAGCTAGTCAGCAGTCAGCAGTCAGCAGTCGGCAGTCGGCAGTCAGCACAGCAGCGAGACTAGCCGCGTGGATATGTGAATATGGAGCGAAACCTCTTACAGTCAGCCTTGACCTGCTTTTAAGAGGAAAGATTGTTTCCAAGGCTGAGTTGACGCACTGAATTAGCCGATAGTCGATTGTATAATACTGAACATTGTACAAACTCATTGACACATAATGTTGTAATATTATAGAAGTAGGAACTTTTTACATTTTTTAATAACGGTAGAAAATCCACAAATCGTTTAGGAAGTTCTATTGCTGCTATCACATCGCTAACAAAATATAAATAAGTATTAGATATGTACGTATCTACATGTAAACTATTGATTAAAATATGCTATTTAATAGTTAACCTGTTTACTGTATTTTTTATTGATTACTTAATTTTTAATTCTCTTAAATATAAATTAGGTGTTCCCGTTATGCCCCGTATCCACGAATGAAATGTTCGATCTCAGAGACAGGGATCATGCTCCCATGAGATTCTTTAGAGATAGCTCTAGGCTTTCGTAGTCGTGTCGCGCCTCATTTCATGCATGTTATACGTTAAACGTCAAATATCAATCCATTGACCATTGATGTTCCTTTCGTCAATTAGTCCAGTCTACCCGGCAGCGGTTAAAATGGAAAAAAATGTTTTTAATTTAATGCCTTTGCTTGTCTAAGTCAGAATAAATAGTTATAGGTATCTATGTCTAGTCTATGTCTAGTTGTCAAATCGAATATCGTATACCTACGTGGCTTTGATTTTTTATCCCTTTCTACCAATCTCAGGCTGATCTCTGAGTTTATCTCCAGGCGGAGCCTTGGTCTTTCACCAAGTCTTTTCCCTCACGGATTTCCATAAATTTTGGAATTCGTGATCCTTTTTGGGATTCGTGAATCATGCACCCGTTGCAAAAGTTGCGGCCATCTCAACCGGAGCATCGTTATGTGTATTGAGAGTGTGAGCTTCCTGTACAGACTAAAGTTCCTCATTGTACCAAAATCTCAAGATTTTGTCATAATATGTCATCAACCTCTAAACGCTCTACAGATCTCGTGAAGATCGCCTTCCATTATGTAGTGTAAAATGTATTACATATTTGTGCATTACATACAGCATTGAATATATATAATAATACTAACATTATCAAATAAGTATAAGGATTCTGATAGATGTGGTTTTATTTAACAAAATTATTAATTTTCAAATGAAAAGTCCTAATCTCCGTGAAGAAGTTCGACAAAAGATATATTTTATTAGAATGTTCGACAAACGCTGCCTGGATAGTGGTAGATCCAGGCAGCGTAGACTGCGTAATGAATAGTCAATTATTCATATTTTAAACTTCTCAACTTTAAAGAGAAACTTTGTCAATTTTAAGATATTAATTATTTTGTTGAAACACTTCTCAAAGCGAATTTCGTCTATTCTCTTTTTATGTTTATTTACCGACTACAAAAATACTATTGTTCAATTTTTTAATTTTAAAATAATTTTCACTGTGGTTTTTAAAAATTAATATGAAAAGGACTCCGCCGCACATCTGAGTTAGTACACAACGAAGAATTAAATCGAGTAACATACCGTGTAGTCAATAGATATATACATATATAATATTTAGAGAATCGAAAAAAATAGTACAATTGAGTTTGACAAGAGTACCTGAAAGTCTTGAGCTTATCTTGCAGCTGGGTGGCGAGGGTCTTCCTCAGCGGACCAGGGGAGGGTCCAGGAGACCCGTCTTCGGTCGCCGCCTCGACCATGGCCCGGGCCGCTGCCAGATCGTTCTCGTTCATGGCGGGGCCGCGCCGCTGCGATGCTCGAACTCACCCGATCGCTTTACAGCAAATGAACTGGTTTCTCTCTGCAGAGAACACTTACGGATTGCCCAATCTACAGTATGAAGTCAACCAGAGCAAAGCGCTTTCGCAACTACGTACATTAATATGCAAATTTTCACTGACGTCGTAATTCAAACATTGTCACAGAATCGTAAAAAAATATATTAATTACCGACACGTTTTAATTATCACAAATGTGGGCAATAAACGAAGTGGGATTTATTGCATTAGATCATTAAACTTGTGCATATTTTGATGTGTCACTTTGACGTATGATTCAAACATTACATATTTTTGCATCCACTGCAATTTTTATGGCATCATACAGTAAGTAGGGATGTACGAATAGTGCAACTACTTATTTTAATTTAAAAAGAATATTTTTTTCAATTGTGTAGGTACCGCACTAAAACCACATAAAACTAAATTCTAAAAATGTGAATGGTTTCGACGTGGATATGATACATATCCTATTATAACAATAATCTCATCACCTATTGAGATAAAATTAAAATTGGCATGTTTACGGCAAAGGGAACAGAAATCTTTCATTTTTAATTCAATACTGGGTGGTAAAGTCTATATTGCGTCAAATTTTTTCCAAATTAATAATTGAAAATATTTTTGTAAATAGATACAAGTTTTTGAGAAAGTCGGGCCTCCGCGATAATAGTCATTTGACTTATTTAATTAGCTTTATTTTTTTAACAAACGAATTTAAAGATTTCATTGTTAATTCTTTTTCAGTTTTTAAGCTGCGCTCCCGGGCAAAAATTAAATCTCGAACGGCACCTGTTTCGTCACGAAGTTCGCACTCGTGCATAAAAGTTTTCCGATCTCCGATCGTAATGGTCCGACTTCCAGAGGCTGAAGCGGAATTTTTCCTTTTGCACTACGGATATGGTATATATAGCAGATAGCTGATTTAAATGTTCACGTTTGAGACTGAAAAAGATATCAAATAAAATAATATTTACAAAAATGGAAGGAATTTGGCCCAACAATCTCTACATTATCCTATTTTCAAATGATTCGATAGATATGTTATCCGAAAGAAAGCCTTATTTTTCCAATGTAAACTACAAACATGCACTAATTTCGCTCGCAGTCTTATCGGTCGGGATTCGCTAAAATCAAATATATCACTCTAATTTAAAAACATACAATTATAAATAATGAGCCCGCCGCCGAGTACAGTGTAAAAAATGAGGTGAATTATAAAATATCTCGATGTGCCGCGGTACCATATTTCGGGAGGAGCGTGGTCCAGGAGCCTGCGGTTACCTCACGCGCCGGAGAAAGACTGGTGAGGCTGTGTGAAGCCGATGTGAATCTGTCGCCGGGCCTTTTGTCTAAACTGCGGCCCGGCACGCGGCACGCCCCTGGCGGCGCAGGTGATACACTCTCGAGGTGCAAACTCCAAATTCTAAAACTACACTGCTGATTATTTTCGCATAGAGTCGGGGCACGTTAAAAATATGAGTCGAAAATGTTCATACTGAATGTGCCTAATCTCAACCATGTCAAAGATGTAGACATTTTTAAATAGTCGTAGTCATACGATTATTTCGATTAATTTAAATATTTTATTGAATCCAAATTTTACAGAATATATTAAATACAAGGTTATAGAACTTTGAGCGGCCAGACAGTTTTTTTATTAGATGATTTAGGGCCTGAAGCAGATGTAGAATATTAGTCGGTCAACTAAACAAATGTTAATTTCACAGTATTTGTTTCTTCTTCAGTGCGATCGAATAGTGCAACGATTTCTTCTTCTGGTGTACTGATCAATGTTGTATCGTCCGCGTAACTGAAACTGGAAATATTTCTGCCTCCAATTTGTAATCCACCGTTCCAGTTTACGACTGCATTTCTCACGATGTGCTCTCCACATATGTAAAATGTCTGGAGACAATATACATCCCTGTCTGACTCCTTTTCGCACTTTAAACTTTTTAGAGGAGATGGAATTGAATTTAACTGTGACGGTATTATCCAAATATACAGAGTGGCCCAAAAAAAGTGAGAATATTTCGTAAAATGTGATATAATTACATAAAAATTAGTTTAACTATATCAACAATAGCTTAAATAAATTACTAATTTACTTACTTACCTATTTAACTATATTACGTTTTATTTCGGCAATTTTCAGCCGCCATCTTTGATTATTAATTTTCCCATTGTTTATATTTGGTTTTTTCAGAATGACAAAATGACAAAAATCACTGCAGAAGACCGTATTCTGATCAAAAATTTGCGAATTGAAAAACGTTGGGGTGCTAGGAAAATGATCAGAGTTTCAAAACAAAGCCTGGAGTATAGCTAGACATTACAGCATAACTGGACATTACAGCAGGACGGAGCTCCATCTCACACAGCCAGAAATACAATAGTCGTGAGAATGTTAATTTCATCGAGCCAGGCATGTGGCCACCGAACAACCCAAATTTAAACCCAATAGATTATGCAATATGAGGTGGTTTGATTATTTCTGATTAGCTAAATATTGTGCAAAAAATTAGATTAAGAATTATAATTAGTCATATTATGTTTTGAAGTAACTCATGTGTTACGAGATGTTCTCACTTTTTTGGGCCACCCTGTAGTTGCGAATAAGATGCGCAAGGTGTTTCGGTACTCCCATCTTACGAAATTCTTTTCACATGCATTTCCATTTCACGCTATCAAATGCTTTCTTATAGTCGCTGAAGACACGACACAGTTTTTCTCCACAGGTTGGCGAATATTGAATATTTGCTCTCGAATTTTTTTTTTGCTATTTATAAAGCCAGCCTGTTCTTGGGCCATTCGCCAGCTTGTGTAGTGCTTCAGGCGTTTACTGATAATCTACAAAACTATTTTGCTCGCGTGGGATATGAGTATTGCACTCATAATTTCTACACTAATAGGTTGAATAATTTCCGCACTTTCTAGTATCCCTTCTTGTGTAATGGATAAAAGATGATTACCCATTCTTGGATTGCAGACGCTTCTAATGAATTTGATTTTCATCGCCCAGGTTTTTCAATAATTCTACAGTTATACCATCATTACCTGGGGTTTTGTCATGTTTGAGTGTTTTAATAGCATATTGAACTTCATTATGTATGGTTATAGATTTTACTGTTCTGGTCCTATGACTGGTGGATCTTCTTTATCCTTGTACAGTTCTGTGCAATATTCCTCCCGTCTCTCCGTGACTTTGTAAATCTCTGGTATGAGATGATCCTATTTATGTTCAATAATCCACGACTTTGGTTTAAAATCTCTCGAGAGGATCCATACTTTTTGATTTTTGTCGTATGCGTGGATCTATATTTCTTTACAGATGTCATGTTAGTCAGTTAATATTCACCCGTGAAATATTGCGGACTAGATTTGTTACACCCTGTATATTGTCGATATTAATATTTAGTCATGTAAGCTTAAATGTTTATTTGAATGTTAACAAACGTTTTAATCAAAATGACGGGACTCGAACAATGTCCCGTGATGAGAACGGCAGTGCCCGTGGTCAACTTCCAGGCCAGAGGTCTTCAATTGAATGACGCATTCGGCCAACAAATTTACTATTTATCATTAAGTAGAACACATTCTTATTGTGAACTTGTAATTATTGATAACATAGCTCTGTGATATTTTAAATACTAATTAAATGTATTAACTAGAAAGATATAGATATAGAATTAATTTCATCGAAAAATACTCTACCGGGATTCGAACTTGAATCTCTTTCCAAACAGGGAAAGGTGCATTATCCAAAAACATAAAATTGATTTTATATGTATATATTTCTAGTTAATACATTTAATTAGTATTTAAAATATCACAAACCGTCTGTTCTGAATAATTACAACTTCACAATAAAATTGTGTTCTCCTTAATAATATATAAGTTGTATCAATGTGTCCAAAATTTAATAAAAATTAATTGTCAATTCTGGCGTCTGGTATCGGCTTATTTGAGATTCCGTAAAAACAAAGTAAATGGCTTTCAAATAATGGAACGATAGATGTATTAAAATTTTAAATATTAAATTTTAAAAGTGTGAACACGGCGAACTACGAAAGCCAGTAATCTCATAAGAGACTATAGATATGAATATGTTAAAGCTCTAATACCATGCATTGCGTGGATTAGTCGCTTAGTAAATATGTCGGTGGTGTTCACAAACATACGGGCAAAAGGATTTATTGTAAAAATATTACAATAGCGGAATACTCATTTGCTATGTAATGAATCGTGATAAATAATAACGTTTTTTTCCGACAGATCGCTTTGCCACACAATCATTTTAGTAGGGGACAGAACACGCTGGGCGGCCTCAGGGCGCTGAAATATCTCCGAATGGAACTTTTGTTGCCGCGCCCTACTTCTACTTGCGCAATATCACATAATGCGCTACCATTCGACACAACTATTTATATTAATTATCGTGGCTTTATTAACAGTCGATTTCGATATTTCAGTTTATTCTGAAGGCTGAGAGTTTAGAAGATCTGTAAAATGCGCTCCTTTTCGTGGCTTTGTTCGCTGCATTGATCCATTAAATAATGTAGGTCAGAACTGAAGGCTGGACACAGAAGTCACGACACGTATTGGGCTCCGAGCCGCGGGCGGGTGAGCCGTGAGCCGCGAGCCGTGAGCTGAGAGCTGCGAGCTGTCAGCTTATTAAATGTGCTATTAAATCTTTAAGAAATGTATGTACCAATCGCTCTGACTCACACACTCCACTCTGTTTCTCAATCGTATTATTCTTTAAAGTGGACACGCGATCCTTGGAAAGTGAAAAATACTATTTTGCATTCATTTTATGGAAGTTTTCCTCCGGCCTTGGAGAACAGTTACCATCAATTATACTCACCAGTTACAAGTTGATTAGATTTTGCTTTAAATATTTTCAGAAAGTTGCTTGTAAGGTGCGGGATATACAGCCGCTTAACGAGCCACGGTCAGATAACATAAGACAAGTTATCGAGCAAAATCGGAAGCTAATGGCCTTTTGTCCACGGAGGTCATTTTTACGAGATTTTTAATTCTGAGACAGGGATTGTGCTCCCATGAGATTTTTTGAAAACAAATCTCGGGTATCACAATCCACCATGTATTGATTACGTAATCTCGCGCTTTACTTCACATTTGTTGTATGTCAAATGTCAGTCCATTGATCTTTGATGTTACATTCGATCATTGGGTGAATTTGAATCTCTCTAGCAGCAGTTAATAAATGTTTGTAATTTAATGTCTCTGTTTGTCTAACTTTCAGAATAAATAATTACGGATATTTATGGTTCTAGGTGAAGTTTGAGCGCACGAGTCTCTCGCTCAATCCTATCAAAACTATTATTCTTTAATGTGAACTCAATCAACGTCAAGTGAACGCGTGTTTTCCATTGCAAATAATTTTTACACGAAAATTCAATGTTCCTTAAAGTTAGTTTAGTTTTTAAAATATAATTTTTAAGGAAAAAAAGTAAATATATTAAAATGTGTATGTTAAGGATGTGCAGCAGAAAATTTTCAAGTTTAATATTGAATATAAAAAAAAACTACAATATTATTCTCATATTTTATTTATACAAAATGGAGTTGATGTTGAAAACGATGCGGATTTTACGTTTTATAAACAATATCGTCTAAATACCGTCCATTCTTGCAATCGGACTCTTAAATTTGTGAACACGCGACAGCAAAGCGTCGGTTCAATGGCAGCAACTTCGCGGCGAATATTTTCTTGTAGGGCCTGAATTGTTCGAGGATTGTTACTGTAAACTCTCGACTTAAGGTATTCCCACAAAAAAAAGTCACACGGTACAAGGTCCGGTGACCGAGGTGCTCAGGGTATGTCTCCGTACTTGCCGATTAATTTATTCCCCTCAGCTTCTCTATTGAAACTCAAGCTGTTTGTGGAGTGACCCCGTCTAGCTGAAATTGTGTTCTTTCATTGAACCCGGGAAACAGCTGCAGTTGCGATACCAAAAACTCGTCGATCATTCGGCAATACACGTCAGCAGTGACTGTCTGTTGCTGGTTAAAAAAATAATGGCCAATTATCCCTCGAGCAGAAATTGAACACCACACTGTCGTTTTTGGACAATGCAAACGTTCTTGATGGCGTTCCCTTGGGTTGTCGGACCACCAGTATCTCATGATCTGTTTACTAACATAGCCATCGATATGAAAATGTGCTTCGTCAGTAAACAATATGTTTCCAAGTGTTCGTGCTGCTCCAAAATCGTTCCAGCATCGTTCTCGCTAAGGTTTCACGTAAAGAATAGTTATTTTCGTTGAGAAACTGCACGATTTGCAGTTTGTATGAGTGAAATTGTAGTCTCTTTCTGCTGATTTTTTTATTCCAGTAAAGGCTGCAATCTTCCTTATCGATTTACCCCTCCCACATTCCTCACCCGGATGGTTTACGAGCAATTACAATTAAATCTTGAAATTTTTCCGCTCGACATCCTATATACATATATGAATCTAATTTTTATTACTTTAAGATGTTTTGATTTTCCATTCATGGTGTTTTATTTTATACACAATGTTGGTATTTTACTTGTACTTACATATTTTTGTAAATGTAACGTATTATACATTTAATTTTCTTGTATTACAATATTGCAAAATATATTCATATTTTATTACACGTGATATAATGTACTTGTACACATTATATACAATAATATTTTTAATAAAAATTAAATAAATCAACTAGACAGATAGATGCACAGAAAAAATCTATCTATTTAGTTATTACTGAGATTCGAATCTGGACCTCTTCCTATCCTATCTCCGGATTCTAGTTGATTAATTTAATTTGTATTAACACCACAGAACTATGTTCTGAAAATACAACTTCATAACAAAAATGTGTGTACCAATATTATTTTGAGTTTTTTTTTAACCATGTTAAATTTTATCGTTCATTGTATTTTTCTTGTATTTAGTTTGATATTTTTGTCATATTTTGTATTTTACATATTACAAGTTTTTTTAAATATTATACATTTAAATTTTATCATTTTTTCATGCTTTTCGTGTAACAAATAAAACAACTTATATTTAATTTTAGTATATTTTTAAACTATATAAACGTAATGATTTAAAAATTTTAAAATATATAAATTTGCAAAATATCTTATTTTTTTGACGGTTTTAACCGATTAATTTTTTTTTTTCGTAAATAAAACTAAAAACCGGTTAGTATTTATTCTCGGTTAATTGGAAGCCCTACGAGACATGGAGCCGTGGAAAGCAAAAAGGGAGGCCTAACACTGGACGCAGATTAGTAGAAGATGAAGAAAATTAAAAAATTAACGTACTTTAAAACGATTTCAAGTAGACAATAATAAAACCTTTGTAGCTTAAAAATCAGGATTGACGCAGCACGCCCGTCTTAGGACGGGTTAATAAAATTGACGATACGTAAAAGATGACAGCTTGAGCTTCCACGTTAAATATAAAGTGATTTATTTAAAGCTATATACTTTCGGAAAGGTAGGTACCCGAAGGTTAAACAAAATTCACCATCTTTCAGCGTTATCCATTGTTACACATACTAAACTTGATATTATATAATGTTTAGGTATATTATTAAAGTAGTCTAAACAGTATTTGTAAAAAATACTGTATTGTATTGAAATCATAATAATATAAAGTTGTAAAATCTTAAAACAAATTTTGAAATTGCTGACAGAAGGAATGAAGTCGTTTGTTTTTGTATTTGAAAAATACACCTTCAGAGCAAAAATGTCGCATAACCACAAAATTCGTATTTCAAAATAAATTTACACTTCACTCCGATGTAATGTATCGGTTTCCTTCCAAATTTACCTGCCCACAGAGAGAAAGTGTTCGTTAAAATAAAATACATTTTATTTATATTGGATGGTTTGGAAGACTCCTGGTTGCTGTCGAAAAAAGTGCACTGAAATTTAACTGAAGTTGCTATAAATACCTGTAATACTTAGCTTTAAAATGTGAAACGCTCGATGTTTTCTTCTTATTAAATTGTCTATAATTAAGTCCACCAGTGTATGGTATAATAAAAATAATTATATTTCTTCATATATCGTAAACAATAAACAGTCAAAACCGAATAACAAATGACAGAGAATGTTCTAATAAAAATGCTTTAGCAAGTGATGTCATTAAATTTGTTTATTTATTGAAATTTTATAGTTCAAAATAGTTATACACAAAAGTAAAATATAAATCACCTAACTTTAGCCAATAATTTGGTACTAAGTTATACAAAAAACACATATTTCAGTCTTTTGCAACTTGATGAGATAAATAAAATGTAAAAAAATTAAAACATTAACATTAATATTAAATATAATGTGATTCATTTTATAAATTACATTTAGATTTTGTTTCGGTATCTAAATGTCAACTTTTAGGACGTTTTTTGCCGCGCCGACTTGTTGGCGAAGTTTAGAGTCATCTGTCAGGCGGTCAAGGTGTTGTATTGTTATTTTCTCGTCTCTCTGGGCTTTCCTCCGTTCCATACAATTCCGCAACGGGAAAACAAGATTTTCCCATCTGAGGACATCATTTTATATTTCGACCGCTTACAAACAGCTGGGGACGCGACGCTCCGAACGCCATCCATCGCCTCGGTGCATGCGACTCTCAAATACTGCACTCCGATATGATAACCGCATGGCGAATTCTATCAAACATTAAGAAACGTAGACAGGAATGAAATTTTTCTTTCGGGAGAATCGAGAAAGAAAAAAAGACATCTATTAGTTCTCGGCATCGAGTTTTCTTTATTAGGCAAGAATAGCAAACTTGCCACCGACTACGACCTCCTCATATACAAGGCCGCCCTAAGATCTATACTCCTTTACGCAGCCCCCGTCTGGGGCCACATGGCCAAGACACACAAATATACTTCAGGTCATCTGGCTAGCACTGGGTGCATTTAAATGGACAAAGATCACACAACTCCCCGTAAAAGAGTTCATAAAACACCTCTCCAAGCGTTTTTACGCCGGCCTCCCCAGGCACCAAAACCCCACGACAAACGTACTATCTAATTACGATATAACGGTCCCCTCGCGTATTAAACGCCCCAAAACCGTCCTCCTTTAGAGGTTACATACATCACTATACCAGCTAGCAGTCCCCGCCCCAATTTCGCAGAAAATTTCTAAATTTACCATTAATAATAAAATTTAACAGGCCCATAAGGCATACATTATGATGAAGGAGCAAGGGGTCTACCAGACCCGGTACTCCGCAGGACATTATATCAAAGTTCGAAGTTCGGTATCGAGTACACTAAGCTGAGCACCAGCTGTCTTATGGTAACTATCTTCACTCTCATGTGAAAACGCGCAAACACAGGCCCACTCCCTTCCGTCGTTTAATATCGAAAGCCATCACTTCCAAATTTTGCCCAGTTCTGGCTGTCTGGTCTGCCGTCACCCCACCCGCTCCCCGGACATATAGGTATATTATTTATGGCCTGAGCAAAATAAAGGCACCACTCCACCCCTACATCCCTATTTTAAATTATAAATTAATCCTGGACAACGCAGAGAAAAAACCAGTAATATTTTATATTGTACAAAAATTGGAAGTAAAATTTCCAACAAAAAACTCCTAAAGCTTTTACTACTGTACTGTACTAGAAAAATATATAAATTACCGCCAAATCCATATCGTTAAAGTCGTTAATCCTTACATTCATATTGGTTGGATCAATTTTCTGTCCATGCTAAATGCAACTTACAACAATTTAATGAGTCAGCGATAATATACACCTACACGCTTCTTCAAAGCATTAAATGTGATTCATGTTTCCGACCTTCCATCGCGTGTAGGTACAAACCAAAGAGGTTATACAAACATAATAATATTGAAGATTTAATATCCCAATATATTATGGAAGTTTTATCTAGAGTATGTTAAGATGCAAATATTGTCAACCCAATATTTAAATCTCCTTCAATATTAAACAGGTATTCTGCCTCTTCATTTCCATCAATTAAGTATAAACGTTGGTTCGATGTTGGATACACCGATATTTTACGTGAGCAGTTGTATGCGGCCTAAATAAGCAATATGCAAAATTATTTAGAATTAAAAAACGCGTTACATGTCTTAATGTGTTTTCTGGTTCGAGAGAAATATTCATAAATTCATTTAAATGAATTATCTCCCTGGAGGAGGAGAACCAATCTCCGGGCTCCCGCGTGACAGGCGGGGATGCGGAGTCGGAAGTGTCGCGAAAATAGACATTGACATATCTAATACGAGCTTGTTTTAAAGTTCACCAGGGGTAACTATTTTTCAAATAAAATTAAATATTAAAAATTTGTTTTAAAATGTATAAATAATACAGTATGTGCATATATCAAAAATATTAATAAATGCTTTAAATTCTGACACAAAAAATATTTATATAACAATTTGACACCACAGTCCGATCGGAATCGATACTCGGCGCCTGCAATATATTGTTGATTTCATAAAGGTTTTAGAGGCGAATAGTACAGGTAAAGTGAAAATAAAACTAAGTTACGAAATTTTCTAACAAAGTTTTCGTGACAAATTTTACTGCGATACCGGCTGAAAAAACAAATTATATGTTAAAAAAATTGTTGTTTTGTAATTTTTCAAATCTTGGCTTAAAGTTACATACCTAGAAATTGGTATTTTATTATCAGTATAAATAATTTCCTCATCATTCTGACGACATTTTTGACATTGCTGCTTGCTGGTGGTTCGTAATCGCTATTACGCAACACACAAAGCGAGCGATATGTAATATGTATTAGAGCTATTAAATTACAAAGGTTTAGATATATATTATATAGAACAATTTCGTTACGTACGTGCGATTGTTTTTCGATTTTTTCATTTATTATGGAATAGATTATTCATAAATATTTTAAAATTACATAAATCAAACCCAGCCAGCTAAGCATCCAGTCATCAGGTAGCGTTCCATCTTTCAAACGTCGAAAACTGAACGATCGATGGTCGGGCGATGTATTTAGCATTCATCACCGAGGTATTTTTTTTATTGATCCATTAATTTGTAGGTTCTTGACAGGCCCTGTAAAAGATTAAAAATATACACTTATGTTTTCGTTAATATCAATTACGAAAATATTTCAAAAAACTTATTTTTAAATAAAAGCATGTTATTCTCGCTAATGAAAAAGAATTTTATCTATGTATGTAAACAGAAGCATTAAACATAAATTATTTGATAAAAAATATTTATAAATGTCACGGTACATAATATCCACCAAGTACTTTATTTTCCTGGGTACACTCCTTGTTGTAGATATCCTGGGTATACTCTTTGTTGTAGATTGTCTGTATAACCTCCTTGTTGTGAGAATCCTGGCTGTCCTTCCTGTTGTGAGTTTCCTAGATATCCTCCATATTGTGAGAATCCCGGGTTTCCTGGGTATGGTGTAATTCCCGGGTATCTTCCCTGTTGTGGATTTCCTAGGTATCCTTCCTGTTGTGGGTTTCCTCCCTGTTGTGGGTATGCTCCCTGTTGTGAGAGTCCCAAGTTCCCTGAAGAGTGTGGAATTCCTAGGTTTCTTCCATATTGTGAGAATTCCGGGTTCCCTTGGTATTGTAGAATTTCTGGGTTTCCTCCTTGTGAGAGTCTCAGATTCCCTGGGTATTGTAGAATTCCTGGGTTTCCTCCTTGTGAGAGCCCCGGGTTTTCTGGGTATTGTAGAATTCCTGGGTTTCCTGGGTATTCTGGAATTTCTGAGTTTCCTCCTTGTTGTAAGACTACCGGGTTCCCTAGGTATTGTAGAATTTCTGGGTTTCCTCCTTGTTGTGAAAGTCCCGGATTCCTTGGGTATTGTAGAATTCCTGGGTCTCCTTGTTGTGAGAGTCCCGGATTCCCCAGGTATTGTGGAATTCCTGGGTTTCCTCCTTGTTGTAAGGGTCCTTGGTTTCCCAGGTATTGTGAAATTCCTGGATTTCCTCTTTGTTGTAAGAGTCCCGGGTATTGTGGGGTTATTAAGTGTCCTTGCCATTGTAGGATACCTGGGTATCCTCCCTGCTGTGGTATTCCATAATAGTTTCCCTGTTGTAGGATTCCTGGATATCCTCTTTGTTGTGAGACTCCTGGGTTCCCCGAGTATTGCGGGTTTCTTTGCCATTGTGAGATTCCTGGGTATTCTTCCTGCTGTGGAATTCCGTAATAGCTTCCCTGCTGTGGAATTCCGTAATAGCTTCCCTGTTGTGGGATTCCTGGATATCTTTCCTGTTGGAGGTATCCTGAGTGTCCGAGCTGTTGTGAGATCCCTGGGTATTCTTCCTGTTGTGGGATTCCTGTTTCTATTTTATTTTGTAAGTTTGCAGGTTGTCCTCCCTTTTGTTGAATAATTCTTTGATGCAAGAGCTTTGGGTATTCTTTAAGTTTCGTTCTATCAATTTCATTTTTTGATTGGATATCTAGTGGATTTTGACGTGGTGGATTATCGTGGGTTCCACAAAATAGTTTTGAAATATTAAGAGACTTTTCTTCTTTGATTTCGTACGACGCATTGCCCGAAATAGTGTTAACAAACAAATCACAAGCACAGAGCAACATAACTAGGCGAAGATACATTATATATTCACACAAATTGGTTTTAAAAAATATATTAAGTACACTCGAGAGACCGTGTAAAATTATTCCTTTAGAATTATATCAAGATATGTGACTGGAGCAATAGTTCAATGTATAAGAGTTTTTATATCACACTGCAGAAATCAACTGGCTTCGGACAGCTATTGCTGCTAGGCTCTCAATACTATTATTATGCCAAATCTACTTATTTAATACTCTTACGGTTTATTCTTTTTAAAGTAATTTTTCCCTACTCAAATAAACTCTCACATTGAACCCACCCTTCAGTCATTTTTCTGAACAAATAAACTAGAGCTCGTAATAATTTTAACTATGCCAAAAATAAATGATCTTGTCTCTTTTTAAATATTACGACTAACAGAAGTATCAATCCAGTATCTTTGCTTATCAAGTTTATGTAGGTATTAATTCAATGTACAAAGACAAATATGATAGTTTGGTAGCAATTCTATCAAACAAATATCATAAAATTAAAATTAAAATTTTCAAACAATTCTGTTTAATTAAAATACATACTTAAAGCTTAAGCGTGGCCAAGACACGACAACAAATATTTTATGGCTTTCACAATAGACAGTATGTTAATAACAAAATCATAAATTCTTCAGTTCTCTGGGTTCAGCCAAACACTTGGCAAGATGATAAATTGATTTGAAAATCTCATCATATCTATGATACTCTTGGTCACCCTAGTCAAAGGTAAAAGTCACGGTGAACAATTTGGTTGAACACACCCCTGATAACTATTACTCAATTCGTTGGTGTTCTTTTTCTGTATTGAATAATACTCTGCAATTATAATTTATTTTTTAGATACGTAATATTCATTTATTTTGTACAAAGCTTGATTTGCTTCCATATTCAACACAAACATTCAAAAATAGAATTATATATGACAGAATATATTTTTTTGACATATGACCTGTTATAATTATTATCTACAGTAATATAATAATACTTATATAACTCTATAGATATAGATGTTGACTTTATTTCCCAGATGGCCTAGATGTATCCATAATACAGGTAATTCTTATTGGCCTGGAATGCAAATGCCCAGAGTTTAAGAAAAAAGTTAACGGTGTTCTTCTACCAAGATCATACCAAGTTAACATTTAAGTTATAATACGGAAAACATTACTTGAAAATAGAACCATTAAAATAGTAGATGTTCGACAACTTACTTAATGTGTTGTAAATCATGCTAATGCATACGACATCGCTAAGCGAGGTAGTTAAGAGGCAATTTATTTGAGCGCACTGACCAAAAACTTTGGTGAAAGTGGGCAGGAAATATAAAGACACGTCAAATTTACCTACCCAGCAGATGCAAGTGCACAACATGTGGAAGGGTATACGGTTCGAGAATACTCCTCAGCCACACTCGGACTCGCAACCGATAACAACGGCAGACGTCATCCTCATAATGAAGGACGCCAAAGAAGATATTTTTCTTAATTACAAATACTCTTGTGTACATCATAATCCTGATTATTACTGTCCTTCGATAATTCAATGTATATATGAGTGACACAGCGGCAGAGTGGCCTATCTGCAAAGTGATCAAGCGAATAAGGGATTGAAAAGATGACAAAATTTCATATTTTTATTCATTAAAAAAAAACTATTATTAACATCATTATGTATAATGCTTCTACATATGTATACCTGCACATTAAATTAAGCCAATGCATAAAATTAAAATATGAAATTTTTCACTTAGACCACTCTGCCGCTCTGCGACTCATAATATATTAATATAATGTATTATAGCTTTATAATTCAATTAAAATAAATAAATAATAATAAGATTTTCAGCATCATTTATCATTCATTGTTTAGAATAGCACTTTCTACTGAAAATCAAAAAGTCGTAAAATGGATGATGATCCTTTTCAACTACATTTAATTCTCACAAATGTTTATATTTTGTTTCTATAAGGCACAGGGTCCATTGTAAATTATCAATGAAAGAGCAACCAGGGAAGCATTGTATTGTCACCAACCGTATAACCTTAATATTGTTACCTCCCAGCGATAAGTATTTAAATGCCTCAAATCTGTTACCACAAGATCCCCTGATATTTACCAAGGTCACAAAGGTGATAAATCAATAACAAAATAATAAAAATTCTTCAAAAAGATTTTTATGATAAATGGCTAGTTACATCAAGCCTATTGTCCCGTGTACATGGTTGAGATTTCTCTCGGAGATTTGTCTCAAATACATTCAATGCTGCATGTATTTTATATGCAGAAAAGAATGATGCATACCTACCTTTACTGACATATCTCTGAGATAAGAGATCAGTCTCAGTCTTCCTGGGACACACACCATATGAGCAATGTTGCTTAAAATGCTGTAATGAACATTATCTACATCCATCTCTTATGAACCATTGTGAGAATAATCCACTTCACAGTTATGTAGTTTGAACATGATCACTTCCTAAAACTCGGTTGTGTTTTGATAGATGTAGTCATCCAGTATAAACATTATTTTATTGAAAATATGGGACAAGTTTTGCAGATCTATACCGCAAATTGTGAATTTTTTGGCTAATACTCCCTCGTGTCACCTACATAGTGTAACATCTGTATTTTTTAAACCGTGTATAGTATAAATATGTTTGGGGGTTATGTCGGTGGTTAAATGAAATATCGATGTTTGTTTGCGCGTGTTGAGGTTTGATTATGACAGTATGATGAAAACAGATAGAAATAAAGAATGCAATGAATGAATGTGAAATGAAATGATGTGAAGCAAATTAGCTGTCTCGCTTGGCGCTCCCGAGCCGGCGAGACCGCCGCTGTAGAACGCTGAAACTAGAGAGAGTGCCTAGCGGTGAATTCTGAGCCAGGCTTGTGGCAGCAACCGGCAACGCTGTCGCTAGCGTCGATGCCGACTGAGATGGCGGTGGATTTGAATTCCGGTCGCTACAGCTGTAAACCTTTATTATAAACTGTAAACACTAGCACCATTTATTATTAGTGCCAAAATATAAAATATTGTTTGGTTGCCTTACAGGTTGGATTTTTGTTTAAATGTTTTCATCAATAAGACTTTATTGATGCAGTAAAACTCTGTTAATTTGTGTACCCATATTTAGTATTTTCACGTAATTCGCACTTTTATCAAAAATTTTAGCCCTGAAAAAAATATTTCATATTAATTTCTAACGATAATTCGTAGTTCGTATGCATTTTTTGTACCCAAAGTAAATAATTTGTTCAGGTAATTTGTATATTCACATGTTTTTAAATCCAAACTCACAACTCGTAAGACCATGGCTGAACTGAGTGATACCATATTTACGTATACCAAATTCTGCAGTGCATTTTATAAGATTTGTTATTATTTCAACAATAATTTTTGGCGCGTTGTGAATTATATATTTCTGCTCGCCCTTGTAATCCCTAATTAAAATAATATTAACAATTTTCATTGAATCTCGTAATTTATAAATGAATTGTGTGCAACAGTTTTACTGATTTTATATCTGGTTTTTGTTTATGAAATGTTGCGATTTGTTTAATTTTTTATTTATTTTAATACTAGAAAATATAATATATTTTATTATTACTGATATATATATATTATACTGATTATTCTAAAAATGTATTATATTTTCTAATATTAAAATAATATAAACGAGAGTTCATTTCAGTTAGTCTGTGTACATATTCTTTTCACTTCAGATACAAATTTATAGTAATTTTTAGTCTGTAATTTTTCTAATCGTGATGGGGAGATTGTTAAAAAATTTGATGCCTTGGTAAATATAGTGATTTTGGGTTGCGGTATATTTTAGTATTTAGATTTTGGGTTGCGGTACATTTGGAATATCAATTTGGTCTCTAAATCTTGTAGATCAGAATTTGCTTCTAAAATTTAATTGATTTTTAATTTTGAAAATTTGGATTATTGATTTTTTTTGTATATGTCTATTATTTTTGGTACTTTGAAATCTGTGAAGAATTGTATACTTGGATAGTCTTTTTTTTAAATAATTTTTATTATCATTTTTGAGTGATTTCTAATTGTGATACTGAAGTTTTATATGCTCCTCCCCATTCAATAATACTGTATTGCAAATGTGACTGTACAAACGTGTAATATATTATTTTCAGATTGTAAGTGATAAGATGTTTCTGAGTCTTAAAAATATGTAGGCAGTTTTCCTTATTTTGTTTGTAAGATTAGTAATATGTTCTTTTCATTTGATTTTGTTATCTATTATGATTCCTAGTTACTTGATACAGTCTTTTTCTTCAATTGATGAACATTGGTCACAAGAGTCTCCTTGACTACAGGCTTTGGTGTGAATTTTAATATTCATTTCAGTGTTATCTTTCTGTTGAATAGCAAATCGTAGAAAGTATGTTTTATCATTATTAATTGATAGTAAGTTATCATCCGTCCACTTTTTTATGGTATTAACATCCTCATTTGCAGATATATTAGGGTTAGTCCAAGTTTTTTCATTAATTATTAGTACTGTATCGTCTGCATAAGATATTATTTTACCATGTAATTCGAGTTTAAATATATCATTAGAGTATAAAATAAATAACAATGGTCCAAGTACCGTACCTTGTGGTATGCCAAAGTCGGTGGTTTCAGATGTGCTATTGTGTCCATTTATTTTTACATTTTATTTTCGGTATGTTAAATAACTTATTAGCCATGATAAAACATTGCCATCAAGGCCAATATTTTAAAGTTTATTATGTAGTTTCTTGCGTGATATGCTATCAAAGGCTTTTCTAAGGTCTATAAATATACCAATGTCATCTATATGTGTGTTTATTATTGAGATTATTTTTGCAATAGCATCTTATGTGCAATCCAAATCGGTTCTCATTTATGATATTATTGCTACCAATATATGACATGAGCTGTTTTTTTACAATTTTTTCATGATTTTGGCCATGTTGGAGATAATTGATACGGGGCAGCAATTTTTAATGTCTTTTTTATTTCCTGTTTTAAATATTGGTGTGATAAAACTATTGTTTATAGTTAGAGAATACTCAATTTTGAAGGCTAGTATTTATAATATGTGTAAGAGTTAATATATTTTAATATAGTTAATATAGAGGTTTGGTAAGAGTTAATATATTTATTTATATTTGTTGTGATTTGGTCGTAGGCAGGAGTTGAATAATTTTTTAAGTTATTTATGATTTTTTTAATATCATTTTCAGTTATGGTTTGGAATTGAGAAAGATATTCATGGGTGCAGTTTAGTGGTGCAGTTAGTGTTTCGGCATCATAGTTTGGTGATATGTCTTTGACTAGATTTTTTCCCACATTTGAAAAGTAGTTACAGTAGAACCTTAATTATCCAGACTAATTGGGGATAAAGGTAGTCAGGATAAGGAAAAATCCGGATAATCGAAAAAAATCACAATTGACAGTGAAAGAAATGTACAAACAGTATGAATAATTTTTATTTGTCTAGATTTACATATAGCTTCAATATTAAATTATTTTTTATTAAAAAATTAAATTATCGATTTTTGCTTAAAGCTAGCTGTTTTTTTGAAGCTGCTAAATCGCTAATACTTTTAAGACATATATAAGTTGTCCTGAGTTACACTATTCTTGACTCTCAAGCCACCTCATGGCGACATCTAAACACTAAAAGCTTCAGAATGTGTAGGACCAATATCTCTTACTTCGCAAATCTCTTCTTCGTTTTCTCGATCTTGTTCATCTGAGGCAGATATTTCTTTAATTATTTCCTCATCATTCAAAATTTGGAATCTAGGATCGTTCGCATCGCAATTTAACCACTCAGTTACATCTTCTTCGTCACATTCAGCACATATTGAAATTTGTGCTATTGCTTCCGCAATATCTCCTATACCACTTTCTATTTTGTTACTAGAATTTACTAATGCTCTTTTCAAAATTTTGTTCCATGAATTTCTCACAGTTGGTACATCTATAGAATTCTAACTCTCTGCTGTCATGTAGCAATAGTCTTTTAAATTTATGTTCTTATGGAAGCAGAGAACTGTTCAAATTTTCAAGAAACAAATGTTCGTATTGAATTTGGACAACTACTGACCAGCACTAACAGACTGCCTATTGTTTAAAGAATCCTAAGAAAGTATCTCTATCACTTACACATGCATTGCCACTCTCACTCGAATTGCTCCAAATGGTTCGATTGATATCCATAACCAGCGGTTCGTGTAACAATGCGTATTGTATCACCACAGAGTGTCCAATCAGATCAGTGCCATAGAAATGATGTAATTTGAATATAAATTACTATTTATAAATATGTCAAGTTATATTTTTATTACAACGCAAAATATATTAAAAAGTATTGTATTTTGAACAATCCAGATAATCGAAGTTCTACTGTATTAAAGATATTAGCGCGTTTGGTGGCTTCTAAATTAGCATTGATGATAGTATTGTCATAATTAATTTCCTTTGCATTTATTTTCTGTTTTGTCTTTTCGGTTATTTTATTTATCGTTTGCCAAATATTTTTACTTGTTTTTGCGTGCTCAATTTGTTTTTCAAAATATTTTTCTTTTGTTTTCTTGATGAGAAATAGTAAATTGTTCCTGTATCTTTTCCAGTACATTTTTAGATATTCGTTATGGATGGGTGGATATTATCAGACCATGGTTTTATTTTACGGTATTTTGAGGGTTGTTTTTTGTAAATTTCTGTTAATGTATCATTTATATGTTTTGCAAGTGTTTTTTAGAAATTTTTTGCACATAATAGTTTATGTGTTAATGTAATAAAGAAACTGAAACCTTTGTATTTAAATACACAATATATTTCATATTTAATTTTTTTCATGTTTCGTTTTCTAAAATGCCATGAACATCTCGTAATTCGTGTAAATCCTTGACCATTTGAAAAATGAAACTTATTTCGGAAACTGACAAAAATTGATGTCAAACATAAAATCAGCGGGAAAATTTCAATCTTGTATACCTCTCTAAGTTCAAACTTGAAAAATTGCAGAAAAAAGAGCTTTAACGAAGTATGAAGATTTAAAAGTTTTTAATTATTTTTCACGGGCTTTTTAATATTCCAATTTCTTGACCAATTTTGATGGATAAGGCTAATTCGACCGCTAATCAAATAAATATGTCCGTAATTTTTCGTGAATCGTTTGAAGAAACCTATTTTTAATATTTTACTCGCCACGTCGCCACACACCTTCATTATTCAGGAGAAATTAATTATTTGATAAACATTTCTTCACATAAAAAGTTAAAATAATAGACAGTCACCATGTTTTTCAGTATGAAAATCACGATGTTGACAGCAGTGGCGCGCGCAAAAATGCAGAAGCACAAACTGACTTTTTAATGTTGCCTTCAAAAAAATTGTTCTCATTATTCATAAGTCAAATTTTTTTTTTAAATTCGGTCCCGTGAGTTACAAATTAACGGAGTTTTACTGTATTATGAATTCCCATGTCATATTACTCCTCTCCCGATGTATATATACAGTGAAACTCAGTTATAGCAAAATTGGAAATAATATCACATCATATGAGCAGTCAATGTTGTTTCCAGCTTTTATAAAGAAATGCTTTGTCTAGGGGCTTTAATATATACCGTACTTTCCACATTCTTTATATGTTTCGATATTTCTAAAAATAGGTGAATGTGAGTGGCCTATAAATGAAGAAATATACAAATATTCGATGGTAGAGTTGCAAAACCAATCACATCCAGAAAGACACAAATTTTTACACACAAAAATTTTATTATGATTAAACTAAAAACTTTAATTAAAATGAAAGATAAAACATTATTTATTGAAATGAGAATGTTGTGCCGCACAGCATCATACAATAGAATCAATCAGTGCCTGCATCCCGAACATTCATAAACGAACAAAGTTAAAAATTCAGTACAAACCTACACAGATGTTACCACATCAAAATTAACTTGTACATGTAGAACCATGGTAGAAAAAATTGAGAAAATACTAAATCCTTGGATTGATGACATGGTACAGTGTCATCGATCCTATGATTCTGCATAATTCAATAAAAAAACATTAAATTTGTTTAATCATTTGAAATCACCAGAAACGAACGGAGGAGACGTGTTTGTGGCATTTTGTGGTAGGTTTAAAAAAGTTAAACTATTAATAAAAATTATTAAATTTAAATTCAAGCCTTTGTTAAATTAATGCATGAAGCTGAATGTGCCGATATAAAAAATATATTTTTATAATATTTATAAATATAAAAAAATAATTTTGGAAAATCTTCTAGTATTTTTTATTTCTCATGTTTTAGAATGAATGAACTAAAATGGAATAGGAAAGGAATTAATGCAGTATGTAAAAACATCAAAAAATCACATCCAGTTGAATAACTTTTAATGGATACATCTAAATTTTACATTACATGATAAAAACTACAAAAATTATTTCTTACAATATTCTAAAATTATACAAGGATTGTGCAAATGTTAATTGAAAAATAATTGCTAAGATGGGAAGCAATCAGAATAAACAACTTCAATAATTAACAATACAGATATTTAAAGGATGGTTTTAGTAGTACATATTTTCCTGGAAAACTGACTAAAAACTATTTCGTCATTAACGAAAAAATTAAATCAAAAATAACATTGAATTTGAATATTGCAAGATTCATTTTTTCCACCAAAAATGTACTCAAGGGTAGATCACTGGAAAATGAAAAACATTAAAATTTTAAAAATAATATCAGTCTTTTTTTGTTAAATAAAAGCAATAAACGTGTAAAAACTCGTGTTTTATACAAACTAATTTAATAATGACACCAATTCATTTAATATTAATCTTTTAATTTAGAATAAAATTTTGATTATCAAAACAATGTACCAAATTTTTTGAACCATAATGAACACCTTAGATAACTGCACCATCTGTTTTTCACACAATTATCAAATATTAATAAATTTTGCAGATAATGAAATGTCAAAGTTTTTTATAGGCGGCACACAAATAAAGTACTTAAAAGTTTCATCACCTGACAAGATTGTATTTGGAATGGTGAAATGACATGAACAAATCACACGTCAAATTCATTATATTTTTAAATGACAACTTTTGTATGATTAATAGTCGCTATTTTTATTACCAGAATCAGTTATGCTCTGACCTTCGAGTTGTGGATTGACTGTGTGGACTGTCAGAAATAGAATCAAATCCAAAATTAACAATTCAAGTTTTCTAATAAAATAATGTCCCTGGTCAACAGTCCGAGAATATGAAGAGAGATTATTCCGGTATCACGTGATCTTTCATCAAAAACGCAGGACCTTTCCAGAATATCAAATTAAGATATACATATTATATTTACAAAATCTAAAGAAGTAAGCAAAATTGCACCAAAATGTTTTAAAAAAGTGACAATGATGTGGCAGCATAAGACACTAACAAATATATGTTTAATTTTGTTTAGTTTTTATATATCTTGAATAAAAAATGACACGCCTCGTGGAAATGACAACTTTCTTTAAGTTTACAATGACTGCGTCATCAATAATTTTTGGCTGATTGATACTTTTTTTTAAAATTTAAAATAATTTTGAATTATCAAGAATATTTGGCTAGATCAAAATATATATAAAATTTTTTGAATTATAGAAACAATTTTATATGAAAATAATAGTTTAGATCCGTAAGGGACATAAAAAAAATTCTAATAATGAGAGTTAATTAATGATAATCATTTTAAAAGGGTTCTTTCTTATTTTCCATTAAGGCGCAACTACTTTCTGAAATATATAATATGAGTATTCTGTATACAATTTGCGCAGAATATACAATTCAGAATGTAAAATCACAATCATAAATTCAGAGTGTTCATCGCTTTAACAATACATACAGTACATACGTACTAAGTAAAAAATACCAACATTATCAATTCTAATCACCTTTACTTTTACAATTATGATTCTAATCTTTTACAGTACGACTTATTCCCTGATATAATAATGAAAGCCGGGAATGCCATTATTTTAGTTTACTTTATATTTTAATCAATCATCAAGAATACAGACCCTAATACATTATTAAGAATTTTAAAAGACAAGAATACAAACAAAAATGATATATTTTTAATTAATAAATCTGCTAAGGTAGCATAAAAAACTATAGTCTCAATGCGACAAGCATTACTTATCTACCTATCCATTATCCTTTAACTACCTAACTTCTAAATGGAATACAAACATGTACTGACCCTCCAAATCTATCTTTCTGCAAGAGAAATTAAAACCCCAGACATAAATCAACATTTTTTTACCCATTCCAATAATTTGCAGCGCTTCCTTTACTATATTATAGCTTCTCAATACCTTCCATTGAATGATTATATCATCTATTCATTAATTTACAATCGCATAATAGTACATTCATTTTGTGGGTTATTAATTTAATACACACGCTGACAATGCTGAAATCGTACTACAGTAAAACTCTGTTAATTCGTAACCCTATATTTTATATTTTCATGGAATTCGCAATTTCTACCGATAATTCATGAAATCTGATCATTCGCAGTTCGTATGCGTTTTTGACACCCAAAGTAAATAATGTGTTCACCTAATTCGCATATTTGCAAATGTTTTTAAATCCCTAAACTTGCGCGACTACGCATTTAACTTTCATCTCTTCGTAAACATCTGTAGCTGGCCCTGCCTACTAGCCAATCACAACGCCGTTCCTTATCGCATAAACCGCGCGCTAGTATGACAGGATGTGCTGAATAAAGTTTAGCCACATGTATATCCATAGTGCATTTTATAAGATTTGTTGTTATTAAAATAATGTTTTCATTGAATCACTTGGTTTCTAAGTTTATGAAACATTTCGATTTGCATATGTAGGTACAAAAGAAACTAAATCTTTCATATTTAAATACGTTGACATTTTTTTTTTCACATTTCGTGCTCTAAAATGGCACCAACAACTTATAATTAGTGTAAATCCTTGACCATTTGGAAAAAAGAGCTTATTTTGAAAACCAACAAAAATTTGATAGGTATCAAAGATACAATTGGCGGAAAAAAATCGAATCCCGAATACCTCTTTGGGTTCAAACTTGAAAAATCGAGGGAAAATAATAAACTTCAACCATCAATCCCAGTGAGACATGAGGATTTAAAAGTTTTTAATTATTTTTCACGCACATTTCAAATATTCCAATTCTGATGGCAAAGGCGAGTTCGATCGCCAATCAAAATTTTGGTCCCGTGAGTTACGAGTTAACGGAGTTTTACAGTGTTGATATTTGTCATTTTCATATCATTCTAATTCCATTATTTAAAAAATTAGAATTTAAAACTAATTTTGAAAATATCAAGCACTTAAATAATTTACAATTTTATTATTACATTAAAAGATGAATTTTTGTAAAAACTAAAACATAACTTAAGTACTGCATGTTCGCAACACTGGCAACAGCCAGATTGCTGACAGATATGTTGTAATTTAATGCAATGAATATACATATTGCCCTATGGTCCTTGTTGTTTTCAATATTATTTATTATTCACTTCTGCCCTGGTTTGATAGCAGGTGGATATTTTTAAAAACATTTGTTAATAGACAATAAAATCAATAAATGAAACATGGTTCATCGATATAAATAATGTGTATATATATATATAGTTTTAACTAACAATTACATATGTTTGAACATGTAACAAGAAGAATTATTTTAAAGAACAATTTATATTTCAACAATTGTCATCAACTCACCTTACTAATCTAGTTTAACCTTGAACGCACTTAAAATGTTATACATCTTACGTACAAAAGAAAGCATACTTCGATCCATAGAAAAATATTACAATAAAAATGAAAAATGATTAACGCTTAATTGATTACTTATGTTAATAATTTAACTTTTAACTGTGTATATTAAACATTATTTAAATATTTTCACTTCAATTGTATGAAATTATCTTGGCTCGAAGATGATAGAGGATGATGTGATAATTTTTTATTCATATGCAATAAATTTATCCAAATAATTAGTTTAACCGTTCCCTCAGCGGCTACTGAACCGCCCAGAGCCGATTAGAGAAACACCACTTGTACGGGTGAAAATCAGAATTAACTTTCCATTATATAAAGATTATTTTCAGGGACAAAAATCACACGAATCTGACTGAGAATGGAAGACCAAATTTTTTCAATTTAATAGGAATGTAAAAGTGGAATTTTATAAAAGTGTGTTCAATTAAGCAATACCAGATAAGGATTGGAAATAAACTTAAAGTTTGTATAAATCTAGTATCATACACAAAATCCTCATGTCCGTTTAATTTAATAATATGATTTTTTTTAGAATCTGGTCAACATTTCCTTTGAATTCATAAATATTACATTATTTGGCGAGACAATGAAATAAATCTGATTCTTGCCGACCAAATCATCTGTTTCGTCATTATTTTCCTTAGGAAGGGAAAATTCCAACAATCATTCATATTAATAGCTTATAATAAAATTGTGTTTTTACAGAACAATTACCAATATGATAAAAAAAATTAAAAAACACAATGTGTAAAATTGACATCTGCCTGCAGAAGGAACACTTTGAGTTCGTTGTAAAATTAGAACAATAAAATTGTAAAATGAATTTCATCATCGACCACTCACGTAATTAGATTATCATCTCTAAAGGCATTACAAGTCATCAATATATGAACACTAGAAAACTGAAATATTGCATCTAAATGTTTTTTTCATATATTACTTCTACACTACATTAAAAAGAGAATGATAATCTTTTTTGTGAACACCTGCTGGCGAGAACTCGAAACATCAAGAGAGAAATGGAGAAAATCTGTGTTTTCTACGCCCTCTTTCTGGACCACCACACCGAGGTTACACAAGGTGTAATATCTTCTTTAAGCCAACTGTTCCACAGTGGAAGTTGTGTGTTTAAAGCGAAGAGCCGTTAGAGTTCTGCCAGAGAGATGACGGCAGAGTATCGTAGTGAGAGGGGACAGTCACCAGAGCATCGTCGGAAGACCGGCTGGTGGAACAGTTCTAAAATGCAACCATAAATGACATTTGTCAAATGAATAAAGTTTTTATCTTCATAACCAACTTTTTGACTAATTTTGATGATAAAAAATATAAATGATGTAAAAAAATAATAATTTTGAAAAAGTGTTCACTGTCTCAAACTAAAATTTGAAGAATATGATGCAACTTACATTAGGCTGGTGACGGTGCGTATCCACACAGTCTACAGGCAGCTTGATCAGCTCCGAGTGGTATTTGTGTCCATGAGCAGTTAATTTTATTATGGTGTGAAGGGGTACGTTCATATACGGAAGTTCATCTAAAACAATAAAAACCCTAAAATTATAATATCATTTATATATCTTATGTCTTCAATCTCAGAAAGCTCCATGTTTGCAGCTTGGAAATCAAGATTAATACTTCAGGATGAATTTATAACAGCAACATTTTAATTTGATTTATTTATTATTAAAAATTTGTTTAACAAATGTGAAAAAGACGTTTAAAATACCCGCATAACAGTATTAGTCCAAATATAATGTGACCTATATTTTTGGAGCAGGGTTAAATCGCAAAAACATAAAATTGCACTTTTTTCCCCTATATTATTTATCATGTGACACTTAAGGCCCTACTTTCAATCAACAATTTTATTGTCGTCTTTTTCTATTCAAACCTTCCTCTCTCGCCTGATTTACGTAACAAATAATGTCATTAATTATTTCTCTGATACATAAAAGAATTTAACTATTAGTCTCACCTTGAAAGCATATCTAATTCGGGTAGAATTTCTCGAATTTCAAACTGGAAAAATGAAAGCTCGCCCTTAACTACTACATTGATCTGAACTAAAATTCTGAAAATTCTTTCTACAAGCATTTACAAATAATTTAATATTTTTGTCAATAAATTAAAATTAATAACTTTTTTAATATTATTAATCCTTTATTAGATATGAGAATCAAACATACCAAGTTTGGCATCGAGGAAATATCCAAGGATGCAGCGAAGCACAGCTTGGTGTCCCACTAAGAGTACATTATTGGAGCTATCGAGGGCTGTTAACGCAGGACGCAGGCGGGACATGATATCGATATAGCTCTCACCCCACGGATACCGGTATCGTAACTTATCTTGGTCCCGCCATGCAAACTCTTGCGGGAAGCGCTGTTGCATCTCTTCATAGGTCAGACCTTCGCATATTCCCTGTCATTATGAAAAACAATATAAAATTTCACAAAGTTAAGATATTTTACAGCAGAGGGATCCAACACTGATATTCTCTCCTACTAGCCTTGCCTAAGGAGTTTGTTCAAGATCTTACAGTGTTGAGTATCAGTAATTCTATCAGTACAGTATTTTCAATGCTAATATGATGTAATATTGCAGAATATTTATATAGATACCTCGATTTAGTTAGGGCACTTTGATAATATTGAGGTTTGAAAATTTGAATTCATAATAATTATTATTTTCAAAATTGCATCACTCTTAAGGCTCAGTATTGACACTGTTGATCATGTGCACATCATGAGATAACAACATGATATACATCTTTATGAAATCCCATGCTCAGTTTGTTTACGTACAGGATTTAGGTACCCTGTGTCTATTTGAATTTCTACATTTATTTATTATTTTCTAGGCTTTTATGTGCCCTGACAAATGAAATAAGACTGTGATTCGCTTTATGGCAATAGTCTGCCTCAATGACCTGCCGCACAAGCGAGGTATGCCTGTATAGTATATAATATATATATTTTTTTACCATTGTCAATCAATTGTGACTTACTTGCCACATTTTTTCATCGTAAGTGTTTAATTCTGTTTGAACATATTCCACGCAACACAAAAAGCACATTCACAATGGAGGAATTTTTGGCCTTCACAAAGTATTTTGCGTAAAAGCCTATGAGTTTTTATAAACAAGGAATCAAAAACTTCCTTGAACAATGAAAGAAGGTCACATCTATCGATGGAGAATATATTTTAAAATAATGTTATTAAAATAAATTTGTTTTAAGAAAATTGGTTTTCATTTCAAGAAACAACATTTTGGGTACACTTAATATTAATAAACTATCCCATCATATATTTTATTTTAATTTACTCAATAAGGCTGTCGTAACAAATTTAATACATAAATAATACTTTTAATTAAAAAATAATAAGAATATTGATGTTATGCTTATGTTATGTGGTTGCTTGATGTGGGTAAAAAGCAAAATGAAACTAATTTGTCATTTGTGCTAACCTAACTACCTAAACATTTTTGTCTCACACTATTGTATATTACTGACAATAATATTTTTATAACATTTTTTTCAATATATTTTTATAACTTCTGATTATACTTTTTTCACATAACTTTTAAAAAATCTGTGAGAACCCCGTATCAATAAAAAAATTAAAAAAATAGCACAAATTAAATTAAGAAAATATAACAAATTAAAAGTAAATAATAATATTAAACATTTTGATTCAACAAAAAACAAAATAAATAAAATTGATTTGCATAATATTAAAAAAAAGAAGCAATATATCCAGTCCTTAACGACCAGATCTGGTTCGATCGACCAGATCATAAAACAGGTTAGTCGGTAAGCAAACCCATTATTTTATTTTAATGAAAGATGTAAAGTTTTATAATTTGTGCATGGCTTGCGATCGATTGACACAGTGAAAACTGACTTAGTGACTAAATACAGGTAGGTGCTCCCTGATGGCATCAACATACATAGTTCATAGCTGCTTGGCACCTGAGGTAGATGATGCAACACATCTTATATCATCGAGTGTCTCTTCCCTGTCGATACACTGAGATTTGACGATTCTCTTAGAGAGGGCATAGTGTTAGTATAATCTAGGATAACGATAATAAGTATTGTTAAATAAGGAGTGACTACACTTCTGGTACCCACTTGCACTGAGTGTATATATTTTTGTGATGAAATGAAATCAGAACCACTGAAGAATATATTGAAAAATGACTTACAGCATCCAGTTCATTGAGCGGTCGCACGCAGAACGTGGGGGCGTGCAGACTCTCAGCCGTCTGCTTGGTCCTCTTCATCTCGCTGGTCCACACCTCGAGACCCGCGGTGCCTTCCAGGAGAGTGAAGTGCTGGGCCAGCGCGTGTGCGTACTGCCGTCCGCGGGGGGACAGGTCAGCGTCGCCTCCGATGCGGCCGAGCACATTGTACTCACTCTCGCCGTGCTGAAAGTTTTCACCACCAATCGCAATACAGACTTTGGAAACAGGATGACCAATGACTACAATGTGAAAGGTGGGTGAAAATGTGGCGACGGCGAGATAACCTAATAATGGTGACATGACACATATGAATGAGGGGCTTTGACTTAGATTATATTTCTAAATTATTTGTATATATAGAATACTTTCAAAATAGAAGAAATGTACAGAAACAATGGGGATGCACAGATAATTCACTGTTTGTATGCTCATTTTACTACGATCTTAAAAAATGATACAAAATTCTAAAACATCTGCACAAACATATTATTTTGTTTTTTTCACTGAGAAACTAAAACACTTATGCTAACTTCCTATATCGGGAATATCTTCTGAATGTATTTGGAATATTTAAAGCCTGTACAAATAAACGTGTCTTCAGCATTAATATGCAATTATCTTCCAATCATCTTCCAATAAGAGATTGACTCTCAATTTAAAAAAAACCTTGTAAATTTTATTCTGCCGTAAATTCTCACTTGACTCTTCCACTACTACATACATATAATGATGGTCCTGGTGCGGTACAAATTTTCTTATATTAAACAAGATTAAAATAAATCTGCAATATCATTTATTTCTGACATTGATGTAGTTGGGTCGCAAACTTTTCAACCGCTTCGATGTCATTTTGACTGAGCTATTCTATTATATTTTAAAATTAAATTCTGTGAAACCCCCCAGAAGTATACATGTATGTGCTTGATATTGAGCACATGGCATGTTAATTACCGTTCATAATTCCTATACTTTGATAAAAAGTAATTGAATATTTTAGGGTTTTTCAGTTTGAAATTTTTAGTTTTCTGCATACTATTTCAAGACACTAACAGTTAATTCGTAAGTAAAATCAACTAAATATTAAAGCAGTAATTTTTGTTGTAAATGCCGCTAGATAAAAAGGTTCAATAAACAAATGTTGATCTGAAAATTATTCCACAACTGAAATACAAAATAGTTCTAAATATAAATCACACAAAAATCTAGAATTATCGAACCTAAAATTTTTTTTTCAAAAATTAAATAAAATAGTGAGCCAAACAACGGTGCTTTCTGATAGTATAATGATAAAGATGATGTAATTCAAATGCGTATTTATCTCATGCAGACAATGTTTGGGATTATTGAAATGATGAAGGTTGAAAAGGTTACCCCTAAACTACGTCAATGGTTGTTATTCAAGATTTTTAATTAGTGACTCTGCTTAAAAATCAATGAGGCATTTTTAATAAAACATGAATCATTTAATGCAATGTGATAGAAGACAAAATAAAATTTATAAACTAACGCAGTAAATTCTCGACTATCCGAGGTGGTAGGGAAAAATAACCAGCTGATCTTCGTCAAAAAATATTAAAAAGTAAAGAAAAAGTGACACGAAAATACAAAATTGAAGATATAAAATAGAAGTATATATAGACAATTAAAATCACAGAAAATCAAAGAACGCATAACTTAAATTTAAAATTTGATGTAACGCAATATGATCAAAAGTGAACACTGTATCTAAGCGCGCCAAAATAATAATCATTTTCAAACATGTCGTCGACTGAGATTTCTGATTGATGACATGTTCGTAATTTCACCAGTTGCATTTTTTGCTATATATTATATGACTTAATGAAAAATTATTTAATATTTCGAAATGTTATTAAAAATGTCATAATATGTTTACTGCAAACCCGGATGGTGTGACCCCGGATAATTCTATAATCTACTAAATATGTATCAACATTCTGCACTTAACAACGACAACATAATCTCTAAACCAGTTCAACAGTCTGGCAGTAGAAATTGTCAAGTGTACAAATAACAATCTGTGATAAAACATAATACCACGTAAACAGATATTTTATGAGCGAGTAAAGTTACACAATTGTGTCAGAGAAATATAACATAACAGATATGGGGTATTTGTGGGTATTTCCTTTGATTTATGTTTTTAGATAGAAACAAGTTAATTTAGCTGTTTAGTAGTTTACACATAAAGTACATTAGACAATGAATATTTGTACAAATGAATGACCAAAAACTGAAGTCTAAAAGGTCATTTAGAAGAAAGAAATTCACATTCACAAGTAATTTTGATAGTATGTGGGAATGACTTGTATAATTTAAATTTATCTGTAGAATGTTACAATAGTGCAAAATCGCATGAGGAAAATTAATTAACCAGGGATATGTATGTGTATTCTGTACAATTATTTAATATCAATGTATATATTGGATAAAATGGAAAGATTATTTTATATACTCAGCAATTCTCAACTCAATTTTGCACAAATTAAACACAGGGCAATAATTCAGACTAGATAAAAATATCATCGTTTAGGGGGTTGTATTTTCACATAAATATATTTTTCTGAGAGTAGGTAGATACATTAATAAATGACAAAACAATTTTTTTAAATCTGATATCAAAAAGTTCCTGCAAACCGTGTTAACGTTTAGAGTTTTACTTTGGGAAACAAATATCACACTCAGAACTGATGAAATATTTGAATATTATTAAAATATTTACCCGAGTGAAATATAAAGTCTGCGGCATAGGTTTCACATTGGAAAGGTACCCCAGGATAGCACTCTCTCTTTGTCCATTCAACTTATGAGCGTTCACTGACTCTCCGCCGTTGAAAACCCTGATGTAGCAGGTGTCCTCAGTGGCGGGGTCGATGGGCTCGTACTGCCTCATGTAATGAGCCAACTTGTTCCTCAAATCATCCAGAGCCTCCGACTCGTTCATGTTCTTATAATCAGGAGAGTAACGCAGGATCTCTATAATATTCTTCTCCATGAGTTCATCGTCATCGCAAATGCACTCGATAAATAGCACACGGAAACCCAAATCATTGACACAGTGGTTCTGTAAGTCGCGCCTCTGCTGAGCAGTAATGTTGGTGCCGTCAAATATCTGAAAAACAAATTTTAAATATTTTAAGTGAGTCTTTCATATCTATACTCCAATAAAATATTCAATAATATGGTTAAGATGAATAATAAAGCTGCAACAACATTTAAACCCTTTCTTGAATTTTGTTGAATCCTATAATCGATAGATTTATTATATACATACATATTTGCATTCACTTTTTAATATTACATATTTTTTGCTTTATCACAAATTTTTCAAAGGGACTTTGCATACGGGATACAGAACACACAATGCCCTAATTATTGTTTTATCAAATTCAAACAATAACAATCTGCGAAACCCTCCTTCTAGTAATAAATAAAAGGTTCAATTAATAGTTAGTAATAAAGGATAATTGTCAGGGATTTAATGACACTAACCGCAATACTGTTCCCGTCGTTGAGCCACTGAATGGCATCATGGACAGCATCACGTGCGCTCTGCCTCCGCACCACTGCTCCTGTGGGATGGTCTGCCCGGAACATCTCGTGCCTCGCGTACGCCTCCATCTGTCTCCTTCTATACTCGCTGCAGTCAAACACTGCCAACGATCAAACATCCAAGAGTCAAGCAACCAAACAACGTAATATTTTTAGCAAACTTTAAATATGTTTGTTTATAGATTTAATAAATTGTATTCAACGATGCCAAAAAATATTAACCAATATTATGTATAAATATCCTAGTATGTATTAAAAATATTTCAATATTGCACAAATTGTTATTCTTATTACAGATTAATGTCTAATACGTGTAATACGTATAATAATAATAAGTAATACGTGTAATAAAGAACAACCCAAACTAAATAGTTACTCGGAGGAATTGGAAACTGATCCCAGTTAATCTACACATTTTATTATTGGTTGCCGCATTACTAAAAGGCTGCAGCTTTTTGAAAAAATTTTTTAACTGGCTTAAAATAGCCAGCTTGTTTTTTTTTCCTAACACTACAACATGCCATGAGGCCCAATTACTGTAACGAAACGCATTATAAAAACAAAGGTTTGAGTAAATCTCATAGATGTATTGTGACCAATGTTCCCTCTAAGATGTACGGGTGTGCGTACGCAAACAATTTGGTATAAAAGCGCACACAAAAAAATATAACATGCACATAATTTTTAACAAGACTTCTTCATGTGCAGCCTTTTATCGAAGGTTGGCGACAATGTTGCAGTATTTCTTACAGTCTGCTTCTACCTACACTACCAGCTCTGCTGCTTTATATTTTTCCCTGCATTATTATACTAGTTATAAAAGATGATATTTTTCATTGCAGAGAATGTATCCTCAGTCTGCAACTTTCCTTGATAGTTGTTATTAGTTCTCTCGACTTATTTATGTCTTAATACATCTAATACAGCCTTATACTGGTAAGCCCAGAGTACAAAAAACAGCAACCGTGATCCAAGCTTAGAGGGAATATTGATTGTGACCTCACCAGAAATCAAACTCAGAACCCGATTTGGAAGCCATGCCTTGACTACTGAACTACGAGTAGCCATAAGGGTAGACTTGTGGAATAACTAGTTATTTTGTAAACTATGGGCCGGTTGTGTGATCAGTAGTAACTTTTTACTAACGCCCGTAGTGAAAATCCTTTGTGGGTTGTTAATACATCAAACTTACTACTGTCAAAGCATAGATGGAGATGTTTATAGGTGTGACAAATGATCATGAAATATGCTTTATTTTATGATTTTTTCGCCTTGGCATTAGATATGTCACTTTGGTGGTAAAATTTTTTCATATTATGTGTAAATAATGTATATTAAACAATGAGATCATCATCAAATGAATTCTCATCACTAAAATAACGGGATATTGAATAATTAATTGTCATATACTACAACTTTTTAAGTATCAATGTGTCAGATGACTTTTGGAACAGCTGTGAAAAATCCACTACGTTTAACTAATGATTTTTTCTATCGAATATCGGGAAGTACGATGAGTTTACTGCGGGATGTACTTTCGAGAAATAAATATTTTTTTACTATAGTAAAAAGTTACTACTGATCACACAACCGACCATAACTAAATGTGTATATGTTCATTCTATACTCCAAATCAACCTATATAAAACCTGGATATTATTTAACGGTTATATAATTAATATTGTATTCTTAAGAGTTTTCTCCGTTAAAATAAATTGATATAAATTTTGAAAAACTATAATTAATAAAAGATGATATGTACATCTTTTCCTAAACACAAACACAATAATAATTAATGAATATCTAAAATGAAAATGCTTACCGGAAGGTGGGCAAAATACATTATAATTTTCAAATGAAACCACACTATTAATTTAACAACAGTATAAAAGAAACATTAAATAGGTATGAATGTAAGAGCAATATCAACCTTGGAATGATAATGAAATGAATTGTTGGAATGATCAAGTAATTAGATCAATGAAAATGTAATACTAACACTATTGGAACCATTATTATTATGAAGGTTGAATAAAATTATGTTGCCACACTTGAGCATATCCATAACATTTCTTATCAACACATACATTTTGTAGACTTGCTTCTGGGATTCAGGGTTCTCCAGATGTACCCTGTATTTACCTTATGTTTATAAAATAGTTGCACTCCAAATTGAAAATTGTTATTTACATATTTCATACATAAGTGTGCTACATAGAACTAACTTAATCCCAGTGGTGTGCAGTTGACGCTAATATAGGTTATGCTGTTACCGACAACGCAAACAATAGGTATACCAGATATCAAAAAAAAATGTTAGAAAAATTTATTACTTTAAAAAAGGCAAGTTCTTTTATTATTCGGTATCGTACTCTGCTTTCGATTTCGCTTAAAATATTTTCTATGAATTCTGCTTTAGACAACGAATTTAAAATGTTTTATTAACAGTGTTCAAAAACTACCTTTACAAATTAGCATAGCCGAAACTCATGACAGAAATTATTTTATTTTAACATTTCATTTAATATTAGTAATAATCTAACTTAATAATATCCTGAAAAATCCAAATTTGCTTGCTTAACAGTAAATTAAATCCTATATATTTTATCTACGCAAACATCGAAATACGGAATGACATTAGAATCATATATTGGAATACACTATGAAAACAAAACGTTTAGTCTGCCGAGTAAAACAACTACGTAGAAATGTAATTCCACAGTTTTCATTAAGGATTAATTCCTTTTGAAGTCAACAGAATTAAGCACAGATAGTTTGAAAAATACAAAAAATTCGCAGTTGTGTAGATGCCAATATAGCTTCAGTAAGAAAATATTTAGTTCAGTACGATTATTATGGAGATTGAACAAACAAATTACACACAAACAATTTTTCCAAATAATCCACAGCTAGACAAAAGTCGTGGGTTATATCATAGACAAGGTTACGCTAATTTCAGTAATAATCTATAATTTTATAGGGTATTTTCATTATATAAAGATTATTTCATTTATTTTTATTTTGAAGAATTTTTAGTAATGCACAGCTTTTTTGCTTGTATGCAGTGTACGTTCACCTGCTTAATCCTCCCTTATTACTTCCCAAAAAAAAAGTTGCCAAAAAGTAACACAACATTTTCTCCTAACATTGACATGTTTTTAAATGTATTTATTTTAAATATTGTAATGGCTTACGAACAAATGTATGTACTACCATTGTACATATTTTAAACAATAATAAAAATAATAAAAGCAGTATTTAATATCCTGCCTAAAAACTTGGTTGAAATTTAAGTATAGTGGTAGTTGTCAGATGTGCAAACTATTGCAGATTATTGTATATTAAATTATGACATTTATTTTTTGCGCTCTTAAACATGATATATTAATTCAAATAAAAACATTGAAAATTCCCAGGTAAATAATGGCGCGGTAGACGACTGGTGCAAACTTGCATATTGGTTTAAAGGTAGAGGTAAGAGGTAAAGACAAAATATTTTTTATAGCACAGTATCTTAAACTTTAAAAGTAGTACGAAAGTTGAAATGTTTTAACCAAAATATTATTAATGTTTCTCTTTTCTTCTCCCCACCAATTGTAGATTTTCATTGATTGTACATACTTAATACATACAGATACACAATCTAGAGTTCACTATATGTCAATGACATGAAGGCGGAAAGAAAATACACAATCAACATTGAGTGTGGCTTTCTCACAGTTAAGAAAGAAATGGTTCGTTAAAATTTATCTGGGTAAAAAAATTATATTCTAATATAAACAAATAGATACGTAATGAGATTACACCTTTTTAAAAGACGAACTATGTGAGATACAGCCTCGACAGAAGACTGCTCCCAGAACCTGGATGGGGTAAAGGTGTACCACTGACCTTTAGTGCTCTCGCCCTGCCAATTAAGATGACGAGCGAGACGATGCGCCAGGTGTGTCTTTCCTCGTGCAGGCAGTCCCGCCAGCGCCACCAGCAGGGGTGAAAACTGTGCCCAGGATCCACCCGAGTGGGACACCGCTGAAACAGAATACCGCATTATTACGATCCGATTTAAAAGGAAACACGCATTTCCTTAAAATGTTATTATAGTATATATTAAACAATTTACATCATAAATTTGTTACAATATAAAATTTATTAAAATAAAATAATTAATGAATTATGTGAGACAACAGTTGAAATAAAACACTTTAAGAAATATCTTCAAGAATGCTGAGCTAAATTACTCAATTAAAACAATGACAGAAATTATGACGAATGAGTCAAAAACAAGACAATTCCACTAGTCAAAATTAAAAAGACAAATAAAAATATACTCATTGCGCATGTGACATTAATTCTCCAGGTGACAGTTGATTTTTCCTGCCCCCAAACCAGAATAAAAGCAGATCTTGAACCGACTTGTTCAATCCTGATCAAATAATCGCATAGCTGATAGACAAAATGAATTATGAATAATTGTACTTCTATAGTACAAATGTCGTAAGCAGTGGACGAAAGTCAACAAAGTTTCCACAATTTTCAATAATGATGGGAAATGTGCCACTTTTAAATGAATCAAATGAATGATTTTGATGATATTTTATAATTGCACAGTATTGTGTACAGTCGAGGAAATAATTGCAAATAATAAAACAATCCAGATTCATGTAAGCTCGAGGACTGCAATGCAGAACATCTTTCATCTACAGTATAGAGCCCAAGACTGAGAAATGTCAGAAAAGATCGTAGCTTTGAATAACATGCAGAATGTTTGGTTGGCAATCAAAAAATGTGAACCATCTGATAATATTTGCACCCGAACGAGTACTGAAAATGTTAATAAGAAACTTATCAAAGTTTTTGTAAAGTTTATGCACAGACATAATATTTTAATTAATGTTTATCAAAGTAATATTATCCTCAGCAGTATTATTAATTTATGTTTATAAACAAAATACATATCACAAATAATCAACATCCCGGTATGAAGACATATGAAGAATAAACTATTTGATTCAACTGAATAATAATAATCAATATAGTGGGCTTTGAAATTTAAATCTTTATGTATTTACACTTCATCACGATAAAATCTCTTAACCTTTTAGTGTCACAAGAGTACAAGACTGCTTTATAATTGTATTTTTATAAGTAACCTTTATCTGCACCATGACTTGTTTAATAAGTCTTAAAATTTTGCCAGCAGGGTATGTAAAGTGACTTATTTCCATTTTAAATGTAAATAAAAAGTGCATAATATATATTTAGGGTGAGTAAGGGTAAGTCCTACCTATAAATCATCGGCATAAACTTTCAACTGTTCTCAAACTACATAGGATTATGCTATTGCCTTTGAAACTTTAATAGAAGGATCATTCATTAACCATATCCTAATTCAAGTATTTAAAAATCGGAATGCACCCTTTTAGGATAGTTGATATTGAAAGCATTTTATGAAAACTGGACGAGTAGATATACTTATTCCAAATTTGGGGTAAGTATATCTACTCGTCCAGTTAATAATACAACCAGTTGCTCTTACCCCAAATTTGGGGTAAGAGCATCTAGTTGTATTATTTCTGACAAATTGTTAAAATAATGAAAACGTCTTTACTGATCTGCTTAAAATTACACTATGAATTAGCAATTTTGGTCCTTAATGACGGGTAATACGTGCAGAGTTTAAAAAAAAAATCAATTAAACTGCCCGAATGGGGAATGAGCGATATACTTACTAATAATGTTAGGATTATAATCAAACCGATAATTAAATTAAATATTATTTTATTTATTTCCGAAATTTTAAAATCATTTCTTCTGAAAAATCAAATACATACAAATGGTTTATTATAACTTATTATAGTATACATATTTGCATAAAACAAAAATTAAATAAGGGTCGATTTACAATAGTGATCATCTGCTCAGTGGTTGCACTTCCCCCACGGTGTAATATTTATGAGATAAGTGTACCTGGTCTTACAAATTGTAATGTGCAGAAATAATCATAAAATAAACATGTACATCACAAACTACAATTCATTATAAAGGTACTTGCCTAATATAAGCACTCCAGCACAAAAGATTAACGAAATATACAATAGATTAAAAAGGCATACACAACTTGCATGTTGTAATGTTTAGATTAGTACCATCTCTGGACTGTCACATCAAATATTGATTTGCAATATTTCTTAATAGATGCGGCACTGCAATCCAATTTCTAACATAAGTAGGAGACTTGGATGCACTTCCCCGACTCACCCTAATACATTTACAAGGTCATCACAGGTTAATCTTAGTGAGCTGAATCCTCTATGTAAAATTTTAGCACATATGTAAATAAATAAATAAAAACACATATAGCTGGTGAGAAAAGAGTGAACCAATAACGTCAATAACAGGTACTAACAGGTGCAGATGCGTGCAGTTCGTACATTCTAATAAGCTATGTTCAAGACTTTCTCAGAAATAAAAATGTTCACACAGCCATTCAGAATTTTCTGGACTGCACTGCTGTGCCTCTTCGACAATCGATTTTTTTCTTCTTCTTTTCATAACAATGTGCAACATACCAAAATTAAAACTCATTAAATCTAAAGTGGACCGCTAATATATAAATTTTATACAAATTATAAACAGTAGCTCTAAAAGTCTAAAACTTGATATAAAATGTAATTGTACCTACCATAATTTTTATATACCTTTGAATATTAAATATAACATAACTTCAAAATAATTTTATTTAAAACGCCAAATACGTACACCAATCGACACAAGCGAAAAAAAATTTTTTTTGATACATCATCAGTAATTAATTGGGATTAGTGGGTACTTTTATTGATTTTTCAGCCATTTTATCCTGTCCCGATATTCCCACTAATGTCGAATCATTAATGTTCTGCTAATTTCGAAAACATTCCATGACATTCCAGAACATTCGAAATTCTTCTAGTTTTTTCTAAAATTTTCGAGAGCAATTCACAGTTTTCTAGAGCTTTTTATTTATAAGAAAATGTAGACAAATAATGTCGTTTCAAGATTATAAAATACGGAATCAAAATTGAAGATATCTTTGGACTTATTTTGCTTTTGATTACTAAGTTACACCCTCGCGTGCGCCACTGTTTCCCAATAAATGATATCGTCCAGAGCTTGTTCGATTGTATGTAGTGCACGCCCCTGCTATGTGTAGATCGCTATATTGTATTTCAACCATGAGAAGCTGTAAGATCACATAAATCAACAACAACAAAAGTAATATAACTTCCTGGATCTAAACAAAATATTGAAGCTTACATGGTCATTTTGCATAATAATGGCAACAAAGATATTCTCATCACTGCACGCTCACCTCGCGTCTAAAATCAGGAAGTAAACGAGAAGGATATATTATTTTTATTGCGGGTACATCCTTGGGCACGATGATCGTCCGACAGCCTGGCGGCCGAGCCTCCGCGGCGGCGGGCGCGATGCCCCGGGGCACGCGGAGCCGCACGGCCGCGTTAACAATAATATCGCGCGAAATATAACATATGTAATCAGTTTCAGTCAATTGACGAAACATTATAATGTTTTGCGTCAGTTCACGGTTGAAGAGCGAAGAATCCACCCGCAACTGTCTCACTCGATAGTCAATTCGTGGAATTTTTGCAATAGATAATTTTCTAAGTCTCAGTCTTGTATCGAAATTTACTAATACGGTGGAACACGTTTATCGTGAAAAAATATTCTGGTCCCGACAAAATTGCAATGTGATATTATATATTTATTTTAATCCCTTAACGTGAAAATATTTCGGAAGGACACAAAAATTCGGCCGCTGGGCCGTCACCAAATTGTTTACTATTTATGACTTTCAATGACAGGTCGACATCTGATAGTGAGCAACAAAAAAAATAGATTGCCGCTGGCCGCGCACCGCCCTTACCACTTTTAACAAATGGGATTACCCGCGGACCGAACTCTGTTTATGACTGTACGACCCGAGTAACACTCGACTAGGCCGACAAAAATAACACGGTAAAAAAAAAAAATCACAAAAATGAATCTTGAAGAATTTTTACGTAATGCATGTATTCTTACTTCAATTGTAAAAAACCTCGTTCATTTAAACCTTCATCACAGCGGTTCCGATTATTGCGAGATCGAAAACAATAAATATTTCGGTTCCCATGGTTTCACATTATCCGATGCATTGCATTATTTGGACTTGTATCCGATAATTTCAAATTGTTTTAAATGCTGCGAGAGCGATCCTCACTTAACTTCTGAAGTGTGGATCGAGAAAAGAACGAAGAAAAGTCACCCGTGAGATTGACTGTAAAGTAAAAATTCAGAATCTGGTGTATATTGTTTACTTCATTTTTATTTTTTGAGCTAGTTTTTTGCAAAGAATCCGTTATCGACACTGGACAATAAAAAATTTAAAATATGAACTACCTTAATATAATACGATACAGTTCTTGTTGTCTAACACAGCCCTGTGGAAGTAAGGCAGAAGCTCGCTGCCACTTGTGGCTTTCAACACCCGCACCACGCGTGGTTTAATTGACCTCTTTTTGCTCTATGGAAAATTGGTACATTATATTTATGATATCACCATAATTCTTTATTTCATATTATTATTATTATTTAGCGCTTTGTCATAATTTAACAGTTGGGTATAAAGTCGAAAAACTTGCAACTGTCAGAGAATTTGAGGTTCACTTGTGAGAAAAATAGTCGTGTTCCATATCCATGCACGGAAACACGATTAGTGGCATTTTCTTCATCTATGGTATGACTCGAAAAAATCTTTATTTTTAAATACATGCCGTATTTAGTATTTTTTACTCCGCATATTGTACGGGTTTGATCCCTAGGTATCTATAGGTAACGGAAGCCCAGGAACTCAGCACTCGTTTATCTTGGTAGAAGAATAGAAGAAGAAGAAGACGGCGAAGGTAGAGGCGTATTTTGAAGAATCTTGATATTTCTAAAAATCTGCCCGCTGAGCTAAACGCGCCTCTATATATACGCCACGATAATTTGCGGGGGGGCGTGGTCCTCCAGACGCCTCATTTTTATATTTATTTTATTAATCAAATTTGTAATTATAATAGATAAATATTTGTGGTAACTGAAAAGATCTCCTGCAAGTGCTGGTTTCCTGTGATCTTCTGATAGCGCCACATAAATCGTGCGATTAAAAATAAACATATAAAAGATCCTTATAAATCTATTTTATACTCTAGACATGGTTTTTATGGCAAAATATCTCAAATTATTACATAACTGGACATGATTCCATACATAACTTATTTTATTTTACACCAGTAAGTCATTTCCTAGATATTTCGAAAGGCCATTTTATTACACCTAACTTAGCTTAATTTTTATTAATTATTTAATCCTTTATTTGTAAAAGAAACTATCTCATCGGCGAGTGCCTTTATTCATATGGTGTTAAACGTGGCTTCTTATTGGTCCATTCACTGGAGCGGGGAGCGCGCGCGCGGGTTTGTCATTTGAATGCGGCTCGTGAAAATATTATTACGTTCAAAACTGATAAAAAATAGTAATTGTATCTTAAACTGCTCTAATTTGAAAGTTATGCGATGTATTTTGTTCCGGTCTTCTTACATATCAATTATTTTATCATATCTACGTGATTAGCAAATAAAAAGGATGGGTAATATTATATTTATGCGTATATTTCTTAAAATTACGTTCGCGCGTGAATTTGGGACTGGGACGAGCGCGCGACGTAAAAAATACAATTATTTTGGATAATTGTAACTTGGTCGATATTGGCAGGATTTTCGTCAGGTTTTCACTAAAATGCGTGATTTATTAATCCGCACATGTAAAAACTATAAAATATTTAAAATTACATTTTCACCTGCGGCCAGGTGCGCTCCTCAGGTGATTTTGGCTTGAACTTATTTTATAGGTACTTACCTAAAATTCGCACTTTCTTGATAAAAAAAGTGAGCGTGCCAATTGCGGGTTTTGCCAAGGGATGCTAATTGCGGATTTTTCCAAGGCTTGTGTGTGGAAAAATTTGCACAAGGATTTTTACAAGTTCGTAGAGTACTGCGAACGATTAAGTCTAAAATTTTACTAACTTTTCAATCATTTTAGTGTGCAGTTGTGTTAAACAAAATTCAAAACTTCCACTTAAAAAATCCGCATATTTTACACACCCCGATTTTTAAGCGAATATGGTGCGCAAATACGGTTAATGTTATATCATCTGGAGCGGATCCGCATCAGGAAAGTGGTCTAGATGTTCACGCGTCCTGCCGACATCCCATCGTTCACACCCACCTGACTTGTCCAGGGAGCAGCACCGAGCTTTTCTCGGTAGAGAGAATCCTCGTTTCATATTTAAACGACTCAAATTAGATGGTAATTTTCTAGATCCTGTTTCACGGTTTTACTGCACAAGGAGATTATTAATATTAAGTTAAACCATCCAACCAAAAAGATAAGTCGATGGCTTAGGACAGGATGACGCTGAATCCAATGTCTGGGATTAAAGCTGGAAGCCAAACTAGCGGAGCCTTTCGAACTCCCTTTTTGACCGAAACCGAAACCAAAACAAAGGAAGTGGGATACCTACCTCTCAAGATTGTTCAATTCGGGGTCAACGAACTGAATGCAGACACTCCTCAATTATGAATTGAAACTGAAAAAGACTAATGCTCCGGCTATGCGCGAAATGTTTGCGTTTCATACACCTCGCTCGTACAAGCCTATTGAATTCTTAATTTTATTCTGCACACCTGCAACGGGGCAATACTCGTACATATGTGAGATATCTCTTCAAATACCGAAATCACTTCATCGCTGTCTTCTTAGTACTCTGATGAAAAGAAGCGGAGGGATTTGACTTCAGTACCAGTAAGTTGATATTTGGACTATCGAGCTCGATATAAACGCGTCACGTGTCCCTTGTTTATTAACAAACTAACGGAAAGCGAGCCGAAGATGGTGCTGGGACCCTGCGGGCGAGCGTGTTGTGATCGTGCGCGCGTTGAGGTAATAAATAGTTATTTTAAATGAGGATTCATTTTCAGAAGACTACAGATTTTTCTGTAAATAATTGCAATATGCAATCACCAAGGATGAGGGCGATATCGCTTATGCATACACACAAACGAACGTTTTTATTACACGCATAATGATATATGAGGATACATACATCATTTCACGCCACAAATCAATTCCAGCAACCGCGGTGGTAAGATTGTGACCGAGCGATACAGGTGTCGATCTCCCGTCTCTTCGCATCCTCGTGACACACTCGCGTTCCGAGTTCTGGGTCGGGTCGACGGACCAGACCCGGCCAGTGGCATACCTCGCGCCTTCCCGGCGGGAGAGACCCGCGAATGCGACTTTACGGGAGATACAATCATTATTACTCTACTCGCACATTGCACACGCGCGAAGGTCACATTCATCTCTTTCGTAACATTGTGTGTGCCGTCGAGCGACGTAGCGCCGCGACCGCTGTCGGCGGGCACGCACGTAAACGTCATATTGGCACTGTTCGGACCAGGGCGCGCGATAAGTTCTGTGTTTAATGACGTATAAATAAAAAATTATTTTAACGAACCTACGAATATAATTTCTTTGAGTCGCAACACGGATGTAGTCGAACCTATTACTTACTGCCGTTTAAAAATAATAAAAACCAAGCAGGATTTTTTTTTTGTTTTTTATAGTTTATTATTATGTTTCTACTATATTAAAACATGATGCGATTCCACGGCAAGCCTGTTTTGTTTTTGGGTTTTCCGATAAAGACAGCTTCATATTTCGCCAATCACGAACAAATTTATCGCTGACATTGATCGCGTTTCCACGAATCTCTGCTTATTCCACTATCTTCAACTTAATACCGGCTTCATACAATATTCGTTTAATTTTAGTTCACTGATTGTGCTATTAAAATCTTTTTTTAAATACACGGTAGGTTTTGTGTCTCACGAGCGTCTCAAATTTTTCACGAGCGCACACTGAAGATAAAATAGTCGTACGACAGTTCGCCAACGACCGGTCTGTCATTTGAAAGTCTATAGTGTGCGCACTTCCAAACGCTCTCATGGCCCTCACTATCACGAGAGAACTGTCGTAGAACAGAAAGTCGTCATATATGTATGTAGATTTGATTATTTAATGCGACATTCTAGAAGGAAAGAAAAGTGTCGGCGTTGTATGCTGCGTAAACCACGGATTACGAGTCGAACGAATACCTATTCTTCAGGAACTGCTTACCGAAGGAAGGTTCTCTCCAGAACATGCAAGGAAATAATTGTCGCGCCCTTTGGGCATGTTGCTAGAAGAGATGGAAATACCGGGAATGTACAAAGACGAAGAGCGAGACGTCAACAAGAAAGCAAGATAGACAGAGCAAGTTCGATAAATGAATAAGGCCTAGCGGAGATTGAAGGCAAGCAGATCAACCAAAAGATCACTGCGTTCAGAAAACAGCACATCGGCTTTAAGTTCATTGAAACTCGCATTATTTTCGCATCCAATCTTGTAAAAAAATTTATCAATTTTGTATATTTATTTATAAGAAAATGTTACAATTGAGTTATTTAATGATTATCTCTAGAATAACTTTCCACTATTTGTGTTTTTAGTAAATAAGCATATAAACTTATTGACCAGCCTACCCTCGTTTCGCCCGAATATGGACGCCGGACTTTGCACCGGACTGATTGAGACTATATTTATTTCAAACAAATGGTTCACTTATTTATCTGTGCAGCATCCAAGAGAGATAATAAATGCTGGGCGACACAGACTTGACACTCTTCGGCGAAGAGATGAGTTTAATAAATATACAATGTTAAAAATACTCTGAAATCTTTCCACGAATCGAGCATTAGTTCCCTCAATAAATGAAATACGAAAATTAATTTTCTTTAGAAACTCGGGTTTTTGAAACGATTGTTTATTTCTAAGTTCGGTCTTCTCGGTGGACATTCCTGACTTCTAGCAGTTCTTTTATATATTCCGTTTTTGCTCTGGCCGCAGTAATGGTGTCGAGGATAACAGCCCTATATTCTACATTTGCTCGCTAGTATTATTGGAGTTCCTTCAGCGGAACTACTGGGCGAGTTACAGGTCCGCCTCACGCGTCACAGTAATCGCGGGACGTCTCGGGAGTTCTCCACCAGTAAGCGGAGAATAAACTCGAGATGATGACGAGAAAATGGTGTTCATGGCCGGAATTTATCTCGGCAATTGTAAACAACAAAATGTGGTACAAGTAACTGGTATCTTGAAATCCGACCGACGTGCCTTAAATTCACTACTCCTGGATTAGATAGAGGGAGCGAGGCATTTTTCCGGCGGTCAGCGGCTCAGGTCCCCCCTCTGCTAGGTATCCGGTGCGAGCGCGATTATTTTATTTGGATATCATTACAATAAAAGTTTTAACAACAGTCGATTCCGCTTAATTGGAGCAGCCGCTTATTTGGGCCAAATCTCAAGGAACGGAAACCAAACCAAGGAACTAACAATAATTTACATTGATTAATTGGAACAAAATTCCGCTTAATTGGGACAGTAAATTTAAAATCACAATACATATTATACACATAACATTTTGCGAGCAAACAGTTTGTCGCCGACTGTTGGCGAGCTATAAAAACCAACACCATACAAAATTACGTCGCTGTTTGTGACTTTAAACCTTTAGACATTCCCGAAATTTTGACCAATAAGGAAAATTAGGACATGTTAGATGTTCCTATTTTTAGTTATCAAGAATCTTCGCTAATAGATAATAATTTACTGTTGCGGTGAAAATGAAGACTGTGAGGGTGCAATTGTTCGAGTCATTAAGTCGAAACATTAAAAATTAGATGAAGAAGATCCACCTGTGCCTGTAACTAATCTTATAATTTATATTCTTGCTAAATAATGTATTAATGCATAAAGAAAAACATTAATTGTTTAATTTTACGCTCGCTTCGGTTAATTGGGGCAGCCGCTTAATTGGGCCAAATGTCCTTATTAAGTTGGATCGACTGTATTTGTTTTGCATGTCTGATTTTCTTATTCTTTTACAGCCTAATGGGATTCAAAAGTCCATAACCGCGGTCACTACAGAGCGGTGTCGATTCTGCGACATCGCCGTTGTTGTCCAGCCTGCTGGGCACTCGCGCCTCTCGTCTCGCAGGTCCGTCTTGACATTATCTAGTCTCGGTTTGTGTAAAAGCACTCTGTGTGTGTTTCGGGACTCGTCTATTCTCTATACACGCTCCGAATGCCGCCAGTCCGCACTATCTGGGGCGTCATAACGTTCCCTATGTTTCAAGTTCTTTAACCTCCATTCTCCGGTTAGGTTATCACGTATCGGGTCGCAAATCTTGCGCAAGACATTTTCGAATACCTGCAATCTACTTTCCTGCCTCAAGGTCAGACACCGAGCTTCACACTCATATAAAACAATCAGTGCTGTATACAGTTTAATCTTTAGATTCTGCGACAACAACCTCGACTACAGCAATTTCCGTAGAGCGAACCAGTCATTTCCTGGATTTATCCAGCTATTTATTAATTGTTGGATATTCTTTGTTCTTGTTCTTGTTAGTGCTCTTTATCTCCCAAATATTTAAACTATTCAACGATTCAAAAGCTCGATGTCTGACCTCTATTGGTGAATGGTGATAATGATGATGGCGTTTGTCTTGTACTCATTCTCAGGTAAATACTTTTGTTTTGACAGCACTGATAGACCCGCTGTTCTACAGATTATGAGATAATCTGTGAAAGTGCTGAACCATAATTATACATATTTTGACTGTATACTAAAAATCTATTCAGGAGCCGTTAGCGATGCGCTAATGGCCGTAAGGATTACTCTCGAAATTCGCGTAAAGAACAATACAAAATTAGCGCGGTGCGTGCAGATTCCTTCGTTGTATATTGTCCAAAGCTCCCGAGACGCGAGGGCAATGTTTTATCAATACAATTATTTAAGAAAAACGGGAACAATGCATTACTTTTTTTTAAAACTGAAAACATGATTACCTTTCACCAAATCATATCCGTAAGCTCACACGAGATATTAATTTTAAACGCTAGTTTAAGACTAGAGTCTCTAGTCTGGTGCCGCATCGGCAATATTATTAGCCCTCGTGATGAACCCTGGAATGGAACCCATAATACTTTTTAAAATCTTTTTAACTTTAGTTGATTTTTATTATTAATAATGGGAAGACGTTCCCGAAAACGTTCTAACGTTTAATATAATATAAAATATAGTGGAATACAAGTGTTTCAACTCAATTTACAAAACATTATTTAGGTACAAAAATCTTTTACATTTTTTAATGAAACTATATTGTTGGTTCTACATGTAATGTTATATGTATAATACTTAAGTCACATAATCCATCTACGTTCCATATTTCCCACATTGAATAGCTGCGTATTTTTATTGATCATTAAATCAGGTATTTAAATTTATTCGTAATTTTATCGTAACATTTTATTTTTATATGTAGTGCAGTATATATGTAATAATAAAAATTAACGTACAGTTTATATGCGCTGTAAGAGTATTGGTGAGTTATCAAATTGTAATTCACTTAAGAGGTTTGATCCATTATTATTGCAGCGTTGTATAAAAATAATAAATACTGCGTAATTAATAAATAATATAATATTAAAGATGTGTAAAGCGCCCTTGAGGTGAAAATAGCGCTGTATAAACGGTCTATCTATATTATAATTATCATTTATTTTCGGGACCGGACAGGGGGGGGTCGCCCATTCTCGTCACCGCAGAGCACAGCTCAGAGCTCACTACCCAGTCCTACATCAGCCGATGTGACGCGGCGGCGGGCACAGCGCGTCGACAACGCCTAGCAACAAACAGTCGCTTCTAAATTATAAATACGAATACCAAATGTAAACATATGTAGCTTGGAATGATGACATTTTAAAAATAATTGTCTCCAATTCACACTGAGATAGGGACACTGCGAGGTGGCATTAATGGCGTGATAAGTACGATAATGCGAGGACCGACTGTAGTGTGAGTTGGAAAACAAAATGGCTATCTTAAAACATTCTTGAGATTACACTGTCTTCTAGAAATAAAAAAAAAAATTAATGCGATAATACGCGTATATTATTTGTATATTTTACGGTAGAAATATTTTTTTAAATGCGATAACACGCGCTTATTTTGTATAGTAAGTATCATTGTATATTTTTATACGGTACAAATAAAAAATAATTAAAAGCGATAAGACGCGCTTATTGGGTATAGTATCATTGTATATTTTTATATGGTGTGGAATCGTGGACCCTGAAAGCAAGCGAGAGAAGACGGATTTATGCCTTTGAAATGTGGTGCTGGAGACACATGTTGCGCATACCATGAACGAAACGCACAAATGTCTCCATTCTGCAGGAATTAAACATAAAGAACAGACTCTCAACCGAATTGAGACGAATCCTTCAATTTTTTCGGCATCTTGCGAGAAAAGAAGATAGCTCGGAGAAGCTCGTTGCGGTGGGCCAAGTAGAAGGACAAAGAGGAAGAGGAAGATCGCCCACTCGTTGGACCGACCGAGTGGAAAAGGCAACAGACACTTCTCTGATAACAGCCCTGATAAGGTTTGCAGGATGCCGAGAAAAGTGAAGGAACTAGTTAGGAGGGCGAAAGTTAATATATAATCTGTATTGATTCAGGTATCTATTTCAGTGAAAATGAAAAATAAACATACAGATGTCGCACAGCTAATTGCCCGAACTTCATGGAAGTCTTGTGTGTAAGACTGACTCGTCTTTTCAAGGTTAGTGTGTCGATAGGTCAGTGACCTACCCCTAGGAAATACGCAGTAAGACGAATTGTGTGCTTTCCATTTAACCCTGTGTGGGCGAATTCCGAAACGAAAATTTAAAAAAAATTATACATCGTAACATGCGAATAAAATTCATATATTACAAATAAAATTAGATGAAAATGCCCCTAAAATGTAACATCTAGATACGTGACACCCAACACCCCCACCCAGTTTAATTGTACACTTTCAATAGTTAAGTCCACACAAATAATAATTTCAAACCAGTTAATGTTAAAAAAAAAATACGAGCTCAGCCCGACCCAGTTATACACAAGTAAAGAAGTTTAATTGGGTTATACTGTCTTTGTCCGCCGTTTCGAAGCCCTGTACAAATTCGAATGTACCGTAATGTCCGTCGTAAAAGCGTGTACTTTCTTGCGTGTATCAATTTTCTTGATATTTTTAACAGAATACAACTAACCATAGTGCAAAAAAGATGGGTGTCTAAAAAAATATTATAAAAATAATAAGTATGTTAATTTTGCTTCTGCGACTCATTTATCATTCGTCGGTGGCGGTGCAGTTCGACAACTCGAAGCGACAAATTAATATGTACAAGGTTATAATAAACAAAAAATATTCGGAATGCTATTTTTGGTCAGTTGAAACCTTGTAATTCTAGCGTCATTATATCGGTCGGTTCATTCGCAACGGCATGCGGCTGTCGGGAGTCACGCGGACACTGGACACTGGATACATCTTTGTGTCGGTCTCACCTCACGCACTCGACTCACTCAGTCTACAGGCTGCATCGCTGCATCGCGGCCTCCGGGCCACCGGGCCGGGCCGCTTTGTGAGTGTGTGAATTGTTTACAGAGCAAAAACCTGAGCGTGGGTAAACAACCGACACGACACGCCGTGATTCCCTCGGCCGAAAATATAACACAAATGCTGCGCTCCCTCCCGCTACCGGCTACCGGCTCCCAGGTGGGGCGAGGACGAGGACGAAGAGACTTACCCCAGATAAATTATTATTTAAAAACGTTTTTCACGGTCCAATGTAATTAGGTTATGATCCCGGTGGGATTTAGCTATTATTTAGCAAAAAGGACATTGACATTGTGTGTGTCGAAATGTAATGGTTTAACCCACGCCAAGTATGAGCCATGTGCCAAAAGTAGAATTACCATATGGTATACAAAAGGAGGACATGTCCCTTTTCAATTGAAATACAATGTACTCTATTCACCTTACTTTGTTTACATCGCTTCACAAACACAAAATCTAATCTGAGGTGCCAATTAAGTTTTGTAACAAAACAAATCTTATCACTGATGACGTAAAACTGAACAACAAATTTTGCGACGTGATTGAACTCAGATTCGAAAATATTAGAGGATATTTTTAAATGTTGTTAAATTTTCGCTGCTGTGTGCCCAGTGGGCCAAGGAGAGGAACAGACTTAATGTGCAATACTGGCACAAGACAATTTTATAGTTTTATATCAAAAATAGGCAGCTCCGCTAAGTAGGCGTAATAGCACCATGCTATGAGAGTATTTTTAAAAATTATATTTTTATTTATTATCTTTGTTTTATTAACCACTGAATTGAGTTTAAATACATCTACCGGTTTCGAAAAATACCATTTTCTTCTTCAGGATGTCATAACTAACTGAAAACATATATTATTGTTTCTTCACCAGAATCTATTTTTAAAAAAACAACAATTATTTAAAAAATAAATTTAGTACCTAACTCAAATTGTTACTTAATACAAATTTAGTCGAATAATTTTTAGGAAAAAATTTTAGAATGGGACTCGTAGTTAAATTTAGTTGGTTGTTTATAATTTTTTGATTAGTTTTGCATGCTTTATTTATCTCTAATGATTCCAAATTATTTAATTTATGACCAACACCGTTTATATGCAAAATTGACAATCCCAATTTTTTATCAAAACCGTGACCATTTTCTATCAAGTGATTAGAAAATTCTGAAAATCCACTATTGTTCAAACATCTCAAATGCTCCCTTACTCTTAAATTAAAATTTCTACCCGTTTTACCAATATAAAATGCAGCACAATCCTTGCAACTAAGTTTATAGACACCAGAATTGTTAAATTTATCATCTTTGTCTTTAGAATTTGATTAAATTTCCTATACTATTATTTGTATAAAATGCCGGTTTAATGTTTCGTGGTAGGTGTTTAGATATTTGTTTCGAAAAGTTATTTATGTATAAAATTCTACGCCAATTACCATTATTATCATTATGTTTTATCTGTGATTTATATAAAAATTGATTATTATATTCTTTTAATTTATTTTTTAAAATAGTATCTATCAAACCTGTATTATATCCGTTATTAACTGCTATTCATTATTGACTACGAGTCCCATTCTAAAAATTTTTCCTAAAAATTATTCGACTAAATTTGTATTAAGTAACAATTTGAGTTAGGTACTAAATTTATTTTTTAAATAATTGTTGTTTTTTTAAAAATAGATTCTGGTGAAGAAACAATAATATATGTTTTCAGTTAGTTATGACATCCTGAAGAAGAAAATGGTATTTTTCGAAACCGGTAGATGTATTTAAACTCAATTCAGTAGTTAATAAAACAAAGATAATAAATAAAAAATATGAATTTTAACCACAAAGTTAATATTGCTAATTTTGAAAGTATTTTTATATTGACGTATTATTAAATTTCCTCCATTTTAATTGATTTAAGAATAGACTATTGTCCTTTTTCACACTTGCATCTGGTAACCGTAGCCGAAAACTTCTGCAAGAAGCCACGCGAGACTCATTCATTTTTATTCGGAAAACGGTCAATTTACAAGATAACATATTTAAACAACCTATGTTACCCGAGTTTAATTAAACATACACATGAAATTTAATTTAAATAATTACCTACGGTAGATATATGTTTGAATTAAGTGTATTGAAGTACAGGAGCATATTTCAAAGTCGCAAATTTCTGTTTTCTCTTTGAAAAATGTACCTACCTTCGGAACACATTCACCTAATTCCTATATTCCAAAGCAATTGACACTTCACTCTAATATAATGTATCAGTTTTCTCTCAACTTTTCGTACGTGTGACATACAGAAAGACATTCGGATATTATAAATAAAATAAAATAAAATAAAATAAGATAAGATAAAGTTAAGATTAGTGACGTAAACGTAAAAATCTAGATTATAATAACAAAAAGTGTCGGCATTGCAAAGGCATAAGAAAAATATCTAATATTCCGAACTGAATATTTATTACAGAAATTGGTATTGGTAAAAAAAAAACTTTTATTTTGTACGAGAATTTTTATCACTTTTACTAACTAACATTGCATTGTCCGTACCTAATTTCTAATCTCAAAGTAAAGGCAAAAAAGTGTAGACATAGGTATAATAATTATCTTCAGCACAGTGCACCGATTGCGTGCAAATATCTCTTACTATTTATAAAATAGATCTAAGCGTCCACAGTTGTCAAATATTAACTTATGACTGCCGGGCGTGGGGACCAAACTCTCGACTTGTGGACCTGAGGTGACTTTCTGGATAATATCTGATCTCCTCAAGGCGGTTCCACTATCCGAAGTCGTTAAAAACATAAACACGACAAACACGACAAAGTTGCCTAAAACATCGATCGGTCGAGAGGGAATTTTCAGAAGTTGTATATTTTGATTTTTCGCCGTTTCTCACGCTTGACTGCGTATTATGGAGTCTCAACAAAAGAAAAGTCCAAAAACATGCACCGCGAAGAGGCGTAAAAAGATTTGCGAGGGCTAAATGATAAGTACCCGTGTTTAACGACTGATGACGCCACTGACGCAAAATTTGTATACCACAGTTTAACGTCATCTTTCGAACGACGCCTGTCAAAATTTCAGACAGATTTATAGAGTAGTTTTGTTTTGACAGCTATTGAAAGTGAGCAAGTTTGTGTTCGTTTGCAACCATGGATAAAGAGCAATATCGGTCGGTGATTCGATTCCTTTTTTTGGATGGGAAGACGCGTGAGGAAATCAATGTGAAGTTGTATGTCGTTTATAAGGGCCGTGCACCTTCGCTGATTACCATCAGATATTGGTTTAATGAATTCAATCGTGGTCGAACATCCGCTTTTGATGAAGAATTGAAGTGACTACGGAGGATATGGTCAACAAAATGCACGATATCATGTTAGCAGATAAATTATAACGTGTTTCCTTCTTTAACACGGGTACTTCTCATACTTAACATAGCCCCCCGTGTGTCGGGCGTCACACGAAAAGACATGAAAAGAAACGAATGGATAAAAGAACAGACAAGCTTAGCTGACAATTGAATACGCCAAGAAAATGAAATAGCGATGGGCAGGCACGGAGGATGAGCAATCGTCGGACGAATGCAGTCATCAAATGGTATCCGAAGGGAATCAAGAGCTAATAACAATGAAGAGAGAAAAGTGGGAGACATTTGGGAAGGTCCTTCATCCATTTGACAGTGATGACGATTATGATAGCAGCCTGATAAATTACCATTAGCGTTCTGGCTCTCGCGAGTGCGAGCGGGTCGCCGGGTCATCTGTCTGTTGTGTTGTCGGGTTTGTTCGTCAGTTCACCCCGCGCATTATCATTGCATATTTACATTCCGCACTGACGTCAGCGGTGTACATTAATTTTTTGTGCCATTTGACGCCAAAGACTAAATAAGATCTTATTTATCAGTTTGGATTATGCACGTAACACGCGATGACTGAAGGGGAATAATAGGACGTTCCATCAGCGACACTTTTACGTTTCACACGGAACATGACAAATTCTAGAATCATCTCAAGATAAAATATTATTACAAATACGTAATAATGAGAGATGTATTGGCGAGTAATTTTTATATTAAAGAACAAAATTGTCAATTCAGACACGTGTACATTCTCGACAACTGTTGTACGAGAAACATGTTAAGTTGCAAAGCTTGTTTTTCAGAGTATGGCAAACCTGTCGCGCTAGAAGTATACAACACGAATATTGCACGTAGGCCATGTTTGTGTTCTTCTCGATAACGCCGCCATTACTGAGTTATCTCAGCTGGTCGGCCCGATGTGCGTTGTTAGTGACCAGCGGCGAGATTAGATTGTAAAATGTTGTTCAAAATACCGACTAAAAATGCTTTTAAAATTTAAAGATTATAAATCATTCGGTAGGTGTGTCCAGAGTGACGAGAAGTCGAGACCATATCGGACGGAAATATAAAACCACTCTCAACGATTTTTTTTATCTCCTAAATGTTGATGTCCATCGCACGATTTGGTGTGCCCTTATTTATCATTTTACATTATTTAACAATCAAAACCGAATAAATAGAGAATATTTTAAAATGCATTCAAATTGGTGTCTCGCTCTGCGGTTCCGTGTTATATAATGTTGTGGCGACATTTATCGAACACTTTCTTACAAATACATATAAACCTGTACAAAACTCTTGAAAATTCTATAACAAAACTCCAGAAGACCCTCAAATATTCTGAAATGTCATAGAAATTAGCAGAACATTGCCCTAATATACCAGCAGTTCGCCGAGTTACAATTTTTTTTGGTGTATTAAACATCTCGGGTATAAGGCAGCCCTGGCAAATGGCGTATTTCGATGCGGTCCGAGGAAGTAAGGAAAGTATAACAATTATTGCGTACTAATATATCTATCCTCAAATAAAAAGGTGAGAAAAATGCCAAATTTAAAAAAGATATAGGTTACACTCAAATTGACGCTGGGGTCGAAAACCTCGCCCCTTGCCACGGGCTGGTCAAGCATCTTTTTTTTTTTATCAGTTTTTGTACATGCAATTAATTTAATGCCGGTCTTGTACGATATATCTAACAAAAAAGTAATGGATTTTGAATTATGTTTTTCAATATGAAATACATTTCTAAAAAAAAAGAATTAACATCATGTAGGTACGTAATTACTGTTTATTAATTACCTACACGCAGGCCAGCCAGAAGAACAATTTAATCATGTATCGTTGGATACATGGTCATGAATTAATCGATTACGCTATCATGCCATCAGTAGAATTGTGAAGATTTCAATTTTTAATTAATCTTAATATTCAAAACAAACATTAAAAAGTTAAACTAATAAAATATATGTACATTATGCATTACGCGTGAGATTGTAGTGTTGTATAATTAATGGTGTACCGTACCAAAAATACTATTAATTATAACAAATTTTATGACAAATGAAAAAAATTCATCATTACTTGTTATTGTATGAAGAAACGCCTGAAATGCCTGGAAGAAATAAAATAAATAAAATAAAAAGATTTTTAAAAGATTGACTAATAGTTGTATGAATAATTTGATTAAATCTTTGATTTATTAGTGGAGTAATTTGTTGGGTTGTGTCGGAGCCGTGCGGGGTTTACTATTAAAATTAAGTTTAAAGAATAATACAATTAAATAATTTCCATATTATCCAACATTATATTATAATAATAGGAGTGGAATATCGGTACTGATTTATAAATTATCTTTACATATCATTTTTTAAACAATTAATTATAAATTTATCCTCATGAAACTGGCTTTAGTAGATAATTCAATAAAACGATTATATAAAATATGTAAAATTAAATATAGAATTTTTATAGATTGCGACGTAGGTATGTATTGTACATGTATATTATGATGCATACACAATTATCTCCAAGCGATATGCTTGCCAACGTAAGCAGCCGACGATCTCGGTGTAATTTAAAAACAATCCCCTTATCGATATACGACAACATCAACGACGTCGATAAAAAAATATAAGATGTCGCGTAGTATTCAGAAAAGAAAACATTAAAAACCTCGACAAAGGAAACTTGGTATTTGCGTGGGACGAGAAAATATTGTTTCTATACCTCCCGGTGGGGCAAGAAAAATAAACTTTGTACATGTTTGATTTTTTATTTTTACAATGTGAGTATAAAAACAATAGAACACGTTTTAAAAAAAATCTTTCAAACATTAGAGGTGATCACCGATCCATAATTATAGAATGTCAGTATGTATGTGATTAGAATTCAGAGTGGACTATTCTAGTGACCCCTCTCGGAGAGTTAACAGGCTTGAAGCAGAAAGCAGACGAAACCTTCAACGCAAATAATGACTTCCCTATTCAAAACCAATGAAATAACAATCCTGAAAATGAAAAAAAAAAATGAATGCGATTGAAAACTTCCCTAATCTTTCGTAAAGCTTGAAAGTTAATTTAATAAAAAGGATTAATTAATTTAATTCTGGCGTCCCCTATCGGATTTTACTCAAAGTTATTTGAGATTCTCCGTAATATAAAGTGGATTGTTTTTAAAAATGGAATAATAAACGTATAAATTTGAAATATTACAGAATATTAGTTGATAAATTTGTCGATAATGTATTCGGCTGCTATAGCGAAATCGGAGAACGCGCTTCCCCGGATAGAAAGATGTCCAGGTTCAAATCCCGGTAGCAACAAAATATTTTTTCGATAGATAGATTTTTTCTGCACAGGTTTTTTTACAGTGGTCTCGTCCGTCAATGATAATTTTCAACTCCCGGTTAACTTGTGTCATCTTCTTTCCTTTAACTCGCCACGTTTAATCTATATTTTTTGATCGACAATAGTATTCACCTGTAATATAGTATTTCCTATTCTATAATATTATTGTACTTTTTTCTATAAAATAAAGTTTTTAACTTGATTAATGGCACAAATCACTCTTGAAGGGTGGATTGCCTATTTTAAAAGAAGAAGATTTTTTTCTGTATAATCGATTACTAATGTAGAATGACTGCCTTTTGAAGAGTAATATTTCCCCATGACATTGACCAACTTGACGTTGACGTCTGATAACCTAAAACACCGCTTGATATTATCGATGTAATGAAACATCGGAGAATAAGTCTGCGATATTAATTTCGTTTATATAAACAATACTTGTGTATATTGGTTATTGGTGGACGAGTACCACGACCTCCGACTGTTGAATACTTATCAGCGGACTTGATGACAACGGAAAACTTTATTTATTGCGTCTAGACTACTAATAATAACGTGGATGATGATTTTTTATATAATTTATTAAGGAATATTCAAAACCATCCAATATGCGTGTATGTATTAGGAGTTTACTTAAATATATTATATTTGTATAAATTAATTCACAGAAACAAGCACAGTACAAATATCTTACTTATGTACGAATCGACGAGGATTGTATTGTAAAAAAGTAAAGACGGATTAAATAAGATGAATAACAATATTCAATTAATCGGCTAAATTTTATAAATGTGTATTTTTTAGATGTTTATCTTAACCTGGCACGTTTGTGCCAGCGGGTTTATATATTAGCTGCCTATCTACACTATCTTCACATTGCACTTTAATGTCTCTGTACGACTATAAAATAATCTATACATTGCGACACAAAATACTTCCAGAAGTATCTCTCACCGGGTTGTGTTCTTCGTACTGTTTTTTTTGTCTGCCGAGATCGGTATACAACGTACGATCTTAAAACTTATATTTCTGATTCTTAAAATCGTCACAGGATTGTGCAAGCAACGACTTTGTTTTGCCTGGAGAAGTTGATTTAACGTGATTTTTCAATGGTTTTGGAGATAGTGCTGTCTACTTTACAATAATGCCATTTCGGAGTCTAAAATAAGACAATATTTTTAATACAAATTAAATTAATCAACACAGAAAAAATCTATTCACTGAAAAAATATTTTTAGGGGAACACGTGTTAATAATAAAGTATCAATGTGTCCAAAATTTAATAAAAATGAATTGATAATTCTGGCGTCTGCTATCAAATTACTCAAAGGTATTTGAGATTCCGTAAAAATAAGGAAAGGTTAAATGTATTAATATTAAAAAGGTAACATATAGGTTCGAAAATTTGTCGCTGTAGCATAGTTGGATAATGCACCTTCCCCGGTTTGGAAAGAGATCAAGGTTCGAATCCCGGTGGCGCAACAACATTTTTCGATAAAATTGATTTTATATGTATATCTTTCTAATTAATACATTTAATTCATATTTGAAAAAATATTTAGTCGCTACCGGGATTCGAACTTGAACCTCTTCCCATTCGGGGAAACGTGTTAACCATTATGATAGGAAGAGGTAAAAACTAAATATTTTTTCGATAGATAGATTTTTCTGTATTCTAGTGGATTAATTGAATGAGTATTAAAATAGTACAGATCTACATTCATGAAATGCAATTTCACAATAATGTGTTATTTTTAAAAAGATAATATTTTATTGTTGAAATAGTGTAAGCAATTCGGATGACATCTATTAAAAATGAAAGACCTTAAAAAGTTGTACATGATCTTTTTATGAAATACATAAAATAAATATAGACATAATATATTGAATTAAAAGGAGCGAAAAATAGATTAGTTAATGCAGATAAATGTAGGTGTTATATTTTCATCGCAAGGGCACCACGAGCCGCTGCTGGTTGCTGGTTAAGTCCCAAACTTCCCAGTATTGTTGTATTTAATTTGAGATATTGCAATACAGATGCATAGTGGCTGCCAAACTAGGTATACATATTGACGATTGGCAAACGTATAAAAATATACATAAATTATACAAATTGAAAACACAAAAGTGATTCTAAAACCAAAAGTGATTTAAAAATTCTGACTATACCTATGTAAAATTGTGAGAATTCATATAAATCAACACAGATTTTTCTAGTGAGACAGGCAGTCTCATATATGGCTTATATAGATAAGTATAAACTACCTATTTAATAATATATAAATATCAATAAATAAATTAGCGGCTATTCTATCTATGGTGAAAACAAAACTTATACAAAAATTTGAAAGCTTGTTGCTAGACCCTGCGGGTAGCTGTAGTGGTCGCTGTGCGGCCAAAGCCAGTGTTTCCATAATATTATTTTTCAATGCTGAAAACATTTTACTATCCAAAAAAAAGAAATGATCTACAACAGTACAACTTAACCAATCGACGCAAACAAATACTCGATCAAGCATATTCCTAAAATATGTAATTAAATATGTATATAACGTAATATTCTGGCGGCACGCGTTCGCCGCGTTTCATTGGAGTTTGTAGCATATATAATTAATAAATCTTTATGATATTTTCTTAGGTTCATATCGTAAGGGCATGTCTTCGGTTTGTCTGAAATTGTAAATTTCACAGAGGACAAACAGAGACGATGTTCGAAGTCAACAATGAAGCCGGAAAACACCCGGCTTGTTAGCTAGGTTAGGGCTTAGCTTAGTACGGCCGTGACACTAGAGTAAGATAATTGTCAGAGTTGCAGTAGTTATTTCACGCAAAAGTAATCAACAACACAAAAGAGGCCGCATTTCACCATACTAATATATTGTGAATTCAATAGCTTAAATCGACGGAATTTTAACATACACTTCCAGCACCACAATTTTATTGTCCCTTCTTTTTTTTGTTCTGGCTGCGCTTAAATAATTTACCTTCCCGGTGTTTCGGCACAATATCCGTGTCATCTTCAGAAAAGACTCAAAAAGGAAAATGAATTCATATTATAAATATGCCGCACGCAAACCTCTAAATAGTACCAATTGATAATTTCATTATTTTTTTCACTTTTATAACTGACTTGTCAACACTTGGTATTTATAGAATTGCCTTCAAATGGCTCGGGCCTTGAGGTTAGATTTGAAAACCATTTAAAAAGACAGAATTTTATCAATGCTTGTCAATCGAAATCTCCAAGAGCAAATTCGAACTGTCTTCGCCATTCCCGTGTGAAGGTAGAAGATAAAACAGTCTATTATTAAAAAGTAAAAAGATTGACATTTCCCCACATTATTTTTGATCGTATTTAATTAACTCAAATTATTGATATTATGTATTTGTAATGTGGAATCGAGATGTTTCTGAAGACCAATAACCGGTCGGGTTTACTTTCTAAAATACTGGCCCTGGACAGAGTAATCAAACTTTTGAACTGAATTGAAAATAATCAAACTTTAGTTTCCCGTTAATGTGATATTTTCTCATTTAAAATAAATATACGCATAAAGTAAATAAATTGTAAGTTAAAAAAAAAAGCTTACCAGTTCTTTGTTTTGGAATTTTCATCCTGTCCTTATCCTCACGCATGGAATCGGCCATGGAGACAGGTGCCATTGTTTTATCGCTGAAGCGTGTGAAGCCTATAAACTGACTGTCTTTTGAAGAGAGTTCGTCGTTTGACGTTTCGTTAACGACTGAACGAATGCTAGCGCTCGTGGCCCCCCGCAGGCAGCGCCTCCATAAATCCCTGGGCAACGATAACAGGCCCCACTCGCCGACGCGACTGGACGATTTCTTATCATCCGGCAGTAGGCTACGGTATATTGTGGCTAAAAACCCGAGCTTGAAGATGAAGTTGATAAACACAAATTGAAAATACAGCAACACTGTCAAGTACAGCTGGACCAACTTCTGTAGCGTCATGGCGGCTTTTCGATAGGTGAATGTAAACAAACTGAGAATGTTCCATTACACCGATCTTCGTCTAAATCTCAGCCCGTTCTTCGCAGAAATGGTCGGAGGAAGTGTGTCGGATGAACTGTATGAGGTCGGGCCTCATGGTGGCCGAAGCCCGGGCGCGCGCCCCCGGCCCTAGAGCCGCCGCCGACAAAGCGATGAACCGCCGCGAAACGCAAACAACACACATGTGAAAACTGTCCTCGTTTAACGGAAAAAATTGGTTAATTATTAAATGTGCGGTCCTAGAACCGCTTCGAGATGATCAAAACCTGCTTTAGGTCAAATTTCCTCAATGTGCACATTCAATAACAATTCTAAGGTCCGTTTTGGCCTATTTTTGTTTTAACAGCTTGATAGCAAATAGCTAATATTAGTACAGTTGAGGGTCACAGTTTTACACAAACTATTTATATTCACAAACTAAACATCCATAAGAATAATAAGACTACAACTCGTAACTTCAAAAGTCAGCGAAGGTAAAGTAAATATATCCTACGAAGCAACGCCACCACAACCCGTAAAATATTTTGTCCTATGTGTTCTTGTACTGTCTTGTAACTAGAGATGTGATATTGACCTAGGGACCAGTGACTTTTCATAACAAACTTACAGGAACCTCCGGAACTGTTTCCCACAAGATTTGTAAAAATATCATGCCCCTATCAATACTAATAAATTACTTTGAAATTTGGATGACTTTATAAATAATATTTAATAAATAAATTTTTTTTTTAAATATGTATATGAAGTGGGGGACTATACCAGAAAAAAAGGAAACTAAAGCAGGAACAACCGCCATTAATGCATTTCTCATTATCAATCCATATCACCACACAATAAGTGAATCAAGTCAGGACCAACCTGAAAAATTGTGGGACTGGGTACAAAGCTTGGGCGCGGAGTTTCCAATTTATTTATTTATTTTACGCCAACATCTATGTAAGGGTGAGAAACAGGCAAAATGTTACCCAAATATTTTCACTCAAAATATTGATAAACATGTCATGAACATTGTAATGAAATATAAAATAAATATCACCATTGACTATTAACTGACTTATGATAGTTATAAAACTCCCAAACGATAATTATTTAAATTTGGAAATAGGGTTGTCATTAAATCTGCGTATATCAGAGTATCCAAGATAAAAATTATTATCCTGAGAAATGAATTATAAATGAAAAATAATAACTGCATAAGTAATGAGTTATTTGAACAATAAGTTTCAGTTTTTTAATTCCTACTTATATTACGTTTGTTTTCAGTGAATAAATGAAAATGATGTATTGGTGTATTAAGATAAAAGCTGAATATGGATCTATTGTTCATTGTATGATAGTAATTATTTTACTTGAGATGAAAGGGTGCCAACTCAATTTGATAATACCAAAAATATTATTTCAAATAACAATAAGTAGAGGCCGCTTATTTAAATTATGCTGGGACCAAATTAATGAAAAAACTTTGTTTTTATTTATTTACCTGTCAATAGCGTGGGGTTTTGCTAAGGGCGTAATTAGGTGTGGATGCACGTTATGCGCTGCCCAGAGCCTGAGGCAAACTGAAACAAAATTTTCAGACCATATTTAAATGGGCGTCATATTACTACATATTTCATATGGGTAAAGAACATATGCAATATGTAGTAATATATTATTATTAAAATGATATATTTGTATTAAAGTGTTATCTACAATATTGCGTTATCCGAAATTTGTTGTAATATGTTATTATCAAAATTATGTATTGAAGCGTTATCTATAATACAAATATTAATTAATAATTGGGTCTATCCTTTCAATATTTACTCCCAATCTGCGTGATATCGTCAATATTCTTATTTATTGAAATAACTAGTTCAAGTCACCAATTATATATTGGAACCGGAACTGAAACTGGTTTCGGCTGATCAACATCTAGTTACAGTTCCTTAGACTGCTTTCAAACACGAACGAAAATGATATTCTATGAAAAGTTTTGCAATTTACAAAAGCTTCCTTATTAATGAAAACCGTAATATGGATTATTGGTTTTCTATATTCTTTCTAGCTAACGACTATTTCACTACCCAAATCACGATCGTGTGGCTAATGATTGTGTGTTTATTTATGCCTGTTCCATAGATGCCTGTTCTCAAATTAATACTGGAACTTACTCATCTATCAGTTATATTTCTGAAAAATATTTTTAACCTCAAATATATTATGTAACTATAAACCAATGAACGTTGGAGAAAATTCGGTGAATTCGGTTATTTTATATATTATAGGCAATATTCTTCAATAAGAAAAAAATCTTTTTTGAGGAATGGCATTTTTTTGAAGTACGATAGTACATCTTTTATCTTCGAGTACGATAATCAAAATACTTAAAGTGCCCTTATTCTGCGAACAATACTATTCGAAATTAACTGCTTTATAGACATTAACATTTTACATATTTTTGTTAATACATAATTTGGAAAGAGTAAAAATTCCAACAAAAAATATGGTAGATTTATTTATATTTCTTTAATTAATATTCGTTTACATCCATTTGTATAGTTGGTGGTAGGTACACCATGTTATTTTGTTTGAAAATTATTGATGTTTTCAACATTGAAGAAAAATAGGTTTTATTTTTTATTAATTATTACATTTTTAAAACTTAAGAATTGTTTTATCAATTAATAATTTTTAAAACTCATCATCGCAACCTAGGCATGGGTGTTGTGGTTAGTGAAGCTGCCCCAAAAGCATCTTATAAATGTGTAATTTAAAGATTCTTTTGCTTTACTCCATTATTCATTATTAATTGGACTTTGCACAAGAGATAATTGATACAATATAAACTGTTCTTCTTTCTGTTTTATCAATTCCGCAAACATTGGTTGAGGCTGGGGAGTGGTCACTCGATATGGTAAGCAATTGGCTTACCTAATTGCTTATTGTTAGTACAAAATAATATTCGTTACAATTTTTTACCAGAAGATATTTAGTGTGCTTTTGTGAACAGCAATTTCCAAAGCATTTTTGCAATAATTAATATCATTATTGAACATGCAAATATTGCGAAGAGCATTTGTTTTTGTTTTGATTGTCGTCATAGATAAAGGATATAATTTCCGTTAGTGGTGCGTGATTTGGCGGAAAAGTACTGATTGTTTTAGATTCAAATTCAGTTAGCAATTTGATATTTTAAATTATTGTGATTTTAACGATCCGTGCGCATGGTTTGCGTTATGGGATATAAATGTTAACTGTTACTGAACGTCGATACGATTATGATTCTCTTTAGTACGATATAATATAGTCATGGGATAATAATGCATCACGCACAAGAGCATTTCAAATTTCGTAATTTGTTGTTGTACAATGTGCAACGCCATTCGAGATTGGTTGTGAAATTTTCGGCTCTAATTCTCTCAAAATGTCTGATTCTGACGAAATTGTATTAGAAAACTGGATGACAAACTTGTCAGATAGTCTAAAAGACACACCATTCATTTATATCGCCATTCCAGGTACTTAGCTACTTTATAACATTACTTCAATGTTAGAAATTCTATTTATTGTAGTTTATATTATATATATTTGATTATTATAGATTGTCCTTACGTATGTCCTTAACCATATAATAAATGTCGATAATAGACGTTGAAATGTAGTGCTGTATTTGTTACTTGTCATTTTTCGGCAAATGTAACAATTTTACATCTGTCGGCAATTTTCTCCGTACTTCGTTTGAAGTGATGTTAATATTTTGTGAATTATGTAGAGTTTTGGTGGCCACCTCAAAATTAACCAAGGACTGAGAGAGATAGCTTGTTTATACTTGGAATTATTCTCAAGTAATATGATATGTAATGTACTGATGTAATAATATGTATATTACTAATTCAGCATATTCATTAATCCTTCTCATTTATTTACTATATAGATCATTCATTTTCATGGTGAACACTTTATCATGTTGACTTTATATTTCTTTAAAATTGGTAGCTTAAGTAAATTATTATGGGAGTCTAACAGACTTACAACTGACTATAGTAAAGTCCGACCTATCAGTCTTTAAATTACTGTAGCACAGTACAAAACACATTAAAACTTTGTATTACTGCTGCCATTAAAGAAATTAGTAAAGTAAAGAACAAGTTTTATTAACCTAATTCATAAAGTATAATGCATGAATATGTAACGAAAATAAAACTATCTTTACTAGTCGCTTGAGAGCTCCCAGTAATTTGAGTACCTTATTGATTGAATTATACAATTTTCCATTTTTACAATGATTTTTAGAATAAACGAACAACTGGGAAAAGAAACATTGGTTCTACTAAACTGATTTAAAAAAAAAAAAGATGCATCTCTTCAGGCGCTAGGAGAACTGCATCAACCTGCGATAACAGTCTTATGTATGCAAATGTACATTATGTAATGATTTGGGTAGGAACAACTGCAGTTTGGAAATAGTTAAATGTGCAGAAATCTAGGGCTATTTGGGAGACTGGCAGGGTTCGGGGGTAGTTGGTGAAGTATTTCGTAGTTTAATATTAAAGTGAATGGGAGCAAAATTTGTCTACTCCCTATACTATAACTGAACTGAACTTTGCTCCCTGTAAATAGCCACCGCCTCCTAAGTTAATTATTTTGATTAATTTTTAAGGAAGCCATGATTCCATGACCTTTGCTGTAAGCAAAAATAGTGGCCTCGCTCCTGATATTCCTCCATTTGTACGCAACTTGTGGCCTCTGCTCAAGGGAATAATTGTTCGTTGGACTCGTACTCAGCAGACCAGCTTTGATGAGCAACTTCATGCCGGAATAAGGTAAATACTTTATGTAGCTGAAAACAAGCCCAATTTTACTGTTGGGTTCTCTTAAGGTGGGTTTTCTTGACTGGGATGCCAAAAAATATGAAAATAATAAATAATTGAGCATGAAGTGCTGCCCTCTACAAATATGTGTTGGTGATTTTCCTTATATTTAATTGGCAAAATGGTAAACACAGTTTTTCTACTGATTATAAAGAATGGGGATGAAAATTAGGTGGTAATGTAAGTTCAGCTGTCTTCTTGTGTCCTGGTCGGTATGTGCGTCACATTGCTATAATTACTTTGAATTTTGAAAAATCTAGTGAATTTTATGAATCATGTTTGTTATGGCATGCACTTATAGCTTTAATAATTTAATGACTTTAATGATCTTTAGTGAGTTTGTGTTTGCATAATTTCTAGTTAGTGTTACTTTTTTTTTTAAATTCTTTTTTTTATTTATATTTTTGTATAACCCTACGGTCAGGTCCGAACTTTATGACAAAATATTTTCTTAACACATTGACAGGCGATCAAGCCCACGGGCGTTATGTTATCTCCCTATGTGCCCCCAACATCCAAGGGCAGATCATTTCTATACACGTTTTTTCGCATCGGTATCACCGCCAGCATCACCCGTGACCTATTGTTTTTGTGGCAAATGTGTGCTTGAGCAAAATATATAATCGGCAATTGTTTATATTCTTCAGTAAAAATCCAGTAGTCAATGAGTCAATGTTTTTACTGAAGATTCTAGCGATACTCCTTGTAGTAATAAATAATACGACGTTTGTTAATAATGATTTGTGAAAATGTATATGTATATAATGTGGCGTGAAATCTAATAATTCTAATAGGCGTATGCATTAATTCATGCGTTTTTTTTTCGAAAATTAAGGCTTTATTGTGAAAAAATGGTTATACACTCAATGATCAAAGTATTGTCCATCGGAAGCTACAACATTTGCCCATCTTTCTGGCAGTTTGTGGATTCCATCCCAAAAGAACTTCTCCGGCTTGGTGGTGAAGAACGAATCAAGCCAATTTTTGATACCCTGTTCTGAAGTGAAGTGTATTCCGGTGAGGGCATTCTGCATTGATCTGAACAAGTAGTAATCAGAAGGGGCTATGTCTGGGCTATAAGGCGGGTGAGGTAGAACTTCCCACCCACTGTTCTCCAAATAGTTTTGAACCGGTCTTGAAACATGTGGCCGAGCGTTGTCATGATGGAAAATTATGGATTCGTGTCTGGTTGCATATTCTGGTCGTTTTTCCGCAATCGCTCTCTTCAAACGAATTAATTGTGTTCGGTAGAGGTCCCCTTTGATCGTCTGACCCGATTTCAACAGCTCATAATACAACACACCCTTCTGATCCCACCAAACACAGAGCATGTCTTCTAAGTTGAAATCGCCACTTCTAAACCGTGCAAACCACTTCTGGCACGTTCTTTCAGCTAGAGCATGGTTAACATAAACCTCTACTAAAATACGATGACTTTCGGTAGCACTTTTCTTCATGTTAAAGTAATGAAGAAGAACTCCCCGCAAAAACACTTTTTCTGGCACAAAGTTCGACATGTTCAAATGAATAGAAAAAAATGTTGTTTACACTTCAATTAAATGACATATACTGAAAAAGACGCGCAATGACAGTAGCTTTCAAATGAATATAGTCACGGATGAACACGGCGCGAAATAATACTAGTAACGTCCTCTCTTAGAAAACCGCATGAATTAATGCATACTCCCAATAATTATATTCCATGTTGTATATATATGTTGCATAATACTGGTGGGTCATGTAAATGGAAATAAAGGGTGTCCAGCGGAAAATTTTCAAGTTAATATTAAAACTACAATGTTATTGTCATATTTAATTTATACAAAATGGAGCTTAACGATTCTGATTTAACGTTTTATAAACAATATCGTCTAAATGCTGTCCCATTTCTCTCAAAACACTAGCAATCAGACTTTTAAATTTCCGAATACGCGAGAGCAGTGTTGGTTCAATGGCAACACTGTTCACGGCGGATATTTTCATGTAGGGCCTGATTGTTCGAGGACTGTTGCTATAAACTCTTGATATAAGGTAACCCAACAAAAAAAAGTCACACGGTGTAGGGTCCGGTGACCAAGGTGCCCAGGGTATGTCTCTTGCTGATTAATTTATTGGGAAAAATTCCCCTAGCTTCTCTATTAGTGATGGTATTCGAGAAGGAGGGAAGCAAGACACTGTGCAAAATACTTGTAGGTAATGAATCTTTGAAACAAGTAGACGAGTTTGTGTATTTGGGAATGTTTGATAGAAATGGAAAGGCTGAAAATGATATCGAAAGGAGGGTGACTGCAGGAAATAAAGTGAATGGCGCTTTGAATGGAATTATATTTAACGGGAATTTGTCAACCGAGGCAAGACTAGCGGTGTATAATGGTATCCTGGTACTGACACTGATGTATGGAAGTGAGGCCTGGAGCTGGCAGAAAAGGAATGGAATTAGACTGAATCCAGTGGAAATGAGATCACTTAGGTGTATATGTGGCAAATTTATTTATGACAGAGTAAAGAATGATGAAATAAGGAAATAATGTAAAGCTGATGTTAGTATAGTGAGTAAGATTTAGAAAGGATCACTTAGGTGGTTTGGTCATATAGAACGGATGAATGAAGAGAGAATGGTAAGAAAGATATATGACGCAAGTGTTGATGGCATCAGAAATAGAGGACGTCCGCGGAAGACTTGGCACGACCAGGTAAACCAGATAATGGAGGATGGTTCTGTTAGAAGCCTCAACAATCGGCGAGCTTGTATGAGAAGATGTATGAATGTGGATGAGGCGAGAAATGTGTGTCAGGAAAGAAGAGTGTGGCGCTCTATCCTCTCTACCTACCCTCGCGGGGAAACGGCGTGATGGTAAGTAAGTTTCTCTATTGAAACTTTTGCCGTGTGTGGAGTGGCCTCGTCTTGCTGAAATTGTGTTCTATTGAACCCGGGAAACAGCTGCAGTTGCGGTACCAAAAACTCGTCGATCATTCGACAATACAAGTCAGCAGTGACTGTCTCTCGCTGGTTAAAAAAATAAGAGCCAATTATTCTTTGAGGTTGAAATTGCACACCACACTGTCATTTTTAGATAATGCAAACGTTTTTGATGTTGTTCTCACGGGTTGTCGGGACACCAGTGTCTCATGTTCTGTTTATTAACATAGCCATCAATATGTAAATGTGTTTCGTCAGTAGACAATATGTTTCCAAGCGTTCGTGTTGTTCCAAAATGTTCCAGCATCATTCTCGCTAAGGTTTCATGTAAAGAATAGTCATTTTCGTTGAAAAACTGCACAATTTGCAGTTTGTTTCTGTAGATCTGTAGTTTCTTTTTCAAAATAACGCGTTGTTGATTTTTTTATTCCAGTACAGGCTGCAATTTTCCTTATCGATTTACGCAGATTGCGCATAATTTCACATCGTACTTGAGCCGCATGTTCTGGCGTCACTGCTGACGTTGATGGTCCCAGAGGAGTTTGGTTAACCATTATCTTTTCTTGTCTGAACTTTTGAACCCAACACCAGATAAGTTGCGTGGTCGGCCCATCACTTACTCATCGAATATTAAAATGAGTACAAAAAGCGCGACGCGCACGAACCAATGAATCACCGCACTTTAAATATTGCTCAACCGCGAACGCGCGGTGCGCTTCCGATCAGTGACTCATTGTGACTGGCAAATCAGAAAATCACGCGTGCCAAACAATACCCCTCCCACTTACCTCACCCTGATGGTTTACGAGCAATTACAATTTAATCTTGAAATTTTTCCACTGGACACCTTTATTTGACAAAGTTTAATTTAATGTTTTCTGTCACAAACGTCATGGAAGATCTGGTTGCAAAACAAAATCAGCTGAATAGAAAAAGACAGGAATGTTAGAGAAATAGACAAAGTTGAGTGTATTAAGAGTGCTGTTGAGAAAATGCAGAGCAACATGTATAAAGATGGTTCCAAGTAACATTGAAGTAGTGAAGCGGAGAAGATAGAGCGCCACACTCTTTTGTCCTCACAACACTTTTCTTATCCACAATTATACACCTTCTTATCCGATGATAAAATAATTGTATTTTACTTTGTTAAATTTAATACACGAAGATATATCTTTTGTTATATGTGTTTCTGCAACTTACTTTTGTAATTTTCAAATTCAATTTCATTTCAAAAAATACCATGTCTAAATACCATGACCCATTGGTCTGCTTCTACAGTGCAAACTGCTCGCCTCTCTTGGGCCTTGTTTAGTGCCATATATAGCGGGGCTCTAGTCATTTCTCAGACTTGGTCTGTCCATCTTCATTTCTAACTCTTTGTCCTCGTACATCTCGCAGAAAGTGTAAGACGGATAAAAAAAAATATTTTTAAAAAGATGCCGCACTTGATTCACAATGTCCACAGTTGAGATTTATATCTCCTGTGAAAAAGTACAGTCGTACCGTAAGTTTTTGTCTTAACAATGGCATGTGTTACAATGGCGAAATATTAGCCTAGGGAAACTATATACGAGGGTGAATCAAATATAAACAAGACTTATTTTTTAAAATATTTATTTTGATTTTAAACGCACAAACAATCATAGTTTATTTTTCTACATAATCTCTTGATTTATAAACACATTTTTCCCAGCGTATAGGTAATTTTTTAATTTCTTCCACGTAAAAAGAGTCAGGTCGTGTTTGTAGCCAATTGCGCACATATGCTTCAACCTCATTATCTCTGTGGAATTTTTGCCCTCCCAAAGCTTCCTTGAGAGGACCAAAGACATGGAAGTCGCAGGGAGACAGGTCTGGACTGTATGGAGGGTGTTCCAGTCTCTCCCAACCCAGTTGCTCCAATTTTTGTACGGTCAGGGCTGCTGTATGGGGGCGAGCATTGTCATGGAGGAGAACACTTTTCTCATCGGAAGGTCTCGTCTTTTGCGGCGATATGCAAGTCTGACCTCAATCAAAATTTGGCAGTAGTATGCCGCATTAATTGTTCTGCGCTCATGCAAAAAATCAAGGTGCAGCAGGCCACGCTGGTCAAAAAAAACAGTAGCCAAAACCTTGCCAGCCGATAATCGTGACTTGGCTTTCACTGGTCCGGGTTCTCCTTTCTTCCTCCACTCCATACTCGCTTGTTTCGACTCAGGAGTGTAGTGATGCACCCACGTTTCATCACAGGTGACAATGTGAGAAAGAAATGGATCTTCTTCTTCCCGAAATCGTGCAAGAAGACGCTCACACACTTGAAAACGATTCAGTTTCTGGTCAACTGTGAGAAGGCGAGGAACCCACCTGGCACACACCTTGCGATACCCTAGCTCCTCTGAGAGTATAGAGTAAGTGCTCCCATAACTTATTCCAACCTCAATTGCAATATCCGAAGTTGTTAGACGCCTATCACCTTCAACAAGTTGACGAACACTGTCGACGTTGCCCGCTGTAATGCTGGTGCGGGGTCTGCGGTCATGGCTCTCATTTTCAACACGTTCACGGCCCTCCACGAACTGTTTATGCCAAGCAAACACTCTAGCTCGCGACAGCGTCTCTTCCCCGAACTGTGCAGTCAATCTTCTCAAGATTTCGGTCGGTTTTACACCTTCTGCAGCTAAAAACTTGATAACAATACGTTGCGCAATAGAGGGAGGTACCTCCTGCTCGGACATCGTAACGATGGACACTGAGCGAGTCTATGATGATGAGTCACGTGCTTCCCCCACTCCTGACAAACCAACCTAACAGCCAATAACAGCGGAACGTTCTTCCATCACTATTGCGCGCGCAGGTCCAAAAGTCTCGTTTATATTTGATTCACCCTCGTACAAAGAACGTGATCTAACCCAGAAGAGCCACCAGTTGAACCCAATAATTGGCTTTTAAAAATGTACTTGTTTGATCTAGTGGCAAGTCATCTACTTGGTGATCATTATCGTGGTCGGCGGTTTGAGGTTCATCCCGGGGACTACCAAGTTTGACCTATTTTTTATAGCACAAGCTTAGTTGTGCGATATGCATCCTGCGTACGCAATTCTTTTTGAAAATGTAATATAAGGCATTTAAGATAATACTCAGCAGTCAGCCAAGATTCAGCTCCAAGTGACATGATTTATCACGAGGATAGTTTGTCCAACAGGCATAACCATCTCACATTCCCATCTAAATCAACCTCTTCTCTTAATTCTGAACTTACGAATACGTCATTTTATCGATTTAATTTGGCTAAATAATAATTTTTGGATTGTAGATATTTTGATTTGAGGTTTGCTACCAAGTCTGGCACAGATGACTTGTTTTTCACTCACGGTCTATATGCTGGTGAAGTTACGGAACAATTAGATTTACTGAAACATTTTTTGGATTCACACCCTGGTGAGGTAAATAATATAATCTATATCATTTTATTTTAACCACACATACAGTTTTAGTTTAAATCTCACGTTGATTTTCTTTTTTTTTTTTTTACATAGATCGTCATTCTTGACTGTCAACATTTTTACGAATTCCAACTGGGAGATCATAGGAGACTCTTTGACATTTTAATACATAAGTTTGGGTTAAGAATATGTCCCGTACAAAGAGATTTGGAGACTGTCACTATTCGGTCTTTACATGAACAGGGGCAACAGGTCTGAAAATTACTAATTCGGTTGTCACATTTTTTATTTATTATTGGCAATATCAAAAAAAAAATCACAATTGTTTGCTTGTTATAGTATACAAATGCACGTGAAATATTATAAGCACATATTTTTTATATTTTTACCGTACATATGGTGAATTTTTTCTTGAAAATGGGTAATGTTTAAAATGATCTGCGTAATACATAATAATAATTTTATCAGATGTCGGCATAAAATCATAAACATTACGCAGTTCGGTGATAACAAGTTCAGACGGTGCAGCCAACTGTTGCAAAATGCCCACCTATTAAAAATTGTAAGAATGTTATAAGTATTCACTGTTTATTATCAGATGTCAGCGTGAGAAAGTTAAGTCACAGATTTAATGACGATGCGGCCGCTGATATATTTTTTTGAGTGTTTTGGTGGTTGGCATTCTTCTGGGATGTGAAATCTTTTTATGTTGAGCATTTTTTGTTTAGTGTTAAAAAAATATTAATGTAAACAATTACATAGCATTTGGACGGGACCAGAATATTTTTTCACGTTAACTGATTTTCAATGTTATTATGTTAAATGTGATTCACTGTATGTACTTTAATACATTATATACGCAATAGCTAGCCATACACAGTGGTATCGGATTCATAGGAATGCATCAGAACCGGGACATTTGGTCCAATTAATTTGCTGCCCCAATTAACTGAAGCAAGTGTAAAATATCATCTGTATATAAATTCTCTAACGAAGTAGAGATTAGAGTAGTAGATTTCGTATTTTTACACTGATCCAGTTATCTGCACTGCGCTTTTCATCATGTGCTTTTAGAAATTTGATATTGTGTCTTGCTTTTCATCGAGACAACTAATCATCAGTCGCTTTAAAATCGCTATGGTCCAGTTTTTTTTTTTAGCTAACTTCTCTCACTTCACCTTTAATACTGTGCTGCTGATATTCATAATCATTTACCTAGTGCTTCTTCAATGTCTGAATTATTTCCCTAATGTTTTCTTATGAATGTTCCTGTTTGTTCTTCCTGTAATGTCAATGCCGTAAGAGTCATGATGCGGTAGATTTTGGTACACCAGTTATCTCAGCGAGTCAAGGATGACTTGTATTAAATGGCTGACTTTTAATTTTATTCAACAAAGCAATATTACTCGACATTTTGTAATGGATCACAAACATTTGTCGCACACGCTAGGAATAAAATTGCTCAAAAGATACATTGCATTCTCGAGGCACTAACTGAATACGGTAGGTAGGTCGTTAGGCATCCGATGCGCCGCCACACCGATGCTACAGTAAACATTGAAGTTATGTGTATAATGTGATCTCAAATTTACTGTCCCATTTAAGCAATGTAAATTACTGTTAGTTCCTTGGTTTGGTTTCCGTTTTTTGAGATTTGGCCCGATTAAGCGGAATCGACTGCATTCGTGTCGCTGGAATCATTAGATGGTGAGATATGAGTTTGTTATCCATTAATCTAGACTCCCAGAATCCTATTTAGTTTAGCACTTATTTTGATATCATCTGATCGTCATATTAGGGCCTCCTGATATTTGCTTGGCGTGTTTGTGGATAAATTCCAGAATATTTTTAATATGCATCAAAAATAAAATTGGTGATGAAACAGGGATCTGTTGCATTACCAACTTTTTCACATTTTGACCTGCACATTGTTCCCGTTCACATAGGATCCACTAACGATAACTTTTGTTGGAATTATCTGTGTTATTTCATACTGCATAAAATTGGTGATTCATTAAATAAACAGTTTACTGGACCTAACAATGTCCGTGTTTGAACTTGACCTAATATTGTACTGCCAAACGCAGATATCTGGCTCGAAAGCTTTTTATGCAAAAATACTATTTTATTTGTTGCAAATTATTTCGAACATTGCAGCATAAACTACAAATTTATCAGGAAAATTACTAAAAAACAATTTTTATTTTTATTGAGCATTGACTTACAGTCCGCAGAATACTAGACATTGGTGAATAATAATATTACTTTTATATTGATTCAATATGATTGATTTATCAGAGTGCAGAATTTAAAATGTTCTTCCCGTTCGTATCAATCATACATATTACCCAAATATACAAACCCGCCTACTTTTTCCAAATATTCATTACCTATCAGTGTTTTGCGTGTTATCTTACTTTTCTCCATTTCAAATACCATCACTTTCGCCTTGCTAACTTTACACATTGTACATCCTACTTACTTATTGTCTGTAAATTTAATTTACGCTTCTACATTCATATATTCCATTTCTTTCTCATAGTTATGTACATAGAAATTGAACAGCCATATTCCAGTTGTAAGGTGGGGAAGGAAATTTATTTATTGTTATACATGCCCTATTCAAGCATTTACAGAATTTGTAAAATAACAGAAAATCACAACAGAAGTGCGATACACAAAGAATAGTGTCAGCATGTTTTTACATAATCAAAATTAAAAATATATATAAAATGTGAAGTAGCAATTTATCTGTCACCATTGAGTTGAGACACAAAAAATTCTAATAGTGTAGTCCTGTAAAGAATTAAATTAACAGCAAAAATGTCCACTATCTCCGCATATTCATTCCCCAAAGAATGCATTCTGGGGACTGCGGAGTTAGCTAGTGTGTGAGTTCTGACATTACCACTGTAATAAAACAATGAATTGTGTCTCGAATTGGAGGCGAATGGGATAGATAGTAGAGGTTAGGTATTGGGGAATGGATTTTAACTACTGAGGAGGATCAGTGGTCTTTGGTTGATCAGGATTTTGGACGCATGGATGTTCGCCTTACCTCATGTAACTGCATCTTAATTTTCCTATAGTCATCACCAAATACCAACACTACATGGCGCATGTTGTCCTGATTCATCTTCTCTCTGAAGCTGATGACTCCACACACTGCACACTTAAAAATTGACAAAATAATAATATCCACAGGCTGTGCGGCCTCCACCACACACGCCGAATACCACAAGTGCTTTAAGAGGCCCAGAATGCACTTCTCACCCGGCAATCACGAATTGGTCGACAAGGAAATGTCTCATCTCATTTGTCAAATCGCAGCAGATTGGTCGACAAGGAAATGTCTTCTCATTTGTCAAATCACAGCAGATTGGTCGACACAGACACCTCATACATCACAATACGAATATACATATAATATAATATCACTTCCGATTCTATTTATCCACAAATATTATACAATGCGCAATTGCATCGGAGATGAATTGTTTTGAGTCGTAATGTGTTGCCTGTGATAAAGCTAATAAATCAGGTAAAATGACATCCGCAAATACTACGAGAAAAGATCGCACGATAACGTCAAGAATCAAATTATATACGATAAGGGGTGGATATGTAACAATATGAAATAACAATACGCACCGATAACTACCCGCACGCTAATACAGTAGAACCGCAATATAACGAAACCCGATATAGCGAAAAATGACGTATATCGAAAAAAAAAATCGAAATTTAGTCCCTAAAACCAATTTTTCATACAAAAATGCATTTATATAACGAAATCCCGTTAATATTTATAACAAAATCATTTTTGTCCCGTACGAAAAAATGCCAATACATTTACGTAAATCTATAACAAAATGAAAAAATGTTAAAAGATGAAAATATTATTTCGCACTTACAAAGCCGCGCCGATGCATCTGCCGTATGCGAACAGTTTTATGGCCTTTTCGGCGGTGCGCGGCGGTCGGCCGACAAGGTAGTAAAACAATTCAAACTTTTTCTTGGGTTCATAGCAGGCCCATAAAACCATTTGACATAATTCTTGCGGCGTTCTCTGACACGTTTTACGTACGCATACGCCTCTAATATGATTGCAACCCAGACCCAAACAGCTGTAAAATACAAAAATTAACAGGAACCCCCCGAAAGTTGCAGAATGTACTTATTGGAAATGTCAGTCTCAGTGCAACGTCTGTAAGTTAAGTTTGTTCAGCTTTTAACGCGATTATTGCATGACCGAACTGAATATTTACATAAATTCATTTTCGTTTGACAATTGTTTTCGTGTGAACTCGTCAATAATATAAATAATTCGTTAAAATATTTTATGAACTATTTTTGTACAGTATTTTGTATTTCTATTAACTATTGTTTTCGTGTATTTTAAGTGTACAATGTTAACAATAATTTTTAAGTGAACAATTTTAACGATTATAAATATATTTTGAAGTGGTTGCCGCCGTTACGGGTAAATACCTTCGTAATTTATATACGACTCATTTTATAAAAATGCCGCGATTCAACTGTAAGATTGTTATTTTTGAATTATTTTGTATGTTTCATGCCCAAAACTATGTTTGAAGCGGCTCTACATTTAAACACAATTAAAATATTGTTTTGTGTTTGCAATATTCTGGAATTTACAAAAATATCTTCCAATTGGTGTTGAATAGATTCTGTTCTTAATTTAATTCCTTTGATTATTCATTTGCTTATCTGTTTTAATAACAAAACTACTAAAAATATGTAGGTATTCAGTTCCCTGTGGCCTTTTTCCTCCTTTGTTTGCAGAATTTGCGATCTTTTTTGAAGCCGCGCAACATTTTTTTGCGACGGTGCGTAACATATAGTAGGTTTTTTATTTTTTTCATTATATGTGGGAATTCGTTATTACGAATTTTTATTTTTTGGTCCCTTGGATTTCGTTATATCGCGGTTTTACTGTAGTGTGTTTATATGCACGAAAACTTAACATAGGGATGCATGTATTTGTTTACCATTCACTTATATTCAAATCTACCTTCAATACCAATATAATTCCTTCTATAACTTTCCTCTTGTCACACCTTTGTAAGCTTTTTGTAGGTCTTTGAGTTTTGTTTTTTTTTGTTTTTTCGCCAACATCTTTTTCTGATGATTTTTTGGCTGTGGTGTCATTGCCATTGTCGTAGTGACTAATTAATTGGACAAGTAACATGATCAATATTTTGTAGGTGATAATAGTGTACCGAGACAAACGTATGGAAAGTACTGGAAGGTTCTGGCGAGGTGAACATATGCCCTCTCCGTGGCCGCGGTGCTCTAGCGCCGCCGACTTGCTTCACTTTCTGGAGGACCTCACGAGAGCCCCTGGAGCTGCTTTTGTTACACAAGCTGTCATCACTCCTACCGCTGGCTTCATTGTTCCCAGGTAACCTTATAATGCATAACAAAGTGATGATGAAATTGTGCCATGTAATATGTTGATGCTTTTACATGATGTATTTTTATTAAATAGTATTATGGGGTTTCAACATTGTTAACTTTTTTAATAATAATAATGCAACTGATTGATGATGAAATTATGCCATTAAGTTTTATGACCAATTTTAAGATAGACCAGATCATTGTGATGTTTTCAAATTGCAGGTTTTATTCCAATATAAGGGACACCTGCGCTCGCCATGTATCCAAATTGATATTTCCTTGGATTTCTACGCTGTCTCCTGGCCGACCTCCGCCAAACCCTTCTCAGCAGGATGCCTTGCGAGTAAATGTTGTAATCGCTGATTTTATTGATTTAAATGATAACTATTTCCCAAAAACTGTTGTTGGCCTGAATTATAAAATGGGCCAATAATGTTTATTGTTTGTATCTCTATACTTTTATATCTTTTAGAGTTTTTCTAACACGGATAAATGTCACACTATCTAGCTTATTCTAATGACATTTTGTAAGCTCAAGGATGTTTTGTGACAGTGCATACGGAGGATATTGGGTCCCGAGCTCCTGAGCATTTTGAATTAAAATTGAAATTTATAAAAAAGATTTAGTCTTTTGTCAAAAAAATATGTAGTTTTCTTGATGAATTCGCCACATGAAAAAGATAAATCAATTTTGCACCTTAAGTCTGGCAAAAAATATGAATTATTGTTTTGCTAATTATTGCGCTTTTACTATATGTACAGCAGTATTTACAGCAATTCATATTTAATTTGTAACATTTTCGTGAAATCTGTGGAATACGGACCTCATTTATCCACTTACTTTTATTTTTCCAGTTTGAAATTTGAGAAATTTTACACGAATTTGATATGCTTTCAAGGTGACGCTAATAGTTAAATTATTTTATGTATCAGATAAATAATTAATGATGTTAATCAATGACGTAAATATAAATAATTAATGATGTTAATCAATGACGTAAGATAAAAAATTAATGACATTAATTAGTGACGTAAATCTTGCGAGAGAGGAAGGTTTGAATAGAAAGAGACTATAATAAAATTGTTGATTTTCTCGCATCCAATACAAGTTTTAAACATAACTCGGGTCGGGAGTATTTTCCACCTTTTTTCATATTGATTTATTGGAATCATGGAATAAAATAAAAATATGTGCTGTCATTTGAATTAATCATTCGAAAATTAAATCATGTGTTAGGTATCTAATTCATATGTATGAATATGTTTTGAAATCAGACAAAGTATCTATATATATCTAGATGGTAGCTTAAATCAATGTTCTAAATTTAAAATTTTTATGACAGCTTCAATTTATTATTTTGTTTAATATTATCGATTTAAAACGCCCCGTTGCTGTTTTGGTGATATGTCTGTTTCATAATTATATATTATTTATGAAACACGCAGCTTTGTGTAAAATGCAAGTGTTATATATAAACAAAATATTTAAATCCAACTTACATAAAAATAATGTATATAAAATGTTTACTTTGTTCAAGAAAATGTTGTTTTCCCTTAACCGTTTGAATGCTACGCGTCGCAAAAGCGCTGCGATCGTTTGTATCGAAAATTACTTAGCATTAAAACGGTTAAAATCAGTAAACAGATGTTTAATTTATGAAATTTACTACTAATGTTGTGAATAAGTTCAATATTAATTCACACCGTGAGTAAAATATGTGTGAAAACGTATATTTTCAGCATTTTTTATAAGAGCGTGGACTAGACGTCATTATGGCTGGTGTCAGTTGACAATCTGAAGTTAATAATGACAATAAAAAATATACATTATTAGGATCGATATAAATATTATTTAGTAAGAAATTATTGCATTTTTGATATCAAGCTTGATTTTAAATAGTAGCTGAAGCCTCAAAGCTTGTGAGTTATTATGATATTATTTTAAAACATGTTTTTACTAAAACAAAGTATTTTATAAACATCGAAAATTTATCATATGTACTGCAAATTGAATGGTTTACAACTATTAATTTTTAACATTTTGCTAATTTAGTTCAAGGCAGATTTGTTTCCGTAATTTTGGCTTCAAGATTATAAGAAAATGCATTTCGTTTATACAATAATTTAGCACATTAACACAATTTTGTAGCACATGGAAAATACATCTAATGGTCGTGGTCTTTCTTATAATGCTTGTATTGTCTTAATTATAGCAAATAACATTCAGTTTATTAGTTTTAAATGAGTATAAAGGTCCTATCTAAGTAATAGTTTAAAAAAAGTCAACTCTAATGTATAACTTCTGATATAAATGAATAAAATAAAAACGTACCTTTCTGTAAAAAATGTGAATATTTGAATTATTATTGAAAGTAGCGGCTTAATGAAAATATAAAACACATGTTTCTAGAAGTTGATAATTTTAAATTAAACCGGTTATTTTAGATCATTCTTTGGTGGTGGACCATTATTGGGTTGAATGATAACACAAGTACCTTTGACTTGAATCATTGAATCCTTTAAGATCTGTATGGGTGCAATTGTTTATAGAAATCTCCTTTAATGTACTTACTTTTTGTAATGTAATTTCAATGTTAATTAGAATGTGATTCTTTCATCAGCTTGTGATGCTTGCTACACCTTTGCAGGTATCTGCTCTTTTTTTAGTTTTAACAAATTACTGTCTTTTTCTATTGCTCTTTTCTCATAATTTCCTTAGTCCACTTTGAAAATTTGGCTGTGAATTACGTGAATTGAAGGGCTAAAATAGTGCAACAAAAGCTTTCCGATGTTTGTGTATAATTGGTGATCTGTACATGTTAAGCGAGCAATAAAATGAAATACAACACAAACTTGAAGTTGTAACAGAAATAAAAAATTATATTGAAATAATTAAAAATGGTACAGTAAAACCTTGTTTATCTGAAGAATGTTTACTCGAAATTCGCTGGAAGTCGAAGTTTTGGAGCAGAATGCGATCCCACCAGAAGATTTTCATTCTAAATGGTACCTATTACTCAAATATCGTTATTCAAAGCTATTTTTCGACCCTATCAAATAAATTTGTCGATTTAATTTTCGCCTAATTTGTAATTTTTTTTTGTTAAATATAAATGTCCGCAATCTGGAAAATATGCATTACAAATTAACGAGAAAAGATTAAAGTACACGCGCTACGGTGAGCCTGTTCAAACTTCATCGTAAAGGGTAGTTAGTACCCATCCCCATACCGAATCACGACATACAATGTCAATTTGGATTGTTTGTTTTCTCACTCTTTTTCAGTATATTTAAAAAAGATAACAAATGTACTGTAACATGCAACCTCAAATTTTAAATCTTTCTCCTCCGTACCACGACACACAAACTTAGCTTGCAATCTTTTCTCTCGCTCGTATTCTTTACATAATAATAAGTAACATAATATTAGCAGTTACAAGTCTGTTCAGTGGTTGCCGGTCTGTGAAGTTCGTTCCGTATTACCATAATTATTTTTGTTTACATTGTGAAGACAACATTTATTTGTGTTGGATATTTTGTTATACAAACGCGATACGCTAGTGCAAAGTTGAGTTTCTCAGACCTTTCCGTATTTTATTTTCATTCATTTTAATACAAACATTTATTTCTATTTAAGTTTAATGTTAAGGCATTTTGAAAACTGCTTGGTTGATATTCTTCAGCTTTTTTTTTTTATCTAATTTTAAACGTTTTATTGCCATTGGTTTATTTATAAAGATGATTATTTGTATTTCTTTAATGTTTACGTGTCAGACATTTTGAAATTCTGAGTGCGCGGTTTGTATTTCTCTGATTTCTGTATTAAATTAAAACATTTTTGTGATTTTGACTAATAATTTTATTTTCTTAAAATTGGCATTGTCCATTCAATATGGCACCAGTGAGAAATTCATACTGAGAGTTGCTAAAAAAATTGAATTAATACTAGAGTGCGACAAAAAAATATTATCGAAGACAAAATTAGCAGAATAATACGCGATTCTATTATCGACTTTGTCGACAATATTAAAAAACAAAAAAAAAGTAGGAGACGCTTTTATTAGATACAAGGATAATGGTCAGCGTCAGTGACTTCGCAAAGCACAATACAAATTTTCACACTTTTCGATTTCTTCAATCAAGCTCGCGTGGCAAATATACTTATAACAGGTCCGATCTTAATTGAAAGACCCAAATCGTCAGCCAATCAAACGAATATTCATGATTTTGTCGTATCGAATGTTTGGTTAAGTCGATTTAAACAACAGTTTAACATTGTATCGTTAGCAATCTGTGGCGGTGCTCAGTAGATAACGGCTTAATGACAAAAAAATTGTTTTATAAAAATATTTTCAATATGGGTGAAACGGGACTTTTATAATACGATGATAGAAGCCCCAAGGAAGGAAGAATGGCGATGCATGGTAGGACGATGGCACAAAAGAACTTGTGAAAGAAAAGAAGAATGCATGGTGCTATCTGTTGACAGTAAATGGGGATGAATAGACGAGAGCAAAAGACCTGTACAATGCCTGTAAGAAAAAAGTTAAATCTGGTGTGAAAGAAAGGAAAGAACGGCTGAAAAGAGAGGAAGGGGTGAAAATGACAGAATTTTCAGGACAATATAAAATTATTCTGGAAGGCGGTCAAAATGACAGAATTTTCAGGATAATATAAAATTATTCCGGAAGGCGGTCAAAAAATCGCGATGTGGTGCTGAAAGCAGTATGAAAGCTATTAAGTCAGTAAATGGAGAGATGTTAACAAATGAGGATGAAATAAAAGATAGATGGATGAAATATTTCCAGGAAACATATGAGAGTGTAGAGGATGCAAATGAGAAAGCACCTGAGAGGCTCTTTGGGGTAAGTGTGAATAAGGAAAACGATATAAATGCAGTAAATATGGAAGAAATAAAGAGTGCAATAAAACATATGAAGAATGGTAAGGCTATGGGGTATGATAACGTTGCTGCAAAGTATATCAAGGCTGGTGGCCCATTAGTTATCTTGTGGCTTCATACGCTCTTCAATCAATGTTTGGAAGAGAGCCACACCCCGTTAGATTGGAGGAGGGCTGTCATTATGCCTTTTTATAAAGGCAAATGGTCAAAAATGGAATGTGGTAACTAGAGGGTTATTAGTCTACTGGGCTCTGTTGGTAAACTGTATGGAAGAATTTTAATAGAAAGAGCAAGAACGGTGATGAAAGAAATAGTATGGGACATGCAAGGGGCCTTTGTGGGTGGAAGAGGATGCATGGATCAGATGTTTTCTCTATGAGTGATGATGGAAAAGTTTTTGGCAAAAAACCAAAAGCTTTTTTGTGCCTTTGTAGATCTACAGAAGGCATATGATAGAGTTATAACAGAAAGGTTATGGGAATGTACTCTCTGATTACGGGGTAAATAATAAATTTATACACGCAATTGCATCCCTATATGAAGGAAGTTCTGCGTGTGTAAGAATCAATGGAACATTCACACCATGGTTTGACATTACAAAGGGTGTCAAACAGGGTTGTGTAATGTTCCCATGGCTGTTCAACTTGTGTATGAATAAATGTATGAAAGAACTGGAATGTATGAATGTAGGAGTAAAAATGGGTGATTTGATTGTATGTTGTTTATTGTACGCTGATGATGCAGTACTAATGGCGAATAATGAACAAGAACTACAGAGTCTAGTGAGTGGAATGTATGATGTATGCAAGGAAAGCGACCTCATGATGAATGTTAAGAAGTCGAAAGTGATTCGAGAAGGAGGAAAGCAAGACACCGTGCAAAATATTTGTAGGTAATGAATGTTTGGAACAAGTAGATGGGTTTGTGTATTTGGGAAGTATGTTTGATAGAAACAGAATGGCTGAGAATGATATTGGAAGGAGGGTGACTGCAGGAAATAAAGTGAACGGCGCTTTGAATGGAATTATATGTAATGGGAATTTATCAACCGAGGCAAGACTAGCGGTGCACAATAGAGTCCTGGTACCGATACTGATGTACGGAAGTGAGGCCTGGAGCTGGCAGAAGAGGAACAAAAGTAGACTGAATGCAGTGGAAATGAGATCACTTAGGCGTATATGTGGCAAGTCTATTTATGACAGAGTAAAGAATGAAGAAATAAGGAAAGAATATAAAGCTGATGTTAGTATAGTGAGTAAGGTTAAGAAAGGATCACTTAGGTGGTTTGGTCATATGGAACGAATAAATGAGGAGAGATTGATTGATTATAAAAGGAAATGAAAATGTATATTTTTAACATTACAAATCAAGGAAAAAATAGTTACAACAGATTGTTTATATAATAAATGTACATAATTGATAATAATAGTAGGTATGTACCTAATATGCAACTAATAAAAATTGAGGTTGATCTTTGAAATAAATGACATATTTGTTATTGAATATTAATATTTAAATTAAATTTAATTGTAACACAAAAAAATAAAACCGTGTAATATCCAAATAAGATTGAAAAATCTGTAAAATATAATACTCGAAATTTACTGTGCTCTCTGTTGTCTGTGCTCTTTGTTGAAGCAGCTCAAACAGAAATGCGGTACATTCAAACATTGGCCATGTACAGAACAACTCGACCCTTGCGACTAATCTAGATCTCTAATCACCGGAACTAATGACGCTCACAGTGACAAAGAAACGAGCCCATCCCTGCTCTCTTAAGGATTGCTTCTAGTCGTCGTGAAAAGGTATCTCTTGAGGGCGATCAAGATTCTAACTATTTACAATATAGTTGGGTCGTGCACACGACTTCGTATCCCACCAAGTTAGCCAATGCCTGCTCTATCGAGACGCGCAGAACCGGACCAATTCCCTCTCGCTGTGCTCGAGTTAAAACTCCTCCAATTCATGGAGGCGCCCCAGAGAACGCGAGTTGTACAACCACGGAGAGTGCCGCGGGAGATTCCCAAATTAGTCAGCTCTTTGGTGCTCTCCGCCGACCACACTCCGCGCCATGAAATAGTCGCCGCCATGCAGGTGACGTCACTCACCTGCCTGCCCACCCTTTCAGCTACTAGGGCCTTTAGCTCTTCACGATTGTATTTTGCCTTCTTCTCCTTATGGACTCTCTCTAGTCCGTGACCAGCGGAAACTACTTGGGCGTCCAATATAATCACGCCACGCTCGTCGGTGGCGACGAGGTCGGGTTTTAACCCACCGCTAGAGGTGCGGTATAACCTCTCTCTCTCCACACTCCACCCTTTCTCCACCAGGGCCCCTTGCAGGGTCTTACAGACAGCATCGTGCCTGAGGATCCGACCTCCGTGAGTGCGGGGACACACTTGTATGGCATGCGCCGCCGTTTCGGTCGCAATGCACCCAGCGCGGCAACGCAATTGAGGGTCTGGACCCTCGCGCCGCGTTTCTCGCGAAACTCTACCCCTGGAGGTTCTCATTCTTGTTGGCAAGGCATTAATGTGCACCTTATGGTAGGCTATATACTCCTTCCCTGGGATTCCGTTCGAGCAAGAGGAGATCCAGTCCGTCGAGAGGCGTGACCCCCTCGACAGCTCTAGCTCCCTCCCGTCGACGGACCGGTGCAGCTGCCTGGTAAAATGCCTTCTGATCTCAGCCGTGCTTTTTGCCGAATTGGCTGTCGTTCTCCCCTCGCTCCATCGCAGCTGACGCTGGATGAGCGGTAGATGGTAGGCTGCAGTCGCCAAGGGATAGTCTGATACGCTAAGTCTTTGCAGCCTAGCGTACCTGTTGGAGGGTATGGAGTACGAAAGAGAAGGGAGGCCTAACCCTCCTTCGCACACCGGGGCATGAAAGTACCCCACTGGTACGTCCTGAGGGAGACGTAGCCATCCTCGGATCGCACTTCGCGTCTTTCTGTCGAGCCTGTTCAGCAAGTTCATCGTAATTCTTCCAAACACCAGACTGTGAGTGAAGACTGGCATCAGATAAGTAATTAGCAGACGAAGTCTCTGCTGCGGCTTAAGAGGAGCCTTGGTGATCCTCTCAAGCTTTCCGGTCAACACCGCTATGGCGTTTCCGTCTCCGACTACACCACGGAGACCGAACTCGAGTCCCAGGTATTTCCAGGTCGCAAGCGTTGGGGTCGTTGGCAGAGATTGCCCATTTATTACAAACGGGGTCTCCACCACCTTCACCTTCTTCTCGCGACCCGAAGCCACCAAAGACAGGGTCCGACTCTTCCCAGCGTTCAATGTGAGTCCATATGTAAAGAGATTTCTAGCAAAATGCTCGATCATGAGCTGCAAGCCCGCAGCTGTAGAGGCGAACAGGCAAACGTCATCCGCGAATGCCAGCGCCGTACACCGTTCACCGCCCAAGTCAAAGCCAACTTGGGAAGGTAGCTCCCTTATTACTGCGTCAATAACTATATTGAACAGCAAGGGAGACAATGGGTCGCCTTGCCTAACACCACGCCGAACGGCTAGGGGCTGCGAATACACCCCACCAACTTGCAGCACCGTGGTAGCACCGTCATATAGGGCCCTTACGTATCTTACGAAACGGTCAGGGACACCTAGTTTGACTAATGCCGCCAACAGCGCTGGATGCGATACGGAGTCAAAGGCTTTGGCTACGTCGGCAGAACACATATAAAGCGATTTAATATTTTCCCGTGCATGTGCGAGGGCGGCTTGAAGGATTGCCAGATTTTCCCCCGCACCATCTGCATTTATAAACGCCCTTTGCCTTGCGTCTAACAGACTGGCTCTTCCCAGTCTGTTGGCTAGTACCTTGTGTAGCTGTCGCAATATAACCGACGTAACCGAAATGGGCCGGTAACACAATGGCCCTCCGATCGCATCTTTCTTGGGTATAAAAACCGTTTGTGCCCTGGTGAGGCAAATTGGGGTCTTATCAATCAATCATCATTAAAATCAAGAGAAGGTTCAGCACTGTGAGAACGACGGGCCGCGGGGTCTTTCCCCACTGCCTCGCGGTAATTCCGTTGGGACCCGCAGCGGTGGACACGCGGACTCGGGCTGCAAAAGCCTCTTCCGCTAGCACTGGCTCGGTCATTAACCCGCTCAGAGAATCCAGGGTGGGTGGAGGATCGAAGTTAACTTCATACGGAGCGCTAGGTTCCCCAAAAATGGGGGCCCAGGCCTCGACGAAGGCTTCTAAGGGAGGGGACGGTACCCTTTCTCCCTCATCCTCCAGGATTTCTCTGGCGACCATGCCGGGCACAGTAGCCCACCTGGCCTGCGTGCGACGGTACTCGCGACGCCGTCTCTCGCGCCTCTGCCATCTCCCGCTCCTCTGTCCCTCGTTGTGTGCTATGTTCGAATCGTTTCGCTGGTGATTTCTAGGTGGCCGTACCGGGCGGGTGGGGAGGACTTTTGAGAGCCACCTCGTGAGAGGCCCCTCTATATCACCCCCACCCAGAGATTGCTTCACGACACCAACAAGCTCTGCGCTCCGATATCCCGTAAGTCCTGCGAGCAAGTCCTTAAGACGCTCCAGGCACTCACGTATCGCGACCACTTCGTCCTCACCGCTAGAAGAGACAAATTCAGTCTCAGGGGCCTCTTCGGCTAGCACTGGTACCTCTTCAGCAATCGCCGGTAAATGATCGTCTACAGCGTTCGCTTCAATGGCGTTCTGCAACGCCACTGCATACTCCGGCGAGCGCCTCAAATCATTGAGTTGTGCGACAGACCGAGAATATTGCGCGACACGCCTCCTAATCGCCACATTCATGTGGTAGGCCCCTCCTTCACTGAGTACCTCGGCCTCTGCTCTCGACCAGGCCCTGATCTCGTCCTCGTTGTAGTCACCAAGACCTACCGATGTGACGAGGGGCGGTTGTGCATCATCGCCAACGTCCGCAGCAACCACTGACTCAGACCTCTCTGCCTCGGCCGCCATCAAATATTCTTGCACGTATTCTTTGTATTGAGGCCTCTGCCTCAGGCGCTTAATCGCCTCAATGGTGCGGTTAGGGTTTGGCCGGTCCGGCTGACTTTGTAGCAGAGTAGGCATGCCAATGGAGCTGTTTCCGCTGGCTAGCAGGAGAGCTTCCGCTCTGGCCCACAGCTTTATCTCTTCGCTGGTGTACCGTGCCTTCACACGGTCCACCACGATTCCATCATTTGCGTGCTCTGGATGAGCAGATTTTCGGTGTAACCCCAATCCACTCTTTGTTGTAAACAAGCGGGTGGGGACACAGTACGAGCAAGGAAAAGTCGCAGCTCTACCTCCGAACACAACAGGCATCGCCTCTCCGGTGGGAGAATGCGGGCCGTCGTCGTGTGCAAAATCCAATGAAACAGGTGGGTCGGTGGACCCACCCGGCGCGTTCTGAGGTTGGGTTAAACGTCTATTACTCATATGGATAGGAGGTTTTGGGGGAAGAGTGTCCCCCCAGGGGCCAGGGGACGCACAGCGACGCCCCCCCCCCCCCACACGTCTGCACTATTTTTTAACTCCATGGTCTCCCTAGTGCTCGACTTTGGATGGAGCCCGGTACGTCGACCGGATGGACGTTAGTTTATCCTCAGAGCCAATCGCTGAGCGCCACATCACCCATAAATGTGGACTATCTAGGCATTTTCATAGAATGCTGCATACAAAATAAAAAAGTATACAACGGCTCCATCGTCTATGCCATCCGCATTCTGCTTCCTGCCCCATCTTTTTTCACTCCATGGCATCCTCTGGAGTGTCCCACAGATTTTGCATCAGAAACGAGAATCAAAGAGACAATATGAAGGCGATGGGAAAGCTTATCATATTATAAAAAATATTATAGAAATGGTGATAAATTGCGTCCATTGGCCATGTATTACCCCCGCATTACCAGCGGTTCGACTAGGTAAGCACTTATCCTTACATACTAGGACATATTAGCAAAACAAATTTTTATTTATATTTTTTTTCGCCTTCATTAATTGTGATCCATTTGTAGAATTAAAGTTTAGTCTCGTATTATTTCTGTTCTAGTTTAAAATATTCCTAACTTAATGTGTTATGACCCTAGTAGTATATATATGTTTTTTTTCTGACCATTCTCAAATACCACAAAATTGAAAAAAAACCCTTCTCTAAGTCGACAATCTAAAAGATCAAAACTTATTCTAATTGTTTTCTTAATTACATATCAATACTTATTACTAGTTACAATTTAAAATATATATGCGATATAACCTCGGTCTACATAGGTACACACAAACCGCTGGTCAGTTTAACTAGAATTTCCACATATAATCGTGCATGCCCCCCCTTCCCCAAACCCAATCACAGTTCCCATTAATCTCATATAGATCCGTCCGTAACATAATTGGACCCAATAACCCTTTAGATCCATCAAGATCTTATATCTAATACTGTGTTACACACCACCTCCTTGTCCACTTATGGTAAGTAATACCCATATTGACAATATAATTCAAGTACAATATAACACCCACCGGCTTAACTATAAACTAGTTCAATACAAAGTTACAACACCCAATGTATAAGTTTATGGGAGGCATCTTTCGCCCAACATGACTGGGGCACGAATAATCCGACACAAACGGTTACCGAGTTCATTTTCACCCTTTTAAGAAGTCGATGATATATTATGTAGGTGGTCAGATTCACATTGTTAACTAACATTTTTAGATTTCATTAACTCAATAGAATAATAAAACACAATTTACATTAGAAATAGAAAACTATTTGACCCTAATTCTTTCTCTCTAATAATAATAAAAAACTTAGATTTTTTTCTTTCTTGAATACCTATTTTACTGGCATTATCCTACTTAGTAACCTTAATTATACTTTATTAAGTAAACATTTGGCGCTCCCCTTCGTGGAACACCATCTAGTTAACGTTCCTATGTCATTATGTTATATCACTATTGAACTAAATACCGTTAGACAACTAGCACTAATAAATCAATGCACATATATAAAATATAATTATTGTTTCTAACTTACGTCTGACCCATTCAAGCTCTCGCTTACTTATATAATACCTTGTCAAGTGTATGGCACTACAGTCCCCCCTCACCTTCCCCGGCTCGGGATACACTAATGTGTATGTATTACAATACGGCATGGCGGCAATCCGATAAGGTCCTTCAAATACAAGTGCGAACTTGCTAGTCTCCTTCCTTATCACGTTTGATTGTGAAAATTTGCGTATTTTTACTAAGTCTCTGATTTCGTAGACTACTGTCCAATTCCTTTTGTCGAAATGGCGCTGCCTATCCGTAGCGCTTTTTGATGTGCTCCTCGGCACAGCCTCGATTGCCGAGCATGTAATTCCACCGGTCCTTCCTCTCGCCAACTCAAGTATCTATCCAAGGAATATGACGGCCTCTTACCGAGCACCACCTCATTTGGACTAAACCCGGTACTAGTGTTGTTCCATACAGGAAAAAAGAACTGTATTGTAGGGGTGATTCGCCGGTTCACTCTGGTATCTCGGATTCTGACTCTAAAACCTCTTTAAAGTGCATAATACTTCCTCCTGGCGATCGCCCTCCTCGTTCTCTTTTTGCTAACTCCAGTTTTTATCCTACAGGCGTTGTGAGTATTTCATTTTACAGATCATAATCTACCCCTGATACATTTCAAACTGGGGCGATGGGCCGGGAATTTAGAAACTCCCTTTTCTTCCCATAAATGATGTCTAAGGTGCGTAATATTATCTCTGGGCGATCGCCCCTTTCAAGCTCTCTTTATTTGCATTACAAAAACATTTGTCCATGGCATATTAAACTAGTTATGTTATAAAGTAATAGTTATAAAAAAAACTATATTCTAATCTGTTTCGGCCGAGCGGGCGGAGCCTCGCGTTGGCCCGGAATCCCCTCTACCCGGCATTCCACCGAGCGCATCGGCGCCGAGTTTCGGTGACGGCTGAAAAGTGTCCCTGGTGCGGAGAAGATTGAATTCGCATGAAGCCTTTTCCCGGGCTGTGATTGTCGCAGCCCTACGGGCCTGTAGCTGTGCGAAACACTCCCCCTGTGCGGCTTCGCTATACTCCCCAGGAAGCACAGTCAGTCCTCGGTCGCCGCATAGGGCAGCCGTGGCTCCCGCCATGACCCTGCTATTGTGGCCACCTGAGTTTGTAAGGCCCGAGTGTGTCCCTGCATGGGCTCAAGCGCTCGCCCTACGGCGCGTATGAGGTACTCTGTTTTTTTCTCACTATTGTCGGAGCCAATCCTATCTCTTTTTGTTCCGTAGGATGCGCGCTCTCCTCACTTTCCCGCGTGAGTGAGATCCATTGTCTGGGATCTCACTTGCTCTAGCGCTTTCGGCGCTTCTACGCAACAGGTGAGAGCCATGACGCTTGCTTTCACCGCCAGTGGAGTAGTATGCCGTTCGTGTTATATGCGGTGTCCTTTGACACATGAGGGAGAGCTGTAATCTCCGTTCTCGCTCGCACCTCACGTGACATCCCCGGTCTGTCATTTCTCGCCTGTGCTGGGCGAGCTTGGGTCTCGGACTGCTCTCTGCTCGCGGTTGAGTCCGATGGATCGCTCACTTGCAGGCCGTGCTTGGTCCATCCAAGGCTCGTTCTTGACCGAAAGGAGCGGCCGCTGCTTCCCACTTCCTGTGAGCCTCTGGTGATAATCAAATGGGCATTATCTTGTTCTATCAATTACTGTGGCTTCACAAATTTTTTTTTAGCTTTTTTAAAGCAAAACTGTACGGTGTGCGTTTGAAGCCCATACTCGTAGGCCTCACCGCGTATTTGGACGTTGATAATTCGTGACGCCTCATTCGATGTCCTCGTGTTCCTTGGAGTGCTAATGTCCATTCGGCATTTTTACCTGACAGCCCCGACTGCATTTTTGCCACTTCTGCCTCAATGAGGGTTACCGTCGACCCCTCAAGAAGTGCGTGCACTTCCACCTCACCTCGGGGCCCACGAATTTTTACCGGCAACATTTTTAACAAGACTGGTTAATCTTTGTCCCACATATTTGCTACAATATCCGCGCCCGATGCAGTGCTCATTACCCCTCCGGGGGGTCGTTCGATGCTGCGGCCGGCGCCGCTACGCGCAGCGCCCCGTGTAGCATCTTGTGGTGCGGTGCGCGGCACCCGCTCACACCACATCTGGTGCCGGTACCCCATGTCTAAACATACAAAATAGATGCGGCCGTCCTGCACTATCAGCCTCCGGTCCGCCATCATTTGTTGGGCGAAGTCCACACATTCAGCGAGACACACTGCGCACCACACACGTTTATTCGAAGTCTCCCCGCTGAATATACTTGCACTTGTGCCCTTGTGCGTGTACGCTTCCAGTTCTAGGCATCCGGTGTGTGGCGACTTCAGTTCTAGGCATCCGGTGTGTGGCGTCTCCAGTTCTAGGCATCCGGTGTGTGGCGCCTCAGCTCTGTCAGCCAGGCGGAGAAGTCATGGACAGTGACATTTTTCGTCATCCCTCGGCGCTCACCCATCCAATACATCTTATATGGGTAACAGGTGGGCATTTTTCCCACCATTTCCGTTAGTAGTTATGAAGACACCAACTGCTTACTGTTGAAATTCTCCACCGTGGCCACTATGTTCCTCACGGTGACTGTATCCCACGATCGCCTCAGTGGTGGCGGGGTCGGCAAAGCGGGGATGGCGCCTCACCCGCTTGAGCATGCTGTCGACAATCTTGTCTGGCCGGCCATACCACCGATCAAGTATGGCCATAATCTGAGGTACATTACGAGGCTCGATTGGGAGCACCGCCACTGATTCCGGTGCCTGCCCTTTCAGGGCTCTCTGTAGGCGCAGCATATTCTCGGTTGCCGACAGCTCACACAGGCCCGTGGACTGATTGAACTGCGCCTTAAAGGTGGGCTAGTTAAGCGGGTCACTGCTAAACAGCGGCAGGTCCTTTGCCACTGCTTGTCGCGCAATGAAGGCGTTAATGCGTGGCTCGTCCAGTCATGAGTCTGTTCTCGGGCTGTCTCCGATTCTAGCTGATCGAATGGCGTTGGAGATGGTGGTAGCCACCAATGTAATCGAGTCCCGCTGGTCGCGGACCCACTCCCTTGTAAATGAAGAAGCACCGGGTGCCGCAGCTCCATTCTGAGACGGTATCTGCACAGTGTCGTCCAAATGTGCCCGCGGCGCCCTGTCCGTGGTCCCGATGCCTCTGATGTTTAGTGGAAAAACCGCCTGCTGGTCCCTGGCCGGCGACGCAGTTTGTCCCGCGCCCGGCGCCACAGGTGGCGCGGTGCTCGGTTCCACTGCCCAAGTGGTGCCCGGCATGGCGGGCTGTGCCGTGCTCGGTGCTGCGCCCGGTGTGGGGGCGATTCGTCCCGGACGGCGGCTCCTGCCGCTTCTCTGCCTGCATTCCTGGCACCAGCCGTGACTGCCTGTGCCCGGAGTAGTGCCTCTCCATGGTCGCGCTGCAAATCCTTGATGAGGTGACGATGTTGACGTTCACTAAGCTGGAGCTCCGCCCTCAGTTGGCGGATGGTATCTTCAATCACGGTCATGGTTGATTCTCTCTGCGAGCCCCAATCGTCCTCAGACTAGTGGTCATATGAGTCCGACGGCTCGCGGTGCCGCTCCTCATCTTCCGTCCTTTCCTGCTCCTCAGCGTGTCGAGACATGATGCAATATGATGACTGCTAATTCGCAAAATGAAGTGGCAATTTGGCTCAAAGGACCACTTGTTCCATACAGGAAACAAGAATTGTATTCTTGGGGTGATTTGCTGGTTCACTCTGGTATCTTTGGTCGCTATATCTGCAGCGGCATGCAGTGGTCCAGGGGGGTCCAAAATCGTCATCCAGTGTAGCAGCCAGTCATGAAGATTCCAGGTTCGATTTTATTACACATATTCAGGTTTATCAAATAATACGGTTTTTCCATTGAGAGTTGATTTGCGGCTTGAGCTTGGCGGGGTTTCGGTGTCCGTCGAGCGCAGGGGCGCTGAGTTTCCAGCTGCGCGGGTTGACGGGCGAAAAGTGTCCCTGGTGCGGAAAAGATTGGATTCGCATGAAGCCTTTCCCGGGCCGTGATTGTCGTGGCCCTACGGGCCTGTAGCTGTGCGGAACAAGTGTACTATATCATTATAAGTACTTACAATGTCGTCAACAAATTCCGACCACTTAGTATGCTTTTTATGACAATATATGCGGAATATTCTGCCCAATTTTTTATTTACCCGTTCGGTACCGTTTGGTCCTGGGTTATGAATGGAGGTGTGCATTACTTGACAACCCAACCTGTTCAACCCCACCTTACATGCAGAAGATTTGAATTGAGGTCCGTTATCCCTCAACACAATCTTCAGTTTAACTAGCCTACCCGCACAGCTGCCGCCCGCAGCAGGCGTATCAGAGACGCAGTACTCTGTTGTCAATTTGCAGAAAAAAAAATCCTAACACACTTAATAATACTATAAAAAGTGTTTTGATAGGAAAATAAGAAGAAGAAGAAGGAACAATTCATGTTTTTAAATACATTACGTATTCACCTACTTGTAGAAATTTTCAAAAATAAATTCGCACTCAAACTAACCAATATAGTCAAGTTTTAATGACGCTAGAAATAGAGGACGTCCGTGGATGACTTGGCACGATCAGGTAAACCAGTTAACGGAGGATTGTTGAGAATTTTTCCATGCAGTTAATGGTAGACTTAGGGTCATCGTCTTTAATTTAAAAACATTAATGTATTTGCTAAAGGCATCCTGAACTACAAACAAATATTGTACCCCGGCGGCCCTGCGCGGTAAAGACCCAAACAAGTCTGCCATTGCGACATCTACCACAACTCTCACGATGATTGACTTCCCGGGTCCCACTGCTGGTCTATTATCATGCTTGGCTAACTGACAAATATGACTTGACATTGGACAACATTCTTGGCCAGAAAAACTGATGTTTGATGGCAAATAGAGTTTTGTACGCACCACAATGTCCCTTCTCTTCATGTATGTATTGAATTAACGTATCCTTGAGACTAGTTGGAACTGTGATCACCACCGTGCGCCCACATGAATAATATTTCAACACACCATCCACCTTCCGATAGTTATCTCCGTACTTGCACGTAAGCCTATCATGTGGTTCGTATATTACTTTATTCAAATACGCCAACACTTTCCCTAAATATTCATCTTCATGTTGCAGTCGGCGTATACTTAATAACCTACTCCCCATACTTGTTTTATTCTCGACCACGAAAGCTGCCATTTCCGCACATATAACTTTATCCTCTTGGACATTTATAATATTTTCCAAATACTGTGAAATTACGTCTGGGCTTACATTTTCGGTTCCTTTGACATACTCGATTTTATAATTAAACTAGTTCAGATACAAAATCCATTGTGTCACCCGCCCGCTGTGCAAATTCCAGCCTTTCAGAAAGATTAAAGTCTGATAGTCAGTTCTTATGATGATGTAGATAAGTCTCAAATTTATGTAAACAGTAGATAATGTTCTTGCTCTGACAGTCTATTTGAGCTTCGCACCAGAGAGCCTCTTACTAACAAACCCTATCACATGATGGTTCAGGTCTTCGTCTAATTGGTATAACTCTCCGGCAATGGCATAACCGGAACTATCTGTCTGTAAGTAATAAGTTCTCCTATATGTGGTCATGGTGATACAAAATGACTGATTCTAAAAATAATGTCTTGGTCAAACGCTCTCCTCGATTTTCGTCCACGCCCAAATCCTGTCTTTCCTCAAGAGGTCGCATAGAGGGATTATCGCTTCTCCGTATTTCACTATGAAATGGCGATAATAATTGCATAATCCCAGAAATGCTCGTAATCGTTTAATCTTAATCGGAATGGGAAAATTTTGTATCGCCGCGGTCTTCTCGGGATCCATTCGTATACCTTCCGGGATTATAATGTGTCCCAGTAAGAATTGACATTTTTCTCGGTAAGCAAGAATTGACATTTTTCAAGGCGGCAAGTTAGGTCCGCTCCCTGTAACCTCCCAAGCACCTGGTCTACGTGTTTAATATGCAATTCTAAATCTCTACATGTAAAGATGGCTAGGTTGTCAAGATAATTTATGCAGAAATCGCGCACTTCCGGTCCTAGAATTTTGTCCATTGCGCGGCTAAAACTGGCGACATAGCACTTTTCAACTGCAAGGTAGCAATCGGGAAGGTTGAGTATTTTTCTTGGTCGCTCATTCTATTTTGCCAAAATTCATATTTATTATTATATATTCATATCATATTTATTATTCATATTTTCGTCCCCCAGACTGCATTTTGAACCTGGCTTCGTCCCGTGACGTCTGTCAGACTGCCCCCGATAGCGTCTGAACCAGATGGTACAAAAACCTTCCGGGGCGACACAGTTGTACTAAACATATTCTGCATCAACATGCAGAAATATAACACAACCATATGAAAATTTTTGGCTTATTCAAGTATATGATACCCCTCTGGTGACAATATACGGAATTCACCATGACTTAATGCACCACTCTTACTCCCCATCGTATATGCCCCATTTGGATCATACACTGAACTTAAGGCCATTTTTACTTTATTTACAGTCGCGAGCGGTGTACAAACGACTGTTCCTTAAGGCCGTTTTTACTTTATTTATAGTCACGAGCGGTATACAAACGACTGTTCCTTATTAGGCTTTGAACATAGCCTTTGCATGGAAATCTCCCAGGACCTTATCATCAGGGTGTGTAGACCAGAGGGCTAATAACCCTGACTACTCTATTCTTCACAAACTTCGGCGCCAGTTTGGAAGAGAAGAAATCCAGCCCTCGGCTTAGAACAAAATTTCTTCTGTATACAACGTCTCCTACTTCAAACTGAATGTCTCTCCTCCCCTTGTTGTATACTGCCTGCACATGCTTGAATGCCATGAGCAAGTTGGCCTGCACTTTCTCAAAAATCTCATGCAATTTCACTAGCCGAGAGACGTGCTCTTGCCTATTTCCTAACTCTAGGGCACCATTCTCTGCCGACGTTTCCTCGTACCTAACATGGAGATTACCGTCTACAATTTACTTCCGACCAAACAACAAAAAGTACAGAGTATAGCCCGTTGACAGATTTATAGTGCTGTTAATTGCGGTCCATACATGCGGTATTGCTTCGCACCATCGTCGTTGATTGTTCTCTACCATCGCTGACACACAAGGCAAGAACGTCCAGTTATACCTTTCTACCGTGTTCGCGCTTGGTGAATATAAGACTGTAAAGTTTAGATGAGGAACACCAACACATTTTTTGCAGATAATCTTGCAAAATGGACATGTTTATAAATAAGTGAGGCGCGGATATCAAAGGAGATCCAAAAATTAACCCTACTGTTACTATATATTTTATCTCCTTGACCTCACACTCTACTGTGAAGGGTATCGACACCATTCCTAAGGCCTTCTGCTTGCTTTTATTGGCGGTCAAGATTTGCAATGGCCCTTTTACTAAAACAAATTTGGACTCTATATTTTCCTTATAAAATTCTTCGCTCATGCAAGATTCTGTTGCACCCGAGTCTAGGAGCACCTGGTGCACCCGGCTCAAAATTTTCACTTTCATAAACAGACTGATACGGCATCGGGCTTTCCTCTCTGCCCGATCATCATATCTCAATGTATCGTTGGTCACTGAGAAGGAGGCGGGGATGAAAATCAATAAGTCAAGGATTAATTCTATATTTACAATTTTATTAGTCGGTTAGGCGAGGAGACAAAAATGATCCTAGGCTAAATTCTCAGTCTATCTTATGGTCTACTTAATTCTAATCTTAAATCTACCTTAATTAAATTGGCGATTCGGTCCGGGCTTCGGCGATTGATGTCTGTCGCGCGGATGGCGACCGACGACGCGGTCTGGGCGGGACCGTGGCTGCGAGTCCGCTCCGCAACACATCCTTCTGGTGGGCGGTCTCGTTCACCAGCTCCTCTGCACTGCTTTCCTCCACCTCCGCTCGAGTTATTCTATTTTAAGTCTTCCTTTCACCTTTTGTTCCAAGTGTTTCCTTCACGTCTTCCTTCTGAGTCCTTTTCTTTCAAGTCTTGTTCCGACGTCATTCCATGTCTCCCTTCCATGCTGACCGATCTCGAGTGCTGGCCGCCAGCCGTCCGATGGCTGACGGTGGGGTAGAATTATTCTCGAGAGTTAAACTTTTCTGTCTTCAGGTGACTAACTGTCTCTAACTGACCAGTGTCTGACTGACCCACTCACTCGTGTTTAACTGCCACTGTTCGAGTGTAACTGCTCGAGTCTAACTGTCCGATTTTAACTACTCGGGTCTAACTGACCGAGTCTAACTGACCAACTATAAGTCTGTGACTAACTGCAAGTGTTCTCTTCACCGCCGCGTCCGACCTTTTAAGGACCTCGGGGCGTGTCCGTAACATGACGGTGATCGGTGCTCTTCTTTCCTCGGGACAGGTGCATTTTATGGCTGGTTAATTACGGCCGTCGTAGATGCGTACTTTCCCAGCCATTTATTATTCTCGGAAAGATACGTCACCGACAGCATACAATTAGGATTAGATGCATTTCTTGGGGTTGGACCGTCATAAAATGTCCCTTAATCCCCCAAGAAAGCAAACGCATTCACCTAATCCTAATTGGTTATACGGCCCTGTTACCCATGCTGATAATCCCTTAAGGAATGCACCACGTTAAGTGCTTTTTTCTTCACAATATGGGGAAATTCGCGTCACCCTAATCGCCGGGCACATCAAACGCTACCTTCTCATTTGACGCAAATTACGCCATACTATGGTCCAACGAAACGTCATTGACGATTGAGGTCTGTTATTTTCCTGATGTGAATAAAAGCCGAGATCCTTCGATATTACTTAAGCCTATCCATTACTAATAGATGTCATTTTAACTTGCCTACTTATGTACATCGACTGTGCGTCTCTCGCGATCCTACTAACTATTCTAACTATTTATATTACCTGCGATCCTTGTACGCTAACCTTACCGTAACGCCTAACCTAATGATTTCTTCGGCCATCAAAAAAAATATACACATTCAAAATCACCAACCGTAATCACAATAACTAAATATATACACGTCGTCATTCCTCGATTAATTCGCCGCTCCGTGTCAACTCTCTTGTTAACCCCAGAATTCGCTATCCCTCGTCCATCGTGTCATCCGTGTGCGCTGCACACAATCAAATCCCCGTCTTCGATCACACACGCTCGTGTGCATCTTCATCTCCTCTCTTTGGTGACTCTATGTCGACCCCCGTTAAACTCGTTTAACGTCGTCATTCCTCGATTAATTCACCGCTCCGTGTCAACTCTCTTGTTAACCCCGGATCTATCATATTGCCCGTACGCCGTATAGGTCAGTGCATAAAATTACCCCTCTATAAAAAAAATCTCTACGAATATCCTATTCATACATCTTCGGATGCACCAGAAAAAAAATAAATTGACACGAAACTTACTCTGCTAGAAAAACTTAATCATAATTTTTACATAACCCGTACTCCCACGATATAATCTATTTGTCCTATCCTCGTGCAAGTCCCTAAATTTCGTATCTTACGCTGACTTATACTATTTAATCGTGAAATATGTACATGGTTCTGGTAAATAAATTTTTATTTGAATTTTTTTTTTATCTACGCTTATTCTCGTCTTTAAAATATGTAATCCTATACGATTAAATAAAAAAAATTGTTTTGCGTACTTCTAGGCTATTGCGTATTTTTCAAATTCACACACGACGTTACCGTTAAACAAAATCGCTCCTGATTTCAACAATTCCTAACCATATCTAAGTATTTAAATATCCTTGAAATATATAACCATATCTACGTATCTAAATATCCTTGAAATATGAGATTTTATTTTATAACAACTGCGAATATCAAAAGTTAGAATACAAATTAAATTATCAAAACCCACAAGGCATCGAAGGAAATAAAATAATATATAATGCACACTAAATTCCTTGCAGATATATTTTAAAGCTTTTTATGGTACTGGTTCGATTCTATAAATAAATAATGAAATATGTATTACAAAATTCAATTTCTAACCATATCGGTTATTTTCTCTTAAGATTTTCGTTGCAATAAATTTGAATATCAAATTATTGCTATTATATATTTTTTTAAAAATGCAGTTCCAGCATATTCATTAATTTCACGGTGCTGTAACTCACGTTACGTCTTACTAGAAAGAAAAAAAATCGACGCCGGAAATTTCAACCGTCAAGATAAAGTACAACATAGAAACAAAGAAAAAAAACAATACAAGAGACAACTTATCTTCGATTAACCCTATTTACATGCGGTATAATAATAATATATACCATACGACGACCTTGTCCAAATTTTCCACTAAAACGTTACAAACAATACTATAATGACTTTCATATTTCTAATTACACATTGTCTTATCATTCTATTATCTTAACCGAATTGCTTAATTGTTAGACTACCTAACATGAAATCTAACTATTGGGCGCCAGATATTTTTGAAAAAAAATATCAAAATCTCTATTGTACTACAACATTCCCACAAGAAAGCAAACACGTTCATCTAATCCTAATTGGTTATACGGCCCTGTCACCCATGCTGATAATCCCTTAAGGAATGCACCGCGTTAAGTGCTTTTTTTCTTCACAGTATGGGGAAATTCGTGTCACCTTAATCGCCGGGCACATCAAGACGCATGTCATTCCTATTGCTGAACATGAACTGGAATGCCGAAAGGAACAGTCGGATTCTTCCACGCCACGGGATCCGAAAAGTTATGTCTGTCAGTTACTCGTTTTTTTGACAGGGCGGTTTCCGATTCGCCACCAGAGAATCTCTTACATTGTGGACACTTCCTCGACAACACGTCTTTCCTTCCACAACCATAACACAATACCTCTCTCCTTTCCTTACAATGCTTAATAAAATGCCCGGGCTCTCTACATCTGAAACATTTCGGCTCCAGCTGCACTGTCATCGCGGCCACTCTACGCGACCCTACGACTGCCCATGCCGCAGACACAACCTCGATGCACATGATCGATAAAAGTTTCATTAGAACCTTGCCTATGCTCATGCAACTCGGCTTCTAGAAGAATATCCCGGTCTAATTTCCCGAAACACGACAATAATGCTGCTTTTAGCTGCGCCCAGGATTTAAAGATACCTAACTGCCAGATATACAATACTAGATATACATTAACTTGTCTGAGAACTATTCCACCTACACGCTCTCACTAATGTGTCGAGAGAATCTTAACACCTCGACTCTGTCTAAAAACTGGTGCACATCACTCGAACCGTCAAAATATAACTTTAGGCCCGTTAGACCTGCAGATACGCGATTTTTGTTTATCAGCCAGCGATGAACGTTCCGCAAATCCTTCATATTTTGTGCTTTCGTCAGCTATATTCACTGACGAGGTGTTCTCTAAGAACTTGTTCGACTCCATTCCAAACCAAAGCTAAAATTTCTTCCGCAAGATGTTTCGATGATAATTTGCTAAACCGCAGTTGATCTACAAATTATAGTCCGCTCACCACAACTTGAATTTAAGTTTTCTCAAGATGATTCTCCGATGACATGAAAGAAACGCATTCAAAAAGAAAACAACCGAACCGACATTACTAGATTCTGTCCAAATTATAACAATATTAGTCTTTAGTTACGAACAAATCCAACCTGGTACGAAATCTAACTCAGAATTTCACACGCTGAAACACGCTAAAATTCCACCGCTCTCCTGACCCGCACCAATAACACATCACAATGTCAAAATAAAGTACGGAAAATAACATGTTTCCCCATGACATTGTCAATTAGGCCACATTACATGCAACAATTTCAACTCTGTTGCTAGGTACCCTGCATGCAGAATTTAAAATTATTTCAACTCTTTCCTACGGCATGTGCACAGAAGAATTTTTTCACTTTCCAGAAAATTCTAGCCACTTTCTGGAATCTTCATGAATGTTATCTCGCCAATCGCAAACTTAGACCCATATAGTGAAAAAAAATCTCCACACAGCAACAAAATGTAACATTTGAACAAGCGCGAAATTTGCAAATAAAATATGAAAAAAATTCTGTTCTGCCTGATCTTCAGATGTCACTCAACACTGTCAGGGATACTTCACCCCCAAACAAACCATCATCCATCTCGCTCCAGTTATCCGATTACATCTCAAGAAACATAAGAAAAAGTTATTAGTTTCTCACTATTACAAATACACTCTCTTCGTTATCTTATACATGATCATTACCATCAATCCGAGAGCATCTGACCTTTTTGTGATCGCTAACGAGATGAGAATGTATTCTGAGGGCGCCAGGCTCTTTCTTTTTCGAGGACCAAAGCCAATGACTCGGCATTTCACAATCACTTCTCTTGTAACAAACATTTAAAAAAATCGCACTCCCCTCTCGCCTTTGCCGAGTCTCCGTGCAGGTGCCATGTTACGTGTGCGATCTGGCTCCTGCGGATAGGACACCAGGACACCGCTACCAGCTCAACTCAGTTTATGGATAAGGTGTGTGCGGTGTCGATATGCCTGTCTCGGAAGGATGGGAATGGTCTTTAACAATAACAACACTGATTCACATATAAATTCTTATTACACAAATTGCAACTAATTCCCAACGATTTAGGCTGTAGAATCGTCTGACTCGGCATCGCACGCCAGGGTCACAGTTACTTATTTATGTTTTGAGAAATCGTTCCACGCCCAATTCAGAACTCCGATGAATCTGATGCGATGCTTCCAGATGGCGGCCGTGTAATAATTTTGCTTCGCCACGGGTCAACTCTGGCGCTTACATGTTGGCTCCTTTACATTCTGTTTTCCTTTATGGTTTTGGTGCCTCTAATGTCACGCTTATTTATATTATCATATAAAAGAGGCATAGTTGTAAAGAAGCTATCAAAAAATATGTGATGCGGGTATAATCCTTTATTCATCATAATATCGGAGTATTGAAAAAGAATCAATGGACCTAAACCTAATTCTCTATATTCTGCAGGTATGATCAAATCGGCTTCTCGGTATGGATCCATCCAGTTTACATGCCCACTTGATGTGGTGCCCACTAGGGTTTATACTGATTCTTGAAAAAAACGATTTTCGAATTTCACTATTCATCACATTTATTATCACAACAAATGAAAATATTTTCAAAATGAATCTAAATATAATATTTATGTATGCTTATGTATACTGACAATTAAAATATTTCATCTCGTTATATTTGTAACTAAGAAACTAAGGCAGTTTCAATTCCAAATATTAACTGTTTAATTCAAATTTTGAATATTAACTTGAATATCGAAAATCGGATAATAAAGTTAAAAAAATCATTTTTTGAATATGCAAATTTAGTGAAAAAAGCAGTTTATCAAATCCGGTCAACATCAACACTGATATTTTTCATTTAGCAAATTGAATAACCAGCGAACCTTTGCAAAATTATCATTTATATTGAGAGAATTGTTGTCACAGCAGTGGATACTAGTCATGATAAATTGAACACCATCTATTGTCATAGAACTGGAGACACGCAGAGTGATGCTTTCACTTTCTATTTTCCACTTGCTACTTTCAACTTGTTACTTGAGTGATTGAGCTGAACCTTTTTGATTTTTATGTGTTTTACTGCTTTAGAGTAATTCAGTGTACCGGATCGCTTCTTTGACGTGTCTGGAGAAAGTTATCTCTATTGGTTATAAAGGCTTTTTAGCGCGAATGGCTTCAACGATTGTGTTCGCAAATATTCAATATCTTTCCTCAGGGCACAGTCCTGGAGAGAAGTTATTGGCACTGGAGATGATATCTGCACAGTTAGCCGGGCTCTCAACATGGATATCTCTGCCGTGAGGGCGGCCACGTCTCTCACTAGGCTGGAAATATCTCCTTGCTGTGTCTTTCCAGTTGGCGAATGACAAAAATAGGTAGACTGTCTGGATCCGTCTCTTTCATAGCTTTGATTATATCTTGAAGCCAACATGTTGTGGCTTGACATTACAATTAAATAATATAATGTTTTGTTTTAAACTACTTTAGTCTGTATATATACACTTTCAAGTCTACCCCTGCGACTAAACTATATCTCTATCACCGTAATTAATGGTACTCACAGTGACAAAGAAATCCATCCCTGCTCCCTTTAGGATTGATTTTAGTCGTCGTGTAAAATTATCTCCTGAGGGCGATCAGGAACCTAGACTGTATGGGTCGGGCCGTACCCTGTCAGTTAGCTAATGCCTGCTCTGTCGTGAGCCGCAATCGTGGACCTATTACCTTTTGCTGTATTTGAGTTAAAACTCCTCCAATTCATGAAGGAGTTCCGAAGAACTCGCGTTGTACAACCGCAAAGTGTGCCGCGTGAGATCCAAAATTAGTCAGTTGTGCACACTCTGTGGACCGCATACCTCGCTGTGATATGGTTGTTGCTAAGCAGGTGACGTCGCACACCAGCCTGTTCATTCTCTCCGCTACTACGTCTTTGTGCTTTTCCTTCTTCTCTTTATATCCAGTCTGTGTGCAGGGGACATAATCTGGGCATCAATAATGTACACGCCGCGCTCGCTGGTGGCGATGAGGTCGGGGTTTTTTTGCAGACTCATAATATTCATGTGGATAATAACCAGACTACTATCGAGATTTGGTTCTATTATGTAATTTGTGTTGTTTATTGAATGAAAAATTCGTTCATCTATTTTGATTTTTTGCCTATAGAGTTAAATATATAATCGTTCATATTTTAATTTATGAAAATAGATAATTAAATTTGAAATGTATGAATTTTGAAAATGAAAAATTGAAAATAGATAATTAAATTTTGAAAGTATGATATGTCGATAATATAATTGTTTGTTTTGGTTGATTTTAATGTATTGTAGATCAGTGCTCCGCATCCTTTTCTCACCTACGACACACCAAAATTCTTCCTACAATTCCGCGGCACACCAAATGCTAAAATATATAGGTATTAAATTGATACACAAATTTTACTATAAATTTTTGTTTTTTATTTGAAAAGTATACATACATAAAACCATAACATATTTATTTTTACGCAATCTTAATAATTATTATTCAATAACAATTAATTAATGTGATACCTGCGCTTGTTTCAATGTACACACAAGTTTTATATTCAGCTCGATTTTTGACAGCACAACCTGAAGTTCTTGGTCGAGACCTTTTAAGCATGACCGCTTATCATTTTTAATTAATACAAGAGTTGAAAAACTTTGCTCACATAAATATGTCGTCGAAGATGGAAGTAGTGTTAAGATTGCTTTGTCGGAAATGCGAGGATATTCTTTTTTAACTTAAATCCAGAAAACATCTAATTGAACTTTAAGCATCGATAATGATGTTAAACAGCAAGGGAGATAATGGGTTGCCTTGTCTAACACCGTGCTGAACAGGGAGGGGCTCGGAAGTGACTATTCCAACTTGCAGCACTGGAAGCACCATCGTAAAGGGTCCTGATGTATCTTATCAAACGATCAGGAACACCTTGTCGGACAAGTGCCGCTAATAGTGCTGGGCGAGAAACAGAGTCGAAGGCTTTAAGCAAAGTCAGCTGAACACATAGTGATTTAATATTTTCTCTCAAGTGAGCTAAGGCAGTTTGCAATATATTATAGTTAATTTTTCGTATATATTATCTGCATTTATGAAGGCATTCTGGCTGTATCTACTAATGGTTTGTTCACAAGATTAAAATGTAATAATACTTAAGAGGTTAGGTAAAGTTAATAAATGTGTAAAGGTCAACAAAAGTAAACTAGGATCAACAAGGAAGATAGACCAATTTATGAACATAATATAAAGGAAAATAAAACAGAATTCAACAAAAATATTCCTGTATAACTTCATTCCAGACTTGTCGCCCTCGAATTATAATGCTTATTGGACGTTGATTAGTTGGAGGATTTTCAATGACATCTGTAAATAAATATATTAAAAAAAATAAAAATAATTGTATTATGTTTATTGTAAAATTAATTAAATATATACATAACATACTGTTAAATATGCGTCCATCATCCGGCAACATCATGTAGTGGGACATTTCTGGATATACAGTAGATTTCACAATAACACGGTAGATAGGGAGCGTGCTATTGGGGTGCTATTTTCATACAAAATGGGGGATAGGTTCTTTTCTTCAGATATGTAAAAATCATAAGAACAATATATTTTTTGTAATTGATAAAAAACTGATTGATAAAAATAGCACTTTTGAAATTAGCAAAATTAACTTTGTGGTTAAAATTCAAATTTTTATTTGTTAACTTTGTTTTATTAACCACTCGAATTATTTTCCATTTCTAATGTAAATTGGATTTTATTATTAAATGAATTAATGAAATTTAAAAATGTAGTTAGTTGACGTTGTGAACCTGACCAAATACATAATATATCATCCACATACCTTTTTCACAACAAAACATTTTTGACAATGGAGAATCACAATCAAAAATATTCCTCTCCAAATTGTCTACAGAAATATCTGCTATTAGTGAACTTGTGGGTGCTCCCATAGGAAGACCCTCTGTTTGATTATACTGTAACGTAAAAGGGGGGGGTTATGGTGAGGCGCATGAAGCGCACTGATTCCATCCCATCCCCGGAAATCCACGCATTCCACCTCGACGAGGCGAACGCGCTTTCCTCAATTAATGCAGCCGAGCGGTGATCGGTCTGCTGGCACGCCGTTACACAATACACGCCAACTCGTCTTCTCACATAGGTTGCTGATATTCGGGATAGGAACCGGGAAGGTTGTCAAAGAGAAGTCTGGTTGTATAGATTTGTGTATTATAAACATAAAAATAACTTACAAGCTATGACTTAATTAACTAAATAATCCTAATACTTAAGAGCTACCTTACAAATAATCTAAATCTAATCTTAATCTAAACCAGCCATCCTCGGTGTTAATGGCTCCTGGATCTCCGCGATGCGATCCCCGGTGCCGTCCCTCGACCCCTCCTGATGCTGTGTGGGTACCGGACAGCCGTCACCGAACGGTATCCCTCCGAACGTGATACGTCCACCTGCTCCAGCAGCCCTTTTCCCTACTCCCGGCTGCTCTATGGGCTCTTAATTCGCTGGATAGGCGTATCCACCAGAGCGGTCCACACTCTCGACAGCTTCTGCAGAGCTAGTGTCTAACAGACACACAGGCTGTCATCAGCCTCAGCATTGTCCTCGATGACTCCATCCATGCATCATCGCCGCACGGATGGAGTCCGTGCGGAATATTTGATTGCCAGCGCGCCCCACCTACCAGCAGTCCTCCTCCCTACTCCGACTGCACCGTGAGCTCTGGGTGTGACACACCCTCCTGAGCGGCCCACACACTTGACAGCTTCTGGCAAAGCTACTGCGTCTGACAGACGCACAGGCTGTGCACAGCCTCAGCACCTTCCGCGACTGGAGCTTCCGAGCGCCCCGCAAGTCCTTCATGATGGGTACTGGTCACAAAGTGACCTCCTGAGCGCCCCACCTACTCGGGTTCTTACGGACGTCGCCAGTCTTGGCCTTGATGCCAAGGCACCTCGGATTCTCGGAGTCAGCGTTGTCGGGGCTAAAGCCCTTATTGTGCTGACCCGATAGCCCTCCGCTACCTCCAGTTGGAGATACCGGCCGTGGGTGACCCTCCTCCACCGGTCACCTCCACTACAACCGATAGAACGTCCTCCGTATTCAAGCCTCCGTCCGAAGAGGGATGGCCCAGACTCTTTAGACGTTCTATCCTCTTCCACCGGTCACCTCCGCTACAACCGATAGAACGTCCTCCGTCTGAAGAGGGATGGCCCAGAGTCTTTGGACGTTCTATCCTCCTCCTCATCCGCGCCATCTAGGATAAACAACGTACCGAGTCCCAAGAAACATGATAAACATCAGCATTCCTAGATGCGCTTCCCTCGGGTTCGTCTGGTATACCAGTTATGATAACCAGGGTCCAGTGACTCACCCCCACTCTGTCTGTCTTCTCTAGGATTTGCTGGGCCTTATATACTCAATTTCTAGGTTCCATCTCTTTCTCACTCAAGGGTAACCCTAAGGGAGAGATGTCCTTTTCCCACTTATTGGTTCAAATGGCCTGTCAGCTTTCTCCTCTGTCGGCTTCCAACCAATCTCTATTCCTGGTAAAAATGACAATATTAGTTTATTCCAAGGGCAGCTTTCTAAAATAATGACATTTTCAATAGTCCCGCTCGGTGTTAAAAACTATTGTTTTGTAGATGTTGTATGCGGCCTCGCGCACCGAGTGAAGGTCCCAAGGATTTCTCTTTTACCAGGAATTTGGCTGCCAAAGTTTGCAGTTCCGTTACACTGCTTCCCCCATAAAAATGTGATTGTCCCGATCACATTTTACTTTTTATGATTCTATATGTTATCAAAGGTCCCCTTGATAAGCAGCTAGTCTATCCATGTGTATTAATTTTGACTTCTTGCGCCCCCGCTGTGTGAGATGTGATTCAATCAAAGAGTGGTTGGCACATTTTCGTCGGACGCACTTGCTCTCGACTCCCCAAGCTGTTGTCTATAATCTCGGGCCATGTGCCCTAATTTGCCGCATTGCCAACACGACACGGTCCCCGGACGTGTCTTTTGATTCTTTACACCCCTCGATGTTTGGTCTTTTTGCACCGTGACTACTGACATTGTACAAGCCGTTCGCCTTTGTGCAGCAGTGGCCAATTTAGCGGCATCTATTTCCATCGCTCGGGCCAACATTTTCTGCAGGGACTGGTATCCTGCCACTCTGATCGTAAACTGTACTTCTGCATCTGCGATACCAGATACAAACTGTCGTACGGCCACTTGTTCCTGCACGCCAGGTGGGCATTCTGCAAACGCTAATCGAGCCAGGCGCTCAATATCTGCTGCAAAGGTTGGAAGGTCTTCTCTTGGCTTCTGTATGCGGGTATTCAATTGAGTGTGATGTAACTGCGTCAGATGCTCGGTACTAAATCTCAACCGTAGTGCTTGCACCAGCAAATCATAATCCCGGCTTTGGTCTTCGTTCAGATTTGACAGTACTCCCCGGGCTGCTCCTTGCAGTACGGTCGCCAGAAACATCGCTTTTATTTCCCGTGCCCATCCATTCAGTTTGGCTACCAATTCGAATTGAATTTTGTACTCGGCCCATGATGTGGTCCCATCATAACCACATGGTTTGGCAGTCCCTTTATAGTTAGGGAGGACCTCTCTCACTTGAGTAGCTTCACATGACACGGAAGCTCCGCTGGACGGGGGAGTAACTCTTGTCACCTCACATGTGACCGACGATCCTTCCACTACATTCTCACGTAGCGCAGCCAACTCGTTGCTCCATGTTCAACGAAGATCAATCAGTTGCTCATGTTGTGACACCTGCTGATTTTTGAGTTTGTCAATACTCTTTTTCATCTCAAGTACCAGCGCCATTAGCTCATCCATGTTGGTATCACTTGTTGATTTTGTTCTAGGCATGTTGAACTCCCGAAACAATTTACACTTTTTAAGGTTTTTACAAACAGATTTTAATTTAAACTTTAGAACATTCGAATCTCTTTTCAATCACTATTTTTAAATAGAATTTTAGAAATACACTTATTACTCTCTTTTTTTTTTAACACTTTCTGCAAGAAAAAATAAAAAGCGAATTAGTACACCAAAAAAAATAACAGTTTACACTCAACATGAAACACAACTATGACAAATCACACATTACATTCAAATATTGCCAACAAAGAAACAACTGATATTTTGACACATCAAATTTCACTTGAAATAAACAAAACAGCTAAGATTCAAATAAGTCACATGTTAAATTAAATAAATTTAAAGAATCATTCCACTAAATCAAACACATTAAATTCAGGTACACTCAATATAAAAAATTAAGACAATTTAGAGTTATTTAAAATAAAACAATCGACCTTCTAAAATCAAAAATAAACTGAACATTATAAAACATAATCATGTACCTGGTTTCTCAAAACACAAAAATCCAATTAATCATGGAAATATCTGTTGTCAAACAAAAGAACACCAATCAAAAAAAACTTTTACCAATATTAAAAACACAAATACCTCCAAAACAAATAAGAAAAATTTAATAAAACCAGACATCTATTCCTGAATATCAGCGGATCCCATACTTCTGACACCAGTGTAACGTAAAAGGTGGGGGGGGGTTATGGTGAGGCGCATGAAGCGCACTGATTTCATCCCATCCCCGGAAATCCACGCATTCCACCTCGACGAGGCGAACGCGCTTTCCTCAATTAATGCAGCCGAGCGGTGATCGGTCTGCTGGCACGCCGTTACACAATACACGCCAACTCGTCTTCTCACATAGGTTGCTGATATTCGGGATAGGAACCGGGAAGGTTGTCAAAGAGAAGTCTGGTTGTATAAATTCATGTATTGTAAACATAGAGAACTTATAAGCTATGATTTAATTAACTAAATTATCCTAATACTTAAGAGCTACCTTACAAATAATCTAAATCTAATCTTAATCTAAACCAGCCATCCTCGGGGTCAATGGCTCCTGGATCCACTCTCCCAGGATGACCCTCCTCCTCCGGTCACCTCCGCTACAACCGATAGAACGTCCTCCGTATTCAAGCCTCCATCTGAAGAAAGATGACCCAGAGTCTAGGATAAACAACGTACAGAGTCCCAAGGAACAGGATAAACGTCAGCATTCCTAGATGCACTTCCCTCGAGTTCGTCCGGTATACCATTTATGATTATAGCCAGGGTCCAGCGACTCACCCCCACTCCATCTGCTTCCTCTTGACTTTGACTTTGTTCTATTGTATTGCAGAGTACCGGACTCTAAGAGTCCCTTGCTCTTCCGTAATGATGTTGCCACTATGGGCTGAATTAAATATTTAAATTGGCTTAATTGTTATTTTTATTAGAGTTATTAATTGTACGTAGATTTAGCTGCTAATTGATGGGGCAGGAGATAAGAGAATCGATTTGGGGCGTTTTATACGCGAGGGTAGATGAATATCGTAATTGGACAGGATATTGATCGTAGGGTTACGGCGCTTTGTGAGGTCAGCATAAAAACGTTTAGTCAGATGTTTTATGTAATCTCTTATGGGAGGAATGCCCGACTCGTGGTGGAGTTGTGTTATCCTGGTCCATCTCGGGGCCTTCAGAGCGAGTCTGATGACCTTGTTCTGAAAGGATTGCAGTTTATTGATGTGTGTTTTGGCTGCGTGCCCCCAGATGGGGGCTGCGTAGAGTATAGGCTTTATTACGGCCTTGTAAAGTAGGAGCTTGTTGGTGGAGGCAAGTTTGCTACGCCTGCCGATCAATGGATACATGGTGCAGAGTCCACGAGATGCAGCGCCTATTCGATCTTGTATTGCTTGTATTGCTATCTATGGGGGGAGGCATGTCGCTAGAGTAGAGAATGAATAGTAGGGGGGACATTATTAAGCCTTGCGGGACTCCTGCTAATAGTGGGCGTAAAGACGACAAGATTCCTTTTAGTTTAACCCTAAACTTTCTATTTGTTAGGATGCTGGCTATTAAGTGGATGTATCTTCAAGGGATACCGAGCTTATCTGCTTTGTAGAGTAGGCTGTTATGCCATACCCTATCAAAGGCTTTGCTGACGTCGACTGACAGGACTGTCGTGAATTGTCGGTGATTTATCCCGTTATTGATTTGCTCGACTATGCGGAGCTGATGGAGGGTAGAGTGCTCACACCGGAAGCCGTGTTAGAAGTCGGGGATGAGAGCTTTCTCTTCCGTGTAAGCGTTTAGTCTGTTTACTATTATCCTTTCTAGTATTTTGTCTGTTGACGGTAGTAGGCTTATGGGGCGGTGGTTTTACGGAAGGAGGGGATCTTTTTCCGGTTTTGGTATTAAGATCACGTCTTTTCGACTAACCGGATGAGCTCTCACCTCCAGCTCTTACTCCCATCTTCCATCCCCACCGCATGTTTTCAACTGACTGGATGAGCTCTCTCTCCCAACTTCCGTTCCCACTGCGTGTTTTCAACTGATTAAAAAAATGGCATTCTGGCCCTTTTAAATTGCCTGTGGCAGGGGTGTACCTCTCGCTTGAAGTCGGTTTGTCCTCATAGGATTGAGGCTGTCCAATTGGTCCATCCATTGACAGCGGCGTTACACCTTCGCTTGTAGGCCTAATTTTTGGCTCCGCCCACTTTCTTCATAATTGATTACAGTCTGCTTTATTACATAATAACTTAATAATGTCACTGTTTATTTAAATTGTTCACTAAAAAAGCCCTACAATAATCCATTATCCTATATGAACTATGGATAACTTATATTCTATGCATCCTCATTATCTTCCATATTAAGGTTATTCCTTATCAGAATTATTACCTCTTATTACATCTTGTGTTTTCTTTTATTACAATTAGGTACATATGGGTCTTTTCTTTATTCAGCCTTACATTACATACACTTAAACCTATTACATATTTTCCTACCTGCCCAGTTATAATTACACATCATCATTATCATTTGTTTATATTTTAATCCCCCTATTCGTCTTCATTCCTAATATTCTAGTTGATTCGTAGAGAGTAGATTACCACGGAAGTGCCACCACATCGATTAGATGCACACTTTGATTAGATTTAAATTCGCGATCGATCAGAAACTCGTTTTGATTGTTTTGCCGTATGGGACGAAGATTTGCTGATGGCATAGTCCGATTTATGCACCACATAAGGTGCACGAAGGTGGAACTTGTAGGTATTCACTCTATCCTCTCTGTTTACCCCAACAGAGAAAAAACGCGATAGTCAGTCGCCGCTCATGGTGGGCCTTTTGCACGTGGGTTCCGGCCCGAGTTCAACAAAAGCTACTTTATTACCCAGGAGTTAATTATCTTAGGGGCGACAATCGCAGCCTAATGGCATTTTTTGGTGCGGTCATTGTCTTATTTTTTGAGCAACTTGATTTACCGCCCGGCGCAGATGTAGTGTTACGCCATTAATTGCTCCCGAGTGAGATATTTCTCGGAACAATTCACTCCTAGACAAAAGGCAACCGTTTGATTTGACCTGGGAAAATGCTGGTTCCTCTGCCCGGCTATTATGTCACAGATGATGAATGACAGAAAAAAAAGGATGGCTTTCTAATGATGAAAGAAAAGGTCCCTGTGTGACGCGGGTCCCTGCAAAATGCATTCCCAAGAACACCCAGTATTTGCTGGTGTCAAATTTATGATTAAATGACAGTCTGAATCTAAATCGACTCGCGACACAAATTATCACTGGGGCATATCATGATCCTTGGTTAAATAATATTGAAAACTAAAGGTCCCAATATATTAACAATATTTGAAAAATGATCTTATTTTCATGCCACCATAGTGGCGGCACCCGAGTAATGCGGCGAACCATGAATGCCATTCGAGTGCAAAGGGTTAATTTATACCGTGGGTAAAATATGCGTGAAAATATATATTTTCGGCATTTTTTAATGAAAGTTACGAGAACGCAGACTAGACGTCATTACGACCGCTGACGATTGGCGATCTGACGCTAATAAAGAAAATAAAAAATACACATTATTAGGATCAATATAAATATTTAGTAAAAAATTATTCCGTTTTTGATATCAAACTTGATTTTAATAGTAATCATGTGAGTAAATACAATATATTATTTAAAAATGTATGTTTTTACAAAAACAAAGTATTTTAAAAACATCGAAAATTGATATGTCCTGCAAATTGAATGGTTATAACTATTAATTTTTAACATTTTGGTAATTTGTCTCAATCGAGATTTGTCTCCGTAATCTTGGCTTCAATATTATAAAAAAATATATTTCATATACCCTATAATTTTCCATATTTAGATAATTCTGTGGCACGCAGAAAACGTATTTAATGGTCACTGTCTTTCTTATAATTTTTATTGTTTTCTTATACAATAATTTCGATGATTACAGCACATAAATTTAATAACGTTTTACACAGTACTCCAAATCGTATTGATAGCATGGTCACTGGTTCACTGCTAATGAACACGATGCACGAAAACAAACACTCTTGTGTTGTCAGCATACAAGTTGTGCAACGGTGGCGTCAGATAATTGAGTTTTTAATGTACAATGTATTTTAAAATTATTTTTATATAAATTATAAACACAGAAAGCCAATTTGTACAATGGGCTTGGTCACTTTTTGGCTCAATTTGTTTTACAACATAGTCAGTTGTGTGATCGGTAGTAAATTTTTACCATGGTAACTTTTTACTAAGACCTGTCACTTTGGTAGCAAATTTTTTTCAGTTTATGTGCTAATGTATATTAAACAAGATCATCATTGGATGAACTCTCATCACTAAAATAGCGGGATATTAAATGATTAACCGTCATACACTGCAACTTTCAAAGTATCAATGTGACAGATGACTTTTGAAACAGCTGTGAAGAGTCCGCCATATTTAACTATCGATTCTCTTTTTTACTATCGGATGTTGGAGAGTAAAATCAGTTTACTACAAAGATGTACTTTCGAGAAGTAAATATTTTTTTACTAATGATCAAACAACCCATTTTTGCAACTTTTTTTTACTTAACCTCGCCCGCTAAACAAACGTACTCCAAGTATACCTCCCCACGCGGACCTCTTTTCGAAAGCCGTGTATTAGGTTGAACACCACTTTTAAAACGACATTTAGATCCATAAAGGCATCCTGTCTACGATTTATTACTTCATAAGACTTCACAGATGATGTTGTTGATATTGATACCCCCGGAGGGGCACACACAAGAGAGAGAGAGTGAGATGCGTATCAGCCCCTGGTCGCTCATCAGAACGATACCCCGCACTCTAATGGAAGTTCGCTTCGCGACTTATCCGTCAGGTATCACGCTTTCACCAATTTCGTCACCGTACACTATACAGATTCACTACGTGCCTTTCCATCAAAAGAAAAATTCCCCACTACCGTTTCAGTTAAAACCCTTACAACATTCAAATTTCCCGAAAAAAAAATTGTTTAACATTGCAATAATCATCGTCTCTACGTTATCAACTATATAATATCTAATTCTCACGTCTTCTTCGTCACTCTCCGGCCTTCGTCGGTTTTCGTCCTCGTCAGTCCTCTTATGGCGGTCTGAACATTTTTATTGATAACCGCAACATACGTATCACGTGCACTTCCTTGCAGTACGTTCTGTTGTTGGTAGCGAATTTCTTCGTGCGTCCATCATATGGGACAAGGAAATTCTCTGTTTCTCTCACGATGACGTCACCGATTTTCCCACGCAGGCCAGGTATTGTACAGGATCCGTATTCGCTGCAAAGACTATCTGTAACTGCCACTGCCGCTCTTAGCAATCGCCTCATCTTCGTAGATAGCTTCAGCGTCAGGAGGAATCCAGCCTTCTGCGCCCTCTCTCTGCATGATAGCAGGCGTTCGGCCGTCCACTTCGCCACGTCTCGCTTCCCGAGTTCGATACGCTCTCGCATATTAAAACTCATGCGTAATGTCGCTCCCTTGCGAACACACATCATGAAAATAATTGAAAACGCGTTTTTTCCTCCACTCGTTAGAATCGCCTAAGAATCTAACTCGCTTATCTTACACATCGTCTCCGCTATCGCGCTCGCCGTCGACTTATATCGCACTCTAGCATTACAGCACAATATCGCTTCCGCATTTCTGCCTCTCACCATCGTTCCGCAAAGCACGCCATACGCTTCATACATCAAAATAGACATCGTGCGTCCTATCGATTCGCATCGTATTTTGACTTGGTTGCATAATAACCGGTCCTGTAAGCACACCCCTCGCTACTATATCGCACGCCGCTCTGCATATCCCACACGTTAACTTCCAAACTACACTTAGTATTGGTTCACTCACGCTGAATACAATCACTGCCATTACGATCAGAATTATCTGCGTGACCAGTGTGGTCAATCTCATGGCCCACATTACGGCGCTCACTGCCTCCGTGGCCATCTCGCATAACTTATCTGCCGCTGCTTCACACGTGGCCTCCAGCTCCGCCATTTGCTTTTCATCAGGCCCCTCCGTTCCTTTGGTGGCCGCTACGTGGCCCTCCGTACTCGGCAAATTAGGCGGCGCACGCATCTGCTCGAGTCGTCCGCGATTATCAATCTTTACTTCTGGTAGTCCTGGGCGAGACGACATCCGTTGTTGTCCGCGCCCGGGCGGTGCACGTTTCCCGCCTTCCTTTCGAGGAATTCATTCCTCTCTCTGCAGTCTCTATTGAAGTGCCATCCTGGGCAGTAGTGACACTTCGGCAGCCCCTGTCTGGGCGGCTGCCTACTCATGTTGGCTGGCGCTGATGGTCGATCCTGGCGCCAGCTGTTCCTCGTGGCCGGCTCTGGCACTTGGTACCATTCCAACGATTTGGTAGCCCGTTCTGGCTGCTGATTGGGTCCTCTGAACAATGGTTCCCTCGGGAAGTCCATCGCTGAAACCCTCGCCTTCAAAGGTCTCATAGGTATATGTTCCAAACACCAAACCAGTCTCCAGGATGTCCCGATACTTCGGCTTCATTAGCGCTATCAGATCGGGGCAGGCCCCATCCAATGACGCTTCGCCGTCCAGCCTCTCGTGTACAAGCCGCTTCCGCTGCAGGAAGCTCACACCACTCTCGTCACCGCGCTGAAGGAGGCACCAGCAAGGAGGCTCTTGCTGACTCCGCGCCATACCTTTGACGTAGCTGCGTGCTAAACTCCTACCAGGTCCATCGTCCTCCGGAATGTGGCTGCCAACAGCGACGAGCTTCCCCTCTTAGCCGTAGTGCTCCCTTCTCTACTTGCGTAATCGGCGCGCACCCCGTGGCTTGGAAGTGCACCTCACAAGCCCGAATAAACGATTTGGGATCCTCCTCCGCCAAGCCGCTGAAATGGTCCTCCGAGACCTTGGGGATGCACGAGGATCTCGGTGCTATCTCCATCTCCGCGACACCCTCCTCTCGGCGTTCCCTTTGTTGTGTCGTCTCCAAGCCATCCGTTAGCGCGCCATTAGTGGCGCGCGTTGTAACCCTTTGCTTCATAGTTATTTATTTCTTATGTAACGTTTTCTGCAGTATGCCGTACCGTATACACGCAGAGTGAATAATAGTCGTACCTGTATGCTTATATTAATGGAAAAACATTGATTAATTTCTCTATTATCTAAAATTATTTCGACACATCCCCAGCCTATTTAAAAGTTCATAAATAGCGGTATATTACAAAATATATCACAAATCGAATGGTTTCACTTACGCTCTACTTCGAAATATTTATAATCTCCTAAATCTCAAACATTTATCATTGAAATCCTGGAAAAACCCTACAACTTCTAATCGTTTTCGCCCGTAGTAAACGCACTCGGTTCAATGACCCGTATTTCCCCATAACGGCACACCTTTTACTCAACCATTGATAATCCTTGATTATTAGACATATTATCGTTGGTAATAATTACCCTCTCATCTTCTGACCGTAAACTACCCCACTTAGACTGCGGCTTTCCCATTGTAGTATGAATGGCTTAAGAAAAAGGTTCGCATGTTTTTATGACTGTCCCTTCGAGAAATGTAAATATTATTTAAACTAAAGAAATTCGTAATATTATTCAATCTACTTGTAAAATCTATTCGATCTCCTTATCACAATGTTTACGCTATCAATCGTTACTTGAGTTGGGCGCCACACTGTTTCTATGTTATTATGTTTCTATGTTATTATGTTTCTATGTTATTAAAACAGTGAAAATTTTATATCCTAAATTGTTTTCCGTATTCACCTGTCTTTCTAATAACCATGGTACTTTAATTAAATTATCTCAGGGTTCTCAGGTTAGTTTAAAAGCTTTTTTCAAAACACGCGGCACTTAGTGCGCTGCCTCACGTTCAGGAGCCATGTGATACCCCGGGAAGGACACACACCAGAGAGAGAGTAGAGAGATGCGTATCAGCCCCTGGTCGCTCATCAGAACGATATCCCGCACTCTAATGGAAGTTCGCTTCGCGACTCATCCGTCAGGTATCACGCTTTCATCAGTACCATGGTTATAGGAGGAGTAAGGCAGGTGAATAAGAACACACGATGATGCACAAATTATACATTTATTGAATACACAAATACTTATAACTATCTTAATCTAAGACTAATTCTACCTCGGGTCATCTTGTGATTTTCTTCGGGTCTTCTGGTCGGCGAAGTGATATCGTGATCACCCGGCGTGGGTGGCTACCTGCTGGCTCCACGGCTGCTCCGGCGACAGGCTTGAGTGGTAGGCAGAGTGGTTGCTCTGAACGGGCGGGGTGGCTGCTCCTGGATAACATGCGGCGAACTGTGGCTGCCTATCCTCCGACTCTCGATTACGTTCGATCGGTTTTCCGGTGTTGAATGTCTGCTTCTGTGCGCTTTCGACTGCGTTTCGGTAACTTCTCTCCGTGTAACTTCGTCTCCTGGACCTCGTCTCCGACTCACTCTACTGGACCTCGTTTTGACAACTCTCGGTTACAATTTCTTCTCTACGACTTCGCGTCTCCCGGACCTCGTCTCCGACTCACTCTTCTGGACCTCGTTTTGACAACTCTCGGTCACAACTTATTCTCTACGATTCCGTTCCTCGTGTCCGACTCACTCCTCCGGGCCTCGTTTCGGCAACTCCCTCTGTTTACCACTCTTTTTCCAACTGACTTTCCGACTGAGCCCCCGGGCCGTGCATAGGCCATCTTTATACCTCAACAGTGGGGTGTCTCCCATCTGTCGATCCGCCCTCTTCCCGTCATGGGATGGGCAACCACCCCATTGGTCCATTCGCTTCTTCTGAAGGCCACGCCCGGTCCAAACCCGAACTGACTCCTCCTTCGTCTTATCGCTGACTATAATTAATCTTATATTCTAATTATTTACACTTAAGTCAATTTAGTTATTTATTTATTTCTTACGCTACTTTACAGAATCCTATATCTAGTTACACATATCTCATTTAATTATTCTTATTCTACTTAACACTAGGCCCACCGTGATCGATTATCTTATTCATTAAGCAATTACTAGATTCGTATTCGTCGCTTCAAAATCATATTCACGCGTTAAAACATATTATTTATTATATTCTAGTGATTAAACTAAAGACTGAATTGGCGGGAATGTTATTTCATGCAATTTTCATTAACATTTCGAGCCATGTGGTTCGTCCAACGTTGTATTAAAAGAGCAGATTGCACGAAGAAACGGCGTCTTTTGTTCTTGTCATGTCTCGACCCTGGACGCGCTAGCTAATGGGCACATAACGGTGCATTTCCTATTCTACAACGTACAACGGTCCAGCTAGTACAACGGGTCCAGATTTATTGGCCCTGCGACCTTCGCTTCTATTTGTCGGCAGGGTGCGTCTCCCCGAAACAATGCACGCCCTTAGAGATCTGCTATCGCTTCTCAGGAAACCTTCATGATCCCGTTATTTTCAGCCCCCGTCGTTTTTCGTTCATTACACAACACGTGGGCTGGAGGTCACTACGGTCGCAACTCGCTTTTGAACGAGCCACTAGGTTTTTTTTTTGTTGAGAGACATCCGGTCCCGTTTATATGGATCTGCTGTCAGCGACCTGCATGCATTTGCGAGACGCGATTTCCAGCCTTTATTTTATTTCATTTATTTCGGCTAATAAACATGATAACTTCGCGTCACTTTGGACTTAGGTATATCAATATAAACAATCACTTGACATGTTCAAATCCTTAAGATAATGTAAATATTGACTGAACAAAATAATCCATCTCCAAAAAAGCCACTGTCTCACGAATATTATCACAGTCACCAATACAATCACATTATTTATATGATCATAGCTATCTCGTTCAACCGGATTGCTGCACCGATCTTCAATATGCAGTTATGCTGTATTTTTTTTAACATTTTTTATGGTTGTTTGAAAATAATGTTTAAAGTCCTTTGGAATACATAAATAAACAAAAGAGGCACAGATATGGCTAGAATATGTAAACATTAAGATATCACAAGTCAAGTGCCGGCCTCAGAGATGTCCGCTCATGTAATAAATAATACAATAATGTCAGTACTCACCCACTATAATATTTTTATTCATTATCGTTTTGTCAAGTATTTGAGAGTTTGATAAAATCAAATTAATTATATGGAAAGCCACTTTCTTGTTTTCTGTAAGTAATTTATACCGCTCAACATCATGTCCACTTTATTCACCGAATCAATACACTTGACACATTTCAGTTTAATATTAGATTGACCAATGTATTTCGGCTGTCGTTTCCATGGAATCGTCATGCAAGGTCATTAGAATGTAGATTTCCCTTTTATTGCGCCATTTTAATGCTAAAAGAGGTCCACGATATTTGGTGTCCATTTCACCTTTTTTTAATTTATAGAATGTGGCCATACCTTTCCGTGTTTTACGCACTGTACCACACGCATTAGTATTTTTCTTGTGCATAAAATCAAATAAGTGAGGGCTACTATCCCAATTGACGAAAAGAGTAGATTCACTTTAATTGACATCTACATTAATTATTTCATCTTGCTCATCTTCATTTATTTCTAAATTGGAGTCCTCATCTAAAAATGTTTCTAATATTTCTTTCTTCGCAAGTCTACGGTCCGCCATTTTAAAAGGTATACAATTATTAAATTTAAATAATTTTGATAAATATACGTAGCACAATACAAGCTTCTTTTGGACTTTGGTCGTAGTGATGCCGCTGGCACCTGGCGTGGGCGGCTATCCGCTGACTGCGAACCGGTCTGGGCGGCTGCTCCTGGGTGGGTTGCGACGAATCGTGGCTGCTTCCTCCGTCGGTTTCAATCGCAACTGTGATTGCCTTGACGTCTCCTTGACGATTCACTCCTCCGGACCTTGTTTTATAACTGCGTGCTTCCGACTTCTTTTCGACTGGCCTCTGACTTCTTTCCTACAACTCCCTTCCGGACCTCGTTTCTCTCGTTCTCCCGGACTTCATGTCCGATTCACCACCCTGGGTTTATAACTTCCTTCCGAACCTCGTTCCCTCGTCCTCCTGGACCTCATGTCCGACTCCGGTTTCACAACTGCGTCTAACCACTCCGGGTTTACAACTTCCACTGTTTTCTCTTATAGCTCATCCCGTCGACCGTCTACTCCGGGTTCCCGACTTCACCTCCTCCCTTCGACTTCAACTGTGTTCGACTGTTTCGACTCCTCTCTTCGGCTGTCCGACTTCAACTGTGTACTTTAACTCCATCCCTCCGGCTCCCCACTCCCGGGTTCACAACTTCAGCTCCTCTCTTCGACTCTTCGACCTCAACTGTCTGGCTGTAACTCTCCACTTCAACTGTTGATTTCAACTTTGTCCTTTTAACTGTCTGCTGTCAACTGGCTTTTAAAATGGCGTCCTGGCCCTTTTAAAAAAACTGTGGTGAGGGCGTATTTCTCGCTCGGGGTCGGTCCGTCCTCACAGGATTGGCGACGCCTCATTGGTCCATCCGTTGACATCTCCGCTACACTCTTGCTTGTAGGCCTAATTTCGGCCCCGCCCACTTTCTTCGTAATTAATTACAGTCCTGACTTATCACATAAAATTCAATAATGCACTGTTCATTTAAATTGTCCACAAACATATATAAACCATTACTAACTTATATTCTATACATTTTTCACATTAAGCTTACCAGAATCATCATTATCTCTAATTACCTCTAAGTACATCAATCAGTATAAAATACAATCACTATAAAACATTTTACATTCAAGATCCTAATTAAGAGCTAATCATTTTATTCCTTTTTTATTGGCTCTTGAGACTTTTATAATTAGTACATATGGGATTTCTTTATTTCAGCTTTATTACATTGTTTCGTGAGCGGTTCTCGCATTACATACACTTATATCTTTTACATAATTTTCTCACCTGCCCAGTTATAATTACATTATTATTATATTTATTTAAATTTCTTATTTGTATTAGTCGACTTGATTATAGCTAGTAGATTCAAGAACGAACGGCGACTGAATACTGCGGAAGTGCTACTACACCGGCACACTTCGATTAGATCGAACCGCGGTCGATCTGAGACTTGCTCACACGGTTTGTCCGTATTAAATGAATAATTGATGACGGAATAGTCCGATCTACGCACCAAATGAGATGCATGAATATGGAAGATCTGAATCCGCGTGCGCAGACTTATTCGCACGTGTCCTATTTTATCTGCCTACCCCTACGGAGAAAAGACGCGATGGTCAGTCATCGCTCACGGTGGCCCTTCCGCACGTGGGTGCTGGCCCGCATGCAACAAAAGATGCTTTATCGCCCCGGAGTCAATTATCCTCGGGCAGAAAAACGCACCCGCTTCTTAATGGTTCCCTTTTTTTTTGTGCGGTCATTGTCTTATTGTTGACCCCCTAATTTACTGACGGTATATTGTTCTTAGGCTGCTCCAGAGCGCGATACTTCTCGGAACGATTTCTCCTCGGACAAAAGGCAACCGATTGACTCCCTAACATATTGCGTCACACGTGTGTCATCCCTCGCAATTGCGGAAGAGATAAATATTCCCGATGAATGGCCTAGGAAACAAAGGACAGCTTTCCAATGACGGGAGAAAAGGTCCTCGTGTGACGTGGGTTCTCGCGAAATGCACTTCCGAGAAAACAACGTGTCTGCAGATGGCAAATAATGATAGGTCGGTCCGAATCAAAATCGGCTCGCGACACAGATTACCGTTCAGGTATATCAATTTAATGTCTTGCGGAGAACCGGGTCACTTCGGACCCCTTGCTCCTTCCTCATCTAGTTTGCCAGAATGGCCTGAAAAATATAATTATTAGGGTATTTATTATTATTCTGCAAAAACATGGCGCATGAATTAAAAATCCTCTAAGTGAGGACAGTCTTGGGATGCTTTATACGCGATGGGATTGTTATATCGTAATTAGATAGGTCATTTATAGTTGGGTTTCGGTGCTTTGGGAGGTTCACATAGAAACGCTTGGAGATTTGTTTTATGAACTCCATTACGGGGAGAACGCCAGAATCATGGTGTAATTGTCACTCTTATCCATCTGGGGGCACCCAGAGCTGATCGAATGCTCTTGTTCTGGAAAGTCTGTAGTTTTTAAAAGGTATACAATTATTAAATTTAAATAATTTTGGTAAATATACATAGCACAATACAAGCTTCTGTTTTCTAAAGAAAAGTAAAAGAATATTATCAGAAAATACAACCATTCACCCTCAAAACACAAATGCAGTCAAAACAATATCAACATTTCAAATGTAAACACCATTTTAAATAAGATCACATAGTAATAATAAATGTATTTTCCGGTACAATATATTGATTCAATTGTCCACAAAATACAGATCGCGATGTCAATATTTCGTATCAATGCACAGTTCCGACAAATACTAGTGACCTCAAACACATGACGAGGACGATAATTTAGCGTTGCGAAATTCAAATAACTGGACGGCGTTTCAAGATGTCTTCGTTTTTAAACTGATTTATGTAAACAAATAACAATATTTCACTTGACTAACGTAAGATGTCGGCAACAGTTTTTGGTATATTTTCCTGTTCAATTTGCCGCACTGTCACGTAGTACATGATGAAATAAGTCGAAAACATCATATGATGTGCGCCGCGTTGGGAGAGCGATTCCTTCTCGCATCATATGATGCGCGTAATGGGCATCGGGTTAAGCAAAAAGTAACTACTGATCACACGACTGGCCCTCAGATCGCTCAGATGATGGTACAACCATATTGCAGTCAAATGTATGAAAAACAATAAGTAACTTTACAATATGGTGATTTAATAGAAAAGGAAAATAAAATAATGCTTGTGTTGAGGCTTATGCACCTAAATTTATATTTATTTATGGAATTGTACAGAAATTAATAACATATTACAAAGACCAATAATAAATTAAAATTTTACAGACATGTATTTTTTCTATGCGTTATACTTCACTAAAGAGAGCGTACAAGTTGTGACCTGGAACCATATGTATATAGAATTATATCTATGATAAAATTAATTGCATTGTTTTTTTTAAATTTTGACACAAAAAAATACATATATTGTCAAGGAAAAATACTGTAAATATGCAGGTGTAACAAAGTTAGTCCACAATATTTTATTAAATACTGACTCACATACAACGCAGTTGATGAAAGTATTATTTTCTCCTAAATGTACAATGTAAGCTACATTTTATTAGAAGAAATTTACAAACATTATAAGGAAATATATATTTATCAAGTATTTGGCTGTGTATGTTCTTTTATCTTAAAATTTAAGACTTTAATAAAATAATTAAAAACCTCAAAATTATATGCACATTTAGAAAAAAATCTACAAACTTGTAAGATTATTATGCTCATGTATTGCATCTGAATAATATTCTACTTCACCCCCTTTAGATTGTAAAAAAAAAAAAAACATCTGCAGGTACCTACTTTTAAAATGAGGAATTTTATTTATTTAATTAATTATGCTTTAATAACATGCAAAGAAAACACTTACTACAAATATTATATAATTCTATAAGTATACATCACTGGTATTAAATCATTTTAATGTTTTAATATAAAATAATAAATATCTAATTTTAATAATTTAATGTAAAATTTTACAAATTAATTTTAATTTAAATTGTTTTGAGTTACATGAAAATATTCCGAAATGTAATATCTTTAATTTAATCTGTCTTCAATAGTGCGGCTGTGGCCGCGAGTGTACATTGTTGGACTGTATTGTATACATTACATTTTGTGGACTTGCTCATCCCACTTTTGACACTTTGCATTTTTAAATCACTGTCAATCTTAAATGTAATCGAAAAATATATAATAGCATGCCGAGAGGTGTAAAACATCAAAAATAAAATATTATTTTGCAATTTGAGTACTTATTTCTAATGGTGTAGTTTTAAGAATCTGACATTAATATAATCCTAACTTCAGTGCAATATGTATTGCAGATTTACTAAAACGGTAAATAGTTCCCATCCTTATCATTTCTGTGCTTTTACAACATCCCCGTTTCCTCTTCCTGGTGCAGTAACGAGACAGTAGTAAAAATATATTACATATTTTGGAAAATATTAATTTCACTACAAATATTACCAATGGATTATATTTTTATTGCTCCACTCAGTATATTGACGCAAGTTATAGGTTGTATATATTAACATAAAGGTAATCCCTATAACAATGCCTATCACCATTGACTGCTTCACTAAGATAAGCGACATAGATATTTTTAGAGGGACAAATATATTAATTCCCATCCTGTACTTTTATATAGGAGGGTTTTAGTGTAGGTTCAGGAAATTTAGGAATTAAATAATTCTGCCAGTTATCGAACGACCCTTTCTACAATAACATTCTCCGAGTAATGGAGAAAACATCAAAGTAAACTATTGTACTTTTACTTTACCATTTTATTTTTTTAATGTTTATAAAAAATATGGAGGCCATTACCATTGAACATACATATTTTTTAATAAGTAAATTTATTTGAAAAAAAAATAGACTTACATTTATAAATAGTTAAAAGAATTACAAATATTTATGGCATATCTTAATTTTTTGAAAGTAGAGAACAATAACTCATTTTGTAAAGTCTACTTTAAAACAACTATTTATTGTTGATTGAATTATTATTCATTTCATAGTGCTTTAAATGGCAAAACAGTAGTTATTATAAATATAATATTCAGTAGAATCAGAAAATCTTGTGAGACTTATTATTAGGTATATGTATATTAAACTTATTTAATATAAAAACCAAATAATTTATTGATTATAATTCTTATTCTATATAGCTCAATTATTGAGGACTGTTATTTTTTAACTTATTGCCTGTCCGATTACAAATATTTTTAATTCACTTCGAGGCCAAAACATTTTGAAAAAAACTTAGAAAATAATTTCGAGGCTCAGGGAATAATTTTTATGTGTATATTTTTTACATATAACAGGTTTAATGAAACATTTAAGTGAATAAAAAACAACATTTTGTACAAGCAATTACACGGACCAATGTAGATTGAAATGCATATTTTTTTATCTGTGTATATTATAAGATTTTTTAAAATATCACAATGTTTCTAAATAAATGTAGTTGTAATTTGTGATCCAACATAGAGATGTCGCAAATGAATGTAGGTCCTGTTAATCACTTTAGGTCAACGTTGCGGGAGAACCTCACCAAGTTCATAATTGATTGGAAATGGGCTGCAGCGGAAGATAAATTATGGAGGTAGAGTATCAACAAAGCTGTAGTGCTACTGAAGAATCTCTAAAAGCTTTAATAAAATAACCATCGAGATGTATTAATCAATAATCTTTTATAAACAAAGTTATTGATAATTCTAAAAGATATTAGAAATTATAAAATTTGAATTGTTCTCCTGCAAAGTTCTTCTAAAGTAAGTTTATGTCAACTGATACATTCACTCGACTAACTTGTTTCTACAAATATTTTTTTTTTGCCAATATATGTATACTGATCTCTATACATGAAGAACAGCTGTATGATTATTAAAAGAAAATATTTGGGTAGGTTTGCATTGCTTATAGTGCATTTAGACACATTCTATTGATCTATTTTTTTTAAAGATAGATAGCAGAACTGTTAATATGTAATTTGATTAGCACACTTTGGGTAATGACTCGCCGGACTTTTATGGTTCCTGCAAGAGACAAAAATTGAAAATATTAACAAGTTAATTTTAAATTCAATTTTAAGATGTCAGGAATTCTAGTCAACGTTTGTAAACAATATTTTTGTGAATTTAATAAATTTATTAATAATTATAAATTTTTACCATTGTTATCTTTCAATAAAATAATTTATTTATCAGAAAAATAGCGCTGATAATTTAAAATCAAATACACATATTGAAATTGATTAAAGATCAAATCAAATTAATTACTCATTGTAAAAAAGAAAAAAGTCTGTTTCTTTTTATTCTATTTCACAATGACATTGGATATGTGTTATACACACAATGTTTCAAGTAAAAATTCCTTTCGATATGTAATATTTTTTACTTTTATCTTTACAGTAAAAGCTCGTTATACAAACAACTTTATTTCGAAATTCGTTATAATTTGAGAATTTTATCCCTATCAAATGAATTTTCATACAAAATTCTACCTATAATTCGAAAAACTTGTTAATCCATAACATAAAATAATTTTAAGACAAAAATTTAAAAAAATTACATCTAGACATTATAAATCTGAACATTTGCGAGTACTTTTTATACCTGCGCCGACTCCGTCACGGCCGGCCCTTAATCCTTGCAGGGTATGACTATATTTATAACAGTACACTCTGACTCAAAAAAATATACTCCAAACAAGATGACAGCCGGCAAGACGGAAATCCTGCACAAACTCCGGGCCAGGCTGGCTTAGAAATCCTGCCAAAAACTGAATTAGTAGAAGTTCTGTCATCTTGCGCACCGGTTTCAGAGTATTAAAGTTTTACATTTTCAGTTTTATGTTTTCAGTCTTGGTGTTTTTTTACATTTAAAACAATTCATAGTTATTATCTTGTCAGATAGCGTGACATATTGACTTTAATACTTTTATTTGTGAATTTCCTGAAAATTGACACTCTTTTGAGATTTTAAACTCTTTATTAAGTGTTATTTGAGAAGTGTAAAAAATATAGCATATTTTTGTTGCGTCCTTGTGTTAAATTTTAGACTATTTCAAATTTTATTTTGCCTGAAGTGATCTATTTTAAATTTAAAATGGTGTCAGTTCGCATATAAAAGATTAACAATTTTCAAGAAAATGGATTTAATTAAAGAGGTGGATGCTAAAATTGACAGTAAGGGAAATATTGCGAAAAAATATGATATCGCCAACTCGACCGTTTCAACAATTTTGAAAAATAGTCCCAAATTGAAGAATCGTTTCATAAGTTGACGGAAAGTAACACCCGTCAGTGCATTCGCCCAGCAAAACATGATTTTAAAATCAAGAGCTCAAGATCGTGGTAATTTATATTTATTTTTATTAGAACAATGGAGTACTTTGACAAAAATGAATGCAACATTGGCCAAATACGAACATATATTTAAAAATGTTTATTTGTACCACACCTATAAATGTTTAGAAAATATGTTGATGTTTTGAAAACTTACTATGAAATTCTACTTTCCAAATTCGAAAATCGTTTTTTTTCAAATTTTGGTCCCCTCAATTTTGTATTAAAAAGCTTTTACTGTATTTGTTCTTAGAAAATATAATTTCACCATACCTATTGCCTATGTGGGGTAAATTCTAATAAGTTTGTGTTTAAGACACTAATATGCAGTTGAGAAGGTACAGAGAATTTCAAGGTGGATATGGAGTAGAAAAAGCAAGTTTTTTGAAGATAAAAATTTGAGAATACTGTTAATATTTTGTTTGTTTACATACAATATTATTTCATCCCTTTTCTGTATTATTTATTTCCACTTTTTACATATAATCCACCAATACTCAATTTAAAATAAAGAATACATAATTGGGGAAATTAACAAATTTGCAACATTTCGCTGTCACAAAAACAGGCCTGATCCGAAAGAGGGATAAATAAGTAAATGTATACATTTTTAAAATTCAATAATTACTGGCTCCTCGGTCAATCCCGGCTTAGAAAATAGTTGATCAAAATGTTCTATAAAAATATGCATGTAATTAATATTTATTCCTTTCCAATATGCTATTCCAGATTCATTAATAGATAAAAAAAATGACAAAAGTAAAATATAGACATGACACGCTAAAAAAACGTGCCTTGATTGAGCACGCTCAACCTAGTTACAAAAATTTGTAAATAAGAGAAAATTGTCTTTTATAAGAGAGCACATATTGTCAGGGGTAATTAAAGTTTTTTTATTTTTATAAACTTTATGTTTTGCAACCAACCGGTTGTCCTTATCTCAGCATCATTATCATTATTGAACAAACTTGATCTTGAATGGATGTTATCTTCAAACCTGCTATCCTCATTGTAAAATTTTGCAAATCTAAATAATCATTCTCACTAGGATTGATAGCTTCAACAATTATCACCGTATTATTCCCTCCATTAAATTTACATAATATAAAATGTCTTTTGCGCACTTCATTCATAGCTAAGATAAATAAAAGTATTTTGACTGAATATCCATACATTAGCTAGATTAAACAACTAAATGTGTGTAAAACAATATATGTGTTCATCATCTTCAAAAATGCAAGGACTTTCTTTCCATGGAAATTAGGTACGCGGATGCAACATACATCACATTCATAAAGCAACTGATCAAGTGATTGTCACTTTAACATTGTTTTATTTTAATGTCAAACTCATAAAAGTGGAATAATTGTAGGTATAGATTCAATATTCTAACCTCGCCTTCCTAATGGAATGTGCTTTCGGGATTATGCGGGATGGTTGGCTTGCGTTGCAAGCGCGGGTTGGGACAAGGGACTACTGTCGAGCGCGGGACTGCTGCTCTCACTGGTGCTGCTCGCCTCTCCCGCAGTACATTCCGACACTGATGGCTCGTTATCTCCCGTGCTCAAGTCCTGATCGTTTTCTCCTACGCTGTCTTGTCCCATCAAGTAGTTTTCTCCGGAGGAACAAGCCGCTGAACTGTCCGGCTCAGGAGAGTCGCACTCTGCATTCCCAGAAGCAATTGGAATAGTTTCATCGTTGGCAAAAGGTTCTGCGACAAAATGGTCAGAACTTCCCGGAGATGTCCCGTTGTCTCGAGGCCCGTTGCGGTAGTTCTGCGGGTCGCTATCTCGCCAACGGTCGCGTTCCCGGCCGAGAGAGAGATGACCTCCGGCTAGACAATTTCTCCTGTAAAGCGAATAGGCATCTGCACTTCTGCCCGAGCAATGTTCATCTGTGCATGCCGCAGTGCACATTGGATAACGGACATCATCATAGATGGAAAAATCTAGATCTATAACTTTGTACTCATTTTTTCCACCGGTGTTTGCTACCCACAAGGGCAGCCACCTGTTCACCATCAGCCACTGCAGAGACCCTTTAGATATGCCTTTGATCCCCGGCGGACCAGGAGCGCCAGCTGTTGGGGCAGCTCCGGGAGCTTCTTCCACAGCATTCTCTACATGCTGGTATATTCTGTCTGCTTCCACCGACTGGTTCTCGATCCTGAATCGGGGGTTTCCTTCGGCGGAGCGTAAAGGTGGAGTGCAGTAGTGATCAATGTTTCCACAGGAGGAACTGAGATGGCGCTCTATTCGACCAATCCCCGACCCCAGGACTTGCAGGCGTCCGTAGGTGTTCCCCAGACGGCCGTACACAGATCCGTGGGTGCGAGGTGCTGCCGCGCTCCGTCCACTTTCTCTTTCTCCCCCTACTCTACTTTCCTCACCCGGCTCCTCTCTTCCTTCAGCGCTTCGATCATTAAATTCTAATGTTTGAGAATTAGATGGTGAGCGAAGTAATTTTTTCCCAAAACAGACATTCAGTCCGATAGGACTAGCTCCATTGGAGCCTATTTGCTCGCTGCAGGTGTTCACTATGGGGGAAATCTTCATTTTATTCTTTGCTTTACTAGGGAAGCACTTGTCAGACATTTTTCCAGAAATTTTTGGTATGTCGTATTCGAAAGAATTATTCTTGTTTTTTACTGTTCCATCTCTAGGATAACTCTGTTTGGAATTTTTTGAACCCGTTTTGAACATTTTAAAACGCCAGTGGGTTGGAGCTGTGGAAGAGGAGCCTGTGGAAGTAGAAGGTTCCTCCGACGGCTCGTAAACATGATCGGGTCTGTTGAGATTAGGACTAAGATCTAAACGGAAATGACTAGGAGAGCGAACTTCAACTCTTCCGTTCTCATAACGCGGATCGTTATTTCTGACATCGATGGCGATGATTTCAACTGCATCTTGAACACTGTCTGTCGGCGGTGCGTCGCAGCGGGCATTACTTCTAGAATGGCAAGGGGCCTCAGCGGGAGCTCCCTGGGGAGGAGACTCTTGGGGCCTCCGAAGTCCTCTCGGGGCTCCCTCCCCGCGGCCCTCCTCTCCTGCCCCCTCGGGTAAATCTCCGTTTCTGTAGTTAGAAAAAAACTTTAAGCAACACGGAGACATTTGAGGCAATACTGGTCCGGCAACAATGTGCCATGTGATTATATATTTTTATTAATTATAACTTTTGGAGGATTAAGAAGATTTCTATATTATTATAAACACTGGTGAACTACATGTTACTATGTAACACAGAAAACCTAAATGTAAATATTTTGACATTAAAAAATACATTTTCTTTTTCTCAATTCATTTTTCATACATTTGATAATTTTTTTGAAATCAATTAAAATGTATTTTAGGAACAATTTGGCTTAAGTTCAAGTATAGCGTGACATTACACATTTTTGACCTTTTATTATTATATATACGTATCTAAGACATGCTTGTTTGATCTAGCAGTGCCAGAAGCTCATGAGAGACCATGTAGGAAATATATTTTTATTTTGTTCAATAAACTAAATGTGTGTATATTTTGCAGAACAAAATTGTAATATGAATATATTTTTGAAATTTGCACATATTTTGTTTAATATGAAAACAAACTGTCGATAAGTAATAAAAGAATTGTGGCAACCTGTTACTTGGTTCAGGTGTGATATGTGTCCACCACAGAGTAATAAAACTGAATTAAATTAAACAATAAAAGAGTACCCTTAATATTGATAGAAAATTTATTCTCTATTTTATGTCGTAAATATGTAGTGAAATTCATAAATTATATTTAAATTACAGTAAAATTCCGTTTATTCGAAATTCGGCGCAAGTTTTAGAGCAGAATATGGTCCCTCTGGAAAGATTCATATTAAATTGTACTAATAAATCGAATATCATTATTCAAAGCTATTTTTGGACTCTATCAAATGAATTCATCGATTTATTTTTCACGTCTAGTGTCCATAATCTGGAAAATACACATGCATTACGCGATCTGCCTGTCCAAAGTCCAAGACCATCCAAATGGGTAGTTCCACCCCTATACCGATTCACGACGTATAAAGTTAATTCGCATTGTTTGTTTTTTCACTCACTCTCACTGTCACTATGTTAGAAAATATAACAAATATATCTTGTGCATTCTCGATTTGAAATCTTTATCTTCTTTACCGCGATGCATTAACTTAAGGTCGCATGCTTTTTTCTCTCACTCGTTTTCTTTACATTAGGAAAAGATAGTAAATATTATCTTTGCACCCTTATAGGTAACGCAGTTCTCAGAGTTCGCCCAGTTGCTAGCTGCGAATGTCAGTGCTTGCCAATCGTCTGTTCCGTATTTTATCATCATTATTTTTGTTTGCTTAGCGTTTGTATATTTTGTTGTACAAACGCTAGTACGCAGTTGAGTTCCTCAGAGACATTTCTCCTACTATTTAAGTTTAGTGTCAAGGCATTTTAAAGAATGTGTATTTAGCGTTCTCGGATTTTCTCATATCTTGTTAATTACTTTATTGTCATTGTTTTATATGTAAAGAAAATTATTTATTTTTCTCTAATTTTGAAATTTGCGAATGTGTGGTTTGCGTTCCTTAGACTTTTCCATATTTCATTAAATTTAAATGAAAACATTTTTATGATTTTGACTGATAATTTTATATTCTAGATAATGCGAAATGATAGATAATGCATTAATGCGAAACTCGTACGAAACGCCAATAGTTGCTAAAAAATCGAATTAATACAAGAGATTGACAAAAAATATTATCTAAAACAAAAAACAGAAAAATACACGACCCCATTAATAAGGTTGTCGACAAAATTAAACATGATGACAGAAAGAACTTTAGCGTCGAAAGGCGAGAAATGTCACAGAGGGGAAAGGAATAAGGAAACGGAGAGTGAAGAAGATAAAGAACAAGATGTCACAGGCCAAATGTCGCCGTGACCACCACAAAACAAAAGTTTTAAAAGCGCTGGAAACTTTGTTGCTAACTTCAGCGGAGAAATGGCAGGTTGACAAGTTCGATCATTATGTCATTATTAAAAATGGCACGAAAAGTCCATTATAATTGTGTTTTTTTAAAAGTAATATTGTGATTTGTTTACACTGTATTTTAACAACTTGTTTGTTATTTTTAAATGTGTGGATATATGTGTATATTATGAAAAAAGTTACTATGTAAAAAAAAAATTGAATTTTTGAAATTTTTATATTCATTATCATAAATCGTTATTTCAACTTTTTTATTAATTTTCGGTCCCCTCAACTTCGAATAAATGGGATTTTACTGTATTTAAATCAGTGATTAAAACTGGAACATCAAGCCAAACACCAATTCAAAATGACCAAAAATGCAACATCAACAAATGAAAATAACTAATATTATAACTAGTCACTAGATACAAATATTCACATATCCGTACTTCATAAACAGGACTAGGGTACCTTGCGTTACATTCTACAAATCTAAAATAACAAGATTTAGAAAAATAAGAAAGAAAGTGATTTTAAACTCTTTATAAGTGTTATTTGAGAAGTGTAAAAAATATAGCATATTTTTGTTGCATCATTGTGTTAAATTTTAGACTTTTTCAAATTTTATTTTGACAAGTGAATAATTTTAATTTTAAAATAGCGTCAGTTCGCATATAAAACATTAACAATTTTGAAGAAAATGAATTTAATTAAAGAGGTGGATGCTAAAATTGACAGCATGGAAATATCGTGAAAAAATATGGTATCGCCAACTCAACCATTTCAACAATTTTGAAAAATCGTTCCAAATTGAAGAATTATTAAAAGAAAGTAACACCCGTTGGCGTATGATTTTAAAATCAAATTGAAAGATGACAGAGCTCAAGATCAAAATTTAAATTTATTTCTATTAGAATAACGGGGTACTTTGTCGAAAGTGAATGTAACATTGGCCAAATATATGTGTTTGAAATTGTTTAGAAAATATTTTGATGTTTTGAAAACTTTCTGAAATGAAATTCTACTTTCCAAATTAGAAAATAGTTTTTCTTTTAAAATTTTTTTAAAAATCTTATAATTCTTTTTTGAATGGTAGAAAAATTGCACAAAATAAATTATTAACAAATTTTGCAACATCATAAAAAAAATTATGGTAAATTGTTTAAACGCAATTCGTTTTGTATTTTGTTATTAAAATGTATTTTTTTAAAATAAAACAAACTATGAAAATAGAAACATTCTTAAGTTGGAAATAATTAGTTAACCGAAAACACAACGGGTATAAAGTAAAACAAAATTTGAAAATCTATCATTGTATCACAAGATTGAAAATATAAATAAGGATTTATATTGTGAATTCCCTGAACAAATAACTCTTGCAGGAATAATTACACCTCATGAATAAGATCTGTGAGATTGAGCTCTTGTTTATTTGATGTTTTATGTAAATACAGCAAAATAACCTATGTAAATACAGCAAAATAACCTATGTAAATACAGCAAAATAACCTATGTAAATACAGCAAAATAACCTATGTAAATATAGCAAAAAAGTGAGAAAGAAAATTTATAATCATAGTTGTAACAAAATTAATGATGGTGAAGTAGTGACCTGTTGGGGGTGGGCAGAGGGGGGCCAGCCACGGGTCAGGCGGGACTGGGGCGGTCGATGACGGCAACTCCAGCATAGGAGCGCCCGGTGGACATACGGCTCTCCAGCATGCTCCACGTTTCACTTTTGGGATTGTACACCTGAAAAATTATTCATAGAGTATACTGTCCATTGGCTTTTCTTCCGAACAGGTTTCTCTTCTGTTCAATGTCAATTTTTATGGAAGTGCCAGCTGGCAAAACACTTAAGACATTTATATATGTATTAACTATATAAATTTTTGATCTTTCATAAAATGCACGCGTTATATATATTTTTGATATTTCGTGGGGTGAGTACTTATGGGGTGATATTTCATTCTATCAAGAACATAATTTAAACCCATGGGGAATGAAAACGTTTTGCCCTAGCATTTCATTTATTCAAATAGTCTGCGCTTACTTGTTCTATTAGAACTGACCAACTGTAGATTATCGCTGTTAGAACAATAAAGCATGGACAAGCTGCAAGTTTGTGCGAATGCAATGCACAGAGTGCTCCTTGACGCAAACTTGGTCAGTTAAGTTTGGTTAATAATAATAATAGTCAAATAATTTAAAATACATTTCTTTAAATCGTGTGAATTAGTTTACATTTCATGGTTAATGGCACTTTAATGGTAATCTCTTTGTAAGAAAGTTTATTGTTTCAAGCCTATAAATATTAAAAATTATATTATTATCAAATTTACCGATTTATAATAGCTACTGCATCCATAACTATTTTAAATGACAATTCAATTGAGTTTCTTATCCAAGAATCTTCATATTATGTAAATGCAACCTTCAGTACATTTACAAAATTTAGGTGATTTAAACAAGGATTTATAAACTATTATATTTATTTCAATGGAAGAAAAAAATACTGAAAAAGAAAAATCGATCCTAGCAAGCGGAAGAGGAATACAAACAAAAGATAATAGAGAATTACGTTTTGAGGAAACGAAAACAAACCAAAGCGGAGAAATCTGGGCGAGACTTTAGTTATATAATGTCATGTTACAATTTATAGCGTGTTGAAAACGTGATGAAGTTTCTAAAACTTTAAAGTAATCACTGCAGCAAATTATTTTTACGCTCGGCAAGGTTACGCGGTGGAAGTCTGAATACTAGCCGTGTGGATTGCTGTGATTGCGTTCACGGTGCGTTGAGAAAGAGCTACTAGCAGTAGGGTACCTTATTCAACTTACAGAGCTACAAGCTGGTGTAGATGCGTGAGGCCAGCGGCTCAATGCTGCCGACCAAATTAAATTTACTGACTCTTTTATTAAAATAATCGCACATTAATAGAGTGATGAAGACCTCTGGGAAGCGAGCATTGCTCGAGGCAAAGGCCATCGCCGTCGAGCGAGGAAATTAGACAGAGCGAGGTTCAAATATTTAAAGGAAATAGCATATATATATATTTCCTATTTTTTTGTCTACCCGGGGGACGCGCCAAAATGATAGTGGATGTCTCACTAGGGATGCTGTATCCGACTTGCGCATGTAGTTTATTACTTTAAGGGATAACTGAATAAAATGCTGTAATCTGATGAGTAAAAAAGTTGGATGATCCACCAGATAAGTTCTAAGGTCATGACATTTTTTTCCTTTGCTAAATTATTATTGTCGTCACTGTCTTTTTTCACATGTGTTACCACAGTTGGTGCAATGAATTTGATTGTTGGCTCTGCCTTTAGTTTTTTTTTTTTTTAAAACTAATTGTGCGTTATTCTTCCACTGTAATTTTACAACTGATTTAGTGATCATTTTTTTTATAAAATTTTCCGTCATCGAATCATTCATTCTTTTATAATAAATTATAATATCTAATTGAACTAAAACTCTTTATTCCTTGCAAATTTGATTATTTTAATTTACACATTCAGTATTCTTTACAATAAAGATTTTATTCCGAGGAGATGGTTAAGGTGTACTCAACATTCTGAGTCACATACTCACTCTCATGCTCACCACTAATCCGGTCAGTGGGGGATAGTCCGCCAGGCTAAACCTCAAAGTATATAATATAATTTCTTTGAGTGCAAAAATAACATAAAAGTGTGTAAAACATTTTTTTTTATTTACATACGATATAATTCAACGAAGAATTGATTGATTAAAATTCAAATAAATAAATAAAATGAATTGTCAGAATGAAAAATATATTGTATCGTTAGAACAATTTTTGTATCCTAAAAAAAAAGTGATAATAAATAACAACTCATCAGCAAATTAAGAAAGTGCATTTTTTACTTTTTGTTCAATGTTTTTTTGATAATAAAGAATTTTAATCTGCTAAATGAATCTTTTGTTTTATTGTTAATTTATGAAATAAAGTGTATTGTTGTAAAATTTGAAAATCTACTGTTAGAACAATTAAGAGGCTACTTTCATTTTTCCAGTTTGAATTTCGAGATATTTTTGCATTTTGCATACCCTTTCAAGACGAGACTAATAGTTAATTCATTTACAATATCAAGTAAACATAAAAGTGCGTTATTTTTTACGTAAATATTGCTAGAGTGAAAGGTATTAATAGAAAAGGACAAGTATACAATTGTTGGTTTTTTTAAATTCCTAGGTAATAAAGCTATCAGAAAATAGGCATTTCTTCAACATTCATAATACAAATGTGTTGCCATTTGAAATTATCAGGCGAAAATTAAATAATTTGTTAAAGTTCTCACATAAGAATTGTTATGTTTATGATTACATTGTGTCGATAAACATGATTATTACAATCATGCCCCCGATTTATAAGGAAAAAATTGACGTAAATTCATACTAATAAATAATATTGACAACTTTTGAAGCAGCTGTATTTGTGAAGAGAGAACTATTTATGCCAATATTATATAATAATCATACTATGGTTGTAATAAAAAGTTTTTTTTAAAAATATTTATTTATTGTTTTAATAAATTACATATTTATTAAGGCGCCACTTGCAATAATAATTCATATTTTGGCGTTTTTTACGAAAATGTGGGTTTTTATTATTCATTTATATCAGAAATTATTCAATAGATTTGACTTTTTTTTCAACTATTACTTGGATTGGATCTTTACATTAATATAAAACTAATAAACTGAATGTTATTTGTCATAATTAAGACGATACAAATATTATAAGAAAGACCGTGACCATTAGATGCATTTTAGGCATTGTACAAAATTGAGTCAATGCGCTAAACGAATGCGTAGACGAAATATATTTTCTTATAATCTTAAAGCCAAGATTACGGAGACAAATTTGTAGGAAACCAAATCAGCAAAATGTTAAAAATTAATAGAGTTATAAATCATTCAATTTGCAGTACATTTGATGAATTTTTGACGTTTTTAAAATACTTTGTTTTAGTAAAAACATACGTTTTTAAATAATAAACTATATTTACTCACATGCTTTGAGGCTTCAACTACTATTTAAAACTAAGTTTAATATCAGAAACACAATAATAATTTTTTAAATAATATATTTCCAGTCTTATGAAACACGATAATTTTAATTGTCTATCGGACCTTCAGAACCCCGATCAATTCGGCGATGACGGACGTGGCTTTTGTACTCTGTTGGATTTTCATTAAATTTGCCTATAAAACACATTTTATTACAAATTTTGACTACGCTATGAATGAATATTATATTTATTCTTGATACCAATTGCTTATTTTTGTAAATTATATGGTTTTGGGCTGTTTTTATACGAAAACAGATTATAATTTTGACTTCTGAACATAATACATGTGTCAAAACCTACGTTACGGATCTGAGCGCTAAGAATCTGACAACGCATGCGCGGCTTGCATCGCATTGCGTCTCTTATCTATGGCATTGCGCATCTAACGCATGCGCCTCAAGGGCATAAAATTCGTTTATTCACATGGTTCAATGTGACATTCGTGAACCTGTGTTTTTTTTTTGTTGGGTTTGGTTCTCATTCACTGTTAAATAATTAGTTGTTCATCGAGCACATTATCGTTATTCAGAATTTCGTTTTTTTTTCTTCACACGTATTCAAAACAAAATTTGATTCACATTTATTACAATTTAAACTGAATTTAGAAATAAAATTTTATGTTCTTTCACATATTCAATATTCGTTCATGTGCACCCAAACATCGACTTGTGGGAGTAAATTTGATTAATTAGAGAAAAGAATTGGTGTATGTCGTCGACCACTCTTTTGCCATCCAATTTAGGAAGTTCACACGAGTCCGCACATTCAATACTCAGTTCGGGAACATCCTGAAAATAATTAATAATATTATTATTGTTATTTAGTTATCAGTATTTTTATGTCTAAAATATTTAAATACATCTTTATTCATTTATATGACTATAACAAATACGAGTACATTTGTATCAGACAGGTCTGTCATGTATAATTTTTTTGATAAGATTATTTATCTTTAAGGATATGTATTTCCAATAAAAAATAATTTATCTGCACTACATAATATATGTATATTGAACTATGTAATTTGTATTGTTAAATCAAATAGATAATTGTTATAGAAATGGTAAAAATTATCAACTTACGTTGAGATTTTTATTCCAAGAAGATAACCATTTAAAATTTTGTTGGAATATTTCGTAGAGCGTGTCAATGGATACTTTTTGACCTTAGGCATCTTGAGTCACAGGAGGCAGTAATTTCAGAACAATAATTTGTATAATAAAATATAATGAGAACCAAACCCAATAAAAAAAAAACACGGGTTCACGAATGTCTCGTGAATCATGTGAATAAATGAATTTTATGCCCTTGAGGCGCATGCGTTAGATGCGCAATGCTATGATAAGAGACGCAATGCGATGCAAGCCGCGCATGCGTTGTCAGATTCTTAGCGCTCAGATCCGTAACGTAGGTTTTGACATACGTATTATGTTCAGAAGTCAAAATTATAATCTGTTTTCGTATAAAAACAGCCCAAAACCATATAATTTACAAAAATAAGCAATTGGTATCAAGAATAAGTATAATATTCATTCATAGTGTAGTCAAAATTTGTAATGAAATGTGTTTTATAAGCAAATTTAATGAAAATCCAACAGAGTACAAAACTCACGTCCTGTCATCGCCGAATTGAACGGGGTTCTGAAGGTCCGATAGACAATTAAAATTATCGTGTTTCATAAGACTGGAAATATATTATTTAAAAAATGATTATTGTGTTTCTGATATTAAACTTAGTTTTAAATAGTAGTTGAAGCCTCAAAGCATGTGAGTAAATATAGTTTATTATTTAAAAACGTATGTTTTTACTAAAACAAAGTATTTTAAAAACGTCAAAAATTCATCAAATGTACTGCAAATTGAATGATTTATAACTCTATTAATTTTTAACATTTTGCTGATATGGTTTCCTACAAATTTGTCTCCGTAATCTTGGCTTTAAGATTATAAGAAAATATATTTCGTCTACGCATTCGTTTAGCGCATTGACTCAATTTTGTACAATGCCTAAAATTCATCTAATGGTCACGGTCTTTCTTATAATATTTGTATTGTCTTAATTATGACAAATAACATTCAGTTTATTAGTTTTATATTAATGTAAAGATCCAATCCAAGTAATAGTTGAAAAAAAAGTCAAATCTATTGAATAATTTCTGATATAAATGAATAATAAAAACCCACATTTTCGTAAAAAACGCCAAAATATGAATTATTATTGCAAGTGGCGCCTTAAGTATTCACCCCACAATTTGTCATTGGAAAACATTGATAAGCATTATGTAAAGTGCTCATTATGGTTTGGAAAATATGCTGCTAAAATTATTTTTTCTTCTCATAAGTGACTTTATAACGATTCTGAAATTCAAATGAAAAACTGGTCCTAATTGTTATACTTAGTGTAAGTAGGAATATAAGATAAAGAAACGCATGTCGTAAAGCTGTAGAATAATATGAAGATTTTACCTCAACAGTGTTCAGGTTAGACGTGCCATCATCACCTCCGATGACCATTAGCTGTGCATTGTGTGGCAGAACACCGGCATTGCGCCGCGCGGCCGCCATGTCGGGGGCAGCGCGCCACGTGGGCGCTCCTGGGCGCCAAGTCTCCACAGAACGACGAACCAAGGGGCCATCGTGCCCACCCACTGCATAGAGCACTCCGTCCAGGACACCCACACCTAAAGTATTATAAAAACATTCACATTCATGATGGAGACATACACTTAAAGGCAGCTACTGATCCTCAACAATTGTAAAGGAATCTCGAGATTCAGATAGGTACTGAAAAACAAATCAGTGGGTACTAAATGGGTCAATAGAAATATAAGTAAATATTACATACTGCTTAGTCCGCACACATATACCTTCCGTATAAACAGTTTTTTTTCAATATATTTTTGAACAGAATGAAGAATAAATTTACCTGCTCCGCTGCGACGCACGGACATATCTGGCACAGGACTCCACGTATCAGTGGCAGGATCATAGCATTCTACTGAACTCAGACACTGTCGACTCACTCCGTCGTATCCACCCACCTGCGACCATATTAGAAATAAAAGTGTAATTTTATTATGATTGGAAAACTTTGAAAAAAACTGGTCTTATCGTTGTCCATCTTTCAATGAGGCATATATCGAATTTGTTAATTTTACAGGAGATAATATAATTGTGTGGAATTTTGCACTGTTGAAAAAGGATAAAAAAACTTTTTTTAATGATTTCTACAAATATTTTTTGATTTCATAAATACATGTTACTTATTATTGTCATTTGTAAGAATGACACACGGAAATAAGAGGGGTTATGTCAAAATGTTTTTATATAATATCATTTCATTGGAATAAAATTCAGATATGCCTATTGGAATGGATTATGGGCATGTGTTTAGGCAATGTAATCCCAGTTGTAATTCAATTTTAACAAAAAATGAGATACGTCATTTTGAAAGATGAAAGACATGTGAGTATCACACTTCTAACAATATATATTTTATTTCAGGCCTAAATTATGTTTTTTTTTAAATTTTAAGGTAGGTAAATAATTGTGGGTAAAAATTAACTAATAATCTGAAGGTCGGGGATAAACAGAAACTGCATTACTAAAGATTCTGGAATATAAATGAAATAATCTTTATCTTCTGAAAAGGATCCTACAAAATTTTTGTCACACGGTACATTTTTACGCGTAACCGACAGCTAGAGTTTTTAATTTCAACATTCCTTCTGCTTCTGCGACACAATTTGCTTGTTTGTTCAGTCCGCATAACAATCTTACTGAATTAAACACTTGCGATCTGAAACTGTGTTGTCAGAGGCATCTTTACGTCTGCTACAGTTTTTAACCAATTTTTTTTACTGTACTCTGTTTTATTGAAAGGGATTAACTTGACCGAAAACTGTGTGCAATGGCATCTTTTACTAATTCTAGAGACCAAACTATTTTCAACATTTGATAGTTCATATGGAGATCTCTTATTTACAGTATGGTGTTCGTTTTGTTGATTATCTCTCAAACCGGCGAGTTAGGATTTTTTTTGGGTTCACTATTGCCAATTATTGAAATATTAAATGTTGAATTATATATATATTTATTTCTGTTATATCAGTTTTGATTATGGTTATTTTGTAAAGCTAATTATTAAAATATAAGTTTTTGACCACTATCTTAATGAAACATGAAATCGTAGATAATATTTTAAGCAAAATTGAAAGCTTCCCGATACGAGGAAAATAAATTGTCTTTTTGAAGTACATATTTACAATTAATTTCTAAATTTAAAATGGATAGAATTATTCTCAAAATTAGAATACTTTTTCTTACATTATTTTTGATACCTAGTATAAGTTTGAATTATTGGTAACCCAATCAAACCCCTCCCCTATATGTACACTTTATTGTATGTCTATTCATTTACTGGTCTATGGTATCTGCAAATTATATTTATTATTCACATTTAGCGCACCAAACAAATATTGATGCCCGACACCACTGATAATTGCTGTTAACTGGTGCTCCTTTGTGAATGAGATGTAACATTTTCTCTTTTATACACTCTCACAATAAATTAATTTTTTCTAAAAATTGTCTCAAAAATTTTGGGTGACTTTATATAATACAGGTTCTTCTGAAAAATATGGTATACCAGAATTCATAGATATCTTAAAATGCTAAACCGGATTAAATGACTACTTGGTTATTATATAATAGGAATATACATACAGCATATATCTTCCCTTGGAGTACGGCCACGCCTACAGAGGAGCGGCGTGTGGCCATGGAGGCGAGTGCCCGCCAGCTGCCGAGCCGCGTGTCCAGGACCTCAGCAGAGCTCAGCCCTGATGCTCCATCAAAACCTCCTACCTAGTATTAACGTAGTAAAAATTAACAGTGTCATAAAACTAAATATCCCCTATCATCAAAGAAGTTAACAAATAACTATTTACCAATAAAAAAAAAAGGTTTCTAGTCAGTATTTGTTACCTACAGGTAATAATATTTAGGAAAATATTTTATTGATACTTTTAAATATACTGAAAATGTCATCTACGAGTTCCACCAAAAAAACTCTGCGAGGAAGGCTGCAGAAAAAATTTGCAGTATATACGGTGATGTGATATCCATTCACCAATCGCAAAGGTGGTTTAAAAAATTTCAGAGTGGGAATTTTGATACGGAAAACCAGCCTCGAGAAGAAAAGGTCTTTAAAGTGGATGATGACATTTTAATGTGTGAAGTCGAAGCAAATCCAACAAAATCAATTCAGCAGATTGCAGACACACTCGGATACTCCTGGTCGAGTGTACAAAGCCATTTGAAAAAAATCGGCAAGGTCCATAAACAAGGGGTCTGGATTCCGCACGAGCTGAGTGACGACAACAAAGGCGCACGTGTGCGGGCGTGCGAGAACTTGTTGGAGCTACAAAAAAATACGCCGTTTCTCAGAAATTTGATTACTGGGGACGAGAAGTGGATTACGTATTCAAATCGAATTCGTCAAAAACATTGGCTTTCAAAGGGCCAAAAGCCATCGCCAACCCCAAAACTGAGTCTCACTATCCGCAAAGTTCTTTTGTGTGTATGGTGGGATTGTAAAGGAATTATTTACTACGAATTGGTTCCATATGGTCGAACTGTGACGGCAGAGATTTACTGTAATCAACTAGACAGATTAAATGAATAAATAAAAGTTAAGCGACCCAGAATGCACGCAGAACACAAAGTTTTTTTTCAACACGACAACGCAAGACCCCGCACTGCAGCGATTACTCGAAAAAAAATAAACGCCTTTGGCTGGAAACAAATCGATCACCCCCCATATTCACCGGATTTAGCCCCATCAGATTACCATTTATTTAGATCCCTACAGCATTTTTTATCGGGAAAAAATTTCAACAACTTGGACGAAATAAAATCTGCCCTTGACGACTATTTCCAGTCGAAACCAGAAACTTTCTATTCAAAGGGCATAAAAATGCTTGAAAATAGATGGAAGACTGTATTAGAAAGTAATGGGGAATATATAATATAATTTTTTTTCAAATAATAAATGATTTAAATTTATATTTGCCTTTTTATTTAAAATGCGACATTTTCGACTGGTACCCCTAATAATATATATTTTTTAAACTAACAGTGAAGTAACAGTGTGGTAATTAAAAAAAACTTGGTATAAATTGGAATGCATCTTACAGCGTATATACAGGAGTCTATGACGGCGACACCCAATGTGGATCTCCTGGCTTCCATGGAGGGAGCCGGCTGCCATGTGTCAGTAGCTGCATCGTACACATCCACAGTACGTACGCGGAGAGAGCCGTTGAATCCGCCGACAGCGTACACTCTTCCATCCACCACACCCAGGCCAGCCCTAGACAGGCACATATTGTATACATAAAAAAATATAAATCATAATATTTAAATAAAAATCAGAAAATTAAATCTAGGAATATAAACCTGCATCTGCGAGAAATCATTTCAGCTGCGTGGTACCAGCGCTCTTCTTGGAGATCGTAACATTCTACCGAACGGATAGCCTTGGGTGCCTGACCTCCCACCACTAGGATTATCTGGAAAATTATACATCGGTCACAGAGAAGCCCACTCTGAGAAGAAAATTATGAAAACAAAAAAAATCTCAGAAACGTATTAATCCTTTTCCGGTTATAATGCCTGAAATTTTCAGTGAAATTGTTTAATTTAAGGACATCTTAACAAAGTTATCATACTGTGCTATCAAGACCGCGCATGGAGCAGAGATAGAAGTATAATAGAAGACATCTAACTTCCAAGGTATATTATATGATTGATTAATTAAATCAAATCAATTAAGGGTTAAGAGTGATTTAGATAAATAGAAAAAGTCATTTATTTATATAAAGAGCAAAGGTCAATCAATGATATATTGCCCGTTTTGTTTGATAACCTTTTGCTTGCCATCTTACAGTAGGCTTCATAATTCCTCGTTCATAGAAGGACCTGTCTTTATCGGCGAAAAACTGAACAGTGCTGATTTACAGGAAACCATATTAAGCAGAAAATGCAGGAAAAAATATTTTATTATTTTTGTGGGGTTTTTGGATAGTACAGTAGCGAGCTATGATTCATTTCTGCGTGTATTTTATACACAGAGTAGAATAATTAACAGATGCATATTAACATTTATTGAAAAATCTCTCTAGACGAGTTCAAAGTCTCGTGACTTTGAAATATACATTGAACTCGTCTAGAGAGCGTATATACGTGGATGACCATGGGTTCACCATTAGATTAATCTCATAAAATGGACTAAATGTTAATTTTTAAACAGAACAAATAATTAGATAATCTAAAACATGATAAAATGATTCCATGAATTTGAACACAAATACATACATATGATATGATTCTATGAACTTTAACACAAAAACATATACCTAAATACACAACAAATTTTCAAATATGTTAGATAATTAACTGTGAAAGAGAATGGTTAAGATCCTCTGTAAAAGTTAATTGGAAATGCTTAGAAAATGAGATTATTATAAATTAATATAAGGGCACCTTAGGGGCGCCGACCGGCTTCCTGGGCCGGCAGCGGGGAGTGGCTGCTGCAAGGCGCTGTTCAGGCCTCAGGAGATGGTAGGCCAACGCCTCGATCAGCAGGTCCTTACAGCGTAGATCACCGCGTAATGCTGGTTCACGAGGCATACGCTCTGCCAAGCATTCCTGTAAACATTACACCATTCAATTAGTACCATCACAAATTTAATTTAATTTATAAATACAATGTCTTACAAAAAAGTATTATCATTGAACAATCTAATCATGATAGTGGAATTTACTACAGATTTTCTAAATAGTTTTATAAAATTGTGCATTATTATATTAAGGGCTCTTTTATTTTACCCGATTGAAATTACAAAAATTCTATGTGTATTACATACTCTTTCAAGCTGAGATTAAGAGTTAAACTACTTCCAATATCACCTAAATACTAAAGGATGTCATTTGTTACATAAATCTTACCAGTTTTAATAGAAAAAAATTACAATAAAATGGCTGATTTTCTCGCATTCGATAAGCTGTCAAAAAGAACTCATATCTAGTGTTTTATCCACATTTTAAAAATTAATATTGTGGAACAAAATAATTTATTATATGTAAATATGTTTTGAGAACCACCAACAACAATGTCTGGCATTAAAAATTATTGTGACAGCTTCAATTTATTAGTTTGTTTATAGATATCAATTTAAATAGATGGCATTTTGTGATCTCTTTGTTTCATAATTACATAGTATGTTTAAAAGACAACAGTGTCAAATGTATATGGAGTATTCGATTGCGACTTACATAAAATGTATTTTCTAAACGAACAACATCTTATTTATGAAATTTGCAACTAATGTTGTGAGTAAGTTCAATATTAATTCATATTGTCGCTAAAATATGCATGGAAATGTATATTTTCGAGATTATTAAAGAAAATTGTGAGATGCAAACTTGACATCTATCATGCCCCTCTTGGGACCGGTGGAATGAAGCAAAAAAAATAATACAGATTAATAGGATCGATATATATATTATTTAGAAGTAAATAATTGTGTTTTTAATTATATACATATTATATTATTGTAATTATAAATACAAAGCACTCTAAAACTATAAAAAAATGTCCTGCAAATTAAACGGTTTATAATTATTAACATTTAAAAGTCGTATCTAAGTCATGATTTAAAAAAACTCTGATCTAATGTATAACTTTTGATATACAGTACTCTTAACTATCCGGGATCTAATTATCTGGGATGCAGATTATCCGGGATGTTTCGAATTTCAAAAGTCATTGAATATTTTTTTATAAATACCAAAATGTTCCACATGCTCACAAGGGCTAAACATGTGTTTAGAGTCAAGCACATCGGCTCTCATTGTGTATGAAAACATTTATTACTATTATGTAGCTTTCAATTTGTTTTAAAGGTTTATTGGGGTTGGTTGTGTCATTAAGTCACTTGTTTGCAATAGAGTGCAGGTAAATTACGAAAGTGAAATTGTGTTTTCTCAATATTTATTCAGGGGTGTCACAGTTTTTTTTTTTATTGTAAAAAGGTGTTTTATTTTTAATAATGGATAAACGCAAACGAGTTGTGCTTTAAATTGAACAAAAACTAGAAATTATTTAAAAGTTTGAAAACAATGCAACGATAAAATTTTTAATAAACCAATATAATGTTAGTGACCAAACCATACGCGACATTGTGAAAAAAACGATAAATCTGGTGGATTTTGCAGGCACATCAGATAGTGCTACAGGCATGACCAGCAGAAAAACGATGAAATCGTCAATACATGAGGATCTCGACAAGGCCATGGTTTTGTGGTTCAACCAATAAAGGGCGGAAGGTATTCCTGTCTCTAGGGTTGTTTGCGCAGCCAAAGCAAAATATTTTTATGACAAACTAAAGTTGTAGGGCGATTTTAACACGTCTTCTGGATGGTTAACTAGGTTTAAACAGAGACATGGCATCCGACAAATTGCTATTCAAGGTGAAAAATTAAGCTGTAATGAAATAGCTGCTCAAGAATTCATCACTAAGTTTCAAGCATTTATTGAAACCGAAGATCTTACGCCGGAGCAAATTTACAACGCTGATGAAACTGGGTTATACTGGAAATGTCTCCCTTTGAAAACTTTGGCCGACGAAATTAAATTAAAAGCTCCTGGACATAAGCTTCAAAAGCAGCGACTATCAGTTCTTTACTGTGGTAATGCCTCTGGATCTCATCTTCTGAAACCTTGTGTAATCGGCACGGCAAAAAAACCACTACCTTTCTCAGAAATATCAATGTCGAATTTACTTGTTGATTACTACAACAATTCAGCCTGGATGGACAGAGATATTTTCCAGTTGGTTCAAAACCAAATTTGTGCCATCAGTGCGCTAATATTTATCATCTTTAGGTTTGCCATAGAAAGCTGTTCTATTATTGGACAATGCACCGAGTCATCCAAACGCGGAAATTTTAAGATCAGACAATCGAAATATTTTTGTGAAATATTTACCGCCAAATGTGACAGCTTTAATACAACCAATGAATTAAGATATCATCCAGCAACTAAAGGCGATCTATCGCTACGAAAATGAAACTGACTTATTGACATTTTGGAAAAAACTATCAGTTTTGGATGTAATTTATGAAATCTCAGCGGCGTGGAAGTCTATAAGAAGCATTACTCTAAAAAGGTCTTGGTGTAAAATTTTGCTGGGAAATGATAATGAATTTTTCAGATTTTAAGAAAACCACAAAGAGGTGTTAAAAAATTGATGGGTGCGGGGATGTTGATGAGCAATCGGTACGTGATTGGCTTAACGTAGATGACAATGAGGTTATCATGAAGTATTAAATGACTAAGACATTTTACAACGTGCGATGAATGATAATGTGCAATCTGATAATGACGAAGAGGAAGATGAGTTGATTGCATCAGAAAAAAATAATCATGGTGTCGGTTTAAATCACACGGAATCACTTCTTAAATATCTTGAGCAGCAGGGTGACGGCACTCGCTGGAAAAAATGATGATGAGAAAAATTCGAAGTAGAATTTGTCATAAAACAGCAAAGTGCAAAAACAATCGTCCATACTTTCCTATTTCTCTAAATGATTCCATATTTTATTGACTCATCTTACTTTTTAAAATTATTATTATTGTGTTAAATTTTGTGGCCGACATGGACTTGAATTTAATTGAACTTGTGGTGATGAATAGACTTTTAATTTAAAAATAATTGTGTAAAATAATGAATATAGTGGAAGTTATTTATTTGACAACCCTGTAATAATATCCCCTCTGCATTGTTCATAAATGCACACGTGTGAGCCTTTTTTTGGTTAGTACATACACGCATACGTCAATAGGTAGAATATTTTTTTACATTTTTGGATTAACCGGGAATTCGATTATCCGGGATTTTTTTTACTATCCATCCCGGATAATTGAGAGTCTACTTACTGTATGTAAATGAATAATAAAAACCCTCATTTTCGTAAAAATATGAAAAGACAATTTTGTATTGAAAGACATTCATTTAAATAAAATATAAAAAGAGAGATTCCAAATCATCTAATACTAGTACATAGCCTGTTTTGTATTTTGTATCAAAGGTGCATAAATGGGACTTTAAGCAAAGTTTTACCTGTGACAGCAACGGCAGGCGAACATGTTCCATGAGTGTGGCGAGTTGTGACTGTCTTCGAACTGGACTGTGGGCCGCCCAGTTCAGTACGCTCTCCAATACCTTAGTAAAATATCACAATACATCAATTTTTCAACATTAGCAGAAGGGGATGTGAACTGTAAAGAGTTTTACAATTATAATTTATCTCAATTAAATCATTGTTAAAGGTACACTTAGGGCTAGTTGTTTGATTAGTGCTAAATTTTTACTATAGTAAGAAAGTTTTACTTTAGTAGAATTTTTTGCGAAAACGGGTGGTTCGATCATTGGTACCTTCCAATATAGGATGGTAAAAACCGTAAATAGTAAAAAAAAATATTTTAGTGGTGAGAGTTTGTCTGATGATGTTTTTAATTGTTTAATTTATATTACTGAAGATTTTTTCACCAGCAATGTAACAGATTTCGAATGAAGGGGTGAATAAAGCCATAGATAAAGTATCAAATTATATGTATTGCCAATAGTGAATATTTAAAATAAATCAAATTTGACATTTTCAGATATTTGATGATTAGTCATCTTGTCATACTATTGGGCGGGATTAACTTTGACAATAGTAAACTAGACGTCTGAACCTGTAAATGATTGTTACCACGGGCGATGGTAAAAAGTTATTATAGTAAAAATTTACTATGATAAAATTTTACTACTGATCAAACAACCGGTCCTTAATAATAACTTGAGGTTATCCAATCACTGTGTGTTCACCACAGTGAATTAATCACTTCATAGTATTGATGGCTTTTTCAAAATATTAAAAATCATAAAAATATCAACGAGTAAGTACCTTTTCTTCCGAGGGAACGGTAAGCCGATCACTGCTGATGAGTCGAGCTACTTGCTGCTGTGTCAGGGCCAGAAATTCCTCACACTCTACCACCTCACTATAACAAGGGATAAAATTGCATCTCTATTTTTATTTAAAAAAATATATATTAAAATAAATTCATAATTTTTAATTTCATCCGACCGGGAGACTGAATACATAGCACAAACATTTAAAAATAATTATATTTAAGAATAACATAAATGAATGAGATGAATAATGTAATAAATATATGAGAGTTATATAATGAACTATACTGATTTGCAAATGTGCTAAAATATTATAAAAAATATATTTTCATTAAAATTTGATATAATAATGTGATGACCCACGACATAAAAATGCATTCTCATTGACCTAGGAAATTTTTTTAACTTTCCTTTATTGACAAACAATAAATATCAAATGTTTGATATAAATGCCTACTGTTTGCCGTAGATACACAAAGCATCTATAATTATGCTACCAAGATTTTATTGGGTTTCGAATGCGACATATGTGAGCTTTTAGGAACCAAACAATTACTGATTCGGTTTCTATGTGGAGTAAGATAATTTTGTGAAAACTCAAGATCTGATTTGAAGTATTCATAATTATTAGCAAAAATCAATTTTGTCTTGAATTTTTGAAATTTAATTTAATTGAAAGCTAATACAGTAAAATCCCGTTAATTTGAAGTTGAGGGGACCGAAAATCAAGAAAAAAGTTAGAATAACGATTTACGATAATGAAAATATATATATTTTTTTTTTTCATAGGTATTAACTTTTTTCATTACAACTTGAAGTAATTATATATAACAATATACACACATTTTAAAATAACAAACAAGTTGTCAAAATCAGCGTAAACAAATTATAACATTATTTATAAAAACCCGATCATAATGGACTATCTTTTCGCGCCATTTTTAATAATGACATAATTTTAGAACTTGTCAATACTGCCATTTCCCCGATGTATTGAAGTTAGAAACAAAGTTTCCAGCACTTTTAAAACATTGTTTTAAGGTGGTCGCGGCGGCATTTCGCACTCGCCTGTGACATCTTGTTATTTTTCTTCATCAATTTCCGCTTCCTTACTCCTTTTCCTTTCATGATATTTCTAGCCTTTCAACGCTAAAGTTTTATCTGCCATCATGTTTAATATTGTCACCAACGTCATTAATGGAGTTGTGTATTCTTCTGTTAATTTTGTTTTGGATAATATTTGACAATCTCTTATGTTAATTAGATTTTTTAGCAACTGTTGGCATTTTGTACAAGTTTCGCATTCCTGCTATTTTCGAGATTATAAAATTATCAGTCAAAATCATAAAAATGTTTTAGTTTAAATGTAATGAAATATGGAAAATTCTGAGGAACGCAACCACATATTTGTGAATTTCAAAATATTAGAGAAATACAAATAATTGTCTTTACATAAAATAATTAACAAGATATGAGATTATCTGAGAAACGCCGACCACATTCTTCAAAATGCCTTGACACTAAACTTAAATACAAAGAGAAATGTCTGTATTAAAATGAGTATAAATTAAATAATTTATAAAATACGGAAAAGTCTGAGGAACTCAACTGGGTGCTAGCATTTGTACAACAAAATATACAAATGCTGCGTAAATAAAAATAATGATGGTATTAATACGGAACAGAAGATTGGCAGGCACTGACATTCGCAGGAATTGGGAGAATTACGTCACCTAATAGGGCGCAAAGATAATATTTGCTATCTTTTGCTAATGTAAAGAAAATGTGCAAGAAAAAAAGCGTGTACATTCAAAATGTTTCAATTAAAACAATGTTCAACTTTGCCTGGGATGTGCGTTTTAAAAATAAGACATTATTTTTAATTGATCATATTCAATAAACTGATTGATAATATAGAAGTTTCAATCATTCTAAAATAACGAGACAAGAACATCTAAAATCCACACTAAAACATAAAATAAATGAACAACCTCACTAGACAATCTATTACAAATAAAATATAATCAAGTATATATGAAAATTTGGAAAAGTCTGCCACAACTAATAACAATAGTCTAAAAATTATTAAACCAAGATAGGGAGATTTCAACTACAATTATAAGCAATAGACTGAACTAACGCAAAGTGCTGCTGAATGAATGTGTCAGCTGCCTGTGTAAGGTCAGTACAGGCATGTAGGTCGGCGAAAGCTCGGATGCCCAAGCAGTTGGAAGGATGCAGCTGGGCCAGCAAGAAGCTACAGCATGCTTCGCGCACCGCTGACAACTGCAGCAGGTTGGCTGCAGGAAGTAGCACCTAAGTACAGGGAGGGTATTATGTTCAGCCAGTGCACTGCATTTAACAGTCGTCATACATACATAGGTACTTTATTTCATTTTTCCTTATGGCATTGACCATATAAAGATATATATTCTGTATTTGGTCATAAAACAAATGCAAATAATTGTTTACTGAATACTAATTGGTACATTGTCCTCTGTAATTCTGACTTCAGGATTGTACACGTAATCAACTAATAGTTTTACATGGATTAGATATATATGTACTGTTCATATTTTTACATTTGTGCATCAGAAATTAGAGGGTTCTAAAAACGTATTAAAATCAAAAATATATTATATATCATATTTAAAAATTAAATCAAGAGTTATTAAAAATAACATCGAGTTATAAAAATATCAAAAATAATTTCCTAGGATTTGTCGGCAGCTTTGCAATATGGCCGCTTTGAGGTAAACTTGGGTGATGAATTATATTATCTTAAAATGCACGATCGACATTTTAATTAAAATATATCGTTAACATTTATATTGTACGGTGTTTTACATAACATAATTTATGTAGCAATATTACGAGATGCAATAAAGACCTTTTTTTTAAAGTTTCAACAGAATTTTATTGGCACTAATAGGGAAAATCGTGTTTTAAAAAAGCAATTAATTTAAATTTTTTAGATGATATGATGAAAATAGAGGGTGACATGTTTGATAATGATTATCAGGAAATAGAGGCATTTTTACAATTGATTCATGCTTTTGAAAACATGTTTGTATATTTTAGAAGCATTTTATCAAAAGAATATCATTTAAGTACAATCCCTGGGAATTTATTTCTAAAAAAATGTGTTTTCTCAATGTAATCTGTTATTTCGCTGGCACTCTTCTAAACGAGAGGCAATGGCTCAACTCCATTGTAAGACAAATGTAAATAATTGTTTATTAAATACTAACTTGTACATTGTCTTCTGTGACTGTGACTTCAGGATTGTAAACGTAATCAACTAATAGTTGGAGGGCCAATGGATCAACTCCCTGCAAAATAAAAGAATTTATATAAATATTTTATGTACAGTAGAATCTCATTAATTCGAAGTACCAAAGGGACCAAAAATATTGAATTCGTATTATGCAGAACCCCATTAATAAGAAATTCAGACAAAAAAAAAACTGTTAATTTTGTGAAAAGCATATTTTGTGAAATCACTTTGTAAACACAATATTTATTTAACTAATACAAAATCCTGATGATTTATTATTAGGTAAAATCAAGAATCAGATCTGCACAAAACCATCAAAGAATTATTAGAAGAGATCGGCTGTCCTTGGTTGACAGTAAAAGATAATTTGGAAATGCTTGGCAAAAATCATAGGCAAGGAGTTTGGGTTCTGCAAAGTCTATCGCCATCGGCCTTGGATCAACATGTGACAATTTGTTCTTCGCTGTTAAGCAGGTATGAAACTGATCCATTTCTGAGACTATTTATTATTGGAGACCAAAAATAGATCCTTTACAGCAATCCACATAAAAAAAAACAATGGCTTTCCCCAAGTCAAACACCAGTTTCAACACCTTGACCATCATTGACCTTAAAAAAGGTTTTTTTATGTGTCTGATGGGATATTTCGGATATTATTCATCGTAAATTATTATAACCTGGTCAGGCCATCACTGCCAAATTTTTTTGTATTCAATTAGAGAGATTAAAGGTGGAATTATTAAGAAAACGATCAGTCCTAGTTAATAATTAATGGCGCATCTTACAACACGACAATGCAAGACCGCACGCAGCAAAAATTACACAAGACAAAATAAAAGAACTGGATCTAGAACTTTTACCTCATCCACCTTATTCTCCTGACAGTACCGTTAGATTATCATTTATTCCAGTCCATGGAACATTCATGTAGAAAAGAAAATTTCAATTGAATAGATGAAGTCAGAGAACATCTAAATTCCTTTTTTAAAACAAAATCTCAACAATTTTACAACGGAGGGAGACATCAAAAAAAAAACTACCGAAATTGTGGCAAAATACACAATAAAAGAAACAAAATAACAATAGAAATTATCTTTCAGAATGAATATTGTATATTATGTAATGCCATTCCTTATCCAGAATATATATGTGAGAAAGCATCTCTTTTTCGGTCATGTCTTCAGTGTGCATAGGTACTTTTCCCTCCTTTTTTATCCAATTGGTAGCCCTGTATGTTTTGCATGTTTGGCACACCAGACAGGCGGAAGCCATTTTGCTTTAATTTAACTTTCACCAGACAGAGCTTAAGTATATTCTAGATAAGGAAGGCAACATAATAAGAGTTTAAAGGTAAAACTCCCATATTATGTAGTACCACTGCATTCATGAAATTTGCTACTAATGTTGTAAATAAGTTCAATATTAATTCATAGACATCATTACGATCGATATAAATATTATTTAATAAGAAATTATTGCGTTTTTTATATCAAACTTGATTTTAAATAGTAGCTGAAGCCTCAAAGCATGAGAGTAAATATAATATATTATTTAAAAACGTACGTTTTCACTAAAATAAAGTATTTTAAAAATATTGAAAATTGATAATATGTCCTGCAAATGCTTATAACTCTATTCATTTTTAACATTTTGTCTCAATCGAGATTTGTCTCTATATTCTTAGCATCAAGATTATAAGAAAATATATTTCGTTTACGCAATAGTTTTCCATATTAAGACAATATTGTGGATCGCAGAAAATGTATCCAACAGTTGTGGTTTTTCTTATAATGGTTGTATTTTCTTAATTATGACAAATAATATTCAGTTTCATAGTTTTAAATGAGTAAAGGTCCTATCTAAGTGATAATTTAAAATAAGTTAAATATAGTGTATAACTTCTGATATAAAGGCATAATAAAAACCCACATTTTTGTAAAAAATGCGAAGATTTGAAAATTATTATTGTAAGTTGCGCCTTTTAAATGTTGAATTAAAGGACAATATGCAAAAAATGTTGGGGAAAAAAGGGTTACCTGTAAAGTTACACGGTCACGTCGAGATTCTTCAAACTGTGTAAACATGGCTCTGAAGTAAGGACTGCAGGCGGCCAGCAGAGCTCGGTGCGCCGGCACCTCCGTACCACCAGCCACTAGGCGTACATCGCACAGCACTCCTTGTCTACTCATCACACATATTACAGTCTATTAGTCTATTTATCTACGACACGGAGAAACAGTTTGATAAGAGAATGTTAAAGCTGATTGCCAAGACCTTTGTACCACCAGTCATAATAATGTTCTATGATTTTATCAGTTTTATACAGATTTGTCAACTGTTAGAAAATTATTATTTAATCTTTAACATTTTAAATAGATTTAGAATGCATGTGTAACTGTCAAAAGTAAGTAATTTGGAAGCTGCCAGAATACAGGCACCCACCTAGTCTAGTAAGCGACATTATTACAAGAAGTATGTATTTAATAAAAATTTATTATTTGATTTAATAAAAAAATAAAGTATTATATTTTTTAAGAATTATTCAGCTACCAGAAACAACATAAAATAATTGTGGAAGCTTAGTTATGCCATCTCCTCTACAAATTACTTTCTAAAAGCCTTACTTTCTCATTTGGTTGAGGGCATCTAGTGCGGATGTAGCGTGGTTGTGGTGGTGGTGTCTCTGGGAAGCGCTGCCCGTCCCTCCTCCGCTGCTTCCTCCTCCGCCCAGAACGCGTTGGCTGCTTTCGTCCAGAGAGGACTGACTGGCACATCGTAGCAGCAGGCAACTGAACACATGTTTAAAATACCAATATAAAATATTAATATTAAAACAGTTGGTGAAATAGAAGTGAATCCCAGGAAGTTTTTCCGCTGGGATAGTGTACCCAGATGAGTACACTGTTCCATCGAGGTCTCTCCATCAAGGCTCTTCACCTTCATGCCTGTTTCTGTTTAAAACATTCACATTTCAACCAGGATCGGTATCGAAATTGTCTAATCTGACAATCATCAAAATCAATACAGGTGTATCCCAGGTTACAACTAACTCACGATAAAACAAACCGTAGATATGACCTTTATATATTTTGAACCTACCCCGATGATACAACAAGCCAATTCTGCAGATACGATGCTCTATCCATTCCTGCCAACCTTTGCTCTCCCAGTCACCAATACTTATTGCGTCGTTATGATATGTTTCCGCAATTCAAAGTGGTATTTTTTCCACCAAATATGACCTTGTTGCTTCAGCCAATGGATCAGACGTTAATTGCCACTTTTAAATGTTATTATACATGCCTCATAATGAAGGGGGCGATTTCTGCCATTAAATCAGATCCTGAATTTACACTCAGTGACTTTTGAAAGGGATACAATATTTGGCACGCTGTATTGAATATCAAAAAATCTTGGGGTGAAATGAATAGAGCTTGGGTAAAGCTTTTGTTTTTTATCTCCTTTCTTTTGTGTTTATTAATTGTACATTTCGTGTTTCTGTAGTACTGTGTGTGGAACCGGTAAAAGAAGTTGAAACTTCTATAACGGTTCCAGGAAAGGGTGGGTTCCCCCCTTCTAGCGCCCCTTTATATAGAGCTTGGGAAAAGATCTGCTCAGAATTTGTAAACCATAATGTAGATGCTACTGAAACTGTGATAACTAATCAAGTCGTTGAACTGGGGAGGCAGCTGTATTTATAAATTGATGCGGCAGATATTGAAGAGTTAATTGAAATACACGAGGAAGAATTGTCCAATACTGAATTGATGGAGGTCCATGGAGATTGTATCCCACAGATGACTGATGAAGTCATGGATAAAGATGTAATACCTGATCCACCACCAATCAAAACGTTAGAAATGAAAGGTTTTTCGTTAATTTTAAAGAAAAAGGAAAAATTTTTTTAGTTGCCAGAGGAAAAAGATCCCAATGAAAACAGGAGGGCTGCAGTAAGAAGGGGAATTGGATGAGAATTGACTTGCTATAAAATGCTAAGTGATGAAAAGAAAGCAGTTATATATTGTAGTTGTATAGCAGTTGATAGAAATATGTAAAAATGTATAAATCTGCTTTAAAATATATATGCATGCTTTTATTCATCATTAATGTTTTATTTTTTTATTTACATTGCATAAATATATCAATCTAATTTTAGGAGGTACATATTTTAAAAAAATGTATGTAAATATATGGAAAATGGAGATTCACGATACAACCGCTATTTGACAAAAGCATCGTGGACTTAACCATAGGGTATGCCTAAATTGACAAAATGTGACATCAGTACAACCTTAATTATTTTCCTATATCAGAATAAACTTGTACCATCGTCTGTGATTTAAGTACACCTAAACCTAAACTATAATTCTAATTTGAAGTTAGTATTTGTGATGTATTTAAAATGTTTTACATTATTTGAAGAATAATGGACAAATTCCACACTACTCTGATTGTTTACTTATAAATTAACTAATTTTACCGAGTAAAGATAGTTGTGCAGAAAGCGGACAATTCACAATTTTGAAAAAAATGAAATATTGTTTTTATTAGACACAGTAAGGTCAATTATATTATTCTGTCAAAAGCAACCCTGCTTTCATACATACAAAAATATATTATAAATACCTTTTTAAAACTGAAAATTTTGTTGACTGCAAAAACCCCATTTAAAAATCTTCATAATATGTAGAAATACAAAATCTCTAAAAACTATTCTGAAGATTTCTTAAAAATCATACAAAATTTGGTACATAGGTATATATTATTCATCATTTCTAAAGGTAAATAACATTCAAGTTGTGTACATTTGCTTATTCACTCTTTTATCTCAGTTTAAGTTTCTTGTGGCTAGCTGCGCCCTGCGTAACTAGGTTCAATTAGTTTATTTGATATATTCGGTTTATAAATCATTTACAATAAATGTAAATAAATTGAGTTAGTTTATATTTGAACCCCATTTTATGAAATAAATCAAATGAAAAACTTAATTCAGTTCTGCGAAAAATCTTGTAGATGTGACATCATTGTATCATTTGATTTATTCGATAAATAAATAACTGACAAATAAATGGAAATATTTTACCTCCCTCTCTCCGCCGTTCCATCTTTCGACGAATTGCTCAATGCCGTATCCATTATTCCTCGGACGACAGACTTAAAATTAGAAAGATCTTTGTTCTGTATTTAATGCATTATGAAGAACAATTTACATTTGTACGCGAATTATTTATAAATGCGATGTTACACAGACACAAAAACAACAACTTCGCACGACCCCACAATTTTCAATGAAACATGAATTAAAAAAACCATCGAGATACAATACACATATCCATAGATAAGAGAGTATGTGAATTTATGCAAATAAAATACATGCCATAGATAAAATACATGCATTGACATTGTCTATGATTGACATTTATCTTATCTATGCATTTATCCAGGGGCTGGGCGCTTCATACAAAATAAAGAGCTTCTACAGATCTCGCTACTGCAGCACTGTTCCGCCCGACATTCGTTAGTCAAACATTGACACCACCACTAAATAAACACAATACGTAATGTTTCAATGTTGGCTATTCTGAAATTCCAGTCTTTTTTCACAGATGTCGCGCAAACAGAAATCTTTCAGTGAATGGTTTAAGTCTCGAATAAAATAACAAAAAAATATCTTTAAACATTTTATTAGAGGCTGCGATATCCGAGACAATGACGTAGTTTTCCGAAATAGTACGTCGGTATAACAGTTTTCTGAAATAATATGTTGATATTTCCATACCTATCTTCATAACTTCATACAGTTGGAAATTTTGAACTCACTGTGACGTAGCGCTATTCAGATTTTTAAAAATATTTTGAAAGTGTCATTTTTATTTTTTATGTACATGTTATTAAAATATCTACAACATTCTACTGACAATATTTTAGAACATATTTCAACTGTCGTTTTCGTGTCGTATATAGTTTTTGAAGTGTTATTAGTTATTGTTTTCAGAAGAGTGGAATATAAAATCCCCAGGTAACTGTATTTAAAAGTAATTTCTCAAAGTGGTGTATTTGCGACAAATATTTTAACAAAATGTGGAATTTAAAAGGTTACGTATACACTGTGTGCCGACAATAGACCAGATAATACTTTGTATAACACTGTTTTCCATTCTACAACACATAAAGTGATTATTATGTATCATTACTTAATTCAAAATCTAATCCATCCACCCTAATATTCCAACTCACTGACAAAGTAATTATTTCCTACGGACCTATAGTGATAAAAGCTATACTCTATTTTTTACATTTTTCATATCCTAATGGTAAATCATTTAGTAGGATACGTAGTATTATTATGGATAATTAATAATTATATAATATTTAAATTCTTCAAGCATTTAGTTTGCAAAGACTGGAAAAAGAAAGACCTACAGTATTTAAATAATTAACATGTCATATATACATTGTTTAATGAAGACATTATTACCACTGACGTATCCATCCAACCTTCATTCATATTTATACGCCGCCGGCTCTTGTGGAATCCCAAGATCCGAAAGGTTAGTTTATTTAAATATTTTTCATTTTATATTCATACCCAGTTATAATTGCTCTATTCCATTTGTTCGCCCATTTCGTTTAGTACAAAAACAATATTTCTGTAAACAATTAAGTAATTAAATTCCATGTAATTTTTAAAGTTTTATGTAATCAGTGATATATTAAAAATAGTTGTAGTTTACAGGATAGTTTTAATAAATTCTACTCTAGATGTAATAAAATAGTATATTTATTATTTAGGTTTTCATCATACATGGAAAAGATATATTGTTGATATATATTGTAGACTTCCGATTGTCTGGGATAGACGGTGAGATAAGTTTCGGTTAATCCTAAACTATTGAAAGAATATATTAAATATTACAATAATAATACGATATTAAAAAGTTACAAAAATCTCGTAAAATCACGCCTACTGTTCGAAGTCTCGCAAACTTTGTTTTTACGTGGTGCAAATGCCGGCCGGGATATTCAGGGTTGTCAAATAACTTTCATCAAAAATATTTTGTTACCCAATTATTATTTCAAAAGTCAACATAAAAGAATATGGAATCAGTTAAAGAGATAAAAAATAAGTTAAAAATGATTGTTTTTTTTACCCTTTGCTGGTTTTTGACGAATTCTTCGAATATTTCACATCATCATTTTTCAGCGAGAATTTTGTCATCCTGCTGCTCGAAGTAATCGAGACGCAATTCCGCATAAAATTAGCCGACAAGGCGGTTGATTTTTTCTGAAGAAATCAACTAACCTACATCTCTGTCATAATTATGTTGCATGTTATGGGTATGTGGGTAGTATGTATGCTTACTTAGAATGAACACAAATGAATTACAGTAATAATGTCCGCCTAAATTCGCAAACATCAAATTCATTATTTTTAATTCCGACTACACCACATGAAATTAACACAGTTATACAGGGATTAAAAACTAATAGTGCTCCAGGTAAAGATGGTATTTCAATCAAGCTTGTAAAAGAAATTAAGATACACTTAACCGAACCACTTGCATTTATTACTAACCTGAGTTTACAAACTGGAGTCTTTCCAACCATGCTAAAAGATTCGTTGCTATGCCCAATTTATAAAAGCGGAAACCTGAAGCTGACAAGAGTCAAAATTATTCGACATCTGGGAGTACTGATCGATGATCATCTTAACTGGAAAGAACACATATCGAACCTAGCCAAACGCATAAGAAAACTAATTTACTTTTTTAAAGGAATACGATGTATAGTTGATTACAAACTCTTGAGATCGGTGTACTTTTGCACTGTGCCACTCCTTAATTAATTATGCTATTTTAGTTTGGGGAGGAGCAGCAAAAACAATATTGGAGTCGGCTAAAAAAGCACGGAAAACAATTCTCAAGGTAATAATTGGTCGTCCCTTTAGATATCCATCAGATCTTATATTTAAAGAGTACAATGTCCTTGATATAAGACAAATCTTTATGTTGAGACTCGTTCAATATTTCCATACTAACAACAACTCTCCTCAAGCAATAAATCATGGACACAACACTAGACAAACAACAAACATCTACACACCAGTTCCGAGAGCAACAACGACATTTTATCAAAGATTTTACATGTTCCTAGCTCTGAAACTATACAATACACTCAGTACCAACTGGAAATCGTACAATTTCTATAAGATTACACAAATATGGACCCAATATATGATTCAATCAGGTAGAGATGAATCAGAAGCATGGATATCCAACAATATAATATAATTTATACAATTCTTTTACTAATAATTCACTAGTCCTTCAACACTCCCACTCCATATATTTTTATTTTATTTTTACTTTTTTATTCATATTTGAATTCTCTTTTCATTCCAAATAACACCACAACAGCTCGAAAAAAAACTGGCTACTTTAACACAGACTTTAGTCTAGCAAAGTAGCCAGGACAACGCTGTATATATCAGAGGTGAAGTCTACTCCATCCCACACAATAAACTATGTATTATGTATGTTTATTATGTATCCACCTCTGTTAGTACAAAAATATGGATGTCAAAATATATATAAATAAATAAATAAATTATGTTACAGGTTTTATTTTGCATAGTTATGTTGCTTTCTGCATTTGTCAATTCGTCGCAAATTCGTAAAACTATTTTTTGCTAGTTTCTTTAAATTCGAAAAATGCTTCCATCACTTCCAATCCAGTTTAGTAGATCTTTTAAATTTGCTCCGTCATAAAATCTTTGATTTCTATAAGTATATTTCTATAAATTATAAGTATTTTGTAAGACTAAAAATATGTTACCTAAAATGTAAACATTCTTAGGTTTTCAGGGCCGTTCCGAATCTACTGTGCGCAGTTTCTAGGCTACTCTGCTATGTATATCTGACCTTTCTGGCCGACGTTTCGAATCCCATTGCAGGGTCCATCATCAGACTGATGTCTTGTCCATCAGACTGATGAACCCTGCAATCCAAAATTCGTCAAGCAGAAAGGTCAGATATACATGGCAGATTAGCTCAGAAAACTGTACACAGAAGGTACTTAAAATGTGTTTTCAATAAATAAATAAAAACTTGGTTTTAAATAGTAGTTGAAGCCTGAAAACATGGGAGTAAATGCAATATATTAGTTAAAATTGTCTGTTTATATAAATACAAAGCGTTTTAAAACCATTAAAAAATGTCTTGCAAATTATTCATTTTTAACATTTTCTTAATTTGTAAATACAGATTTGTCTACGTTATCTTGGCTTTCAGATTATTAGAAAATATATTTATCTATTTCGTGTATGAAAGAATTTCCAATAATAAGGCAATTTTGTGGAACACTTACAATGATTTAATGGTCGCTTCTTACAATGCCTGTATTTTCGTAACGATGGCAAATAATATCAAGTTTATTAGTTTTACTTTAGTGTAAAGGTCCAATCTAATTTATGGTTTTAAAAAAAATCTGGTTCAATGATGGCAAACCTTTTGGCTCGGCGTGTCAAAAATTCGTAAAATCTAACTTAATATTCCCCCCCCTCCCAATATATTTATACGTATGTATTTTTAAATTTAAATTGAACTGGAAAAAAATATGTAAAATATGTTCTTTGATAACTCTGATATTAGTGAACACTAGCATGTTGCTCAAAACGCTATAACGTGTCACTGATCTAGTGTATAATTTCTGATATAAATGAACGAATGAATATAAACCCACATTTTCGTAAAAAACGCGAAAAGTAGAATTAGTATTGAAACGCTCCCTTAAACCATTTAACCACCCAGAAAACGTTGAATCACCCGGTAATATTAATTCGTCATAAAAATACTTTGCTTTACCCGCGCAAATTAAATAACTGTGGCACCCCTAACAACAAATGCTGACGCCATCGCAATTTAACGTGCGGCTAAATTGTAAGCAGGTGACAATGACAACTCATAAAACACAAACATAAACAAATAAAATACCTAGGACCCAAAAGATCCGCGACCTCAGAGCTCTTCCATTAGGGAACATAGCTTGGCAGCCTACCGTCAGTTAGAAGGTACTTTGTAAAAAGATTTACATATTAACACGGTACACGTATTCAAATCTGAAGGTGCCAATATATTTTTTTATATTAACTATGCTTTTATTTTATCAGATATGTACGATAGATTCTCATATTTTATTTTCCCGTTTCCTAAAATTGTCATAATTATATTAGATTAATTGAATCGCGCGGAAGTACAATAAATATCATACATCGCTAAAATGAGGATTATTATTAGTATTTTTATAAATTTTTTCGGTAAATTGTATAATATGAGTTCATTACTTGCTTTGTTCACTAATTTGTTAATTATAAATATAATAATAATATAATTATCTAAAATATGTATTCATAATATTATATTCTTATTTAAATTTGTTTAGTTACTTTAACATTGCATTTTCCTTTTTCGTTTTCAGTATAATGAATAATTACATTAAATGGTTAATTTAACTAGACAATTTAGTGAACTTTTTAGTGATAATTCAGAGGTTTTTGTAATAGACACCAAAGTATTGTATTGAATGGCAAATGTTTTAATATAAATATTATAATACTAATAGATTCATTTGTGGGACTTTTATCTGTGCGGCACACGCACGAAACACCACGGTATATAAAATTATATATTTATTGTCTTTTGTCGCATCTTCACAAAATCGCTATTACTTCCAAATCGAGATCATACGTCTTTCAGCTTCATTACAAGATATCGATAGCACATTTTCTTCGTTCCTTCGATTTTCGTGTTTTCGTGTTTCTTCGATCATAGAGTTGCGCATATTCGGTGGAATATTAAACTCCTTCATTCATATTCTTTGTTGGTAGTTAGATCAATCGTATTTAATTTAAAACTCATCAAAATATTTTGCCAATATGAATAGTTTTGGCTAATGAATTTTCGATTTTTTATGAACTTCACATTAATTTTTCCAGTAATGACTGTTGTAATAACAACCTTTTTTAGATTTAATCCAATCTCCGTCTGGGAGATTTGTTTATTGGATATTCTTTGACAAAAACAGTACACACAATTATTGTATACAGAATCGCAGAATGCAACAGCCATGTTCACTTTTCACAATTTTCCAGCGTTTGCTATGTGTTTGAAATCGCTTCACATATTTCATTAGAACAAACGATCAATTTCATATATAAAAGTATTAGCCTTGAAAAAATATTTTTAATTAAAGAACGCAATAATTTAGACAGCCAAATTATTGTGTTCAACACCGACAATTTTGGGTTTCAATTAAATTTAATAAAAAATTTCAAAAGAAATACCTACTCACGTATTTTTTAAATGTATTTTGTCCGTGAAATTGTATTGTTTCATGTCCCGAGGAAACATAATAAAATAAAATGGAAACAATGCTGTCGCCCTTTGCCGATTTTGTGCATCATAGTTCTGTGTCATTTGGCCCATTAATATTTTCTAAACATATGTAACTATGCTGGATGAACTTATCGGATTGTTTTAGTATAATTCAGAGAAACGGACTTTCAAAGTGCTATTATATTTCTTTTTTAGTAATTTTAATACTTATATTAGAACTAATATGTATATTCCGCCGCCCTTAGGCACTCGCCTTACCTGCCTATGCCCGCGGGACGTCAATGTATATACTGAGCATGTACACATACATATACACGGCGAACGAGTGGGCGCGTTTATGCCAGTAGTCCACTCGCTGAAACTCCTCGGGCGAGGCGTTTGCCGAGGTGCCGAGATCCGAGTGGTACAAAGTACACTCTCCGAGGCTCCTTACCTCGCCTCGCCGCGTCCGCGTACCCCACCACTGGTAACCGATACCAATGATGCTATGGGCTCGGTTGGCGGGGGGGTGTGCGGAGAGAGGTAAATACGTAAATATGAGCGCGGCCCGCATGGAACTGTTCATTTCGAAGGATGGTGCGCGCGCGTTGGCAAGCGATAAGTAAATCACATTGCTCGTAGATATTATTTGCACTTCCCGATGCAACGCACGCAACAACGCAACACGGAAGGGTGACAAGATAATGTCGCCGACAGACGTGATTACTATACAAGCACTGGTCGTAGCGCATACTTCGCATCTGTCTCGCATCGCATGTATCTTTTATGTATGCTCATCGCTCAGTTGGTTGACGAATGTCCAGTATTCGAATAATAACAATAATTAAAACAACTAACGGGATCTTTTTTAAAAATCATTAACATTACTGCTGCATTACATCATTACAAGGTTGCTTTATTACTCGAATCGAAATTATTGGTAAAAATTAATCAAATATATATTATGACATTTGATCGAAATTCTTCGATTAAATAGCAGACGTATTTAGACGATTAAATAGTAGAAGAATTTAAGTTGCACACAAAAGTTATTTTTCAGTTTAAATTTTATGATATATTTTGACTAGAATTAACACATCCTCTGCGGTGGTGGGTCAGATCTGACCAGGGTGTTTGTAAAAATATGAATTACGCTATAAATATTCGTTTAATGCTGTTTTCCTTCTAGCTAATCTTTTATTAAATATTTACAAATAATGTGAGATACAAATAAATGTTATGGGACGAGATTCAAATGAGTTATTGATAAAAATGTGAAAAAACGGTCAAAAACTGACCAAAGATAGTAGCTTTTACAGGATTGAATCTCAGAGCTTACGCCGAAACATATATTGTCAACATTTTGAGGACATTTTTTACGGCGGGTAGATAAAGGATACTAGGTATGCGTCCATGTATTTGTTTTGACTTATTTTCATCTGGCTACCCCTAGACAATGTCAGTAATATAACTATTTGAGGGGCGTTGCGCCTACCTGTAAGTTTTATGACACTACCTGGTTGGGTTTTCAATGTTATTGTTGCTAATTATAAGTGACAAAAGGTAGTTCTGACATAGTTTAGAAGCGGGTCAGCCATAGGGCAATTGCTATTTATATTTTTGACAATTATATTCTAACAATAACAAACAATTTAATTTATTTAACAATCTAACCGGAATTCACAAAACACAATCAATATTATGTCTATTTTGAGTATAAGTTGTTTATTGTTATACTTATTTTTTAAAATGATGTCAATTACACTTGCTTTTGCTTATAATATTGTTGATTGCGTTTCGTGTAAAAAGGGTGCAATTTTTATAATATATTTATTTCACTTCTATAAATATTTTGTTTAAATTATTTTCGTTCGGTTTACGTGTTAAAAATACTAATATATATATAAAAAAAAAAAAAACATTTTAATTGTTTATAATCACTGTTACACACCAGCAGGTAGAAACAATCCCCAACGACGAGAAGATCATATGCTCAGTAGATGTTTGTATTTTGGCTTTGTAGGGTGTCTGTTAATGTGTGAGAATACATACATTATTTGTAATAATTTTAATTTTTAACTTTAATTTTTTAGCAGAAACATTATGGAACACCATGCCATTTCATTAAATCATATTTAAAATGAAATATCTATAAAAAATCCCCCGCAAAACGGTTGAAAAACCGAAAACTTGAGGTGGGTCTAAAATGACCCACCACCGTCGGACATGTTTTGTTTTAACCCATCGGGCAGTAAGTGTTAAATAAAGCCTGAATATTATATAAACATTGCACTTCTTTGTGTTGTCTCACTAATAAATATTATTTGACTTATCTTTCTATGTTTTAATTAATCATACGCTTTTTTAAGTATAAGTTTTTCCTATATGTTTTTTTCTATTATTTTTAGAAATTATATCATGTCACAGAAATGCTGTGTTCGTGTAATATGGCTGGGCCTTTCCATATTTTCCCTGTATATGAGGAAGACGTTTTTAAAGAATGGCTGCGTCATATTGCAAGCCGCATATTCACTGGATTAAAGGATGAACAAATTTATAAACATTGTCTCTTATGTGACAAACATTTTTCACATTTCAACAGGGACTAGACAATAAAAAGATTATGAATATATTCTGTACCAACAATAGATGTACCAGGTAACTTTTTCTTCTTCTTTATGCCCTATCGTGTATCTTGGGCGTTGTAATCCCGTCTACTCTCACTTTCATTATTATTTATCACTTATCATTAAAGTTTTTAAAACCATTGTATTAAAAAATGTATTTACCAAATTTGAAATATGAAATTCATTATATTAATTTTATCTTTGAAAATTAATTTCAACATATTCCTTCAAACATTAATAATTATATATTTTTCAACACAATTGTTAGTTATCTGTGATACTGATTTATGTTAGTAATAAAAAAGTTATTTTTATATAAAAAAAATGGTTTGTTAGAATTTCAATTAAAATCATTACATTTTCATTCTTAATGAATAAAGTCACAAAACAAAACAGTATATTTTCTGCATTATTTATGTATTATAAATATCGTTTTTTCTGAATTTGGTTCAGAAAGTTCATGAAATATCAACCAAATAATAAAATAATATTTTTTTACGGAGTTTAATGGAGAAATAACAAAAGAAAATAGTTTTTGGTATTATCTCCCACCTGCCAATCAAATAATACAAGCAAATGCTGAGTTAGGTGGCACTACATGATTCAGTTACAGTCTTAAAGGTTTGTATATTTTTCAATACAAAACACAATCTTTACTTATCTGTGGGTATTATTACTGATTTATATTAGTAACCAAATAGCTATTTTTTATAGTAACCACAAAGTTATTAATAAAATTTGTTTATTAGAATTTAAATTAATATCATAAAATTTTCGTATTTAATCAAAAAAATCATAACCACAAAACAGCATGTATTGCATCTGCATTATTTGTGTATTGAAATAATTACTGTGACACTGAATCTTTTCCATTTCTATGTTAACCTTAATATTAAAATAAATAATAGCCAATCCTCAATTTCCAGAAACAGTAGAATTGATTAGAAAAATACATGATCCCACTACTCCACTAGAAGAAAGTGTGGATGATACTACGCCGAGCTGTAGCTACAGTAATCTAAAAGGTTATTATATATTTATTGACCATATACTCTAGCGAAGTAGTTTTTAGTTACCTGTATTATTACTATATTTGTAATTCTAAAGTTACAGATTAAATAATACATTTTTAAGGTGGACACAATATTATTGTGAAGTTACATTTTCAGAACATAATTCTGTGGTATTTTTAATACTAATTAAATGAATCAAAAAAAAATATACAAAAATAATCAATTTATCGAAAAAATATTTAGTTGCTACCGGTGTTTTAATCCCGCAACTTCCTACATATTTTTTCAGTAAATAGATTTTTTCTGTATATCTTTCAAGTTAATTAATTTAATTTTTATTAAATAGTATACATTCATTTTAAAACATGGACATAATGTTTAAAAAACATTAAATGTTCTTTATAATAATTCTTTGAGATCATGGACACAAATCAGTATACGTACATATCATTTTTCAGCATTATTTGTGACCTGCATTATCTAAGCAAACTGCAAAATTTCAGAGACCATTATTTTTTTTAGCACCAATGTTAACAATTTTGTATTCCTTAAGTGACATTTCTGTTAAAAAATTATCAGCTCCCTCTAAACTATAATTTATCAGGTAGATATGTGGCACCGTTATATTTTATGATATTGAACTGTCAAAAGTGATAATAAAATAATTGCCAAAAGATGACTGTAATTGTTATTATGTAATATGTAAAGATATTATTTTTAAATTCTTTATTCTTGTAACACAATTTTTATCCCAAGCATTAATGAATTTCTGGACCAAATCGGTTATGAAATTGTTCAAATGAATAAATATCGTAGAATAATATTTTTTTATTGCTTAACAACAATTTTATTATACAATGAATATTAATAATACGCATTGAGGTAAAAAACAGAATTTCATCTTAATTTACCATCATGCCATTTCTCCACAGAAGTACGCAGAGAGAATCAAATAACACACTTCTGTACTACAATTACTTTATCCACTTATGCATGCACACCTAGGTATAGAAGCATTATCACTCTTAACAGGATTGTTCTCTAATATGACTTGGTTGAGCTAATTCGTCTATTTCTCCTGCCTCCAAGACTCACATTATATGTTTAATGTACTATTTTCTCCTCACTCAGGGTTATGCAGATATTCATGAAAAAAAATACTAAACCTGTGAGACTAGATTAAAAATAACTTTCATGTTTACAATAAATAATTATTAAAGAAACGAAAACATTACAAACATATATTTGGGCATTAAAATATGACAGATGATTGACCATCGATAAATTATATATACAGTTAATGTCTGCCATGACACTGGTCGCGTTCGTTGCGGATGACTTGCTGCTGTTTCATGTTGAAATTTTAAAGGCCTAAAAAAAGAATTTTTAGAGGATCCTCTAAATATGTTATAGAATATGTAATATAAGAGTTCAATTCATCGTATTACTGAAATAAAAAAAAATTAGAAGCCGATAAAATAATTGAAATATGGAATGGTGGTAGTATCTTTTTCATTTAGGTCTAATTAATTATTAAATTATTGTTTATATTGGTCCCTTTATATTAAATTAAATAACAAGCAATTCTCAATTTTCAGAAACTGTAGAATTAATTCATCTGTCTCCGATTGATATTCTTACACCTGCGAAACGAGTACAGCAAGCAAGAAAAGGTTTGAATTTATAATAAAATTTATTTAATTATTTGAACAAATCTTATTTTCTTCTTTTACTTAGGCAATCTACCTTTCAAGAGTGATTTGTGGCATTAATCAAGTAAAAATTACATTTTATAGAACAAATACAATATTATTGTAGAATAGGAAATATTACAAGTCAATAAATACCATTATCGTTAAAAAATTTGGATATTATAGAGATCAAATGTGGCGAATTGAGAAAAAGATGACATATGTTAGCCGAGAGCTGAAATTTACTATTAACGATATCACTGTAAAAAAAATTGTGATCCGTGATGGACAAGCAAGAAAAGACGTAGTCAAGGGTCAGAACTTATTTTAACAGAATCAAAAACACTGTTACTTACTCTGACTTACTGAACTTAAAAATACTTATCAACCCTTTGTTCAAATAAATCTATACTTTCTCGCACTTCATTTTTTGACCTATCAAATCTCTGTCCCGGAGGCTAACTTTTTATTTGACCTAATCTAAACTTTCATACAAGTCCTTTGTTCTTTCAAAGTTCTTTGTGTCAGGAGCCTAATCATTTGTTGCAATTAATGTAAACATCCCACATCCTACGTTTTTTAAGATTATTTTTGATGCATATTAATTAAAACATTCCCACATGTTCTTTATCCTATTGCACCTCTTTGTCCCGTAAACATTACCTTTATATTGTGAATATCTAATTTGATAAGCTACCAGATATGAAAGCTGCAAGTATATGACAAGTATGGTACATGTGATTGAATCAATACCGTGTATCAGTACCAACTAATTTAGCACCACACCATTTCTCTACCAGGAGTGGGTAAAGTGCAGGCGCAGAGTGGATAGTATTCTTTCAGTACTACTGAGACTTGAAGCCTACTTCTAAGATTAAACATTCTATATTTTCTTATTTATTTCATAATTAGAATAATTGGTAATATTTCTGTTTTTATTGATTTTCGAATGATAAAAATTGTTCATTCTAATATATTAATAAATATAAAGGATCAATCAGTAATACCACATTTATTAATCTTTTGTTTCTGATAATATATTTGATTTAATATTTTTTTGTGTATGTGTATTTTTTGTTTAATGTGGATCTTAAAGATATATGTATATGGCACTCTCCGCCTGAAAACCTGCAATGTTTAAATTTGTTATTATTTAACATATCTCTTGTATTTATTTTGTAAACAATACATAATTTCAACAAATAAACCATTCAATATGCTTGATTAAAATAGTCTCCCATTAATTTGAGTTTTGACTCTTGTCCCTGTTACAAGTGAGGAGAACATTGACTTAATTCTATTTATCATAGTTTCGAAATAGTATAAATATTCATGCGACATATTCTGTGTATGCATCTCAATAATAAACAGCTAAAACAACTAATGACGTTGCAGATTTTTGTGTGACCTGTCCAAGATTCAAACATTTAATAAGTTCAGTTTTATACTACCGTAAAGTTTTTGGTTATAAATTCACAAAATTTTGTTAATTAATTGAAGATCTTTATAAGTATACATTTAGTATTCAGTTAAATATTTGTTTCCACCCTGAAAGGTGTATAAATAAATAAATAACATAGTTTTAATTTTTTTTTATCCAAATAATTATTGATTACTATTTGGTTATAAAATGTGAATTTTATTTAAAACTTCATAACTATACAATTTTACTATTTACATGAATTCATTTTTCATAAATTAAAAAACTTTAAATGTTGACTATTTAATTATAATACTATTTGTGGATGGATTATTTAATTTAATCATTAATACATTTAATTTTATGATCTATTTCAGATAAACTAAACTACAATCGAGAGATGCTCAGCATGTGGCCTGCAGGCTTGACTTCTGAAAAAACTGTTCATTTGATGCATCAAATTTGGAAGAGTGATAAAAGAAAAGTAAAAAGGAAGGGTGAAAGCAGCTGAGGTTGCTAGACTTTATTACCACAAATTCTTGAATGAAACAACTTCTTTTATTCACTGTCAGATTAAGAAACAAAAAAATATTTATGTGGTCGTAGATACACTAAAGATAACAAAATTTTTTAGGTTTAGCTTTATCTAAATATAGCAATAGATGCTATCGATTTTTATCAAAAATATATGCATTGCCGAGTCGAAAAACAATGAATACTTTATTAAAAAAGTTTCCTTTTAGGTCGGGTATAAATATACATATTTAAAAAAATATAGAAATAATGATAAAAGAAATGAAATTGCAAGAAAAAGTTTGTTCTAATGTACAAAAGTAGTTCAGATTATATTGAAGGTTTACAAGATCTCGGAGATGGCTTGCGAAGACCAGTTTTTGCAAATCATGCATGTGTTTTCATGTTAAGAGGACTTAAGACTAAATGAAAGCAGCCACTTGGATTTTTATTTTGCCAAGGCACAATAAAATCACGTTATCGAGTTGTAGTTTTTAAAAAAATTATTGAACTAGTTTTATCAAGTGTTTTAGAATTAGTAGGTATGGTGTGTGTTCAAGCTTCTATTAATGTTTCTATTATTAATATGCTTATGCTTAAAAGAGAAACCCAAGAAAATTATAATCTCTTAAACATAGAAAATAGTCTTGTTGGTTTTGAGTTACATGGTAGGGAAATTGTCTGTTTTTTTGATACTCCACACTTACTAAAGAGTATCAGAAACAATATGCTGACAAAAATGTTATATTTAAACTGGAAGATATGGGAAAGATTGCCAAGTGGGAGCATATTATTCAGGCATATAATTATGACCGCATGTTGGGTGACAATATACAAACTTTTCCCAGAATAACATTTGGTTTCTTATAAATAAAACAAAACGTGAGCGTGCATTTTAAATTGTTTTAAAAATCAAACGTATAATACCTGTTTGCTTTTTATTTGAGCACAATATAAAAAGTACTTGTGTCAATTCTATGTTATATTATGTCGATATATGTAAAGTAATATTTGATAAAGTCACTTTATATTTAGAAACTAAAAAAATATTTAAACCAAAATTAATCAACCACGCCACTCTATATTTATTTAAAATAAAATTATTTAATAAAAATCTTTCAGTTCATAATAGAGATTGTGTTGGTGCAAATTAATTATAAGACCCTATTAAAATGAATATAATACATTATATTCTCTAAATATTTCTTCTTCTTTCTCATTAAAGAATATTTTTTATTCCAAAAAAATAATGTGTAATAAAGAAAAATAAATATCGATTCAATATAGTATTGTCAAAGTTATTTACTATTACTACTATTAATCAAAAAAATTCTTTTCTGCGTGCATAATCTATTGTGAACACATCACCCATCGGGATATTTTGTCGACTTGAGATCGATTCATAATTATTTATTTTTTGTGACATTATCAATAAAGCCTGTTTAATTTTCTGGTACATATTATGTAGTCGAATGAAAAATTATTTTTACATTTTAAATAAAACTTCAAAATGTTCAACATTTAAAAAATGTAATGTCGTCCCAGTTAATCTGCGATCCGAATGTCTACTGTATTGATTAAGTGGTACTGATTTAACATTTTTTAATTTCCTTTCGTTTTTCTATTTTTTTTTCAAAGACTGCGTCAACATAGCCACTTCTGTATTCTGTCTAGTGGTAAATTATTTAAGGTGGACGTCTCCTAACTTTGGTAGCAATATAAATCAACAATCAAATGGGGTTGATCTTTTTCAATGTCGATGTAGCCAGATAAATAATGAAATTGCTAAATAATAATTGTTATTAAAGAACTAAGTAATCTTCACAATTTTCCCCGATAGAGTGGGCAGATAAAATATTGGTTATTAAGAGCAATTTAAATGATATATAAAAGATATAGGATTCACATTGCGTATAGTTCACATTATATTTTATGGTAGGACAAACCGAAACTGATAGATACATAATTATAAATTTGTTCAACAAATATTTTATTGTATTAATTGTGTTGATCCAATTATAAATGGAAGATGTTTTTTGGAAAATAATCAAGAAACCTCTTAAACTTGAAAAGGACTTATACCCACTTCTCCGTAGGTCCTTAGGCATGCCCCCTCAGTTCAGTGGCAACAATGACTTTCATCTTCGTGATTTTATGTTTAAATATTTTTTAATCTGTTAAGGTAACTGAGAAAAGTCATGGCTTTTTTACGCGGTAATAATATGTTTTAATTAAGTGTTCCCATTTGGCAGATTTCACAATATAATACTTGTGATGCTAAATGAATATGTTCAAAAATAGTGTGTTTATTGCGTCTTCATGGTATGCTCAATTCTGAGCCCTCATGAAATATCTGCAACTCGGTGCACAATTTATTTATTTAGCATATTGTTTCTTATACTCGTGGATCGTCACATAAGATAATTTCCCTATCAAACAAGTCTAAATCTACAATTCTGTTTTCAACATTTAAGTGAGAATATTTTTGGGTTTCTTTATGAAGAATATTAATTGCAGAAATATTAGCGAAACTTTGGTCTGTTAACCTGACTATTAACTCTAGACCGCTTGCTAAAACTTAATCTTAATCTCTTCTTTCAATTATTGTTCTTAACACCACAACTAAATCACATAATTTGATGGTGCTTAGACAAAAAATAAGCATTGTAGGTTGCTTTCGTTTTGTGTTGAAACCCCTCACATAAAAACAATAAGGTTTTCTTAAACTTAAAGCAAAATATGGTTTTCTTAAACTGTCCCCGAGATCTTCAAAACCCTCAATAAGATCATAATTATTTTATACAATAAACTGGGCGCTATAGAAATTTAATCAAAAGGTAATACACAATTATATCTTGCAATAGCTTTTTTTTGTTAATATTTCAATATTTAAAAAAATATTAATAATTCAGAATATCCTTTTGAATGATCCTTCTTTTCTAATGTACCAAAGGTTTTTAGTTTTCAACTAATTTTGAAGATTTCGATTTTTTTTTTAATATGCATAATTAAACTTAAGTAGACCAAAAACTTTATCATCTTCTGAATATCTATGAACCTTTTTTCCTCCCTATTTGTCAACATTTTCCCTAATGTTAAAATTGTACATTTTAAAATTATTGTTTAAATATTGTTAGCCATTTGAGCAGTGAGGAGATGCACTCTGCATTATCCTTTCTTTTGATCATTTATTTTGTGCAGTAATAATACTTTGCCATTAGCACTCTTATCGTTCCAAAAGCGTATTTAAATATAATCTCTTATTTTTTGTTATTTTTAATTGTGCAACTACTCTTAATCAATTAAATGAAATTCAATTCAATGTAAATTGCAACCATAGCCTTACATATTTTTCAAGAAAAGTGCAGTTCTGGCTCTACGAAATAGAAAGAAATTACGCCAAAGAACTTTTAAAAGTCCAAACTTGAGATTAAAACTGCTACAACAGTACCTATATATTATTTTTTATACATTGAACATTGTATTTGCTTTGTTTTAAAATGTATTTATCTAATCTAATTGCATCTTGTTTAACTCTTTATATATATATTTTTTTTTTGTACATGGAACATTGCACTTTGTTTACTACTATACCGGAAAAGCACTGTCTACTATATTACAGTAAAATACTAGTGTGCAGGCAGGGTACCCAAATATATGTCTTAATTTGCTGAAATATTTATCTGATTATAACAATATAACATACTGTACTATGAATCAAAAATAAATAATTATTATAAATAATATTTTTAATTTGCATGAACTTAATGTAAAATAAATATCAAATCAAGATATTTTTATCAAATCAAGATATTTTCTATGTTATTATTTATTTACTATAATAATAAAATAGTTTCCATTTGTTTTTGAATCTAGAGAGTTTTGTGAATGTGGTTATATAGGTATTAAAATATTTATTTTCTGCAGTAATAATTTTTTTCCATTTATACTTTTATCGTTCCATATGCGTATTGATATATAATCTCTTATTTTTTATTAATTTTAAACTACTCTCAACTAATAAAATAATATTTGCATAAACATAATGTAAAATAAATATAAAATCAGGATTTATTTTCAATGTTATTATATTCGATAATATAATTTCTGTATGTATAATAGTAAAATACTTTCCATTTGTTTTTTAATCTAGAAAATAGTTTTGTGAATACATATAATTAAAATATTTGTTTTGTCAGTAATAACTTTTTGCCATTTATACTCTTATTCAAAAAGCATATGTATTAATATATAATCTCTTATTTTTTAATATTAAAAAAATAATAATTGTGCAAATACTCTTAACCAATGAAATGTGTAATATTTTTTAATTGCAAGAATATAATGTAAAATATCAAGATAAGACTTACTGGCATATAATTTTTTTTTTTAAATACAACATATTTTTGTTTTAAAGTTGCATTTTTCAGAACATAGTTTTGTGGTATTTCAATACAAATTAAATGAATCAACTAGAAAGATATACAGAAAAAATCTTATCAAAAAATGTTTAGTTGCTGCCGAGATTCGAACCTGGATCTCTTCCTATCTGGGGTAGAGTTGAATTTTTCGATACATAGATTTTTTCTGTATATCTTATCTTTATAGTCAATTAATTTAATTTGTTTATAATTTTTATTTGGTTATTGAATTTACTAATTAATTATTACCATAAGCAAATATAACTTTAAGTTTGTTTTTAATTGCTGCTAATTTTGATCTAATATGATTAGGCATTTGAGCAGTGAGAAGATGCACTATATATTATCATTTAAATTCTTTGTATTTCTTTTATTAAATTAATTTATAAATTTTTCTTATCATTTCAATCATGTTTGCGATTTATGTTGAAATCGAACATTTCTATTTTCTAATTTCTTATTGTAACACAAGCATACTAATTTATAATATATTATGTTTTGTGTGAAAAACTTTCACGGTACTACTATTACCAGTTAAACAATATTTTCTAATTGCACAAAAATAATGTTATAATATATGTACTAATTTTACAATCAATTCATGCATTACAATGTAACTTCTGTTCATTTTTAAATAATTTCTATTTGATTTTTTAGTCTGTTTATATACCAAATAATTGTTAACGCATTTTACATGCAGAATAAATTTTCTGTTGCCATTTTATTTTCTGTCATGTGTTATAAAGTTGTATTTTATTAAATAAATATTTTTTTTAACAGCTAATCTTCTTTTTATTCTATAACACATTTTCATTTTCAGGGTACAAAATATTAAAATATATATTTAAAATTGGCGCCAATTCCACGTACCCCCTCCACTTATTTTAGTTCTCCCAGATCACACGACTGCGCGGTTTTCAATTTCGTAAAGCCATAGATAAATTAGGTCGAAGCGAGCCATCTATCTTATCTATGCATTTATCTATGATTGTCTATGATTGACATTTGAGATGAGAATTGCCAGTTGTCTATTGTCAGATTTCCCATTATTTTCCACTGCAACAATGATTCTTAGTATGTTTTATTTATGATATAAGTCATCGATAAGGTATAAGTATAAAATGTAAATAAAATATAAGAATCGTTAGATTATTGTAAAACGGTATTACAATAATCTTATATACCTATATATAACTTAATGTTTGTCTGTTATATATACAATACTACACTCAGTATATATACGGAGTGTACCCTCTGGTATATTCGTAGAAATAGTATATGTCCTGTGGTTAAATCAAAATATTCTACCATCAGAATGTAATTCTAATCTTTATACTTCATTTTCCCTTTTCTAATCCACGGTACTACTATACGGGATAGGTTTTAATTTATACAGTATAAATATGAGTGTAAATATAAGGTATACGATATCACACAAAGAGTACGTTAACGCATATTATTTGTTTATGTTTATGACTATAGCACTGGACTTTATCCTTTGACCAACTTAAACCAAATTTAGCATTTACCCTTTAGGCCCCTCCGCAAAACATAAGCACCATCTCGTTTTCACCTAGCCACTCCGCCCTTTTCTCTCATTATAAATACCTATTAAATTGAATTCGTGCCAAATGTTGATCGATTGTACTTAAAGACCCCAAAGAAAATATAATCACCCCTTCCTCCCCCCAGATATCTCACCCCTTCCTCTCTCTTATCTATGATCTCACCCGGACCCTTGCCCTCTCTCTTATCTATGGCATAAACCAAAGTATGGTGTGACTTGTTGGTGTTTGGGATTATTGAATCATACTTAGTTTGAAAAAGGTAACCACTTTGTCACCGTCAACAGTGAACGGTTTCAACAAATGTTGGCAATAGTAGAATTTTCGATGACATTCGTAGATAAGTAAAATAAGTATTATGATGAGTTTTAGTCCCAGCAGAACAGCGTCACGGCATTAGTTTAGGAACCGTGTTTCCTGGGCAAGTCAAATCTCGATTGGATATTTCAATTGGCCACCTAGGTCTCCTGACCTCACAGCTCCCAATCACTTCTTTGAGAAACCTCGCTCCATCATGAAATTGAAGAAATGCATCACTGACAAAATCCGAGCAATTAATGCAGCTTTACTACGAAGAGTAATATGATTTCACGTTAAGATAACGAGAAAGTATCAAATGTGCTATTTAAAAAATGTTGTTTACAAAACCTCAATACACATATGTACATAATACTGTTAATTTTGTATGTAAGGTATTTTGTTTTTATTGTATCTTTCTTCTCCACAATAACTATCATAAGACTATCACACTCCATTGAATAACTGTGTACTCAATCTATTTAAGTTAAATCAGATATTTAAAGTAAAGCCAGTTTCTAGGGTAACCAACTAAAATCTGGTCACCCTAGCAACTGACCAATATGTATATATATGCTACTAGCGTCTCTTCTGGGTTAAATCGTGTTCTTTGTATATGGTTTCCTTAGGAAAACCTAGGCCAACTTTTTTGCACGGTAACAATTGCTATTGTCAAAACGTTGCCTCAAAAAATTACAGTACAACCGTAATTTTTCGCAGAAGATATAAATCTTTCACAGTTGAGCTAATTTTATATCGAAGTTAACCCATTATTTAATTAATTTTACACCTTCCTTCCTATGTTTATACATTATCATTTTTTACTGGCGGTATATTGCCAAATGACTAAAGAAATAAGTCACACAAAAAGATTGAAACACAAAAGGCACATCAGATTCAGTATTTCGCATTTCCCAAGAAATAAGTTAAATTTTTAATATTGAATTTTGAGATATCTTTTCAGGCATCGTTATATTTTCACCTTATAGATATTTATCTATAATCTATGGTATCCTTATATTTTAGTCTATAGTATTTTAAAATTTGAACCGATACTGATACTGCCAATGTCAAAACTGGTCAAAAATAACGAAACTGAATGGAAGTAATGTTGTTTTACCGATGTTTGATTGAATTTTGACAATATTTTGGATTTTGGCAGTTTCAATTTGTGATCAAAAGGAGTTATTTAAATATTATATTTGGTGCCAAAAAATAATTTTAAACATTTATAAGTTACTTGATGTTATTAGGAGGTTTAAATATTTGCTTCTATTGTCTTTATAATATTTTTTTACTGGTTTATATATAAGAAGGCAAAATAATATGGAAAGAAATAGTTGTGCACGTGAAAAAGTCACGGAAGAATACGAAACTCAATATTTTGAATTTGGAAGGCGAAACATGAAAGACTCTTTGAAAAATCTCGTAGAATGTAAAATACAAGATTTGATCCAGCAAGCTCAAGACCAATTTACTTCGCATGACTTGGACGAACAGTGCAAGAAAAATGTTACATCGAAATGTGCAAATTTATTGGATTTTTGTTTGAAGAAATCTAAGATCCATTTAAATGAAATAAATGATGTTTTGGATAAACATTTCTCAATACCCGAGAATGTTGTGCTGCCGGAAGATGAATACCACAAAGAAACTAGTCCAGAAGAAGTAGATCAGCTGATAAGTGAAATCGAGGAATTGAAAACAAGAATTTTGTCTTTACATTCAGTGGAAGGTGTTTTGGAAAATGAACTAGCGGAAGCAGAAGCTTTAAATTATATATTTGATGAAGAGCAAGCAGTTGGTTTTGTATTACAAGACATGAAACAGAGTTCTGCACTTTTCCAGGACAATTTAGAATTTTATGAGGATGAAGAAAATTAATCATTGCAATGGATAACCCTCAGGTACAAAATATTACAAGATGTCTAATTATGTTGGTTTACTTTTTGTGGTCGACTTTAATATTAATTTATTGTCATAAGATGGATTCAGGTCCTTACAGATGTGAATGCCAACAGTTCAATGTCCGCATGGAAAAGGTTTTGTATATTTTTCAGTCAGTAAAAGTTCAGTTTGTAAACTTCTGTCATATTTATCTAGCCTTACTTAAAAAGCATTGTTATTACGATTTTTTATTCAGTAATAAAATATTACAGGGACTTCTTCATGATCACAGCTACATCAAATATGATCCAAGAAAATACATTGAGTCCCGCATATAGATGCAGGACAGATAGATATAGTTGACCCGGTGATTGAAAAAATATGAACATTGATAATTGTTTTGGAAGATAACTGGTTTTACTGAATGTTTTAAAAAGATTTTTCAAGGTGAAGATGATTGTTTCTCAACTCTCCCATAACTAGATGGTTTTTAAATATCTAAAATATTTACCAGTTGCAAATAAATATTTTTTCTTCAATCTTTTATGTATCACTATTGATAAAAGCACGCTTGAATCTGTACTGTGCCTAGCAATTTTGTTAATTTATGAATTTTAAAAAGTATAATTAAAGTATTTTAAATAGCTTGTGATATGCTTTCATTTACCGTTAGGTTTGTTATTGCCCGTTACGGGATTGTTCCGAACACTCAGGATCCTCATAGTATATACTGTATGTACGGTCATAATGACGGACTTTTAAGGTCGAGTTTACTAAAAAAAATCAAAAAACAATGGATCAGGTCAAGTGATTCAAAAACAGTACTACTAAGTTATATTATGCTTTAGAATAAATTTGTTTATTTATAAGTCGCTAAAATATACTTCCAAATTTAAAATTTGCATTATATCTTTGAAGTATGGATAAAATACTTCCAGCATTATTTTCTTGGTTTTTACTTAATACTATTACTACTCCGCGGTTTCAAGGCCTATTTAGGGCCTTTGCCTGATGTCGGTGTAGTGGGGTTGGAATAATGGGAACTTTTTAATATTGTTTGTTCACTGATTTTTGCGGGAGATATACTATTGTATTAATTAATACACAAAAAAATACATAATCATGTCCGAGAAAAGAAAACAAACATTATTCTCATTTTTTAATAATGAGCAAATAAGACGAACAAAGAGGAAACAACACTTATATGTTTCCTTGTTTAAGTTACAATCAAAACCGAATAGCCGAGGAAACTTGTAAAGCTAGTTTTGAAAAAGTTGATTATGTGTGTAGGTTGGAATTAATATGGCTAAAAATTTGGACCGCAAATATGTGGCATGAAAAACAGCCGAGGAAGGGCAAGAGCTAAGATGTATATACATAAAAAATCAAGAACATTAAAAAATTGTAAGTAATTATGAGGTGTATAAATTTTGTTATTTAATTTGTTGTTTTAAAAAAATTAGTAAGTTATATTATAGCGATAATTATTAAAGCAATATTATTAGCGATATTAAAGCTTCGACATCAGAACTGGTGACCGAGAAATGTGTTTCTCATACATATTTAGTATCTCAAAAAATTGGAATATGACATGGTGATGTAGAAGCCAACACTAGTCATATTTTCGAATTAATATTTTGTTTTTTGAACTACAATGTTATATAATGTTTTGCGATGTTTATATGTAACTGACTTTGTCACACGTTTTGGTTAATTTATCAGTTATTAGGCGTTCTATCCGCATTCTGACATTTTTCGCAGACTTCTGAAGGTTCACTGTGTCTTTAAAATCTTTTCTTTTCATTCTTCTTCTTCTTCTTCTTCTCTATCTGTTACAACTCTAGTTGGTCATTTTTTGATATAATAGTTTGGTCATTTTTTGAAGAATTGTACTTGTTAATTAGCCTAACTTTTGCTGTTCTCGCCTATAACTGCGAATTTGAGATGAAAAATCTAAGTTAAATTTTTTAGCGGTTGCCACCGACGGACAGTATCGTTACACACTTTATAAAATTCTTCTTCTAATTTCTTTGTGAAGACTGATTTAGTGAAATTTCGTGTTTTTCAGTTTTTCTCTGTGAGTTTACAACCAAATTAAAATTTTTATAATTCACATGACAGGTAGCAATAGCCCAGAATTTATTCTGGTGTTCGTAAACTTCCATCATTTAAATGTTAAATGTTGTTATTTTAATATATATGATTACAAATGTATATATATATTTCAACATTTGTTTCTTCTCTATGAGAGTAAGACTCGTGTATAGAGGAGTATATACGAGCTAGTTTATGTTTCAGTTAGTCTGTATACATATTTTTTTTTACTGCATATTACTGCATACTACATATTATAATATATAAAACAGATATAATATATTATACAATGTTATACAGGGTGTCTCGTAGCTAGTTGTCCAAACTTCAAGAATAGGTAAATCAAGTAATTTAGAACTAAAAATATTCTTGATAATTTGTCAATTTTTTTCCTGCCTGGCGAATTTTCAACTTTCTATTTTATTATTTTTCAAAATTCGCATTCAAAAGGTTACGTATTATGTCATGAGATTTCGATGACCTCAATACATACTGACCCACTGACTTAGAATTTGCAGGGTGGAAAAAATATAAGATAAAAAATGCCGAGATTGACAACATTTAAAAAAAAATTATAACACGTAATGAAAGATCGTTTATTTTTTTCAATTATTACCTTGCGCTCATTGAATAAAAACGTTAAATTAAATAAAAAAGACGTAAATTTTTCTGCATCAAGCTTTGATTGTGAAAAGGATCATCTGAAATTTGTGAAAGTATTATGCTCATTAGCTTACAAATTACGTATATAGTTACTGTCGGACAGTTATTTAATTTATGTTGTCAAATCGGGAGCCATTTTTTAAATTATTCAAAGCGCATTTTAAATAAATACTTAATTAAAATATGCTTTGATAAAGACATGTCAGTCAATATGAAGCAAAATATGAATTAAATTGTAGGTTCCCCCAAAATCAGAATCATATCTACGTACTCTGAATTACTATACTCGTATGGCATTTTATGCAATATTACAAATACACAAGATCTTTGATTAAATAATTACTTTTTTTTTGTAAATAAACGAGAGTTGAGTTAGTATCGTATTACCGCACAGCGCAAACTAACATGAATTTGTATCTGAAAGAATTTTTTAAGTTCAGAAAACTTTTGCCACGTGCTGATATTGACAACATGGTAGTTTTTATTTTATTTAAAAGTGCATCTTTTCGTTTTTTGAAAATAAATAAGTACCTATGTAATTGTTGAAATTAAAATACTATTCACTTAATTTGAAAATTTTAGTATCGGAAATTGAATTACACAGATGTGCGAAAACAGACTTTTTTCCGAAGTAAATACATTTTCAAAGTAAAAATCTTTATCATTCGATTCAATGACACAGTATCTGAAAAATGAATCCGTAAGTCTCAAGGAGATTTTTATGTATGACGTATTACTTTAATGGTAGTCCAACGTTTTACAAAAGATAAGCAAGAAATATTGAAAAAAAGTGCTAACTTTGAAGTTGCATAACTCCCTTACCTGTAAAATTTTTACCAAAGTGTAAATAATATTTTCTATTCAAAATTGAATGAAGAAGACTTCCCCGAAGTTTTTGCTACTAGCTATGAGACACCGGTATAATATATTATCAAAAAAAATGGTCCATTTGCGCACAGGTCGTTTGACTCGTTTTATGGTCATAGTCACAGTGGAGCACCACAAAAGCAGGTCCTTTTCAGGTTCAGCACAGAGGTAGGTCAAGAATCAGTATGTTGTTCTGATTGACTGTTATACAAATTTGTATGGATTTTTTTTTGCGAATGTGTGGAAATTTATGGCGCCCATGGAATAATAGTCTAGTTATTGTCAGGGAAAAAGGTGTAAAATACAAGATTCATCAAATTATTTTAAACACATTTATTAACAATAATTATATTATATAACTATCAACTCACAGTTTAAATACAGTTTGCATTTTTTTTTCACAGTTAACATAAATATAATATTTTTTAATCATTGCTAATTTAAAACACATAAATAAGTACATATTTAATACACGGTTTAACCGCAACTACATTTGAACAGATTGTATTTATATATGTAATTATTTTATTTATAATTTTTCTTATTGAGAATACCTCTCTCCTATTTGGCACCGAACACTGCACACTTATACACATGAAGCTTGGGGATGTTTTCCTTAGCAATGTATACTGTTATGTTTAATGAATTAATAATCTAATTAATTATCTTTGCAGGTGTCCGGCATTACCCTCCAAGAAAATAAATTAATAATAGTTACTATTTTTTATTATATATAGCTAGGTGATGCTTTTTTAATCATAATTCTATGATAAATGTTTTTTATATTACTTTTTTATTCTCTTTTTAAATTTATCGAGAAAATTCTAGTTTAGTTGGGAAAATGCAGGGATTGATTTCAAGTATCCCTTTGAGAAAACTTGACATTTAAAGTTTTGGAAATAATAATGGCATAATTGTAAGTTTCAATAGTACAAATAATGTATTTATTAAAAAAAAAACGATTTTATTTTGACAATATGCAAACATAGATTGTGTCATATTTATTCCATGTATGTACTTGTCAGAGTGGGAAACATTAAAAATCATTCATGTTTTTTATTTTCAATGCGATAACTACTGATAAAATTGAATTACACAATCATGCTTAGAATAAGAAGACATACAGATATTTGATGAAATCCAATGGGTATTATTTTGAAGCTTATTATTGCGTAAAGTATGTATGTACATATATATGGTTTTGCATAAAATTAGTTTTGTAGTAGCTATGATATTGTAACTATTCTTAATTGATAAATAGAATGTGTACCGGTTTGCTGAAATGTCTATACGTAAATAGTTAAAAAAAATATTTTATTATTTCAGAATTTTTGTGGTCAAAACATTTGTTATTAAAAATAATTTATACATGATATAATTTTTTATTTATTTTAAACTAATTATTAATATACAGATTTTACAAAGTAAATATATTTTCCACCGAATTAATAGAAATTATTAACATTATAACATAATAAATATATCAGGTGACACTTGTTTTATTGTGCAAATTTTCCTTAAATTAAAAAATACATATAAAAATATGTAACGTCTTTAAAAAAGTACATTGATTTTATGAACTTTGTTAAAATATATAGTGTAAGGTAATAAGGTTTAGTTGTCAATAAAATTTATTATAAAAACTATGAAACTTTATGTTTTTATACAACAACGAACAATGAACAGAATTGGTACATTTTGCACAGAATGCACCATATGTATATATCCTATATTTTGTGTATAGCACTGCAGCACAGACAGTTTGGCTGATGGCAGTACTCTCTGGATCCTACCTTATTTGTTAATGTCAGTTTCTGACATTATTTCCTGGGGAACAAATATATCTTCTTCATTTTGTAGATAATCTTAGCTGGTGAGAGAAATTCTCAGACTCTGTATATTTATAGCTAATATATGATCTCTGTACTTTACAACCCACTTTTCAGGACTTTAATAAATTATTTATCTTGCTACTTTCTATAGGGCCCACGTTCAGGCTGAAAATAGCTGTGCAAGGCTATGCTTAAAAATGGAGGAGTTTACTACTATAAAAAAATATTTTTTAATATATATGTACAAAAAATACAAAATAAAGAGAACCTGCTTTTGTTGATTGATTGTTGAATTGTTGAAGGTTGATTGATAAGTTCTGATGATTTTTTTGAGTGATGCAAGAAATGTGAGATCTTAATCCCATTTTATACATATTAGTTTTGATTTTGGTGTGTTAGTTCTCGCGATAGGTTAATAAACAAATGAAATGAAATGTTATTCTTAAATACTATGTATTTAAAAATGGAGATAAAAGTACAATGGAGTGAAGGCATATATACCTATGCAATCTTGGCAATTGGTAATAGAACAAGAAGGCACTTAAATTTTGAATTAGTTATCACCTTTCCTTAAAAAAAAACATTAAAAAGAATTGATACTTCTCAAACCACTTGTTATAATTGAGTATGAAGCGAGAAATCACACGAAAACCAGAAATATATGATGTTGCCATTCATAATATTTACATCAAATAAATCAATTAATTCTTTTCACTCCTTTCCTCCTTCTTTCGCCTAATTGTCGTGGCCACCAAGAGATATCTTCTGAAGCTTACAATTTTGGCCCTGAAAAATGTGCAATACATACTTGGTGTATCACCTTCAAGTGTATTTCCAAAGATGTCTGAGCTATTCCACACAAATTTAATATATATGTACATCATACTGTATTTTTCCAACAATAACAATAAGACAATTTTTAGAAAACAATATTGTATTATACAAAAAAAGCGAGCGAGCCAATGAGCACCAGTTGATGGTAGTATCGGATGTCTGTATTTGTTTTGTGTCAAATAATTATGGAGAGATTCAATACACATAGATAAAATATGAAATATAGTAACTTAAATGAAGTAAAAAAAGTTAATATACAGTGGTACCTCAGTATACGTCTGTTTTGGTATAAATCCAACTTGGTATACGTCCTGTTTGGATGCAAATTTTTTTGTTTAGTGTATGATAGAAGCAGTGACTGAAAGGGACTTTGAGGCTGTCTATAGTGGAGGATATTGTCTCTTTGGGTAGGTCCACGGGTCTGGATATGAGTAAGGGTGATATGTGGAGGAGTTAGTGGAGGGACACAGGGAAGAGCTGACTACTGAAGAACTGCAGGAATTTGAGAAGAAGGAGCATAAGACTACGATAGATACACTCTCTTCAGGCTTGGACGAGAAGATAAAGGAAGCACCTACTTCATTGATCATGGGAATCTTTGCCAAATGGATGGATGTCAAAAACTTTGCAGAGAAGTACCATCCCAACAAGCTGTAATAAGATTATTAGGAGAACACATTCTTATTGTGAAGTTGTAATTATTCAGAACATAGGTCTTGGATATTTTAAATATATTAATTAGAAAGATATACATAATATATTAATTAGAAAGATATGCATATTATATGTATATCTCCTTCTAATTAATATATTTAATTCACATTTGTAATAACATTGTCTGGAATGACCAGACAATATCACATTTCCCAAACATCTTGAGAAGAAGGTAGAAGCAAATTACTTTGGACAGATTTTTAGTACTTAAATGTCAAACCTGATGATCCTGTTAAATTTTCATTAATTTAATTGCTTTTGTATTTACATATTTTATTATTAAATAGTGTTTAATATATTTTATACAACCCCATCAATGTATAATATGCCAATAACAATAAGATTTTTTTTCATGGGAACGGATTAATCATTTTCTCTTTATTTCTTACGGGAAAATTTTGTTTGATATACGTCCTGTTTGATTCAAAGATCTGGAACGGATTAAGGATGTATACCGAGGTACCACTGTATAGGTATTAAAATTAAATAGGTATAAAAGAAATGCATGTATAATATTCCTTTTGGTAGTTTAAATTGTTTTCTGGAAGGACCTATTACCGCGTATCACCTGCCTTCGGACCACAAGACGCATTCTAATTTTAAGTTGATTCTTCTAAGTACGAGTAAAAAGGTGCGTCTTATGGTCTAAACAATACAGTAAGTATGTATTTTCCTGTCAAGTGGTAAGCACGTACAGTGGGATGGGCAAAAGTTTAATTGCATATTTGTTATTTTGTAATAGTATTTTGTGATGGTAGCTATTTTTAATTAAACTCCCCGATTCTGGATATTTTTCTTGACACCTCTGATGGGTGTGATTGAATATGTATGCGGGCTGTATTTTTATTTCTACAACTTTTCTCTAACTTCTACCTTTCTCATTTAACTCAACAACATTCTTAACTCTTAATTACACGCTACAGCACTATTTACACTCAACAAATGTTATAATAATAGTGGTGAAGCATTTTGAGAATTTAATTTCAGTAAGATAAAGAGTCACCCTTTGTTCAAAGTAAATTTTTGTCTCAACACTATTTGTGGAACAAATAATAAATACAGTGCTATACAATGTAACAAAATACAACTGCAAATTACATTTGAAAATTAAAAATTGTTTTAAAATACATTTTCAATAAAAATGACAGTTTAGTCACATTAGTTTTTTTATGAAGAAAATTTTTTGTGAGTAATATTTGTCATATATAATATCAGGTTCCATTGTTACATTTAATCCATTACAATTTAGAATCATAGGTGCCAATTTACAAAATTAGATTTTTGAGAATGTTACCCCCATAAATTGCTATATAGCCGCTCTATACTGCTTTTTGAAATATTACCCTTTTTTAATTATAGGTCAGTCTCGATTCATGTCCCTAATTTTTTGATATATGGTCAATCATCTACATACTTACATACTGAGGACCAATTATTTAAATCAGGTTCTTTCACAACTGCTGATGGTGACGCATAGTGTCATGCGATTTGTCATTTTAATTTGAGTGTTGTATTACAATTTATTTTCTATTTTGGTTTTTATTAATATGTAATGAAAATCTTGTTTTCAAATTAAAGTTAAATAATTCATTTTCAATTGTTATTTTATAAATATTTATATTAAATTGGAATAAATCTTATATAGTTTGTATGATTAATATGAGTTTGTATCACAATTTATATTTTGTTAAATGGCATTTCGCTTTATAGTCAACATTCTCAGAATGTATCTCGGCTGCAAAGTGACGTATTGATGTACAAATAATGAATGTTATAATATTAAAACAACTAAAGTAGTAAAAAATGCATTTGTTTTTTTATAATTTTTTTCTCACTTCAAAAACTTGTTTATTTGTAAATCAGCCCCTGTGATTCTAACTAAATCCCCGAATAATACAGTTTAATTTCGTCAGGAGTATGTTAACTTAAATGTTATGAATAACTCATCAGGTAATAACACTTCTCATATGTTAATTATAAAAATTGACTTTATCGTCCAATACTTATGATAATATCACAGTTTTTAAGCCCAGCTTAAGCTGGAAACATTAACTGCATTGTAACAAGTGGATTTTACGAAATTTAATTAATACATATGATGACGTATATATATTTTAAATATTCAAATAAAGCCTTATATTTTAACAGAAAGATTTTCTGGTGTGGGCTTATTTACCCACTGTATTCGAGATGAGCCATATTGATGCCGCTGTAGACCAAATTGTTCCGTACCAGCAGTGCCAATTTGACAAAAGTTTAAATAATGGCAAAAAATTGAGTACATAATATCAACCTAAGCAATACATTCTCAATAAATAATTATTTTCTTTTTCAGTATTGGCGGTATTTAATCCAATGTTTATTTAAAAAGTAAGTTTTTTTCTTAATATATTATATATTTTAAAGTAGAAACTTACTTGAATTGATACATAAATCTGTTAAATAATTGCTTAATTCAATATTTAACTTCAATTCAATATATATTATGAGTAAAATGGTAACATCATTTTTAACAAACCAGTTTTAAATGGGTTAACCTACTGGCTAGGTACAATAGGAGAATTATATATAGTTTGACAAAGCCTCTAATCCAGTATTGATATATTATCGACAAATTAATAAATTTAACAATACATGCTTTTTGTAATTTGAGGGCACAATAAATTTATGATATACAATCGATACATTATATCACCCTAATCATAATAATTAAAAAAAATAATACAAATGAAACCAAAGGGTCTTTGAATCTCTTGTAAAATAAGCTTTCTTAGGCAGCATTATTGATTTGTCGACAATATTGTATCGACAATTAGTACTATTTTGACAATAAATACACTAACTAATAATTCTACACATCTATTAAACGACATCCCTTACAAACATGTTACATTTAATTACAGTACTTTGGATAATCAGTGCGTATGTATGTACAACAAGATTTAAAGTTTTTTTTTTGTACAATAGATTCCACTTAGCATTTGGCAAATAAAAAAATGATAGTATTAACAAATGGTGAATGAATTTTGCAGCACATTGATTTGAATAAAGAAACAGCAGCTTCAATAAATACTCGACAGGCAGAAACACTAAAATTAAAATTAAAAAAACTTCATAGACTGGGTGTGTCATACCTAAAGCACAATATTTTAGGGGTATATACATATTAAAAATATGAGTCGAAAACGTACTAGCTGTGTGTGCTGAATCTTAACCATGTCAAAAATTTAATCATTTAAAAAAAGTCGTAGTTATGCCATTATTTCGATTGATTGAAATATTTCATTAAATACAAAAAATAAAATGTCATCGAACTTCGAGTATTTTTTGTTAGATGATTTAGAGCCAGAAGCAAAAATATAAATGAATAATGAGTAGATTTTGCAAATATTTATTTCAAAGTAGGTCCGGTCCGGTTTGTAGACAAGCTGAGCATGATTTTGTAAAAATCTCGTAAAATAAATATCTTATACGTAACGGTACAGAATTTGTATGTAATTCTTGACCATTTTCGACTCGTAATTTAATTCAGGTATTCCATCCATAAAATATTGTGAACTAAGTCTGTCACACCTTGTATGTACATGAGAAGTTTTGCTCAATTATTTTAACAGTCAAAATAAAACACTTTAATTAATACAGTGTCATTACATAACCAATTCTATTTTATTATCTACCTACTTAAAAAGGACTACCAGGTGCTGCTTTTACCTGAAGTAGATACACTTGACAAATACTCTACTACTGAAAACGTAGAGAGATGTCAGTTAGGTTAAATAGTTAAAATTATGTTAGATAGGTCCTGGATAGTTTCTTCAGTAAAAAATGATAATGTTTTGTAGGTACCTATTATGAAAATTATCTAACAGTGTGGCATTTTTGAAATAATTGTATTCATTTTGGTTTTTTTGAATTTTATATTTGATTGCAGTAGTAATATTATATTAACCAGTGGAATCTACTGTACTATACTATAAGTACTAGGGCAAGAATGCTACGTTTCACGTAGTATAATAGGAAGTTTACTGTGTTTTTAAATTAAAGTTTGGAAGTGCTTTATACATATGCTATCACAGTAGCCTGACAATCATTTAATTTTAGTAGTCAAAGCAACTAAAGAGTCAATTTTAGATGTTTAGAGGGCTGCACAAGACAGGAAATTTTTTGTTTTACACAATTTTCAATGAGAAACATTAAAAAAAAATCCTGTATTAAAACATAGGGTGTAATTATGTTTTTTTTTTTACATAGGAGTTACACATATGACAAATATCTTTTAAATACAATTTTTACATTACAGTTGTATTAAAATTTGAAATATGAAAATGCCACACCATCGGTTGACACAATCTACATTGAAAATATTTTTTATTTATGCTTTCTTCATGCACTGTTCCCCATGTACACTGTTCACAGCTAAGCTAGTCAGGTGACCATAGCTCCAAAGGGAGAAGCGTGTTTTAATTGAATAAATATTTTAACACGGACAAAATATGCATATGTAGTTAAAACCATCATAGGTTTATCACTCGGGTTATAGGAAAAAAAAAAATCAATTGCTACTGACTTTCTCACAGGAACCATGGCTAAATTGATCATATTATGGCGCCATCTATGAATGGAGTGTATAAAATAAAGATTTAATACCAAATAATATCTGTTCACAAAATACAAAAAATATTTTAAAATTATTATCTAATTTACATAGATCATACATGATCATATTTGGTTATCATGTCTTAATCTACAGAGCAGATGAACAGAAATAACAAGAAATCGAGTTTCTGGGCTCCCTGATCTTTACACCTGGGTCCCTGTTGAATAATATTTTGATATTAGAGACATCTATTTAACATGTCACGCAGTCAGATTAGATTAAGTTGGTTATGGGGAAGATGACGGTAAAAGCTAGTACCAGTGTGACATTATATTTGTAATTTTAATCCCTGAAAACCATGCTTTTAATATTTATTACATAATACAGTCAAATCTCAGCACAACTGTGTCTTTACTGTGTAGTCAGTGCTTCTGATGTAGAAGTTCTAATGAAGGTTCATAATAGAGAGGATGGTGTTAAAAATGATAAAATTCAACATGAAATGTTCAACAAATGGCAAATTTGTGACCTAATCTGCTTTGAATTTCAAAATTATTTGAGTACATATAGAAGCAATTAATTCCATCTGATAGGAAAAGATGGTAGGATATAAAAATTTGGAAAATAAAACAAGGATTTACTATGTGTAGCCAAGCGTGAGAAAGTTCAGGCTAGGTACTGAATTACAGATGATATAAATATTAGAAAAAAGTTTAATTTAATAATTTTCTTTAATGTCTTATTCATGGAAATTTTCAATGGAGTTCCACTAGGGTTTATCCACTTGTATATATTTTTAGACTGGCAAATATTGTTAGAACAAACAGGCTTTGCAAAAGGAAAAGGGACAAGAGAACAAATCCTGAACACCTAGAAATTGATGAAATAATATAGACAGATCCAAGTCCTAAATATTATGCTTTATAGATTACAAGAAAGCAATTTACTGTATGACTGTCCATGGCAGGTCTTACTTAAGGTGGGTGTCCTAAAACACTAATAGTTCTCATATATACACAATTAGACTATAGTGAAAGTGGAGAACATGACTTTGAAACCATTCCAAGTGCACAAAGGCAGACAACAAGATATGTATGTACTGCTTCCATATTTTTTCAACATATACGTGTATGTGTTATGTGAGCACCGGATGAATAGAGTGGAGGCAGCTTTTGGTGGCAAAAAAATCTCCAGATATAGATGAAACGAATTTGATGGCTGCAACCAAAATATAAGTTATTCACTGCATAAATTGGTCAATTGTGTTGTCTACATCTAGATACTAGATGTGGACCCTGAGACAAAAATAAAGATATGCTGGATCCATTTGAGACATGGTGCTGGCATTGCACGATGTGTATTCTGTAGACAGCTATTGACTTTCTCACCATTCTCCAGGAGCTCAAATCAAAGGGAGATTGTCCACCTTTTCCAGAAGGCGAATGTTGAAATAAATAGGATGGATGCATGATGAGGTAAAGGTACTCTGGAGATATTGGTGATACAGAGAGCGAGAGGGCAATCCTCTTTATGATGGACAGATCAAATAAAATAAATACAGGATCATCACTCAACACAGCCTTGCACGCAGCAGAAGACCGGGAAGAATGGAGAAGGAATTGAAGCAACCACAAGAGTGGGATGAAATTCAGGACCACTGTGTCCAGCAGTATGCAATGTACTAAAGAAGAGAGATCATTACCCAGTACAAGAAAGATCTTTTTATGCCAGCAGTCCACTCTCGCCGAGGCATGGCGAGAGGAGCCGAGCATGAGAATGTACTGAGGCTCTCGGCTTGCATTGGCTATTCTCGTGTCGACTTGGGCTGTCTTGTGCCATCTGCTCTCGCCGCAACTGTACAGCCAGTCCTCAGTTTCTCTCGCTCCATCTCGTCTGCTTTGCCTCGTCCACGCTCCGACCAGAATGGAGATGAAGAGCTTTGGCGGGAGTGTGCTGTGTACTACTCGAATCTCGGCATCACAGCAAATGCCTCACCCGAGGCGCCTTGGCGAGAATGGACTGCTGAGATTATAGATGTCTCTCTTGCTATGGATCATGGTTACATCAACATAAATATCCCTCCAGTCTTCAATCTAAACCATTTGGTGCATTTAGCCTAAATATATATATTTCTTATTATTTAATAACAGGTACGTAATATCTAACAGTAATATTGTTTTCTTATGATATTCTAATGTATTAGACATTGTATAATATGTAACAGATTGTGGTTTTGAACAACAAAAGCAAACTTAACCTTGCAAAATTACCAAAAACAAGTTAAATATGGAATGGGTCTAAGGAATGGAGTAAAAACTCATTTTAAGAATCAACAAGAACCTTTCCAAGAGCATTAGCCTAACATATGAGTTACATAGATCCCCGGAGGAGTAAAATATATGGAGGAAACATTCTGTAAAAGGATGCAATCTAGTTTAATTACACTGGACCTCTCGCAAGGGATACAGCACATTCAGATTTCTCTAAACTAAAACAAAAGATTTCTATTTTAGTTACTTGTAATAAAAAATATTAAATGGTTTTGATAAATTTTTTAATTCATACATAATGTAGTTAGTAAAAGTGTATCCAATGCTCTTTATTAGGCAGTATTTTGAGTAAGAGTATATTGAGTACCGTTGAATTTGAATTTTTTAGAGTCGCAAGGAAAAATGGTTTAATTTCTTTGTAAAGATTTGTGTGCAATTTAAAACTACCTCCACATGTCATTCTTCCGAGGTTAGACCTGTATGTTAACATAAAATATACACATACCATTTCTTGCATTTTTAAATTGCATCATTAAAAATTGATTGGATGGCTTGGTGCTGAGTATGAGAGATTGAATGCATAGCACAAAGTCAGGCCACTGTTAGTCGCAAGAGCACCAAGCCACCTGCCGCTCGGGTCACACTTTTCTTCTCTATTAGGCTAATAAATAAGATGCTTGTTAGGAAGATGGGAAGGTTACGTTAGACATAAACTGGGAGTCTGGTGTCGGGAACAAAAAAGGGGGCACGTGCGGCAGGACCCGGCCAGCGCCAGCCGCTGGCGCACCATGCCACCAGTCAGCCTGGTTTTACAGCATGCTCCTTTTCTGGATCATCACAAACCTGCAATAAACAATAAAAAATTGACACCATTTTAGAGTAATACAATATACTTATTTATAATAAATTTTTATGCTCATGTGTGCTTTCTTTCTTTTCTAGTGAATTTATTTATTTATTTGATGTACATTTGTGTTTGTAACATGATGTACAGACCTTTTCATAATTTGACTCTATGAGAACCTAAATAAATATAACAACACTGCTTTTAAATCATATAAAATATTTATTTAATTTAAATTACAATTCTTTTAATTTAAAAGAACTCTTCGTGAATTGTTTCAGGCCTTCTTTCACTTTCTATCACCTTCCTGGGACATTGATTGGAATTATCATTCTGGCATAATTGTATTTGATTTTGTAGTCTTTAAAACGGATATTTTATAGCATTTTATCAATGTAATTTGTATATATAGTAGACTTCACAGGGTATCTCATACACCCATACGACTAAAGCAACGGAGTTTTATGCATTTCTTAATGTGTGAATAATATTTCAGACTGCACAGAAAGTATGTTTAATTTAAATTATTTAAAATTGTGCTCTTGATGTAAGGTAATATTATTTTGATGAGCTTATTTATGGTGGCTTTCTTTATAGTTTAATATGAGCAGCCATTGCAGAATAACATTTTATTAATTTTGTGTTGGTATTTTCATCTGCTAGCTTTCTGGCTCTTGCAACCAAAGTATTTGTAACAGAACAACGTTGCCAGAGTAATGGTATAAAGTATATAGTACAGTAAACTTTTCGCCAACATCTGTAGATTTTATAGTCTTTCAATTCTATATTGGAACATTTTTTCCCCAGTTTCATTTGGAAATTTAAAGAATTCTTCCGAGTTTCAGGAACAATACTAAAAATTGTCATTTTAATATTGATGTCATGTTTTAGTTTAAAAATAGCTGAAGTCTTCTTAGGAAGGTAATTTTGATTAAAAAGACATTGATTTATAAAATAATTGTACCTAATTTTGTATCTTTTCCCCCCCTGCAGATGGCATGTGTTACTGTGCTGAAACATCATGAAGGCACTTCCTTTAGGGAGCTACCTCCACAGATGCGGACTGACAGACAAAATAAGTATTATATTATAGTGTATCTCAAACCTTATATAAATTATTTAGTTTCAAAACCTGGCTTAATGGCCTGTGTCCACGGATGAGTTTTCTCTAGGAGATTCGACTCTAGTGAGCATAAAATACAATTTAGACTTGAGCCTGAAGCGATTTATGAATTACCATCTTGTATATTTTGCACGCAGATAAGGATGACACATCCAGTACACCCGTACTTTTAGCGACTCTCAGAGATCGATATCTCTTTGAGAGTTCATCGTGGACATGGGTCATAATGTTTTGAGTAAATCTCCATAAACTATTCTGAATATAACACTGAAGATTTTTAATACTCCGCTTAATATTCAAATGCAATTTTCATAATAAAATAAAGACGAGTTTGACCCTCATAATCATCAATAAAAACAATATTAATGTCAGAATTTCTACAAAAAGTAATTAGGGCAGATTTTAGAACTGAATGACTAGTATCATAATAATTAATATGGATGTATTGATACAAGCTACTAAAGACATTTTTATAAATGCTTCCGAAATTTTAGCACATAAATATTGAAACAAAATGTGTGTAATATACATGTATGTAGTTGGAATAATTGAAATAACATATACCTGTTGGTTTTGTGATGGTGGAGGCATTGTGAAGTATCCCCCAGGCCGAGGTCGCAGATGCCTGTTGTGTAGCTCCATCTGAACTATCTTCATGAACTCTATCTGTGCCGCTAGTTTTTGAATTTCATCCTTTATCAAAAAAAGCAATTGAATTTATGTTTGTTAATCAAGACAGTAAGTTATTTTGAAAGTATGAGGGTCGGATGATAGAACACCAAAAATCATGACCAAGTGGATGCGACTAAGAACTGGAAAATAATGATCAGGGGTAGGAGTCGGTGGAGAATGATTGTGATGGAAGCTGAATCCCACCCTAGTTTGTAGCACCGCGAAAGAGAGAAGATGCTTCACAACAAAATTCATATACAGCACGAAAGCACGATGATCATCCGCCTTGTAATGAGAAAACAATGTTCACTTGGATCACAGGTAAAAGTAAATACAAAGAAATGAATATCTTAAATTAACGAGTCTTTTGCGGTTGCCCTAAACTTTTTGTAACAATTACATTTATCTTAAACTTCATAAATTCTAACCATTCAAGTTAATGTTCTTTTTATCATCAAGGCTATACATTAGTTTTGAAATTGTTGTTTCTCACTAAACATTCATAATCTTCTTAAACATCCTTTACAATAAAAAATATACAATTAAAAGATTAACAATAATATAAATTAACAAAATGAGAATTTCAAAAAGGATTTTCAAACTGTTTTTATGTATTCAAGATGGTAGACACTTCAAAATATTCATTTAAGATCTATATATGTGACAACACTGTTAAATTAAAAGATTATGTACTAGAACCCCTTATAAACATGGGCTTTCCTTCTGCATGCATACTAAATGACCTTTAATTAAGAACAAATATTAATAGAAATATTGAGAGTCTAATTGTTGCCTTAAAAATATTTTTATGTGTTTTTTTCTAATATCTTAACACCTTCAAAATGAAAACATATCCACCTTAAGTTCATCATTTTCTTGAGCCAAGTCCTGCGGGGTGGGAGGTGAATGTGGATGTAGGGAGCCGATACCATTCAAAGAGAATGATGCAGATACACCTCTGGCTGCTCGGCTGTCCCACTGATCACCAAAACCTCGACACACTCGCACTACCTGTAATAATATTATTTAAATACCTTTAACACTATGTATGATCTTTGTAAAATTTATGGCCCTCATAAGTGACAATGATTTCTGTAGACAAACATATAATACAAAATCTGTAGATGTCAAGTGATCAAATTAATTGGAAAGAATTGAAGATTACAATAGTTGGGGCACTTGCATCACGTTGAAAATCATGAATTTGCAAATAAAGTTTTATTAAGTTATTTGCAAGGGCGCAAAAGAGTGGGTAGACTGAAGCTGAGATGGCTTGATGGTCTGATAAGATTATCTTGCTCTGGGGATCAATAGGAAGAGAGATGCTATGGATAGAATGAAATAGCAATATATCAAGCTGCCAAGATTCGCCCTGCACATGATGATTTTGATCATGTTAATGATTTCAAATGCAATTGTTTTAATGAAAAATAATAGTAAGTGAAAATTTATTTTTATTTACATCTATTTATATTCTAATTATGTATTTAAAAAGCACGAGACATTTTCTTGTGAAGTTTAACAAAATTTAAACTAGAAGATTTCTGGATCAACTCGAAATCCAAGTGGAAAAATCGTAATAATCATTGCTACTAGTGAAGAGATAAACTGTGATTGTAAGTGTGAATACGGGATTAGTGTTTGATTGGTAACTGTGATCATTAATAATTCGGCGAACAATCACTGGTGCATTAGAATTTAAACCTCCAATCGTTAAATCATACTTAACAATCATTGTTGCAAATGAACACCGATAACAGTCAGACACAGTTCATTTCATCAGTTGTTGCTACCCACTGCTATTAGAAATTCATGAATACTTGTGCATGTATCTCTTCACTAATTGCAAAACCACAAAATGGAAGAGTGGATTTGAGAAGGATAATGGGTGTTGGCAGAGGAGTGAATTTGTGTTGGATACCGATGTTGAACAGAATTGATTAATTAATTTACGAAGTTAGCATATATACAGGCTTACCATACGTCCCGGTTTGACCGGGATTATCCCGGTTTCACACATTGGTCCCGGTCGGTGCGGCATTTTGTCCCGGCCATTTTGGGTGCGGTGCGCGAGCGGCGTAGCCAACCCCACGCACTGTGCGGCTCTGTGTTTTCGCGGGCGACTGTTTACACTGATCACTTGCAGCTTGCAGTGTAATTACGTTTTAGTAAGGTGACACAGCAAGCGCATAACTTATCTATCTAATTTAGTGTAGGTTTCAACATAACCTTTTAAAATTGTGTTTAAAATTCCGAAAACAAATTGCAAATTTACGAATGAACTGCAAAAAGACTACCCATTTATAAGACGGCTGTTGTGAGGACAGCAAAGTGAAGTGCTAGTAATGTTTCTCAGAATTTTCTATTGCACGCGGTGGGCGAGTGGACATTTAAGATCATTTAAAGTTTGCGAAACACAAGACTGGTGTAACGGCTGTCGCAAGCTCTTCATCTGTTAAAACATTTTTTTAAAAACAATGACTCCATTCAACATGATTTAGTTATTGCGGCCAAGGAGGCCATATTCGTCTTTCACACAGCGATGCATGATATGAGCTTCAAAAATTCTAACTGTATGTCCAAACTAATCTAGAAATTCTTTCAATCAAAATTTGGTGCTGCGAGAACCAAATATGAAGGGATAATTTTAAATGCTCCGGCACCTTTGTCGGTGGGAGAGTTACATGCTGACTTACAGTAGACACATTTTATAAGTGTTAAAAAATAAGTAAAACTAGTGCCTGTTGTTAGATACTTTTTACCATTGAAAGGTGTGCACGTAAAACTGCTGGATTTTGAGTATGTCCACAGTGAGACATCGGAAATATTGATTGAAAAGATAATCATGAGATTGATAAAAAGATAGCTGCATTTTGTGGTGATAATTGTAACACAAATTTTGGAGGCATAGGTACATAGAAGAGGAGAAAATAATGTTTTCAGCCGGCTCACACAAGAACTTGGTCCCGGTTTAGAGCTTCTTGTCTCGGTTTAGGGCTTCATAATTATGGTAAGCCTATATATTATATATACAAAGTTTTTTTCACAATTCATCCACTAATATTTCAAATACACCTCAACTATGCATCTTCTAAATAGTCAATCAAATAAAACTTCATATTGCAAGTAAAGTTTACAGCCACGTTGCGTCTTACCTTAGGTCCGAATACAAGGACCACGGTGACTGATGTGGATAGCTGGGTACGAATGAAACCAAGGAAATACTTCATGTCTGGACCCACTTGAGGGAATATCAATAAACTGTAACAAAAAGCAACTATGTTATGTATGCAAACAAGATTTTTTTTACAGCATTTTGTAAAGTACATAATCATCATACACAACAATTTTAATAATATATAGAAATGTATCATATAAATTTAATAATGCACATTCATAAAGTTCGGACTAAAATAAGAACACATTCACACGTATACAGGCGTACCTTGCTTTACAGCACTTCAGCGGCTTCAGCCAGGTTGAAATTTTGAATTAATAATTAATATTTTCAGAACTATATTGCTCTTACACTGTGGTGTTGACACTGTGATGTACATCACATGACTCGATTAGAGTCTCGTCATGTGTGCGTGAACTCTGTTAAATTATTCAGCATCTTTATGATATTCTGTGCTCAGTTTGTTCACACGCAGAATTTGTGTATATTCAGATTTTAGTATTTTTTTTTTTCTACACATACATGATCTGCTTTTGTGATATTTGTCTAACAGCAGCGGTCTGGAACCTAGTCCGCCGTAAACTGGAGTTCTTGGTGTATTTATATTTTAAAGAACTAAAATTAAAAAAGTAAGTGGCATAATTACTGAAAAGTGACCATGAGCAAGTTGACAGCAGCAATATTGTAAATAGCATATGAGATTAGTCGAGCTTCATTGTACAATGACTCCGCATGACGAACTCCATAGCATATGCGTACCCCCCAGAGCAAAAATGCAATCTCACCTGTAAAATATTATGAATGTTACTATAAAAAGGATAATAATTGGTGAAACTTGTCTTTTCTTATTTCAATGCAACTTTGATTTCATGATGTCATGTTTAGACAATTTAAGTATCCACTCTCATTAACCTTTTCTAACACATACCAGTGATACCAATGTCTCTTATCACTTTATTAAAAACTTGCCTTGCTCAAAAAATGAGACTGCACAACTACAAAACTGCGTTTTACTCTAATAAATAACTTAAGTAGTCTCTCGACGGTGCCTTTACATAAAAGTTGAGAAGTTCTGAATTTATTTTTGGATTTATTAGGTAGTACATATATGTGTTTTATAACACGAACAATATTTACCCAGAGCTAAACTATGATCCCACCAGTTATAGGTGCATTGCTTAAACCTCAGGCCATCCCTATCTGTAATCTGAAAAGAATTAAAAAAAATATTTATATTTATATTTACATATATGGAAATTGGCAGTGCTTTTGTGGCACAAGTTAATCGGTCCCTATTCCAACATTTATTTATACATAATAATTGTTCGTAGCAACTTGGCCTACGAATTGACACTTATAAACATAGTGTTAGGTTTGATTAGATCATGTTAACATTAGGATAGATCAGCCATATTCAACTTTTTTTTTCTTTGGGCCACATACATATGTTAGCTAAGTTACGCGGGCTGCAACATTATATTGATATGATGAAAAAAATCATGTATGAAAAACAGTATTGGTTGAAACCTGTTTGATTCAAGATTAGGGCGGCGTCACTTGATAAATCAACAACTATTTTTTATAACTAAAACAGAATAATAATAATACTTATCACTTATCAGCATACTAGCTAATACCAGCTCAAACATTAACAACAGCGTACTTACTTATATGAATTTTTTTTTTCGTCATATCTGTATACTATACCTCAAAATACAATAATGAAAAATAAAACTCAAAATTAACATGTATCCAAGCGTTTATTTTAAAATTAGTGTGATTTTTAATACTGAGATATGTTTTTTACTATTTTAAACAAATCGGGTTTATAATTGCTACGTGTTACCCTCAATACATCATCAAGGTGAGAATCGGTAAGTCGAATTCTGTATACGTTTTTCGCTTATTTCATTTTGGAATAGGATGATTCACAAAGATACGTTGATACGAACAACGTGAGCAGCAGGAAGGCACATTTTTGTACAGTCTTGAATTTTCAGAGATTAATTTTTAAAAGTTTTCTTTAAAAATAGCTTTCAGATAGTATCGTTCTTAAACTCGATAAATTCATCAAATAGCTTTGCATAATCGTATCCCAGTACAGCTAATTGTGTTATAGTTGCTGTTTCTAGGTGCCAGGGATTTATTTTAAACAATTCTTGGTACAACGTAAGTTCTGAAATCTGTTTTTAAATTTCTTGGCTAAGGCAACTAAATATTTAAAAGATATTATATAGCTTTCTTGAGAAATATATATACCATCTTGTTTAGTTTTTGTTACGATTGGAAAGTTATGCGATACTTGGTTTAATTGTTCGCACATATCTCAAGATATTCAAAACTTAGAATGACACATTTTTAAAAAATTACGTTCCTGATAATAAATGTGTTTCGGGTCGTACTTAAAAGCTTGGCGGGCCACAGGTTGAGTATGGCTAGGATAGATGATTAAGTTATGAGATTTATGTGTATGTGTGTGTGTCATGAAAGTGAGTAGATGAGTGGTGGGGGACAAACTTTATAAGAGGCCGTCTCTGGGAGAACTGCTCTCTTCCATCACAGCTTCTCCAGAATAACTAGTCTATCGCTGAAGTGTATAATTTATAATTACTGTAATACTTGTTATAATAAACATAATATTGTTACCCAGACATACTGAGTTTTATATTACAAGGAATTGGAACCCAAGTTATTAGACAGAAAATAGAGGATAGAACCCCAAGGGAATCTGGTGATACTTCGAAAGTCATCACATGATGAGATGATAAATCTCAGAGATTTAGGTGAGATTGGAAAAAGGAGGGAAAAAAAACGGAAAAAAGGGACCTGATACGTACGCACAAACTTCACTTAGAATTATAGATATATACAACTATTTATTCCAGAAAAGTAAGACTTTTTTCCATTTTAACTGCTGCTGGGGAGATTCAAATTCACCCTATAGACACGAACGCAACATTAATAATCAATGGACTGACATTTAACGTATAATAAGCGTGACGTGAAGTGCAAGATGGTGAATTTCTGAGTCTTGGTATATACATATGGTGTATATACCATTGGTATGATGTCGTATGCTACATATATGGATAAAAAAATGTCTATTCTTCAGGTATACTTTACTGAAGAAATGTTCTCCATGATATGTAGGCAAATAATTTTTGTATATTGCTAGAAGAGATGGAGGCAGAATGAATAAATTGGTGATCATTGGGAATACCGGACAAAAAGTAAGAGGTCTATCCTCAACAAAATGTCTGGATACACATTACATTAAATAAGGTTCAGGATCATGAAGTAATAGTAGTTCACATAAATGTTCAGACATGAATACATTAATTGAGAAAGAAATAGTTACATTTAATCATCGATTAGATTAGGACCAATGGCTATGTCTCACAGACATTTTTTAATGATAAAATTAATACAATTAATGTTTTTAAAAGTAACCAACTGTATACTGATGCTGATGAGAAAATCACAATTTTCAAATTTCAATTGTAATCTTTAAAACTAAAATATAACGAAGAGACTTACATCTTCAGCATGGGGTGGATCAGAAAATGTCCATGTGCCAAGGTAGACCAACATGACGAGTAATACTGGCAGTAACCATCGCAACAGCTGTCTCTCTGTCAGCTTCACAGCGTGTGCTGACTTTACTCGGTACGTTAGCGATACCCTGCAATATCAAACTTATTTTTTGTCAACTGCATCACTCTGCAACTTTTTTACAATAAAAGACTGACAAATTATTTGTGAAATATGCCATCTGGTGACATGAGAAGTTTTAGCTGCAGTGGAAAATATACAAAATCAAACAACATTTTGTCGGGTAAATGCACCTAAAAGAATGATAAGTGCAAACATAATATTATTATTGTATATGCAGAGGTGGGTCAAATGTCACTTTACCATTTGAAAATTAAATAACTTTTGTATTTTTATTACATTTTTACAATGTTTTACATGACACGGAAACTTGTTTACCTATACATAAAAAATAATACTTTGTAAATATCCCCCATTTTCATCTTCACAAATGCGAGATGTATGTATAAATAAAAATAATCTCCAAGCTATGTAGAATATAAAGTAAAAGATAAATAAAAAAGATATATACATAATTTAATTTTTAAATGGTAAATTGACTTTTGACCCACCTGTATTGTGGTTTGATAGCTATATATTTTTATATATGAACATGTTTTCGCTGTTTTGTGATTTCCATGAAAACATCAAATAAATAAGCTAAAGTTACCGCCATGTTTTCATGAGCAGAGCTGTATAGGTGATGCAGAATCCAAGGTGTCGGCACCATTTGGTGGCAATACAGCTATAAATATCCAGCATAGGGAATATTGCCGCCATCTGAAAAAAAAACTTCAGTTTTACCATATTCCATTTTGATTGGATTTATGCAGTTACTTTATGCCTGGTTTATTTAGACCTCAATAAAAATGTAATATCAGTAGTTCAGACCAAGCCACCCTCTAATTCCATGGCATTTGAAACAAAACTCCATGTAATTAGTTCAATTAATGAATTCTCCAACGCCAACTACGAGAACTAATACGACCTATACACGGTCAGCTTTACATAGGCGACATTAGGAATCAAATCTTTTAGTGCTGATTTTTTGTATGCATAAAGGAACTAATAAAAACTAAAATTTTTCTAAACATATTTCATGGGAATTTCAAAGATGTCTTGTATATTGTTTCGATGTTCTAAAACTCATACGGTTATTTTGTTTGTAATCGTTGAGTTCAACTAATTATTTTTAGTTTATAAGAAACATGATATATTGTAAATGACTAAAAATAATAATAAAATAAAAATTGATGATGATAAAAATGATTATATCCCATTATTTCAAAGATGTCACTAGTTTTACCCACCTCAAGATACATGATAGCGCACCCGAGCAGGGTAATAGCGAGGAAAATAGGACTCGCGCTGCGAAAGACCCTGGCCTTGCGATGGCGATGAAGAAAACCGGCTAGCAAGATGGTTCCTCCGGCACACCAACTCGATATGCCGAGAAGTACGCCCCTGGTAAATAGATTTTTTTAATGATCAGGAAATAATTTACCAAATTACAGATATTTCATAAGAACAAATTTATAAAGAATATTAACAGAAATTGTAATGTAAATTAATGTTAACTTGCTTACTCTTTTATTTAAAATACAACTGCTACTGTATTCATTGCTGGCCTAGGGCAGATATCTTAATTAGATGACATAGTAGCTTCGATTAGTTCAATCAAATAGGCGGTCTCTAATTCTTGTTATATTCTTCGCTACTGTTTGTTGGTGTGATTTGTGATCACTCAAATAGTGACAAAACTCCTTCATTACAGTATTGTACGAACAATCTATCGCATACAATATGTATGTGAAATAAATAAGTTAATGTTAGGGCAATACTTGGTCTGTTTTTCACCCTCACAGTATAGATATAAATAAATAAATAACTGTATAGGTCGGTCCTGGTTGTATTATAAGTTTTTGTTCTATAGAAAAAAATGATTTATTTAAGCATTTTTCACACAGTCCAATACTGACCCATCATTTGCAGATACAACTTACTTTTCTTTTAAAAATTAAAATGTCTGTTTTGTCAAAGTTTCCGAAGTACTAATACTAATACTATTTTGACTTTTTAGGCTATTATTTGAAAACATGGCTCATTTCCTAAAACATATTTTACGGCAAAATGCAAAATATTTCTTTGTATACAGCCTTATAGGTTTACTTAAATGATTTCTTTATCAATTGATAACTACAATTTAATTTACATAATAAACAAATGAAAACACAGATTAGTTTTTCATGAATAAGTACAATATTTTTATTTAAATTTATTACAGATTTTGAAAGTAACAAGTGAATAAGCCATATTTATGACAAATCTCTTTGAATCAATCCATTTTTGAAAGTCTATCGAACAAAATATGCCTGATATCATTACATTACGTGACTAAGGAAGGTCAGTTCCTATTAGTTAAAATGGCCACACTTGAAAATAACACAATACTTCAATGCAACATTAGTATGAAGGCAGATTTGAAACTGTTTAAATACATTTTTTCTATTCTTTTTTCCTACATGAATACAAAATGACACTCAAAGTTCAATTTTAAAGTATATTCGGAGTCAAGAAATAGTATTGTATAATCAATATTTGTTTTATGTATACAGGTAGATCCTCACAGAGTGATTAAGCGGTGAGGATTTCGATCCAGTATGTTAATTGTTTTTTCGTAGCAAAAGAACCTTAATAAATAGTAATTTGACTGCGAGTAAGAAAAAATGGTATTACCTGAATGGCCAATTATAAGAGGCTCTGCATGGCTGAGGCCCCTGACAAGTGATACAGCCTTCGGCACAGGGGAGGCAGCTGAGTGCATCCCATCCCTTTCCGACACTTCTGTTCCCCTCTGTGGAACGTTCCTGCCATGCAACTAGAATGCAAGAAACAAAGTGAGGTTAGAAGATCTCAATGACTACGCTACTATTGAAAAAATTGTTATTAAGAAAGTAGAGATTGCATTAATATAATTTTATTTTAAAACTTCTTCAAACGTACAATGGCTTCTAATTTTGGTATTTTATTATTTTTCATATACAGCTTGCAGTCTGCGGCCTGTGTTAAGGTGGACATTATATCACCCATAGAATGGGTGTTGTATGAGAGGAGAGGAGATCATGGTTATAAAGAGAGGAACCAGCTCACAAGAGTTAAATTTGGCTGACTGATTTGAATTAATCTTAAATGGACTTATTCACATGTGATTGATGTCAGCTGATATACAGATGTTGAGTACACGTTTGCTGCATCTCTCTGCTGTAATCTGGAGTAGATCTTATCAGTGATGTGATTTCCTCAGACTAGTATTCACTGAATAGCTGGTAGAAAAGATGTGTAGAGTCTATTAGTGTTCCAGAGAATATTGAAAATTGTCAATAATCGATTGTTAACAGGTTGACTCTCTCTCTTCTATACTAAATCCAATGAATTGATCAAATAGTTACGAGCGCTAAGCAGTAGGTTTAGAATCTGTGATTTGTCATGATTCAGCCAAACAAAAATCAAACCAAAAATCAAGTTATTTGGAGGCCATCTCTAATTTAGTTTCAATGGTTTCTTGATACTTCAGGTCGTTTGGTATTTGATATTTGTTTATTTCCTATTCAAATTTTCTACGAGTTTAACATACTCTAGTACATGAAGAACGTATATTAAATAAAAAGCTTTCATAGATGGTAAAAAAATTATGTAAATATCTAGAGATATTTCCACTCATCTAAAACTATTATAAGAAATATATATATTACTTGTACATTATGTTAGCTGTCATTAGAAACTTGTTTAAAAAGTATTTACCTTCTACTAGAGAACCATTGAAGCCTTGAGGGTGTGTGGGTGAGTAGAAGCCATCGCGACACCGACACACATAAGCTCCACGAGACCAGTGCCTTCCTGATCGGGGCATACACTGCAATAATTATAAGATAGTTAATTAAAACAATTTCAGAAATACTCATTATAAAAATATGAATGTTCAGTTATGATTGTCTAATATTACCTGTTAGGTTAGGCCTGGATTTACTGTATACCCAGGGCTGTTAAATTTTGGAGGATGTATGTAATGTAAGGCTTAATAAAAATGTATGTATTCTTCCAAAATAATACTTTATTTATACAATTATCATATTGGAAGCTACACATTTAATTAAGCTGAACAGATTTCTAAATGTATAAATAAATATTTTGCCTTTGTGGTGAGATTGGAACACTTGTGAGATCCACGAAAAATATTCAGCGGCTCAGCCGGAAACAGGGGAGCCAAGGCAGTGGTAGTGGGGGTAGCTTCGCACTGGTTCAGCTCCAATTCAGACATGTCCAGGTCGAGAGACACCAATGAGCTTGCACTGTAAAATTTTTTATTAGCTTAATTTTATGACACATACAAGGGTTATTATGAGAATTTACATGACTTATTTTGAAAATGATGATTTTTTATAAATGTTTTAGATATGTATTCTTCCTTTCTTTCCACAAATATTGCATTGGTTAGAATAAGACTGGCTTTACAATTTTTAAAAATAGTAGAGATAGAGAGTATGTTAAAAATGTAGCTTTTATATGTATAAATGTCGTTTGAAGGAGATTGTAGATTACGAATATCTGTTTTGAAAAGTTCTAGAGATTGAAAAAAGTTTAGTGTCTTATAAATTTTCTTTATCACATCGACTTCCTCTTATTTATCTAAAAAACCCGATTTAAGATTTTTTAGTATAAATGGCTTGCGCCTAAAAAATCAGCAATCTACATAATACTAGCATTGGTAATTTGTCATCCATAGGCGCATTTCTCATTATTTGATTTAAAAAATGCTAACCTGCAGACCAGCATGATTTTATCTGAGTTTGAGCAATATTTCTGTTTTGAAAAGATCGAGAGATTGACAAAAGTGTACTGCATCTTACAAGTCTTCCCTTACGTTTTTGGTACAATCTTTGGTTACGCAATAATGAGTTCCGTATCTGCGGACTCGTCGTTGGTATCACTGATTACTGACATCACTCTGACCAATTCTGGGAATCTGAAAATGTTCCGGATAACATTGTCTCAGATATGAGGACATAGAATGGGAGAATTTCTTTGTCAAAATAACATATCGAGATATTTACAGGTAGATATATTATTCATTTACCCTTTAGGAAAAATCACTAAAGCGATTTTATAATTTAGAACAGTGCTTTTAATAGGATAGTTTATTAAAAATTGAATATTCTGCTTTCATAAGAGAATATCTTACTTTGGGCCACATAGGTATATGTTATAAGGGGAAACTTATGAAAGGAGCTAATTACTGTATACCTCACCATGGAGTTTACAAGACCAATGTTACCATCTGAGCTGGTAAATTTCGATCTCTGGCGGATACCTCAATGGTTGCTGTCAGTTAGTAAAGCATCCTGGTCTTCGTAAGACCATATTATCATGTTTCTACAGATGAAATATTTTTAAAACGTTTTAGTTTGTTGAGAACATTATAGAATGCATATAAGCAAAAAAGCTGTGCATAACTAAAAATTCTAGGAAACAAATATAAATTAAAAAATTGGATTAACATAAGTGAAAACATTATTTTGAAATTACTGCCATCTGTGTACCAGTAGAGACTTCAATTGCTTAGTTCTAAAAACTCACGAACCCCCACCACTGTACTCATGGCGCTTTTTTCATTTACCGCATCGTGCTATTTACATTACTGAGTTCTGTCTTTTAAATAGTGAATTACTCAAGTCAAATAAATGGCTATTTACTGAATATATAATATAATATCATTGGTAACAGCATAATCTAAATCTATACCTACTGCACGCCATTGATAGAATGTTATAGAATATTGTTTATGTTTTAGTCATAATACAAAAAATCGTATGGGAAAACGATTAGGCCCGTTGATGGTTGATGAATTATGCAATGTGCTCAAATATTTGATAAGGTTTATTCTATCACAATGCTTTCATGAGGAAATTGAAAATCAAACTATTCGACAAATAATTAAACATGTCACTGCATGCAGCATAAATAAGCCGCAGATAGGTTGAACACACCCCTCGCAGTATTGAAGCGTGTTTAAACGTGTTAGAATCGCAACCAGAGTCCTCGAGTTATTCTTTTTTTATTCTTAGACTGAATACATGATGTGTCTACCAGTGAAAGCGTTATTAAAACTCGGAAAATGACAGACACACGGCTAATTGGACAGCTAACACAAACTTTGTCTCAATCAAGATTACCATCTAAGTATATTGAAGAACTGTATTATACCGTAAAACTATATTGAAGGAAAACAATAACCAATCTGCGACTTCTACTGCGTGTGATGTTCTGAAAAAAAGGGAAAAGGCAAATATTCCTACCAGATTAAAGAAACGTGTAATACATCAATATTTTGTTGAGTGGTAAAAGTTAAAGAAAAACAAAGAAAATAAGGCAAAACGTTTGGCTGTGATAAAAAATAAGGAAGAAAAATGGAAGAAAAGTTAAGAATGTCTTTTTGATATTGTTCATGCCAATGCACTGGAAATGAAATGATCGAGGAAGACAAACTGTTTCTACTCGCTCAGAAGGAAAAGGGACGACCGGGTCAGATAGGTAGTTTAGACAGAGAAATTGACAAGAAACAAGCTACGAAGTTACAAGAGCTGGCGAGGTTGAGGAAATATTTATCTTGTATTTAAACTAAAGAGTCGGTCATAAACACCAATCACTTATAACCACAAATAATAAATAAATAGTAGTCACCTTTCCGGAGTGGGTCCAGGTAGCAACACAGTATACGAAAGAAGCCACCTCGCTGCTCTGCAACTGTAGTATGGTGCACTCCATCGTCCGATCTCCTCTCCGGAAACTTCCTCACTGATCGGCTTCTCATCATCTTCTACAAGACTCCCATTAATACTTTGAATCGATTGCCACCTACGATTAATAAATAACTATTAGGAACTCATCAATTTGGTTCCTTTCTTTGTAGATGTCGAACATTTTAACTATATTCAGTTTCAATCCATCAATTAATTGCAATTTAAAATGCTTGTCAATTTTTTATCATAATAAATTTTTCAAGTTGCAAAAGCAGCTTAGTTTTATTTATTTATTTATTTGTAACTATATAATACCATGTAAAAATATGTTTGGACTGTGCCCGTCTCACTAGAGAAATTCTGTGTCGAGACGAGCATCTTATCTTTATCTTTAGGATGTGTGTGAAACATACGAAAAGTTGTAATGTAGGACACAGTACAGCATTAGTCATTAGTCATCAATTTCAGCATTCATCTATTACATTTTATATGGGAAGAGCATTTTGCTATTTGAAAGCCATCTTTATTTTTACGGAATCTCAAATACTTTTTATGAATAACGGATTATTCAAAGGTATTTGAGATTCTGTAAAAATAAAGAAGATGACTTTCAAATAATGAAACGATAGTGTAACATATAAGTTCGAAATTTTTGTCTATAGCTGTGTTGGTATAGCATAATCGGATAATGCATGTTCCCCGGATTGGAAGAGATCCAGGTTCGAATCCCAGTAGCGCAACATCAATATTTTTCGATAAAATTGATTTTATATGTGTATATTTCTAATTAATACATTTGTAGCGACCGGAATTCAAATCCACCGCCATCTCAGTCGGCATCGACGCTAGCGACAGCGCTGCCGGCTGCTGCTACAAGCCTGGCTCGAAATTAACCGCTAAGGAGTCTCTCTAGTTTCATCGTTTCACAACGCGTGGGCGGTCTTGCCGGCCCACGCGACAAGCAAGACCGCCAATTTGCTTCATTTCATTTCATAATACACCTTCTACATCTTCATTCATTCTTTAATTCTATCTGTCTTCATTGTTTTTATCATACTGTCATAATAAACCTCAACACACAACAACGTTTATTTCATTTAACCACCGTTCTAACGCCCAAACATTTAATTTTTATCATGCAAACATTGATCATAACATATGACAAGTAAATGCATCACTTACCACGGTGCGAGCTGGTCGGGCTCGGGTTCAGGGTCCGGAGCGTAGGCGGCACGCAGTACGCTCGTGCCCGCGAGCTCCCCCGCCAGCACGCTCGTGCCCGCGAGCTCCTCCGCCAGCACGCTCGTGCCCGCGTTCCGCCCGGCCAGAACGAGCGCGCGCGCGCTCAGTCCTCCGGGCGATGTACGCGCTAGGCCCCGCGCCACCGCTTCGAGGATATCTTTAAGTTTAACAATTTTAGGTCAATAGTCTTATATATACAGAAATATGACATTGGAAACCTTAGACTATCTCAAGAGTAATTATTTTTTCTGAAAATAATATACAAAGTGTAACAGATTTAGACCACAATGGAGGTATATCTTTTAGTGTACCAGTCACTGCTTGAAGAATTACATTAATCAATTAACAATCACCGTTACAATCTAACAAAATCACAGTCACAATAACGGTTTAAATAATGATTTTACCATCACTAACGTGTACGTTATCATATGAGATTTTTACAAAATCACGTTAGCTTTTAAGTCTACGTACTTCGAAATAAATATTTGCACAATTGGCCCATTATTATTTTTTGCTTCATCAGGCCCTAATCATCTGACAATACAATAGTCTGAGAGCTCGAAGTTCGATGACATTTTATATTAAATATATTATATCGAATCAGTAAAATATTTCAATTAATCGAAATAATCGCATAACAAGGACTTTTTAAAATGACTGACAGATTAGGCACACACAGCTTGAACATTTTCGACTCACATTTTTAATATGTATCTACCCCTTAAATATTATGCACTAGGTGCAGTGGCGTAACAACAAAAATTGGGCCCCAATGCAAATTGAAAAAAGAGGGTCCCCTGTATATGCATCGTATATAAGATGTAAGAATATTAAATAACACGCGGTTTTATCCATTAAATATTACGAACAATATTTGTCTCTTATAATATTAATATTTTCATGAAAAAACTAAAATGTATTTTTAGGTAGGTTATTTATTATGCACTCACAACTCAAAAAATCTTTCCTTTATTTTACAGCGATGATCTGATTTTTAACCCAACACATTAACAGAGAACTACTCTGTATCATACATCAATAATGTTTTAACGTGTTTTCGTAATCTTCTTCTTCTTTTAAATAGGCAATCCACCCTTCAAGAGTGATTTGTTCCATTAATCAAGTTAAAACTACATTTTATAGAAAAAAGTACAATAATATTATAGAATAGGAAATATTATATGACAAGTCAATATCATTGTCGTTCAAAATATTTGCTATTATATAGATTAAATGTGGCGAGTTAAGGGAAAGATGACACAAGTTAAGGGGGAACTTTCATTTTTCCAGTTTGAATTTCGAGATATTTTTGCATTTTGCATACCCTTTCAAGTTGAGACTAATAGTTAATTCTTTTACAATATCAAGTAAACATAAAAGTGCGTTATTTTTTACGTAAATATTGCTAGAGTGAAAGGTATCAATAGAGAATAACAATTGTTGGTTTTATTAAATTCCTAGGTAATAAAGCTATCTGAAAATAGCCATTTCTTTAACATTTATAATACATATGTATTGCCATTTGAAATTATCAAGCGAAAATTAAATAATTTGTTAACGTTCTCACCTAAGAATTGTTATATTTATGATAAAAACCATTGTTTGTGTCGATAAACATATGATTATAAAATATTAAAATTTTGCCCCGATTTATAAGTAAAAAATTTATGTAAATTCATACTGATAAATAATATTGATATCTTTTGAAGCAGCTGTATTTGTGAAGAGAAAACTATTTATGCTAATATTATATTATATAATAATCATACTCCGGTTGTAATAAAAAAAACATTTTTTTTTTAAATATTTATTTATTGTTTTAATAAATTACATATATATATTTAATATTAAAATATAAATGAAAATATGACAAAAGTTCACTGTTAAATAATTAGTTGTTCATCAAGCATATTATCGTTTTTCAGAATTTTGTTGTTTTTTCTTTACACGTATTCAAAAAAAAAAATTTGATCCACACACATTACACTTTAATCTGAATTTAGAAATAAAACCTTACGTTCTTTCACATATTCAATATTCGTTCCTGTGCATCCAAACATCGATTTGTGGGAGTAAATTGGATTAATTTGAGAAAAGAATTGGTGTATGTCGACCACTCTTTTGCCATCCAATTTAGGAAGTTCATACGAGTCCACACATTTAATGCTCAGTTCAGGAACATCCTGAAAATAATTTATAATATTATTATTACTGTTATTGGTATTAATTATCAGTATTTTTATGTCTAAAATATTAAAATACGTGTTAATTCATTTATATAACTATAACAAATACACTTGTATCAATCAGACAGGTCTGTCGTGTATAATTCTTTTGATAAAATTATTTATCTTTAAAGATATGTATTTCCAATAGAAAATAATTTATCAGCACTACATAATATATGTATATTGAACTATATAATTTATATTGTTAAATCAAATAGATAATTGTTATAGGAATGGTAAAAATTATCAACTTACGTTGCGATTTTTCTTCCAAGAAGTTTATAACCATTTAAAATTTTGTTGGAACATTTCTTAAAGCATGTCAATGGATACTTTTTGACCTTAGGGATCTTGAGTCACAGGAGACTGTAATTTCAGAACAATAATGTGTATAATAATATATTATTAACTTTTAATGAGAACCAAACCCAACAAAAAAATCACGGGTTCGCAAATTTCACGTTGAACCTTGTGAATGAATGAATTTCATGCTAGCCGCGCATGCGCTGTCAGATTCTAGTATGCTCCGATCGGTGACATGAATTTTGACCTATGTTTTATATTTAAATGTCAAAATTATAATCTCTTTTCGTATAAAAACAGCTCAAAACCATACAATTTACAAAAATAAGCAATTGGTATCGAGAATAAGTATAATATTAATTGATATTGTAGTCAAAATTTGTATTAAAATGTGTTTTATAGGCAAATTTAATTAAAATCTAACAATTTCACAACCGCCGTGGCCGTGTTGATCAGCATACTAATACTGTGAGAGATAATTAATAATACCGTATTTTATAAGACTGGAAATATATTATTTAAAAAATTATTATTGTGTTTCTGATATTAAACTTAGTTTTAAATAGTAGTTGAAGTCTCAAAGCATGTGAGTACATATAGTATATTATTTAAAAACGTATTTTTTTTCTAAAACAAAGTATTTTAAAAATGTCAAAAAAAAAAAAAAAATGCATTGCAAATTGAATGATTTATAACTCTATTCATTTTTAACACTTTGCTAATTTGGTTTCCTACAGATTTGTCTCCGTAATCTTGGCTTCAAGATTATAAGAAAATATATTTCGTTTATGCATTAATTTAGCGTATTAACTCAATTTCGTAGCATGCAGAAAATGCATGTAACGGTCGCGGTCTTTCTTATAATATTTGTATCATCTTAATTATGGCAAATAACATTCAGTTTATTAATTTTATATTAATATAAAGGTCCAATATAAGTAATAGTTGAAAAAAAGTCAAATCTATTGAATAACTTTTGATATAAATGAATAATAAAACCCCATATTTTCGTAAAAAATGCGAAAATTTGAATTATTATTGCAAGTCGCGCCTTAGCCGGGAGTTGAAAATTACCATTGACGAAATTACTGTAAAAAAAACCTGTGATCCGCAATGGACAGGCAAAAAAGATATGGTCGAGGGTTTCCTCCTCGGCACCACACTCACACATTGGGGAATCTATTAAGTTCAATCTGAATAAATGTGAGGCTACCTGGCAATGCCCAATTCTCATTCTACAGATATCTGACATTGTTCTTTTGGAGACTTTCCTTTTGGAGAACCAGAGGGTGCGGGGAATAAATCTTTGAATTATTTTAAGCCGATCACCTGTATGATTATTTGGATCCATCAGATAGAATTCATATGTTTTTTTACCATACTAAGTCTGTCATACATCGAGATATAGAATTGATGAGGGAAAACTCCGGAAAGAATTTTCGTAATTCATTTTTTAAATTTTATAATTCCATTTTTATTGAGGTGGAATTTGTAAATGCATTTGTGGTGTCACGTGTGGATTATTGTAACAGTATTCTGGCCTGCCAATGTTTTAGCTAGATAGATTATAGTTTTTTTTAAATATGATGCATACACTGATACATGTCACATTAATATTATTACTATTTTCGAACTAAACTAAACACTTGTGCTATGAAAATAGGACTAACTTATTGGCCTCCTGGAACTAGGCAAACCCCTGCCCGCCAGATCACCAGGCGAGTATCGTAACCACTAGACCACAAGCATGTCTTCTAAATTCATTCATCCAATTCATCATTTAATTCATTCTTAATTCATTAAGCACGGACTAAATTTTCTCACACAACATCTCTTTTACGTGAACTACATTGGCGGCTCCAATTCCCAGAAAGAGGTGAATTTAAATTGTGCTGGTTGATGTACACGGCGCTTGTGTAGCTTCAAGAGCTCTGCATACCAGACTACTTGAATAGTAGACGTCAAACTCTCAGGTTAGCCTGTACTTCAGATACAGGAAGGATTATAGAACCAACCAGTCGTTGCCAGAAGTCTAAGTTTAGTAAACGGGAACTCCTTGCCCTCCGTCATGAGGAACAAGGCATCATTTAATAAGCGAATCATTTCAATAAGTTAAATAACATTTTTTAAATACAATGATGGTTTAGGACTATAAACAATTTATGTGTAAAGTGCCCTTAAGGTGAATTTTTTAACGAAAATGGCGGTATAAAAATTATCCAATGTTATTATTATTATAAATGATCAATCCATATTAACGCTGGAAATAGTATTGATACCAAAAGAAGAACGTGTGTGACGCGGGTCGCAATGAACCGCATTGGCTGTATTAGCGAAGTAACGCCACTGACCAGGTGTGTTACACCCAGTAGAGACATACCTCTTGTTAACGGATACACGGGTATGGCATGGCAGGCATGGCAAGAAGAAGCACAATCTTTTTAACATATAATATTTTTAACTGTGGAAATCTGTTATATTCGGTCGTTAAATTTGTTGTCACATTAGATGGCGCATGTAGAATCGCATAATCAAATCCTACATTATCTATGCATAATATCGTGAAGATTGTGTGAATTTAGAAATTGATGAAATAACATGTACGAAATGTAGTACAAATCAAGAAAATCTATTGTTTTATTTTTTTACAAAATTGAAAAAAGTCTAGAGAATTAGCCATCGGACATATTACATGCAGGGGTGCCAATTTTTTGTTTGTTTTCCAAAACAATAGTGGTTAGGAAATCATTTTTTTGACATATCGTGACCTTGAAACGTTAAGATATTATTTAACGTTATGGCAAAAATGTACTTTTTTGACCAAAAATATATAAAGATTTATTTAATTTTTAAATGCTACGGTGACTTTACGACACCCTGTACATGGGGTTACACGTTTATATTTGTACGAGGGCACTTATTAGGCTTGGCGTGGCCCTGGAAATATGTACCGTGTCGTATTGTATTTTACTAGCAAAATAGTTTCCATTAAAATAGGTGCATTTTAAAATTGAATTTGTTTTGATTCGGGGCGTTTAGCAAAAGCAAGCATTTTATCGTGTCAGCGCAGTTTTTCACACATGTAAGTATATCTCAAATAATCTTTAATGAGGGCCGGGCTCCAGCACTCACTTCTCGCATTTTGCGCCACATCAGTGTGTGATCAGCGAGATCCTTTTTAAGCTTCGCTCTTATTAAAATTTTGTTTAAAATTTGGAACATCTTGAAAATATGTAGGTACCTACCTTTATCTAGGTTAAGAATGAACGTGGCCACCCATTACTCGGAGTACATGTATGTACATACGTATTACAAAACGCCGACATTGACCCACATATTATGCAACGTACTCTCAGTACGATAGTGTCATTAGTTTCTCAAGCCTCGCTGTGGGTTCTACCCACGACTCCCAGCACAAAATGGCATATTATGAGGACGTCAAAGGGGATGTAAATTAAGTAATACCTCGCATAGTTCGGCTTCGATCAGTTCAGATTCACTATAGTCTATTTCAGACGTCGGAAACCTTTTTTGGCTGCGGGACAAAATCAACCATAATGTGATAATATTAAGAAGGTCAATGGGTATTTTCATTTTAAAACAGTGCATAATAAATAACAAGATACATTTTATTGAGAAAACTTTTACAATAGGCTTTTAAACTTTCTAAATATTTTTTAATGTTAAATTTTTTATGAATTCAATTGCATCAATTAAATGTTAAAAACGCGAAAAAAAATAATTAAAAAATCGATCTACCTCCATACAAATTAAATGTAGAAAAAACTTGATTTCTTGAAGAATATATTAACACAACGCAACCATTTTTATAGAGTTAAAAAAGCTAGCTGTTTTATCGGCAATTTTTGACGTTTTATATTGTTTAGAAAATGTCAAGCGAATCTTTTGGGATGTAACCAAATATTTTTAGATTGTAGTATGAACGTACATCTCATTTACAGTGTGAAATTGAACTGATGAGTGTGTATAACCACTATGCTGTATAATCGGAGTTTCCACCAAAATAAAAACTCGTGATGTTAATATTCTTACAGATGGTCTAGACATTTTTTTTATGGTGATCCCACAGAAGTGTTATGGACACCATTTTGTTTTCGAATCAATGTTTACAAAGAACAGCCATCTTCCACATTGAGATATGTGGTAAACACACGTTTCAAGTTTTTTAACTGTCATTATTTCGCGGTATATTTCCAAAACATAAGTTTTTCGCGCAAAATTTGAAATAATGTAAGGACAGACATTTTATACATATAGATTCTTGCTATGAATTTGTTTAAATAGTATTCACGGGAATTACAAATGTGTCCAGAATGACACAATATATTTATTTTTAAATGCGGTATTATTATTTCGATAATGTGGTAAAAAATAAAATGTTTGAGATGATTTTACTTCTGAAATATCTTTTTTACTATATATAGAACAGAATAGCGTTTATACATATTGAAAAACTGAATGAATAACAAAGCCTATTTTCAATATGAGTTTTCATTTGCGATGTATTTAAGTTTACATATAGTATATATTTCGGAAGTGAACGTAGCCCTGTTATTCTTTTAATCTTCCTTTCGCATTGGTCTACAAAGTAGTAAGATGGTCAACAAAAAATATGTTCACATGATCATAAACATGGCGGAGTTGAAAAAAAATGACACTATGTTTCTCAACTTTGTAATAAATTTTGTTTAGTAAATAATATGAATTGATTATTTACAAGCACGTAGACACGAAGCTAAGGGTATTCGTGGTTATATTTATCAATGAACAGGGACGTTACCATTGAAAAATATTTTACATTTTATTCGCGTGCATTTGGTTCACATCACAATGGCGGAATCAACAAACATACCAGGCAGCCATTGTTGTTTATTTTTAAATTACGACAAAAGATGGCAGTAGGATGAAGAAATCCGTATCTATGTTAATACATTATTTAATGGCAGCTTACATGGTAGATTACAGACATCGATTTAAAACAAAAATGGTCACCTTTAGATCGGCCATTTTTGTTGATTATTTCTAAAGAACAAGACAAAAACCATAGATGGCAGTGCGTAATTTTCGCGCAATGTTTTTTGACGTTTCAAATGGCATTGTAATAAACAGCTATTGATTTTCGCGCGTTTTTTTTATGTCAGGTATCGACATCCAGATTTCACAGCTTACAATAGTCATAGATATTTTTCCGCATAAGATAAAATTGATGATTTCACTCCGGAATTTGGTTAATTATGGTGAATTCATACATTATACTTAGAAAAATTTTCGGTACGTTTTTTTGGATTTTTATAGGTTATAATCAAACTTCAGCTATTGATGTAAAAGATGAAGGAAATTCCTACAAAATGACCCTCACTGATGATGACAAAAGAGAGTGAATGTAGCACGCATACAGAAGATATTTCAAAAACTTCTCCAACGTATGTCCAGATGCAAGATTCGCAACAAATTCTTTGACGTGGTGTTTATACAGAGCAACAAACTTTGAAAAACACTATGAATTTGAGGATTACATTCAGGGATTAATATATTCAAACGGCGAACAACAATTAACGAATTTTTACAATAAATTATATGTTTTTAAAAATAATGTTAAAAGACATGTTGCTTTAGATAAATAGTTAATAAACGTATTATTTTTTAATAAATTAAGTCCAATTCGCAGCTAATAATTTGAATTAAAGAGATATGTGTATATATTAAAGAGACGCCTGGTTGACTGCAATTGAAATAGCATTGGCGTTAGTTTTAGAATACAACAGGAGTTTATATATTATTATAGCTCTATTAATGTATGAACACTGGTGTTTTTGATTATATTGGTTAGTTTAAGTGCGATTTTAATTTACTTAGTTTTCTTAGTAAATCAGTATAAACTGCTTACTTACTTACTTACCTTCACGCTGTGTCCCCGCGGAAGTAGGCAGAAGGATAGAGCGTCATACTCTTCTGTCCTTACGTACAATTCTCGCATCATTCACATTCATACATCTTCTCATACAAGCTAACCGATTGTCAAGGCTTCAAACAGAACCATCCTCCGTTAACTGGTTAACCTGATCGTGCCAAGTCTTCCACGGACGTCTTCTATTTCTGGTGCCACAACACTTGATTATATTGGTTAGTTTAAGTGCGATTTTAATTATGCAAAATTCTACAAGTAGGTGAATACGTAATGTATTTAAAAACATGAATTATTCCTTCTTCTTCTTCTTATTTTCTTACCAAAACACTTTTTATAGTTTTATTAAGTGTGTTAAGATTTTTTTTTTTCTTCTGCAAATTGACAACAGAGTACTGCGTCTCTGATACGTCTGCTGCCGGGCGGCAGCTGTGCGGGTAAGCTAGTCTATCTACCTATTATTAAAGTCGTAAGCTATATTCCGTGGTGTATATATGTCGCGTTGTAACATTATCCGTCACACACGGAAAGTGCTGTATCTAGCGAGCCTGCGAGCCATTTGGGTATTTTTGAATTTTGTCAGATAGCTGAAGAATGACATAAACTTTTTTCCCTTGACACTTTTTTCTTCCTCTTCTCTTCTATTTGTTACGACCGTTTAAGTTTAGTGAATTTCTTGCTATTATGTTTTTAATTTAGCCTAACTTTTAGATTTTCGCTCACAACTCTGCGAGTTTAAAAACGAAAATTATTTTACAATATTTCCGCGATGGCCCGCAGCCGACGGTATCGCCGTGCGTATTTTTTTTTTTTTACCTCTTCTACTTTCTTTGCAAACCCTGATTAAGTGAATTTAAAATATTCTTTTAAACTTTTTAAACTAAACATAAAAAACAAAATTATATAATTCATTTCAGTGCTGATAAATCGGCGTTTATTTTTATAACAACATCATTTTTATAGTTTGCATCGATATAAAAATCCTTAGTACAAATATTATAATTCATTTCATTTACATGCAAGCCTGTTGGCTGCTACCTACCTTGGTAGGTGTATATAAAGTACCTGTTCTGAGGTAGGTAACCATAAAGTTTCATAAGCTAGAATATAAGTCGGAAGTAAGGTAACAAATTAATTTAAATGGTAAAAAAACACAAAAATCAAAAAGAGACCAGTAGAGATAATAAGTAAATTTTTTAATACAGACTAATTGATATGTAAGAAGTAAAAGAAAGGAAACAAGCACGGAGGAAACAAAACATGATAAGTACTAGGTAGGATGTAACGATAAAAAGAATTACATAAAATGAGTAGCTTTGATCATTGACTTCCTTCCTTGACAAGCCATTCCTTTATAAGCACACAGAATTGAGGATACGATACCGTTGCCATCTCTTGTGGTAGCTTATTGTATATCTGCGATCCTATAAAACATGCAAATGAGGTTTTCATTAACGGGCCAGATAGTTTTCTTTGAGTTTTTGCCCGTGTACACTTAAAATGGCGATTCTGTTTTCGTGTATGTCTTTAAGCAGTCTTTATAAATAATTGATTTATTGAGAATATAAAACTTTTGGATATATATTTGTATTTTGAAAGTATTTTTTAAACTTTATTTATAATCATTCTCTTGCACCACGAGCTCTTTCTCATTGGCCTACGCCGATGAGAAAGATCTGCCAATGCGCGCGCACCTTTTAAATAAAGGAAATGATTCAGATCATCTCTCCATCGACCACGCTACAAATGTTTATATTTTATAATTTATTTTCATATACTATACTTTATTTGCGGAACTCGAGTGGGTTGACTTGAAATAATTAAATGGGTCACTTGGCTACACGCGGGCCATAGGTTGCCGATGACTAGTCTAGTCTATAGGCACTAATTAGTACACGACACTATTTTTTAATGCACAAATATTCGGTTAGTCGCGTTTCTTTTGAACGCTTAATTTTTATGCGGTTTTAAAGGTATGCAGTACGATAAATAGAATTAACAGCTGAACAAGTATCAAAAATAACTGGAATGGTCGAAACCTTGCCAGAGCATGTTATGGAAGTTGGTCCCGATATTGAAGGTAGCCTTACTATTCGCCGAACGATAAATAATGCATTTCGTTACTACAAAGAAATGTATGAAGAGAAAAAGCCAAAGAAGAAAAATGTGCATAATTTAGAGAATTAAAAATGAATTTCTAAAAACATGCACTTAAAAAAAATACATTAAATAAAATACTTACCTACATTTCTGATAAGGACACCTGTATATTCTTATATTCAAGACTGGACACAGATCGACAGAAGAAGAAAATTAAAAACTGAATAGGCACTTTAGAATGATTTTAAATGCAAATATTTTTATAGCTTAATCAAGATAAAAGCAGTACGCCCGTCGTATGACGTGCAAAATAATACAGTGCATGCTTCCAATTTAAATGATGAAAAGCTAAATAAATTTGGAAAGGTACTTACCGTAAATGTTTTATTAATATTAAACCAGTGGCGCGCAGTAGGCACAAAGTTAGGTTATGCTGTTATCGACGATGCTTACTAAAATATACAGGCAGGTATACTGGGTATCAAAAAATTGAGAATAATATTATCAATTTCAATTTAGAATACAATATTGTAAATTTTCTACTTTAAAAAAGGCAAGTTATTTTATTGGTCGGTACCATACTTTACTTTCGATTTGGCTTAAAATATTTTCTACGATTTCTCCTTCGGACAGAGGAATTGAAATGTTTCATAAACAGTCTTAAAAAATATTTATTTAAATAACTAGCTTTACAAATTAGCATAGCCGAAACTCAATACACAAATAATTGTATTTTGAGATTTAATTGAATATTGGTAATAATATAACTTAATAATATCCTAAAAAATCCAAATTCGCTCGCTTGACAGATGATAAATTCTTTCAAATTTCAAATTTCTTCAAATTTTATTTATGCAAATATCGAAATATGAAATCATAGGATTGAATACACTAAGAACACAAAATGTTTAGTCTGTTAAGTAAAACAAATACGTAGAAATGTCATTCTACACAGTTTTCTGTAAAGAGTATATTCCTTTTCGAAAACAGGAGCTTTAAGCACAAGCTGTTTGAAAAATGCAGAAAATCTGCAGACGTCAAGATGCCGACAAAGATTCAGTAAAAACATATTTAGTTCAGTACAATTATTATAAGAATTGAAAAAACAAGTTAGGTTCATTCAAGACTTAAGTGCTAGCAAATTGCGGAGCAGAATGCGCATGAAGTTGTTACAAATGGTTCGCCAATAACTCACGGCTAGACAAAAGTCGTGAGTTACGTCATAGACAAGGTTGTGCTAATCCGGGTAATAACGGCCAGAATTTTACAAGATCTTTTCATAATATAAAGATTATTTTATTTCCCAGAATTTTTAGTAATGTACAGCTTTTTTGCTTGTGTGTAGTGCACGCCCTAGCGATTAACCATCTGGGTTATCATTGTCAGATTTACTAAACATTAATTTATCGTTTATAATGTTTAAATTAGTGAAATATTCGGTGCAGTGTGTACTTTTAAAAATTAAAATTATTATTATTAATATTATAATTCGTTTTTCTATGTGAAAAAAAAAACTTTCAGAGCAACCCCCACACGTCTACCTAATTGGTAATTCAAAGGAAATTGATATTTTTCTCCGCTAAATCGTATTAGTTTTTTTTCAAATTTACTTATAAAGAGAGCGGTAGGCACGAAGCTGGGCTATATTTTTAATTTTTTAATGTGCAAATTATAAACAGATCGCTGATGACCCCGATAGAAAGTTATGGTATGTATTTTGATGTCGGTATATACTCAAGACTGACACCTGATACTCCTAATGTTGGTTAACCTACACGTGCCAACGCCGATAGGATTAAAGGTCAAAAGATCGGTCTACCTGGGTAAGGGGTTGCCGAGAACGGATCTTCCTCTATTTATTTTCTTTCCCCTGTTCCCGGTTATTGCGGAAGCTCTCTTTGACGCCATCCTCAGTGTTCAGGGTTTATGCTACTTTTGTTCAGATCCGCCTTCAGCACGTGAACATATCACGCTATAAATCTGCCCAGCGGAAGCACGTGCATAATATGTGGAAGATGTGGCAATTCGAGGATAGGGCTCGACCGATAAACTAAGGCAGACGTCATCTTCGTAACGAGGAACCGCCGAAGAAAAAGAAGACGATAATACTGCCTGCAGAGCCTGCCAGTTAATATTAAATTGAGAAAATATTCCGATAAAATAAAAATCAAATGTAACGCTTACAATTGATTACTTATTAAATATAGTTGACAAGATGAATTTAATCTTCTCATTTTTCTGTTTTTATAGATCCGCTTTGTCGTCGCCCGCCTTTGTAAAGACGCGCCGCTGCTCTCTGCCTTTTCTCAAGTCGAGTTAAAAGTCAATTTTACGAGTGTACATAGTACTATGTTTGTGTTTTATCAAGAAATATAGTTTATGTTTGTAAATTGACATGTGAGATATGTTCATGTCGAAAAATATGATAATGTTGAAAATAATGACTGAATTTGGGTATAACATATTATACAGGCAAAGCACAATACAATGTAAAAAGAAAGAGAATATTATTTTACTGCATTGTGAACATTTTCAATTGAAAGCGAATATCATAATACATATAAATAAATTGTTCCGACAAATAGGTCATTTGGGTCTGACATCTGAGATACATGATACTAACGACTATTAAAACAGACAGTAACATTAAATTTTCTCTAGAATTGTGTACGTGGTTTATTTTATAGACTTCTTATAAAAATACGATTCGTTACGTTATATAGTGCAGGAGTTAGAAACCATCTTGGAACTAAACGTTTTAATTTGATCCGCAAGACACTAACTTTTGCTCGGTGGTTTCTTTTACTTTGCAATAAATATCGAAATGGCATATTTATTTGATAGTGTTACATCGATTATAAGATCTATTTTGGTGTCTCTATACTCACGGTGCGTCGTATACTCGATGGCGTCTTACAATCGCTGTCAATAATGTACTTGCCGCTGACGATCCTTGGAATCCACCCCTGTGATTGAAAACAATTTACTACGATACTGCATTGAAACGTAAAGTTTTTATTCGTTTTTCTTCTTTCTAGCTAAGAAAAATAAAAGTACGTCTAATGAAACTATTCTAAACTACATATGTTGTTTAGATTCGATTAGTTTGGTTTCCATGGAAATGCCAAAAATACCAGAATCTCAGAGGCAATACCAATGTAGCTATTCCTAGGTTGTGCACCACGTACAGGCAAATAATCTATGCTTATGTAGCACTCAAATTGTATATATAATTCTTAAAAACATTGAGCAGCACAGACAGTTCAACGGCGTAATAAAATTCTGGCTTAAAAACGTATATTCATAGCATGGTCACCCCTTCAATACGTACACATACAGAGTCAACACTTCAGACCCAACACCGATGAGTGAGCAGCCTGTGAATGCGTGTGTCTGTGTTAAATTAAATTAAATTGTACTGCATTATTTATACTTGTTGAAAATGAATTCTTACAATTATCAGTATGGTAGATTATAAATTTCTCTAGATCAAATATTGCATCATATTTTGTTACTTGTACTTATTATTTTTTCTTTCTTATCCTAAATTTATAGTTGATGTATAATATGAATGTTGATTAAAAATGTATTATGTTTACCTAAGCTCGGGCGAAGCCCAGTGAGACAGATATTAAAACACCAAATGTACATACAACATATGATATGAAATAAAACAAATAAATATAAATAAATAATCGGTCAATATGATGTATTCAGTCCATACATTGTTAGTCAGTTTATAATGTATACATAGCTAAATTTAGTTATTCAAAATTGTAGAAACCAATTTAATTGTCCACCTCTTTTACCGCCGATAGCTCGTGTCCATGGATGAAATTTCTCTCGGAGATTCGTCTCGAGACAAAATTAAGGACGGTACAGAGCTCAGCGCAAATTTTATTTTAGTCTTTTTCCCCTAAACCTTTAACTCTAAATTATTTTCAATTAGTAACTACGTATTACATTTACTCACATAGTATTTTTTGTCCATGTGAAATATGTTAGGGTATACGTTATTTGTTGCATTTTTTTCTTCATGTCCTGTTTGCAGGCACTTGTATATGAATAAAATATCGAGTATAAAAACTTAGCGTGTTTGGGATTCATTGCAATATTAAATTAATTGCTTTTAAAAGTGGAGATGTATCAACTATAAAAAATACATTAGAATTCATAAGAAAATTTTGTCGAATACGTAATCGATTGATGTGGCGAAATGTTAACGCGTTTTCCCGGATGGATAATGTTTCAGGTTGATTCATATTTTTTTTCTGTATATTTTTCTAATTGATTAATTTAATTTGTATGAAAATAATATAAAATGTTTTCCAAACGTGAGCGAACCAAACGCATTAGGTATGAATGTACGGGTTCCGTTGTATTGTGAACGTGATGTTATTTTATATTGTAATATTTTTAACCTTTCGCTGAATAACACCTTGAAAAATTTCTCTTCAGTAATAATAATGTTGTTGTGATATTTTTAAAGAACAGAAAATAAATCCTTTCATATTATAACAAAATGCGCTTGAAAGGTTGTATTTCTTCCCACGCAAAGAGCCTCCGATTCAAATGAGTACAATCTCTAGTGGAAATATAGCCCATCATGTTTCTACAGCTTCTTTATTAGTAGGTAGTATAAGCTTATTGTGCCGCTGGAAGTAATAGGCTATATGGCGTCCAATGTCAATACTTAAAAAATGTAATTTTGTTCAATTTCCGATGCGTGATGTTCGTGTGATACGTTAAATTTGACACTGTGATTAAAACTGTATTTTCATCTCATCGAAAGTAATAAAAATTAAACGAATAAAAAAAGAATATCTGTAGCCTGCGTTAGAATCCTCAAAACAATTCCTCAGTTAGTCTCAAAGGCAGGAGACACGATGAGACAATCTCAGAGATTCAATTGTGATACATCTCAATGCCATGTACGTGTGTCAATCTGCTGAAGATTAACTCGGAGGTCAGCCGGAGACAAAACTCAAACTCGCTGTCAGATTTGACACGTGCACACAAACTTCACCTGAAATTACCATGGATCCTTATAGCTATTTCTTTTTAAAAATTAGTTAACATTAGTACAAGTTACAAATATTTGTTCCATTTTAACTGCTGCTTGGGAGATTCAATCACCCAACTGAAGAGCGTCAATGACATTTGACGTTTGACGTACGGTAAGCTTGAAGTAAAGCGCGAGACGGTGAATATCTGTAGTACGCGAGAACGGAAAGTACGTTTCTTATCTATGGTGTGTGCCTACACGGGGACTACGAAAGCTGAGAGTTGTCTCCGAAGATTCTCAGAGTCGAAAATCTCTTAAAAATCTCATTCGTGGACACGAGCTACAGTACCGCAAGGTTTTCTTAAAACAGATGGCTCATTTCCATCTAATCAATTAAGCAAGAAATAATTGTCTCGAGAAGCTGGACCGTAAGAAACCTCGAAACGTTTTTTTGTACTTAAATGGAATAAATTTGTCCCATAAAATTTACAATTTATTTTCTGAATTCAGTTTAAATCTTTCCATTCCATTTCGCGTTGCCCAATGACTGATTGAATTCATATTCATCGAGAAATTCTATCCCAAGGCGTACTAAAGCCATGATTATATAAATGCAGCCTGATAATAATACTTTCATTAAATTGTACCTGTTAATTGTTAGTTCATTTAATAAAAAGAAATCCTAGATATTTTATAGTGCCGATTTATTGGATTGACCTGTTTTTCAAATCTAGTTCACGCGGAAGTGCATAGATGCACGCTTTGTAGAAGCGTCATCGCGCTTTCCTTTGTACCATAGATAAGTAGATGGGGAACTCACTGATCTTTATCAACATTCCTCTTTTTAATTTAAGAAAATTCTTTTCTACATTTTCTTCAATCTAAAATAAACTGATTCGTGTTTACACTTTATATAATATAAATACCATTATAAAAAAACATTACCGAAACAATAAATCAAAAGTTTCGGTTTCTTAAAACTTCTACCAAACTTAGAATACATACGTGAATCTATATTATGAGATGTGGGTATATCTGTCTGATCAGCTATTATTTTCCTATTCCTTGTGTATTCTGTTCTATCTGTAGAAAGCTATCATCTACTCCGATAACAGTTGCCGACGTCCACCAACTGCTAGGAGTCTTCTTATACAATACCGGATTGACAATTTTCAAAGGGTTTAATTCAGTGCAATGTTTATCAAAATTTTCTTTTAATTTGTGTTGATTTCTCTCAATTATGCTGTTAACTCGCCAATATCGCGGATGCATCGGCTCGGTAACAAGTTGAGTTTCATAGACATTTTTCGTAACAGGAGCATACTTGAGCTGAAGAAATATTTGTATGTAAATTATATTTAGTTTTTTTATGTTGTATTTAAATTTAACTGTTATATTGAAATGTCAATTAAAAATGTACTGTTATATATTAAATTAAATAAAAATGTATTCTTATGTAAAAGCCCGCAAGGGCGTTGAAGGAAATAAATAAATATTACTTCTGTAATCTTTGAATTGTGCAGGTGAAGGTAAATTATTTTTAGGTGCATTTCTGTAATGTAAAAGCTCTATGTGCGGATCTGTATCTGTCTGATGGCACTTAATTAATATAATAATTCATATTTGTTACATTTTTGGATGTGACTGCGGAACTAGGTCCTCCGGTGCGATTCTCTTGACGTCCTCCATTGAGACATATTATTCGTTTTGAATGACCTCTCTCTGTGTATTGGATTCATTATTATTTACAACCTCTTTTGAGTTAAAGATGATTTCGTCTTGTTGCGACATTAACATTGTTTCAGAAAAATTGATAGCTTGTTATAATTTGGCTCTTGTAGTAGTTTTTCCTTTATCAATCGCAACTTATTATTTAAATTCATGACATGTCCTTTATAAGTGAATCTTTCAGTGACCCAAATTCACAAAGAGCTCTTTTTAGGTTGAGATCAGTCACAAACGATTCCAAACTTTCATCAGAACTTGGCCTTCTGGTGAAGAAATTGTGTCTATCCATGGTCAATTTTTTTTCAGAAGATAACGTTCGTTGAATTTGTTAATAACTGTCTCACACCTAATTGTTTTCATATCCATATCGAACTAATTAAACACTTTTAACTTATATAATATTATAACTTATAGTAGCGATCTTCAATCAACATCAATTCAAATTTCTGTACAAAACCTTTCCATGTATTCTTCTCCATCTTTCGTACAGTTACAGATATTGTATATTTAGATTTGGATTCCAATTCGCTAACACGCGCTTTCGTGTCCTGTGATAACACTTGTAGCCGTGTAGGTAGTCCGTATCACCAAAAAAAATACAAATTTTACTTTTCTTTTGCAAATCAATCTTCACGTAGGTACTTCTGACACCACGCTAATTGTTAGATAGTTTAGTTTAATAAAAAACTTGTGGGTAGTTTAACGTGGCGATTTATTCGATTGACGTGTTTGCAAATCTAGTTCACGCGGAAGTGCTTCGTATAAACGTCATAGCGCTTCCCTTCGTGCAATAGATAAGTAGATGGGCAACTTGCTGAACTTTATCATCTGTCTTAAAGAAAACTTCGTACTCCTCTAAAATTGCTCGTTGTTAAGCAGCAACGATGCAGGTAGACGGAGACTAACTATTTTAACTCCACCCACTTAATGGTCAATGGATACGTCACCTTGGGCCATTCAACCGTCGAGCTTTGTCCGGATGCGTCACTGCGGATCGCTCAACCGTCAAACTATGACTGGATAACCACTCGACAGTCATGCTTTGACCGAATGAGTCACCTCAGACAATTCAAACGTCACGTCAAAGGTTTGGCCGGATGAGTCACCACAGGCCATTCAAACATCAAGCATTGTTCGGATGCATCATCTCGGACTACTCCTATATTGAGTGTAAAGCTTTGACCGGATGACAACTCAACCGTCAAGCTTTGACAGGATGCGTCACCTCGGGACACCCAACCGTAAAGCTATGACTGGATGCATCACCTCGTGACACCCAACCGTAAAGCTATGACTGGATGCATCACCTCGGGACACCCAACCGTAAACCTATGACTGGATGCATTACCTCAAGTCATTCATACGTTAAGGTTTGACCGGATGAGTCATCTTAACCACTTAACCGTTAAGCGAGTCTTAGATTACACATGGGGTCGCTCAAATACCACATCCCATGCAGCATCAAGTAACGCCGACAAACGAAGATGTTGAGACTCCGAGAGCAAACGCACTTACCGAAGAAAATATCTCTTTTCCGTATTGTTACCAAGAAAACAAATAACGTCCGCTTATCGCTACATCCCACGAGTTCCAAGAAGACGATTTCTGAAGCCCTTTGAGCAATTCTAAATGCTGTAAAACAATCTGCGGAGATTTGAAACGGTAAATCTGAGGAGGTAATTAAGACTAGATTAAATTATAATTTCTTCCTTGGAAATAATTTTAATCAAATTTGTATTATATCGCTTGTGGCACGTTCTGTGCAGAATTCTCGGAGATGGAATTACCGGTGATTACTGGAGAGACTTTACAGTGGGGATGTAGCACGGACAATTACAGAATATATTTAATTTTATTATTAATCGTCGTTATAATTATCGGTCGTCGGATGAAGGCCTCCCCAATGGTCTCCCACTCTTCTGTGTGCATTGTTATTCGCCGCCACGTATTTATTCAGAATTAGATGATTTTATGCATTAGAAGAGAAAGTTCTCACTCTTTTTATTGTTTTCTATGAAGCGTAAAATTAATTTCTTATTACTGTAGTCTTAATAAGCTACTCAATGTCTCATTCTAATTATTGTCTTACACTGTACCTAGTCTATTGTCGTACACTGTACCTAGTCTATTGTCTTACACTGTACCTAGTCTATTGTCTTACACTGTACCTAGTCTATTGTCTTACACTGTACCTAGTCTATTGTCTTACACTGTACCTAGTCTATTGTCAATTCAGAGAAAAGGTGTAATTGGTTTTATATTCCTTACATTTTTTTCTTTTCAAATAAAATAAATTCCCATTTCATTTTTTGGCGTATTTAATTATATCAATTGGTCTTGTATGTTCTCTTATCTACACATTTCTTTTCCTGTCTTTTCATGTAATGCCCAACTTACATTTTTTCATGCCTCTTGGCATTACTCTAGGATATTGGACCTCTTTGTTTAGTCCAGTCCATGTGACCACTGGAAGTACGGAGCTAAGAAGAAGTAAGAAGATTTTCATTTTAGAATAGGGGTGGGCTGGAGGGAGCTAGGAGGGGCTCACGCGAGCCCCTTGTTAAATTTGACTTAGGGTGGCGAGCCCCTTGTTAAATAAAATAAAAACAATATTTTCAGATCAAATCAGTATCTAATTGCAATTTCTGTAGATGATTTAAATGTATTATGAAACGTAAGACTTTGTTACCTTTTTAAATTTCTCGTAAAATAAATTTGTAGAGATCAGAATTCAAATCCACCGTCATCTTAGTCGGCATCGACGCTAGCGACAGCGCGGCCGGCTGCTACTACAGGTCTGGCTCGATCATTCACCGCCAAGCGGTCTCTCCAGTTTCGTCGTTTCAAAACGGCGGTCTTGCCGGCCCACGCGCGCCGAGCGAGACGGCCGACTCGCTTCACTTAAGAATTTATATTTTGATATATTTTTATTTTGAATTTATATTTATCATAGTTATGACCTTAAACCTGATCATATTTGCATACTCAAAACAAAATATACGTGAAATTCAATCAACACTTTTGAGCTCACTATCTCAAAACAGTGTCAGTGTCAGATGGAACCTTGTTATTCTGAGGGGTCGATTTGACGTCATACGAGCGTGAAGTAAGGCGCGAGACGGTGAATCTCCGAGACGCGGTGTGTACAAGTCGAGAGTTATTTTCTAAAACATCTTCTAAAAATCTCTTCCGTGGACATGGGCCGTAAGTTCATGTTTTATATGTTCCTTATATGATGTATGATTTGTACAATTTAATATTATTTTTCAAGAATTTTTACTCTTTATTTTTATGTGGAAAAACTTTTTGAAAAATTGAAATAAAGTGAGAAACTTCGCGTGATTTATGTCACGTGTGCGCGATCGGACGTGGCGCTTATATAATATCTCATTTCTTATAGAGAATTAATGTGTGGAAATTCCTCCGTTTTATTCATTATATTTCCGTCGTGTCACTTTTAACATCAATAGTCGTTGCTATTATTTAAACATTTTAAATATTCACTAATGTTTGTTTTAAAAGTTATAGTGACGTATACTCTTGAAAGTGTATTTAGAGAGAACACAGTTTTATAACAAAGTTCTATGATATATAAAACAAATTATCAATTAAAAATTTTATTAAGGAGAACACATTCTTATTGCGAAGTTGTAATTATTCAGAATGTAGATCTTTGATATATTTTTTAAAATAATGGAACGGTAGATGTATTAATTTGAAGAATGTAACATACAGGTTCGAAAATTTGTTCTGAAGAACTTACGAGTACTCCTTATAAAATACAATTAGAAGATAAGAAGTTAGGAGCAAATACAACGAAACCAAGAATTGACACCATAGGGTTCAGATGATGAAGCGTGCTAAGAAGTCATCCGTTGCCCTCTTGCACTGAGGTATACATTGAGCCACCTGCAGTGCATTGGATCCAATGTTTAAGGTGTGAAGCGTGGTGACACGCTGAATACACAGACTACATTGGTTTTGGAGCCTTTAATTGTGATTTTTGTATGAATAATTATCATTGTAATGTACGCGTTGTCTTACCTTATACCTTACTTTTTGATACTTTAAACATTGTTCACATTTTACAAACGTGTTACTTTGTCTCTGAAAATATTGTAGTTTCACATGTTAATAATTGTTGGTAGGTTATTTATTAAAATAAATAGTTTGATTGATGACCCTGCTAGATATTCCTACAGACATATTAAAGTAAAATGTATTAAAAATATTGAGACATGTTACAGAATACACTTCTGTGTTATTAAGGAAAACACATTCTTATTGTGAAGTTGTAATTATTCAGAACAGACGGTCTGTGATATTTTAAATACTAATTAAAGGTATTAATTATAAAGATATACATATAAAATCAATTTCATAGAAAAATATTGTTGTTGCCTTACCGGGATTCGAACCTGGATCTCTTTCCAATCCGGAGAAGGTGCATTATCCAACTATGCTACAGCGACAGTACTTTTGAAGACATCACAAAAATGATAGATGTATTAATTTGAAAAAGTGTAACGTATAGGTTCGAAAATTTGTCACGAAAGGTACTGGCGCTTTAGTATATTTGGTAATGCACCTTCCCCGGATTGGAAATAGAGATCCAGGTTCGAATCTCGGTAGCGCAAAAACAATATTTTTCGATGAAATTGATTTTATATGTATATCATTATAATTAACACATCACAGACCTATATTCTAAATAATTTGAACTTCACAATAAGAATGTGTTTTCCTTAATCATATATTATTCGTTAGAACGACTGTCTTAACACTTTGCAACACAATTTTTGTTTTAACCTGAGCCTGTGTCATGAAGAACGTATCCAGGTTAGCGTTATGAATTCTAGCTAGAGAAGAGAAATGTACTATAATTAATTAGTATTGCAAATTTCCTAACTCAACATTTACGAATTTATATTAAAAAGTAAGTTCTCCTCATAGTGAAAGCCCGATTCCTTTTACCTATTCAATAAACAATGTATGTTTAGAGTTCCTGAGATCACAAATCTGGGTACACTATTAGACGAAATGTTTATAAATTTTATCAACTAAGAATTATAAGACTTTAATTGAAATAGCTTGTAAGTAGTAAAATTATTGTCGTGACTTGTATTATGCTAGATACATAAAATAATCCAGTGAGTTCAACCAGTGCGTGTTTCTTACAGTTTACTGGGAGGGAAGAAATTATCGAAATTTAATTTAATATCATTAATTGACACGGCGGTTAGTTTGTGGTGTAACACGATTATTTTCATTTTCACAATAATACCGCCCCATTGAATATACTACAACTTATTCTGCGTTTAGTTATCACCTGATGGTGAGGGGGACTGCACCTCTCTAACTAGTAGTGAAATTAACCCAACGCGTGTGTAGTACAAAGTTTTATTGTTAAATTAAATTTATTATTTAAAAAACAGTTGCTTACCATTGTACTTTTTTCAGGTATTTACTAGATATGCATTATTTTTTTAATTACAATTTTTAGATAGGTGTCATGTAAAGGTTGTTTTTTTTTTGGTGGTTAGTTTTTCGAATTGGCAACACTTTTTTCAGCGATAGCCAATTTGACTTGTGCTCAGTTTAGTTTGCCATTTCACTATGAATAGATTTACGCCAAAATAACGTTTGCCAATTTGTTTCTAAAATCGTGGTTCAGTTCGCGAAACTTACCGCGCGCTACTTACATTTTAGGGTCAACATAATCGTCCAATTAATTCGAATAACCATGGATCGTTTTCGCACCACGCACACTCTAATTGATAATACGCATCGGAAAAAATGTCGTACAGTGTGCACCGAAGAAGCTGTTGGTGCAGTGGATTGGATGTATTGAGGCGGACCCAAATGAGTTGATTCGCCATCGTGCAATTGGAGCTGTATCCACCAGCTTTATGGAAGATTTTGGGGACTTTTTCGTTCCCCAATTGAAAGACATTACTGTGGAAGAGCTGTGGTTTTAACAAGACGTCGCAACACGCCACACAGCGCGCGCTACAAACAATTTATTGAAGGAAACATTCGATGAGCGCATAATTGGCCTCCAAGAGCGTGTGATTATTTTCTGTGGGATATGTGAAGTCGCTAGTCTACCCGATAAACCAGAGACGATAGACGATTTGGAAGCCAATATTCGTCGCGTTAACGCCGATATACGTCCCCAGCTGCTCCAAAAAGTGGTCAAATGTGTCAAAACACAAGTTTGATGTTTACAGGTATTGAATAAAATGTGCAGTCACCACGAAATCTAGGATGTTATTAATATTATTAGGTGTAGAATAACATTTATAATTTATACGGAATATTTAGTAGATACACATCTTCTGGTATAGAATTGAATTATCATTAAATTCATGGAAAATTGGTACCTACCTAGATAGAATATGCAATTAGTCGATTAATTTATTTAAAAAAATGGAACATCGAGCGAGCAATATTTTTTCATATTCAGATATATGACAAAATGCCAGACGATTATATAATTATTTTATTCGTCCATGTGCCATTCTTAAAAGTATGACTTACGAATGGCGAGAATTATATTTATGTAGATACGTTAACCATAATAAATAAATATATGTTAGTTAATTTAGAGCGTGATTTTGGTTCTCAGGGAAGATTTTGCCTAGGGCCACAATTTTCCTATCTGTTCCCTATTGTTCCTATCGGCACCCTCACCGTTCCTTTTCGATCTCGGAGTTGGGGAGCCGATCCTAGTTGCCAAGGACAGACATTATTTTGAACAGATGGTGGATTCCGTTTGCGATCCTGCCACTAGATAGACGCCTCGGCGTAAACGCGGACACGGCCAAAGAAGTAGAATATGAATTATTCAGCACGTGTTTGGCTTATTTCAATACTCCGTGAGTTTTTCTTTTAAATAGAGATGCGTACATGGGACACGCGTGACATAAATATTTTTTCTGTTTTCAAACTAAGCTATACGCTCGTGCTATGAAAATAGGACTAACTTGATGGCCTCCTGGAACGAAGGTCGAACGAAGCGCGTCATGCGAGTTTGTGTGGTTAAAGTTGGCACGATTGAGACTTTTGAGGTGAGGTAAATCATGAATTAATAATATAAAAGGCAGAATATTTACCTACAATAATAAATTAATGTGTTCCGACGACACTCGTGTTCCATTTTGCAATAGAGCGGAAGTCGCCGACCGGAGTTTCGTCCAGGAAGCTCAATCGGAACTATGGAAATTCTAATCCCGTGTTCAAAGAGTGATCGGACCAAGAAATAATGATATTCAAGAGTTGCGGATGTTATGACCCGCCGCTCCCCTAGCTATGGGGGATTGCCTGCTGTTGGGGAACAGCGCTATTGGTGCAAGCTTTCACCAAACATGTATGTTCAGCGTATGTCTCCTGGGAAACTGGAATCTTCCGGCTCTACATTGACTCACCATATTTACGTATTATGTCGTGCTAATACAATTAATAATAAAAGATTATAAATAAAAATTCATTTAACATACAATTTAGTTGTTCTAGTATTTTATTTTGTATTATATTATAATATTAACAGTTTAATGATACAACACACATTAGAATAAATTAGTCATATTAAAAATATGGCCATAAAACCTCTTATACGCGTTTATTACAATGCGACTACCCACCGTTGCCTATACCCATAGTAAATGTGATTTGTGCACTGACAAAAAAATATTATATACCTACAGGGTGGCCCAAAAAAAGTTTAAAAATTTCGTAAAATGTGATATAATTACATCAAAATTAGTTTGACTATATCAACAATAGCTTAAATAGTTTACTAATTTACTTGCTTACCTATTTACCTATATTACGTTTTATTTCGACAATTTCCGGTCGCCATCTTTGATTATTAATTTTCCCATTGTTTATATTTGGTTTTTTCAAATTGTTGTTCAGAATGACAAAACTCACTGCCGAAGACCGTATTCTGATCAAAAATTTGCGAATTGAAAAGCCTGGAGTGTAGCTAGACATTACAGTATAACCGGACATTACAGAAGGACGGAGCTCCATCTCACACAGCCAGAAATACGATCAACTTTCTTCGTCGTGAGAATGTTAATTCCATCGAGCCAGGCATGTGGCCACCGAACAGCCCCGATTTAAATCTAGTAAATTATGCAATATGGGGTGTTTTGATAATTTTTGATTAGCTAAATATCGTGTAATAATTATATTTAGTTTTGAAATAATTCATGTGTTACGAGATGTTCTCACTTTTTTGGGCCACCTTGTATATAAAAATGAGATGTTACAGTACCTATATATCTGAAAATGTTGAAATGAAAAATTCATGAAAGCATAATATTATACATAAAAAACATACATTGTGTAATATAATATGATAGAAAATGACCTTTAGGTACGACAGGAGGGGTCAATATATGAGTATTATATATAAAATTAAATGCGCCTGTCTGTCCTCTGTGCCTTCTGTCCTGTTAAATGATCTAAACCAAATTTAGCAAAATCACTTTTTAGGACCTCGCGTAAACCATACGAATCCTCTCTCTGTTCTTCTAACTCCTTCCTAAATATATAATAAATGAGTATTAAAATCTTGCTCAGTCGCACTCTAGGTCTCTTAAGAAGGTATATCTGCCTGGACCGAAATTTACATACTTCGTTACATTTTAGGGTTTGCCCAAAACGATGCCATCCCGCTCCCACCCACCGACAAATCATTTATTTTAAATTATAATTAATTCGTCATTCATCATCGGTAAAGGGAATATAAAATAATTTATTTTATCGTATTAATGTGTTGGTAAATTGGTCAGTTACTTAGCTGTGTAAGAACAACAGTTATTTATAGATTTTTTATTTTACCGCATGAGAGAGTATTTTATTTGTTAAACCGCAGGTTTGCTTACTTGAACGGTTAATTGGAAGGGTTTGTGAGAGAAATATAATCTATTAAAAACCTCGTTATCGATGTTCAATATTGCGGGTAAACCGGTGACCTACCTTTCAGCACATCGGCAGGTTCGGCTGCTCACGGCTGGGTGCTTCTTATCAAAGCGATCTCGCTCCAGCCGGCTAATGAGGCGAGCCACCCTTCAGCCCTTCAGTAACACACATTTAGGGCGGCGGCGGGCACAAATAGGAGCAGGATTACTTCTCGCCGGGGTTACACGACTGGCCTCAAAGTCGTCCTTGATCCGCCACAGGACCCGCTCGTGTCTTGTCCATATTTAGCTAACCCTTGCCTCGCATGTCGCACGCCCGCACACACACGACGTCCACGCGACTACGCATTACTTGGTAAATATTGCATTTTTATTTCAGGCTCAAATATAGTACGCTAGATAAATAAATACTATAGAAATCTATGTCTATGATTTCAGGCACGGTAGTAGCAGTGGCGTGCAGTAGGTATTGACGAAGGTTATGCTGTTACCACAATATTATATAATACTATATAATATACTATATGCTATAAGCAAACTGAATCCATCGTAATAAAAATGCATTATTATCAAACGCAAATAACAGTCGTAAAAAATACGTTTTGTAAGGTAGTAAAATTTGCGAATTGGTAAATGAGGAAAGAGACGCTTCCATCAGCTCTAAGCCAAGTTCAAAACCTTTCAAATATCATTCTGTTAGGAAACAGCGTAAGTAAAGACTCCGTACAGCATGGATCAGCTGATCCATTTCTGACTCTGTCTAATGGAATTTTAAATTCAGTAGGTATCAATTGTATGGCTCGAATAGAACAATCGATAAAAACAGTGGTTAGCAATTGTAATAGCGATAAATGAAAAATAACACAGTAGAAAACCGATCAGGAACTACGCAACTAATGATTCTGTTGATACACGGTGTGCGCTAGCGTAATTATAACATATTTAAATAACTTAGTTGACTCGCCCTATTTATTAAAACACATAACTTTAAACTGTCCCACATACTCAACACGATTAAATAATATATTTTATCCAAATTTTGGCAGAACAATTTACTTAAAAAATTGTTTGCGACCCGCTCTACATCAAAATATAATACCGTAAATTCTTCTAATACCTTCCCTTTAAAATGAAACTACGCCAACTATTTGACATAAATTGTATGTACATGCGTGTATGCGTGTATAATTATATATATATATATATATATATATATATATATATATATATATATATATATTTTTTTTTTTTTTTTATTTATTTATTTGACATTTTTACAATTTTTTTGTAACATATAAAGTAAAAAATAGCAACAAACTGATAAACAAAAAGATTTTTACATTGAACATATAAAGTGGAAAATGTAAGGAGGGGAGGGAAATGCGATGCAATATATATATATATATATATATTTTATTTTTTATTTTTTTTTTATTTATTTATTTGACATTTTTACAATTTTTTTGTAACATGAATTAAGTATTTTACATTATTAAAATTACATGTTTTTTTTTTCGCTTACTTCTCCAAAAAAGAGACTAGCTTTTGTGCTTGGAGAGGGAGTTACACTATTATAATTTTATATAGGGAGTTATACATTTGTAGTTTATAATTATTTATTGTCTATTTGTGTGCTTCTGAAGTGTTCTATATTATTACTTATTTTCTAATTATGCGCTTCTGAAGCGATCATTTAATTTCTTTCTAAACACTTTTGTATCTTTTATTTCTTTAATTTGTGTAGGGAGACCATTGAAATTTTTTATCTTTTTAATATTTTTATTTATATAATATAAAATTTTGCTGATAGTGTTTGGTGTTACATTTACAATATATATATATATATATATTGCATCGCATTTCCCTCCCCTCCTTACATTTTCCACTTTATATGTTCAATGTAAAAATCTTTTTGTTTATCAGTTTGTTGCTATTTTTTACTTTATATACTATTTCTTAGTTTGTTTATTTCCGAATTATTTTAAATCATGTTTTATTTACATCAGTTATTATTATCATACTGTTTATTTCTCTCAAAAAATAATAAATAAAATATATGGATTATTTAATTTAGATTTGTTTCCCATAATTTTTAGTAACGAACAGCTTTTTTCCTTGTATGTAGCACACCATCCTGCGTAATAGGTAAAACTCCTGTACAATGTAAAGTAAAAAGATAATTAAAGGCAATGGAAGGATGAAGGTGTTACGTTACAAATACCGAGTTTATAGAAAATTGAGCTTAAAGTTATTCTTGTTGCGTTTCTTTTGTCATATAATGCTGTACTATATAACAGCGCTGTCCAAGTAGCGGCACGCGAATCATTTTAAATTTATTTTTACATTTTAAAATAAATATTTATTTTGACCAAAACTCACAAGCCTTGTCTGAAGGAACTCGGTGATAGCGTCGATGATAGCATCGATGTGATAGCAAACAATATTTACTACAACAAACATTGATGTGGACGAAAAATAAATTATTGCTCAACAGCTACGGTCACAATACTCCCATTGATTATTTAAAAATAATTTTTAGTATTATTAGTTATGTATTATTTTTGACTTTATTTTTCGTATAAATAATATAACTTTTGAGGCGACACGAACTGACATGCTTAATTACCTAGTTTTTTTTTTTTGACCCACTAAATGTCTTTAAAAGAAAAATTGACCCGCGGGCTAAGAAAAGTTAAACTTTAGTGCTGTATAACACGATATCTAATAAAGAACTGAGTTATGTCTCTTACATACAGCTTTCGTTCACTTTATATTGATTTATTCTGTCACAGAATACAAATAGAAATGGGAAATAAAATCAGGAAGAACTATGCAAAAAAAAAAAATGACCCGCGGGCTAAGAAACTTTGGACTTTAATACTGTCTCCATATCCAATAAAGAACTGAGTCATGTCTCCTACATACACCTTTCATCCACTTTATATTAAAAAGTAAAATTAGGAGGAACAGAGATAGCGCAAAGGCAACAGTAAAACAAAAAAAAAAGTTAATTTAAGTACCGTTTTGGCTCCAAAATTAATGGCAGATCCAATTGTGCACGGTTGCCGTGGGAGAATTCATGACTTTGTATATGTGTCCCAAGCCAAGTGCCCCCCGAAATGTTCAGTGAGACAGGCCCCTGCACCATAAATCCGCCCCTGATTGTGATGCAGTTTTAGTGCAGCTCAGATTAGAGTGGTGGTAGCTCGACTTCTTTAATATTACCCTAATTAGTATATATAAATAAATATTAAACTAGTTTCATTGTTTACTCGCTTGTTTATCATAATTGTGTTTCTATGTGATTATTTAGATAGTAAATATATTGTTTATTTTTCATTGTCAACTTGTGAAATAATTGTACTCAATTCACCGTATATTTTTTTTAAATACACGTGTTTCATAAAATTTGCATAAAATTTCAAGGTACATCATTGAATCTATTTAGATTCTTAGATATACCTCGTCGATAATGACAGGAAAACAATAGTTTTTATAACCTCTATTTATTTAAAAAAATCGGTGATAATACAATAGAAAAGAACATAAATTTACGTACTCATATCAATAATAAATTTCAATCGATAAATTAATTTTAATGGAATGGGATAATTACAGGGCTCACGACCTGTCTTCGGCTGGCTTAAGTGATCAATTTACACAATATAACGTTCACCATTCTCACCCCATCAATCTCCATATCTATCAAATTTTTGAAAGTTGTATAAATGTATATGGACCAAACTTGATAATTCACCTTTCCTTGAAACGGCATATATGCCAACTCAATAAGAATCTGTTTTTTAAAAAAAATTATTTAAAGCAATATTCTTCATATGCAAAATGTTTTTGACACATACGTGAATATATTATTATTATACTTAAGTGTATTTTTAATTAAATGTAATAAGAATAACTTCGTCTCTATGAGATATCTGATATTTATTTAAAAACAGAGCCTTTGTAGGTAAAACTCCAGTAATTGTGTGTCCTTGGACATATTCAAATATTGCTAAAATAAATTACAATTAGTTTAAATCGTCGATAAATGTTGATAGGTAAAAAGTCGATCGTAAAGTACCGATTAACCGTGTTCCACTATCAAAATTATTGTAAAATTAATAAGATTCGATGTCTGCTACTATTTATAATTATTATTTATTGAAATATTGTTGTATAATTTCGTTACTATGCAACACACGCGGACGCAGTGGACGTACACCTATTATATATTAATATGTGGAATAAGTACTGCATAAGTAGTACACTTTTTAAGTATTTACTATATTATAAAGTGTCCATAAATAAGACATATCTTATTTAATGTAAAAAAATTGATAAATCCTTTATCAAGGTGTAGTCGAAATATTTGGTGACCATATTTTTTGGAAAAAATAAAATACAATTTTAAAAACAAGAACAAATCGCGCTTGCCGCGGGCGTTACTGTGTACCTAGGTACTTACTTTTCTAATGGCAATAATTTACCTCGCCCATATTAAATGTCGGTACTGTAAGGCAGGTTTATTTGTATTAAAAAATAATTTAAGAATCTGTTGGCCCGTATCTACGGATGAGATTTTCGTCCCTAAATAATTTCTGAGACAGTGATTGTGCTCGCAGACGATCGTGAGATTCTGTGGAGATAACTCTGGGATTTCATAGTCCACCGTGTAAACACCAAGTCTCAGAGATTCGTCGTCTCATGCCTCAAATGTCAATCCATTGACCGCTGCTGTTTCATTCGTCAGTTAGGTGAATTTGAATTTCCTTTGAACCCGAATAATTTGTAATAAATGTTTTTAATTTAATGCCTTCTGTTTGCATAACTTTCAGAATAAATAGTTATACGTATTTCTGGTTCCAGGTGACATTTGCATGCATGTGTCGTGTCAAATCAAACGTGTACACGGGTTTGAGTTTATGTCTCTTTCTACCAATCTCAGGCTGACATCTGAGTTGTGCATGTACTGAAATTTATCTCAACAAATTATACGATACATTTATCATTATGGAGGTTCTGCTATGAAATAATAATTGAATATTTTTATGAAACAGTTTACATTCATAGTTAAATCTTCAGCTCATATATTGTGCGCACGGATTAGAACGATGTATCCAGTACACGCGTACATTTACTGACTCTCTGAGATTAAAGTTTCAATGAGGGGACATCGTGGACACGGTCTAAAACAAACAAAACAAAGGAGTAATAAAATGCTCGTAATTTTTTTATTTCTGATTGACAATAATTATAATCAACTCTGTTTTTTTTTTTGACAGGCATATGAAATAAAAATATTTATTTCTTGACAAAAAATAAGAAATCCAATCGGGCACATCTGCTCCAGGCACACTTAATTCATACAACTCTTGGGGGTATTTTACAGGGCGACATTTCGCAACAAGACAGACAATGGATAAAAATGGCTGGAAGCAGGTTGTGGAGACTAGAAATAATTAGGCACATAAATAATATGAAAAAACATTAAAATTATGAATTTATAAAAGTAATCTTTCTTTGTTTATTTTTAATTTGAATTGTTTTGTTTCTCTTCTTTCTTTGTTTCACATTTACAATTTTATAATTGACTAATTAATAAAGTTGAGAAAATTTCAACGAGAATTTATAAATTAAACGCGATTTTTGGAATGGCTCTTGGTATTGCTATTGGTTATTTTTATAATAGTTATGTAATATATTTTTAATAGGGATTCGTATACGGAATACGTCTCACATCAATATTCTTATTATTTTAAAACTAAGCTAAACGCTTGTGCTATAAAAATAGGACTAACTTAATGGCCTTCTGAAATGAGGCTCGAACCCCCGACCACTAGATCACTAGGCGAGTATCGTAACAGCTAGACCATAGGCACGTATGTCGAATTTAAAGGAGAAGTGCATCCTTTGTACACTTCGCAAGAGAAATTAATGAATTTATTTAAGAAGAACTTCCTTTGGCCGATACCCAAAACATAGTGATCTGCTAGCTACGGCTTCGGGTCTTTTATTATCTATAATCCTTTGTTCTTGGTTAATATAAACATTTTTTATTTTAAGGGATGATTTTAGTTCCAATAGTTTTTATGGGTTCATTGAACCCGCTGGTTAATATAAATACCAACCCCTGGGATCTCAAGTGGGCTTCCAAGTAACCGAGTTCGTTGGCCTGACATGTTACTCAAAGTAAAAACAGAAACGAATACAATAATAATGTGCAGGTATGAATTTAACTTATACTATGCATCTACTTCGATAAGTCGTGAAGTAAGTAGGTAATAATCGTAATATATAAGAATGTAGATAGCCGGTATATAACACATTCCATTTTTTCTTTTCGTGTCTTATCCGTTTAACGGACATTGGCTCTAATGACTGTTCATTGCTACCAGTGGATTGGACAAATTATTGCCTGAGGTTTTTCGGTCACGATGTTCTCCTTCTTCTCGGGTCCCCAGGAATTTCCAAGGATATTTCCCTGCATTACGAGAAATAAGATTCAATACTTCCCTCGAAAATCTACTCTGAAAAATGTCGTTTGCGAATAAGATACCAGAAGAAGATTATTTTTTTAATTCGAAATTTTCTTATCTCTACTTTTAAATCGTAATCCGTATTTAAACGAATTATTTTACTACAAAATTAAATGAATCAATTATAAAGATATACAGAAAAAAATATTTATCAATGAATAGATTTTGGTATTGATATTTTTGCGAGTATCGATATCTTTCCCAGCGTTATCCCACATCAAGACATGGAATTATAAAATTTTAAAAATCGTTTCTTACGTGTATTACGAAAACACTTGAAAATATGATCAATTTACACTGTTAATATATCTGGTAAGGGGCCAGACCATCGTTGCAAAGTGAAAATCGTCCTAAAGTGTATGTACAAGTGCAAGTCAAGAATATATATATTTTTTTTCATGAAAGCGTGAATATTACAAGAGACAAGGGACTATTTTTTACTAACTATTTAATGGATAAACCACGCAATACTAATATTCCTATATCTTATATACAGGGGCGTGCAGTGCATACAAGCATAAAAGCTGTACATTACTAAAAATTCTGGGAAACAGATATAAATTAAATAATTGGATTAACATAAACGGACACATTACTGTACAATTAAAGCCATCTGTGCACCAGTAGAGACTTTAATTGCTTAGTTCTAAAAACTACCACGACAACTCGCTGTATCCATGGTGCTCTGTTCTATCTCTGAGCTAGTGAATTACTCGAGTCATATAATTGGTTATTTATTGAATTGAAAATTTTGTATGACATTCCTTCCACTTCCATACTTCCTCTTTTACTAATTCGCGAATTTGACTATTTTACTGTTTTTAACGTGTTGATTTCATGATTGGTCTTTAAATTTGGCGCATGGATTGGTTTTTGATTTGAGAAAAACAAAAAGTAATTGGCAGAACTATTTTCTACATTAATCTTTAATAGAAGTAATTATTTCATTTTCAAACAATAAATGAATCATGTCCAGTCATAGAAAGTGTTATAAAAAACGTCCATAGATTTTTTATGTGGGTAAGAAGGTATTATTTTACGTTAAAACTTAAACTTTGAAACACTATTAATAGTACTCTAAAATTACAAACAAATACGTGATAGGGTCGTATAAACGACGGATTTATTTTGTCTGAAAACGGTGGTTAAACGAAAGTACATATATTATACATGATTGTATAATGTCATTGGTAACAGCATAACCTAAATTTATACCTACTGCACGACACTGCTTATACACGACACTTAATTAGGGAGCCCCTTTTCCATTCTGCATTGGGGAGCAATTTTTATAGTTACGCCTCTGCATCTGACTATTATTCCTTCTCAACGTAGCCGCACAAATTAACCGCGAATCACTCAGAACCTAAATAAAGATTGATTGCCAATTAGTTTTGGAAACGTTTTAATTATACAAACCGCGTACCTCCATCGTAAATAAGGATTTTGAAATGGAGACGGTTCTGTGAATTCGTTTCTAAATAAGTGAAAAAATTTCAATATTATGATGAAAAAAATATTTTTTGAATGTTAGTATTGACACAAGTAATTATGTATGAAATATTACCCCGTTTCCGACTAAATACATATGTGATTACTTTTAGCCCATTTGTCTCATTATTATGTTTTAAATCATGTATTAATTATACGTGTTATAAAACAGATATGACTCAGGCCGTGTGTGGAATTTGTTAAAAATCTATATATGGTAAAGTGAAGAATTAATAAATTAGGTGCGAATGCTTATCAGTATATAGCACAGTCAATAGAGTTAAAAAAACACCGGTTTGATCATGTGAAACGTATAAGCGACGAGACGATGAGACCATAAACTTGATATAGGAGAACGGTCGTGTTAAAAACTTCAACGATCGCGAAAAGTATCGCGACGTATCCTCTCTGCCTATCCCTTTAGTTAATTAGTTTTACATATATGTATGCAGTAATGGGATTTACATTTTTTGAAACCGTTTCTTCTCTCTTTCTGTACATCCCTATTAATTTTCTTCTATTGAATTAATAACTGAGTAACTTGTTGGTCTAGTAGAGGTTGGCGAACCCGTGATACGCGTGTCTAAGGTGACACGCCAGCGTTCACTAATATCAGAGTTATCAAAGAACGCGTGTCCCGTCACCAGACGTCTACCCGACAACAATGTCTCACTGCGCGGAAAAATAATTAATTGAAATAAGCAATTAATTAATTAACATCAAATGAAATACTATGGGTTCCATATTTTTATCCAATTACGCCAGTAAAGGTGTTAGGTTTTCTAAAATTTTCAAAAGATTCACCATCACTGGTCTAGTGGTTAAGATGCTGGCCTAGCGATGTAGCGGTCGGGGATTCGCATCTCGTTCCAGGAGACCAGCGAGTTAATCCTATTTTCATAGCACAAGAGTTTAGCTTGGTTTGAAAATAGTAAAAATATTGATGTGACATGTACGCATCTTTATTTAAAAAAAAAAAATTTTCAAAAATTAACAAATTTGACTTTACTAGGATTACCAGATATTTCAGGATAAATGTTCTGTTCTATTTATGAAGACCACAATCTGTGGAAACAATACGTTAGATTATTGAAAATTTAAAATTTACAACAATGAGAACTTTTATAATTTTAGTAACCGGTGCGAACCGGTATGTATTTAATAAAATTATTTATTTTTCTTATTAATTAATACAAATGAAATTAGAGTTAAATTCTTCAATTTCAATTTAACCAGTGCTCATCGAGTGTAGTAATTTAATATTATTATTAACTCTTAATTTACGAAATTACTTTGATCTCGTGAGGGGTTAATTTTTCTTAAATTTAAAATGAAATACTAAACAATATTCGCCTTTAAATTTTCTCAAGCAGTGAGTACATCGCCTATCTCGTTAAGGGAGGAATAATAATGATCTCCAAGAACTTAACCTGACCTTACCCCCCACCCCCGCATTACGGTGCCACAATTTCTGAGAACTGATTACTTACTTCACTATTTAATTTTCTTAAAAATATGTTTTTTATCAATAAAACAATTTTAATTATTTATTAAAATATATTTAAATTAAAAGGTAAGATATACTAATAGAAAAATATTTGTTGAGAAGCAAACAGTAACTAAAACTCTACTAACTATTATTTTATGGTACCTTTGTGTGGTCAATCTACTAATTAATTAGTAATATTTTTTTATATCTATTTATTACCGATGAATATACTTTCCAGTGACACATTGTATTTCCATTACATTGTATAAACGATTGAATCAGAGCGATACACAAATACCTTCCATTCGGGATTCGGGACAAATGGTTGGTTAGTGACGATAATATTCATGAAATCACTATTCTATACACTGACTCGCATACTCGAAACTTTGCGATATGGTCAGAGTGCCAACTCATTATCAATAATTTGTTTTTTGGTCAACTTACATAATGGCGATTAACATTAATTTGCGATATGGTCACAATGGCGATTTACTATAATTAGTTATACGGTCACAGTGCCAACTCACACTGTGGCGATTAACATTAATTAGCGATATGGCCACAGTGCCAACTAACATTGTGGCGTTTAACAATAATTTGTTATATGGTCACAGTGTCAACTCACACAGTGGCGATTAACATTAATTTGTTATATGGTCACAATGCGATTTACGATAATTAGTTATACGGTCACAGTGCCAACTCACGCAATGGCGATTAACATTGTGGGGTTTAACAATAATTTGTTATATGGTCACAGTGCTAACTCACGCAGTGGCGATTAATATTAATTTGCAATATGGCCACAGTGTCAACTAATATTGTGGCGATTTACAATAATTTGTTATATGGTCACAGTGCCAACTCACACAGTGGCGATTAACATTAATTTGCGATATGGTCAGTGTCATTTTGGCGATTAACATTAACAGTTCCAACATGGACAGTGGCGATCAAAGAATTCAGTAAGAACTAATACAACAGCGATCACGGTGGAATTATTCAAAGACTATACATGAAAAGCGGTGCCAGTACTGGCAGTTCTACAGTGGCACGATATATCATAGTAAGGTGGGGACAGAGCAGCATCAGAACTCATCAAAGCGAGCTGCACCGTCCAATGGAGCAACGGCAGCGAATTAAGTTAAAAAGCTGTATAATTTTAAGAGTGCGGGGGCGCCCTGGGAGAGTCTCTCTGAATTATCTATATACTCCGCTAAATCAGTCCAGTAAGTAAATGTGCCTTCTTTCAGCTTTCTATTTCTTACCTTGCATCTGGATTAAAAACGAAATACACAGATTTTTAGCATTTTTTTACGACACATTTTTTTAGTGATTTTAACAAAAATCAGCAAAGAGCCCTGATGCTAATCACTGAAAATTAAAAAAAAATCTTTTAAAAACAAAATATATATTTAAAATATTCAATCGGACTGATACGGCATTGGTGACTTGTATTGAAGTGACACGATCATGAAATCTAGTCTAGGCTTTGAAGTCCGGATAATGGATAACCTACAAAAAGGACAGCTTCTGGGAGACGTACGTCCATTTAAACGGAATGTGTTGTTTAATGAGACGTTTGAAATGTAAATCTAAATTAATGGAAAATTATCAAGGTAGAGAGGTGAAGATATGATTGCCATTCAAATTTATCAGGAAAACTGCATTAGAAAATTTCGCTACATTTCTATGTTTTCTTACATTTACTTCGAGTTTAATTTTCATCTGAACCAGTAACGAGATGATGCCACTAAATTTTTTTTTAAATCAAATAGATTTTGGGCGTGCCAAGCATCCGAGGATTTATCTACTTTCACGTATTTTATTAATCGCAATGTCCTGGTACCGAAATGAGTCCTGCAGCTGGCAGAAGAGGAACAAAAGTAGACTGAATGCAATGGAAATGAGATCACTTAGGGGTATATGTGGCAAATCTATCTATGACAGAGTAAAGAATGAAGAAATAAGGAAAGAATGTAAAGCTGATGTTAGTATAGTGAGTGAGATTAAGAAAGGTCACTCAGGTGGTTTGGTCATATGGAACGGACGAATGAGAAGAGAATGGTAAGAAAGATATATGACGCAAGTGTTGATGGAACCAGAAAGACTCGGCACGAGCAGGTAAACCAGATAATAGAGGGCGGTTCTGTTAGAAACCTCAACAATCGGCGAGCTTGTATGAGAATATGTACGAATGTGGATGAGGCGAGAATTGTGTGTAGGGACAGAGGAGTGTGGCGCTCTATCCTCTCTGCCTATCCCCGCGGGGAAACGGCGTGACGATAAGTATCAATATTTAAATAACGAGATCGTTTAATGATACTAGAATAACGCGGTAAACAGTATTTTTGATATTTTACTATCGCGCCCCGGGGCGGGGGTCACCGCCACGTACGGATGAATAAACGATATTTTCAACTTCAACATGATATACTTGTATTGTTTCGCGGAGCCAATTGCTCGTATTGTATTTATCCCCATCGATGTGAGCATTCAGATATAAAAACATTCCCGCATTTTCAATATTCCGCTTGAGGAATTCAAAGCTTTTCAATAGCGCTCCGGGCAGAATCCGTAACACACAATAATCTACCATTGACATATTTCAATCTTCAAAGGTATTGAAAAGAAAATGTACGATCGACGCCGCAATAATCACGCAGATATTAGGGATTATTACGTTGAGATAAATCTCACCACTGTGTATACCTTTTTTATTTAATTAAGTTAAATTTATATGCGGCAACACTGATCTCGAGATGATCCGAAGATAATTACGGTAGGGTGAGAGAGATGTTGTGCCCGCATACACGGCTCTCGCTGAACTTGTGTTCTAAAATTAATATTAACTTTGCGATAGTGTCAAAATGTCAAGGATCATGTCAAGGAATCAGGAAACTATAGGTTTGTTCTTTAGCTCATGACTTATTGAAAAATACTAGTGATAGAATTTGTAGAGATGAAAATGGAAATCATTTACAAGAGAATATTTTTTAGAGGTAAAAAGAACTTCATACTGTGTAAAATATCATATAAAAGATAAAAGAAAAGAATTATAAAATATAAAAAAGTTATTTCACTTAAAGCAATCGCTTTTGTTGTTTGACTTATATTAAATAAACTAACAATAACTTTGTATGAAACCACGGAATTTATTATACGTCAAACGGTTTCGCTTGTGTCAAGCTTCATCATGACTTATTTAAAAATGATCGTAAATATAAAAAGAGTGCACTTATATATATATACATAAAGAGGGAGATAGAATATAAAATTACATGTAAAATAGAGAAGGGCAGAATACATATATAGTTAAATAGAACATCAGGGGAGACAGAATATAAAATTATATGAGAAAGAGAGAGACAGAATACATATACAGGAAAACAGAACATTACAAATGGCGACAAATAGTGGTACGCCAATTCTTAATAACCAAACTAATTAATTACCCCCATATTAGGTATGTTTCCTTTAAAATCAATTTAATATCCATCAACATTGTATTTTCCCATTCCTTAATGTTCTGCTTATCGTATATGTATTCTGTCTCTATCTTTTGCATATCTAAGGATAAGAATCTAGAATAAACGTCTTCTAAAATACAATTTAAGAATGAAATAATTTACAATTTCGTACTGTGTTAATTATGATAATTTTTTAAAATTATTGTAAAATGGAGTAGATTTTAATTTTCTACAGGATTATTGTAAGATCTGTATTTACTTATTATCCGATCTAATTATTACCTATTAATAATATTATCCCGCGCGAGACAAGTCAAGCCAGCCTCGTGTCAGGGCGCTGTATATTATCATCCCTTATTCTCTGTACCGGAGAAGATATTAAAAGTGACGATTTTATCATCGTGTGGGAGAGGGAATCTAGACTAAATATAGTAATATAATATTACAACTATCTCGCACCGAAGCGTAACATAAGTATCTTCTGCACGACTAAACAGATCGGCTCATTAATCTAACTAATTATTATATCCTTTGTCTCTAAAATAGGAACATTTCATATTATTTTCTGTTTCACCTCTCGGTGATCAGTAATCACTCACCCTGCGAGGGGGCGGGCCCGAGCGAGGCCAGCACGGCGGCCGCGAGGCGCGCCTGGCCGCGCGCCGCGCTGTAGGCGCGCGTGTCCAGCCGCACGGGCAGCGCCAGCCACGCGCGCGTCACGCACAGGGTCCCGCGCGCGCGGCTGCTCACGGCGTGCACGGCGCGCAGGGCCGCTTCCACGTCGCCCACTTCCACCTGGACGAGAACAATCAAGAAGTATCGTACAGCATAGTCATTTTTTATGAAATTACCTTTTTAATACAAATTCAACGAATCAACTAGAAATATATAAATGCATCAATTGTAAAAATATACTTATATAAGTTATAAATTTGTCGTCATCGTAATCTGTCGCTGTAGTGGAACGGTTAACGTCTCCTCGGATAGGAAGAGGTCCAGGTTCGTAACCCGGTAGTAACTATATATTTTTTCGAGAAATAGATTTATCGTGTACATCTTTCTAGTAATTTGATTATTTTAATTTGTATTCACAATACCACAGAACTATATTCTGAAAATGTATTATCATGATATGTCATTATAATTAAAACAAATGAGATCAATCATTTACTATAAATATACTACCAGTGTACGAACCTGGAACATTCTATTGCCGATAGATTGCGTACTTAAATACTTGAACCTATATAAGTTACCATGTTAGTGAGGCATCTATTATTTCCCAATGAAAGATATCGTTTTTTTTATTTGCGATGAGTCTTAATTAACATTTGAGTGTAGGGCCGTATTCATAATCTTTCAATGAGACTTTGATCATTGAGAGTCTGTAAAAATACGTGTGTGAATCTGCGAGCAGAACATGATTAACGCATGATTATCCCGTATATTTTGCGTACGATTTAGAATGCCGCCTCACGTGACAGTACACACGTACTTTTAACGACTCTCAGAGATCATCGTGGACACGGAGCCCAAAATCTTCTTGACGGCTTCCAGTTCATTATATTTGCAAAGAAAACAATGACATAATTTGTGCTATAGAATGATTCGGTTTCGTGTTCCAGCGGTAAGTATATTTTTCCAGTTCAAAGATTTTTCCGTGTCTTTCTAGATTTATCAAATTAGTTTTAAAGCGGGGCGTTGATACTACTTATTTATTTGATAAGTTATTAGTTTTTTATAAAAATCCACGCACGTCGTGCGGAGCACTAAGGCTTTCAGGCATTAATACATCAGTGAACTGGCTCTACATTAAGCCTATTCCGCTTCTTGGTCCACTGAACATTCATCAGCGTGAAATCCCCTCAATGCATTATGACCAAAAATAAAAATAGAATTCATATATTTTAAGAGGATCCAAAAAGCAATCAGCCTTGGGGAAATATTAAAAATATGGCATTGTTCATGATCTGTTCATTTTCGGAGGACTTAATCCCCACCTTTTCGGATTTTGGTAACGAAATCAGGTTGCGAAAATGGCCGTATGGTTTCACGTCATCAATCATAATACTCGCTTTGTTCAAGAACTCAATTTTCGCGATGAACTTTGTGAAAGTCCATCGTAATTAACTTTAAAAAAAAAACTTTTAGAAAAATTAATAAAATAAAATACAACATTCTTTACTTCACATTATATAGTATTTTTAAGAAGATTTCTTTTACAGAATTGTTAATGTTACAATTTTTCAATGCGCATTTTGTAAATATTCTTGCTATTTGTTTTTTCGCTGAGACGTTCAATGGAATTAATGGATTTAATTAAATAAATAAAATCCACTTGACTTAGTTCACAAAGAAACCACGACTGCACCATTTTCTTCCGTTATTCAAGCCAAAAGATAAAGCTTCTCATCTATTCTATGCATATTATTTTTCTTATATGTGTACATGACTGATGTTGATATTTATTTATGAAATTATTATTTATTTTCAAAACATGCTACACGCTTTGTGAAGTTATCAAAAATTATTAAAAAAAATTTTTTTTTTATATAAAATCAATTACTCTAGTCACTCAGATTTCATCATTGATTTTTAGATTTACGCTAAAATTCAATTCACAGACTTTAAGACGCTGTCTAATTAAATTTGTGGTAATCTATGCAAATAAATTAAATATGAACTCATCAGCAATGTGATTGTATAAAATATAATACGTAATTTCTATGAAAGATAGACATAAAAATAAAGCCAAAATTTTAAAGTCCTTCAATACTTATTTCTGTATTGATTTTAAAAGGAAATTATACAAGATATGCTACATGAGAACCATACCCCATTTAACACAAATTGACACCGCAATTGACATGGAATCAGTTTTTGAAAATATACAAATACTCACATCGTACTGCAGATCTTCAATGGCGGCCAGAAGATAGGGTAGAGCGAGGAGCAGGAAGTGCGTGAAGAAAAGTGGCGGGAGGTGTCTCCTGGTCATTCCGCCCCATATGGTCCTATGTAAAAAAAAGCATTTTTAAAATGGGGTAAATTGTATCTCGAAACGACACGGTTTATTTCTGTATTACCTGGGGCTCGCTGGAAACTCACGGTGCGTCTGTGACCGGAACGTATCCTCTGGGAATTTACGAGGGACTTAAGGGAAGTTTAGATTGCGGGATTAGATGTGGCTGGTTATCGTTCGGTTAGGAACGACGACCTTATGAGGAATGAAAGTAACTTCGGATAATTTTGGAGTTTGTGAGTGTGTGAGTGTCCCGTTGGGAGATTTTGAGGATTAAAAATGCTGCAATTGAGGGTGAGGGTCATCCGCACTTCCCGTAACTTAGGCTTGATTAATTGTTTTTTTTTTCTTTCTTTTGATCAGATATCTGTCGGTCCTGATCGGTCCTGAAGTCGGAAGTAAATGTATTTATTTTTGTGCTTAGTCCACTCTTTTATTTTCCCTTTAAGGGGGTGATTTATTATGTTTTTCACCTTTACTGTTCTTTTCCTGTGCAAATGTTTTATCTTCCACTTTTATATATGTGTAAAGTAAATAAATAAAATGTTAATAAATTCTCTTGAATGTTTTGTTTGATGTTCGTGCCGCGTCTCCTCTTACTGTGCAGCTGTGAAACGTAGCACGGTTGCCTATGTTGTATTAAAAAAATGTCAACCTGGCGGCGAATGAGAAGGACCGATATGCTAGCTTTTGCTCCTTTTCGAGACTAGGGTTTCTGACCCGGGTCGACTCGGGAATACATGGGATTTTCGATGCATAGAGTCCCGAGAATGTTTATGTCGAGTCCCGGGTTTTGTAATAATTTTGGAAGAGTGTAAATAAAATAATTTCGTTCAAATTTTTTGTCTTACGAACGCAGTTAAAATTAAATGTTCGGGTCAAAACAAAAATAGCACAGTTTTCGAACGGGTTCCAGAAAACAATAACAATGGATTCAGGGAACAATAAATCATGCTAGCAATGACGACTGTCGGTGAAGTGCAATTTTTATCAGTACATACATGAGTGAGTTCTTTCGCTGAAACAAAATTTAATTTTTTACCGAATTATGCCCTGGCTTGTACGGTTTCGAAGTCATTCGGTAATAGGAATTCTTAGCCGTCGTACTGTCGTAGCACAGATTTGAGAGTTTTTTCAATCGCTGGAAATTTATGTACAAAATCGAGAAGCAGGTTTAATATTTGTCTTTAATTTCAGATAATTACGTAAGGTAACGCAGATTATTTCCTCTTCCAGTAAACAGAACTAATCTCTGTACGGTTACGCCAGATGCAAGAGTAATTATAATACGTTAATGAACCGTATCGCTTCGAGTATCGATATTTTCCATCAGCTGAGTTATTAGAATTTCAGACTCATTAGTTTTGCCTCATATCTAATAGCTATGGTGAAATAATTTTTTTGTTTTTTTAAAGAATGTTTACTTTATTTTTATAATTAAGGAGTATAAATATAACATGAGAGTTTAGAGAAAATAGCTGATGGCTATTATATTATATTATATTATAGCTATTAGCTTAACATTAAGTTTAACGTTCATACATAGCTATCAGATTAACGTTAAGTTTAATGTTCTTACATAGCTATCAGTTTAACATTAAGTTTAACGTTCTTACATAGCTATCAGCTTAACATTAAGTTTAACGTTATTACGTAGTCATCAGCTTAACATTAAGTTTAACGATCTTACTTAGTTATCAGCTTAACGTTATGTTTAACGTTCTTACATAGCTATCAGATCAACGTTAAGTTTAACGTTCTTACACAGCTATCAGCTTTACATTAAGTTTAACGTTATTACGTAGTCGTCAGCTTAACATTAAGTTTAACGATCTTACATAGTTATCAGCTTAACGTTATGTTTAACGTTCTTACATAGTACAATAGTCTAGCTTCTGAAAACTGAAACCGGGAATTAATGTAAACTAATAATAAAAATTAATAAATAAAACAGGCTGAAAAGTCACTATAAAAATATTATTTATGTTAAGTGTTTTTCTTTTGTCTGAAATTTAAATATGATTAATTTTAATTATTTAAAAAAAAGTTAATTAGGTGTTACGTTTTTTATCAATGTTACCGTTATAATTCAAAATAATTCTTATTTTTTGGGGTTACGTAAAATATGTTTTTTTTTGTTATAAACTTTATTTTTATTACGGAAAAATTGTAGCTGTACTCTTATTGTATGATAATAAATAAATAAGTGAAAAACGAAAAAAAAACCTGTTCATCTCGGTGTGGTATTGAGAAGATCGCGTTTTTCACTGGATCGAAAGAAGTGACGTCACGCCTCTCACGCCACATAGTACACACTGTTCCGCAGATCTATTACTATTGAATTATGTAAAAGAAATAGTTCATACTATAAAAATCTGAAAATTTTAATATCTCGGACATGCGATGAGACATCTGGAGAAGTGTCAGATTGTACATCTCATAACGCAGGAAAGGATTGCTGGAAATCGGAGTCCTGGAAGTAGACAACGTCCTGAACCAAATCGGAGTGGGTGAGGGATCTTCCTCATACGTTTCGTCCTTCGACGTGACCCACCGCAACAAGTTTTTCCGAGCTATCATCCCTTCTCGCAAGATGTCCAAAAATTGAAGGATTCGTCTCAGCCTGCAGGTTGAGAGTCTGTCCTTGAAGTTTAACTCCTGCTGGATGGAGACATTCGTGCGTCTCACCGTCTATGGTATGCGCAACATATGTCAAAGGTCATCTGTCTTCTCTCACTTGCTTTCAGGAACCATGATTCCACACCATATAAAATGTAGAATGCACCAGATACTCTTCTTCGGTATTTTAGAAATACCGCGATACCAGGATGGCTGAAGAACCAGGAGCAATAGTTTGGTCAGTTTACTGTAAAGATTATAACTTAATCAGAAGAAGAAGAAGAAGACAAATAGGCTCCAGCCTAGAACTTCTCAGCCGACTTGACAAAGAGCGAGCGTACACGAAGCCGTGGATACCTGACGACAGTCGAGCACAATCGGGTCTGGCAGTATTTTTGGAGCTAAAATAGTGTTTCTAAGTCTTATTATTATTTTTTTGTTTCTCTGTTGCTCCTGGTTTTACTTTTCTTTGGCGACTCCACCACTGACTATAAGTAGATATTAGTTAAATTAATTATTTAAACTCTCCCCCTTTAAAGCCATTACCGTCATCCGATCCTCTGCAGTCGGCACTCTCTGTTGGAGATTCACCCCTCTGTGCATAGAAACACAATAGATAGTAGGTAGATGCAGTAGGAAAATCAATAAATCAGTTTAAACATTGCTCCGAACACAGTCTAGATGGATGTGACAGAACAGCGTGATACCTTTAAAATAAAAATAAGTGATAAAAAAATTATCACCCACTTCGATTAATTTAACGTAGGCTGGTTTTGAAACTACTATATTTTCGTAAGTGTGGACGTACACTCCGTCCGTCCATATTTTTTTGAAGATTTTGATGAAGATGAAGATTTGAAGATTTAGATTTTTAAATTTATATATATTTATGAATCTTACTATTAAAGAACATTCACACATAAAATATAATCAGTGCTTTAAATAGAAAATTTAACGAAAAGGAAAGGTTAATATATCATATACATTTTTGCTCAAAATTAACACACTAGAGAGTTATCAACTGTGTTCTTCAAGATTGTTTAACATATGCATTATATTATATATCAATTTCTTTTCTTGTTATTTATTGTAAGAACAACTTTTTAAAAATACTGAAACACCAGAATCCTGTCATAAAGACATCAACCTTCTTACTAATAATATGAAAACAAATTTAATTAAATTACAGAAAAAAAACTATCTATCGAAATATATTTCCTATTTCACTGTCCTGAAATTGCAATTTCAAAATAATCATATGTTTTAAAAAATATATTATAATATTACTTAATTTTATCGAAATATATAAATGTTACGTACTTGTTTTCTAATTTATATATTTATATATTCATTTATATATTCTCGTAATGTGAAGGTCCAAGAAATAGACTTTGTAACAAATATACATTTATTACAATACGATACAATTTAGTACAAGGTATATCACTAGTATTGGTCAAACGATTAAGCCGGTGAACACGCAGGGAAAGAGGCCGCGTCCTGCCGCGCGCCGCCCTTTATAGCCTCGCACGCACGCACGCCGACGGTGCGGCACTCACACACACAACCATACAATCCCAAGGACATCGCAATAAATTTATGTTATTGTTAAATCTTTAGATAATATTTATTGAATACAAAATGGCCAACGGAGAATATTGAACAAAATAGAGAAATTTTAAAATCATTTTTGTGAATATAAAATAGTGAACAGAAGCTGTAATTGAATTTGAAAGAATATCAGCCGGAACTAGGTTTACGAGTATTCTACGAATCGGAGCGGAATATTTAAAAAAATAAAAGAATTTTACACGGATAGAGTATCTTAGGGTCCGTGTTCATGATGATCTCTCAGTGATACTTTGACCTCTGAGAGCCTGTAAAGGTATGTGTGAATCGGATACGTCATTCTAATCTGCGAGCAAAATAGCGATTTATGAATCGTCACCCCATACGTTTTGTGTCCAAATTAGAATGACACCTCCAGTGAAAAAGTCTCATTGACAGATCATCGTGGACACGGGTCATTACTATTTTCAAACTAAGCTAGTCGCTTATGACATAAACATAGTCCTAACTTGGTGGTCACATGGCGCGGCGAGTGTCTAACCGCTGGACAAACACGCAAATAAAATAAATAACTAGGTATTACATAATTTACTTTTAAAATTAGCAATATTAACTTTGTGGTTAAAATAATTGGCGTAAGATTTTATACATAAATAACTTTTCGAATCAAATATCTAAACACCTATCACGAAACATTAGACCGGCATTTTGTACAAATAATAGTATAGGAAATTTACTCATAAATTTAACAATTCTGGTGTCTATAAACTTAGTTGCAGGGATTGTGCTGCATTTTATATTGATAAAACGGATAGAAATTTTAATATAAGAGTAAGGGAGCATTTGAGTTGTTTGAACAATAGTGGGTTTTCAGAATTTTCTAATCGTTTGATAGAAAATGGTCATGGTTTTGATAAAAAATTGGGATTGTCAATTTTGCATATAAACGGTGTTAGTGACAAATTAAATAATTTGGAATTGTCGGAGATAAATAAAGAGTGTAAAACTAATCAACAAATTATAAACAATCAACTAAATTTAAATACGAGTCCCATTCTAAATTTTTTTCTTAAAAATTATTCGACTAAATTTCTATTAACAATTTGAGTTAGGCACTAAATTTATTTTTTAAATAATTGTTGTTTTTTTAAAAATAGATTCTGGTGAAGAAACAATAATATATGTTTTTAGTTAGTTATGACATCCTGAAAAAGAAAATGGCATTTTTTGTATATATTTAAACTCAATTAAGTGGAAATAATAGTGGTTTAAATATATACATATATGATAATAATCGATAATAAATAAATTAAAATATGACATAATTTGTTCGATATCCTATTGACCAAATTTGCTTGCAGGTAAAACGGCAAAATTATTTTGAAAATTTCATTTCTTTTTTCGACATTCTTTATTATTAATTTATTTGTTGACACGTCATGACTGATGACATAAACATCGCAAAGGGCGAACAGTCCTTTTTACCCGATGCCTTTCAGAGGTAACCCGATATCGCCTTGTGAATAAATATATTGTTACTACGCAAGCTCCATCAGCCGGGGAAGGGAGCCGGTCTGTGCATATATACACAAAATATGTGTAAATAAAGCAAAATATTCTTGAAACGCATTTTCACGGATGAAAAAGATCTTCGCAAATGTATTTTTTAAGGTATTTTCGATGTAAACTGTCTTGTGGACTTTGAAAACTAACACTAAATATTACTAAAGTGAAAACAAATAATGGATATATCACAGAGACAAAGCTATTTTTTATTAATAGAAAAATATGGAAGTACAGGGCTAACAACCTGTCTTCGGCTGGCTTAAGTGATCACTTTACACAATGTAACGTTCACCATTCTACCCAATAGATCTCCGTATATTAATATGTGGAATCACTTTGAATATCACTATACTATCGCCATCTATGGACTAATTTTGATAACCATTTTTTTCCCCTGAAACAGCATATATGTCACAATGAGAATCTAATTATTTTTTTGAAATTATTTAAAGCAATATTCTTTATCTGTAAAATGTACACATTATACTAGAATACGCCTGAAAAATCAATGTTTTAAATTTTTTATATATTTTCTTATTTTGACCAGTATATTATTAGCAATAGTTGAATATGTCCAAGAACACATAATTACTGGATTTTCACTTACAAAGGCACTGCTATTAAATTTATTTTTGTTATTTTTCCATTACTAAAATATAGCTTCGTCTCTATGAGATATCTATTATTTTTTTAATAACAGTGCCTTTGTAGGTGAAAATTCAGTAATTGTGTATTCTTGAAAATATGTAAAAAAATATTGATTACAAAAGTTGTTCGAATTTTTTTTAATCATATAATGTTTATTTAGAGGGTACCCCAGTCAAATTTGTCAAGAAGGCTGTTAAAAATAGCGCTTTGGTAAATTCCGCAACAGTTTTATACATTACACTATTTTGTAGTGATGAGAAAAATGCTACACTTGACTCACTAGTACGATTATGATTGGTATTCGATATCAGTGATTGAAAACTGTGATTGTGATCACAGTTTCATGTTACTATCGCGCACGCGCCGCACGATATCACAATACACGAAATAAATAAAAAATATATAATTTTGAGCATATTTATTTATATTATTAAAACTTCGTTTGCGTAAAATACATATTCTAGTATAAATAATTAATATATATCTAATTTAATATCATCACAAAGATAATGAAAACATTATAAAAAAGGTGAATTTATTTTTCGTGCTAAATTCTCAGCGTTTCGTTTTAGCAGAATCTATTAGATGGCATTGAAAACGATAATAACGTCATTCCTTCATGGATGTGTTTGTCTCAAATGCGCATGCGCCGAATCATGGTTCACAACTTAATATAAATAAAAAAAAAAAAATCACGATATTCCCTGATATTCAATCACTGATAGTGAGTGCGATTAAAATATATCAGTGATTGACTCACGTAACTTGACATAATTGAATCTTACCTTTCCTGTTATCTGTCTTATCGCTATTTGCCGGTTGCTGATTGATTACATTTACACTACAAATTAAAATTACACTTTAGATAGCAAATACTTTTTTATTTCATTATTAGTGCATTTTGAAATAAATATTTTTTTATAGATACAGTACATGAAAAATATACCAATAAATGTGAGTAATTATGTAAAAGAGAATCTTAATCCAGATTCGACATATTTTAGAAGACATGCGATCTCGTTACTTTGGTGTTTTTTCTTAATGGAGATGTACCTATACTAATATACGTTAAGATGTTAAGGCAATATAATATATAATGTTTTTGGAAAAAAAATCACGTATTCTATGCAGGGGTGGTTATGATAAATGCAACTTTAAATAAAAATTACAATAATATAGGAAAGAAAAAAATTCCAGTTATGTTACGTTCTGCTTTATAAATATTAACTTTAACTTTGTGATATTGGCTATTGACAATATTTTTAGTGCAATGTCTGTCACTTATCTTGTGCCAAAACTAAACAAAGATTCCATTTATTTCTAGCACCAAAAATATACAACGGTCTAAATGCAAAAGTGAAAGATTGGAATCATTGTTTTGCATATTTTTCACGAAAAGTGCAATTCTGGCTCCACGAAATGGGGAGAAATTACGCCCAAGAACTTTTAAAGATCCAAACCTGAGAATAAAACTGCTACAACAGTATATTGAATTACCTAATTACATCTCTTGATTAACAGTATATATATATATATATATATATATATTGTACATTGATCATTGCACTTTGCTTACTGTTATGCCGGAGGAACACTGTCTGATATAAAACAGTAAATTACTAGTGTAGCAGGCAACACTCATAGTAATTAACTAGGTGAAAAGACCGTTAGATATTATTTATCAATGTAAGTACATAATACATGTCAAAAGTGAACCTAATAAATGTATTATTTTTATTAATGGGTAAGGATGCAACATATTTAAGAATGTATCAAATGTGAGGCCAGACGGCCTTAAACCCACGGATGCGATTTTCGACTCAAGACAACCTCTGAGACAGACTCTGAAGATAACTCTCGCATTTCATAGTTCACATCCAAGTGCCTAAGATTCACCGTCTCCCGCCTCCTTTTCGACAGTTGGGTGAATCTTCTCTTTAAGCAGCAGTTAAAACGGAAAAAATGTTTGTAATTTAACGCCTTATATTGATGTTAATGTTTAATGACTTATGTCTAACTTTTCATAATAAATAGTAATGAGCTAAACCGTGATTGTGACTGTGATTGTGTAAATACTACTCGATTATAACGTTGATTGGAAATTGAGATTCAACTGTTAGAGGTTCAGTTTCTAGTGTACCGGTGATTGCTAGCCAAATTATGAATAATCAGTTACCAATTATCGTTACAATCGAACATAAATCTCAAAATCCCAGTCACAATCACGGTTAAAATAACGGTTTAGCTCATCACTAATGATATATAGTTGAAGGTAACGTTTAGGCGTTGTTGAGTTGGCTTTCAAATAAAATAATAGATCATGTACGTATACGGTTTGAGTTTTTGTCTCTCATTAGAGAATTATCTAAATATCAAATTATTGAGTTTATCTTCAAATTAAAATCTCAGTCCTTGTATATGTCACTATGATCTATCTGAGATACATTACAAAATATTCTAGTCTCTACAAAATACTATATGATTTCGTAAATTTATTTTACACATAAAACAAAATACACTTAACTTAAAAAGATTTCGCATCTTGTGAGACCAAAATAACACGTCAGTCACCACATAGTCACAAAATTGTGTACTGTTTATTACTTTATGTCTCAACTATCGACAAGGATTCCGCTTGCCGCATACCATCCGTTCATTTATCGGCAGCTTCGTCTTATTATTTATGACTTTACCGTTAATTTTCTATTATAGGCGCTGGAATTTGTCATTTTTTTTTAACAAAAAAATTGGCTTAATATGAAAAAAATTATTCGGTCCTCGTGGTTTCATATTAAACGATTTCCACTGTATACAAAATATATTCAGGAGGCCCTGTAATTTTGCATTGGAGCCCAATGGGTTTTTTCCATTTTGCACTGGGGTCCAATTTAACTTCAAATGTAACACAAACGCCGGTTTTTAAGCACACATAACGGAAGTAATAAAACCATGTACTAAAAATATGTACTGAGATCGATCCTTACAGTATAGTACAGATCCGAGTGTACACAACCCCTTTTTCTATTGTTTATGTCTACATAACGTCTAGCGCTTTCTGATTAATCAACTTAACCATAAACAAAAATGTATAACAATAGACAAACGTTCTGTAAAACTAATCGTTGAAATTGATCCTTTAGTTCCAAGACTCTCAAACGTAAAATACGGATACCAAAATTCACGAAGTTTGCAATGTCATATAATAAAAATAAAGACTTGATTGTTATGGTACCGCTAGTAGATTTGAATAGATCCATCTATTTAAAAAAAAATCGTATTTTGCATTGTTATCGAAATTGATAATTCGCAACATTTCACGGAATGTAAACATTAATCGGCGATGGCCACCGAGGTTCAGGTTCAGATCTGCCGGACCCAGAGTCGGGCGGGGGTGACGGCTGGCCCCGACACGATGGGAGGGTGTCTCCGCCCTTCATCAAACTTCACCCCCGGCCGGGCTGTCGAGCGCTCCCCATTATATTTATACACGAGTGAAATCATCTCCAGTCGTCTACCGACAAAAACAGACAAATTGAAGATAAAATAAGTCAAAATGTTGAAATAATGTCAACACAATTCAATTACCATAAGAGCTTTTCAATTTTGAATGTTAAAACGAAGAGCGATTAATGTATTTATTATCATTAATATTTTGGCTACACCGACAAATTATTAATTAACACTGAATTTTAAAAATATCCCCGAGTAAGTGTTTTTTTATTTATTTTTGAACCACGGAGGGTGGTTTTATGATGTATTTATTCATAATACAATTTTTAATTGTTTTCAATCAAAAGTGACTTACGAAGCATCCCACAGATTTAACAAACTAAGGGAGAGTATACACGGATGAAACTTTTGTCACGAAACGTACCTTAAAGGGCAGTGCAGAGTTGAGAGCGGAGTACCCTAACTATATCTCACAAATAGCAGGCTCGACACTAACAATATAATCACGTTAATAACGTCAACCGTTAATCGGAAAAGTAAACACTGCCAGTACATTGAAACACCCGAGCTGACTAGACACAGAACGAATAAGGAAAAATGTCACTGCCCTTGATTGACCTAACTTTTAGTTTGACCTTTTAGTGACTAAACGATCCCAGTTTCGTCCCGATAAACCAGTAGCTTAATTTATGTTAATTTGATGCAACATTTGATTGTAGTAAAGTAGTTTGGTGTTGCTATATTTTCCGCAGGCTCCTAGAGTGATACTGTGAAAACTGTCACCTTGTACATGTATGTGTGTGTGTGTGTGTGTGTCATGAGAGTGAGTAGTGGGGGACAAACATTCAAAGAGGCCGTCTCTGGGGGAACGGCTCTCTTCCATCACAGCTTCTCCAGAATAACTTGTCTATCGCTGAAGTGTATAATTTATATTTACTGTAATACTCGTTGTAATAAACTTAATATTGTTACCCGGACATATTGAGTTTTATATTACAAGGAGTTGGAACCCAAGTAATTAGACAGTAAGCAGAGATAGAACTCCAAGTGAGTCTGGTGATACTTCGAAAGTCATCACAGAAACTGAACAAATTTTTGAACGGATGGCGTTCAATATATGTAATTTATAATATATCTGGGGGAATAGGTCGCATGGGAAGAGGGCATCGCTTTCATAAATTGTCAGCAAACTTCCACAAATCTTGTTCCTTTCCATTCCAAGTTAATCCTGTCATTCAAAATCTCCGATCCACTACATCCTGCACTGTATCCTGAAGCAGAACAACCCGCTCGATTCTCCTCACTCAGATGCACACAAGCGGACAGCTTCGTCTGAACTTCCAAAAAATGACTTATGCAAATAATATTTTATTGTAATTGTAATTATTATAATGTGTATATTGTTCGGATTGTAATTATTATAACGTGTATATTGTTCGAATTGTAATTATTATAATGTGTATATTATGTACACATGGTGTGTACACGGGAATTATGAAAGTTGAGAGATTTCTTTAAAGAATCTCGTGGGAGTAAAATAAGAAATTAAAGAATACGAAGATAAGTAAATACCATTAAAACTCAATCATCCCTTTTTATTCTCATAATTATAACAGACCGAGGAAGTATAATTGCGTTGAAATATGCAATACTAGCCCGACGCAAACATGTTGTTGTTCTAGGATCACAGCCACTTTCGAGAGAACGAGATTCAGGAAATGATTTCCCACGTATCGGATATTACATTTCTGGAGACGCATTCGATATCCTTATATCACTTCCTTAACTGGTTATTTCCTGAAAGGTGTGGGCCGCTGTACTCGTGCGTCCGCTATTACCTTATATATAATAACATGAAAATGCATTTCAATCCCGTTTAAGAAAGCATTATCAAGATGGCGCCCCGACAGTTGTTTTAAATATTTACTTTATTTATTTTACAAATTTTCAGACCGTATTAAAAGCATTTCTTTGATACACTGACACGTGTCGCGCATGCTGTGGCCGGTGAAGTGCTCGAATGTCTCCATTCTGCAGGAACTGAAGATCATGGACAGACTCTCAAACATTTGCCTTCAATTTTTTGGACATCTTGCGAGAAGGGAAGATAACTATGGGAAACTTGTTGTGCTGGGCCACGTCGAAGGACGAAGAAGAAGAGGAAGATCCCCCACCCGCTGGACCGACCGAGTAGTAAAAGCGACAGGCACTTCTCTGGTGACAACTTTAGGATGCGGAGAAAAGTGAAGGAGCATGGTCAAGAGGGCAGGAGTATTATGGAGATCGCGATTCACAGCTATGGAGGACCGCGACATGGAAGGATCACCATATAATTCTCGCCGTTTGTACGTCGGTCACGCTATTAATAATGTAATCCATACGCACTCACATTTTGAATGAAATAATTCTGTAATCGTCCGGCGATTTGTCACTTGATCGGATATGAAAAAGTATCTGCTACTCTCTGGACGATCCGTTTTAAAACTGAGCTCTGCGTATCCAATCTAGATGGGTAAATATTTTTCATGTGTTCAATAATAATTTAATTCGATATCATAAGGTATGTAGTATTTATCAACTATTTTATAAATTTGAAGAAATAATTTTTCCTTTTTTTATTTTCGCCTAATAAAAAAAATATTGTGCGTTTTTCTAAATGTTCGTAATACCGATGTTGCTTTTTTCAATTCGGAGATCCTGAAGAATGGAGACATTCGCAGTCCGATGTATATGCACCATACGACGCCAACACCACATTTCGAAGATTGTAACATTAAATTTGGTATCTACCGCGCCACTTGATTTGGTCGGGATTTACAAGCTCACGTTGGTAACACAGTCAAGCCGTCGCGGGAGAACCAACGGTTTTGTTATCTGACAGCTGTTGACTGAAACGGATTGAATTGATCCGATAGTTTAAAATACGCAAAATGTAACAATTTAGACAGGGGAAAAGGGTGAAAAGCATACAATATATAACATCTGCATTGTCCGGCATCATATTTAACGTGACTTATTCACTAATAATGTCTGTAATTTCAGGATGGAATCCCTTTATCCTAAATGACACGCAGTTTTTTGTATGTAACGAATTAGTTTATTTTTTACATTTATTCATTTCTGTTCGTAAATTCTTTGCATTCAACTATTTTGATCTTCCTTTTACCTCCCTCAAATGTAAACTGCTCAAAAGGATTGCATTCACATTGCCCCATGACTTGCAATATACAATCCTACAAGGTGGTAGTGTTGTCGCCTTTTGTCACGACTCATGCCTTGGATATGATAATTGAGGAGCCATGCTACACACACTGGATGCATCGGGAAGGATTTCTCCCGAGCAAAAGATGAGGGCAACGTGGTACTCTAACATGGACTACCAGGCGGAGTGAATTTCTCTAACCACAAGCGATGTGAGAGACACAAAGGAAACCAGATGTCAAAATCTTGTTTTTGTGATATACAGCGCGGGGAGAGTGAAGTCTTCAGCGTATTCCTTCAACTGACTGAATGGACGGAATTAGTGTATTTTGAAAAGAATTGGACAATGATTAACGCTAACATAATGGTTGTAAAACTTCATTATTTTCTGTACAAAGAATTTCAAACTTAGTTGTCATTTTGGAGAATATTTTGTTTCTCTATTAAATTATGAAACTCATGGTTTTCCTGCTAATATTTACCGTTCTATTTACCATGTTATTATGTTTTATGCTTGCCCTGACAATCTGTCAGGTAACAGTTTTTTCCCTTTGGTCTTGGTAAAACTTTAATTGTAAAATTTGGATTTTATGTGGCTAAATCTCTTGTTTGAATTGCGAATTATGCAGTAATGTTTATTACTTTTATAATTTATTTGACTAGTTTCTTTATATTAAATTAATGTTAAAAAATTTGTAATAATCTTTTTATTTTCCCTGAGCACGAAAGCTGGTGCGACAGACAAGACAGTATGTAAATTCTGCAACCAAAGACCTACGCTTATCCATGTGAACCGCTGAGCGAGTTGGTGGTGTTCATGGTGTCCTATCCTGACGATTACAGTCACGTATAGGCGACCATGTCACAAGATGTAAATCGTATTTCTGTCTTTCCTTCTAAAATTGGATTCGTGTTCACGAGGTTCACATCTATTTACATGAATTACCGAACCAAACGATACACTTTGATTTTTAACTTTCGTTTGTCTCGGGGGTCAGTGGACACGTACCTTTAAATTTAAGGGTTCTTGGCGCTAGAGTCACAAGCTCTAAGGAATTTCCAAACACTGTCGCTTAAGAGAAAGCTAGGCCGATGTCACTTTTGCCGATAATGTGTATACCAATTGTTGCCGATTGTCCAATAAACTGGCTCCGATGTAATGAAAAAAAAAATCGTTGTTCACGGCTTGCAGGTGTTTATCGATGAATAAAAATTCTATATCTGAACCAGAAAACCCACAGAAACACTAAAATGAAGAAGATATATGTGGTATTTGGAAAATATATTAATATACTAATATATAAAATACAGTATTTTCAATGAACAGATAGCTAAAGTAAATTCACTATTTTTAAAATCACAAATCAAACGTAAATTCGGAATATTTGTTTTCAATTTTATTCAAAGACAAAATCTTTGAAGTTTGCTGTAAATTTACTAACAAATATAACGTTTATTACAAAAATATTGTTGTTACAATTTTGGACGAAATATGTTTGATATATTTATATACCAAGATGATTAAATACTAATCAAAAAAGCGATTGAGTGTTTATCCGCTATGGTCTCTCAATGAGACTTTGATTTCTGTGTGTCAGTAAAGGTACGCATGTTTATTTATTTAGAACTTATATATATATATTAATATTTGTTTCTTCTCTATGAGAGTAAGACTCGTGCATAGAGAAGGAGTATATACGAGTTAATTTATGTTTTAGTTAGTCTGTGTACATATTTTTTTACTTCAGATACAAATTTATGATAATTTTAATTTTTCTAATTGTGATGGGGAGATTGTTAAAAAATTTGATACCTTGATAAATATATTGATTTTGAGTTGCGGTATATTTTAGTTTTGGGATCTCTATATCTTGTAGATCGGAATTCGCTTCTCAAATTTAATTGATTTTTAATTTTGAAAATTAGAATTATTGATTTGTCTTTGTATATGTCTACTATTTTTGGTACTTTAAAATCTGTGAAAAGTTGTATACTTGGATGTACTGGATGATCATTCATGTCGATCGCTTTACGCTGAACTTTGTACTATACGCACACTCGAGTCGAATCTCCGGAAGAAATGTCATCCTTGGAAAAGAGCCATTCAATTGAGACTAGGCTAGGCCCGGCGTGTGGTTAGGATCTCAACAGAGTCTATATTTCATCGATAGAGCTTTTCCCAAAACAAATCACACGTAAATTAAATATCTATATAATTAAAATTATTCCTGAGGAATTAATATTTCAATGATAGGCTTTCCCCAAAACAAACTACACTCCACCTTTGTTCGCGGATAGACAATAATAATCACAAAAATGCTATTCGGAATCAGAAGAAAAACAGAACCAGAACAGAAAGTCGTTATTTTGACATTTCAGAAAGCGCTTACTTCTATGGTTATACCATAGATAGTAGGTATAGACAAGTAAAGATGACAGATGTCATGTATATTTTTTCGTACTCGTAATAAAGGCAACGTACATTTCATTTCAAATTGAATATATATTTACGTACTTTTATTGAATATATAAAAGAGAAAACGTCGAAGTAATCTTAACGTAGAGATATTAAAAACACATTAGTTTTTGCTCTACTCATAGAGACCTGGACGTTTAATCGAGTACTGTAGAACCATACGGATCCATTACACCCAATACGTTTTAAATGTCATAGAAATAGACGAGGAACCGTAATATTATTACGGATTTAGTTTTAACAAAAATCAAATAAATTCGATAGATAATATCTATGTTTCTAGGCAAGTACTATTATTACTCATAACTTACATGGCTTAGGATGCGTGTGCATGGATACATTTGTTTGAGATGAATTTGTAAGAGACAACAATTAGAGATCCCGATTAGTATGCAAACGATTGTGATAACAACATATACAATTATGAATGGTGCCGATTAAGCGGTACAGAGAATGAATAAACGAATCACTACAGTTTTAACAAAGAAATAAAACTTTCAGTTTTTAGAGATAAAACGTTGAAACTTGTCATATAATGTAGTACGATGTAAAAAAAAAACGTTGCTTTAATATTTTGAATTTATATCTATATATACTATCTCGTGCCAAAAATGTAAATATCCCGTATCACGTACTATCCCACATAATACATTTAGCCAAAAAACAAACCCCAAATCAGCCAGGCCGAACGGTTTTTGTTTGTTTGAGTTGAATAACTAGTTTTTGTCTACGGGTATGGTACTCGCCTATTGACTAGGCAATCGATTCCTACTCTGGAAGATTAGTAGGAAAGTTATATTTTGCATAGTACAAGCGCTTATATTGAATTGAAAAGCAGTAAAAACATTGTTGCATATCTGATGGATGACGCGAGCGACACTCGGATTGAGTACGCAAGCCGCAGCAAAGAGCGATCACCTCAGTCTGGCCCGATCGCTCTCTGACGACACATCTTCCGCTTCGCTGCTCTGACACGACGAGACAGACCAAACACCATAAATTCACACCATTATTCTTCGTTTTTAATGTTCCACTATCCCCTGTCTTCTTTCTGTTCTATCCTCTGACCAAATAAACGACTTTACACTAATCGTGCGTTTCAGACATACATACATATAACATAAATTTACTTTTGTAACATATATTTATTAATAAATAAATCTTTTTTGAGACGGTAAGACAACAATGCTATTAACGTATAAAAGATTTCAGGCTATCGTGGCATCTTCAAGAGATTGCCACTAGGGACTGCAATTCGAATACCAAATTATTCGCCAATTTTTAAATTATTAGATTTTCGAAGTCCAGATTATACGCCGAAATATTTATGATAGTCCATTAAGTCACATTCAAGACTATTTTGAGAACGCGTTTCATGGCGGAATTTCCGTTCCGGTGGACTGATTTCGTCAAATCCGGGAGTCTAAAATCAAACAGTTTACTTTGGAATTGGCCGTACCCCGTAATCATATGCCACTCAGATTGATTCAGATCCAGAGGTTCCCATACACCCTTCGATTTAACAGCGACGCGGGGAAGAAAAATAGTTAGTTCACCTACCCTTCTGCGCTGTATCTCATCTTTCTTGCCACTTTTCTAATGTTAATACCCTCATTCTCTTAGCCTGCTCGTTAAAGGGAGTGTCCGAAGGTTTGAAAAGAGTGCTTAAATAATTCACTTCCACTCTCGATTTCATTCACTTCTTCTCACTCCCGTCTTCTGGAAGAGCTCACTCCTGTCTTCAGGAAGAACTCTAGTTATGACAGGTAACTCTGGGGCAAAGTAACAAAAATTCTTTCCGACTGAGATTACTTTCATATTTTTATTTGTTAACTTTGTTTTATTAACCACTTAATTGAGTTTAAATACATCTACCGGTTTCGAAAAATACCATTTTCTTCTTCAGGATGTCAATACTAACTAAAAACATACGTTATTGTTTCTTTACCCAGAATCTATCTTTAAAAAACGACAATTATTTAAAAAATAAATTTAGTATTTAACTCAAATTGTTACTTAATACAAATTTAGTCGAATAATTTTTCGGAAAATTTTTTAGAATGGGATTGGGATTGTCAATTTGCATGAAAACGGTGTTGGTTACAAATTAAATAATTTGGAATTGTTGGAGATAAATAAAGCGTGTAAAACTAACCAAAAATTATAAAAAACTATATAAATTTATCTACGAGTCCCATTCTAAAATTATTTCCTAAAAATTATTCGAGTAAATTTGTATTAAGTAACATTTTGAGTTAGGTACTAAATTTATTTTTTAAATAATTGTCATTTTTTAAAAATAGATTCTGGTAAAGAAACAATAATATATGTTTTTAGTTAGTATTGACATCCTGAAGAAGAAAATGGTATTTTTCAAAACCGGCAGATGTATTTAAACTCAATAAGCGGTTAATAAAACAAAATTAACAAATAAAAATATGAATTTTAACCACAAAGTTAATTTTTCTAATTTCAAAAGTATGAGATTACTAATTTCATTTGAATATGAATATGAAACACGAGTATGACGCTAATGCTGATGAGATATACTTAATTTGTCTTTTCTCTTTTTCTATTGTGTTTTATTTCGCTCTTTCCTCCTTTTGAGTCAATTTTTTTATCTACACCCCTAAGTACCTAGGCCGTCCTGGCTCTCTCCGTCGTTGTGAAAACATCCCTATCTATTTCAATTCATTGACTCGCACGTGCATGTGTGATATCAGACAAATTATTTTTAAAATCCTCTTTGCGTCGCTTAAAAACGTACGTCTTGAGTTTTTGTTGCATGTTTTTTTGAAATCTATCCGAATATGATGTAAGTCCACGAGTTTTTTTTTATACAATCAGGTAAATATTTGGTAGGTGTTTTCCTGAAATATGATGAAATCGCGAATTAAAAGATTCGCGCTGATAAAAAATAAAACAACAATTTTTCCCTCGTTAATTGGTGGCTCACGTCCCCCATCAACAATATAAAGGTGTTTTTTTCGAACTAGCAACACTTTTTCCAGCGACAGATAATTTGACAGCTGATAGCCGGTTTGGGCTCAGTTTGGTTCGCCATTTTGCCATGAATAGACTTACGCCAGAACAACTCATGCAAATTGTGCAAATTTATTTCGAAAATCGTGGTTCGGTTAGCGAAACTTACCGCGCGCTACATTCATTTTACGGTAGACATAATCGTCCATCCGAGCAATTAATTCGAATAATCATGGATCGTTTTCGCACCGTGCATACTCTAATTGATAATACACATTCGCATAGAGAGAGAGAGAGAGAGATTCGTTCCCCAATTGAATGACATTACTGTGGAAGAGCTGTGGTTTTAACAAGACGGCGCAACACGCCACACAGCGCGCGCCACAATTAATTTATTGAAGGAAACATTCGATGAGCGCATAATTTCACATAATGGACCTGTGAATTGGCCTCCAAGATCGTTTGATTTAACACCTTTAGATTACTTTCTGTGAGGATATGTGAAGTCGCTAGTCTACGCCGATAAATCATAGATGATAGAAGTCTTGGAAGCCAACATTCTTCGAAAATTGAACTTCCAGATAGCGCTTTATTCGAGCCAGCCCATATGTGCGAAATCATATTTAAACACTAATGACAAAATTACTTTTCCAATAAATCTAATACCATGATTTTTATGTGTTTTGTCTTATTTTAAGGTTCTATACCTCTAAAAAAACATAGCACTGCAAACATAGCACAGGCATATTAAATTAATAAAATATATATACCTTATACAAAAAAAAAGATAACTTTCTTGTAGGCTCGGGGCTACCTCAGTGTAATGTGTACTGATATGTTCTGACGCAAGTAGGCACATTAATATTTTTTTTTGTATTAGAGTAAAAGTAACAAAAATAAAACATAGGTGCTTAAAGTTTTTAACATCGAAAAATAAAGGACACCTTAATGGATATATGTTAATATATAGTTCTAATTTATCAATTATGTATATATTTAAAACATACAAAAATCAGTTAGTGTCAAAGCAATCAAGAATATGAAATTATTTTTATAATTTTTATGAAATATATCATTGAGCCAAAAATGAGCTTCGTCGCTAAAGATGATTTTTCGATGGAATTCAGCATCATTTTCAAATTGTTGTGCAGCCCAATTGAGGAATTGGCGACGCTTCAAATGGTCAAGCGGCTTTAGTTCTTGTGTCAACTGGATCTTGTATGGATGTAGGCCAAGATCTTTTCGCAAAATTCGCCACAATGACTTCACAGAAATGCCCAATTGTTGAGAACGTCTTGTTAGTGACTCATTTGGGTCATCAAGAACAGATGCTCTAGCGGCGGTAATATTTTCCTCACTTCGTGCATTTCTTTGTCTCACTGGCACTGGAACATTATGTAGCGACAATGTGCTTTCAAATTTTTGCACCAAACGTTGAATTGTTGATGTGGCAGGCAAGTGATGACGACGATAAAATGGTCGTAATGCTCTTAAAGTTGCGGTGAGCGAACGCGAATTTTGGTAGTAGATTTGAATAATTTGCAAGCGTTGCTCCGGTGTGTACTGCTCCATGATGATTTGTCAACTAAGTACGAGTGTTAACCTCAAAAAAAATTGAAGAAATATGGCGTAGTTTCTTGTCCCTGTTGAAAGAAAGTTTGAGCGTCCCTATTGAAAAACCCTTCATCTGTATTTATTATTCTGACTGTTTTTTTGGATTCTTCATAACTTAACGAATATATTCAAATATATTTTAGTATTCGATATTCGAAAAGTTCGAAAGTAACGAATATTAGGAAACACTAATTCCTATACTTCACGCACGTTGTACGTCAAACGTCAAAAAGTAATGGTCGTTCCTCATTTGTGTGATTTTGAATCTCCCCAGCAGCAGTTAAAACGGAATGAATGTTTATAATTTATGACTTATTTCTAATTTATCAGAATATATAGTTGAAATGTGGTTATATTTTATGTGTGCGTTAGATCGAACATCGTGTACATTGGTTTGAGCTCTTGTCTCTTTCTGCCGATCTCAAGCTGAACTCTTGAGTTTACATTCAGATAGAAATCTCAACATGTGTACATGGTATTGAAATGTATCTCAACTAAATATGTGATCTTCATCGAGTCTTCTTCCGTGGACGCAGACCTTAAAATACGTTTTTAGATTAATTTTAAAAGTTAAAAAAACAAATACTAATCGCGACGAGAATTATAATGAGGTGATTTTTTAAAAATAATTACTCCTTTTTGAAAACAACTTGTAGTATTTCTTGTTGACATTTTCTGAAATGCTGAAATGAACGACTCAGCTACCGGCAATATTCGTATTTACTAAAATACGAAAAGCTTTATTGGACGGCCTCGCTCGAGAGGACGCGCTATTAAGTTTTCCTTTACATCGGAAAATGCCTCTTTGCTCATCTAATTATCGGGAAAATACCAAGAAGGAGAAGTGCCGCCCGCGGGCTCGGGCCAATCGGAAACGGAAATTATTATCGCGACGGCGGCAAGATGTGAAGGAAGCAACAGTTGACTTCAGCGGCACCGTGGACCTGGATGTGGGTCGCGAGGGGTTATCGTAATCAGCTTTGCCCCACCGGGGTGACTTCTTTAAAGTGCTTTTGTTTGAATATTTTAACATTAATTACATATTATAAATCAATTAGAAAGATTTTTAAACTTTACCAATAATGCGTTTTCATTTTCCAGGTAAAATTAAATGATTTATCTTAGCGTCTACTTAAAGGTTTTTCAGAATAATTGAAAATATAACGTTGATAGCTTTTTAAAAATGGAATATTAGATATACGATACTGGGTATATGTAACACACTTGGTGTACATTAATTTAGGGGTAGATACATATTAAAAATATGAGTCGAAAATGTTCATGCTGTATGTGTCTACTCTCAACTACGACGGAGATATAAACTTTTAAAAAGCCGTAGATATGCGATTAAATACATATATTATATATTGAATGCAAAAAATACGAGGTCATCGAATTTCGATTTGATGATTTAGATTTTTTTTTGTATATCTTTTAAATTGATTTTAGCATATGTTTATTTAGCAGGTCGCCTAGTAAAGTTTTTTGTTACTACAACTGCTTTGGAAAGAGTGCGCCAGAAAAGTTCTAACATTTTTATATACCTTGTAATACCATTTTATATACCATTATATACCTTGTAATACTATTTTATATACCATTTTTATATACCTATTTAATATAAGTATATATTACATTTATATACCTTTTTGAAATCAAAAAGATTTTACGAGTATCGATCCCGGCACCTCTCACATACTAAGCCAGTGCCCTACCATCTTAGCTAATCTCCTAATAGCTATGATTTCAAATTATCGTACATAATATGAATTTATATAATGCATTTTTTTGATAGAATTTAATGAATTTTTTATATATTATTATTTTTTTTATTTATTTATTTTTTTAGCATAAAAAAAACACATTTAAAATAAAAATAATTACTTTATTAGAAGACGTGGTTTGTTCCAAAACAATTACCTGTACAGTTTTTACATGTTGTATATTATTAAAGTAAAATCAAAAGTTATAAAAAAGACTTTTAGACATATTACAGTTGGAGACAAAAATGTGTGGGTAGCTAGATTAACACAAATGACAAATTGCTTTCATTTTATTTTCTACCCACATCAAGCAACAACTTTGTTATTTTTAGTTTAAATACATTAATCACTTTTGACTCTTTGAGATCTTGTGGCAATTAGTTAAATATTCGCGGTGCACAAAATGAGAGAGATCGTTACCCAAATGTCGTATTTATTTTTGACTCTAAAATGTTTTCAAAATTTTTGGTTCTAGTTTCCTTAGATATGGATCGTGGATGTGAAGTTAAGATTTAAAAAAAAATAATTTAGTATTGACTTGAAATGTTCTTCAGAGTTATATCTAAATGGCCTCTTGTTTATTTGTACATTCTTAATATCAAATTTGAATACTAATATTTGAAAAATTGTTACCCCTGGTGAACTTTGTAACAAGTTAGTATTATATGTGTAAACGACTATTTTCACATCTTATTTATTTATATTCCTCGAATTTTTATTTTATGAATATTTTTTCGAATTAGAAAAACATGTTTTCATATTATTGACAAATAACTGGTAAATAATTGGTATAGTCGAATGAAGATCGAATTTTGACTTGCATTAAGACGAAGATGACAGCAGTGTTAGTTGAGGAATGTCAGCTTCTTGATATTTGACAACTCTGTGTAAAAAGGCTGATCCTTCGTCAATATCAATATAGAACAAAAAAGAATAGGCTCACTGTGAAGCCTATAATGAAAACAAGCTTTGATCAATCCTTCCATATGTTTCTGCAGTATGAAACAATTCTCGATGGATAAACTCAAACACCATCTCGGGAGCTGGCTATTGGGTGTTGGCAGAAAGGAAACTGGAAATGGTCACATGAACAGAACATCATTTCTCTATATTCATTTTTCTGTTTTGCATAGTGTTTCAATCATGGGTTAGCGACAGTATTTTACTTATTTATTACATTATTAGAATTATTTATAACCCTATTTTCTTTATTCCTAATATTTTTGGTTTAGTTAAAAAAATAAAATATTAATAATGGTTTTCATATTTGTATAATAGACAATGGATGAACCTGTCTCCTTTAGTACAGACTTCGGTCTAATTAAGAAGACAGTAAACATCTCTTACACAATAATAATAATAATAATGTGTTTATTACAACATGATCAGGTTTTTTTTAACCCTGTTCGCCATAGAGATAATACATATTACGTTATACATTAAAGTTATGAAATAAATATAATGCTATGAAAAAGAAAACCAAGAAAAATATTAATAAATAAAAAGAAAGTTTATAAAAAGTAAAAAGTTCACACATATATACACACAAAATACAAATATTACATATATAACTACTTCAGTCACAGCCATGTTGTATATGTAGCTATATTATAGGCGTTGCCATTCTCTGGTCAGGGAACCAGCTTTCCATGAGAGCGCCGCTTGCACCAGAGAGTTGGTGCTGAGCTCCAGCTACATCTTTACGCCGAACGAATCCATGTATACGGCCTTCGGTAAACATTGTAGATGCGCTGCAATAACGCGCCAATCTAAACAGTATTCTGTATGAGTTGTTGTACTGAATTCGGAGACAGTTATAAGTCACTCGCCTGTACCAGAGCTCGCAGCGTGCTTGTTTGCCTTTTCGTATATTTATAAGCACGTTAATAATGTATAATATGTACGTATATTAAGAACATAAACTGAATAAAAAAAGTTACGAGCGTTTTCCGAGGAATACAGTCTGAGCAACTATTCAGGAAAACATTATTCAGATAGATAAATGTGGGATTTTTTCAGAATGTTTTTTATTTCATTAGTAAATCGTCACCTCTAATTTCGACGAAAGCTTCTCTAAATATAGAAAATATCGAGATTACGGTATTCGTAATTCTTCAATATCGAAAATATCGGTTTTGATAAAAGAAACCGGTATTGCGACCCCTATTTTTATGCTAACTGGTGGTGGTTTTTGGTACATTTCTTTCGAAAATTTTTGTGGTTGCTACAGTCTGAAATATTCTTACAGAACGTGACTGTATACATATTTACCCTCGCAAGTAAACTGAACTCCAAATATGTAAAAAATAATCTGGGACTGTCAGTCGACCCAGTCTGTCGCTTAGAAGACTTCTCTTAATTCCATACGTCTTAGTCCCTCGCAACCTTGGCCGCGAGAATCGGGTAGATATTGTTTAAATATATCAATTAGAAAGATATATATAAAATAAATTTTATCGAAAAATATTGTTGTTGCGCCACCGGAATTCGAACCTGGATCTCTTTCCAAACGTTTCTTTCTGGTGTCTGCTATCAGATTACTCAAAGGCAATTGAGATTCCGTAAAAATAAGGTAGATGGCTCTTTCAAATAATGGAATGATTAAATGTATTAATATCAAAAAGGTAACATATAGGTTCGAAAATTTGTCGCTAAAAATATCGTCGCGGTAGTATAGTTGGATAATGCACCTTCTCCGGTTTGGAAAGAGATCCAGGTTCAAATTCCGGTGGCGCAACAATAATATGTTTCGATATAGTTGATTTTATATGTATATCTTTCTAATTGATATATTTAATTAATATTTAAAATATCACAGACCGTCTGTTCTGAATAATTACAACTTCACAATAAGAATGTGTTCTAATAAGATATTGTTTATGTGTATTTTAAATCGTGGTTCAATATTAAGGTTTTTGAAAAGCTGTCATCTTGTTTCAAAGGCCATCAGGCTGGCTAATAAGTTTATCCGCACGAGGTAGTATAGAACCACCCTTAGAAGATGTCTGTTCGTCTGGTCCGCTACCCCTCGGGGCCGACCTGCTGGAGTTATATTAAAGCGCGGTATTTCCCGTGGACGCGGACGTGACAATAATAATATATGAATCGAGCGCAAGGTCAAGACGTTTCTGGAATTCAAGGAATTTTTGATTGGATGCAGATTATCGATACAAGGGCAGTTTTCTCTCGGCGCGTATCAAGGGCACTCGAACCGATAAAACGGTGACATTTTGTGCAACTGTAATTACTGGGCGTTCTAAAGTAGACATTTCCAAGTACAAGAAATGCGCGACACATTGAGAACCTAACAATGACTAATGACGTAACAAAATGGTATACATTCACATACGTGCAACATTCCCCAGTCGAGATACATATATATATGTATATATAGTAATAAAATTATCAATTAAAAATATATAGGTACAGAAATAAATCTATGAATCGCAAATTTAATTGCTACGGGTGGTTTCCAATCCGGGGAAATGCGTTACGTTTTTGATCTATTTTCCTGTAATATTTCGTAAAAGTAATCAATTTTATATTACAATGAATCACAAAAACCTTTGACTAATACGCGTCAGTTGACGCGAAAATTAAATCGATCCACTTTATTAGTTTTTTAAATTAATCTGTTTGAAAATAATTTATTTGGGTTCGTATCCCGGTGGTAATACAATGTTTACTAATAGATAGATTTTTCTATAATAAATTGTTAATTTAATTTGTTTGGATATATTCCTTCTTTTATTGGTTAACAAATTGAATTGATCGCGGTTATATTTCATGTACGGTAAAATTCATTTTTAAAATTGTCTCTGATATCCAAAATACAAATCTACTTATATTTACCCGCGGTGTCGTTTATGCCCGAGGGCTGCGGTGGATGCTGACAAGATTCGAGTATAATTTAAGTGAGTTTAAATAACTTTGTCACTATATTTATACTTGAAAAGTAGAAAATCATTTTACTAATAAATTGTGCTATGTACTAAAAATCAATAAAAATTTCTTGTACCTGCACTTATTTTAATTAATTATTTTTTCGCTATTCAATTTTAAATTAATGTGAATGTTATTTTATCATTAAATATCTCTATCACGAGATATATTTTAATCGCCACGAATATAAATTTCACAAGGGCAGCCTATCAATACTAATTCAACTTTTTGTGTATTTTTTGTACGCGAGTGTTTTCATGTGAATTTTTATTATTCATTCGGAAGTTATACACTAAATTAGACTTTTTAAATTTGCGTCGGGCTGAATCGGGTCGGCAAAAAATTCAGTAAAATACACATTCATACGATCGATAAAATATTATTTAGTAAGAAATTATTTGGTTTTTAATACTAAATTTTTAATTGCAATTGAAGACTTAAAAGCGTGTAAGAAAATATAAATTATTTATTAATTATTTATACGCATACGAAGCATTTTAAAACTATGAAAAATGTAATATAAATTTATTAAGGAAAACACATTCTTATTGTGAAGTTGTAATTATTCAGAACAGACGGTCTGTGATATTTTAAATACTAAATTAATGTATTAATTATAAATATATACTTATAAAATCAATTTTGTCTAAATGTATTGTTTTTGCGTCACCGGGATTCGAACCTGGATCTCTATTTCCAACTTAACTCCATTATTTTTTAACCTTATGTTAATTTGTTAAACATTGATTTGTATTTATTATTCATTTTTTAAATATGCAATTAATGGCACAAATAGGTAATTTTTGCCATTAATCAGGTTAAAACTTTATTTTATATAAAAGAGCACAATAATATTATAGAATAGGAAATATTATATTACAAGTCGATACCACTGTCGTTCAAAAAATTTGCTATTATATTGATTAAATGTGGCGAGTTAAGGGAAGGAAGATGACACAAGTTAACCGGGAGTTGAAAATGACCATTGACAAGATTATTGTAAAAAATACCTGTGATCCGCAATGGACAGACAAAAAAGATATGGTCGAGGGTTTCCTCCTCGGCACCACACTCACATATTAAGAAATCTATTAAGTTCAATCTGAATAAATGTGAGGCTACCTGGCAATGCCCAATTCTCATTCTACAGATATTTGATATTGTTCTTTTGGAGACTTTCCTTTTGGAGAACCAGGGGGTGCGGGGAACAGATCTTTGAATTATTTTAAGACTTTCATGTTTTTTTGGATCCATCCATTGTGCAGTTTTTTTATAATATTAAGTCTGTTATACATCGGGATATGGAATTGATGAGGGAAAACTTCGGAAAGAGTGGCCTCCTTGGCCAGTTTGTCAGCACATTCATCTACATGAATTCCCTTATGTGCAGAAATGACACCTGCTTTATTTGGCTTCAAGATTGTAAGAATATTCTTACTATTTTCAAACTAAGCTAAACGCTTGTGCAATGAAAATAGGACTAACTTACTGGTGTCCTGGAACGAGGCGCGAACCCCCGACCACTAGATCACTAGGCCAACGTCTCGACCACTGCACCAACAAGCTACTCAAATTGTTGAAAATAAATTGATCAAAAACAGAGAAGGGATCTACCGCTGTTCAAGCTTAACTTAATTAAGTAATACAAATCCAATCAGATTTATTTAAAAAATAATTTAAATAATAATGTAATTTACCATTCCGGTGATGTGCCACATGGCGAAAAATTATATTCCATGTCTGGGGTAAAGGTCGGTAAATATCAAACGTGTTATTCTACACCGCAAACGAAATAGAGTTCGATAAATCGTAGCTATCCCCGCGCTAAAATCTGTACTGCGACTATCGAGAAGAACCTCCGGGTCAAGTCTCATTCGTGTACACGCGCACATAATTAGCTGAGTGTAAGATTTTGTAAGATAATACGTCGATAATTTCTCTAGTTTTAATTAAGTCGTTCAATACATTTTAAATATGAAATTGTTTAGTACCTAAAAAAATCAGCGTGTATTGCTTACGCTCCATTAAAATGAAACTATACTTCGATAAAGTACAAAGTTAACAAACTACTGATAAACAAAAATATTTATTTATCTTTAATATTTATTGTAAAAACAAAAGCATTAGGATTAGTTGGATATATTTTAATAAAATTATAGAATTGAATTTGTTTACGATACCATTAAACTCGGATAATGTAGGATTGTGTAAACCGTATTGTTTATCCCAATTACAAACCAGCATTGTGGACATAACGTGTTTACGTAAACAAATTACTAAGTATGTACTTTCTTGTTACGTATTAAGGCATTCTATATTCGGAAACGGCGTGATGTAATATATTTCTGTTTTGATTCTCAAACTGTTTTTGATTTAAAAAATGTTATAAATAATAAACTTTGATTTATCATAAAAATGATATTTATTTATTAGTAACTATATAATATATATAAAAAATTTGTTTGGAGTGTGCTCGTCTCACTAGAGAAATTCTGTGTCGAGACGGGCACAGTTTACAAGCAATTGTTCAATTAATTAAAATTACAAGTAGATAGAATTACATTTATTACCATATAAAAGGTGTATATGAAGAACAATTTTAAAATGGACTTAATTTTTGGATATTACGAATCCAAGTTTTAATATATAGTTTCATGTTCTTGTGACAATTCAATTGATTTAAGTCTTTTAGCATTTTATTAAACAGTTTAGGTCAAAAATATTTGTAGTTCCTTTGACCAAATGTAGTATGTGCTCTTTGGGTTTGTAGGTTATTTGTATTTGTCCGTGTGGAAATTATGTTTTGGGTTGTTTTAAAATGTGTAGGTTTGTATTTATACATGTATATACTTGAGTTATTACTAAAAATTCAATAGGAGAAATAAATATTAAATAAAGCAAATATTAAAATAAATAATTAATTTAACTGTAAAAAATAAATTTGATTTTAAACCGATAAACCAGGAATCTTCTGGTCCATTATCAGATCCGTTATTTGTTGTGACGTTAATATGGCAAATTTACCATGTATCAAATATTACGGTGTGCGTTTTTTTCGTATTTTTGTATTGGACGGAAACGTGACTGTGACCTTTGACCGTTTGAGTTTACACCCGTGGCTAAAGAAGTTTCACTTCAAAAGTGCAATGGTCCATGTCCACGACGATCTGAAATGAGACTGATTAAAGTCTCATTCATAGATCATTCTGGATCAAGAATATTCGTTACGAGAGTATGCTCGCAGATGAGTACCTACATTAAATGCGTGTTATATAATGACATTAGTATGGCCTACAATATTAATGTTATGTATAAACTTATTATTACGCAATAACTTCAATTAACACTTCTTAATTATACGTTACATTACTTGTATTACAAAGAATCGTGCTAGAATTGAATATAACGAATACAAGAAAATAACTTATAAGACCGTTATTATTTCAAATGTAATCTTTTATGAGATTATCTCGCAAGAAATAATTTGAAACAAAAAGTTACCAAACCCTGAAAACCAACTCCAGAACGACAAATTCCGATCGAAAAATAAACCCAACAAATCAGGCAATCACTTAGTGCCGTAGTCGAAACTTTAATCCGCGAAATGGAGTTGACTGCGACGTTTTCGAGTTGACGGGACAGATGAATCCGTTTAGCCGCCTTCCGAGAAGTTTTCAAATAAAATGTAAGAGTTTGCTTTATTCTATTACTAATTTAAATAAATAAAAATATCGAATAGCTGTAGAGAAGTGAACGTTCTTTGTTGCAAGCCAGGTATTTAATAAGATAAGTTTTCATTTCCGAAGTTTTCTATTTGTTCCGGATTCGTAAAATACATTTTAGGTGCGTTTTGCGAATCGGCCGCGACCCTTGTTCCTTTCCACGTCCAAATTCACGCCCCTAATCTTTCCTTAATGCTCGTCAAGTCAGTGTGAAATGTGACCTTCATGTCAGCAGACGTCAACGTGACCGATATTTGTTCGATCGTAACATTGCGATAGCATTCACGGTGTGGATTTGTCAGCTCCAGTGCACCAGCACTGTATTTTGTGATTTTGTGTTTGTTGTTTGTTTTTTGTGTGCCGCGGGTGAAGTTGTGAGATCGCCGTCTTCAATTGGAGGCGGGGATCTGCCCATCCGCGTGCCGTTAGTGTGATCTCGGCGGCGATTGCAGGGGTGGTGGAGGCATCCTTCAGAATCCCGGTTCCCCGAGATCACTGGTCCTTCGACTGGAACCCCTATCCCATCATCGACCCTTATCCCTTATATCCAGTTTCCCGTATTTCCTTAATTTTCCCTCCTTGCGGCGATTCCGATTTACGACCGGAATGCGGGACGCGCGACCCGGGGATCGCGCAATTCGTTCATTAAATCCTATCGGCGCAGGATTTACGTCTTCTTTATACTATTATTAAATTTATTAACGTATTTATTTCATTAAATTGATTATGAATTTATTTTAATTTTGCATCGCTTTTTTAACACACAGTGCACAATATTTTAAGGACAGAGGAATTATAAATACGAGTCGAATATTTTCAAGCTGCATTGCCTAATCTCAACCATATCATAGATATAAAAGTATTTAAAAAAATTATAGTTTTGTGATTTTTTTGATTATTTAAAATATTCTAAATTATATATTGAATACAAAAAATACATATTCATCAAAGTTCAGCGGCTAGACTATTTTTTGTTCAACGATTTAGAGCCTGAATCAAAGATAAATAATAATAATGTGTCAATTTTGCAAATATTTACTTCAAAGTACGTATATTTAAAGTTCAACATGGTTTTGTATATATAAATTGTAAATATCTCATACAATAAGATTTTCCGTAACGGTACAGTATTAGTACATACTCCGTGAACATTTTATACTCGTAATTTAGTCAGGTGTTCATCAATAAAAAATGATATTTCTTGCGCGCCGCGACTTGAGCGGTATGATCAAAACAAAAAACAATAAATCAATTTCCCGCCAAACTTTAACAAAACATGAACTCTGTTTAAATTGTTAAAAATGAGGGCAAGTCTTTTAGGCTTTTCGTAAATCAGATAGATAAAAACTTTAACATCAAAAGGACAGCCAATACCCACACATTGCAGTCTTTCATTTAAACTTTACACCGAGTTAAAGTTTTATTAACCGACACACGTCCACCTTTACCGCCAATCTCAAGATAATAATGCTCTAGTACAGTGATGGCGAACCTGCGACACGCGTGTCAAAAGTAACACGCCAGCGTTCACTAATATCAGAGTTATCAAAGAACGCGTGTCTCGCCACCAGATGTCTACCCGACAACAACGTTGGAATTTACCACTACGTACATATTACATAATATCTCTTTTGGGTCTCACTTTGTGAAAAAAATTTAATTGACATCAAATTAAATACTAACGGTACCATAATTTTTTCCAGTTAATTAAATTAAAATTTAAAATACATAAATGAGTATGTAAATATATAATTAATTTGGGGGGGGGGTCATGACACGTTAGCAAAGTGAAGTTAGTTTTTTGAATTTTTGACACGCCGAGCCCAAAGCCCGAGCTTCCACTGCTCTTGAAAGGGCAGCTTTCACTAGGGCAGTGATGTCAGATTTTCCAAATGGATATTTATAGGAGTAAGAATTTTTTCAAAGTTCCTCTAATTCCCTTTAATTTTGGATCACGGTGTGAGCATAAAAAAACATGTGCTAGGGGCGAAAATAAAAAAAAACACTGTAGTACCAGTTATAAAGCTACTGATAGAGCCTGGGTTGATCACATAATTAATGAAGATGTATTAAGACGCATACATATGGGCATAGAAATTTTATATCTAAGATTTATGTGTAGTTAAGGGACTAGGTATCCCTAGACCCTAAACTATACAACAAAATGTTAGAAAGTATATTAAAATTTAGATATCCAAAGAATCTAAAAAGTAGAATTATAGAGATTTGTCGACCTGTTATTGGGACATTCATCCAAACATAGTGTCGTTTGCCAGGTAGCATATTATATTAAGGTATTCAATGATTCCAAGTATGATATGTGTATTTGTGAAGGAGTATAGTCGATGGATCATCTATTGTTAAAATATTGAAAATACTGAAAAATATTGCTGTCATCCCGGTAGCGCATTATATTAGCGATTTTATGTGAATATCTTTATAATTAATACATTTAATTAGTATTTAAAAACATCACAGACCGTCTGTTCTGAATAATTACAACTTCACAGTAAGAATGTGTTCTCCTTAATAATGAACGAGTGTATTATGTCAAAATGTGCTCGAGATATCAGAAAAATATGCTACAGCGTGAGTGGATGTCATAAGTGACCCATATCATAAGTTTCCATTCACTCACATGTTGGTTTGAATATGGTCGCGGATTTTGTATGTGTGTGTGTGTGTGGCCAGAGCAGGATGAACAAGAAAAACTACTTACAATTGATAGAAGTTTATTGACGCTTGAGCACAGTTATAGATATACAAATATGCAATTAGAAGTGCATACCGAGAAGCGTTTGCTAGAGATCTTGTCGGGAAAGCAGCCGCGAGAGAAGTGGCACATGTTATAAGCATAAATTAGGTTGATTAGAACCTAGTTTTACACCTAAGTATCTGCAAGGTGCCTTCAAGCGCTGTCGCGGTGTTGCAGATATAGATGAAAACTGTATATTCTCCGCGATGAAAAATGTAGTCTTTACAATTTATTATGCAGAAGATAGAAGACAGCAGAGCCATAGAAAATGGATCAAAATGTTAAAATTGCTGATCTTATACAGGATAAAACAACACACTGCAGCAAGGTCGGCATCCTTCGATAGAATGCGGCATCTAAAGAAGAAGTCTTGTTAAAAATAGTGCGTTTCGCACACCTTAGACGGAACATTACCTAGGGAGGACCTTAATTCGACATTTTAGCGTGTACATCGATACTGTTTTCGATTGTGATTTCGTGCGGCCCTTTTCAAATGTGAATTTAAACGCACCACATTGGCCGCTTTGGCGTGGTTACACCACGTTAAGCTAGGTTAGGTTAGAATCATCGCAAAGGGACGCGAGGATTTTTATTAGTTACGAATGCGTATAAATCCCTTAAACATATTTTTTTTCGTGAAAGTGTGAATTTTATAGGAGACAAAAAATGGAATTTTAATACTACTAAGCAGCTGTTTGATAGCGCCCGCATATTGACTGAGCGATACTGCACAACTACTAAAACAAGATTTGTTTTCACTGCCCCCGGTTGACTCACTTTATTAGTAAATAAATAAATAATGTTTATAATAATAACATAAAGATAACATAAAATAATACAATTAACAAGACTGGGGAGCAGAAGGGAAGTGAAGAGGCATTCCCTTCCGGGAAACGAGACGGCACAAAAGAAAAACATATAAGAGACTCACCCTCCACGCATCACTGCCGGCAGATTTAACCCACAAGAACAGTACACCGTAGATCATATTTGGGCAGAAGGTAGAAAAAAAAAACAAAATAATAATATTTTGCATACAATACATATTCAGGTGGCCATTTTATTTTACATTGGGACCCAATGCTTTTTTCCATTCTGCATTGGCGCCCAATTTTTATAGTTACGCCACTGGTGTTTTCTGTTTTCTTCAGTTTAGAAGGTAAATAATACAAAGTTACTTTTGAAATACATGTCAAAATATTTCTTTCGCTAATTTGCTAAAATATTTAGGTTGTTCAAAAAGACTACGAATTTTGGGTGAATCAATATCAATTTTGAAATTACATAAAATGATTAAGGGGCAGAGATGGAGTAAGAAAATTTATTTGAATCTACTGTAGATCACAAAACATAAATGTTGGCTAATCCGTAAGTAAGAACTAATTTATTTTGGATTAAAAAGGTCGACCCTACGGAGAAAACTGGATTCAGAACCAAATGTATCTTTCATTCATAAAATCTCGAATTTTATTGGATTTTTCCGATTAAATTTTTTGCACAGTACCGAAAGTAATCACCGTGTCGGTACATAACATAATCGAAGGTTCCTCCTATGAAAGTTTAAAAAAAATTAAATCATATTTCGTCAAAGCCCGGAATTTGATTTAATCGTGTTTCGACACGATGAGACAATCTCAGACATTTAGTTGAGATACATCTCAATAGTATACACTGGAGATAAACTAGAGATCAGTTTGAGATTGGCAGTAAGAGACAAAAACTCAAGCCAGTGAACAAGGCGTTCGAACTGACAGCGAGATTCGACAATGTTACTTAAACCCGCCGTATATCCCTAAAACTGTATATAATGAAAACTTAAACGTAAGTCTTTAAACGTTAAATTGCAAACATTTATATTGCTGCTGGGGAGATTCTAAATCACTCAACTGACAAACGGAACATCAAAGGTCAATGAACTGAACGTGAAGTAAGGTGCGAGATGGCGAATCTCTGAAACACGGCATGTGCACGGGGATTACGATAGCTGAGAGTCGTCTATAAATTTTCATGGGAGTGAAATTCGTATCTCAGAGATTATCTTGAATTGAGAATCTCACCTGTGGACATGGCCCATTATAAACTTAATCATTCAAAATAATGTAATCATGATATTAATAATTTATTTAATTCATCAATTTTAATCACTTATAGGAGTAAGGAATTCTTATAGAAAAAGCGCTATTAATTTAAGAAAAAACAAGGCCATTGCTACTCTTGCGATATGCAATAATAACGCATTTGTGTGTACCGTCACATCAAAAATTCCTTTACCATTTGTATTGAATTTCTTATCCACGCGATTTAAGAAATCCCTTTTGTGTTAATTAGATTTTAAATATCAAATACTTGTAATAATATTACCATGGTTATTTCATATATGTTAATTGTTTATATATTAAATATATTATATCATTTCATCTGTATGTACTTGTAATAGCTTATTACGCCTTATTGGCGAAGGCCACAATAAAGAGAAAAACAAAAAAAGAAAGGTCTTTGGTTTTGTTTTATTTAATTTTGTTGATGGATTTTAGCAATTCAAGATATATGGACCAATAAGAGAGATCCACAAACGTTTAAATACAGTATTATGTATGTAATAAAAATAATACAGGTAACTAAATGTGAGGTGAAATTATTCTTTAGTAACAATGTGTGAATTTTGGTGAAATTGGAGATGTGTAATACGAGGGGCAAGTAAAAAATAAGGTTCCTACATTTTTTTCAGGTATAAGGTATTTTTTATTGCAATAAATAAGTAAACCATCTGAAAGCTTGTACTTTATTATATTTTTCTACATAGTCTCCTGATTTTTCTATGCATTTTTCCTGACGAGTTATCCACTTCTGAAAACCCGCTTCGAAGAATTCCGCCGCTAGATCGCCGATGAACTTGGTGACCGCTTCTTTCACCTCTTCATCTGTATTGAAGCGTTGTCCACCCAAGTGTTGCTTCAATTTCGGAAACAAGTGGAAGTCGCTGGGAGCAAGATCAGGGCTGTAGGGGGCATGGTCAAGCAATTTCCAGCCGAATTTGTCCAGTAGGGCGGTGGTCTGTCGAGAGACATGCGGGCGAGCGTTGTCGTGGTGCAGCCTAACGCCCTTAGTCAGCCTTCCTCTCCGGCGATTTTGGATGGCTCTTTTGAGTTTTGTCAATGTCTCGCAGTACCTGTCCGAATTGATGGTGGTCCCTTTAGGCATAAACTCGGTCAGCAAGACGCCTTTTCGGTCCCAAAACACCGTAGCCATCACTTTTCCTGCGGAAAGCGTCTGCTTAAACTTTTTCGGCCTAGGCGATTCAGGATAGCGCCATTGTTTGGACTGTTCTTTTGTTTCTGGAGTGACGTAGTGACACCACGTTTCATCTCCCGTAATAATGGAGTCCAAGAATTCTTCGGTATTCTCGGCGCATTCTCGAAGAAACCCCTCGGCACACTTGACACGATTGTTTTTGTGGGTTTCTGAAAGCATGTGTGGGACCCACCGCGCGCACATCTTGCGATAACCAAGTTTATCGGTCAAAATGTTGTCGATGGTTTTTTCACAAACCTCAGGAACCTGGACAGCAAGCTCCTGAAGCGTTACTCTCCGATCTTCAAGGAGAATGCGCTCAATCTTCGCCACGACTTCGTCCGACACCGATGGCCTCCCACTCCTTTGCTCGTCGTGGACGTCTGTGCGTCCTTCGGAGAACTCCCTGCACCATTTGCGGACGTGTTGGACGCTGATGCAAGCTGTGCCATAAACTTCTTCCAACTGTCGATGAATTTCAACAGGTTTAAGCTTCTTCGCGTTTAAAAATCGAATCACCGAACGGATTTCACACCTGGCGGTAACGGCGATGGCGGGTTCCATAGCGGATGGCTGTCAGGCCTTTACTGAGCGTCGCAGCGTTTGCTCCCGGTAGTGGGGATGTAGTTAAGGGACCAACAATCAAGGCAGTGTTGCCGGATTTCGCCTAGCATCTCGCGTGGCGAGTGTACAGCGTAGGGAATCTTATTTTTTACTTGGCCCTCGTATTTTTGTCCATGACGCATGTACGCAGCTGTGAGACATTCATTCAAACGTTGCTTTTGAATATTATTTGGAGAGAAAATCGAACCAACCGATAAGAATTGATCTTTATTAATTTCATGAAAATACGCCATTTTGTAAGGATTTCAAAATAATTATTCATTCCACGAATCAAGTATAACGACTTTTAATGACAAATTACTAATGTTAACATATCGAAATATGTAACGAAGAATAACGACACCCCACTATTTTAACCTTTGCCATACCGTGATACAAAATACTCATACGCAGCCATGCTGTTAACTCGTGTTACCGCAAGAAATTAGAGTTACATTTGCCTTTGAAATGTGAAAAAATGGTTAATGTCATAAATTTACTGTAAGTATAAAATTAAATATAAAATAAATATGTAATATTATAATTCGGAGCATTCATCAAGTTCTGTATAGGAGGTTGCATTGTATAATATAACCTTCCTTTTTACCTATCTTCATTTAATTAGTGAGAAAGAGACGCCATTATATTCGTATGTTTGTTATGGTTTTCACTATGAAATTAATGTGTGATTTCTTTCTGTCTTGCCACAAATTGTATTTATTTTACAACGGAATAAATTATTAAAATTTATTATTTTTGTATTTTCGCCTTGCATAATTAATTTTTCACTAGTCATTTTTAAGCGTAAATATTTTCCTTCAAATTGACTAAAATTTGATCTGTACGTTGCGTATATTTATCGAAGTATTACAGATTTAATTACATTGCGGTAGACCTGTGTAACACCATGATTTGCGAAGGGTTAAAAAGTGCGATATTTTTAATACACGCTATGTTCATGTTTTACTATTCGATACTTTTCTCAACGAACGAATATTTTTTAAAATCCGTTGAATACAATTATAAAATTTCAAAAATCATTTCTCACGCAGACGGCGAAATGTTACAGTAAACGTGTACAGTAGTACCCCCGCTAATGTGTCGGAACCAGACAGTCACCGCAAAGCGAAAATCACTGTAAAACAAAATAAAATTTTTTTCATTTGCGAGTGCCAGTAAACGTCTAAATTATATTTACGTTGCAATTTATCGAATGCCAATATTGACCTACTGCTGTGCTATTATTTCACCTTTCGAACACACACGATTTATTTCTTTTATTCTATTTTATAATTTACAGAGCTTTTAACAGTTTGTGACACGACACAAAGTGTAGTCATTATTATTAAACTATTTTAATAATACTACGGTGGGTTTGAACATTGACAATGAACATTATAATGAATGTACATCGATACCCTAATCTGCAATGCAGCTAACTCAATTTTTCTAAAATGTTAGGAGCAACAAAAAACTGTTTAATTTTGCTTATTTACTTACCATCACGTCGTTTCCTCGCTTGGGTAGGCAGAGAGGATATAGCGCCACGCTCTTCTATCCTGACACACAGTTTTCACCTCATCCACATTCATACAAGTTGGCTGATTGTTGAGGCTTCTAACAGAACCATCCTCCACTATCTGGTTTACTTGGTCGTACCAAGTCTTCCACGGACGTCCTCTATTTCTGATGCCATCAACACTTGCGTCATACATCTTTCTTACCATTCTCTTCTCATTCATCCGTTCCATATGACCAAACAACTTTACATTCTTTCCTTATTTCTTCATTCTTTACTCTGTCATAAATAGATTTGCCACATATACGCCTAAGTGATCTCATTTCCACTGCATTCAGCAGTCTACATTCGATTCTCTTCTGCCAGCTCCAGGCATCACTTCCATACATCAGTGTCGGTACCGGGACTTCATTGTGCACCGTTAGTCTTGCCTCGGTTGATAAATTCCCGTTAGATATAATTCCATTCAAAGCGCCGTTCACTTTTATTATCTACAGTCACCCTCCTTTCGATATCATTCTCAGCCTTTCCGTTTCTATCAAACATACTTGCCAAATACACAAACTCATCTACTTCTTCCAACCATTCATTACCTCCATGTATTTAGCACGGTGTCTTGCTTTCCTCCTTCTCGAATACCACCATTTTCGACTTGTTAATTTTGGATTAATTTAATTTGGATTACGATAATTCCGAAACACACTTTGGTAGATTGTTTATGCAGAAATAGAATATGGATGAGAAATTTTATTGATATTTGGAGTTTTTCTGAATTTCTTTAGCAAAATTATAGAATATTATTAGGAGTTAAGTGATTTTCCATGATAATGTAGTGATGTAGTGATTATGATTTCCGCGGACGTCCTCTATTTCTGGTGCCATCGACACTTATGTCAGGTAAACATTTAAGGTTTTTGGAAGAATCAAGCTAAGGTTTTTCAGCACCTGGTACTTATTTATTATTTTAAAACACGTTATTTCACGTGTTTTATAATTGATGACAATTTTTTACTTTTAATAGTGGCATCATAAACGGTGTTTTGACCATGGGTGGAGTTAGCCAGTTTAGAGCATAAATCTGAACACATTAAAATGAAAAATACACGAAAGTATACTTTCGTGTATTTTTCATATTTCATTTCATATTTTATAAAATAATACATAAAAAAATAATATAAATAAATATTTAGCTTAGTAGTGAATTGTAAGATATGTCCGCCTTATTAACTGTGTTAATTTTCGCAATATTGCTGTGGCATGCATCTAGTATAATTGTTTCATGCTTCCTTAATGATCTAGTAGGAACTTTATAAAAAGCAATTAGCCATTAATTAAATAAAAAATTATCAGTTATTTACCACACGTACAGAAACATTCCCAAGAAATGTGCGGCCATCCTTCACGTTAATTTAAAAGTTTTGTAGGTATGTTTGTATATTTTTTTATTTATTTGTCAAAATTTTATACTATTCTTACGTCTTGCAATATTTTATAAAACACAAAAAAAATAAAATTATATCGGATGTCAATTAGTATTAGGCAAAGAGATTAATAAATGCAAAATAAAATAAACACATGAAAAATGATCAGTCATTAAACTTAGATTAAATCCTCAAATCCTAAATTAAATCATTAAATCCTACGAAAAGTAGCAAAACCAATAACTTGAAACCTTTATAGTATAAACTATTTTCTGTTCCTGGAAGATTTATTTGTGGAAGTCTAAAATTCGACCCAATTTTCGTAGGATATATATATATTTCGTAAGTTATATATTATAGGAATATGAAACCCAACACCGATCCTTGCGGAACACCTTTTAACAGTGGCGCGCCTAGGCATGGATTTAGGTTACGTTGTAAAAGTACGTTAGTCTGTATTGTCACTAAAGATTGCTGAATGAAAATCACTTTTTTGGAAGTAGTTTTTAGAAGGGTTAAACATATTTTATAAAATAGTTTTTTTTTAATTTTGTTGAGGGATCTTAATAGTTCCAAGTTACACAACGTTTTTAACATGTTTTTTTATTAGATTATTTGTTTGTATATTGATATTTGTTGATATTAGGTACCTACTTATTTATTTTAATTAAATAAATGAAATTCTTTTTATTTAAAATAAAGCAGTTAAAAATCTTAGTCCGAGATACTTTCTACGGTAAAAGTATGTTTGCCTGTGTCTCTTGAACAACTTGTAGATCATTGTACTGTACATATTTAACTCTCTTGAACCTTATGCTTGCCTATTAAAACCACTGAAAAAAATGAAGAAAGAAATAGGAAACAAGAGACTAATTTTGTTGAGACCAAAATCACGCAGTCGACACTTGTGTCCTTATAACAGGGTATAACTGACCTAATCCATAATATTTTACGAGCGGATACCTGACTAAAATAAAAGTTGAACATATTCAAGAAGCTTGAATAAATTTAAAAAGTACAGAAAATATTACGTACTTCGAAATATATATTTTCGAAAATGAAAATTCGACGACGAATAATGAAGTCCTAAATAATAACATTTTTTTGTATTCAATGTAAAATTTGGAATCAATAAAATATTTCAATTAATCGAAACGATCTCATAACTACGAGTCTTTTTTAAATGCTGACTCGTTTAAGGTTAAGCACGTGTAACTTGAACACTTTCAAGTAATATTTTTAATACGTATGTAAAATATTGTGTACTAGGTGTGTTACATCAAATATATACGGGGTCCTCTTTACCATTTTGCCTTGCGGCCCAATTTATTGGTTACGCCACTGAATATTTCACCGTGTGATTTTTCAATTTCCTACATTCAGTAGGATTCACTAGAATATCTGCTGACTGAATCAATCATTCAACGGTCACAAATATGTTGACAACTCAGTCTTAAATGTGTGTGGCGCCAGCATTAGTATTGTGTAGTGGTGGATGACTGCTCGGTCTCATGTCTGTTGTTCATTTTATGTAAGTGGAAAAAATGCCAAAATATTTTATATAACTTTTCTGTCAAATGGAACGTTGTGTATACGGGTTTGAATTTTTTTTCTCTCTTCATTTCGAAGTCATAAACTATAATCTCGAGTTGATCTTTGATCTCCAGATCAAAATCTCAACACGTGCACACGCCCCATGTCTTCGTGTGAGATTTCTCTCGAAGCTTCGACTCGAGACGAGTTCAGCGCCAAGATTTATGAATCATTATACGATATGTTTTGCGCGCAGATTCGAGGCATTCAGTGGGTGCGGGTTGGACGCGTTCGGTACAATAGTACCTTTAGCAACTCTCAGAGATTAATGTCATACCGTGAACACGGGCCATTAGGTATTATATATCGATGTACATTAATTTAAATAATAAATACATTTTAAATTTATCTTTCACCACTAAAAGAATAGGAGCAAAACTAACGCGCGTGTTATTCTAAAAAGGTCCAAAATAGGAATATTAAGTTTCATTGCTTGTTGTAAAATATTACGTCTCTTTTCTGAAATAACAATAACTTGATACAGTGAAAGACAATCAATTGAAAAAGACTTATTAAATCTTATTGAAAAAGACTTATTAAAGACTTTTTCCTATTGGAAACAAATATCACGCTGCAAATAAAACGATAAAGGAATGAGAACTGTCTCCTCTATTGCACAAATACAAAAAAAAAAACAGTAAAATAAGAGAAGTGAGAGAAAATGTAGAAAAGACAAATATAAACTGAGAGATAAAAGTTATAAAGAAGAACATTTTTCGAAGGAACCGGAGGGTGAAGGAAAAGGAAAATGGGATAGGGATTAAAAGCTGTGTAATAAAAATAAAATGAAGGCCACTTTGTATATATATTGAATTTTGATTTAATTGTTGTAACTGAAGTATTGAAAACGTCTAGTTCATTTAAGTGTTAATTGAAGTAAAAGGAGGCTCGATAGAAAAATGAGTTTTGTTTGGCATTGATGTTACAATGTGGAAGATTGAATGTGAGATTAGTTCTGGTTGACCTAGATGCCACTCGAATGGATATACGTCTGAGTATATCGAGACAGTTTACTTTGGAGTTGGCTATTTTGTGTAGAAAGATCGGCCGTGTCTCTTCGAATTTATAATGATGAAACTTTGAAAATAATAGATGACTCAGCAGTACTGGTCAAGGTTCGATAACTACGAAAGTTACGATATTCTGTATTTTTTAGATTTTATTGACGTACGTGGTATGATTTGTGTTACTTTACTATTTTTATATAATACCTTCTACCCTCTTTCTTAACGTTCTTAAAAAAAAGATTAGTTGTCATGAAAATGTATAGAGGGTCAAGCGAGTTGTGTATTTATTTCCTGAAATAAAAATGTCCCTTTTCCGTGCGTATTTTTTTTTAAATTCTCAAAATTTACATATTTTTGAAGTTATACTGAATTGTCACTTAGCAGTTAATGTAGTGCAGTATAGACGGCACACTATTAATTAACATAATGTATACTGCTGCACGCGTGTAGGTAGAGATCGATACTCGCGGGCGCTAACTTGATGATAGACTCCGCGGTTCATTTACATTTTCTATTGAGTTACTCACTTTGATTGGGGTAATATCATAACCCGTGACGTCAGACAGGGACGACATCCTGCGTCACATTTAACGCGTCTATTTCCGCGACTTTACATCGGGGCCAGCTCGGCCCAATACGAACACAACATAAAATTATGTTAAATTAACTTGTTTTAATAATTTCATTCGAACTAGAAACCGCTATTTCATTTTCCACAGGAATACGCAGATGATAGCGTACCGATAACATTTCAATGTTTCGTCGGCAAGTTTCGTATGCCTCTGTAGGTAGAAATATCCAATTATTATCATCATGAGCGTGATAATGTTAGAATGCGATATTACCCAAAACAATATTATGTCGCAAAATGATGCAACACTTGAAAGGCATTCAAAGACAGTACGGCTCCGCCGTTGGGATTAATGACTACGCAAAAAGGGGTGGACCGGCCTATGCAAATGCTATCTATGGATCTCATAGGGCCAATACATTCTCAGTGTGGTGGATGTATTTACTAAATTTTGTTGGGTGTTCCCCATAAGGAGTGCGACATCTTCGCCAATAAATAAGCATCTTGAGGATTGTATTTTCCCTCCCTCGCGGCGTACCTCGCACAATTGTCTGTGACAATGGAAAATAATTTGTGTCAAAAGAATTCAAGGCGCTGTTGAGCAAGTACGGGGTGGTAAACATCTACTACAATAGCTTGTATACGCCCATGAACAATGTAGTAGAGCATTATAATCAAACTATAGGTACTACTCTGGCTATTTTATCTCATAAAGACCATAGAACATGGTGCCGACACTTGGGGCGTGTGCAAACTACACTTAACAAAACAACGAATCTTGCTACGGGTTTTACACCGTTTTTCTTAAATCATAGGTATGAGATAAAAGCTCACGGTTCGTTACACACCTCTCAAATTAGTCCCAAGGATCTGGGCCCAGAAGGATCCCGTGTGCGATATGCATATCGGCTAGAAGAATTAGCGGTGATTTATGACGATGTGTGTGATGCGTTGTTATCAGCATATCAAAAATCAGCTGATCGTTATAATTTAAGGAGAAAGCATGTCTCATACAATATAGGTGACAGTCTGGCGTCGTAATTTTGTTCAATCTAATGCGGCGACGTTCTTCTTTGCCAAATTAGCTCCACGATTTGTCGCCAATCGAGTGGTGAAAAAGATTTCAGACACAGTATATCTGTTGGGCGAAATGTCAGGAAAGACTCTGGGAAAATATCACATCAAGGACATAGTAAAGGCAGGTTACAATTTTGACAATGATTCTGTAAAGATGTCAGAATCTGGAAAACCACATGAGAGGTGTCCTTGGACATCACTTGTCAAATTTTGGTAGGCGTAAATCACGGTGGTTGCCATGTTCTATCTTGGCCCGGATCTGGACAAGAGGAATCAGTCAAACGTGGAATATGAACATGTGGGATACATGGTCTGTTTGGCCACGCGGTATAGAACGCAAACTTGGGCTTCGTTGGAAGTTGACAAGTGTTGCGATTCACTATTGTGTAGTTTCTTTCCCCTTATATAGGAATATTTGTGTGAATTTCTTTGTTGATGCATTCTTTTCCACTCTCGCCCAATCTCTCTCGCGAGTTGCGACTGTAGTGAGTCACCACGAGGACAGGCGGGTAGACAATTTGTTATTAACTGTGTTGGAACGGCTTTAGAATATTTCACCCGAAGTAGCATTCACATTCATTCCATTTTTGTTCTCTCCGAGTAGTAAAAATCTGCGAATCAAAGGAAAGGAATTAGGCAAGCTCTCTAACATCTCAGCTGCTATTATGTTGTAAATATATATTTAATTTATCTGGGGCAATTCACTTTAGGGGTGCACGCCGATGGTGAGATGCCCTACTTGGTCAATTTTATTAACTCGTTCATGTGTGATGGTTTCTGTCCAAAGCTTCTCTGTATGACAACGTAAGCAGGCCAAGCAAGGGCCAACAGACGCCGTCGATCATGAATAATTTAATAATTATTTAATTTGCATACCATGTATATATCTCACGTGTAGGTTAATATTAGTTTTTGTAATATATATAGACATGCCTTTTGCTGTACATACTTTGTTTGCTTGCCATCGAATTGGTTTGAAGAATCTTGAAAACTGAACTACTCATCAGAGTTCATGTTGAGTTTACTTAAGTTTAGCACCTAGATAGAATTGTATGAGTTCGCATTCAGTTGCTCGCTTCTAGTTTAGTTAGTTTTAATTATCTATTTGTTGTTATTATTAAGCTGCGATTCCATTATATCAGTCGAATGATTTTGATCAAATAAAACTGTATAATTCATTAAATTCAAGCTAATTTCCTGTTCTGTGCGAGTAAGGACCGATTGACATAGAAATCACTTGAAGACTTAATGAATATTCATCGGTAATGTTGTGTATATATGTAATAAATAATAAAGTAATGGTTAAAATTGTGTTACCATGTTAAAGAATGGTTAGTTAACTATAAGGTAGTTTTCCGCTCTGCAACGAGTGTGGACCAACCAATAGAGTGGTTACTTGTAGTAAAACAAATAGACACAAAAAAAATTATGGTATAAACCAAAAAATTCCCAATATGTTAAACAAATGTTATCTCTAATGGGTAGATTCGTGCTGGAGTACCTCGACTAGTTACTTCACTGCGCAAACCAGTGATTGTAGGTCAATGTAGGACCATTGGATTTTCATTTTCAAGCGCGAATTTGCTTATTTGAAAACATGACAAAGTAGTTATAAGTTATATCTGTTTTATACGGTGACTTGCATGATGTGGAGTGTCCAAATATGTATAAAAAAAAGAAGAATAAAATGTAATAATTTAATCTGTGCGTGTTCATGTTGATCAGTTTCTAGAATTTGTCTAAAACAGTTGATTAGATTAGACCACGGTGCTTTGACAGGAATATCATTTCCACCCAACGATCGCCTTGCCTTCGTGCAGGCCAACCATCACCATGGAGTCATCAATAATGTTTACAAAAGTGCAGTGAATGGGCATTCTTGCAAGGTCAGTACCAACAGACCAACATATGCAGAGTCAGTGATGGTGAAACTTCACATCAGTTGAATATTATAGAAGAAGCTCTACTGTAAACGGTTCACATTGTATGCTTTGTTTATGATCTCATTTTACATGTACTATGTATTTTTTATGTTGTGTGAACTGTCATTCTGTTCAGCCATGCTAGCATAATTGCCTATTCCGAGCTTCAGTCATAGGGGTCAAATCATTTGTTAAATTTGTTCATAAAAAAAAAAAAAATTTACTACTAAGGTTTAATTTTTTTTTCGTGGTTTTGGGGATGATGTTAGAATGCGAAATTACCCAAAACAATATTTTGTTAAAGGATACAAAAGCACTTAGTCGAAATAAGGGACAGGGTTGCAATAATATCTGTATTGTTAGACGCACGATACGGTGTGGGAACGGCAATAAGAAATCTGGCGTACGTGACCATAATCACGTCGGAAAATGCACCATAAGGGATGCATCACCGTCATGCGTCAGTCTTTCTCCAAATCCCAGGTCCAAAAGGGTCCCGGTGGATCTATATGAAAAAAAGACGATCGACATAATTTGGTGTAGTGAGAATAAATTGTCGCTATTAGGGGAGACGATATCATATATGGCACGCATAAATTGCATAAGAAACACTTTTTCATCCAGCTAAAACATTGGCAGACCAGCATAAATGTTTTTAATTGCGGTGTCCACACGTGACACCACTAATGCATTTATGAGTAAACGGGCTGGCTTAAGGGTGAAGATGTCTCCAAATAATTTTAATCTGCCTCAATTGATAAAAGCATGTTATTACGTTATATTTGGTACCTACCGTGCACAAAGTAGGTTGGGAATTGGCATTCACCAATTGGCAACACTGGCCGCGCAAGGAAAGAAATTCTGGCTACCGTTTCTTTTCGGATGACAGGTCTTCACGTGCGCGGGCATTAGTCCGATGTAAAAACAACGAAGACGTGTCTTCGTAGAGGAGAAGAAGAGTGAGAATAATTAAATATGTTTGGCATCTATGTTGTCTGGCACCGCGAGTAATTTTTAATTCGCTAATTCTGTGCGTTATTTCAGGATGGAGTCATCTCTTCTTCTTCCTAGTTATTTTTTTGTTACCTTCTTCTTAAACTACTTCTTCTGACACGACGGGAAAGTGGTCAGGCCACGACAATACTTTTAAATTCGAGACGGATTTCTCCTGAAGAATGAAGGAAGGGGTACGATTTGATCTCTGCCGCAAATCAGTACACGACGGGATAATTTTACAACCGAAGATGACGCAAGAAATTCATGGCTAGCTAAAACGCAAGAAGATGACCCAGCACCTGACGTTCTGGTAATTCCAGGTGTCTCGAACAAGAAAATCTGGATGAAGACTATGGATCTCTGTGCAATGGACATTTACTTCTCGTGTAATGGTTGTAAAATAATTTTTGTTGTTATTGATAATATTGAGAGCATTGTAGTCTTTTTTTTCTTTTCATTGTTTAATTTAAAATTAATAAATTTCTGCTCGTGTTGAACTAATTTATGATATGATTTTTTTACTACATTTAAACCTGACAAACTGGTCAGGTGATAATTTGTGTAATGTTATTTCTTAGGTGAAGATTTTTACATTTCAAAGAGTCAAGTGTTTTATCACACTATTATTTGTACAAAATTTGTTGATTTATATATTCAAATAGTATTAAAATTTTATTATTTTTATTGAGGTAAAAATTGTCAATCTAATCTTTTCATCTTATCACATTTTAGTAATGGATCTCTTACCGCTTTCTACTTAATTATTCATATGTTTTTTTGTATTAGATTAAGTTATTAAAATTTGTAATAATCTTTTATTTTTCCCTGAGTGTGATGGCTGAAGTGACGGCTGAAGTGACACGCAAGACATTATGGTAAATTCTGTAACCAAAGACCCATGCCCATTATGTGAACCTCTGAGCGAGCCGGTGGTGTGAAAGAATGGCGTCCTATCCTGACGATTACCAGTCACGTATAGGCGACCACGTCACAATGTATCACCCTCCTATGTCCTTATATTCCGCTTGAACAGGCTTCAGTATAGGAAGCCATTCACGGACAAACAACGGAATACGTCATAATCATCATGTTGATTGAAATACTACGAGAACAATACGTCGCTGCCTGGCACCGGTATTAATCTTAACACATCTGGACGTGTCCACAATGCCAGATTGGTCCACAATAATACGTCGGTCCACAATACCAGATTGGTCCACAAGAATATGTCAGTCCACAATACCATTACAATGAAATAGTAGATACGAACGAAATGCAGTTGAAAATATTTAATACGAATGATCGGTTAACAAGAAATATTTTGATTTGCAACAAAATGTTACGTTTAACATGAAAATATTTAGCATTTTAGAAGAACAAAATCGAAATTAAATCGTAAAAAGGGATGCGTTATGCCGCTATTATGAATATTTTATATATTTACGCGTCGTCACGGAATTGCTTACAAATTTCTGTTGACTAGGGGCCGGGATCTGTCATTTCAACAAAAATATTGTATTTCGGTTCCCTCGGTTTCATATTAAACGATTTCCACTGTATATAAATACGGAAGCGTTGTCAAAGAACGTTAGAAAATTGGTATTTAAAAATCCGTCCCGGGATGGGTGCGAAAGATGCCAAGTTAACGGTACCTATGAAGAAATATATAGCAATGCCCGTCTCGACACAGAATTTCTCTAGTGAGACGGGCACAGTCCAAACAGATTTTTACATAGTATTATATAGTTACTAATAAAATAATAATAATTAAAATTATTACTTATCTATTATATAATATCAATTTTCATATTTTTGAAAATGTTTTCCATTTTAATAAATGTGTTAGCATAATGCATAACAAAAACGCCACATATCTATCTAATTTGTATGTTTCAAAGGAAATTGACACATTACTCCGATATAATGTAGGTACTGGTTCCTATAGATAGAAGGTGACATGTTTTTAGCAAATCATTCTTTTTTTATATTGACTGGCAGCAATGAAATGTTTATCTAGTATTTAATATTCCAATGTCGTGTGTATTACACATAGGGAAATTTGAAAGAAAACTGGTACCTATCCAGCGGAAAAATTTCGAGATTAAGTTGTAATTGCTCGTAAACCATCAGGTTGAGGTAAGTGGGGGGGGGGTATTGTTCGACGCGCGTGATTTGCTGATTTGCCAGTTGCAATGAGTCACTGGTCGAGAGCGCACCGCGCGTTCGCGGTTGAGCAATATTTAAAGTGCGGTGATTCATTGGTTCGTGCGCGTCACGCTTTTTGTACTTACTTTAATATTCGATGAGTAATTGATGGGCCGAGCACGGAACTCATCTGGTGTTGTGTTCAAAAGATCAGACAAGGGAAAAGAGTTAACCAAACTCCTCCGGGACCATCAATGTCAACAGCCATGCCAGAACTTGTGATTCATGTTCGACGTGAAATTATGCGCAATCCGCGTAAATCGATTAGGAAAATTGCAGCTTTTACTGGAATAAAAAAATTAACAGCTCACGTTATTTTGAAAAAGAAACTACAGTTTCACCCAATCGTGCAAATCGTACAGTTCCTCAACGAAAATGACTATTATTTACGTGAAACCTTAGCGAGAACGATGCTGGAACCTTTTGGAATAGCACGAACGCTTGGAAACATATTTTTTTTTACCAGCGAGGGACAGTCACTGTTGACGTGTATTGCCGAATGATCGACTAGTTTTTGGTACCGCAATTACAGTTGTTTTCGGGGTTCAATAACATAACACAATTACTCCACACACATACCCTGGGCAATATCAACAATAGTTTAAATAGTTTGCTAATTTACTTATTTATCTACATTACGTTTTATTTCGACAATTTTCAGTCGCCATCTTTGATTATCAATTTACCCATTATTTATATTTGTTTTTTTCAAATTATTACCCAGAATGACTATCACTGCAGAAAATCTTATTCTGATCAAAAATTTGCGAATTGAAAAACGTCGGGGTGCTAGGAAAATGATGAAAGAGTTTCAAAACAAAGCCTGGAGTATAGCTAAACATTACAGCAGGACGGAGCTCCATCTCATACAACCAGAAATACAATCAACTTTCTTCGTCGTGAGAATGTTAATTTCCTCGAGCCGGGCGTGTGGCCAGCGAACAGCTCAGATTTAATTTCAGTAGATTATGCAATATGGGGGTGTTTTGATGATTTCTGATTAGCTAAATATTGTGCAAAAAAAATTACGTTAAGAATCAAAATTATTTATATTATGTTTTTAAATAACTTATGTGTTACGAGCTATTCTAACATTTTTTGGGCCACTCTGTATGTATTAAATTTGGAAATAATATGGATTATTAAAATATTTTTTTTTATCTACAAAACACAATAATGCAAATAAGAATAATGGATCACCACATCTTTTCAACAGTAAAATAATACAACAAAATCATCAAAAGATAAAATATTTTAACGAAGGCTGTGTTGGAAAAAATAATTCATTTCCTGTATGTTGTGGAGAACCTTTCTTTGTAAGAATGCCCTGAAGAATAGGGACATTTGTTCCACCTCGAAGTCCATGGTATACTCGTACGTATCATAAGATGCCAGCACCACATTTCTAAGAGACATGTTTCTTTCTTTCTTTCTTTCTCTGAACACCAGTGCTTTTACGTACCTTATTTTATCGATAGATATAAAATAATACATTGAATAATGTCTCAGAAAATATGAAGAAAAGAATTATTTCGTTTAATAATTATAAATGATCAAATAATAATAATTATACCAATCTTTCGAAGAAACAGTTGGATGGTAAATCGGTTAATATACCGACATAATCATTTATATGTTGTCACGTTACGAATTTTGGACGGAATGATAGGGTGACGTGAGTACCTAATTTATTAAAGTAAACACCCTCGTTAAATATTTTTACGCTCGGCTAGTATCGCCGAGTACTAGCTTCGATGTTGGCCGCGAGGTTCGCGACCGGCGTTTCGGGTCACGAACCAGTGCTGGCCGGGTACGTTCATTTCTAATCGCGGCTTCGGGCTGAGGGAGTTCACCCGCGGGCAGCCGTGCGGCTGTCGCCATATCCGTTGAATTCGCGTATTTGGAAATACGGTGAGGATGGAGCCAAAAATCAAAATGAAGAGCCAACGCCAGGGAGTGGCGTTTGGTCATCACGCGATGGAGATAGTTGAAGGGTAAAAATCTACATAATTCATCAATTTTACAAGCACTCATTTTCTAGTACTTCGAATCCTAATTGTATCGTAAAAATTTCTATTGTTGCAGGAAATTATTAAATTTCCCTTCTTTTCATCCCTTTCTTTCTTTTAATCACTCTTCATTCTTCACATTACTTATTCTTTCCATTACCTCTTGTTATTACTCATCATAGTCTACCTGGGAGATGGTGATTCGTGCATGGACCGCCGGTTGAAGGAGTGTCTTGATCAATTGCTAGCCACTCGAAAACTGCAGTGGATGCTGCTCCCAGTACACAAAAATGGAATGATGTTGATAATGGATCTTTTTACGGCAGACGCAAGAGGACTCATCCAAGGTCGACGCATTTTCATGTCACATTATTATTGTCGTCACCGCCTATCATGTAGCCCAGTACATTAATTTAGTTTTAATTACTCAACAAGTCAAATTCTTGTAATTTTCTGTTTCTATCTTACAATAAAATTTAATGTAAAATTTGTTGACCCTTTTTTATTCTGAAATATCACCCTTCATGTTTTGATGTTTGCAGTAAAGATTATTTTCTCAGAAAATGGTTAAGGTGGATTTCGACATCATGGTAAGTAGGCAGCTTCTGATTCACGTTCTCATATTCACGCTCTCCGCTTTTGCTGGTCGGTGGACGATAGTCCAATGGCGCTTCCAACTACAACTCACAATGTAATAATAATAATTCAAATCTAACAATATAATACAAATTTATAACAAGATTATAATTAAGTTGACCAAATAAAATTGTGTGGATAATAAATAAATTTCATAATAGAAAACTTCGCAAATGAAAACTTATCTCATTAAATACCCATCTGAAGACATCCAACTTTCAATGGTATCGTGCTACAAATGCTCGAGGGTATGGACAAAATTTATCTCAATAAAAATTCATAGAAAAATGGTGATTTTCATTTCTTATTTACAATGAAAATTAAATAAATCAATTAGAAATATATACAGAAAAAAAAATACTAAAGAAATATATTTGGTTACGAACCCGGAACTTTTTATTCTCTGAGAAGACGCGTCATTTTAACCATTTAGGTATGTTCATAGGTAGGGTGTCAAGCAGGGTTGTGTAATGTCTCCATGGCTGTTCATGTTGTTTATGGATAATTGTGTGAAAGAACTGAAATGTATGAATGTAGGAGCAAAAATGGGCGATTTGATTGTATGCTGTTTATTGTAGGCCGATGATGCAGTACTAATGGCGAATAATGAACAAGAACTACTGTCTAGTGAGTAGAATGTACGATGTATGCAAGGAAAGCGACCTCATGATGAATGTTAACAAGTCGAAAGTGATGGTATTCGAGAAGGAGGAAAGCAAGATACCGTGCTAAATACTTATAGGTAATGAATGGTTGGAATAAGTTGATGAGTTTGTGTATTTGGGAAGTATGTTTAATAGAAACGGAAAGGCTGAGAAAGATATCGAAAGGAGAGTGACAGTAAGAAGTAAACGGCGTTTTGAATGAAATTATAGCTAATAGGAACTTGACAACAATGGAGTCCTGGTACCGATACTGATGTATGGAAGTGAGATCTGGAGCTTGCAAAAGAGTCACAAAAGTAAACTGAATGCAGTGGAAATAAGATCGCTTAGGCGTATGTGTGGCAGATCCATTTATGACAGAGTAAAGAATGAAGAAACAAGTAAAGAATGTAAAGCTGATCTTAGTGTAGTGAGTAAGATTAAGAAAGGATCATTAAGGTGGTTTGGTCATACGGAACGGATAAATGAGAGAATGGTAAGGAAGATATATGACGCAAGTGTTGATAGCATTAGAAATAGGGGACGTCCGTGGAAGACTTGGCACGATCAGGTAAATCAGATACTGAAGAATGGTCTTGTTAGAAGCCTCAATAATTGGCGAGCTTGTATAAGAAGATGTATGAGGCGAGAACTGTGTGTCAGGATAGAAGAGTGTAGCACTCTATCCTCTCTGGCTACCCCGCATGGAAACGGTCTGATAGTAAGTTAGTTGGGTATGTTGATGATATAATGATTTGATTTAATCCTGACGTCACCTGGGCGGTCGGTGGCCGGTCGATCTGCGAACTGCCGCTATCCATACATTCTAGAATGTGTCGATAGGGTATAGGGTAGTGGTAGACGGAACCAATCGGTGGATAATACTAGGAACCTTGTGAAGGCGATGTTGTAAATATAATTTGTATAAAAAATTATCGACTTTACATTATACAGGTCCATTCTTAATTGATCGACAGAATATCGGTAATGTGTGAATGTGAGGTAAGTGGAAGGGGTATTGTTAGACGAACGTGATTTGCGGATTTGCCAGCCGCAATGAGTCACTGGTCGAGTGCGGTGATTCATTGGTTCGTGCGCGTCGCGCTTTTTGTACTCACTTTAATATTCGACGAGTAAGTGATGAGCCGAGCACGCAACTTATCTGGTGTTGGGTTCAAAAGTTTAGACAAGGACAATGGTTAACCAAACTCCTCCGGGACCATCAACGTCAGCAGCGACGCCAGAACATGTGGCTCAAGTTCGACGTGAAATTATGCGCAATCCGCGTAAATCGATAAGGAAGATTGCAGCCTGTACTGGAATAAAAAAATCAACAGTGCACGTTATTTTGAAATAGAAACTATAGTTTCATCCATACAAATTGCAAATCGTGCAGTTTTTCAACGAAAACTACTATTCTTTACGTGAAACCTTAGCGAGAACGATGCAGAAACGTTTTGGAACACCACGAACGTTTGAAAACATATTGTTTACTGACGAAGCATATTTTTATATCGATGACTATGTTAATAAACAGAACTTGAGATAATGGTGCCCCGACAACCTAAGGGAACCTTTGCATTGTCCAAACACGATAGAGTGGTGCGCAATTTCTGCCCGAGAGATAATTGGCTCTTATTTTTTTAACCAGCGAAAGACGGTCACTGCTGACGTGTATTATCGAGTGATCGACGAGTTTTTAGTACCGCCACTGCGACTGTTTCCCGGGTTCAACAACAGAACACAATTTCAGCAAGACGGGGCCGCTCCATATACAGCTAGAGTTTCAATGGAGAAGCTGAGGGGAATTTTTCACAGTAAATTAGAGACATACCCCGGGGACCTCGGTCACCGGACATTACACCGTGCGATTTTTTTTGTGGGGATACAGCAACAATCCTCGAACAATTTAGACTCCACAAGAAAATATCCGCCGTATAGTTGCTGTCATTGAACCAACGCTTTGCCCTCGCGTGTTCGCAAATTTAAGAGTCCGATTGCAATAGTGTTTTGAGAGAAATGGACAGCATTTAGACGACATTGTTTATAAAACTTTAAATAAGAATCGTTAAACTCCATTTTGTATATATAAAATATGAGAATAATGTTGTAGTCTTTTTTTAAAAATATTAAACTTAGAAAGTTTCCGCTGGAAACACTTTATATACATATATACACATATATACCCCACACATAATCGGAGGCCCAAACAAGGGCTTCTATCTTCCCCTGTGTTGCGTTGGATCGGTACTTGTTGACCAATTAATTAAGACCCAATCTGTCTTCATGCCGTCTTTGCTGCTTAGAATATTTATTTGTCCCATCATTGTCTATCACCCCCCAATTTTTAAGAAGATATAACTTGGTAGTCGTTTCTCTGGTGTTCTCAAGACATGTCCAAGCCACCTTAATTGAGATTTTTTGCTATGTTGAAGTAGGGGCTCCGTTTCGAGCGTCTCCCATCTTATCATATATCGATGCTTCTCACTAGGTACAATGATAATACTCCTGCTACTCTAAGATAACGCATTTCGGTATCCTGGACACTTTTAATACATGGATTGTTGACCATATATTATATTAAAGTGGGCCGTTTTTTTAAAAAGTACAGCTGGAAGGGGGGCACCTTTTCCCGGGACCGGTTTAGAAGCTAGGGCTTCCTTGTCGGTCCCACTCATCAAAGCTAATAAAAATACGCGACTTTAATTCAATAACATATTTAAGTAAAAGGAAAACGAAAAAGGAGAAGAAATTCAATGTGGTTATTAGCAATTAAGATTTTAAATTTAAACCCTCCAGCGTCCCTTAAGTTCTGTCTTTATTTAGTTTTACATAAAGATGGAAAATCAATGGAAAATTAAGGTGCAGTAGTTCAAGGCAGATACTCAGGGATCCATTCATCAAAAGCATTCCTAAAAGAGGGAAAGTGGACGAGACACGAAATGGATTGAGTCACATTTACACGGACAGACTAACGGAGTTGCAAAACACGCGGTATGGAGAGTGAGAGGTAGGCGCGTAGGCCCACCCAAGCAGGCCGGCTTAACTACCTACCTAAGGAGCTCCAACGGGTCACCCATACACGAATAAATACCTTATTTAAAATAAGATTCGTCCTATTATTTATAATGTCGTATTAAAGTGGGCTTGTACATAGTTTTTAAAACTGTCAGTACGGTCTTGATACTAAACACGGATTTCTTTATTACCGCACTGTAAATGTCTATTTTACCTTCCTGAGACCCGTCGCTAGAGAATTCTAATCCGAGGTACGAATTTGTCAACTTGCTTTATCTGCGCCCCTCGGATTCTGACCGAGTACTACTCCTGGTGTCATGTCTCGTATAGACGATATAGGTATACCTTACATATACTATATACCGACGGACGGTGTTATCGGAAGTTGCGACATGAGTCCTTCTGCAATATATTGCAGAAAGACTGTATACAGGGTGAAACAGACCTAGTCCACAATATTTTATGTGTAATATACCTGACTAAATAACAAGTCGAAAATTTTCAAGGAATATGTGTCTAATTACTTAGATTAATTGAAATATTTAATTGATTCTAAATTACTTATAAGTACATTGAATACAACAAATTAAAGTTCATCGAATATCGAGCGGCAACACTATTTTTTTGTTATATGATTTAGGAGCTCAAGCAAACAAATAAATTAACCTTAGATACATTTCGCAAATATTTATTTCGAACTTCAAGTTTAACACGATTTTGTAAAAATTTCAAACAATAATGTTTTCCGTAACGGTGCAGAATTTGCACATTTTCCTTGAACATTATTGACTCGTAATTTAGTCAGTCATCCACCCATACGGTATTGTGGACTAGGTCTGTTACACTCTGTATAGTACATATTTCTATCGAATTCTATCTAATAAGAAAAATGTGATGTAGGTGTAGTTTTGTATAGAGCGTGTTCGTAGCCGGCGGAAAGTACATAATTATAATAATTTTTCGTAATTTTAAACGTAAAATGTAAACGTGATTTTCGAAAATGTTAACCGACTTAATACGTAATTTGGAGATGATGTCTTGTAATTTTCTGATATCTGTGGTCCGCAGCAGCTTCACCTCTGCGAAACAAAACGAGTATTTACGTCATCGGCCCGACGGTTCTCAATTTATCGACAAAATTATTCGCGACTGGATATATCCAGTAATAACCAATTGATCTTACATACTACGAGTACAATATCAACCATGATGCACGTCATCTGGCCGGATAATGAAATTATCCTGACATAAGTTAAACAAACGATGTATTAAATTTATTTATTTTTACATTTATTATCTTTGTTTTATTAACCACTTAATTGAGTTTGAATACATCTACCGGTTTTGAAAAATACCGTTTTCTTCTTCAGGATGTCATAACTAACTAAAAACATATATTATTGTTTCTTTAACAGAATCTATTTTTTTTTAAAAAAAAGCAATTATTTAAAAAATAAATTTAGTACCCAATCCAAATTGTAAACATTTTAGAATGGGACTCGTAGTTAAATTTAGTTGGTTGTTTATAATTTTTTGATTAGTTTTACACGATTTATTTATCTCCAACGATTCCAAATTGTTTAATTTGTGACCAACTCCGTTTATATGCAAAATTGACAGTCCCAATTTTTTATCAAAACCATGACCATTTTCTATCAAATGATTAGAAAATTCTGAAACTATTGTTCAAACATCTCAAATGATCCCTTACTCTTATATTAAAATTTCTATCCGTTTTACCAATATAAAATGCAGCACAATCCTTGCAACTAAGTTTATAGACACCAGAATTGTTAAATTTATCATCTTTGTCTTTAGAATTTATGAGTAAATTTCCTATACTATTATTTGTATAAAATGCCGGTCTAATGTTTCGTGGTAGGTGTTTAGATATTTGATTCGAAAAGTTATTGTTAATTTTAAAAGTATTAAATTGACTTAATTTAATATTATTTTTCACATCTATCGTACGAACAGGGGTGTTCACTGCATACGAGCAAAAAAGCTGTGCATTGCTAAAAATTCTGGTAAACAAATATAAATTAAATTATTTGGTTAACATAAACGGAAACATTATTTTACAATTAGCTTCATCTGTGTACCAGTAGAGATTTTAATTGCTTATTTTTAAAAACTACCACGACGACTCACCGCTGTACCCATGGCGCTCTTATGCATTCGCCGCATTGAGCTATTCACATTATTCTGTTCCATCTTTAAGCTAGTGAATTACTCAAGTCATATAATTGGCTATTTACTGAATTGAAAATTCCTTTCGGTTGATTCGTTTTGTATGGAGTCGTTACCGATGGTGTTTTTTAACAGAATAAAATATTATTCTCTTATTTCTACTAAGAAAGGCTTACAACTACGTGAAAATCATTGAAGTGTCTATTTCCTCTTTTACTAATTCGCGAATTTTACTATCTTACTATTTTTAACGTGTTGATTTTATGAGCGTTCTTCGCGTTCGAGGTGCATTTGGTGCATGAATTTGTTTTTGATTTGGGAAAAACAAAATGCAATTGGCAGAACTAGTTCCAACATAAATTTTTTTCTTTATGCTTTGTTTTTTAAATTCTATAGTCATACGCTTTATTTTCTCATTTGTCGTTTTCATTTTTTTATATTTTAGTCTCTATTTTGTTTTTTTCATGTCAATCTGGTCAGTTTATTGTCCTTTTCCCTTTTTTAGGGGCGTTTTATTTTCTTCCCACGTCTCCCCCCACCAAAGCTACATATTAATTTACTTGTTATTTCATCTATACTACGTTAATTTGTTAAAATGTTTGATTTTCAAACAATAAAATAATCATGTTCAGTCATAAAAAGTGTTCTTAAAAACGTGCATACATTTTTTATATTGCTTTTTATATGAGTAAGAAGGTGTTATTTTACGTTAAAAATTAAACTTTAAAATCACTATTAATAGTACTCTAAAATTACAAATAAATACATGGTAGTGTCGTATAAATGACGGATTTATTTTGTTTAAAGTCTGTAGGTTAAACGAAAGAACATAATCCTATTTACAACATATATTATGTATGATTGTATAATATCATTGGTAGCAGCATAACCTAAATCTATACCTATCGCACGCCACTGCGTACGAGTATGTTTATTAGAACTTTCTAATAAATACGGTAATATCACATACAACTCATCACTAACCATGGCATAGGTGTCTCTCTAGAAAACAAATTCTCTTTGGGAGCGTTAATTTCTTATCTTTTTTTACCAAGGGTGTTCATAAAACTTGAATTATTTGCTTTATTATTATTTTCACATGATCATTTTCAAATTTAATTAGTATAATCGTCTGTCATCATTACGTAACACGCCAGTAATGGTGGTGTACACTCTGTACTTTAAGAACCGCTTTAAATATTTTTACAAATATCCAATACGCCAAGTGGAGCGTAGCGGTAGCTTATGTAAGAAACCACGTAATAATATTATATGAAAACATTATTTCAAATGTAATTATACGCACAAAACCTGACGGCACGTGTTGCCCTTGGGCTACTGATTGTTATTATATTGATTTATATTATAATTAATTCAAATAGAGGCTTTACAAATTATGGAGCCAAATTTTATTATATACACATAACATATACGTAATTATAAAAACAAAACAAATTGTAAGGAAACTTCAAAAAAATTATTTTGATTTGTCTTATTGAGGAGAACGCATTCTTAATAATATAAAAATAAATAAAGATGATGGCTTTCAAATAATGAAACGATATATATATGAATTTGAAAAGTGTAACGCACCATATTGGTATAGCATAATCGGTTAATGCACGTTTTCCGGATAGGAAGAGATCCAGGTTCGAATCCCGGTAGCAACAACAGTATTTTTCGATAAAATTGATTATATATATATTTTTTTTTTCCAATTAATACATTTAATTTGTTTTTTAAAAAAATATTTGGTCTGTTTATTGTATTTCTTTATTTGTGCAAATTTCTGTATTTCTGGTTTATAGTTTAATAACTGCGCGCTGAGTTCTCCAGAACTGAACGAGCCTAGTTTGAAACTCGACACAAACGATACAAAAAATTGTTATCGTTCTGCAAGTATAAACTTATAAATTTATTTTGGCTTAAATTTTGATATTTCTGTCATTTTACGTATATGTTTAGCATCTTCGATTAATTATCTTTATTGTCATGATGGTACTGCAGCCTTGTCGATCGTCTCAAGGAAATCCCTCCGTTTCTCTCTGAACTGCGTCTTTGTTGGCTAGTCAATCTCGAAATTCATCCGGATCATAGATAACAGATAGCCCATCGAAAATTAAACATATATATGTTTTTAAATCCTCAAAATATCAATTTTAGTAACCTTCCTTATCTTCTAGTCACCAAGTATCACATTTAAAAATCTGACGGCTCTCGATGTTTGCAAAGCTCCGGCGCATTATTTCGACCATTGAAATTAATATTTACTCAAAGATATCTTGACTTCTTTACGTAGAATATATGAATCAGGCCGATTTTCAAAATTGCAATATTGCAATGAAGGTGATCGTTATACCTACTCTCAAAAATAAACAATACGCAAATTGACGTCAGTGTTTTATTTGAATGAGAGAGAGAGTGAGGGAGATAAACGTACCATAATCTGTCAAAACATAAAAAATGGCGACAGGATTGGCCGTTGTTCTTCACTACGACACTGGATGAAGAAATCTACAGGTAATTTATGAAAAAAACTTTGGATACAGCATTAGTACTTATTTTACGTTATTTTAACCAAAAACTGATATTTCTGAATGAGATTTCTGTAACCCGCTGGAGATTCCAAATAACCAGTTTTTACAACTTTACCGCCTTGATAAGGGAACAATTATGTGTTTATTGGATGCGGTAGGCGGTAAAGGTATTTGCAAGATCTCTCACGGCAAACGAAGATCGATATTTTGAAATAATACTCACTTGTTTTAGGTTATTTTTGGTATTTTTACAATTACTTTTTAATTATTATTTTGTTACAGACATGTGGAGCAGATCTTAAGATTTTGTCTTTTAATGCATTGTAGTTTTAATGACGTGGACATAATCGATTGTACGAAAATAAAAAGGTTTTTTCCAAAATATCATTGATCGGTGGATGATAGATAATGAAATACTACGAGTAGTATTACATGTGACAAGATATATCGTCATTGTTAAGTTTATGAAAATTGTGATGATCGTTTGAATTATTATTTTTAATGTAAATTTAAAAATTGTTAGCGCCATTTAAATGTACTACGCACGCGGATCTCATTGGATTACAGAAATATGTCTTGTCTCTCTTACTCTTGTCCTATCCTAGTCCCTAGGCACGAAGAAGAAAAAAGATTCCTGCAATCTGCTGATACTACCGCCCGAGCCACTCCGCTTTCGAAACTGAACACGGTACGCTGCCGTCGCTGTAAATCCGCTTACAACCGCTAACATTAATTACTGCTAATATATAATATTTTACTACCGCTAACATATTTAAAACAATTACTTTTCTAACGCGAGTGTCATCAATTACGAGACAATTCTGCGTCGCTTGTGAATTGGTGGACCAGGGAGAAACGAACCAGCTTCCAGAGATCGGAGACCCACAAGTAAGTGCCATCCTATCTTTTATCTCCCGATAACCCGCCAACTTTCCATGGTCCTTCGAGCCGGATTCCTGAAGTCCTTTTCAGACACGATATATTTCTGCCATATTTTACGGCCGCTATTGTAATATTTAAGAATATATATTTTTATAAAAGCAGTACATTATTGTCAAAATTGTGCCAATAATATTAACGCGGTCGCGCATTCAAATACTCATTAAGGTTTGATTGATAGCTACCTACATTACGAGTCTATCGCAAAAGGCCCTAACGCCAAAAAACTAAATAATTTGTAATTAATTAATTAATTAAATTAATTTGTCCAAATATTCAAAATGCCTAAAGCTAATACGTCTGCAGATGTGGAATTGAAGAATCGCGTTTCTATATTGTCATATAAAAAACAAAGTTTATTCGCGATTATTCAGTCATTATATGATCTGAGTCAACACGTGGAGGATGAAGTGAAAAGAAACCAATTTCTCATACGCATTCAATCATTAGAAAATGTTCGCAAAGAGTTCAATGAAGTGACAGAGGCTTTAAATATTGCCATATTAGACTGTGACCCTAGTGCGCAGCCAGAGTTTAAGGCTCTTATAGCGTTTGACGAATTATACTGTCATGTAAAAGCCGTACAAACAGGGCTCACCGCTGCCGCTATGCAAAAACCACAAATTGGTAATTTTGATACATTCACACGAAATCTACCTAGTCTGGATTTAGTAAGCTTTGATGGTTCGCCTAATACATGGGTTTTGTTTTACGAAAATTTTAACGCCCTAATTCGTAAAAACCGTCATCTCTCAGATGCCGAGAAAGTGCAGTATTTAATAGGCAAACTTTCGGGGAAAGCGCTTTTAGTATGCGCCGGTATACCGCCCATCGCGGACAACTATGAGATACTTTGGAATGCTCTCATAGAGAAATATCAAGATAAACGCACGCTCGCTACTTTATATTTAGAACAAATTTTTAATTTTAAGGGCAGTCAATCTCCCTCGCTAAACGCTTTAGATATGTTCCTCGAACACTGCATGCGCCGCTTTGAATCAGCTCAAGATAGATGATTTAGCTGATTTTATATTAACGCATCTCGCCTTATCAAAACTAGACAAAGAAACCGTAGCGCTTTTCGAACAATCACAACGCAATGAGAAGATACCTACATTTGGATCATTGATCACATTCGTAAAGGAACCAAATAAAATTTATACACTTCGCCACGCTGGATCTTCTCAAAGTAAACAACAATCTAATACTTCACATTACAATAAAAATCAATCCAATGCTTCACAAAATGATACAACCTATAAGTCTAAAAATAAAAAATACACCGTGCAATCTTTTGTTGTTAACAATAATAATAATTTTCCAAAATGTCCATTTTGCAACAATAATAGTGTTCACGCCCTGTATAAATGCGATTCGTTTCTCAACTTGAATCCTTATCATAGGAACAATTTTGTGAGAAATCATAACCTGTGCACCGACTGTCTGGGATTTCATAATATAAAAACATGCAAATCACAAAATAAATGTTCTATTTGTCAACGCATGCATCACACGAAGTTGCATTTGGATTCACCGAGAATCGAACCCGATCTTTATAATTCACAGTCACGCGTCTTATCTGACAACATTAACGCATCGCCTATGCTGTCACGCCAATCACCTGAATCGAAGCCGGTTAATTCGAACTCCCCGCCTTCGACGCAAAACAATATCGCTTTAACCGCTACGCGTCCACACATTTTTAACAACTCAATTGTTCTATTACCAAGTGCTATTGTTTACGCATATAACAACGCTGGTGAACGTTTAAAAATTAGAGCGTTCTTAGACAGTGGCTCAACGAGTCATTTTATAACAAAAGCATGTTGTAATCGCCTCAAAGTTAATATTGTAAACGCGCCTACAACAATACGAGGTATTGGAAATACCGAAAAGTCTGTGCTGGGCTTCGCTAAATTCACGATTTATTCCCGCTTTGACGCACGCTGTAGGTATACGATAAATGCACGAGTTATCGATACGATATCGGATAAAATACCGAACGCTGTAATAAATACAAACGAATTACAACACTTGCTCGGCTTACCTTTAGCTGATGACGAGTACCATATACCTGCGGATATAGATTTATTAATCAGTAACGAATTATTCTCATTCTTGTTAGGAAATGGTAAAGTCATGTCACCAACCTCGTCGGTAGTTGGTGTACAGACGTCTTTAGGTTATGTACTTATGGGAAGAGCCGAATGCAATGCTCAGTCTACTTTCAATGACCGCTCACTTCACGCTATGATTGAAAGTCCTTCTTTAGAAAGTCTAACGCAACGTTTCTGGGAGTTAGAGAACGTTCCAGTTAGAAAACATTTTAGTCCTGATGACGCAGCATCCGAACGCATTTTTAAAGAGACTTTTACACGCGACGCAACCGGACGATACACCGTAACGCTTCCTTTTAAATCAGATCCAACCGAACTTGGCCGTTCAGAAACACAAGCCAAGGTACGCTTACTCCAGTTGGAAAAGAAGTTAGATTCTACTCCTGAATTACGGAAACAATACAACGACACTATAAAAAGTTATATTGATAAAGGGTATCTCAATCCGATTGAAGATCCCGTTCCCGGTCCATGCTATTATATGCCGCATCGCGCTGTATATAGGCCTGAGAAAGTAACGTCACCAATCAGAGTTGTTGTTAATGCTAGTAGCAAAACAAGTTCTAATAAGTCGCTTAACGATATCTTATATGTTGGACCGAATCTTCAAGCTAACATTTTTGAACTTCTGATTAACCTTCGACTTTTTCCAATTGCTCTTTCAGCAGACATTGAAAAAATGTATTTTCAGGTTAAATGGATTCCTGAACATCACCGTTTTCAACGCATTTTGTTTAGATTTGACTCTAATGATTCAATTAAAACTTACGAGTTTAATCGCGTTTGCTTTGGTATTTCAAGTTCGCCCTATCTGGCAATGCGTGCAATTAGACAACTTGCAGAAGATGAGCGATTACGCTGGCCCGCAGCGGCCTGGGCTGCTGAACGTCATTTTTATATGGATGACTACGTCTCATCCGTTGATTCAATTGATGAAGCTTATCAACTTCACCGCGATCTTATACAGCTGTTCGAATCTGGTGGCTTCAATCTCGTCAAATGGGTGTCGAATAGTGCCGAACTAATGAATCGAATTTCCGATAGCCTTAAGTCACCGAGCATCATTCAATTCGATGAAGACGCTAACACCAAAATCGTAGGCCTTCAATGGAAGCCTACCGATGACGCTTTTCTTTTTGATATAAACTCTGACTTGTGTAAATCAGATCGGTGTACAAAACGAGTAATTCTATCTGTGACCGCGAGATTATTCGACCCTCTTTCGTTGTTAGGACCGGTCACCGCTCTACCGAAGCTATTGGTCCAAGAGTGCTGGAAGCAGAACCTGGACTGGGATGACGACGTCCCGGCTTATATCGAAAAACAGTGGCAGCAATTTAAAAGCGAACTCCATTTACTCGGACAATTAAAAATACCGCGTCATGTAGGCATTTCACGATCTCGTCCGAATGTAACTCTAGTAGGTTTCGCTGACGCTAGTGAAAGATGTTATGGCGCTGTCCGGTATATTCGAGTTAGTAATGATGACAATGACAAAGGTCAAGTTACGTTATTATGTTCAAAGTCGAGAGTGGCTACGTCGAAATATGTGTCCTTTGCGAGACTCGAACTTTGTGTAATAACTCTCGAATTTGATAGTACGCGTCCGAGACACTATCCGCGAACGAGTTAAAATAAGCAACTCTAACACTTTACGCAAATTAAATGCTTATGTAGACGCCACTAATGTCATTCGCGTTGGTGGTCGCTTGAATCAATCACAACTCAGTGCTACACAAAAGCATCCCATCGCTTTACCCTCGAAAAATCGTATTATTTATTTAATAGTCAATCGCTATTATACTAAAAACTCACACGCTGGCGCAAGCTCATTATTAGCTTTACTTAGATAAACCTTTTGGATACTTTCTGCACTCAATATGATTCGAAAACGCATTAAAAAATGTAATATTTGTTTCAAAATAATACTTTTCATACGATGGGCGATTTACCTCACTTTCGTGTCAGCGAAGTAAAAGGCTTTGTTTTCACAGGAGTGGATTACGGAATTGTACGTATCGTTAAAGTTAGGACGCAAACGGGTAGTTACGTGAGACCTGTTGTACGACTCTGCCCTTTGCCACTTCAGTAATTCTTCGTTCTTTTTATATCTTTTATTTATTTTCTTTTTTTTTTTTCTTTTGTCAATAATCTATTTTATAAACGCTAAATTTAATATTTCTTTAACGTTATCTTACGTTCGCTTCAATTCTACATTTTTAGATTATTTTTTTTTATTGAGCAAGCTAAAGGCATTCCTTTAGCCCGGGCGGCAATGTTAGCGCCATTTAAATGTACTACGCACGCGGATCTCATTGGATTACAGAAATATGTCTTGTCTCTCTTATTCTTGTCCTATCCTAGTCCCTAGGCACGAAGAAGAAAGAAGATTCCTGCAATCTGCTGATACTACCGCCCGAGCCACTCCGCTTTCGAAACTGAACACGGTACGCTGCCGTCGCTGTAAATCCGCTTACAACCGCTAACATTAATTACCGCTAATATATAATATTTTACTACCGCTAACATATTTAAAACAATTACTTTTCTAACGCGAGTGTCATCAATTACGAGACAATTCTGCGTCGCTTGTGAATTGGTGGACCAGGGAGAAACGAACCAGCTTCCAGAGATCGGAGACCCACAAGTAAGTGCCATCCTATCTTTTATCTCCCGATAACCCGCCAACTTTCCAAAAATAGAACGTGTTTTAATGCTCCACCCAGTAAAGTTTATCAAATAAACTGCCTTAGCATTAGAACGTTAGAAAATTTCTACCATTTTTACATTCACTTTTAGGTTATATTGTATTTGATTATAAAGATCTCAGATCCGGTTGTAGGTCCTGGTAGGTACATTTCATATGCTGAACGAGGGCTGAATCTCAACATGGCGGCCGTGCCAAATTGTTGTATAAGAATAAAATGCTGATTTTTTTTGTGTGTTACAATTTAATGCGTTGACGTAACGTTTTAAACTTGAATTTAATACCTATATTTAATTTTATTTAAAAAAAAATAGATCCCCTTAGTAAACTTTGTAAGAAGTTATTACTAATAAAGACCTTAATTTATTGTAAACTGCTATTTTCACGTGTGGTATAAATCTTCGACAGTAAAATTGTGAGTATCCCCGCCTGTCACGCGGAAGAGCGGGGTTCGGTTGTTCATCATTTTTATTTTTATTTTTTTATTTAACTGAATTTATGAATATTTTTTTCGAACCAGAAAAACATTATGTACCGGAGTGGTATGATACACGTATTTGAGACATGTAGTGCGTTTTTTTGTTTGTCACTACAAGCGGCTATACTGCCTAATATACTTCTACAAGAAACCCAGTGCCAGTCACGTCAAAATCAAAGTCTGAAGTATGTAATGTTAAATAAGGATTTGGAATGATAAAAAAAATTATCTGAACTTTAAAAAAATTATTATTTTTATTTTTGCTTTCATTAAATTCTGTCATTTATATTTTATAATTTGTATTTAAAGAAAATACTTTGTTTAAATAAAGTTGGTATGGTAAAATAAACCCAACACGCTGTTTTAGAATTAGGGTGATTTATGATTGATGATGTATCAATGTAATCATCTCCTTCCCTAGAAAAAGATGCTCGCGTATTCAGTATGATAATTAATTTTAATTCACCTAAAATTTAATTATATTTTGTAGCCTTCAATCTCGCCGGAGAAAATATTTAACATTTATTGTTGTTGTTATATGATCGCCGAGTGATTCGACTTGGTAGCATTTTTATTAAGAAATTGAGTCCTTGAACTGGACTGTTATACATTTATTAAAAAAATACGCTACATATCTCAGATGCATTGTAACATTAAATTTGGTACCTACCGCGCCACTTGATTTTGTCGGGATTTACATGCACACGTTGGTAACACAGTCAAGCAGTCGCGGGAGAACCAACGGTTTGGTTATCTGACAGCCGTCGATTGAAACGGATTGAACTGATCCGATAGTTTGAAATACGCAAAATGTAACAATTTTAGACAGGGAAAAAGGGATGGAATCCTTTTTTTTGTAAATTGAGTTTTTTTTCTCCACGCAGTTTTTGTATATAACGAATTAGTTTAATTTTTACATTCATTCATTTCTCTACGCAAATTCTTTGCATTCAACTATCTTGATCTTCCTTTTACCGCCCTCAAATGTAAACTGCTCTAAAGAATTGTTCATCAATGATTCACATTGCCCCATGACTTGCAATATACAATCCTACAAGATGGTAGTGTTGTTGCCTTTTGTCATGACTCATGTCGTGGATATGATAATTGAGGAGCCATGCTACACACACTGGATGCATCGGGATGGATTTCTCCCGAGCAAAAGATGAGAGCAACGTGGTACTCTAACATGGACTATCAGACGGAGTGAATTTCTCCAACCACAAGCGATGTGAGAGACACAAAGGAAACCAGATGTCAGAATCCTGTTTTTGTGATATACGGTGCGGGGAGAGTGAAGTCTTCAGCGTATTTCTTCAACTGACCGAATGGACGGAATTAGTGTATTTTGACAAAAATTGGACAATGTTTAACGCTAACATAATGTTTGTAAAAATTCATTATTTTCTGTACAAGGAATTTCAAACTTAGTTATCATCTTGGAGAATATTTTGTTTCTTCATTAAATTATGGAAATCATGGTTTTCCAGCCAATATTTACCGTTTTATTTACCAAGTTATTATGTTTTAAGCTTGCCCTGACAATCTGTCAGGTAAAAATTTTTTCGATTGGTTTTGGTAAAATTTTAATTGTAAACTTTGTAAACAGTGGCTAATTTGCTGAGCTAAATTTCTGGTTTAAATTACGAATTATGCAGTAATGTTTATGAGGTTTATTACTTCCATAATTTATTTGCTAGTTTATTTATATTAAATAAGTGTTAATAATTCGTAATAATATTTTTATTTTCCCTGAGCACGATAGCCGGTGTGACAGGCAAGACAGTATGTAAATTCTGCAACCAATGACCTACGCCTATCCATGGGAACCGCTGAGCGAGTTGGTGGTGTGAAGCATGGTGTCCTAACCTGACGATTACAGTCACGTATAGGCGACCATGTCACATTTTGGCACCTGCATAAAATATTCATAACTAAAAAAAAAGCTACTGCACCTTACCGCAGTTGCATAAAATATTCAAAACTAAAAAAAAAAACTCCCCCTACGGAGAATTAAACCTCTACGGGGATACTAAGTAATGAGACGTGATAGCTTGTTACTAAGTTTACCAGGTGTAACTACTTCTCAAATAAAATTCAAAATTAGTATTAAAAATATATGTTACAAATTCAAGTGTATAAAAAAAGTGATAACATCTCGTAACACATGAGATCTTTCAAAAGATAATATGATTAATTATAATTCTTAATGTATTTTTTTTTCCTAAGTTTCCGAAGTAACACGCAACGTTTCAGTGTTCGTTCGCGGCTCACTTCACGCTCGTCGTGCGTTAAACGTTACATGTCACTGTCGTTCGTCAGTTAAGACAATTTTGAATCTTAGCAGCAGTTAAAACTGAATAAATGTGATTGATACGTTAATGTTAATATTTAATGACTTATGTCTAACTTTCAGAATATATACGAGGACAAGTCAAAAGCTATCTACATTTTTCGTTCCCGAATTTATTTACACAGACTTTACGGAAGCCAAGCTCGTCGTGAATGATTTGATGGTTAAAACCTTGAATCTTGTCGTCCGTGGTGGAGGTTGTCGGGCGTCCTGCTCCTTCTTCGTGCGTCACACTCGTCCGGCCACTTTTAAAGTTCTCATATAAACTTTTATTTCTCGGTAAAACACTGCCCCATATTGTAATAAACGTCCACGATGAATTTCGGCCCTTTTCACACCCTGAAAATCGACCACTGACCAGGAAAATCGGACCACTGAAAATCGGAAATTTATTTTAACTCTAAGCACATATGAGCTAAATGCAGTATGACAACCTTAAAGGTGTATTATGGCGAAAGTGTAAATAAGTTTATCGAATTTTTAGGTGTGCACGTGTCGAATCTCGTTGTTAGATCGTGCACACTGTTTTAAGTTTTCGTGTACACGGTGCTGAGATATACCTCAGCTGAATATCTCGGAGATTGTCTTACCGTGTCACTTTCCGTGGACGAACCTTTTTAGAATCACTACAATGCAAAAGTCTCTGTATCATGAGTATAAGTATCAGTATATAATTATGACTAAATAACTTGTTGGTGTAGTGGTTAAGACGCTGGCCTAATGATCTAGTGGTCGGGGGTTCGCACCTCGTTCCAGGACACCAGAAAGCTAGGCCTTTTTTCATAGTACAAGCGTTTAGCTTAGTTTTAAAATAGTAAGAAAATTGATGTGATATGTTATAATGTTACGAATACAGAAGAAGAATGTAACGTTAGTACCTAGTTTAACTAGTAACACCCTGGTTAAATAATTTCGCGTTCGGCTCGGATCGCTCAGTAGTAATTTCGATGTTGGCCGCTAGGTTCGCGACCGTTGCTTCGAGTGACGGACTAGCGCTAGCAGGTACATAGATCATTTCTACTCGCAGCTTCGAGCTGAGGGGGTCGGCCACGGGCTGCTATTCGGCTGCTGCCGATATTAGAAGATTCGCTGAGGATGGAGCCTACACAAGATCCGGCGCAGAACCAACGCCAGACAGAAGCATATGGACGTCGCGCCATGGAGAAATTAGAAGGGTAAATATTTTGTAGCTCCGTAAATTTATTTTATTTATTCAAAAAGTAATAATTCTCGTAAATTTCTATTTTCTTTCTTCTATCAATAAAATTTAATGTAAAATTTGTTAATAATGTTTTTAATGTGAAATATCACCTTTCACAATTTTGTTGTTCAGTAAAGTTTATTTTCCCAGAAGGTGGTTAAGATGGATCTCGATATTATGGTAAGTAGGTAGCTTCTGATTCACGATCTTCCACTTATGCTCTCCCCTGTTGCTGGTCGGTGGAGGATAGTCCGCCAGAATACGCCTCACAATGACATGTTCTGGCGTACGCATCTCTATAATAAAATAAAAAATATCCTGCCCGCCCTCCTCTTTCTAGCTCAAAAAATCTGCCAGTCTTGGCTTTCTTTGCAAAAAGGAATTTTGTTTTATTTTTGTGTATATGTATTCTTGTATATTTTTACCCCTTTAAGGGGTGTGAGGGATTTGGTAACAGCATTTTGCTATCCCTTTCAGAGCAGGTTTCTGTGTATATTCTTTGTATAAATTAATTGCTGTAACTGATGTATGCAGTTAATTTATTTCTGTCTATTTTATACTTTTATATATATATATATTTATATACTTTTACAATGAATTTGTGCTATAGTAATATATTTATGTGTGTAGTAATTTATTGTTATTATTGGGAAGTTGCAGTTTTTTCTGAACATAGTTTTGTAGTATATTAATAGAAATTAAATATAACGATTAGAAAGATATACAGATGAAAATGTTAAAAGCATTTCAACCTGACTGTGAATGTTAAAGAACGATATGGGAGCATTTGTTCATCAAAACCATCGTTATTCGTTGCTACGTACACCATAGACAGATTGGGCAACAATTTTTGATGTCTTCGCTATCTTCTCTTTTATGAAAAACCGTGATAGATGTCTCTATTTGTGCATATTCTTCTATTTGTGCAAGCTGTGAAGAGCTGTGTTAGTGCACCGTGAACAGCCTCCCTGGCGCCCTTCAGAATATAAATATATCTATAGATCGTTATGAATTTTTTTGCCTCGCTAGGCAAAATTGGAGGAAGGTGATATTCGTCTATCTTAAGCATCTAGAGACTTGAGTTAGTCTCAGTAATTCCAGTGTTATCATAATAGAGTGGTGTAGAATTTCTCATTCATGTTGAGCAAGTTGTTTCAGTTCCTGATAATGGTTCTGTTGTGGGATAAGATCCCGTGGGCTGTATCGATTATAATTAATGGTTAGTTAACGCAATCCGAATAGGAACAAGAAAGGAATATTGGCAAATTGATCTGGCTTACGATGATCTCGGTCCTGGGTTGGACGTCAAGTTTCATCTTCAGTTGACTCGCACTTTTGTAGTGGAGAACGGAGATATAATTGCGCTACGGATGCTATAGAACACCGCTTCTTTTTCGTGGTCCGGATTTTACGTACGGCGCTACTCTCGAACGTTAAAAGAAATATAGATGTTGACCGTTTCGTGTCGAAATGCAATCTGGTTCCACGTCGGAGAAATCCTTAGTTAGAAGTGGGCCAGAAAAGGACAGGTATAAAAAGGTTTATTGGATAGAAGGAATACACAGGGAGTATTCAACTTGAGTCAACAGTTCTGTTTTCCGCTTTAAGCGCAGTTATTCATCGTCTCCCTACGGTCAGATGTCGTCTGGCCATGTTTAAACTTATTGATGCTGACACACTTACTTGGATCAAGTTCATGCTAATATGGACAAATAATTTTAAAAATACTTCAGCAAAAAATGTAATTAAAAAAAATAAAAATAGTTTCTTATTTAACTGTGACAACGTCATTGAAATTTATTTATTTATTGACATACATATTTTTGTTATAACAGAGGTGAATATATTATAATATAATATGATCATATGTTTATTGCGTGGGATGGAGTAGACTCCACCTCTGATATATACAGAGTTGTCCTGGCTACTTTGCTAGACTGAAGTCTGTGTTAAAGTAGTCAGATTTTTTCTTGCTGTTATTTAAGATTCGACTGGAATAAAAATAGAGATAAATAAAAATAAAAATATATTTCATATATATATAGAACAAAGAAAGTGAAGTGGGAGTCTTGTAGAATTAGTGTATTATTAGTGTAGGCATTGTATAATGGTTATGTTAGAATGTTGGATAGCCATGCTTCTGATTGATCTCTACCCGATTGGATCATATGATGGGTCCATATTTGTGTAATCTTATTGGAGTTAAATGATTTCCAGTTGGTACTGAGTGTGTTGTACAGTTTCGGAGCTAAGAACATGTAGAATCTTTGATAAAATGTCGTTGTTGCTCTCGGAACTGGCGTGTAGATGTTCGTCGTTTGTCTTGTGTTGTGTTCATGATTTATTGCTTGGGGTGAGTTATTGTTAGCATGGAAATATTGGACGAGTCTCAAAATAAAGATTTGTCTAATATTTAGGGCATTGTACTCTTTAAATATAAGATCCGATGGATATCTAAAGGGACGACCAATTATTACCTTGAGAATTGTTTTTTGTGCTCTTTTAGCCGACTCTAATATTGTTTTTGCTGCTCCTCCCCAAACTAATATAGCGTAATTAATTAAGGAGTAGCACAGTGCAAAGTACACCGATCTTAAGAGTGTAATCAATTATACATTGCATTATTTAAAAAAAGTAAATTAGTTTTCTTAAGCGTTTAGCAAGGTTCGATATATGTTCTTTCCAGTTAAGACGATCATCGATCAGTACTCCCAGATGTCGAATAATTTTAACTCGTGTCAATTTTTCACATTGGCATGAGGAAGCCGTCTTCTCGTTTGTTTTGCGGTCGTGTACGATGAGTGTAGGACTTGGATGTGGCGATGTTCTTTCGTTAATACAAAAACATACATATTTTGATTTTTTCATGTTCAGTGATAGGAGGTTCGTATCAATATCGGTTTATCTGTTAGAGGAGTAGACTGTTACCATTAAGCGAAGCTAAAATTTTTTCTGTGGAGACAGTTTGGCGTCACAGCGCGCACAAAAATATAAACCTCACACAATTTTAACAAGACTTATTCTTCATGCGCTGTCTTCCACCGAAGGTTGGCGACCGTGTTGATTTATCCTGTATAAGATTACCAACATTTTGGATATTGAGAACCACTTTCTGGGGTATTGTTTCTACCTACGCCTCTGCAGCCTTTTATCTCCCCCACGTAATAAATTGTAAAATATCATATTTTCATTATTAATAAAGATATCCACAGTAGTAATGTGATCAACCTAAGAGATATTTAGCGTACGTCAATAGAACCAAAATACTCTAATATTACCCTACCAGTGGTCCTCTACTGGTAAACTAATGGTTTCACCGCAAATGATTTGTCATTCGCACACCGTGATCCAAAATTAATGGAAAAATTTAAACATAATAATTTTTACATTATTTTCTGTGAATGTTTTTTTCTATAGATTATTTAAGATAATATTTGTTTGCTGATATTTGTACGTAGGTACGTAGATCTAACTAAAAGTTAATTATTTCATTTGATCTTTATTTATTTAAAGTTGGTTTGGTATAAAAAATAAAAAAACAAAAACGTGAGCAGCTACAATGTATACATAAAAATAGAAATTGATAATATATATATTGTCTTAAAAAGAAATTTTAAAGTAAGCAAAACAAACAATGAAAATTTAGATTTGACACAGAACAGCATTAAAAACATCGCTCTTATATTTAAACTTAGAATATCTGAATACATCTACAAGACCAAAATTGTTCCCAAGCCTTTGTGTGGGTGCATTCCTATAAACATTTGTATATGATGAATTTACATGGAATAGCGCCGACGACCTGGTACTCCGCGCAGGAACGTGGTATACAAGCAGTTCAGTTAAATTAGGGGCGTCCAGTATGCCATTTACTATTTTAAATAAAAATAATAAATCACTGCAAGTTAGTTAAATGAAGAGTGCTCATTAGAAAATCATAAGTTCAACGGGTATACACAGTTTGAATAATAAAACAATTAAGAACCTATCTTAGTCCAAAATAATTGCCATATAAATTCATTGTAAAAATGTAATATTTGAGTCACGTCTCAGAAATTTGTCGAGACCTGCATTAAGTCATTAAAACCACTAAAAACTGATTATAGAAAGGCAAGATCCCAATAATTTACTCTAACTATTTAAAGGATAATACAGCATAATATTCCTGTATCTTACATACTATACATTATAACATTATGTTATAGTAACCCGCTACTAGACTTTGTTTTGAGTTAACGTTTCGAAAATGGCAACACTGCACCGCTGAAAGGAATTTTGTCTATGGCACTATCCAGTAACGGACTAGAGCGAGTATAATAAGCAGCTCGTGGAATTAAATATCAAAAACGTGACTTCAAATTTAGAAAGGAAGGGTGAGAATAATTTGACATGTTAGGTATTTGTGTTACGCTGTACCATGTTTTTGAAGAGTTTATGTTATTGTATTTGTGTGTTTATAGCATGTAAAAATCCCTTCCCATTCCGACGTCTTTGATACGGAGATGTATTTTTTTGGTTAACGGTCATCACAAGATATGGGATTGTGATGGCAATAACAATTTCGTGAAGGGTTACTCATGAACCAGAGTACGATGAGAATACGATTAGGTTCCATCTACTCAATCTGATTTTTACAACATGAGGACATAATAATTTCTACGCTTCGTCAGGAACTACGCAAGTAACCTAACTGTTGTGACGTTTTGCGGTGGATGGAGTCATCAAGTGAATACGACAGGGTAACTCAAACCATTAAAAGTGAATTTAAATTGTGGATTGCTCCTGTAGATTCTTTGTGTATTACTGTTGTGAAGTAAATTCCCAATTGTATAATTTTGAAGAGGTCGAAAATTATAATATTTATTGTCACATTTCAGACCTGATTTTAATACCTTGTTGCTATTTTGATGAAGATAATTTGTTGAAATCTTTTGTTGAAGTAACGCAATAATAATATTATTTTGTCCTACAATACCTTGTCGACGTTAACATTTTTTCTGCTATTTATGATCAATCTTTGTATGATAAAATCTTAATTAATTATAATGTTGTAAATCTCAAACTTTATTATTTTTTCCTTGAGAATGATTATTGAAGTGGATGGGAGACAGTTTGGCGAATTCTGTGCATCGGATCCACGCATCTCACGCTTTACCCTGGGTGAGTCGGTGGACGTCACATAACGACGTCACAACACATGGAAGACTTTTCAATTTTGCATTGGGGTCCAATAATTTTTTTTACTCATTTCTTTAGTTACGCCCCTGATAACTGCGCGGTGTAAAATATTAATTAAAAAAAAATGTTAGGAAATCCCAGGAATCGGGACTACCCATGAGACCTGCCGCTGAATTGATGGGCTGGCAAGTTATTCCGCGAACAGCTTATAAATAAAAGATCCGCCCACGGGCCGGGTGAGCTCGGGCGACCTCAGGGGTGGATTTTCATAAATGTCAGGGGTCGCACTCGCTGCGGCCTCCACGCGAACAAAAAACAACAATCGTCAAAGGTCAGGGTCGATTTAAAAGAGACTGATCATTTAACGATGATTTTAACATCTGTTACGCGTTAAATATGAATTTGAAAGTTAAATTTGTTGATATGGCCCTCGTCCAAGAAAGAGATTTCTCTCAAAGATTCAACTCGAGATGAGATGAAATACCATACAGTGTTCATCGTGAAGCGATTTGTGAATCATCATCTCCGTATGTTTTCACTCTCTCAGATATCAAAGTCTCATTGCTAGATCACTATTATGAGGATTGTGTGATTTTACTAGGTATTATATTTACATAATTGGTGAAATGTCATGAATAATACATCATCGTGTCCACGAAATGAGACACGATGATGTATTATGTCTCAGATATTTAGTTGAGATATATCTGAATACTCTGTACACGTGTTGAGATTTTGATCTGGAGATAAACTCAGAGATCGTCGTTTAAGATTTGAAAGCGAGACCCTATACTTATAACCATAAACACTTTTATTTATTTATTCTGAAAAGTTGGATAAATAGAAGGCATCAAATATATATTTTGTTTTAATTGCTGCAGGAGAGACTCAAATTCACTCGATAAGTGAACGGATCGCATCAACAGTGAATGGACTGATATTTGACATACAACAAGTGTGAAGTGATGAGACAAGTAGGGGTGCTCGAATCGGTTGTGTCTCGAGATAAAAGTATCACCCGTGGATAAGGGGAATACAAAATAAATCAGTCAATATGTTTTTTTATAAAGTTGAAAAATGACAAGAGAGCCAGCCATTAATCATATGTGTGCAGGGGTGATATAATACATGTGACAGTATTTTTAGCGCACCTCTCGCTCATTTCTCTACGACTAAAATACCAGGAATTAGTAAGTCTTTTATATATATTTTGTCAAGGGTGCGGTCTCGGTGAGTCAGACCCAGACGAGGGTGCAGGAGCAGCCAGTGTCCGAGGGGGGCGCCGCCCTTCTCCGCGAGAATATTTCCTTCATATTTGGACGAACTATTTCGACGCTACCTTGGTAGGGCAGATTTTTATTAAAACCAAATATACATTATAGTAATATGTGACAAAATATTGATAGATCTTGTTTTTATGACGCGTGTACATGAACGAGACTTGCCTCGGAGACTCGTCTCGAAAGTCGCGCGATAAACAGCACGCAGTACAGCGCGGAATGAGCGATGATTCTTTAAATATTTTAAAAATAATGAAATTTTGTAAAATGAAAATTAAATTACATTTTGAATTGTATTCTTCCGCATGAATAGAGTACAACTATGACCTCAAATTAAATTTGCGAATGACCATGATGCGATGCTACGTATATGAATGAAACAATAGTAAAGCGATTGAAGCATTTGAGATGTGGATCTATTTTAAAAGTTAGCTGGATTGACAGGGTCGATAATGACAATATGATTTCAATATTTTGATTATATAATCTCTTATATATAATCTCTTATATATAATCTCTTATGCATGCCTACACGACGATTGAAAATGTTTTTCTCTCTTCTTTATTTATATGGCTGGATATCTGACTAAATTACGAGTCGAAAATGTTTAAGGAATGCCACAAATTCTGTACCGTTACGTAAAATATGTGTATGAGATTTTTCCAATGAGATGTTAAGCTTTAAGTCTATGTATTTAGAAATAAATAGTTGCGAAATTGATCCATTATTATTCTATATCTTTGCACTAAGTCATCCGATAGCTTAGCCGCTCGAAATTCTATTTATTGTATTCAATATGTAATTTGAAATCGAAATAAAGATTTTATCTCTGATATGGTTGAGAGTAGGCACAGGCGGCTCAAACACTTTCGACTCATATTTTTAATAACACTCCTAAAATATTGTGCACTAAGTGTATCCAGTATAAAATACCAATGCAACTAAATAGTATACACATTTTATTACTAGCTGAACGATTGTACCATATCAAGAGTGAATTTGAATACGTCTCGTTCACGGCTAATTCAGTAGTTTTACTTTTGTCAATCTTAAAAAAATAAATTACTCGGTTCATCTTGCGCTGTAAATCTTCCGGCACGGAAGCGTTAGAAAATTAGATTGACGAGAATGCGAACAACGTTCTTGATATTTAATCTAATCCGATCCCGGGAGGCGTAAATCTTTCTACACTGATAGCTCAGATAAACTCCTGACTGATGTGCTCAGGTTTTGTGCAAGATATGAGAAGGTCGAGGGCTGAAAATATTACAGTTTAATTTAATTTAAAATACTAAATTAATGTATTAATTATAAATATATACATATAAAATCAATTTTGTCGAAAAATATTGTTTTTGCGTCACCGGGATTCGAACCTGGATCTCTATTTCCAATCCGGGGAAGTGCACTACCTTTGTGCTATAACGCCAGTATTTTTCTTGACAAATTTTCGAACCTATATGTTACATTTTTCAAATTAATACACCTGTCGTTCCATTATTTGAAAGCCATCTACATTATTTTTTCAGAATCTCAAATACCTTTGAGTAAACCGACTGCAGACGCCAGAATTATCAATTCATTTTTATTAAATTTTGGACACATTGATACAACATATATTATTAATTAAAACACATTCTTATTGTGAAGTTGTAATTATTCAGAACATAGGTCTATGAACCTATATCACAGCCTACTCACAATAAGAATGTGTTTTCCTTAATAATTTAATTTACATTCTTACATATTATACATTATAAACAATTCTTAAAGTGTATAAAAAAGGTGAACAATCTTCATAATGTAAGTGTTGTTCACTGTCTTCTTAACTAGACCGAAGTCTGTAATAAAGGAGACAGGTTCATCCGTTGTCTGTCATACAAATATGAAATTATTTTTAATTTTATTTTTATCTAAATTAAAAATACCCATGATTAAAACACTATGCAAAAAGAAAAATGAATATAAAGAAATGGCGTTATGTTCATGTGATCATTTCCATGAATCTTTGCTCAGTTTCCTTTCTGCCATCACCCAATAACCAGCTCCTAAGATGGTGTTTGAGATTGTCCATCGAGAATTGTTTCATACTGCTCGGCAAAATGTTACAGCCTTTGGGGCCCAGAAACATACGGAAGGATTGTCCAAAGCTTATTTTCATTTTAGGCTTCACGGTGATCCTATTCTTTTTTGCTCTCGTAACATAACTATGAGATGGATATTGATGAAGCTCTTTTTTGGAATGAAAATAAAGTATCAGCCTTTTTACATAGAGTTGTCGAATGTCAAGAAGTTGACATCCCTCAAACAGCGAGTCAGAGGGAAACCAATATGGTTTTTTGTAGATGATTCTGAGAATTGATTTTTGTGTGATTATCAACTCCACCCCAACCTAAGATCGCGTAGCTAAGAAGGGATTGGCAGAAAGCAATGTATATTGTTCTCAACGTACGTTTCTCTAGAACATTCCTAAGACATCTGAAGTTATACCTCATGGATTATTTCAAAAGTAGCTCGCTTTCACTACCCTAGAACTGATAGTGATCTTGTGTCATTGTCGATCTGTGATTTTTAATCAAAAATAATATATTAGGTTGGTGCATAATAATTATCCGCCGTTTTTTCGCGAATTTGACGTTGAATTGAAATTTATCATAATATATTTCTTTAATAGAGTTTGGTAATTGTAAAAATTAGAATGAAAATCTTTTCGGCGAAGGAACGATTAGCGAAAGGGCATGCTGAGAGTGGTTTGTTCACTTCAAAGCTGGTGATATCAGCTTAGACAAATCAGAAAAGGGTCGATTTTCGGATTTTAATGACCAGGCCTTCCTGGCGGCTGTGGAAGATGACGGAAGTTGCACCACTAGAGAACTTCAATCAGTCTATGATTGTTCGTCGTCAGTAACTGACGTTGATTGTGACTAAGCGCCAAAATGATAATTGTACTTAATATATTTAGAGTTTGTTTTGGTTATTGATTATGCTATAATATAATATTACAATATAATTTTAGTTACAATGTATTATTTTTAAAACGGTTATATTATTTTTATATTTTTGGATTATATGTTATACATATAGAGAACAGCACTACATGTAATTGAGACGCGAACGATTAACCAAAGAGAGAGAGACAGAGAGAGAGAGAGAAATAGGTTGGAAGTACATAATGTGGTCCTGGAGAAGGATGGAAAGAATTACACTGGACATGTCCATGTTTTAAGACAATATTACAACACAACGTGAACTACGAACAGCGATACAGATAAAAACAACGTTTTAGATTGAACTATTAATAATAACAGACCTGGAGTCCGGAGCTCCCGAGCCGATTTGACAAAGGTAGAGAGTATACGGAATTATGAATAGCCAAGCTCAATCGGATCTGCCAGTATTTTTCGTGCTAAAACAATTTCTTAGTCTTCTTTCCCTATTTATTTTCGCTTTCTCTGTTGCTCACGGTTTTAATTTCTCTCGCAATTGCTATATGTACGACTCTATAAACTCGCCACTAGTTCTGATGAGAGTGCAAAAAAGAGGTCAATAAGAGAGAAAATCAAAGAGACCAATAAATTACACATTCTTAGACACAATGTGTTTAGGATATATTTTTATGTGTGTATAAATATATTTATTTTTGAACGAAAATAATGCAGTGTGACTTCCCCCCCCCCCTTTCCCGTCCCTTTCCGCCCTAGCCGCCGACCAGTTGATCGGAGACCTTGAGCCAGTGCGGTTATACGTGTACGGAAAGGATTACAAAATTATACTAATTTGAGACTTTGCGTCCATACTGTGTCGGTACCTTTGACGAAGTAGTGAATTTAAACAGTCCACATTTTGGAGGTGAAGTTAATTGAAGCATTCAGACAACTTCTAAATAATGTTCACGATGAGAATTACTTAAATATTTTGATCATTATTTAGATTTCGGACAATACAATGCTCTGGAGCTGGGGAAGCCCACCCCAGTTACACCCTCCGCCACCCCACCCTTACGTTTCTGACTAAGTAGGCTAAAAGGCTGCAAGGTCGTAACCCAAAGTAAAATTCAGGCTAGGCCCTGGAGCACTTCATCATGGAAAATTACAAAAAACTTCGTCCCATTTTTATTTTGTTTGTGTTTGAGATGCAATGTGAAGGGACACGGCAATAATGGAGCCGGCTGAGGTCACCTATTATGTTAGCCCAGAGTGACGCACGGACTTGCGAGAATTAGGCCTAATTTGCGCTAAACAAGATCGCCGGCTCTGGACACTATGCTCTGTTTCGAGGAGACAGATGATCAACAGATGTTATGATTGATAATCTTTGTGATTAAAAAGTTATAAAACTAGCTAGTATTAAAACAGTTAATACAATGTTACAGATTACACATTGTGTGATTGAAATGTTAGAAACACAGTTGAAAAAAATAAATGTTACAAACTGACAGTTGCAAGGTTAACGATGTCGGAACATGCGCCGTGTGACAGTGCTCGGCGTTTGAAAGCGAAATAGTACAAACTCGGCTGTATGGTAGGCGCGTTTTATGTATGTATTTGAATGTATAATACATTGAGTATTTGCTATTTCAGTAATTGAATATATAATACATTCCGGTCTCGTACCGGGTCGGACCCGGAAATTTTTTTAAATCCGTCAGCCTTTAGCTACAGGGCAATCACAAAGTATACATAAAAATAAATCAATTAGATATTCAAAGACAAACAAATTTTAATTATAAAAATGGAGAACCTGACTATACGGTTAACTTTTCCCTGGAAGTTTCGGGGCCCATACACAGTGGCGTAACTATGCCAAAAATATTCACATCCTACGATTTGCGAGTATCGACAGATTTCCAGCAAGGATTAATAATTTAAAAATCTGAAATGGGATTATAAATTAAAAAAAAATATTTTTAAATAGTTAGGTTAGGTTAGGTTAGGTTACCATCGCCGCAAGGCGAAAATCACCGTAAAGGAAACGCCCAAAAACATATTTTATTTATTGAGCGCGCTGATCCGCTAGGCCATTAAAATTACTGAACAGTTAGATAATAAATAAAAATTACACTACTGTACGTCGTAGTAGTTTCACTACTGGCAGTGCTACTTGGACCTGGTGTTGTCAAAGCCAATGTGCATAATTGAGTTGCACACGAGGCGAGCTTCACAAATGAGCGCATCATTGAAACATGCATTCCCGGGGGTATATCAAAAGTTCACAATGCGACCCCAGAGGGCGATACAACCAGCTACTAACCACGACCATGCGAGAAAAAAGAATATTATCCTGATATTACATTACTTTAATTAATTTTATGAAATTAAATAGTAATTAACTCGTAAACAGACAGGAAACAAAAGTACACACAGAACGGCGGGGGTGTTCTTTAACCCTTAGCATTTCATAATAGAAAATACCCTTACGCAGACATACAGCGAACTCGTTGTACCGTGAGAAATTACATATTTTAGATATGAATTAAATATATTAATTAGAAAGATATACAAATATAATAAACTTTATGGAAAAATATTATTGTTGCGCCACTGGATCTCTTTCCTAACCGGGGAAGGTGTATTATCCAACTATGTTACAGCTACAATATTTTTAGCGACAAATTTTCGAACGTATATGTTACCTTTTTGATATTGATACATTTAATCGTTCCATTATTTGAAAGAGCCATCTACCTTATTTTTACAGGATCTCAAATACCTTTGAGTAATCTGATAGCAGATGCCAGAATTATCAATTTATTTTTATTAAATTTTGGACACGTTGATACAACTTTATTATTAGGAGAACACATTCTTATTGTGAAGTTGTAATTATTCAGAACAGACGGTCTGTGATATTTTAAATAAATAAGAATTAAATATATTAATTAGAAAGATATACATATAAAATCAATTTTATCGAAAAATATTGTTGCTGCGCCACCGGGATTCGAACCTGGATCTCTTTACTAACCGGGGAAGGTGCATTATCCAACTATGCTACAGCGACAATATTTTAGCACTTTAAATGAGAAAAAATGGTTTTACCAGCTTAAATGGCTTTAAAGTAGTTATTCTCGTAACATTGAGTATAATTATTGAGCATTGAGGGTGAAAAAATAACAAATATAATGATTTGATTTAACTATAATCATCAAGTCCTATCAGCAAAACCTTCCACCTTATCTTTCTTTACTTAATTAGTGACATATTCAAATGTTGTTATTTTTTCTTTGTGAATTTAATGTGTGATCTCTTTCTGTCTTGCTACAAATCGTATTTTCATAGCAGTTAGTATTCAAAGTATTAATTTCACATCGAATTGAATTAAAGGACAATTATTTTGTAGGATTAACTCCATTTAATTAATTTTTCACTAGCCTTTTCTAAGCGAAAACGTCTTCACTAGGATTAGCTAAAATTTCAATTGTGTATTAATATAATAAATATTATTATTACGTGTTTTATTATTTATTTTATTTTAATCTGTTATTTGTGATTATGCTTTTTTGTTTTTTTATATTATATTGAAATTTATTTATTTAATACGTTTTTGTTTATACCTCAATAAAGTGGAAGTTGTCGGGGTCTATGAGGGCAATTTTGTGTTGACAGCTGTGCGGCACCACCCTGTCACTATGAGGGCAATTTTGTGTTGACAGTTGTGCGGCACCATCCTGTCACTATGTGCGGGGCGGTGTTGGACAGTTGCTAATCTGGCGACGAATGAGCGGGATCATATAGAAGCTTTTGCTTATAAACGGTCCTGGGTGGGTATTCTCTCATAGCCACGATGTTCTTCTTTCAGAGCCCCGACTTCCAGCAATCTTTCCCTGCATTATTAGGTGCAAGATCTCGTACTTCTCGTACTTCGTGATATTAAAGTTTTCGGATTCTTATTAAAAATAATAATAATAATAATAATTTATTTTTTGAGTGATAATACAGTGTGTAATAATATTGTTATAATAAGAATATACATTGCAGCAAATACATGTATTTCGGTGCTCTGCCTGCTACACTAGTATTTTACTGTATTACAGCAGGCAGTGCTTTTCTGGTATAGTAGTAAATAAAGTGTAATCCATATATAAAAAAATAAAGAGTAAAACAAGATTTAATTACACATTATTTTAAATCCCTTTTTTGTATTCATCCAAACCATAACATCTTAATTCTATCTCCATTCTTCCAGCTTATTTGGAGCATTCTTCTGTAGATCCACATCTCAAATGCTTCAAGTCTCCTTATCATTTATTCGGTATGCATCCATGCTTCCAATCCATAAAATAATATTGAGAACATAATATCTGACCATTCGCATTCGTAATCTAAGGTTGAGATCGTGCAGAACATCTATTTCATGCGGATAAAGGTTGCACAAGCTTGCTCAATACGGCATTCGATTTCAACAGAATCTTTAATTTGTATTGCAACCCAGGTATATAAACCATTTTATCTTCTCTAATTACTATGTAATATTAAGTAAACAAGGCGTGTATTAAGTACTACTATTACAAGTCTCTGGCTTCACGCCCCAGTGAGAGCCTTCGCCCGGTTGATTCATCCGGGTATGTCAAGAGGGCGCCGTCTATTTGGGATCCTCGACGAATCTCCGCTCTACGAGTCCTGCCCATCTTATTGTTTGAGATTTGAATAAAGATCTTTAATATCAGAATTGTTGCGAATACGTTACCGGTCCATATATATTTCTAAGAATTTTCCTTTCAGAAACGTTCAGTTTCATTTCGGAGGCTTTTGTAAGAGTTCTCGTCTCACTTGCTTGTGTATGTACAGCAATAACAGGGTGTAAGGTTGTGTGGTAGATCGCAATTTTTGATTTGACGGTGAACAGTCGAAACTCGTCTCCCGAGTTTGAGCTTCTGTCGTGACTTTCTCAAGGGCAAAATAACATATTGTCTAAAATATAATTAAGTGAGGCCTTTAATGTAATACGTGCTTTAGAAAATAGTTCTGAAATGATATGCAAACTTTATTTATCAACTTGTATTATTTCTAAAGGATTCTTATCATGTACAGAATCTCCGCTTTCATCCGCTAATGAGATGGCGGGCGGGAGTGGACATTACCTAATGAAATTGTTCAATCCCATTTCCCGAGCTTTTATACGAATATTTGCGCCGAGGTGTCACGTGGTGTACATGTATGTTAATCCCCAAAAGATCGGACGAGCTCTGATTTTCTTTTATAATGTCACTGTGTTTAATACATACATTTTTGTTCTTGATTTTAGAAAATGTACATATTTTTGATTGTGAAGAGGTAAATGATTTTATTTACCTGAGATCTCTCGTCGCAGGAGAGTGCCATTGTTATTATGCGTGAGGAACTACAGGATGGCCCAAAATAAGTGATAAAATTTCGTAAAATGTAATATAATTACATTAAAATTAATTTAACAATATCAACAATAGCTTAAGTAGTTTACTAATTTACTTATTTACCTATTATTATGTTTTATTTCGACAATTTCCGGTCGCCATCTTTGATTATTAATTTTCCCATTGTTTATATTTGGTTTTTTCAAATTGCTGCCCAGAACGGCGAAAGTCACTGCAGAACACCGTGTTTTGATCATAAATTTGGGAATTGAAAAACGTTGGGGCGCTTGGAAAATGATCAAACAGTTTCAAAATAAAGCCTGCAGTATAGGTAGGCATTACAGCGGGACGGAGCTCCATCTCACACAGCCAGAAATACAATCAACATTCTTCGTCGTGAGAATGTTAATTTCATCATTAATATGGGGTGTTTTGATGATTTATGATTAGCTAAATATTGTGCATAAAAAATTATATTAATAATTATAATGAATTATTTTATGTTTTGAAATAACGCGTGTGTTATGAGATGTTCTCACTTTTTTTGGGCCACCACATTCATTTTTTGTTCATTCCACATTCTATCGTACAAAAGTTTTCCGCACGTGCGCATAAGCGACCGAATTTCTACTCTACTCGACTGAAATATAAAAAATAAAATTTGAATTTTGCTCGCGATATAGGTTTACCATCTTTGGTCCAGCCCGGTGCACAACGGAAGTAGGAACTATGCGAGGCATTCGAGTAATGTATTCGATTGGTCGCTCGCACATATACAGTCGATTGTATTAATTTAGATAATTTAGGTAGATAGTACTCCACGCATTCCGCTTTGAAATTAACCAAATATTATCGCCGTCATTAAAATAAGTATTTATAATTGTGATTGTTCTCTTATTATAGTCTTATTAGCGCAATGCGCTATTGAACAATCACGTGTTTACTATTCCATCAAATTGTTAATGTGATGGAACATCGAGCGTTCTCCATTTTGATGGAAACCGTCAGTTAAACCATCTCATGAAAATTATGTTATCTCTGGTGATATATCTGGTCATGTAAAACACAGATTGATTGGTAATTTAGAGCCTCTAATCCGAATATTCGAACGCCGAATATATTCGCCTGTTTTTAAGTATTCGTTATTCGAATACTTTAAAAAGTATTCGCTCATATTTATATTATAAGATTTTTAATATTTTTCTAAACGAAACAAGGGCTTACGAACCCTGGAAGTCATATGCAAGCATTCATTCATTCATTCAGGTATACGATTTTTTCTCCAGAAGTACCGCTATCGGCTATATGGAAGTCGGACATCGAAGATGTAAACGACTTTGTCGGACATCTTTTGCATTTGCCTTTTTTTTAAGTCTTCTGCTTATTTTTATGGTTTTATGACAACATGCACTTATAATACATTGTTTTGTCAACGATGGAGTCGGCTTTCTATTTTTAACAAGTTTGAAATTTGACACATTCGATGCAATTTTATTCTTAAAATATGTATTATTAAAATTAAAATGATTCTTCACTGTATTTTTTTTTTTCATAATGTGTATTTTTAAAATTAAAATCATGTATTTTATTGTGTTTTTAAGTAATTTCAAAATTGTAATAATTTCATTATTTTTTGCTTGTTTTTTTAATGTTTTTTGTTTGTTGAAATAATTTTCCATTATGTTTTTGTTATTATATATTTTTAAAATTAGAATTATTTTTAACCGTTTTATGCACTTTTTTATATTTAGATTTTAAAAATTAAATATTCACCATTTTTTATTGTTTTTATATATGTATATTTACAAAATTGAAATATTTTTTTTTTTAATTGGTATTTCTAAATTCAATATTATTTTTCCATATATTTTTTGTTGTTTTTTTATAACACATATTTAAAAAAATTAAATTTAAAAAATTCTCTACAATTATTGTGTTCTTTTTAAAATATATAGAAAGTATTTATCTGTATTTATCATCCGAAGTAAATTATTCTTTTAAAAAAAAAATACGAATATATTCGAATATATCATCATTAACTATTCGATATTCGAATAGTTGGAATTACGAATATTTGGAGGCTCTAATTGGTATACAGTACAATATCATCGTTCTTGTATAGTTCTTCTTTTTCATTCCTAGTCTCCTAAAGTACCTAGATTTTAGTGCAAAATACGTCTCCATTCCTCCCGATCTTGAGTCAAGATCAGTTACTAATCATCGTCACATGAAGATCGTACTCTTGCTCGCTCTCTTTCATCTATCCCAAGTTCGTGATCGCAGACGAACTTCCCGAGATTCTCATCGTTTCTGCCGGAGACGTGTCCAAAGTACGAGGCGCATATTTTAAGTAAGTCGAAAGACGTTGATAATTGATGTAACAATTAATAAATATTTAGCAAAATTCTTGGATGGGCTTTTCAGCTAGTAGGGTAATATATATTATGTACACGACCAGGTAAACCAGACACTGAAGGATAGTCCTTTTAGAAGCCTCAATAGTCGGCGAGTTTGTATGATAATATGCACGAATGTGGATGAGGCGAGAACTGTGTGTCAGGACAAAAGAGTGTGGCGCTCTATCCTCTCTGCCTACCCCTGTAGTTAGTTAATTACTGTATATCTTATTTCTAATTGATATATTCAATTTGTATTAAATTACCACAGAACTGTGTTCTGAAAAACAGCGACTTCATAATCATGATAAAAAAAAAAATATATATATATATTGTTAACATTTCAATGATGCTATTCATAACCCATATTATATTGAAGGCTATATTATCCATAATATAATATATCATGTTTAAACTGTTATAAGCCAGGGATTTTTATTTAAATATCACGAAAATTTTAAACTAGTATATTAAAAATTTGATTGCTAATTAAAGAATTTAACATTTTTTCTTTTAAATATCTTTGTTTAAATTTCGTGCAATTTAACCGATTAATAAAAATATTAAAATTTATACCTTACATTTCTGAACTGTGGGTATTTTAATACTCAATTTAAATGCTTACGACCCTCTTGAAGATAAATCAACCAATATGACGTAAATATCCCTTATGGATAATGCGAATATCTGAACTTATCTATTAATCTTAACAGTGTACCAGTTCGATGTAATATAGACAAAATACGTAATAGTTTAATTTTAATTAAAGTTATGTCTTAATTTTTTGTTGAATCTATAAAGATAAAACAATAATAGTATATTTTTTCGAAATAAAATAAAAATTAAGGTAAAAGAAAAACAAAAAATAAAATGAACAACTACCCAGCATTCAGATATTGCTTTTTTATTTTATTAATAGACTTTAAATGTTTATTAGTTTCAATGTTTATGCTTTACTATTAATGTCAATGAACCTGATTATTATAATTTTAATACAATTGATTATTTTTATTAAGAATCGAAGTATTCTCGATATTAAGATATACTATAGATTTATTATTATTACAGTTGGATAAGAATTACACTTGCTCAAAATTTTACAAATACAATACTGTAAAATATATATTTTAGCATGTAATAATAATTATACTTATAAATTTGCAGACGTAGGGTGAAATTCTCCCTGTTATGGTTCGTGCAACGCATCCAGGAGATGAAACTTTCATCTCTTGGAGTCTAAACGTACGTATGTATTTAATACGTCATTCGAATCTACGAGCAAAACAAATGCAGTGATGATTCATCACTCCACGATGAGTTCTGTACTGTTCTTTACGCGCAAACGAGATGAATCTCTGAGAGAAATCTCTCATCCGTTGATATGAGCCATAATAATAATTAAGTTAGTCCTGCCATCAAACGAGCCGCTTATATTTAAAGAATTATAATAACTTTTGTGACTATTTAAAAATATATTATCAGTTTATTATAATCGGTGAAGTCTAACGACTTTATTATAAATCTGGAATTACTATATTTGATACATATTTAATTTTACAAATACGCACATTGTATACATTATTACATACATTTTTTTTCGGACTTTTCTCTTGCATGGTGTCGAAAGTCTTTCTGTAATTCTTTACTCCTTGAGGATAGAGACTTATCTTATTGTAATTGTAATTGTATCTACTCAGCAGAACTCTGTAAAGAGCTGGAACTTGGGCCTTGAGCAGAAAATAAACAAATATGTCCGATGGCGCCGAGATGCGGTGATGGCCGCGAAACGAATGACTCATTCTATTTCTCAGCAACGAAATATAGAGGAAAAGCTACCCACAGGGGGTATTGTGTAAGAACTATTTATTACCCACAAAATTGTGGGTAAGAACTATTTATTACCCACAATTGCGTAATAAATAGTTCTTGCTCGAATTGAGCATATTGCAATATGAAGATGCCTGACAAGCTTGTGGTCAATGCATGAGAAATGGAGAGAAGTCGATCGTCAATAAGATGAGCCAAGAACCAACCGCAAGACGAGCCGCGCGAACGATGACAGGACTGAGATTGAAACAATTGAGTGCGGAGAGATTTACAAACTAGAATTACCATCTGATGCACATCGATGTTTATCGCTAAATCTCTGCGATGCGAGAGCAGAATCTCATATGAAAACATACTTGAGTGTATTATATGGAAGGCCCACGTCTACGGATGAAATTTTTCTCGTAGATTCGACTCAAGTGCGGATAAAGAACAGCGGGTTTATGAATCATAACCGCATGTTTCGCTCGCCGATAAGAATAACGCACCCAGTACACACGTACTTTTACCGACGCACATATCAAAGTTTCGTATACTGTATACCGACGATGCAGTATTAATGGCGAATAGTAAACAAGATAACATAATAAGGAGAACACATTTTTTGCTGTGAAATTGCATTTTCATAACACAGTTCTGTGATATTTTAATACAAATTAAATTAATCAATTAGAAAGATATACAGGAAAAATATATCTATCAAAAAAGTATTTAGTTATTTAAATAAAAGTGGATTGCTTATAAAAATGGAATAATAGAAGTATCAATTTGAAATACTCAAAATTTGTCGAAAATCTACGAATGTATATATGTAGAACGCGCTTCCTCGGATAGGAAGAGGTCCAGGTTCGAATCCCGGTAGCAATTAAATAATTTTTTCTAATTGATTCATTTTTTGTATTTTTGATGTTTGTGGCGTTAAATTTGTGGTTAGATATAATATTAAACTTTATTAAGGAAAACACATTCTTATTGTAAAGTTGTAATTATTCAGAACATAGGTCTGTGATATTTTATATTAAACTTTGTTTAAACCACTGTGTCATTTTTCCGTCAGTATCGAAACCGGTTGATGTAAAAACAATGCAGTGGTTTGTATAAAGTTTAATATAAATACAATTTCATTTAATTTGTATTGAGAATTGCAGATTCTAGTGAGTGAGATATACGATGAACGTAAAGAAAGCGACCTTATTATGCATGTCAACAAGTCGAACTGATGGTTACGAGAAGGAGGAGAATACTTGTAAGACAACGTGCAAAATGTTTGGAGTCCTGGTACCGACACTGATGTTTGGGAGTGAGGCTTAGAGCCGGCAGAAGAGGAATGCAGCGAAACTGAGATTACTTAGGCGGATGTGTGGCAGATCCATTTATGACAAGGTAAATAATGAAGAAAGATAATAAAGCTGATCTTAGCATAGTGAATAAGATTTAAAAAGGATTGCTTAGGTGGTATGGTCATATGAAACAGTTAAAAGAGAAGAGAATAAGAATGATATATGACGCAATTATTGATGGCACAAGAAATAAGAGAACGTCTGCGGAAGATTTGGCACGAACGACCAGGTAAACCAGATCTAAAAGATAGTCCTGTTAGAAGCCTTAATGATTGACGAGCTTGCATGAGTAAATATATGAATGAGGCGAGAATGTGTGTCAGGGGTCAGAACCATAGAATGTGGCGCTCTGTCCTCTCTGCCTACCCCCGCGGTTTGATGGTAAGTTAGTTGGAAAACTAAATATTTTTTCGAAATATCTTTTTAATTGATTCATAAATATTATTATATTCAGTTTGAAAATAAGTCGCATATTTTTAAAAACGATTTCTAAAAATCGCGTCGAATGGCGGCCCACGATTTCCGTCTGTTTGTTAAATGTCTTTCATCATCGGAATTTGCAATTCCGTCGCCTACGCTACCGACATCTATGTTGGATATTGTTACTGATCACGTAGCGTCTTAACTTCATAACTTGACTTCTTCCTGGGGACGTTTCTCAATTTCTCCAAATCCTCAACGTAAGCTCCCCCGTCAACGTTTTATTAGTTTTTAGAAATCCGCGCGATTCTCTTTCCCATCGGAGATTCTCCGAACGGCGCACCTACCTAGCTACTAGCTACACCCTACCACCCTGCAGCCTACGGCCTACAGCCTACAGCCTACCCCCGACTCCCGCCGTCTTCCATTACGGGCACGAACATCGAAGTGTCGCCGTGTATTCTATTTTTTAGTTACGAGTCGGGTAATGTTGACAGGACCGGAGAATTGAAAACGTGGTCACAACCCTTACAAAATTACACGCGCTGTGAATTGAAATATTACAAAGTAACACACAGTACGCGGGTAATATTCATTCGGCGGGTGCCCCGGTAAAATTTGATATCAAATTGTTTTTAGGTGCCGGGTATCGATTCCGGTACTTCTCGCACGCCAAGCGAGCGCTCTGTCAACTTAGCTACGTTGAATTATTAAATGAATAGTTGTTTTGTGAGAATTTAATACAGATTTTTACACTTAGGATTTAATAATGAATAAAAAAAAGAGGTATATAAAAATGTGTTTCTCTTTTAATAGATTATATGTTTTATCCAAGGCTGCTTCAAAACTTGGCAGACATGGATGAACTAGAGATTTTATTAGCTATAAACTCAGAGATTAGCTTGAGATTGGTAAAAAAGTGACAAAAACTCACAAAAGAGATTCGATGTATAACTCACTTAATACTAAGCTCGCGTAATACTTCCATAGAGACCCCTACAACTATCTATTTTGAAAGTTAGCCAAAAAGCATTAAACATTAACACTAATATAAGGCGTTAAATAACAAAGAATTACTAAAAATTAAAAATCACCCAATTGACATACGATAATGACATATGACGTATGACGTAGAACGAGCGCGAAGTGAGGCGCGTGGCGGCGAATCTCTGAGACACGGTGTATACACGGGGACTATGAAAGCTGAGTGTTGTCTCCGAAGAGTCTCGAGTCAAAAATCTTATTCATGGACACGGGAATTACGAGTTTTTGGTCATCCAAGAGCCAAGGAAGCCGATTTGGAAGCACACTGGCTTCTATGTGTATGACTTAGACCTGTACGTTATATTCTCTTCTGATACCAACATTCGCGCCATTTATGGAGCCGCAAATTCTACGAAGAATTTTTCTTTCAAAGGTATCTTGGATCCTTTCATAATGCATTGTCAGTGTTCGGTGTTCTTTATATACTTTATTATAGGCATTATGTACTACGGATGTTATTTACTATTTGACCAATTAAACGCCACGGTATATAACAGCGCACTGCTTAATATTATATTATTTTTAGTTCTTTTTTGTGGAGAACATAATTCTATTATTCGCGGTTTTATTAAAGACAAGCAGAAAGTGTTGTTAGAGCGGCTGCGTTGTGGCCGCTGCGTGGTTTTGTTGATTATTGTTGTTAAATTATTTAATAAAGCGATTTGACACTGTTTTCGGACAGTGAATGGTCTTTTTATTAACCAGGCCCTGCGACACAGCGTGCCAACCTTGCGGCGAATGAGTACGACCGATATGTGAGCTTTTGCTCATAAAACGGTGTCGGGTAAGCGGAGGGTCGGAAAAACGATTGCAGATTAATTAGAGTACATCAAGTTTAAATGAGTTAATTTTCAAATCTGTCCGGCACTGAATGAAACACAACATTTTTGATGTGAGGCGACTTGACTTTTCGGCTAATATTTATTTTAGCTTCATTTTATTTTCGCTCTCCGAGAGATCAATCCGATATATATTTTAAATATGAATTAAATATATTAATTAGAAAGATACACATATAAAATCAATTTTATCGAAAATATTGTTGTTGCGCCGCCGGGATTCGAACCTGAATCTCTTTCCTAACCGGGGAATAAATGTATTAATATCAAAAAGGTAACATACAGGTTGGAAAATTTGTCGCTAAAAATATTATCGCTGTAGCATAGTTGGATAATGCACCTTTCCCTGTTTGGAAAGAGATCCATGTTCGAATCCCGGTAGCGCAACAACAATATTTTTCGATAAAATTGATTTTATATGTATATCTTTCTAATTAATATATTTAATTAGTATTTAAAATATCACAGACCGTCTGTTCTGAATAATTATACTCGTAACTTCACAATGAGAATGTTTTCTCTTCAATAAATATATTTTATAATATACCTCTCAATTCCCACTGCTTAATCACAAATCATGAAAATGGCCGCCATGTCACTTAGTAATTTTGATAGTTATTGGCTGAGATTTATCTCATCCCTTTACCCCTTTGTGTCTAAATCCGCGCACACGGGCCATTAAGAATACGCCAAATTTGTTAACAATAAGTACTACCGATACTCGGGGACAAAAAATATTAAAATAAATCAACATTTACGGGGACCGACAAAAACGCTACCTGGTTCCGGTGTTAACCATTCGTAAGCTGCGTGGAGCAGTGTTGCTCATATCTACCAAAGCTGCTAGTGCTTAAATATTTAATGCTTAAATGGGGCTTAATTGAGTTACACCCTTTACAGAGCGCGTTTGCTCCTGACAAATACCGACAGCTGCGTTTAGAATCGTCTAAGCGCTACAGTATATAATATTTTACCTGTAATGTAATGTATACTTTAAACACGGCTTAGTAATTTTAAAGGTGTATATATATGATATTATAATTATATAGTAATTTTTTTAAATGTAAAATATATTCCCCAGTGAAAATTGCGTTAGAAATAGCGCATTAGGAAATTTCGTGACTCGCATATTATACTCGAAAACAGTTTGACTGCAGATGACACAGCACATGACAAATACCTCAATTGAGTAGACATCAATTAGAAGCATCGCTGTCCAAAATTTCAACATAATTATAATACAATACCTACATTAGTAATTCACTAATTTACAATTACAACACCCTCACTAAATATATTTTATACCTGCAGAATATTTCTTGAATTAAATAACACCACAACAGCACGAAAAAAAAAAACTATTTTAACACAGACAGCAGTCTAGCAAAATAGCCAGGGTAATGCTGTATATATTTATCAGAGGTGGAGTCTACTCCATTCCACACAATAAACTGCGAGTATATACTTAATTGCAATATAATTGTATCTTGTGTTTATCATCTTATATTTTTATATCTTTCGTCTCCCAGGGCCTCACCTGCTTAATTTAGATCCTCATCTGAATTATGAGATGAAGGATCTTGTACTTTTCTAGATGAATCTAAGATTAGATGGCTGCACAATACTTTTTTCATGCGGAAGAATACAGCTCGGGCTTACTATACCCGACATTTAATTTCCGTGGAGGGGTCCCAGATTTCGTTTATTCTGAATCCCAGCTAAACTGTTTTATCTACTCTTTCCAATCTCATTCCGTCTATGCAAATAGGTTCTTTTATCTTATCTTGTTAGAGTCTAAGTTTCGAAAGCATATATGAACACAGGTTTAATCAAAGCCTTGTAAAATGTACATTCAGTCTTTCTGAAGACAAGATGGGACCGAAGTTTGCGCACTAGACCTAAGTTGCGGATATAATTCTTTTTTGATCTCTTTCCTAACATCTCCACTGCATGGACTATACAAGGTAAGGGAGTTCACATAGGGTGTTTCATATAAAGGTATACATTTAGTTTTTGATTAATTTATCCGACATTCTCTTATACAGCAGAGGTTTCCAGTTGAGTGAATGCTTCCCGATTGGGAAAAAACGAGATTTTCGAATGGAGACAATCTCAGATACGGGGAAGATGCTTCCTTGAGATTCTTCGAAGGCAACCTTGGGCTCTCGTAGTCCGCCATGTACACACCGAGTCCCGTCTGGTGCCTTACTTCACGCTTGTTGTACCAACTTATACGTGAATAAATATTTGTAATGCCTTCAATTTATTAATTTTTTCAGAATAAACAGTTGTAAATATTTGTGGTTCTAGGGGACGTTTGTGAGTAGGTGTCAAGTTTCGCTGTCAAATATAATGTCGTGTACGCGGGTTTGAGTTTTGTTTTTTTTTTTCAACTAATCTCGATCTGATCTCTGAATATATCTTCAGATCAAAATCTCTGTACGTGATGCAACTAAATCTCAGTATATTTACCTCATCGCGTCTCATTTCGTGAGACTTGGATCTTGTAATTGTATCAATAATTGAATAGATTTGTTAAAAATAGTGCAGTACATTGCAATTTTGACACCGGGTATAACTTTTTCTAAGGCACTATTGAATAGATGGCGCATCAGTGCGCCGTCCTGCCTGAGGCCATTGCAAATTGAAAAGAATTTAGACGAGTCCCCTTGCATTTGGTCCATCGTCATTGAAAATATTCAAGGGCTCTTTACTGAGACCTCACTGAAACGTGAAAAAGATTTTTTATAGAAGAGTTCGAAAACAGTCAATTCGTAGAAAAAAATACACAGTAATTACTGTATTGCAAGTAGGAAATTTTTTAATTCTCTTAATTTGATTGATAACATTCTAAACAAAAAAAATATTAAAATAGCTATGAATAAATTCTTATTCAATTCTTGTAAAAATAATCACGATATTATAAGTAATTCGTAAAATTTTCTTTATAAATATTTTTTCAATCCAATGCTCAAAAATTCTCCCTCCCGCGAGCTTTTTGTACAAAAAATAATATTGGAAATGTTCTAAAAAATATTAATGATAAGGATCATAAACTGGCTCACTCTGGTATCTAAAAATTGAAATGTAATGACTGCCCCTCATTTTATATAGGAAAACGAGTCGTAATTTTGATACTAGGATTAAGGGACATACGAAATGTTTAAATAATAATAGTTTTTCAGAATTTGCCAATCATAATATTGAAAATAATCATAGTTTTATAAAAATTCAGGAGTCAATATTCTCCACATTGATAATAAAGGTAAATGCTTAGATAACTTAGAGGTCCTAGAAATCAAGAAGTCCATAATTAATAATTAATGTATTTCAAAAAATCAAACCTAATAATATGTTAAATACTAAATTAATGTATTAATTATAAATATATACATATAAAATCAATTTTGTACTGAAGTGCACTACCATTGTGCTATAACGCCAGTATTTTTCTTGACAAATTTTCGAACCTATATGTTACATTTTTCAAATTAATACACCTGTCGGTGACGCAAAAACAATATTTTTCGAGAAAATTGATTTTATATGTATATATTTATAATTAATACATTAATTTAGTATTTAAAATATCACAGATCTATGTTCTGAATAATTACAACTTCACAATAAGAATGTGTTTTCCTTAATAACTAATAATATGTTCCCATACACCATTCCATCTGTCTCTATCCCCACCACTATTTATTACATTATGTTATGTAACCTATTCACCCCCACTTTTAACACCTTGTATGATTGCCTATATTTTGTAATGTTAAGTTAGTATCTAGTTTACCCTAAAGAAAGAACAGTGGTTCTGAAACCGATTGGCGATACCAAAAATAAAATGAGTGAATAACCACAAAGTTGAATACAATGGTATTTAAATTCAAATTAGTTCAAAACTTTCTATCTTTAGTCTTTTTATTAATACTATATTCTTAGAATTAAATTGTTAAATGTTCATTTTAACTGTACGGTTAATTAGCATTTGTAGTGCGGAACCGATAAGGAAGTGCAAACAATTTAGCTTTTAAAGCTAAGCTATTATAGTTGCCGTGAAGTTGTCAGCATGTTCAAAGGAACAAGCGGATACCGATCTATGATCAGTTGTTATTATATACAGTTATTTTAATAAAATATATTGGATTTCTTCAGCGAAGGAAGACAGGGAGGTGAAAAAGACAACAGAATCAGGGCTGCTGGAGTTGTAGTACGTTCACTTTGTTATGTACTTTATATACTTATATATATATATATATATTAAATGTATTAATTAGAAAGATATACATATAAAATGAATTTTATCGAAGAATATTGTTGTTGTACCACCGGGTTCGAACCTTGCACCTTATCCGGTTTGGAAAGAGATCCAGGGTCGAATCCTGCTACAATGACAACAATATTTTTCGATGAAATTGATTTTATATATACAAGATGGCCCAAAAAAAGGTAGAACATTTCGTAAAATGTGATATAATTACATCAAAATTATTAAGGAAAACACATTCTTATTGTAAAGTTGTAATTCTTCAGGACAGACGGTCTGTGATATTTTTAAATACTAAATTAATGTATTAATTATAAATATATACATATAAAATCAATTTTCTCGAAAAATATTGTTTTTGCGTCACCGGGATTCGAACCTGGAACTCTATTTCCAATCCATTAATTAATTTAATCATTAATTTAGTTTTTAAAAATATCACAGACCTATGTTCTGAATAATTACAACTTCACAATAAGAATTTGTTTTCCTTAATAATATATGTTGTATCAATGTGTCCAAAATTTAATAAAAATGAATTAATAATTCTGGCGTCTGCAGTCGGTTTACTCAAAGGTATTTGAGATTCTGTAAAAATAATGTAGATGACTTTCAAATAATGGAACGACAGGTGTATTAATTTGAAAAATGTAACATATAGGTTCGAAAATTTGTCAAGAAAAATACTGGCGTTATAGCACAATGGTAGTGCACTTCCCCGGATTGCAAATAGAGTTCCAGGTTTGAATCCCGGTGACGCAAAAACAATATTTTTCGACAAAATTGATTTTATATGTATGTATTTATAATTAATACATTAATTTAGTATTTAAAAACATCAAAATTAGTTTAACTACATCAACAATAGCTTAAAGAGTTTACTAATTTACTCACTTATCTATTTTATTTACCTATATTACGTTTTATTTCGACAATTTCCGGTTGCTATTTTTGATTATTAATTTTTTCATTGTTTATATTTAGTTTTTTCAAATTGTTGCACAGAATGACAAAAATTACCGCAGAGGACCGCATTCTGATCAAAAATTTGCGAGTTGAAAAACGTTGGGGTGCTAAGAAAATGATCAAAGAGTTTCAAAACAAAGCCTGGAGTATAGCTAGACATTACAGCATAACTGGACATTACAGCAGGACGAAGCTCCATCTCACACAGCCAGAAATACAATCAACTTTTTTCGTCGTGAGAATGTTAATTTCATCGAGCCAGGCATGTGGCCACCGAACAGCCCAGATTTAAACCCAGTAGATTATGTAATATGGGGTGTTTTGATGCAAAAAAAAATTACATCAAGAATTGTGATTAATTATATTATGTTTTGAAATAACTCATGTATTACGAGATGTTCTCACTATTTTTGGGTCACCCTGTATATCTTTCTAATTAATACATTAAATAATTTTTAATACAAGAAACACACTTTTTTTGTGAAGTTGCAGTTTTAGAACACGTGATATTTTAAACAAATTAGAAATATTATCATGTAGCGTGTATAACTCGAAGGTTTTTGGTTTTCATTGCATAATAAAGTTGATAACTATATGAAAATGGAAAAACAGATGTTACATCATCATCATCATCCACGTCGGTCCAGTATTACCGAGGATCATGATCTCTTAGCCTCTTGACTGTGCTTGTCCACTTTTCTCGGCATCTTGCAGATCTTAGGGATGTCTCCAGAAAAGTGTCTATTGCCTTTACCACTTGGACGGTCCAACAAGTGGAGGATCTTTCTCAACAAGCTTCTCCAAGCTACCTTTCCTTTTAGAACTGAAGGATTCGTTTTAGGTACACGGTTGAGTGGCTGACCTTGGCACCCTTGCAGAATAGAGACATTGCGCAACAAGTGTCATCTCAAAGGCATTAATACATCTTCTCTTTTTCTCGCCTTCGGGAGCACTTACTGCATTATAAGTATCAAATTATTGGGTATTGAAATTCGAATATTCTATATGTGTACGCGTTTTATACTTCAATAGGCATGCTTGGTATAAATTTTGAATATGTGCACATTCTATTTGTGTAAATTTAAAACAGCAAACAAAAGCGAAACTGCTTCTGCTGAGAGACAGTTTCGGGATCGGACGGATATATTTTACGGCGGTGATGTAAAAACATTTCGTATATTATTTTTCGTTTTTTGGTCGTGATAAAGTTTTGGAGGCTGGCCAGCAGAGTTCAGATGCTACAAGATTGCAGGGAGAGCGACCATCGGCGTCTACCAGCCCAGTTTCACAAAGATTGGTGTATTTATATTGGCGTGGATTGAATGAAGGTTTTCAACATTACCAATAGAATACCCGGGACTAGCTATCGAAGGGTAATCGCGGCAACACTATATGTATATTTTTCTAATAGATTAATTTAAGTTGTTTTAAAATATATTTTATTCATTATGGTCGTCAGAGTCGGGAGTGCAAAGTCTCGACAAGACAATGGCATATCTTGCTATTTGTCAGTCACGATACTTTACACAAATTGTTGCTGATCGGGTATATTATGCATGTGGATTTTGTGATGTGGAGGCTTGTTATGGAGGTTTTCAGATTCAGGGATGTACAGATGTCCTGTGCGCTGCAATGTTTTTCCGATTTTCGGCTTGACACATTTCATTTTTACATATAAAGATTTTGGATAATCGAGTTTGTAATCGAGTTGGGTTCAGGAAATGTATTTATTTTATGACATTATTTTTCTCGGTGATAGAGCTCCTCGCGTCTAATTATGTACTTTTGGATTAATCTTGGACACCATCATAATCAGACGCTTTTATATCCACCGCTGGATGAAGGTCTCCCTAAGCGCCTCTCACTTCTCTCAGTTCATAATTATTCCCTGCCACGTTTGATGATTTCGTCAGTCCAGCGTGTTTTAGGGCGGCCAATGAGCCTCTCGATTCTCCTGGATGACTTCGTTTGTCCAACGATTGCCTGTCCTCCGAACGATACGGCCTGCCCATTGCCGTTTTATTTTCTTGGAGCGTTATACACATGACGAACTGCTTTATTGATAGAAATACTGCGACTGTCGACAGATAGGCAGTAAGAACAAGTCGATAATTACGTAGAATAGCTAATTTCCATATTCGAAGCTACTGTCGGCAGAATAGAGCTAGGTTGGACGGCCCGGCATATGGATTTGGACAGAATGTAGTTTTCAAAAGTAATCTACCTCTGTGTCTATAATGGAAAGTGCATATTTCCAGGCTTATGAATGGTTGCAAAACATGGCTCTCAACACAAGAGATTATACAATGTATTTTGGGCATCACATAAAGAAACAGGAAAAGAAACGCCACTAGAAGAGCTACAATGACCAATAAAAAAATATATATTTCTAATTTTGTTTTCGCTACAATAACATTGATAATTAATTTGTTAACAATGTGCCTATCAATAGTTTGTACTAGCTTTGTTACACCTATTATTTTTTAATATGTTTTTGTTTCGTTTGTTTCTTCCGTAAATTATAATTAAAATGGTTATAGTACATTTTTCACAATTTATACCGGACAAAAAGACGTGAATTATATCAGCTGAAAAATGCCTCCATAAATAGTTTTATGGATAATTGATATTATTATTTTTAAAATTCATTCGACTATCAAATGTGTAAAAATACAGAAATTGTATTACTTAAAAATATAGATTAGATAAAAAATAATAAGAAGTTCAAATGAACAGTATTTAAAAAGTAATATTCGTAGAATATTCGAAACTCAATTAAAAAAAACTTTAATTAAGGTTAAAAGACGCCTGGAACGTCCTGTAGAACAGTTAAAAACAATAAATTGCGGTATGTATTACACAACATTCATATAGCCTGTTGATCTCGCCACCCTCCCCAGGGGCCCATTTGAATATAGATAAGGAGAAATATTAAAAAAAAACTTTTTAATATCTAAATAAATATCAAGAATAATAAGTTGTTTTTGTATTAAAATAATAGTATTAGTGAGTTACCTTCCGGGCGAGTGATTCAGGCGTCAGGTGTGATTCCCGCTCATACCATTCATCTCCTCGATTCTTTACGCTCTACGGATCAGTCAAAACGGTGACCTTGAATAACGAATCGCGCATCGGGCCCGAGCTCGCCCTGCTGCACGGCGCGCCGTGTGCACTTACTCTGCCGCTGACGAGTCTTCAGCGTGGCCGATCCGAGGGCTGGAGCCGACCGCGGGCGAGCGGAGTCGCTCGAAGCAGCCAAGACTGACGGAGAGTGCGGCCGCGCGCCCCTCGCCAGGGTTACATAAGGCGGACTGCCGCCGGGTACGCGCTCCGGAGGCTGCCCGGGCCCGCGAGCGAGACCGCACTCCCTTCCGTCCTCTCTCTCGCGCTCTCTCTCTCTCTCGCTTTCCACCCCCACCCTCGTTACGCAGGTTTCCCGACGAGAGCGGGAAGCGGGGAGACGGAGCGCCCCTCTCGCCCCGTTCCCCGCGCCGGCACGCCACGCGCCGCGATGCGTCCAGGAGTGATTTTCAGCCGTTTGAGTGGGAAACGGATTCTAGGGGTGCTCGATTGTGGATCGGATTTCCTACAGATGGAGCGCCGTAAGACTTATTTTTGCGTGAGTAAACTGCGGTGACATTCTCGTTTCTTTCATTAAGGTGTGCGTTTGATAGTTTAATGTTAACACAGCACGAATTTAATCTGTTGTGCTGAACGGTGTTAGTAAATAAATGAACATCTGTCAGCGCTACGGATCCGGAGGTAGGTTACCGTTTAAAGGGAGGGTAAAGGGAACTCAATAAATGTTCAATTTACTAAATTAGATCAGGCGACTGTACTTATATTTATAAAAGTAATATTTACGCTAGTGATAAATATTTATAAGCGGTTTGATGATATTTAAAATAAAACAACGGGTCTATTAACATTATACCCTTAATAAAATGTTATATAAATCCACTTGACACATACGCGCTTGTAAAAATTAAATAAACGCGGGATCCGATAATATCTAAATTCGTTTCGATGAGATCTGTCCGTGGACACCACTTCTCTCGATTTCTGTTTCGATACTAACAAGTAAGCTATCGTTTAACACTTGTTCTGTCCCAAAATACTTACGGTTCACAAGTCACGGCGTCCTAAAGTTGACCGAGCACGCCAATTCGAGTCGCTTACGTAGCCCTCTTATACGAAAGGAGTGCAAGCATGACTGATGCGATCTAAATAAATTTGATCTTTTCTCAATCCATTGACAAATTAACTTCCACCCGCGTCGTATAATTTTTGAGATATGAGCATCTACAGTCTGACATATTTTCGCGTTGGTTCGTTCGCACACCTCGAACTGTATTCATGTGAAATGTGAGAATTTGTAATCTTTAAGAAAATGTTCAATTTTTAATAATAATAATAATAATGAAAAGTACACGTTAATTCATCCCATTGAATAGTATAATTATTGTCACAATTAAATTCCTTTTGAAGATTGACGCAACAAAGAGTACTAAGATGATGGCTCACCTGACATTATTGCCCTTACACCTTCTATATACATCGCTAAAAGATGGAAAATTCCCCGATAGATGGGAAACATCACTAATTACTCCACTGTATGAAAATGGGGATAAACACGATGTCACTAATTATCGCCCTATTTCAAAGATGAGAATTCTGAATAAGTATTGGAATTAATTATAAGACACAATTCGTCCCGTGATTACCCCGACCCGCACATCTCTATTCTTCGAATTTTGCCTAATTTATTATATGAAAAAATGGACCAAAGAATGCGTGTGGATTCTGTGCACATTAATTATATTTGAACTAACGCGTCACCTTGATGTTTGGTTATGTTTTCAGGTTCATAAATAAATTATTGGTAGATAAATATTTTTTTTGAATAGCGAGTTTGTAATGCACGCCAATGATATGTATTGCTATTCAAAGTGTCTTAAGTAGATTCATTGAGAATTGCTAAGAAAAAAAATTACGACTGTATGTAATGTATATGTGTACAGGGTAGCCCAAAAAAAGTGAAAATATTTCGTAAAACGTGATATAATTACATCAAAATTAGTTTAACTATATCAACAATAGCTTACTAATTTACTTACCTATTTATCTATATTACGTTTTATTGCGACAATTTTCGGTCGCCATCTGTGATTATTAATTTTCCCAAATTAATAATCAAAGACGGCGGTATTTTCAAATTGTCGCCCAAAATGACAAAAATCACTGCGGAAGATCGTATTCTGATAAAAAATTTGCGAATTGAAAAACATTGGGGTGCAAGGAAAACGAACAAAGAGTTTCAAAACAAAGCCTGGAATATAGCTAGACATTACAGCATAACTGGACATTATAGCGGGACGGAGCTCCGTCTTACACAGCCAGAAATACAATCAACTTTCTTCGTCGTGAGAATGTTAATTTCATCGAGCCAGGCGTGTGGCCACCAAACAGCCCAGATTTTAACCCAGTAGATTATGTAGTATGGGGTGTTTTGGTGTTTTCCGATTAGCTAAATATTGTGCAAAAAAAATTACATTAAGAATTATAATTAATTATATTATGTTCTGAAATAACTCATGTGTTACGATATGTTCGCACTTTTTTTGGGCCACCCTGCATATATTTTTAATTTAGTTATCAGACATTTCTAAACATTCCCAAGAAATGTGTAGTCATCCTTTCTGTAAATTTTATAATTTTTGTATTTATATATGTAAGTATATGTTTTTATTTAGTTGTAAAAATTATATAATATTCTTACACCTATTTTATGTATGTATTATTTTGGATGCACTGTATATAAAAAAAGTATATAACTCGTTTCCAAAATTTCACTTTTTTCGTTAAAATTTTTAACACAATAGATATACTCGTATAGCAAAGCTATGTTCACCAGTAAAATAAACAAATTAATAATTATTTCCCAGAAAGTAAAACTTGAAAATTGGCAATTATTTCCGAAAATTTCAATAATTTAAATGGAATCAATTTGAAATAAAAGTATTTCGTATTCAGTAGTTGTGATTAATACTTTACCCAAACAACAGGGGCGGAAACATTCCCCGGTTAGTTTTGTAACTGATTTAACATGTATAAAATCACAATTAATTCATAAATTACTTAACTACTATTCCCAGAACAGCCCTAGAGAACACCCGAGCGGGTACCTACAAACCGTTCGACTAAATTTGAACAAAACATCGACAGGTAAATAAACACTTCGGGAATATTCGTGCCCATCTTTTGTCGTTTAGCTGATTCGTTCTTCAGCCAGTGGCGGATTTAGATATGCGCGAGGGGCCCCGCCTATCAGAGGCCCGGATCACCGAGAAGAGAGTAGCAAATCTAACAGAAACATGAAACACTGTTTTAGTTCCAAAAATACAGGCAGATTTAATTGTGTCCGGCCGCCGTCCATTCATGACGTCGTATTTTTCGGGTTTTTTTTTGTTGGCTCGGGTGCCCAAGTTTAAACACAAGAATTATTCTTATTTTATTAACAGTATTAATGTAATTAACAGTGTGAAACAAATAAGTAGATGAGATGAGAATGTGTTCTTTCACTTTATATACTGTAGTCACTGGGGTGTCTTTATTGTTCATGATGTTAAATAAGTGTTTATTTAGTATTCATGGCACGACACATTCTCTCGTCCTCTCACCCCTTATAAGATCCAACAGTCATAAAATGAGTCTTAAGTATCTGTTTTATTCAAATAATAAGCAATGCGCCAAAGAAATCAGCTGATGTAATTAGCAAAATTACCGTATTTTGAGAAATATCAAAATTAGGCAGTTTTTAGGAGTTTCAAAATAACGCAATTTTGAAGAATGTTAAATTTTGAGGAATTTTAAAATTACGCAATTTTGAGGAATTTGAAAATCACGCATTTTTAGAGGATTTCAATATTACGCAATTTTTAAAAATTTCAAAGTTACGCAATTCTTAGAAAAGTCAAAATTATGCAATTTTGAAGAATGTCATAATTACGCAATTTTGATGACCTTCAAAATTACGCAATTTTAGAGAAAGTGTGACACCATTTTTTGGATTCAAATATTTTAAAATGTACATTTGGACATGTTTTCCGCAATAAACCACTTGTAAATTTCATAATTACAAGATCCTCAAATTAATGAAATTTGTAACGGGAATATTAGTTGCATTTTTTTTAATACTCACATTGGTAATTGCGATGATTACAAGCCTACAGGTATTTGTTCTCGCATTTGTATAATGAGGGATTTGAGAATTCGCATAAACTTAACAACGTGCAAAATAAAACTGCATTTCAATCTGATAATTGCTTCATTTCTGTATTCACCATAATTCTATACTGTCATTTAGGTGAGTGTTATAGCCGTTTAAATAAATTAGATTATATAAATTTTTTTGGCGTCTGACTTGTCGCCTCACTCATGTATACCTTCTTTCCGCGATTTAACAAAATTTAACCTGCGTATCTCGGTCCCTTTCTTTCCTAACCTATCCTTAAGTACAAGGAAGAAATAAGATGTTGCAGTAATTAACTGCAGCAAGCTCAGTGTGCGCTCGGATCTTCATATTAACCGCTAATGTTTATAATAAATGTTTACTTTAATTACGCTTATATAAAAATAATCCATATTCACGGGTGTTTGAATACGTCCCGCTCAGACGCTTGTTCTTGTGGTGGAGAAGGAATGAACAAATAAACCGGCATCTATTCTATAGGTTTAATCACTTTAGTTGACCAGAATAAATGTTCTTAGTTATATCATGGTTACACAATGATTGACAGCTTTATTAATAGTTTACTCTAAGAAATCATCTTTGTATCTGTGTTAGGGGTTGTATCATTTTGGGGGCTCTTTGTCTCAAAATCTCCAGTGAGAGGCGGCCCCTGCATTATTAAGTCTTCCCCTGGTTACTGCCTCGCGTTTTATCCGACACCCCTCCTTGCTCCCGCAACTCCCCTAGCAACAATCCGAGTAATTAAATATAAATATATTGTTATATGAAATGAATGAGTCATTAAACATTATGTGCTTGATGGGTCTGGAGCAGGCGCGTCCAACACGTTTGATACTGTGGGCCCTATAAGCTATTTTGCATTAACCCTAAGGCCATTAATTTTCCATATTTAATCATCAGCATCAGCCATTTTACGATACTCAAAGTCTCGATTGATAGACGAAATTATCGAAGCAGTGGTAGTGACATGGCGAAAATTGTCAGAGAAAGTTATTGGCAGACCTTCGTCTGGCAGTGGATTAACAATGACTGATAATTACGAGATATTACTCTAAATCAATTTATATTTATTTATGTATTAGATTTTATTGAAATACATGTTTTTGTTGTAACAGAGGTGAATATAAAATATTATAATATAACATAATTAACATACTTCTATGTATCACGTTGAACAATTTAAAATGAAACTGCTACATTACGTTGAAGTAAAATATCAATTTTCTTTCAAGTATACGAACTAAGGCGATAAGCAATAATGAGCACAAAGTCACGAACTGTGAGTCAATCACTGATATCATTGAGTCACAGTCGCTATCGGTGATTGAGTATTTGAAAACATCGTAATACGTAAATTGATATTTTATCATTATTTTAACTTTCCGACAGATAGCACTAATAAAATTTTTCACAAATTTATGAAATTAAATCTATGAAGGAATGACGTCATAATCATGAACAGCGTCGTGTAGTAAATTCTGGGAATTTAATAGTTTACGCATATTTATGCGTAAAACAGCAAATGCTGGGAATTTGATACACTTTTATTTTATGAAAAGATTTCATTCTCTTCGTGGTGATATTTAAATTAGATTTTTGTTAGTTATTTATGTTAGAATATATTTTTAACACAATTGAAGCTTTAATATCACGCTCGGTCTTTTTTGTTTTTTTATTTACTTCATGCATTATGATATCGTGCAGCGCATGGACATTAGTAATGAAATAATGATCACAGTCACAGTTTTTAATCACTGATATTATCGAATACCAATCACAATCACACCTGTGAGTTAAGAGTAGCATTTTGTCTCATCACTAGCGATAAGTGACATTTTTGTTCTGAATGTAAATTTTTTAATCTCTGTTATCAGAAATTTGAAATTTTGGAATTGGACAACAATATTTCTGATACTAATATTATGTAGGTACCTAGGTAAAGTAAAACATGAAAATATTAGAAGAGAATGCTGGTCTTAGAATAGCGAATAGAAAATAATTAAAAATTATCGCTTAGGTGGAACGAATGATTGAGAAGCGATGATAGGATGAATGTGCTGATAAACTGGCCATGGATGCCACTGTTTACGGAGTTTCCCCCCATAAATTCCATATTCCGATGTATATATGGTTTACTTAATATGGTGACATAAGGACTGCACAATGGATGGATCCAAATAATCATAAGAGTAATTGGCTTAAAGTAATTCAAATATCCATTTCCCGCACTCCCTGGTTCTCCAAAAGGAAAGTCTCCAAAAGAACAATATCAAATATCTTTAGAATGAGAATTGGGCATTGCCAGGTAGCCTCACACTTATTCAGATTGAACTTAATAGATTCCCCAATGTGTGAGTGTGGTGCCGAGGAGGAAACCCTTGACCATATCTTTTTTGCCTATCCATTGCCGATCACAGGTTTTTTTTACAGTAATCTCGTGAATAATAATTTTCAACTCCCTGTTAACTTGTGTTATCATCTTTCCCTTAACTCGCCACGTTTAATCTATATAATAGCAAATTTTTTGAACGACAATGGTATTGACTTGTAATATAATATTTCTTATTCTATAATATTATTGTACTTTCTTCTATAAAATGTAGTTTTAACTTGATTAATGGCACAAATCACTCTTGAAGGGTGGATTGCCTATTTAAAAGAAGAAGAAGAAAAAGAATGACATGAAAGATATATGACGCGATTGTTGATGGCGCCAGGAATAGAGAACGTTCACGGAAAACTTGGCTTGACCATAAAGATAAACCAGATACTCGTATATTGTCCTACTACACAACAATTCACGAGAGGCAAGAGTTGTGTGTCAGGACAGAAGAATGTGGCGCTCTATCCTCTCTACCAATCCCTGCGTGGAACGGCATGGTAATAAGTTCATCCGTACTACATCCGTATTATTACATCCGTTGGGAATCGAACCTGTGATTCTTGAATCAATGAGTCATGTTTATTAGGGCCTGGTATATAAACTAAAGACGGAAATAATTAGCCTGGCTCCACAGGGTCCTTTGGCCCTACTAAGGTATTATGGTGTTAAGGTACCTTCATAAAACACACATAAAAGTAGGGAAAATTCAGGTTCCCGCAATTCAAAAAATAAAATTAAGCATAAGTTTGCTCAATTCAATTCGGGTAAACCTAATTTGAATTGTTGTAAATTTTAAGCTTTATTTTTACAGAATTATACGAGTAGCTTATGGCATGTATCCACCGATGAGATTTCTCTCGGAGATTTGACTCGAAAGAGGGTATAGGTCAGTACAGAGTTCAGCGCGAAGTACACGAATCATCATCGCATGTGTTTCGGTCCCGGATTAGAATGACACGTCCGGTATATACTTACCTTTTCTGACAGAGATCATCGTGGACAAACTTGTGTAGGTAGAGCTCGGAATGGACCAGAGCAAACTGGAACGCCTTTAAAGCCACGGTTCGTGAGATTCTCGCAAATACAGCTCCGGCTTCTGATATCTTTTCAATTTAGATAATAGCTCCTGCTAACAGGATGTCTAAACATTTTGGATTCAATAAATAACTATAGTACGCGGTAGAAATAGAGTGAGAACTTGAGTCCGAAGTCAGAGAGAAAATAAATAGTGAAACTGGGGAGCTCGCGTCGGCCGTCAGTTGCTGACGGCGCATGAGACCAGCGTAACAGTTCTCCAGTGGCGCGCGTCTTATTCATGACGCCCTTTAGTTGACGATTCGTAAATGACAACGAGCGTCTGCCGTACGTTTATTGTAATGTAAGAGTATAATTTTTGACCGAAAAATAAGTGTAAAATTCCGAATACATATTATCGATGGTTCCGGTTCGTTAAATACTCGAGAGTAGACACACCGGGCCACAGCGCCGAGCCATTAACGTTGTATCCATTAGATCGGTCCACAAAAAGCGCTCAGTGTGCAAACATCCATTTAAATCCCTGTGGATTATTAGACGCGATCAATTTACTTTCAATCGGCGAACATTTTATGGGCGAGGATCCCGATTCTCGTCCCGCGGCGGATCTGTCGTTCTATTTTTTAAGATTGAATAACGAATTGATCAATTTGCCAAATACACTGTCATTATTAAAATACCCATTTTTGAAATAAAAATGCTCTAGATAGCCTCTTAAATACCTGCAATAGAGAACCGATAGTCTTATACTAGTAATACACAGCAGGCGCTGGTTATTATGATCATGTTGATCCTCGGAGATTTTGATTCTAATATTTAGTAGTATTTTTTTTAGTATTTTTTCTGTAAGACAGAAGTATTAAAGGAAAAATTGCAAGACGTGACAGCAACACCTAGAAGGCAACACTTAATATGGGAATCAATGTCTGCGAATGCTAAATCTGTAGTTAAGATTCAGATCTTTCAATGGCAGATTAGATTAGAGAGACATTCAACGGCAGATTAGATTAGAGAGTATTCGGAGACATCTTCCTTCTGACGCATTCCATCTACTTACAAATGCATTTATGGTGTCACGTGTGGCCTATTGCAACAACATCTATGCTAGTCTGCCAATGTTTCGGCTGGATAGATTACAATCTATTCTAAATGCGCCGGCACTGATAATATACGTAGTTTCCAAATTCCCTCATATAACATCCCTTTTACATCGGCTACATTGGCTCCGATCCTTGAAAGAGTTGAATTTAAATTGTGATGGTCGATGTACAAGGCGACACATAACATGGCGCCTCTGTATTTTCAAGAGCTTTGTATCCCAGACAATTTGAATAGTAGACGTTAAACTCTCAGGTCAGCCTACTATACTTCAGCTGCAGGAAGGGTTGTAGAACCGACCAGCCGTTGCCAGAAATCTAAGTTTAGTGAACGGGCATTTGCGGTGGCAGGCCCAAAAGCGTGGAACTCTTTGAAGAAGGGACTAAAAACAACTTTACAAAAAATAATTTTCATAAGTTCAAATAACAATTTTTTATTTTAAATATTTACAAAGGTGAGATAATTTGTGACGGTATAAAAATTATCTGTTTACGCGCCTTGTTACTTCGGTTGGCACCACTGGGTTTCCTGGATGATATTTGTGATGTCCTTGGGATTGTATAGTTGTGTATGTATGTATGTGTGTGTCTGTGTATGTGTGTGTGTCTTAGAAGACACGTTCGAAGTACGTAGCATTGGCGCAGTTGGTCATTGGATAATTGACGCAAAGTAAAATTGGCGCAGTCAGTTTAAGATTTTCTTGATAACGAGCATCAAGAAAATAAGGAACCATTGGATTAAAATTGTTTCGCGAGGAAACAAATTGGAGACAAGCGGCGGATCGAGAGAAGATCGAGATCGTTCTTCTTGGAGCAGTGATCGTCGGCGGACTTCTAGGAGCCAAGACTCTTTGGAAGACCTTTTGGTTGAAGAGAATCGGCGGCGAGAAAGCTCAAGGCGTGCAGTCGGACGGAAAGTGCACGGCGGGCTTCTACGGACCGAGGCAGCCGGGGGACCAAAGCAGCTGACCAGGGAAGACGCGGGGACAACTTCCAGGAGCCGAGACTGAGGGAACCAGTTACAGCAGACGCAGGCTAAAAGGATCCTGACGGCAAGAGCTAAGCTAAGTATTTATTTAGTTTTTCTCCTGTGGGTACTGTCTGTGGGGTAATAGAAAGGAAAATGGCATGTTTTTACCACGAGATCGACGATTGGGCGGTCTTTAAGGGGAAGTTCGAGTGGTTTCTGTTAGCTGATGATGAGAAGGGAACAGAATCTAGAAAAAAGCAATTTTTCTGAAAAAATGTTCGCATTGTTGCAAGATTTGTGTGTTCCTAAAAAGATTAATGACGTAAAATTGGAATTTTTATTTGATGTACTCGACTGCGTGGAAACAATATCGGTATCTTTATAAATAAAATAGAATACGAATCAATTCGGGATTTTATGTTAACATTAAAAAAAAATATTAGTAAGTGTGCTTTCGGTAAAAGATTGGAAGATAACATTAAGGAATTGTTTGCCATTGGGATAAGAGATATTAAAATTATATTAATAGATATAAAAGATATTAAAAAGTTGTGTTTAGAAACGAGTGATGAAACATTGAACTATTTTATTCAAATCTCATGAAATATTGAGGCCAATTCACCCGGAACACCTATCTCCCGGGAGTTTTAAAAATTCGCAATGGAACTCAAAACATATAAGGTAGCAAATCGAATAATTTAAAATGGTTCAGGTGTGGTTCATTAGATCACAGGAAAGATACTTGAAAATTTAAAAATTCAATATGTTTTAAATGTAAAAAAATAGATCACTTACGCAAAGAATGTAGAAAAGAATCGTTGAATATGTCACAAATTCGGAATGGGTCGTCGGTAAATAGTGTAATGAAACCAGTGATGTTACAAAACGTGAATTTAAATTGCATGCTAGATTCAGGAGCAGCGATTAACGTACTTCCATTTAGTGTTTACGGAAAGGAGTTGAAACATGTACAGTTACAGTAAACGGATATTAAGTTAGTCTCGTATGACAACAAACCATTGAAAGTTTCGGTCAAATTCTTTAGTGAGAGATTCTGATGAAAACGTAAATCCCTAACCCCTACCCCATTCTCCAAAGTTCCAGATTTATTAATTTATAATAAATAATAATTCTCCTGGTCTCCGGCACCAGTGCGATGAATTCGATATTCCTATTGTCTACTTAAATATAATATTAATATTACTATTTCTAATTTAACGCGGAATTTACACTTTCCCTGTGCGGGCGTCCCCTGCTCGCAAGGCACCCCTGTGACGAATTCGTAATTTCCTACGTGCGAGCGCTCCTTGTCGCAAGGCCCAGCGTAAGGGTCCCGTACATTCTCCTACTCGCTTAAATAATATTTTGTGTTAATTTATCCTCCTGGCTTCCGTCGCCAGTGTGGAGATCTCGCTTTCTTACTTAATACAAATTTTTTACTAGTTTTACGCTTAATGCTAGTTTATTCGCTTAATATCTAAATTTGGCCAACGTGATCGTTCTAGTGGTTAAGAATATTCCCCATGTTATGTCCGTAATAATCCTAGTTCTTTTAACCCGCGTTTTCAATTATCAAATATCTAAAGTTTACAAATATCCAAATATTATAGCCGTTCAAATACCTATAGAGCAATTATTAAGATAAATATACCGATTATCTTATAGTACACGACTAAATAACAGAAAACTTCCCGTCAAGCGGTATGATATTCGAGCGCGCCCGTTATAGCATTAATTATGTATGTGTCATTCAGAGCTAGAATGTAAGAGTGTGGAAGAAATTATACATATGTACGCATTATTCAGAGCTAAAATGTAAGAGTGAGGGAGAAATTATACGTATGTACGTATTATTCAGAGCTAGAATGTAAGAGTGAGAAAGAAATTATACATAGGACACCAACCTTGTCGTAGACTCGTACTCGTGACTGTGGCCGCTTCGTGGCGTCGCCTAGCTGTTCATAAATTATATGGACATGTGGAACAACATGCGACATGCTAAGTGCCTGCCTCGCTTGGCAGATATGTTCCGTGATTATATGATAAGTTCTCCAGACACCAGTCTGTAGCGTACGTTCGGCTCCCCTGAACCCCAGATTAAGAATCCGTACGTCTGGTGCCTATTCGCGGTAGACGACGGGTTCTTAACCCTGCACCCACGCGTTCAAAAGTTTAAAGATGATGATGATGATAATCCAAAGTTTTGATTCGGCCAATGTCTTAGTGAACAATATCATTTGTTATGACTCATTCAAGATGCATGGCCGAGGTCCTTGTATCTCCAATACGTTGCTGTTCAGTATCGGTAGGAAGGTGGCCAATCCGGGGCCGCGTCCACCACTGAAGGTAATTAATTATGATGAGGTTGTGACATGACAGTACGACTCTCAGGAAATTCCCTTGATTCCTTTGGGTGCGTCTGAAAACATACGTCATGTGACAACGGTGTCCGATGTATAGTTTGATTTATCTGCAGGATGATCCTCGGTGTCTCGAACAATGCATCTCGAATAAAGCCAGGAACAAATAGTTAGGATTATTATTACTGCATGCTGGTGCGTGTGTATGTGTGTGGTTTGCTGACGTGGCGGCTTAATTGTAGAACATTTCAGGAACACTGTCTCGGGGTATTAACCTCTAGAGACACTACTATCATCCTCCTCATACAGCTGAAGTACGGGTACCACGGCGACCACACAGAAATCACCTCGATGCAACCCAGTGCGGACTAAACTATTTACGCCAGATTATATATCGGAAAAAGATCATGAACGGTAAACATACGTAGGGTTAGCCTGTAGCCTTGTGCACCCTACGCAGACCGATGATGTTCAATAACTCTTTCATTTTGGCTATCACTACCAAACCAATATAACCATAGCTAGCCCGTCCACACTTCATGCCACCGATTGACTCTGTTCAGCTTCCAAAAGCACCCTTTCCTCCCAATCAAATCATCTTTGGAAAATTACAATTCACATAGGCGTTGAAAGTCGGTAGAATGAAACACCTGGTTTCAGCTTGATAACCAAAGGATAAATGTTGTAGGAATAAATACGGAGCCTTACTTGTGAGATGTGTCGTAAAGTAAAATGTTCAGTGAGTTGTTAGCACAATGTCAATAATAAAGGTCAGTACGATTTGCATACGCATGCGATTGTGTATTCCCAAAGTAAATACACACACAAGGTTCTCGGATAAATTCTATCATTTCTACCTACCAGCCATTACTTCGGATCGAAAATGTAATCTATAAAATACACCCTGTCTCTCACCCTAGTGCCAGCAGCGTGAGCCGCGACAGGATTTATGAGATTTTTAGATCTAGATTTCCGCGGATAAGTAAATATACAATTAATTACGTACATAGTTACATGATTATTTACACGGCCAATAGTAGTATATAATTGGTCCTAAATGATGAGATACATGTAACTGAAACTTGTAGGTGGGTGTTCCCTATTTATAAAATGGACAGTAATTAAATAAAGTGAAATATCAAGTAGCCTAGCGGTTACGCCAGTCCCTTTCTATGAATGAGTAATTACATGATGATCCGAATCACACTACAGTATTTGTTAGCGGTTTTAATTATGTATACAAGCATGCTAAAAGGTAAACTTAGTATTTTGGGTCCTCAGCTATGGTCCTAAGCATCTGCGCCGGTCCTGGTCTGCCATCTGGATCCTGAAGTCACTACACTCGCGGTTTGTGAATTTTAACGCGACCTTCGCGGACCCGGAAAAACAACACGGTCACCCCTGAAACACTTGCGGCGTAAATCTCGAAACGGAAAATCAGATTCCGTACCCCTAACAACGTTTATGTATACGTCTCATTTCCCGATTCAAAAGCGACCCTCGCACGTGTAACCGTCTGACCATTCCGAAACTGACTGTCATCCATGCGACCCTCTCGCCTTTTCGAGCCCGACTCTCAGGAGAAACGCCCCGCTCTGCTGGCGTCTTCATCTCTAGAAATTTCTCGGAATTCATATTTTTTTATCAGTTGGTTATATGTGGATCATCACAAGATCAAAGATAAAGTTCTATATAATCGGGAATGGGTTAGTACCGATAGTGAGAAGAAGTTTTATGAGTACGTATAAAATTGGTTTTGGCGGTATTAACACTTTACATGCCGAAAAAGAAAATATGAATGAGCTGCAAAATAAATTTCCGAATTAAATCAAAAAGCATTACCCGGAGGTAGTTTCTAATAAAATCAAAAGGGATTTTACGGGGGTGGGTAGTTGCAAATAAGGTTGACCGTGTGGGTCATGTGATTAATAAAAACGGTAGTAAATCGGTTAAAAGCAACGTATTAAGTCGACATATTCAAGGAAGGTTTGAGATTTAAAATGATTTTTAGGTTTATTTAAGCTTTACAAAAATGTTAGGAGAAGTTTGAATGCAACTTTACATCCAATTAATAAATTACCAAAAGGCGTAGAATGGGATTTCAATTACGAATTGATTATGTGTAATAATAGGAAACATGGGAACCAGCGATCGAAGGCGTTTTCATAAAAAAATATCTAACATTATTATTATTATTAAAACATAATTGATGACGAAAGTCTTTATACTGCTGAAAATAAATTGAAAAAAAAAAAATTATACCTGGGTTGCATAATGACAATGACGGATATGATGCTTTTGTTGAAATCGATCAAGTTTCAACCGTGTGGAAAAGATGTTCTGAAGTCATGATCTACTTAAACATCAGATGCTACATGTTCTCGGTATTATTTTATGGAATGGAAGCAAGAAGAGAAATGATCAGGCGACTTGAACCATTTGAGAAGTGGCTCTACAGAAGAACTCTTAAAATAAGCCGGATGAATAGAGTAACAAATGAAATTGTCGCGGTTCGGATAAATAAGTAAATATATATATATATATAAAACAACAAAAACCCTAATACTTGAGTATCTCAAACATGCAGGTAATGAGACGTCCATAGAAGTGTCACATCTTGCATCTCATAATGCAAGGAAAGACTGTTGGAAATCGGGATCAGAATTTGAGGCAATGGTTTGGCTTGTCTACTGTAGAGTTTTTCCGGGCCGCATAAAACAAAGTGACGATAGCCAACTGAATAGACAACTAGAAACAAAGACATAAAGAAGAAACTATCAATGAGTAACAGACCTTTAGCTGACCCGGTTAAGACCGAACGCCAGAATAACGAGAGGAAAAAGAAGACCTGTTAAATAAATACTTTACATAAGACGCGCAGTTGAAGGAGGGGGTCGGCTCGACGTGCTTAATTGTAAATACTCCATTTTAAATGATGGAATTGTAATTAAAAACGATAAACGAAGAATGTCGAATGAACAAATGTTTCTACGCAGAGACATACCCTGGAAAAGAATACATTTTTAAAATGAGTAATATTTTAACAACCCTACTATAAAAAAAAAAAATCCCTTCCGGCACTGTCGCATGAATCAGGTAGATTTAGTCTGCATGCGAAAAAAAATATTTTTCGTTTTATGATACCCACGACAATTTCTCTCGATAACTTTTATGAGATTTATCTCTGACACCAATATTGACAGAATTACAATTTTTTTTAATAACCTCCATTTTGAAACAAGCTGGCCAATACATATCATCATCATCATCCCGGTGTGAGTCCTGGCCTCCTCAATAAAGTTTCGCCACTCCTTTTTTAATTTGCGCTACCGACTGCATAACACTCCTTCGACCGACAGATTTTGCATAACCGGGAGAGGGGAGATTTTTATTTAGACAGATTTTAAATGGAGGATGATTTCGGGATCTTCTGGTCATGATCGAAGAAAGTGCATTTACATTTTTTGAATGTCTTATAATGAGATCTCCCGCAATATTTATTTATTTATGTGTATATTTATACGGTTCGATAAAACATTAACATACAAACATATATTAAAAACATAAACAAGTAGAAAATACAGAGTAAATAATTCATTATTCTATTGATTTTTTGTACATAATAACTATAAGTAAATATTATGATTATTTTTGATGAGAAAATACTTATAAAAAAAAAATACCAGTTAAGATATAAAAATACGTAGAAATACTAATAAAGTAACGTATATATGACGTACAGCAAAAAACAGAACATATTAATGATAATAATGTTTTCTCGATAAGATGTAGATACTCGTAGAATAATAATAAATATGCCCGTTCGCCGGGTGATAAAATGATTAGGTAATTAAAATTCCCTAATTATTTAATGTACGAAAGTAATGACTGTGATATATCTATTGGCATCTACCTGCAAATCTTTCATTACGCTTACAGTGTTGAGGAAATGCTTTAATTACGTGTGTCCATGTTAGTGAGTCATTAATTTAAATTTAATCCCTACGAAAAATATAAATAAAAAAAAAGAAGAATTTTAACCATTTAATATACGTGTAATCCAAAATAAATATCTTAATCTCAAAAGGCTCCACTTTCAAAGATAATTCAAATTTTCGCGTTTTTTACGAAAATGTGGGTTTTCATTATTTATTTATATCTTAAATTATTTACTAGGTTTTTAAAATTATTACTTAGATATGACCTTTATACACATTTAAAACTAATAAACTGAATGTTATTTGCCATAATTAAGACAATACAAGCATTATAAGAAAGACCGCCTCGATTAGATGCATTTTCTGCGTGCCACAGAATTATCTTTTATTTTTGGTAAATTATTGTATAAACAAAATATATTTTCTTGTAATCTTCAAGTCAAGATTACGGAGACAAATGTTAAAAATTAATAGTGTTATAAACTGTTCAATTTGCTAAACATATGGCTTGAAACTTCAGTTACTATTAAAATTAAGTTTTATATCAAAAACACAATAATAAGGTTTAAATCATATATTTTCAGTCTTATAAAAGACGATAATTTTAATTGTCTATTGAACTTCAATACGCTGGTGTATCCGGCCATGACGGACGTTGAATCCGCGCTGTATTATTTTCGTTATAAAATGCCGAAAATATATGTTTTCACCGATATTTGATTCACAATATTAATTAATGTTGAACTTATTCACAACATTTGTAGCAAATTTTATAAATTAGATGTCTTTTTTCTGATTTTAAGGGAAAACAACATTTTCTTGAACAAAATAAACATTTTATGTACGTTATTTTTATGTATGTCGCAATTAAATATTTCGTTTATACATAACACTGTTGCATTTTAAGCGCAAGCTGTCTGTACAATATAATTATAAAACGGACATATCACCAAAACGCCAACGTGGCGTTTCAAATCGATAGTATTAAACACAATAATTAATTGAAGCTGTCATAATAATTTTAAATTTAAAAAATTCATTTTAGCAACCATCTAAATATATGTAGGTACTTTGTTTGATTTCAAAACATATTCATATATATAAATTAGGTACTCATTAAATTATATAATTTTCGATGGATTCATTTAAATAACAACACAAATTTTTATTTCAATACGAAAACTGTCTTTAGGTAAGAGTTACGTTTGACACTTGTCTCGAATGCGAGAAAATTAACATTTTTATTGTTGTCTCTTTCTAATCAAACCTTCCTCTCTCGCATGATTTACGTAACAAATAACGTCATTAATTATTCTCTGATACTTATGAATTTTACTATTAACCCCATCTTGAAAACATATCTAATTCGTGTGTAATTTTTTTGAATTTCAAATTGGAAAAATTATAGCTCGACCTCCAAATATAATATTATAGAAATCACTGCATTAAAATGTTGAACAGCCGATTTACCGTACTTACATACCAAGCTCTCAACTTCCGCTGATTTAAATCGGTGGTTCGCTCACTCGTCCACCGAACAAACTTTCTTTAAATATTGCGTGTGTTAATGAAATTCATAAGAATTTTTAAATAAATGCATGTACTGTAAATCAGCAAAAATAAATAAAAAAATAAAGTAATCAAAATATTAAACGGAAAGCAAAACAAAAAAAATGTTAATAGCTTACCTACTAATCGCAAACATAGATAGGTATGTATATCTACTTTTAATCTTGTAATATTCAGAAATCGAAAGAACAGAAATGTCGCAAAAATGATGCTTACACAAAAACCCCACGTAAATATCTTTTACACAAAATTACGCACAATCTATGCATGTAAATAATTATAAAACCATCATTAATTTAAATTAAACGGTTTAAAATACAATTAATATGGAATTAATAATTCTATATTTTAAGTTTATTATATTATAATGCAAAATAGATTAAAATTAAAAACTAAACATAAAATGTTAAAACAATAAATTAAAAAAGTTTATCACAATTCGTAAAAGTAATAATATTTATTGTAAATATGAAAACAACGTATGCTGTTTATTAAAATGTTTGTTAAAATACATAAATAAACGGGGAAACATGCGCGCCTCCATCCTTTAGAATCATTGTTCAAACCATCTCGTAACGTGTACGAGCTCGACGTGACATCGCACTAGTAACTCACGTACTTCATCGTAAGTGACAAATCATTCATGTGGCAATAACCAATTTGTGGGTCCCTTTTTACATTGCGCCTTAAAATTATTTGGGAAACGTAATATTGAATGAATGACGTCCCTGAATACTTTGTACAATAATCAGCTAATCAGAAATCATCAAAACATTGGCTGTTCGGTGGCCAAATAAATGCCTGGCTCGATGAAATTAACATTCTCACGACGAAGAAAGTTGATTGTATTTCTGGCTGTGTGAAATGGAGCTCCGTCCTGCTGTAATGTCTAGCTGTACTCCAGGCTTTATTTTGAAATTCTTTGATTATTTTCTTAGCACCCCAACGTTTTTCAATTCGCAAATTTTTGATCAGAATACGGTCTTCTGCGGTGATTTATGTCATTCTGGGCAACAATTTGAAAAAACCAAATATAAATAATGGGAAAATTAATAATCAAAGATGGCGACCGGAAATTGTCGAAATAAAACGTAATATAGGTAAGTAAGTAAATTGGTAAACTATTTAAGCTATTGTTGATATAATTATACTAATTTAGATGTAATTGTATCACATTTTAAGAAATGTTCCTCCTTTTTATGGGCCACCCTATATATAGGGTGTTCAATGGGAATTTTTCTATTTTTTTAAACATAGACAAACTATCACTTCTGAGGTTTACTGCCATATGATTGATGAGTTCTTGGTGTCGCAATTGAAAATGTTTCCCGGATACAATAGAACGCAGTTTCAACAAGACGAGGCAACTCCACACACTGCCTAGGGTCTCGATGGAGAAGCGGAGGGCAATTTTCTCAAGAAAATTAATAAGCAAGTACGGAGACATACCCTGGCCACCTCGGTCGCAAGATTTAACGCCTTGTGGGGATACCTGATATCTAAAGTGTAAAGTAATAATCCTCGAACAACACAGGCGCTACAAGAAGACATCCGACATGAAATCGCCGCCATTAACCTAGTATGTTTTTCTCGCGTATTAGCCAACATTAGGGCTCGGTTAAAATAGCGCATTGGAAGAAGTGGACATTACTTAGACGACATTATTTAAAAAAAGTAAATAAAACCCCACTCGTTGGGCACCATTTGATATAACGTTGAGCTTTCGTCCTTCCCAATCGTCATATTATTATTATATCGTTCTATCGTCACTGAGATGGGGCGGGGATGTAAATCAATAGGCGTTTATTACATATATATTTATTATTTATTCTACATTAATTAACGAAGAAAAAAACCTTAGGTCAAGTTCTTAATCTAACTTATGGTCTACTTAATTGAAATCTTATACTTAATCTTAAATCTATCGTAATTACCCCGTCGGATACTGCTGGGTAATTAAGGTAGATTTGTCCGGACTGCAATGTCACGGAAGTGGACGGACAGGGTTCGATCGCTGACGCTTCCACTCTTTACTCATCTTCATCGGTGGCGGGCCTCTGTCGCCGTCGCTGTTACGGTGGTCGGCTGCCATTACCGATCCGTCTTCATGGCCGGCGGTGCCATTCGTCTTGATAGTCTGCGCCGTGGCAACCGATAGCTTAGGTGCCAGCTGGATCAGGCGCCTCTAGCCTCGTTCTTCGTTCTGGTTTCCTTCGTCCTGGTACTGGCCGGTCTCGGCCGCTGGTCGCCAACCGTCCGTGGCTCCTGACTTCGAATTTCCATCCAACTCAACTTTCGATTTCTGCCGGTATTTTTACTGTTACGGGCGGTCTTCAACTGTTTCCTTGAGATCTTTATGTTACTCTCTGTCTTCCGTGTTCCACCTCCTTCTTTAACTTGGATATTCGTTCTGATGATGACGGTGGAGTAGAATATTCAACTCTCCCTACGAGAGTTTTTAGCTTTTTTCTGATTGTCTTCGTCTGCATTGTTTCAACTATATTTTCTAACTGATTTTCTCTGACTGATTTTTCTGACTCCACTGATTCTAACTGATCCCTTCATCGCCGCGTCCGGCCTTTTAAGCGCCTCAGGGCGTGTCATCAACACGTCCCTCTGTCCATCCTTTAGACGGTGATTGGGTGCTCTCTTCTTCTTAAATCCTATTTCTTTTGTTAATAATTATTTTGGGATCTACTGTACGAGATCCGAGACGCTTTTTCAGCTGGCTAATTGCAGCCATCGTAAATGCATATTTTCCTGGCCATATATTATTATCCAAAAGGTACGTCGCTGCAGTATGCAGTTAAGATTAAATGCATTTCTCGGGGGTAGACCGTCATAAAATGTTCCCTAGACCTATTTTTCTATTTTATTGTTTACACGGACCTATTAGCCATGCAAATTCCTTAAAGCAAATGGTTAAGTGCTCTATTCTTTATTAATCCAATGGGGAATTCGCGACACACTAGGCCGGGCACATCAACCTGTTAGAACTAAAATAAATATAATAATTTTTATAACGTTATCTCTGGTACCTACTGGTCACGAGATACGTATTTATCTATGGTATTTTTGGTGGACGGCTCGAGAGGGTGAGCGATAAGCTACTCGTAGATTTATTATAAAAAAATGTGATTTTGAAGTTTAAACACGAAGGGGTAAGAATAATATAAAATATTAGGCATCTTTGTTATCTATAACATCTAGTCTAGAATTTTTGTTATTTCATTTGTGTATTTGCAGGATGTGTAACCTTTACTGTCACGACTGTGAGGAGTAAAGTTAGATGACAATACTAATTTTTTCGTGAAGGATTTCTCACGAGCCAAGCATAATGGGAACACGATTAGGTCCCCTCTGCTCAATTTATTCTACAATTTAATCTATTTTTCAACATGAAGACGCAAGGATTCTGCGCGACTTCAGGAACCACGCCAAAAAGCAGGTGACCCAACCTTCATGACGTTGGAGGTGCGAGGAGACACAAAGTATTTTACGGGGTTGCTCGGGACATCAAAACTGAACTCAAACTGTGGATTGCTCCTGAAGAGTAAAGATTCTTGTGTCTAAGTTGTTGTGAAAGAAATTTTAGTTGTGAAATTTGGAAGATGTTGTAAATCATAATGTTTATTCTCACATCTAATTTTAAATGCTTGTTGCTCATTTTGGTGTAGACGATTTGATCAAAAATCTATTTTTGTTGAAAAGGATTTGTCAAAATTTTTTATTTGTAATCACACTGAGGTGATATTATTTTTTACTTATAGTAATTACCTGGTAGACTCATACATTTTCTTGCTATCGTGTAATTATGATATTGTAAATTTAAAACATATTCTAAAGGGTTTTTCAATAGGGACGCTTAAACTTTCTTTCAACAGGGACAGGAAACTACGCCATATTTCTTCAATTTTTTTTGAGGTTAACACTCGTACTTAGTTGGCAAATCATCATGGAGCAGTACACACCGGAGCAACGCTTGCAAATTATTCAAATCTACTACCAAAATTCGCGTTCGCTCACCGCAACTTTAAGAGCATTACGACCATTTTATCGTCGTCATCACTTGCCTGCTACATCAACAATTCAACGTTTGGTGCAAAAATTTGAAAGCACATTGTCGCTACACAATGTTCCAGTGCCAGTGAGACAAAGAAATGCACGAAGTGAGGAAAATATTGCCGCCGCTAGAGCATCTGTTCTTGATGACCCAAATGAGTCACTAACATGACGTTCTCAACAATTGGGCATTTCTGTGACGTCATTGTGGCGAATTTTGTGAAAAGATCTTGGCCTAAATCCATACAAGATCCAGTTGACACAAGAACTAAAGCCACTTGACCATTTGAAGCGTCGCCAATTCCTCAATTGGGCTGCACAACAATTTGAAAATGATGCTGAATTCCATCGAAAAATCATCTTTAGCGACGAAGCTCGTTTTTGGCTCAATGGATATGTAAACAAGTAAAATATACGTTATTGGGCAGGCACCAATCCACACGTGCTTCACGAAACACAATTGCATCCCGGAAAAATCACTGTTTGGTGTGGATTACATGCCGGAGGTGTCATTGGACCATATTTTTTGTTGATGATGCTAATCGTCATGTTACTGTGAATGGTAATCGTTATCGCTCCATGATAACTGATTATTTTTGGCCTCAATCGCAAGGTATGGACTTGGCCAATATGTGGTTTCAACAAGACGGCGCTACCAGTCACACGGCACACGCAACAATTGACTTATTGAAAACCAAATTTGGTGAGCGTGTTATTTCGCGAAATGGACCAGTTCAATGGCCGCCTTATTTAACACCATTGGACTATTTTCTTTGGGGCTATGTTAAATCTTTGGTCTATACCAACAAGCCGGCGACGTTACAAGAGCTAAGAGAAAATATTGAACGCGAAATTGGTGCGATTCGGGCCGAATTATGTGAAAAAGTGGTGGAAAATTGGATTCAACGATTGGACTTCTGCAAACGTGCCCGCGGTGGTCATGCGAGGGAAATTGAATTTCATACATGATTGCCACTAAATGTACTTCAAAACATAATAAATTTTTTTTAGATATATTCATTCGTTTTTGTTTTATTTTAAAAAAAAGTTTGAGCGCCCTTAATGAAAAACCCTTTATTATTACTCCTTGAGAATGATTGCTGATGTGGATGGGAGACGGTGTGGCGAATCCTGTGAATCAGGACCACGCATCTCATGCCTTACATTGAGCGAACTGGAGGACAAAACGTCAAATATGCTTGTTTTTATTTTAATTTTAAAAACGAAAAATTTCCACTGGACGTCCTATATTTTACACATTTTATTTTGCATCGTTAATATTTTAAATGTTTAAATAAAATTTCTGGCATTACAAAACATTAATGCGCTTGTGATCTAGTTAGTGGTCGGGGGTTCGAGCCTCGTTCCAGGAGGCCATCAAGTTAGTCATATTTCCATAGCACAAGCGTTTAGTATTGTTTGAAAATATGTAGTAAGAATTTTGATACACGTATTTTGTGTACGCGTCGGTATTTAAAAAAAAATACGATTAGTCTCCGCATTAAATTTGGCTGGCGTTAAAGGGTTAATTATATTTGTCAGAAAGGCTTAAACACCACGTTAACGGAATGTAACTTGACTTTAAGCTTAAGTTTAAGTATTGTATATTTATAATGCATTTCTCATTAAATTAAGGTGGACATGAATTCGATGATTGAAATTTAAGTAGGTAACTGGTATAAATAAGATATTAAAAATTCCTTTAATAAAAATGTTTTTAATGAACAGCAAATAAAATTCATAAATATTATATCTTTATTATGTATTATACAGATCCGGTTCTAAAATACTTCGGACAAAAATCAACCATTTAATTTCTTCAAAACCGAGAGATTTCGTATAGAAATACTCATTCGTTGAACGAAAAATTAATATGCGATCAGGGAAGAGGGCTGGGTTTACTATAGGGCTAAAGGAGCTATGGTGTAGGGCTTCTAAATTAGAAGGGGCTCCGGGGACCGAAAAATTAATTGATACAATTTATGAAAAATCTCCAATGTACCTTCAGCCAATTAAAAAAAAATTAAGAAACGCCATTGGCCAAAATCAATTTACTTCGCGTGTTCTTATATAAATACAACAGAAAGTGTAAAAATAATAAAATTTTATGAAATAATGTTAGCGCCATTAAATGTACTACGCACGCACATCTCATTGGATTACAGAAATATGTCTTTTCCCTTTTACTCTTGTCCTATCCTAGTCCCTAGGCACGAAGGAGAAAGAAGATTCCTGCAGTCTTTCTTTCCAAATAATATGTGATTTTAAAATGTTCATCTCAACTTTCCAAATAATATGTGATTTTAAAATGTTCATCTCAACTTTCCAAATAATATGTGATTTTAAAATGTTCATCTCAACTTTCCAAATAATATGTGATTTTAAAATGTTCATCTCAACTTTCCAAATAATATGTGATTTTATGATCAAAAAAGTAATTAGTGTAATTTAAAGATGAATTTTATGTTTTCGAATTTCCGTTTTATATATTTTTTTTAATAGAACGGGGGGAAGAGGGAGAAAATGTGTTCAGGTCCCTTTAAGAATAAATAAGCACACCTGCCCTGTGTGAGAAACGTAATTAACATTTCCTTAGCCATGCAGTGACACAGGTCTACCTTCAATAATATTTACGTAAATACGCGCAGAACAAAATTCATATTTATAATAAATGTATGACATTAACTATGAATATTTTAAAGCTAGTAAACGGCATCAAACTTACGGTAACAACGGTTGACAGTATGGCTGCGTACGGGTATTTTAAAGCTAGTAAACGGTATCAAACTTACGGTAACACCAGTTGACAGCATGGCTGCGTACGGATATTTTAAAGCTAGTAAACGGTATCAAACTTACGGTAATATCAGTTGACAGCGTGGCATGGTATGGGTAATTTCTATCATGGTATGGTAAAGATTAAAGTTGTAATGAATTTAGGTGAAATTCGTAAAAATTCGGCTTCAGTATTATAATTTTTGTTACACAGCGTTTAAAATAATGGATGGTAAGATAGAAAAATTGTAATTTTGTATATGATATCTTAAAGTTAAATACCTCATACAACTCCACTAGCAGAGGGAGACACTAGCAGATCCGTGAGCCGTCACCCGTCGGAGCTTTCCAAGTTTGGCCACGTCTCTCTACACGAAATCGAAAGCTTTCAAGCTAAACGACCTTTATTCGAGGCAATAAAACGTTTTTTATTCTTTTCATCGGCACTTTTGAAGGCGTTGATTCGAGTTAGCGGCTCGGCACTCGACATTTAATCTTTTTGGTTTTTATTATATTTATTTTCCTTTTGAGGGTTGTTCGGCAATGATCAATGTTCCCCATAATTTTTTTTATTTACTGTGCGGAATAAAATATTTCCGAAGTGAAAATTTTAAGAGTGTTTTTCATCTTATCAGTAAAATAAGTAACATACCTTAATTAGGTAACGAACTCCTAAAATATTTTTAAATGGAATACCAAATGCACGAATTGCACTGATTGATTGGTTATGCGTGTACCGAGAATCATGATTATTATATAAGAAAAAAAAAATTAAAATTATTGGAAATAATTTGTTCTCTAGGTTTTTTTTTACTTGCTATGTGGAATAAAATGTTTCGACAATCAATATTTTGGGAGTGGTTTTCAGATTATTAATAAAATAAATAAAATACCTTACTGAACCCTTAAAACGCATGAAACAAAGAACCACACACGACTGTGCTACAGTTTTAATTAATTAATTTTCGAAACTATATGTTACACTTATTCATATTAATACATCTATCGTTCCATTATTTGAAAGCCATCTACATTGTTTTTACGGAATCTCAAATACCTTTGAATAAAGCGATAGCAGACGAAAGAATTTGAAAAAGTGCAACCTATAGGTTCGAAAATTTGTCGTCAAAAATACTGTCGCTGTAGCATAGTTGGTAATGCACCTTTCCCGAATTGGAAAAGAGATACAGGTACGAATCTCCGTAGCGTAACAAAAATATTTTTCCATAAAATTAATTTTATATGTATATCTTTATAATTAATACATTTAATTAGTATTTAAAACATCACAGACCGTCTGTTCTGAATAATTACAACTTCAAAATAAGAATGTGTTCTCCTTAATGATAAACATATTATTTAGTTAGGATAATTTGTAAAAGAGAATCCTAAACTCATTGGTGATGAATTTATTGATCACTATATCAACTTGAGTCCCAGACTAGCAGATAACATTCTTAAATCCAAAAACTTAGATAAAATACACCTAACTTGAAATACAATTTTTCAACACACACCACATAGTTTTAAATTTTACCCAATTCCTTCAAGTGAATTGTTCACTCTAATTTAATCTCTACGTAAAAACTGTGCAGTGGGACATGACAGGATTTCCAGTTTCACCTTAGCTTAGAAACAGGAATAGTACCATCACATTTAAAAGAAGCAGTTATCAAACCTATTTACAAGAGTGGAGATAAAACAAAGATAGTCAACTACAGACCGATTTCTCTGCTTAGCTGTTTTGCAAAAATACTGAAAAAAGCAGTAAAGAAGAGACTCATGGAATATCTTGAGACAAATAAAATTTTAACTGAAAATCAATATGGTTTCAGAGCCAATATGGGAACTGAAGATGCTATTGCAAAACTAGTTGAACACAGTACGCAAAGTACTAGGCATCTTTAGAGAATTATCGAAGGCTTTTGATACTACATCACACTCTTTGCTTTTAAATAAGCTCAATAATATTGGTATCACAGGCAGTTGCTTGAATTGGTTCAAAAATTATCTTGAAAATAGGAAACAAACTGTAGAAATTAATGGCACCCGCATAGATCCAATGTACATTAAATATGGAGTGCCTCAAGGTAGTATACTCGGTCCGATACTCTTTATAATATAATTATATCAATGAATTTTTAAATAAAACTTTGGAATATGGAATTGAAATTAGTTATGCTGATGATACTGCAATGATTATAAATGGTGATACGTGGGATGGAATATTCAAAAGGGCAGAATTAGCCACTGCAGAAATTAAAAGTACTCTAGATAATCACCTTCTAACACTTAACTAAAAAAAACATATTTTGTTGTCTTTTCGTTAAAAAAACAAGAGAATCATGTCGTCCCAAATATTATTAGACTACATACACGCATTTCGGATTCAAATCAAATATGTAACTGCGACATCATTGAAAAATCGAATGAGATAATTAATGAAAATTTGCGATGGGTTCTTCATATCGATCGAGTAAGCTCCAAAGTGAGAAAATTAATTTATATTTTCTAAATTTTATGCAGCTCCATGAATATTATTTTATTAAAAATGATATACTGTACACTTTGTCAAAGTCTAATCAATTACGCAATATGTGCATGGGGTTGTGCAGCTCTTACTTCAATGGATTCTTTAATGAAGGTTCAGAAATGGGTCATCAGAGTAATAAATAAGAGGCCATTTAGACATAACTCTGAAGAACTCTTTAAATCTTAACAAGTTTTGAATATAAGAGCAATCTTAAAACTATTTAAAAAAAAATTTACTTACTCGATCCGATCCAAAGGAAACCAGGAACAAAGCCTTAGGATAGTACACAGTGCCAAAATTTAATACCAAATTCGCTCGACGTATTTCTTATTTTGTGCTCCGAGAATGTTTAATAAATTGCTACTAGACCTTAAAGGGTTTAAAATGATTAATAACTTCAAACCAAAAATAACAAAGTGGTTGCTTGATATGGGTAGAATGCAAAATGAAACTAATTTGTCATTTGTGCTAACCTAAATAACCACATATTCTTGTCACTGACTATTGTGACAATAATATTTTTATAATTTTTTTCAATAACTTTTTATAACTCACTTAACATTACACTTACTTACATCTTAACATTTACAACTTTTAAAAACTGTACAGGTAATTGCTTTGGAACAGATTACGTCCAGTAAAGCAATTACCTTTATTTTTTCATATGTACTATTTATGCTAGAAAAAAATAAATAAAACCAATTTTGAACGTACTCATAAAATTCCTACTCACTATCTTTTCCGTACCAATCCATTTCCGACTATATAAAACTTTATCTTTAATTTCTCCCCATAGAATTTCACCGAGGCTTCCAATATTCCGGAATCTCTAAAGGTTTGTTGTCATACGAGACTAACTTAATATCTGTTTTCTGTAACTGTAAATGTTTCAACTCCTTTTTGTAAACATTAAATAGAATTACGTTAATCGCTGCCCTAAATCTAGCATGCAATTTAAATTCACGTTTTTCACTTAAACTTGTAACATCACTGGTTTCATAATACTATTTACCGACGATTCATTCCGTATTTGTAACATATTCACCGATTCTTTTCTATGTATTTTGCGTAAGTGACCTATTTTTTTACAATTAAAACATATTGAATTTTTAAATTTACAACTATCTTTCTTGTGATCTAATGAACCACACGCAAAATATTTCGAATTATTTGATTTGCTACCTACTTGTTTTGAATTCTCTTGCGACCCTCCCTAGTTATGGCGATCGCGAGTGCCGCAGGTACTAAATTGTTACGATCGACCGTCTTATTCGACTCGAAGTCATAATTAATTTTTCGTATTACAATTGCAATTTATATGCAGCGATAACAACATACAATACTGTAGCTGTAATCGAATTAATATAATATATGCAAAGCAAGGATTTAAAATTGTCAGTACTAAAATTAAGATCCCAGGATCGTATAGATTATACAATCCTCCGGTTCGCTGGACTATAAATGATGGGATAAGATCCCTTGGACTGTATCGAGAATAATATTAATTAGTGGACGCAACCCGAATTGAAAGTCTGAAGGAACATAAGGGCAGATGGATCTGGCCTACCTTCCTTTAAAGTTCTGGATTAAGTGTCGTCTTCACTTCCGGTTGACTAGCACGTTTGTTGTGCCGAATCGAGAGATCGCTGCACTTCCGGAACTATTGAATATACTTCCTCTTCGCGGTCCCAATGTAGGACGTCAGAAAAAAAGGCACAAGATCTTGATAGTTCGCGGTCTGAGAGCAATCTGTCCCATCGTCGGCGAAATTGCAAGTAATGAGTTGGCCAGAGCGGGATGGGTATAAATTATTGGACGGACAAAAGGGACAGGGAATATGTATTCGACTTGCGTCAACAACATCAACGTTATTTTATTTTACTGACATGGTTTAAATTACAGTTACTAACGATCGTTACAGTCGGCACCGATCACATAATTACAATAATATTTAATCTGTTTATCAGCATGTGATTTTCCGGTAGGTACGCTGGTAAGTACTTAAGCTAAGATCGATACTACATTCCCTCCCTAAATTGGGCGTCAACTCAACGGCATGAATTCATCTGTCAGTGAATTTGTCATATCGCTGATTTAGCATTGTTGTCTTTATTTTATATAAACACTTTTCAAAATGCATTCCATTAATTTCTGTTTATTAATATTTTTATCATCTATAATTACAACAGGTTTGCTGGTTATTTTAATGAGACTGTATTTTATCATTTTTGTGAACACTTGTTATTGTGGTTGTTAACCTATCATTCCATTTTAGGCTTGGCAGTCAGATGTTATATGTGTTCCTCTGCTCAGGATAAAAAAGAAGATACTTGCGGTGCGTACAAAAGATTTGACAAGGAACAACAGATTGCTATTGAGTGCAACAGTGAAGAATCTCCTATGCCAGGATCTTTTTGCATGAAGATTACTCAGCAGAGCCCAATTGGTTTCGTTTGTAAGTATTAAAAAAATAAATTTTACTAATCTTTCTATTAAATAATTAGTTATTTAAAAAAATACTTATAGGATAGCCGTAGTTGAGATTATTACATGAGATTACTGTATGTACTCGAGTATAAATCGAGAACTTTGGTGAATAATAAATATCAACTTCAACTTATTTGTTGAGTCGTAAAAACTGCCACGTGTTATGTTTTACCATTATTAAAACAATATTTTAATAACACAATGTGAACTAAAAATTAAATTAACATCATATGAAGCTGGTTTGAAGTAAAATATAGTGAAATGTGCAGAGTGGAGTGTGTTGGCCCAGGACGGACGCAAAGCGCCGGGTCCTACTCATACTATCATGTTTGTTTTAATTATTATTCAATGTAAACTTTGAGACATATCACCTTCCTTTACTATTTGTATTACTTAATCCAAGCTATTAGTGTTAAAGTAGCCTTTGTCTAGAATTATAAAAATACTTAGTGTAGCACTAACGGCGAATCAGTGATTTGAATTTATAATAAAGTGGGACATACAGAACCTGACAATTGTTTCTTGCTCAATTAAATTTTTAAGCTTGTAGTTCATTTTCATTCTGTAAACTACATTTTCTAGTGTGGGTCCATAAACTTTTTTGTTACTTGCGTTAATTATTTTTTTTCATTATGGATTGTCACCCTATTTCACAACCATAAGTGACCACTGGTCTTATTATTGTTTTATATATTAGATGTTTGCTTCTTTGACTCAATATTTTTGATCTCAGGAGTCATTTACAGCAGTAGAGGCATCTGTTTCCAACTAGAAGGCGGATTTTCAATTATTTATGTAAAATTATCAAACCCTTTGTACACGTGTACTGACCACATGCTACAATTTTTTTCAAGTCAATTTAATTTATTTTTCAAAATTTTTCCATAGGGGACGGTCGATGGCGACAGGTAATTCGCCGTTGTGCATCAGTAGCAGACACGGGTGTTACGGGTGTCTGTAATTGGGGTGTGTATGAGAACGGGGTGTACTGGGAAGAGTGCTACTGCTCCTCAGACGAGTGCAACTTGGCCGCTCGACCGCCCATTGGCACACTATTGCTGATAATGCCAGCATTGCCGATCTTCTTCCTGATGCGCACATATTTTTGATTTATTCATCTGTAAAAATTCAGTAAAAACCCACTCAGTTATTACCAAGGGGAATGTCTTGACTACATATTAGACTTTCTAATTCATATACATAAAATTGTGCATAACATTGTTTATTAGTTTTATAAATTTCCCAAATTACTTCACAGTTCATTGAAAATACACGAAGCAGCCTTTTACGAAATAACATGTCTACACAATTACAAAATTTATAGGTCAATTACCTTCTCACCTCATTAGAAGTATAATCATTCAATTGTGGACTATTTAGGTATGGTATTTTTGAAAATATCACATTACAGATTATTAAATTATTATTTACGATATTAAATAATAATAATCTGCGAGATGTTAGGGGCCCAGAGAAATGAATGACATTTCATCACTGGCCTCAAGTGATTTGGAACAAACCAACAATTCCATCTTTCATTTGAAAAATACTATTTTATTACAATTGAATTAATTACCTTAACCATTTATCTTATTATTATTATTTCAACTTTCTTGCAAAATTTTGTTAAATAAAATCACACCACATGGTGATTTACATAAATATAAATAGATTTTCTTTTTGTAAGAGATAAATTGTATAATATAGAGTCTCGAATCTCTGAATCTCGTGAGTAGGTTTATTTTACTGTTTTTAAGATGTTATACATTGTGCCTTAGGAATATTGGGAGTTATACCTAAACCTAGAATTAAAATATGGCTGTCTACAGCAGTTTGTTAATAATTAAACCGTCCATTTACTTTGATCTTCCCACGATGATTGCATAAACATTTTCATGGGTTTTTAATATACAAAACTTTATTAACATTCGACCCCTACTAAATAATAGAATAATATTGTAACTAATAAGTCATTTTTCATTGTTGTAGTATTTTTTTGTGTATATTAATACATTTTCAGTGACAGATTTTTTTGTTTTACATGTATTGTATTCTATTATGTTCTATTGAACATAATGCATAAAACAAATTAATCCCACTTCAAAATATATCCAACACACTGGGCTCTCTTTTTACACAGTGGATACGTTCCACACAATACCGTGCAAAAAAGTAAACTAAAATAAAAAATAATGGTGGTAGGTTTCCTTATACAAAAATCAATTCAGAATATTAAAAAATAAAATTCATTATTGTTTATTGTATCTCAAGATCAGACAATAGATGAACCCCTTTATGCTCACTTGGAATGACATCGGTTTCATCACTTGAGATATCTTGACATATGAATATATTAGTTTAAACAAAAATTCTGTCATCAATCGCTGTGACTTTTTTTATGAGTTTCTTGTAGACTCTTGGTAATGAGCCATGCAAGCTGTCAAATAGCATGTTGAAATTGTAGAGCTCGTTTACGTTGTAATCATTTGTTATAAAATGATTTCCAAGTTTATTAGTCAGTTGCAGGCCTTCAAGGATTGAATACGCTGTTATTGAGCTTCCTTCGTCATCGTCACTACTTTCCTTGGGGCTGGTGTGCTTCTCTAAAACAGTTTCAAGTATTTCTTCCTCGTCGAGAACTTAATCAGCAGTCAATTCAGCGATATATTCAATCATAAGCTCTTCAAAGCCTTCTCGACCAATTGCATGTGCCACAGTCTGAATGCGGTTCATTTGCGTTCAGGCTAAAATGGTTAGTTTTAACACACTCTGGCCAAATTGACCGTCCCGCTTTATCCTAGCCTCATTCCGCATTGTACGTACATGCAAGGGATGTAGTACTGTGTTATTTCGAAACCGTGTAAAAAAAAACTAAAAAGAGAGTCCAGTGCACATGTGAAATTCTAGAACAACTCTAATTGTTTTATATGTTAATTGCGATATGATATTACATGGGAGAGGTCGATTTGTTAAAATATTTTTTATTGTAATTAAGTTTGTTTACACTTAGAGCCGATTGTGTGATCAGTAGTAACTTTGATCAGTAGTAATTTTTTGTACCCAAGTAAAAAAATTTACTTGGGTACAAAAAATTGCAAAAATGGGTTGTTTGATCGTTGGTAAAACATGCATTGTTAAACTAATTTTACTCTCGAATATAGGATAGTAAAAACTGAAAATTGTTGGTTAAATATGGCAGACTCTTCACAGCTGTTTCAAAAGACATCTGTCACATTGATACTTTGAAACTTGCAGTATACGACAATTAATCATTCAATAACCCACTATTTTAGTAATGAGAGTTTGTCTGTTGATCTTGTTGTTTAGTATACATTAGCACAAACTGTAAAAATTTCGCCAGTAAAGTGACAAATTTCGAACGCAGCGGAGAATGAAGTATATTTCATGAATATTTCACCATGAGGAGAAATTTATTATCTATGCATTGACAGTAGTAAATTTGACGTACCAATAACCTGCAAATATTCTTTACCACGGGCGATAGTAAAAACTTTCCATGGTCAAAATTTACTATTGATCACACAACCGGCCCTTAGGTCTTTCTCTTGTTTTATGTATAAATTACACATACTAGATTTGATTAAGTTTTAGTTTCTGTACATTCCAATTTGAATAAACATTAATTTTCGACAAGTTCTCATATCATACACGGCCTTATAGTGTTCATAATTTTATAAACGATGCTGTTCTGAATTAAGTATCTTGAAATTGCTTTCAAAATACATAGTGTTTTGCATTTATTACGATCAGTATATTAATATAATTATTAGACTTGGTTCAGTTAATTGCACTGTCAATGTAAATGTAGTAGTAGTGAAATAAAAGTTACAGATATTTAGAATATTATTTTTTTAACTATTCAATAGATGAAATACGAAATATGTAATAAGAAAAAGTGACGAAATTCATTTCAAGCCATTATTTTTATCTCAGAGATGACAATGTCAATGAAATACATTTTATTTGAGGTATAAATTGATATATATATATATATATATATATATTATACAGAATACCATTTTATAAAATAATGTACCTGATCCATACGTCACTTGAAAACTATATTTACTTTTGAAAATATGTATTACTTATTATTACTAAAATAATGTTTGTGCTCGAGGGGGAGTTAAGTGGTGAATAATTATTTTGGCTGCTTTCTTAATTGTTTTACCTTTTTTATTCTGTTATAAGATTCCATTGATTATAAGTCGCATCTCAATTTTAGTACTACCAATAGAAAAAAGCTTTGATTCTTAGAAGGAAAGAAAAGGTCTTAAATATATGTAGTAAATATTTTTATTATAATAGAGTTCAATTTTCTAACAGACAGTATTTATCAGTATACATCATTTCTGAATATTATATACAGTAGAACCGCGATATAACGAAACCCGATATAGCGAAAAATGACGTATATCGAAAAAAAAATCGAAATTTAGTCCCTAAAACCAATTTTTCATACAAAAATGCATTTATATAACGAAATCCCGTTAATATTTATAACAAAATCATTTTTGTCCCGTACGAAAAAATGCCAATACATTTACGTAAATTTATAACGAAATAAAAAAATGTTAAAAGATGAAAATATTATTTCGCACTTACAAAGCCGCGCCGATGCATCTGCCGTATGCGAACAGTTTTATGGCCTTTTCGGCGGTGCGCGGCGGTCGGCCGACAAGGTAGTAAAACAATTCAAACTTTTTCTTGGGTTCATAGCAGGCCCATAAAACCATTTGACATAATTCTTGCGGCGTTCTCTGACACGTTTTACCTTGCGTTTTACGTACGCATACGCCTCTAATATGATTGCAACCCAGACCCAAACAGCTGTAAAATACAAAAATTAACAGGAACCCCCCGAAAGTTGCAGAATGTACTTATTGGAAATGTCAGTCTCAGTCTTATCTATGGTCTCAGTGTAACGTCTGTAGAGTTAAGTTTGTTCAGCTTTTAACGCGATTATTGCATGACCGAACTGAATATTTACATAAATTCATTTTCGTTTGACAATTGTTTTCGTGTGAACTCGTCAATAATATAAATAATTCGTTAAAATATTTTATGAACTATTTTTGTACAGTATTTTGTATTTCTATTAACTATTGTTTTCGTGTATTTTAAGTGAACAATGTTAACGATAATTTTTAAGTGAACAATTTTAACGATTATAAATATATTTTGAAGTGGTTGCCGCCGTTACCGGTAAATACCTTCGTAATTTATATACGACTCATTTTATAAAAATGCCGCGATTCAACTGTAAGATTGTTATTTTTGAATTATTTTGTATGTTTCATGCCCAAAACTATGTTTGAAGCGGCTCTACATTTAAACACAATTAAAATATTGTTTTGTGTTTGCAATATTCTGGAATTTACAAAAATATCTTCCAATTGGTGTTGAATAGATTCTGTTCTTAATTTAATTCCTTTGATTATCCATTTGCTTATCTGTTTTAATAACAAAACTACTAAAAATATGTAAGTATTCAGTTCCCTATGGCCTTTTTCCTCCTTTGTTTGCAGAATTTGCGATCTTTTTTGAAGCCGCGCAACATTTTTTTGCGACGGCGCGTAACATAGAGTAGGTTTTTTATTTTTTTCGTTATATGTGGGAATTCGTTATTACGAATTTTTATTTTTTGGTCCCTTGGATTTCGTTATATCGCGGTTTTACTGTATATGTAATTTGAATTAATATCAGAGTGTGATTCTTCTTAGCCGCCGTTATCGCCATGCCACTTGATTCTCCGCTGTAAATGAAGAATGCAATAATGGTCAATCATGTAAAAACAAATTGAAAAAAAAAAACCTGCAATTGTATTACATATAAGATGGACCTCCCTGTTTTTAAAAATAATTTTATGGGGGATAAACGGATATTTGAATCAAAGGAATACAGTTAAAGATATTTAATACTTGCAATATTTTATTCAATTGACTTGAAAGAAATCTCATTTTGTTGATTTATTATGTATATTTTTAAATATATATATATACAATTATATTTTATTATAAATTTGTTGGAAAAAGAGCTTATTTCTTGTAAACATAAAAAAACTACTTGATATATGGTATGTAAATGTAATATGTATGTGATCTTTTTATATGCATAGGTATTAATTAATATTTAAAATTATTTTTATTAGCATATATAAAATTTATTTTCAATGAAATTACTTTTAGAATGAAGGTGAACAAACATTCCATTCATAAAATGTCTTAGGTCGGTTTTTGTCAGCGCTGTCGTTTCACATTTCACACCAACATTTCAGCAGCGGAAGTAGAATAAATTCTATCATGTATAAACTGACATCTGTCAAAATCTGCAATGTATTTTATTTATGTGTGTATTTATATTTTATAGTTATTTTGTATCTTATCCGTCCAACAATCAATATCTTAAATATTGATTTAAAAATAAGTATTCATTTTTATTTATAGTGAATTTCTTTATATTATATATTTTTATGAATAGAAAATTAGTTTTTTAGAGTTATTTATCTGAATTTGACCTCCTTGGTCGATGTTTATATGTATCAATATTACGATATTGACTGATTGTGTTTCCGTTTGAATGTTGTATTTGTTTTGCATATTTTTATAAAAATAAAAATAATGAAAAAACAATATTTTTTTTAACTAATGTAACATTATGACTTAAATAGAAAGACACTTAAGAGTCCGGTTAGGTTATCCAAAGTTTCAATGGATAGGCTAAATTATGTGGGAGTGACAAGGCGAATATTGGCAACCGGATTGAAGAACCGAAGAGTGTGGTGGTCTTCAGAAAGCCCTCATTCAGCAGTAGGTAAAGATAATGACTAATTCTGGAAAAACAGCTGAATATTTTCTTAGCAAGACTATACATGTCCTAGAAATAATGTTTATGTACACAAGAACACTTTTTGTAAAAGCTGTAGAGATAATATCTGTTTTCATGAAAGACTGTAAAAAGAGAAAATTTGATTAGTTCTGCCAATCTTATAACCGAATAAAGATGCAGATCTTGGATATTTTTAACACCCAATAGTACTCTTTTATGTGCGTTAAAGGTACATATAACACAACGAACTATGTCTTACCTCATTTCAGTTTTTGGGGAAAAAAATCTGTTTTAAACAAACTTAGCATACTTCAGATATTCGAATATTAGTGCCTTGGAAAGAGCACTACAGCAGTCTTTACATATGCGAAGCCTGTGATAATGTCAACCTCGTTGGCCAAAAGATATTAATGCTAGCTAAACTGATCAGTAACATTCTGTGTAAAAGAACTATCTCAATATAGATAAAGAGGTATATAGAATTAATGGGCGATATGGCTCAGTGAGTCGGTTCGATTGAGCGGTTGAATCATCGGTTCCATTGAACCGTTAGATCTTTTTAAAGCACGACTCACGGCTCAGTCGATTGATAAATGTGTTATTGTGTTGCTCCTCGAACGCATGCGGAATATTTTCTTACGAGTCATGTTTCATGTTATTATGCTCTCTGTTGGATATTAGTATTCGAATAACAATAATTAAAACATCTAACGTCCTATTTTAAATGATATCAACTATTTTTAATATCGTTTTCATTTATTAAAGGTTGCTTTACTACATCCAAAGTAATGAAATTGAAATTATTCATAGAAATGAAATAAAAAATATTTTGTTACATTGGTATTTTATCAAAATTCTTCAATTAAATAAAACTATGTTAAAACAAAAATATTAAGATATATGAAATAACAATTTTTTTTCATTTTAAATATTAAATTATACATCCTGACTGTAGTATATTATATGTACTTCCTATCTCTAGTTAAAGACCGATGAAACATGTATATTTTAATTTCAAAATGGTACAATTTAAAAGTTTTTATTTGTCATTAGTTGAGTTTATTTATATTCCTTCGGTTGTATAGTGTAATACATTTTAAATTATGTTATTATGCATTTAAATTGAGTTATTAACTTTTTACGCCTAAGGTTTTCATGACATAAGATCTTTTACCCGCTATTAAGCGAAATATGATTAATCTTAATAAATAAAAAAGACCAGCTGTTTTTACATATGTATTTTATTTTCATCAAATCATGATGTAAGAAGTTTTACTTGCCAAGCTAACCACAGAAATATCACTTCAAACTGCATCCTATGTTACAAACAGCACAGAGTGGTTCAAAACATCTTTAATATTAGTTTATTAAATCAATTATTTCAAATATCAAGTTTAACTTTAAAAAACATAAAAATGTGTAAAATATTATCTAAAACAATAAATATGAACATACTCTAGTAGAAATCAATCCTCGTACTCTAGTAAAAATCAATTCTCGTAAGAACTCTTTTTTTTTTTATATGGTAATAAATTAGAAAATACAAATATATGCACACATAAAAAAAAACTAATCATTTCAGCTATAATCAAATAAAATAAAAAACACCAAAGAAAATCTGTATTAATCAAAAATTAATATTCTTTAAAATGATACAGCAGTATTATTTATTATTTTTTAAATAATGTTACATGGCCTGATATTTGAGAAAGTAAGTAGTAAGTAATTGAAACAAATATTTTTATGATAATTCACTTATAAAAAGGGTTTGTTTTATAACCGAACACCCTGTTAACAACAACTCTGGTAATTCTGCGATGTGTTGTTCTAACAATTTTATCTAGGGTCATTAATTGTGAGTTATGAAGGTTGACATTTGCCGGCTGTTGGTCCATGGGTCGATTTTCGATTGATCCGTTGCTCGCCGCCCAAATTGTCAAACTTCTTTTGTGTCCCTTTCAAATGATGAATCAATAATCTCATCCTTTTTCCAATGGATGTTTATTTCTTCTGGAAGAATGTTGTTAATCGGCAATGAATGACAGGGGAACATCACCGTCAGAATCATGTTTTCCGCTTCTGATTATTAATTCTGCTTCAGATAATAACATATTAGCAAGTAGATTATTCACATCACTATTCATTCCATTTTTGTTCCTATCTTCTTCATTCGTAATAACATCTCCACTGGCAACAGGAGGAAAAATACTGATATGAATTTCTTCATTAAACTCGTCCTCTAAATATTCTTTTATTGCGTGTAATTTCATTACCCTAAAAAAATTTTAAAAACTCATAAAAAAGGAAGCTTCCTATTGACTATATATAGTACAGCAATGTTTGAGAACAATTTACACCAAAGTAACAAATATAATTGAACGTAGCAATTCCTACATATAATAAATCAATTACAGTAATGTTGACTTAAAGACATAATAAATCAATTACAGTAATGTTGACTTATAGACATAATAAATCGATTACAGTAATGTTGACTTATAGAAACATATTATTTTTATAAATAACTTACCTTGAATCACTCATGGTGAATATTTTGGGAACCAAAAATTGCACCAACTTTATAGGAGGAAGAATGACAACTAATTTGTCACGTCAATTTTTACCTATGATTATTGGATGTAGCAATAGTATCATCGATTACGCAAAACAAAAAACGTATTAGAACATCGCAAATTCCTGTAATTTATGAAAATATGAACCTAATTCAACCGTACTACATGTAAAAACGATGGGCATATCTGGGTTAAAATTTACTGCGTTTCAATTTCAAGGCCACTTTTTGAATAATGGACCAATGAAAACACGTCTCGACATTTCCGAGCTGTGATTGTCTCATTTCCTCGCCTATCTCTCTTGACGTCGGGAATGCGCTAATGCTCATCTTTGCCGCCGTTTTTATAATTCAATTTTCTACTATCTGATAGATTTAATGGCAGCACTTAACGGTTCTCTAAATTTGAACCATTCAGAAAGCTACACGAAAAACGGTCTTGTCGCTCCTGCCAGCTTGCTTCCTCAGACCAGAATTCACCTCGTCTTTGCGTCTCGGTGCGGCGAGATTTATTCTAATACCTGAAACAAAGATTTTTCATCACGCCTTAATCCCACTATAACCTCGTTGAGTTCCTGACTAATCACCACGTCGGTGTGATTTGCAAGAAATGCCCACGTGTCACATATATTAGGAGCAGCATTTAGTTAGGCCAGAATTTTTTAATTTAAAAAGTCACCCTTGGGCAAGAGACATTCTGGACACTAGTGTTGACTACATATTACTGCTTTATTGGAAAATAACTATGCTATTTATTGGATTTGCTTTCTTGTATTGTTTATTCCTGGATTATATGGATATTTTTTTATACACGCTATTATCATTTTGTTTATCAATTTTTATAAAATAAGACACTGAGGGCGGCCTTGATTTGGCAGCCATAGGTAGGCGCCTGCTCCACCTGTGCATAACGCCGGCGGTGCCTCTACATCCAACTTTGAATCGATCTGAGAAGTATGTCCCATATTGCAATATTCTGTTATAACAGAGATCCCTGGTATTAAAGTTGCCTTTTCAGTATTGAACACCTGATTAAACTCAAATTGTTTACAAACTATAGTTCTAATCTTTAATCAAATAAAGTTCTTTGGCCTTACCCCCCCCCCTCGCCAAATAAACTTTAGATAGAAAATATGAAACTACAACTGATCCCCCCTGGTATGGCAGGTTTATCACAAAAACTAACGTTCTAGGTTTTCATCATTTATTACGAGGCGTGTCCGTAAAATAAGTTCCACGAATTTTTTTCACATAAAAAAACTGGTTTAATTTTAAAGAAAAGTATATTTTTGGAAAGTTCAGTCCTTCTTTTATTTTTCTACATAATCGCCGTTACGTTCTATGCACTTCTGCATTCGAGGCACCCACATCTTTAAACCAGAGTCATAGAACTCTGCCGCCTGTCCGCGTAGAAAACTAACAACCGCATTTTGTACCTCTTCATCTGTCTTGAATTGGGTTCCGCCAAGGTTTTTCTTCAACTCGGGGAAGAGATGGAAGTCACTTGGTGCTAAGTCTGGACTGTAGGATGGGTGAGACACCATTTTCCATCCAAATTTTTCGATGAGGGCTGTGGTTCGATAGGCGGTGTGCGGTCGGGCGTTGTCATGGTGAAAACGCACTCCTTTGGTCAGCATTCCTCTTCTCTTGTTCTGAATTGCACGTCTAAGATTTTTCAAGGTCTCACAGTACCGTTCAGCATTGATTGTTGTCCCGCGAGGCATAAACTCGCACAACAATACGCCCTTTCGATCCCAAAAAACGCTAGCCATGATTTTTCCGGCAGACAGGATTTGTTTGAACTTCTTTGCTCTTGGCGAAGAAGGGTGCTTCCACCGCTTCGATTGCTCCTTTGTTTCCGGTGTGGTGTAGTGTACCCAGGTCTCGTCGCCAGTAACAATAGAGTCCAGAAATTCCTCTTCGGTTGTTCCGTGAAAAGCGAGAAATTCTTGGGCCGCTTCAACCCGCTGCCGCTGGTGATCTGCAGTAAGCATTTTTGGTACCCATCTTGCGCAGACCTTTGAATAGCCTAAATGTTCAGTCAAAATCTTGTCGATTGTGGTTTTGCTGGCCTCCGGAATCTGTTCGCACAGCTCCCTAACTGTAATCCGTCGATCTTCGAGCATTGCCGCTTCGACTCTGGCAATTGTTTCGTCGGAAACCGATGGCCGCCCTGCACGGGCTTCGTCGTGGACGTCTGTTCGGCCATTTTTAAATTCCCTGACCCATCTGCGCACCATCCCGGAGCTCATACACTCTTCTCCATACACTTCACAAAGTTCTTCGTGAATTTCCTTCGCCGATTTCTTCTTAGCGGCCAGGAAACGAATAACAGACCGCAACTCGCAACTGGCGGGAGACGCAAGAGGAAGCTCCATCGTTGACGGCTGCTGGGCCTAGACTAAACGTCGCAGCGACGCTGGCTTGGTGAGGAATTGTAGTGGGGGAACCAAATAACCTGCCTCTGCTGTCTGGTCGCGCATAGAAACGATCCTAGCGCCAGCGGCAGTCCGTGGAACTTATTTTACGGACAAGCCTCGTATAAAATAATAATTAAGACAAGTTAATCACTATCTTACTTAAGTAAGTAAGTGAGTAATCACTATCTTCTTTTTATTATTTGAATCTTTCTCAAATTTTAATGCATTTTGGAAAAATAAAGTGCCTTGGCTCAAAACTTACCAAATACAAATTATTCCTCATTATTGGGTATAGTCATACCCCTTTCCTCTCCACTGCATATTTTCTCCCAAAATTATTCCTGTTATATTCAAAAATATTCTTCTAACACGATGGAAAAAATTCTTAGGTATATACATAAAAGGAAACATTTGATTCAAACTTTCAATAATAGACCAAACTCCAAGTAACTGGCCCCGCGGGCCCTGCCTATTATTGGCCTAATGAAGGCTTATCAAGACTAACAACCTAAGAAGACCTCTGTTATCACAATGGAGTTGATCTAGAATCAGATTCCTCAGTTCACTGGTGCAAATCAATATCAGACCTCTCAGTGTTTTACCGCTGTGACAAATTGTGCATGAAAATTATATTGAATAGAATATTTGAAGTAGATAAAATTGTTCTGGCTGGCCAAGCCACACTGGCATTCCGGAAAACATGGACAGTGAATCCTCTGGCTAAGGATAAATGCCACTGAGAAGCGACACATTGTATTTAATTTTATTTCCATAAAATTATGATGGATAATATGTAAATGAAACTATAGTGGCAAACATTTTGGGATCACAATTCCTGCATTCAACCAGTTATCCTAATTCGGGTCTAGTTGTTCCACAGGATTAATTTAAATACAAGAGGCATCCGTAGATACTTAAATTAGATTAATTTTGATGGCAACCCACCTTATAACGATGAAAGTTTGAGAAATAAGTTTACTTTGCAAGTGTGAGAATACCTATTTCATCCTTGTCTTTCTCTAGCAAAATTTTTGTAAAAAATAACACACTTTAATATTGAGTTGATATTGTTAATAAGTTAGCTATTAGTGTCGTCTAGATAGGACAACTGTACCTGACAATGACAATGAGGATACCTCAAATTTATTATTTACCTTATTGGTCTAGTGGCAAGACTTTCACCTACTGATCAATTAGTTGGAGGTTTGACTTTTATACCACAAGATTAGCCCTGTTTTCAAAGTACAAGAAATAAGAATCTACGAGATTTAGAGACCAAATTGATATTCCAAAACTAAAATATACTGCAACCCAAAATCACTATATTTATCAAGGTATCAAATTTTTTAACAATCTCATCACAATTAGAAAAATTACAGACTACTATAAATTTGTATCTGAAGTAAAAAAAAGATGTACACAGACTAACTGAAATATAAATTCTCGTACATACTCCTCTATACACGAGTCTTACTCACATAGTGAAGAAATAAATGTTATATATATCCTACTGATTATATTTTTAAAATATATTAAATTTTCTAATATTAAAAAAAAAGAAGTAAATTGATATGACACATATTCTGTATAAGCAACTCGATTTAAAAAAAAAGTGAATTCACTTAACTATTTAAGTCTCATGGATTCTTGTTATTTCTTTGTATTAATTTTGACTTCTCTACGTGGCCCAACACTGAATATATTTGTCATAAAAACTTTCCACCATGGGCAGTGATGTAATAATACAGCGTGACATATTTTATTTATATGACACATCTTATATTTTATCTTTATTTTGTGTTGCGACACCTACCGGAGACCTAAATTCAGCCCTTAGATAAAATGTTTTTTTTCTGACGGGCTCGGGTTAAATACTGGATGTATGTTATGTTTGACTTGTGGTTATTTTAACGTTCGAGGCTATTATTTGAAAAACATGGCTCATTTCCTAAAACTTATTTTATGGCAAAATATTACTTGGTACAGATTTCTAAATCAATTGATAACTAAATAGGATGTGTATATTTAATGTTTAGATCAAGCAGATTTTGAAATCAACAGATGGAAAAAGCCATATTTGTAACAAATCCCATCGGATCAATCCAATTTTACCTTCAAATAACTCACAATACGCCTGACCAAGATTATTATTCAGCAATAGACATGTGACTAAGAAGGTCAGCTCCTATTGGCTAAAATGGAATGATCCGCCTTTGAAAATGATACTGTATTTTTAATACAATCATTTTATGGTATCAAGCCAGATTTGAAAAAACGTCGTAGCATTGACAGTCTTAAGCTTAAGCGACAAGCTTAAATTTAAAGTATATTAGAATGAGCAGCGATAGAATTTTTTTGCCTTACTTCACATGTATCGGAAGAATATAAAATAACTCTTTAAATCCGTTATTGCTGGATAGGAAGCACAAAAACAAAGAGATTGAACACTATTTAATAAATCATTTACTCATATTTTTATATAAAATACATACCGTAAGGCACAAAGACTTGAAAATGACAGATATCGGGTAAGACTATAACGAATACAGGTACATATATACAAATTCTAACAATCAATGTGAAGTAAAATAATAAAACAGGAATGAAATTATTAACTTAATTAGAAAAACTTTAATATTTAAGAATTTGAATTAGCCTCTCATTAATAAGCGGCTGAAATAAAAATAAATTCTTCTGTAAGCAATTAAATGGCTAAAACATTGTGAAACACTATTACAATAGTAAGTAATTACATATACATATTATCCTCTAAGTAGTTAACGATTAAATATATGTATATATACATAAAGAACACATTTTACATGCAATTGGTTGTGAAAGCTAATCATTCAGTGGACGGAATGCAAATACTACACTTTTAATTCCTAAATGCACATACATATTATAATCTAAATAATATAAAAGTACAAAATTTGACATAAAAGTACAAGGTGCAGGCACGCTGGTTGTTCTTACAATTATTACGCTAAACTATTCATATATTGTTTGAGCTACAACTGTCATAAAAAATGTACCTAGTTTATATCCACTCAACATATCTATTAATGCATTTTTATGAAAGATAGCAATTAATGCCATAACGACCAGGTTGCCCAGTAACACCATATCTCCATGGGAATCTCAATCAAAGGTTATTCAGTCGGAGACAGTCCTGATCAGGGATGCCTGAATCTTAATAAACATTTTATTTTTGCAAAAATGGAATGTGACTATTATTAATCAATGCTTTGTTAATTTTTTAGAGGTCGTGTTTGGAACATTTTAGAGATGGTGTATATTTTTTAATGCAATGCAATAAAGCAACATATACAGATGGGCATAGCATTTAGAGTAAACGTTGATATGACACAACTGGGGGTGAAATAAGTCAGATTTTTTTCAGAAAACATATTTTATACACATACTCTGACTTGTGTGTGCTGGCTTTATGGGCCGTGCGCGTGCGTGCACGCCTCACCGAGAACATAATATTATTCACTAGCGTAAATAATTTGTCTCGCTATTAGAGTGATTAGATTAATTTTTAAAAAATGCTAATGTAAGGCACGATACAGGCACTATTATGAAGTGGAGGTAGACCTTCCTAAGGTAAAATATCAACATCAATCATCACTATGGCGAATTTGGAGACATTCTTAAGATATGTATGATATAAAAAATATTTTGCAAGTTGACAGTATTAAAATTTTCAAATCAAAAACATTTTTTTTAATTGCATAAATGTCAAAAAGCAAAAAATTCTAAAATTATCATAATTCAGTTCTACACTGATTGATTTTAACAGAAATTGATTTTTAATATCATTTTACATGACTACGGAGCTTCGAATTCCTCTAGATTTTATTTATTACATTTTATTTTACCGTAATAGCTTTTCAGATTACACTTTTATACTGATGGCAAAATAATACTAAAACATATCTCAAAAATTGATTTTAAGTTAAGTATGCAAATTTATTCAGAATAAATAGTTATGTCGATGGTACAAAAACACATCAGCATAAAACTAAATGACGTAAAACATATCACCTTAAGTATTGCCAAAAAAATAATTTATACTTGAAAAAATTTCTCACCTTCTGGAAAATAAATACGCTGATTCGACAGCCGTATCATAAGACGGAATTTTATAGATTGCAGTGTTTTCATTAAAAATGAGCATTTTCCTCCCTTATCCAAATATTACCATCAGAATCAACAAAATTTCAAATATGTTAGCAAAGTACTAACATGAAATTGGGCTTGTAAATGATTTTTTTTAGGTATTAATTTCTTACAAATAAGATTAATTTATTTTTCTTAGGCACTTTTGAGACGAAAGCAGCACAGTGTATAATAAAGGCATTTATGTATCTCTTTACTATACTACATCATTTTCAAAAAATTACCATGAAAATGACCATAGTCTGTGTAACAACCAGATTTGGGTCCTCCATAGATAAAGCTTAGATCTATACTCATATGTCAACAAAATATAACTCAGGTGTTATATTTAATTTTAGAATCTAATATAAAAAACATAACAAAGCAACAGCAGTCAAATATTCAAAGATGTGTGTAAGATACGAAAAATGATTTTTGACAGGTGCTATTTCAATATCTCATTAAATAAAATATACGTGTAAATGGACGGAGATTCGACATACATTATTATGTACTAAAAATGAGTCAAATAATTAAATTATATTACTTATTAATTATCCTTTCAATGTTTAAATTCATTCAAATGAACGAAGGAAAGATGAAAAAGACTTTGGAATGTTCATTTAACAGAAACAAGACAACAAATCCTCCGTCTCTCACTTCACAACATTTGTACGCGTATTAAAAAAAAATTGGATTAAAGTATAAGCCGTAGGGTTAAAAATGAGACTGACAATGTGGAAACGAGGAGAATAATAGATAGAGTTGAAGTAGATGGAGGAGCCGCATTGCAGCCATCCTTACTGTTGCAGGTACAGTACTCCATGAAGATATTGTAAGTACCGGTTCTCATCAGACAGAAACGCTCATCACCACCAAGTCCAGGCTCCCCCATAAAAGCACAACTGCGGAAGTATCGCCATTGACCATTTACTGTAAAAATAATCATTTTAAAAAGGCATTTAGAAGAGTGAGATATTAATTTAACAATCATTTCAATCTTGCAATAATGTTAATGTCATATGACAATACAAATGTCACAATATCTTTACATTTATTATGTGTTTTCCACATGGAAAATGCCGATTAACGCAAGATTAATACAGATATATGACCTTAAATGACCACTAAAATATAGTCAATTTATGTTGTAAGAATAAATTGCATTTCTCATGCAATGGATGTAAACTGCATATGAATGCTGGAAACTTAAACTGTTGCACCAGTGCTAGAGGAATAATTCATGAAAGATCGTCCTAGTAAATTACTGGTAGAGTAGCATTATTTTCATCTCTCAAGTAGTTAACTTTGAGAGGAACTTAATTTACTTTACGGTTGTTCACCGCCATATTTCACATAATTAATGATTATCGGAAAAAGTGTATAAATCCTTTGAAATATCACAAAATGGAATTGCTCCCACACTTAAAAATACATATTTTTCTAGAGTAAGGGAGCAAGCAAATAAATGTCATTGCTTTATTTAAAAATAAAAAAACGTTGAAGTACCTTTCTGTCGTATTTTTCTACACATTGAAGGGCGAACTCCGGGTAAATGTGAAAGATCCTTCTCCTTCTTGCAATCTGTTATGGGTACAGTAGTGTTATCGAAAGGGTCAGCACATTTTGGATCTGTGTCAGATCGGCAAACCCAGCATTTTATACTACTACCTGTAAATAATTGAATTAAAATAAAAAAATAATAATCACCAATTTCATTAGAAACATGTTTAATTAACAAAACAATAAAATGGGCGTGTACCAATGAGTAGTCTAACCTAAAATATTTGACTTACTTTGTTTTAAAATGACGGCGAACAATAATCCAAAGAGAACAATCGTAACGTATTTCGCCATGGTGAAGCTGTTAAATGTATGTAATTTTAATTACAAATTGTTATCCTTTTATTTAACTAAAGGCTCAACAATAACAAGCCCAACCGAAATGTTAGGAATGTTGACATCACTGTAAGTGTAAACTGGAAACTAAAACAAAAACATGGCTACTGAATAACTAATAAGTTGGTAGTAATAGGGATGGGAAAATAATCGATCTTTTAAAATAGGTAGGTATTGATTTTGACAGATTTTTATAGTCAAAATTTTTAAAATTGATATTGGTTTTATTGATATTTTTATGATCAAATTTAGTTTTAGTTATAATATGATATTTAGATAAAGAGATTCCTCAATTGGTTCTGTAAGCGTACTGTTACGTATGGAAATTTTTTTAATTAACTGACTGGCACGTCCATCAGATGCCAGAAACAGATCTTGTCAGCAGCACTAGAGAGAAGACGATTCGTGGGAAACTCCAGAAGAAGAAGGAAATCAGCAGGTGGCGCAGGGTAGGGTCACACATATTGTCCACAATATGCCCCAGATTTGAATAATGGGAAGAAAAATGAGATAGAAAAAAATAGAGCTGAAAAAAATTTGCTTTATCTAGGGAGTTACATAAATATCTTGATTTTAAAATGGCTAATGTACTTAAAATTTTTTTTAGAAATTGAATTGGTCATATTAAAAAGTTGAATACTATAATACCTACACAATCTAATATAATGCTAAAGACAGCCAAAATATATTTATGGTTCAAATTTTATTCGCATTGAAACCATTCAGTATTAGTGTATAACAATTAATATTTTACATATACGAGTATATGCCTCAAATTGCAAACCCAGCAAACAAATTGACCAAAAAGCTTAAACAATAAAATTTGCTTCAAACAAAAAAAGATGACGAACAACTTTAATCATTGAAATTAATTGAACTAATAGAAGATCTCCCCAATTCGTAATTTTTAATGGATTTTTGTTAAAAACTCCACATTTCACGTTTCAATGGCTTCATGATAAATTATAAGTTTTTTCGCGTAAAATGATAATTGAACATGTAAAATGATAAAGAGATTAGCGTAAAAAGCTGTTAATATTGAAGTCTTTTTAATGTTGAGATCAATATATTGGTTTGATGTTTTATTTGAAATGCCCCCTTTTATCTCCTTAAAGAAAAACCTACATATTATCTTACATGCTTGTAAACTATGCCTGTACCAATACAAATTTTTCTAATGAGACAGACACAGTTCAATCTCAACTGTATAAATATCTCATAAAGATAAATAAATAATATCAAAGTTCATTCATTACTCATTAGTAAAATCCAAAATACCCCCTTTCGGTAAAATATAGCCTCTTGGTAGGTATTCATTTTTTTAAGTGGCTACCCACACAATTACGAAATCGAGATAGGTATTGTTTTTGTGCAATGCCTTTAAAATATAGCTTTTCACTTTTAAAATATAAATATGTATATTTTTAGTTAATTTATTTCATATACTTGATGTTTTTGACATCTTTTTTATTTGAGTACTAGCTTTACTACTTGGCTTCGAAAAATATGGAACAAATAATATGACATACTTTTCTAAATTTTAACAATTAAATTGATATTTCAAAATTTTACAGCTCGTGATAAATCTTTCTGATTTCAGCTTTCTTCATTTCATGCGTTTTATGCTTTGTTTTTGTTCTTGTAGGAGATTCTCTAGATTATGTATAAATATTTTCTTTTTGATTTTGCTTTTCTTTTACAATTCTGTTCGTACATGTACATTGTTCTTCTTACTGTACTGAATTACTAATTTCCTCAGCAGAATGTTGGGCAATTAAAGAGGCCTTGGACATTTGTGTACTCCGGAACATCGATAAGGCTGTTATATTCTCCGACTCGCAAGAAGCTAATATAAAAGTCTGGCTAGACGATGAGATAATCTGTTCCATCAGAAGATGTCATTTGTTTGGATTTCTGTATATAAGGAAATTCGGGGAAATGAATGTGCTGATAAACTGGCCACGGAGGCCACTCTTTTTCGAAGTTATTCCTCATCAATTCCATATCATGATGTATGACAGACTTAATATGGTAAAAAAACATACGAATTCTGTCTGGACTGCACGATGGATGGATCCAAATAATCATAAGGGTAATCGGCTTAAAATAATTCAAAGATTTATTCCCCGCACCCCCTGGTTCTCCAAAAGGAAAATCTCCAAATGTATAATATCAAAAATCTCTAGAATGAGAATTGGGCATTGCCAGGTAGCCTCACATTTATTCAGATTGAACTTAATAGATTCCCCAATGTGTGAGTGTGGTGCCGAGGAGAAAACCCTTGACCATACTATTTTTGCCTATCCATTGCATCACGGATCGCAAGTTTTTTTTACAGTAATCTCGTCAATGGTAATTTTCAACTCCCAGTTAACTTGTGTCATCTTCTTTCCCTTAACTCCCCACATCTATATAATAGTAAATTTTTTGAATGACAACGGTATTGTATTCTATAATATTATTGTACTTTTTTCTATAAAATAAAGTTTTAACTTGATTAATGGCACAAATCACTCTTGAAGTGTAGATTGCCTATTTAAAAGAAAAATAATGACTAATCGTGTGCGCCTGAAAGTGACGTCAATTATTCGGCCAAAGTGACGTCAATTATTCGGCCAAAGTGACGATCAATTTATTCGGGCAACACCTCCCTTATTGCATTCATGTTGACATCGGCTATTTGATACGGTGAGGTGAAAAGATTGAGCATCTGCATACGATTCTAGTTGATTAATAAAATAAATGTTTCACTGGAAGACCTTATAAAGAATAGGTACTCAGGCGCAAGACGAACGGATGTTCGTCCAAGAGGCCGCAATTAATAATACAATGAGTTGATTCTACATTCGTTATTACTGTATTAAAGTCCATTGGGAGAATTAAATGCAAATGTCTCAGATGCATGTGAAAGCAGATGAACTGTAAGATGAGCCGGTCCACTTTGTCTGTCAAAAATAAATTAGATTACTTTTAATATGCTGTATTTATGTTTGTGAAAACTAATATAATATATACTTTTAAGCACTAGCATTGTATGTAGGTGCTTGAATACTAAAGTTGTACGTAGGTACTTGATCAGATAAATTAGTTATTTTTTACATTCTATCTGTTTGTCTATTCTCTGTATAGTTCTATACCCTCGAATAATTTAAACCAAATTTGTAATAGTCATTTTTAGGACTTTGTTTATTTAATTAAAAATATAATAGTACATTTTTTATTGACATTTCAATATAACAGTTTAAATATAACAAAAAAAAAAAACTAAGTTATTTTTTACATTCTATCTGTCTATTCTCTGTATAGTTCTATACCCACGACTAATTCAAACCAAATTTGTAATAGTCATTGTTAGGACCTTGTTTATTTAATTAAAAATATAATAGAACATTTTTAATTGACATTTCAATATAACAGTTTAAATATAACAAAAAAAAAATCTAAGTTATTTTTTACATTCTATCTGTCTGTCCATTCTCTGTATAGTTCTATACCCTCGACTAATTTAAACCAAATTTGTCATTTTTAGGACTTTGTTTATTTAATTAAAAATATAACAGTACATTTTTAATTGACATTTCAATATAGCAGTTTAAATTTAACAAAAAAAAAAACTAAGTACAATTTATATACAAATATTTCTTCAGCTCAAGTATGCTCCTGCAACGAAAAATGTTAACGAAACTCAACTTGTTAACAAACTGATGCATCCGCGATATTGGCGAGTTAACAGCACAATTATTTCTATGTGTACCTACAGAGGACACTTCATGTTGTCTCCTTAGAGTTGGTACTTTATACGAAACCATTTGTATCAACTCAGGGCAGTCCAACATTCTATTGACCATTTTATATCGCTCACATCCCTTCTCCAGGCTAATTTTTTTCAATTGCTATCGGAATATGTAATTTAAATTGAATAAATCTTAGAAATTTATGTTACACTCTTTCAATTTTTATAATATATGAGCCATAGTAGGGAGACCACAGAGTGGAGTTAAATTCCAGCGTACTTCTTACAATAGATGTATATAAAGTATTTAGGGAGCGGAGCGAGTCAAAGTTTTTGGCTGCAAAACACTGGCACCCCTACCTCGGCCACCTCATCCCCACACCTATTAAAATGTGTGTACTGAATGACATTCTTCTAAGTTTTGCATAATTATTCTTTAGTAGCATTTGCAAAATACAACACCGATAAAAACGATGTAATGTAAAAATTTCTCTTGTTTTAGGAAATACGTTAGATTTCCCTTCTTTGTTTCTTACTTCTTTTCTTCTTTATTCTTTCTCCTTCTTACCTTCTTACTTTTGTCTACCTGGGGAGACGCGCCGAAGTGATGGGGAAGGTGTGACTAGGATTTTGTACACGACTTACGCATGAAGTTTTTTTACTTATGGAAGATTGATTATAATGGGTGATCTGATGAGGAGAAAAGGCTGGGCCGATTACGCGAGCCGACGCTGAATGATCCACTAGACAAGTCTGTGGTCACGACCTTTTTTTTTTCACAGTTGGTCAATTTTTAACATGAGATTTTATTAAAAAAAAAAAAAAATATATATATATATATATATATATGACAATACAAAGTAATGTCATGCTTTTAATTTAATTGTATCATAACCTGACTAAATTGATTTCTATAATTGCAAGACGTTACTTTATAGTGTCATAATGGGTATATTACATTATATTCGTTACAAATTTTGCATATGGGACCCTACGAAAAACACAGACCCCCTTCTCCCTGGCTGTCCTACCCCTTCTGCCGATTTAAGAGTGTATTATATTACATTAAATGCTGTAAATGTGTATTAAAAAGGGTGATATTTTTAGGTTTGTTTTTCGTATTAGCAGCACTCGTTTTAGCGACAATCAATTTGACAGCTGACAGCTGATTTGTTTGCTTTGCTATTTCATCATGAATAGACTTATGCCAGAACAACGCTTGTAAATTGTGCAAACTTATTTCGAAAATTGTGGTTCAGTTCGCGAAACTCACCGTGCGCTATGTTCATTTTACCGTCGACAAAATCGTCCATCCGAGCAAGTAATTCCAATAACCATAAATCGTTATCGCTCCACGCATACTCTAATTGATAATACACATCTGCAGAAACATCGTACAGTGCGCACCGAAACAACTGTTGCTGCAGGGGAGCGTAGTTTTGAGGAGGACTCAAATGAATCGATTCGCCATCGTATATAATTTCGCGTAATGGACCTGCGGATTGACCTCCAAGATCGTATGATTTAACACCTTTGGATTATTTTCTGTGGGGATATGAAGTTACTAGTCTATGCCGATAAACCAGAGACGAAAAATGTCTTGAAAGCCAACATTCGTCGCGTTATTGCCGATTATTGCCTCAACCGCTCCAAATTAGAAAAAAAAATTAGACTTCTATATATATACGCTAAATATACGCTAAATCATATTTAAACACTAATGGCATAAAATAATCTTTCCAATAAAGCCAATACTATGGCCATTACCGCGATTTTTATTTCATTTTCTGAAAAAAACACCCTTTATTATCTTGAATGCCATCCGTTCCAAATTTTGCATTACTCTTCAGGATTCTGCGCAAAACAAAGGATTCGTCCCCGTCCTTCCTGGCCACCCCACCGCCACCCCTCGTAATAAAAGTGTACTATTAAATCATTGAATGCTATTCGTTTCAAATTTTGCTCAAATAGTTACTCTTAGATCCTTGCTCAAAAAATAAGATAAACTTTATTGCTACATTTTTTAAAATCAGAGGTGAATATACAATAATATTATATATTTATTAGGTACTAATAAATTGCCATTAAGTATACAATTATTTTTTTATGTGGGATGCAGTAGGGATCACCTCTGATGAATTCAGCCATGTCCTGGTTACTTTGATAGACTTTGTCTGAATGTAGCCTGTTTTTTTTATTTTAAATATGAATTAAATATATTAATTAGAAAGATATACATATAAAATCAATTTTATAGAATAATATTGTTGTTGCGCCATCGGGGTTCGAACCTGGATCTCTTTCCGAACCGGGGAAGGTGCATTATCCAACTATGCTACAGCGACTATATTTTTAGCGACCTATATGTTACCTTTTTGATATAAATACATTTAATCGTTCCATTATTTGAAAGAGCCATCTTCACAATAATAATAAGAATGTGTTCTCCTAATAATAAAGTTGGATCAATGTGTCCAAAATTTAATAAAAATGAATTGATAATTCTGGCGTCAGCTATCATATTACTCAAAGGTATTTGAGATTCTGTAAAAATAAGGTAGATGGCTCTTTCAAATAATTATGGACCATTGAGGTAAAGAAAGAAATCAAATAAAAAAATGAGGCTTATAAATATTGTTTTAGCTCCATAAAGATTAGAATCATTCGCTCGGCTGCTGTACGGTGTTCATCGTGACTTATTTCGTGTAGATATTCTCGATCTTTGTCAGGTCGGTTCAGGAGCTCTAGCCTCCATGCCTGTTGTGTACTAATAGTTTAATAAACATCGTGTAGTTGCTGCTATAACTGGTCCACGTCGGGTTTAATCGTTTTATTGTTTGTATATGTGATATAATCATTTTGGGGGGCCCTTCTCTCTAGACGGCCCCCTGTATCAAGGCTCCCTCTGTGTTCGGATCACGGTGTGCGCAATTCTAAGGTTCGATGTTGTTATTTGTGGGCTGGAAAAGAAATGAAAAATATTGTCTTATACAACTCATCAAGCAGGAGAAGAAAGAGGTTATCTTGATTGTATAACCTCAGAAAGCGGCCCAATGTCCAAAACGTTGGTGATCTTACATATGATAAATCAACATTCTGCAACATGGCCGCAAACCTTCAACACACAAAGAAGCAGTCTTGATGAAAATTGTGTGCGCGGTATATTTTTTTGAGTGCGCTATGATGACAAATCGTGTGCGTGCATACACTCGTACCATGCCATGTTTAAAATACCCTACGCAGCCATGCTGTCAACTCGTGTTACTGCAAGAAATTTGAGTTTTTTAAGCACTTTAAATGGGAGTAAAATGATTTTACAAGCTTAAATGACTTTAAAATAGTTAATATAAATATAATAAGAAATGATAAATATAATAATTTAATACGTTAGTTTTATTCTCAAACGTTATTCCCCCATCTAACATGATCTTCATTTAAATTAATTTATGATCTTTTTCACGTAGTGCATGTGATATTTTGAACGCAGATAGCATGCAATGCATCCATTTTATATAGCATTGAATTAAAAAATGATTACTTTTATTATGAACCGCTTTACATAATTGACAAATGATTTTTTTAGGACTAAAATGTAAGTTATAAATTGTGCATATTTATAGAAATACTATTTAATTGGCTCGGTAGACCGATGTTACTGCGTGGATAGGTAAGGGTTAAAGGGAACATTGCCCTGCACCATAAATGATCGTGATGTTTAAAATATATCACTATCTTTATGATGGTAGCTGCACTTATGCAAAGTTAATTGTTTTTAATTGAGGACCCCTTCACATTCCTGCCGATGCCCGACTCTGCGCTCGGGCCCTGAGCGCTCGCAATAACCTCCCTATGATGCAATTGACCCCAGTTAAATTGTCAAGAGGGTAAACGCAATCAGGCGAGACAGGATAATAATGCGGGTAATCCTGACATTCAGGATAATAAAGTTACCTACTAAAAAAAAAATAAACAACACGAGTAACTTTAACAAAATTTATTAGATTTTTATACATTGTTTAAACACTCTAAAAATAAACCACTGACAAATTTAATATCATATTATAGGTACGTACAATAATCAACTCGTATACCCCCACTGCAGGGAGTTTATTATTTACAAATATCGCTTTATTTATTTCATTGCAAGGATTATAAATAATTAATAATGTATGCTGTAAAATAAAATGAGATATCGCACGTAGAGCAGAAATTTATACGTAGATTAGAAGATATATTATTACTGTCTCAGGTGCGTGACGCCAACGAGTAATTTTTCATGTAGGTCTATGTAAAAAGAGAGTTGTAAATATAATATTTTTATGTTTAAACCGAACGTCGACACCCGATGAGTTATTATATTGCGCGAATCGATCTTTTGACTGTATTTGTGTAGTGTTGATGAAATCCTATCTCATCATTTGAACAGTCAAGAATTAGGCATGACGTAATACATCTTTTAAAGATTACAGTAATTTATTTCCGTGTTGGACCACGAGTGGGCGAAGGTGCTTTGGTGATCACTCTAAACAGGTTCTGATAGGTATTTGTTAGTGTGTAAACAAATTATTAGATACTTAGTATTTTTAAAACACACCAACATTTATACGTCATATGGTTTATCTTGAAATTGATCTTAATATAAGTTAATGCCATTAAATATATTTAGGTTTTTTAAAACATTCTATAGATATACTTCAGATACGATTAGTTAACATAAATCCAGAAAAATAATTCAAAATAAATTTACGGCTATGTAATGATATTCCAAAAAAACAATTTTCTGGGCGATATCTCGTTAGAGCAAAAGATTGCTTTTTGAATAATTACACTAAATGAAATAAAAACAAGGATTAGTTAATGCAATATTTTCACTTTAATATCTATTATTATGTACATGTGTGTGTAATGGATGTTCCAACAAGAGGTAGCCGATTTGAAATTGCCGCCATTCCTCTAGCGGTGCTTTTTGAAAGTTGATACTTGACAGCTGTCATGTACATTACTAAATGTAGCGCTATATTACGAAGATAACGGATCAGTTGTGGGTATAGAAAGAAGATTGTGCGTAATTTTCTGTCGCCATTAAATTGAAAATCGTTTAATGGTAAAATTTTAAGAAACAGGCTATTCGAGACACGCTGTAGGTGAAAGCACAGCTGCAGACAACACTGTCTTCATCAGGCACCGTGCGCAACGACTGAACCTCTCGAACACACCACATTGAATTTTATCAAAAGATGTTCATTTCACGCGTGTAAAATCCAATTCACTCAATAATTGAAGCCAAAGCCAAAATATATAAAAAGACAAATCAGCTACATTTTGTTGGAACACCTAGCCTAGAATAATAGCCCTGGGCCACTATTCACCTAAAATAATGGACGGAACGCTGACAAGTGTCGACACGACAAAGGATTATACCATTTTGTTAGATGAAATTGAAAATTATTAAGAGCGAAGATAAAGAGAGAGGTGGACATTCAGTTCACGTTTTGTTAAACAAAATAATTGATATTCAGTATACATTAGCCGTAAATTTAATAGATAAGAATAATTCTAAAATAATTTTCAGCTGTTTTGGGTGTCTTATTGTGCGTGAACGCGGATGACACTATAATCTCGGCGATCAGATAGACACCGTACACGAATACAATAGACACCGGATGGCAGCTCGCTCCGCGCTCAAACTGCACTGTTCTACACGCTACTTTAGAAACAAATCTCGATTACAATGTTCCCTCTAAGTCGTACGCGCGCACACGATTTGTCAATATGGCGCACACAAATTTGAAGATACTAATAAATATAATAATTTACTGTTTTTAATTTAAATTTTAACACGTCTTCATTATGTTATGTTAAAATATACATGAAACGCCACTGCATTTTTCTATTTTTTACATTTTTTATCTTTATGTGTATTTATTTATCTTCGTATTAATACTTTGTGTACAAAAACTCGTTATATCGGGCAACAATTTAAGGAGTTTTTGAGTTCGGCTCTTGCCATAACCTTCGACCGAAGCCGAAAGTTCAATCGTACTTAAACATTTTAGAACACCGACTAGAAAGTATACATAGCAATGCACATTTTACACGAATTTTATTTGATTAGTAATAAATAGTTCGTGCGTTTTCGGCACTTTTCGGCGGCTAAATTACAAAGCTTCAGCTTCGGCCAAATCTTCGGCAGATTTTAGCCGAAGCCGAAGGTGTATTTTTTGTCCGAAGATGGCCGAAGCCGAAGCTTCGGTCGGACTTTACTCGTAATGCAGAGAAAGATTGCTGAAAGGAAGAAAACATCACGGCTGAAGAACCTGAGGCATCGGTTTGGCCAGTACACTGTAGAACTTTTCCGGGCCGCAGTAAATAAAGTCATGATAGCCAAACGTCTGTTGAACGGTGCGAGAAGAAGATTGGCCAGGTGACGTTTTGTTTATTTTCGTCTCCAGCGAATCAATTATATTACTGGAACGTATAATTGAACAAAATAATTTTTGCGTACGATTAGAGGGAACATTGATCTCGAGATAAATCTCATTTGTGTGCACACCAATTATTGAACTTTATTTAGATTCAAAGCATCTGCAATATTTCAATATTAAAAGATTATTATCTTATTATTGTATTATTACATTATTTAAATTAAGTTATTTAAGTTTGAAAGTGATGTATCAGTATTTCGTGTGCGAAACGTTGTTGCTAAAATACGTGTTGCGCCTGGAATATCTTAGGACTATTCTTACAATTTACTATTCACACAGTAAACCGAATAAATTAAGTACTAATTCACCGAATAGTCGTAATAATAGTAATAACCGAAATCGTATGAAATAAATATTTTAAAAAAAAAATTCATACGATTTCGATATTAATAGAATATTATTAACAAGTGTATTTATGGAGATTTGCAGAATTCTGTGTAAAATAGAATTATACGTATAAAAATATAAATGCATCTATGTTTATATTAAATACAGTGTAAGTAGATACTTACGTTACACTTAACGAGTCGCTACCTTTCAAAACCCGCTGTAACACGTTTTCATATTATCGAGAAAATCAAGCAAATCAGTCACACTCTAATAAGAAACATTATTACTTTTTTCGAAAATGCATTCATTAATTTCATCTAAAAAAAATTATTATGTATTTACGTTAATTACTGTATTTATTTCAGTATGATTAAAATGAAAAATGAATAATGAAAAAATTTATTCCGAGTTAAATGATATATAACTCAAATTTGTTAAAAAAAGTATTACAGCCGATTTTGAAATTAAGTGACACAAATGGAGATTTATACTGGAAGAAGAAAAATGTGCATTACGCCATACCAATCGTGATATTGTAGAGAACTCCTAAATCTTAAATTGACGAATAATCATACACAACAAAATTAAAAAGCTCATAGGTAACTCATTATTTTTATTTAAAATGTATTATGTATAATGGAATTATTAAGCATTTGCGCAGAAAAGACGATCGTACATAATATTTAGAAAAAGCGGTAAAGTAAAATTTGTTGCCAAAAATATTCTCTATTCTCAGGCCTTCAATATCTCCCGTGTAGAACTTTCTGGGCTAATCTGCCGTGTGTCGTTTCGGATCCCATTGTAGAGTCCACCATCAGGGCTAATGTCCAGAAAACTCTACATATAAGGTGGTGGCTTGACGTTAAAACCTCACGGAGGACGGCGAAATGGCATGTTTTACTATACAGAAATGAGGTAGTGAAAATCGGTCTGTCTTTTATGCACAAATACCTTAAATATAAAGAAACTTATTACAGGGCTCGAAATGGATCGGATAAAACCGGAAGGTCATAAGGGTTGTTTTGCTTTGTTGAGTGGAATCGAAGGAGGAGTGCATAACTCCCACACCTAGTGCACGATCATTTAGGAGTATATATAATAATAATAATAATGGATAATTTGTATAGCGCCATTTTCGTAAAAACTTTCACCTCAAGGACGCTTTATACATCAACTGTTTATAGTTCTACAATTATCATTATTTTTTAAAAATTTATAGTCGTTATTTTCACTTATGGAAATAATTTTTTGAAAAGGTGTGTTTTTAGTTTCTTCTTAAATAAAGTCTCTGATGCACTGTTCCTTATAACGGAAGGAAAAGAGTTCCACGCTTTTGGGCCTGCCACCGCAAATGCCCGCTCACTAAATTTAGACTTCTGGCAACGGTTGGTCGGTTCTACAGCCCTTCCTGCAGCTGAAGTAGAGGCTGATCTGAGAGTTTGACGTCTACCATTCAAATTGTCTGGGATACAAAGTTCTTGAAGATACAGAGGCGCCATGGTGTGTGTCGCCTTGTACATCAACCAGCATAATTTAAATTCAACTCTTTCAGGGAATCGGAGCCAATGTAGCTGATGTAAAAGGGATGTTATATGAGAGAATTTGGAAACTCTATATATTATCCGTGCTGCCGCATTTAGAATAGATTGCAATCTATCCAGCTGAAGCATTGGCAGGCCAGCATAGATGCTGTTACAATAGTCTGTAGTACATATATATAGATCTATATCTATATAGATATAGATCTATATCTCTGGCATGGATATATATATATATATATATCCATGCCAGAGATATAAGCATTTATTTTCGAAGTGCATAGACTTCAAGCTTAAGAAGATTTTTTGAAAATATCATAAAATAAGAATTTCCTAACGGTTTATAATTTGCACGTACTCCTTAAAGCTTTTAGACTCCGCCAATCTACCAATAAAATGTTGCAAACTAGATCTATCTTATATTATATCAATATATTATAGATAATGTTTAGTGTATAGTTTTTGATCAAAGTTACGAACAATATCGACCGTTCCAGTCAAATGTTCCATTTCGAGCTCTGAGTTTAAAAAAATATATACATCGATATTATTTGTATCGCGACATCATCTGTCAAAGGCTTAATACATCTAAAATATATAATAATTGCAAAATTGTCATCTTAATATTAGATTTCACATAGTCACTGCGAAAATTAAAATCTTACTGATATAATTTTTTTTTATATTGGTACAAAATAGGCATCAAAAAAACACAAGTGCAGAACGCCGGAGCAGGCGTGAAGAAATTCTGGAGTGGGATGTGAATATATGTAGACAAATTAATTAATTATATTACGTAATCTTTTTAAATATTTGTTTGTGCGACATAATATTCTTACATCAATTTTAGTCTTACGATCTAATATACTATTTAGTAAAGTTACTGTGCATATTTGAAATATTACTATTAATATCGAAGATTTGTATATAATAAAACATTTTGTAATTAATTATGAATTGCAATACACTAAAGGTGCAGTTTAATTATCAAACTAAACTCTCGTAAATTAGTCTCTAGCCAAATTGTAAAACTCATCTTTAGATTCAGACATAAAAGTGAGGCTGCCTAGCGCAACAGCAGGGCGAGCAGGGGCGCCAGCACCAGGGCCGGCAGCAGGCCCGCCAGCGACGCCCCGTTGCAGCCGTCCGTGTCGCACGTCTCGCAGTGCAGCACCCTGATGTGGCCGGGGCCCGAGCTGGCGGGGCACTTGCCAACGGGCTGGTCTGGCATCTGCCACGCGCACGCGCGGATCACCGTCAAGTCGCCGTTCACTGAAACATGACGACAGTAAAACTGAGATGTTGGAAACTGATATGATATTGTTACAGTTTTAAGAGTGTTGCAGCAGCATCGAACTCTGGTGGAGCTGCAACCGTAAAGGCTGAGAATATGCCTTAGATTTTAACATCCTTAGCTAGACGGTTGCAGTTTTAAGGCGCCTCGCGCCGTCGCTTTTTTCCCTCCAACCGCTTGAATTTTGGTCGAGCGGAGTCGGTGAGGATGACTTGGACGTGGATGTAGGATTTGCTAGTGCAACGACACATCTTGCTCGACTTTTTGAGTGGCCCCCCCTTCAGCCTGATGAAAACCGAGGCGACCTGCCAGCTTTCGCTCTTTGTGTCGGGATTTTGTCATGGCGGGATTTTGTTATATCACGATTTTGATTGTCGTGATATTTTCATGGTGGGATTTTGTTATATCACGATTTTGATTGTCGTGATATTTTCATGGCGGGATTTTGTTATATCACGATTTTGATTGTCGTGATATTGTCATGGCGGAATTTTGTTATATCACGATTTTGATTGTCCTGATATTGTCATGGCGGGATTTTGTTACATCACGATTTTGATTGTCGTGATATTTTCATGGCGGGATTTTGTTATATCACGATTTTGATTGTCGTGATATTGTCATGGCGGGATTTTGTTATATCACGATTTTGATTGTCCTGATATTGTCATGGCGGGATTTTGTTATATCACGATTTTGATTGTCGTGATATTGTCATGGCGGGATTTTGTTTTTTATTGCATCAGAAATTTCCTGCATGCTTAATTTCTCGTTTCGAAGACATAAATTAGCCGCCCAGATCGTGCGATTTAACGTCTCAATATATATTTTTTGAAATTATGTGAAAAATAAAGCCTATGCTAATGTTACAAACATAATTCGAGATGCAATCGGTGAAATTACTTCAGATAACGGTTGAGTTTGGATCATTCGTTATAAGGACAGCATTTTATAGTTTCATAGCCTAGGGGCGGCCCTGTTTCTACGGATTACTTCTACATGACAGAATCACATCTCGTTACACAGTGCCTGCGAGGTGGACGAATGAGCGTTCCTGTCATCAGCGTCCACGAAGCGGAAGTCAGATGATTAAACATATTTCTGCTATTTTTGTTGTCAAATGAAATAGTAAATTGTTCTCGATGAGGCGCGCGTGAGAGAGGGAAACAATGGCCGGTCGTTGGATCAATTCTCCGGCGCGAGCTATTTATCAAACAAAGATGGCCGTTGGTCGTTGTATTGAACAAACGTACGAGTACGTATATTTGTTTTAACAGTCACGCGTGACTGTGCTATTCTTGCGCGGCAAGGTGGAGACGTTTGTTAGTCACATGTTCACGCTGGATGGCACTGCGAGGTCTAAACCGATATCCCGATAATTTTTAAAATCAACAGGTTATGAATATATAAAATACAATTTTGTATCAATTATAGTTCTGATTGTGAAATGAAGTAGAGAAGTGATACTAGAGATTAGCTTTGCGAAAACTGTTGAAAATGAGCAGAGGACAGACGCCATTACCATAATCGCCATTCATCGTAAGAGACCAAGTTTAAGGGGGGTTAACCACCAAACCAGATGCGTACTTATAGAGTACGCATCTGTTTATACGTATGGCGATTTCAGCTACTTCTGCATCACAGGCACAACTGGTCCTTGAATGGCACGACGTGATTACTGCATCCTCAATCCTAGATTGAAGAAATAATAAAAATTGCGCGAGGATTGTAGAAATCGTGTGAAATTGTATTGTTAGTGCTCCACAGAGATATTTAATTAAACATAACAACGGAGAAATATAAAGAACACGCGATTCTAAGTAAAACTAGCTAACTCCGTAATCCCCAGACTGAACGCTTTGGGTAATGGATACGCGGAGGTAGTCGACATTTAATTTTAAATTGCTACTTCACATTTATATTTATTTTTAATTATGTAAAAATATGCTGACGCTATGTAATTTTTTTCTTTGTGTATTGCACTTCTGTTGTAATTTTATCTTATTTTACAAATTGTGTTAATGCCTGAATAGGGCGTGTATAATAATAAATAAATAAATAACGCCATTCTATTTTGATTTTCATCTCACATTTGTATTTTAATTTTTACGATCTTCCCATTTAATTGAATCAACAAATCAAGTCGCCTTTGTTCCTATACATGTTCTATGGTGAACTTTTCTAATTCCTGGATCAAAAAACTCAGATCATGCATGTCCATAGCATGGTAACCCACCCTTTCGACATGTCATATATACAGAGTCTAAGTTACAGTAAAGTGTGTTCTACGATAAATGTATGTGCAAACGCGGGTAAGGCAGGACTAGAGTCCAAATAACAAATAAACAAATAAGGTGACAGCAGATTGCGTGTGTGTGAGTTTACTACTCAAATACTATACAAGCTTAGTCTAATTGTGTGTGTGTGTGCACCAACCTTGAACTTTTGCTTTTAATTCAATTGATTATCTTTTAAAGAACTGAATAGAAAAAATAAATGGAACTTGTATTATCTCAATTCTTTGAAAATGTCAAATCTGATTTTAATATCACCTTTAAATTATAAAAACCTTGCCTTATGACATAATTGAAAATAAAGCAAATTACCAAATTTTTTACATAATGGCGGTTAATTTGTGGTGTAACATGATTATTTAAATTTTCATAGCTAAACTTTGTACTACACACACGTTGGGTTATTGTCTCTACTAGTTTCGAGAGGTGCAGTCCCTCTCACCATCAGGCGATGTGTTAAAAGTGCATACATGTAAGTATTTTAATATTTATACATCTGTATCATCATTTACATAGATGCTCAATGATTTCTAAAAATATACACATTTTACACGGTTAATTAAAAACCGGCAAATATAAAATAATTAAAAAAAAGAAGGAAACGAAAATTGAATGTAATATGGTTGTGAAAATTGAAATAAATAAAATTTTATTTTTCACAACTAAACTTATTCCATTAAATATAATAAAAAATAGCTTCGTATCTATGAGATATCTATTATTTGTTTAAATACACTTAGTTTATGTAATAATTTTGCATATTAACACAATTTTATAGCACGCGAGAAATGAATCTAACGGTCGCGGTCTTTCTTATAATGCTTGTATTGTCTTAATTATGGCAAATAACGTTCAGTTTATTAGTTTTAAATGAGTTTAAAGGTCCTATCTAAGTAATAGTTTTAATAAAGTCAAATCTAGTGTATAACATTTGATATAAATGAATATTAAAAACCCACATTTCCGTAAAAAAACGCGAAAATTTGAATTATCATTGAAAGTAGCCCCTTAACTGTATAAAGTGTGTCCAGTTTTAGAGATCATTGATTAACTGTGTACATATATATATTCATTTATTTAGTAAAAAGATTGGAAAAAACACTGGACTAGGGCATTGAGAGAGACATAACTGTGCACTGGAAGACTGGTTAAACAGATGTGGCGTCATAGCTCATAGCATACCCAGCTGTTCGGTCTTCTTGCAGACGGAGCGAGCCGCATTGATGTACGGGTAGGAGGCTCCGGCGCCGGTGCTGGGTGCGTCGCAGTCCGTCAGGCTGTAGCCGTGGGAGCCTCGCGGGACCGTGGTGTTGAACGGGTCTCCGCAGCGGGGATCCAGGTCAGACGCGCACGTCCAGCAACGCACGCACCACGCTGGAAAGACATAGTTAATTCGTTTTATTGTATATCATTATATTCATTATTATAATTTCACAATTCACAACTAATGTTAATATTGGAAAAATGTGATAACAAAATACTGTATTTTTACGAGTATTTACGTAAAATAGTCAAACGCAGTGTTGCTACATAATAGAAAAACATTCACATTACGAACTAATTAATGAAAGCATTAAATGATTAAAAACTAGGATAACTAATAACAGGTTACAGAAATATTTATTAGGCTGTTCAGAATATAATGGCCGATTTTTACTTTCAAATTCATTTAAACATATCTTTAGAGTAAATAACTTTATTACATAATCAAAGAAATAACTATTTGTTTCTACACACTTTTGTTAACGAATATCAAGAACAAGCAAAACTCAAGTTGGTTGAAAAACCTGTTATTGAAATTTTTTGCTGTTTATTTGATGGGCCTCGTATTCATTAGGTATCTAAATATGCCCATTATTATGAACGTGATCTAGGTAATGTTTATTTCGTTTTGAGATATTTAACCTTTCCTCTCCGGTGGTGTAAACTGAGTTGACATTGCCTCTAATTTTTTTTTTTTTTTTTAAATAGAGATGCGTACACGGAATACATGTCACATCAATATTCTTACTATTTTCAAACTAAGCTAAATGCTTGTGCTATGAAAATAGGACTAACTTGCTGGTGTCCTGGAACGAGGCGCGAACCCCCGACAACTAGATCACTAGGCCAACGTCTTGACCACTACACCAACAAGCTACTCAAATTCTGTATTGTATTGTATCTAGTCTAATCTATGTGAATATCTCTGTAAATATACTAAACACATAGTTCACATTTTAGGTATTACTCCGTAATATATTTATGTATAAGATAAAATAATTACAATATATAAGTATTTACCATACGCAACAATAAAAAATGTTTTCTCAAAATATCTTATCGTCACTTTAGTTATGCCAGCAGTTCACTTTCGCCGAGGTACGGCGAGAAAAGTCGAGCGCGAGAATGTACTGTAGTTCTCGGCTTGCATCGCCTATTCTCGTATCGACACGGGTCGTCTCGTGCCATCCCGCCTCGCCGCGTCGGGGAGAGTGGACTGATGGTATTAGTGACAGAGCGAGAGCGTGCGCTGACCGAGTTACACGTGTCTTATGCGTCTTTGTGTGTTTTGTGTATAATGCTGTCGTTCTATACGACCATTGTTTTTTCAAATATAAGTAATAAATGTAAAATATTCATATTTATCCGACTTAAAAATCGCAAAAGTCTCCATGTAAACTGAGTTTACAGCACCGGAGGGCGCGTTATTATTTGAGCAATGTATGGGAAAGGTCAAAGGTTTGCGTTTGAATTGATAAAAAAATATTTTTATATTTCACAACATAATATTTCAAAATTCATTTACTCTACTAGATTTATAATTTATTTCGACATATAAATGTTGTATGTAGCTTATAAGGAAATAATAACAATTCGGTTGAAATGACTTAATCTATTATCAAAATAAACCCCAGCGGAATACCGTTGAACGCCGTAACAGTACACTGAATATAACGCTTCAAATTTTTCATAGTTTGCATCATATTATATTAATTAGAAACAATGTCACGCGAAATAATTGATAAACTCGGTTTTTCAATTTCTTGACTTAGACCACTTTCATAATAATAGCCAGGAATATGATTAATATAAACGTACTCTTTACCTAGTAGGTAACATATATTTTTCTTTATTAGATACCAGAAGCGAAGACACACGGCACAATAACCATGTACAGTGAACACGACGTTCGATTTGATAGCTAGTCGACACAAACAGATAGGCATTAATTAAATTAAAAATATGTACAACTGAAGAACGGTACATTAATGGTCAACGGCTGACATTTGATGTACAAAAAGCGTGAAGTTAGACGCGAAACCGTGAATGATGAAAGCCGAGAACTATCAATGTATAGTTGATTATAAACTCTTAAGATCGGTGTACTTTGCATTATGCTACTCCTTAATTAATTATGCTATTTTAGTTTGGGGAGGAGCACCAAAAATAATATTGGAGTCGGCTAAAAAAGCACAAAAAATAATTCTCAAGATAATAATTGGTCGTCCCTTTAGATATCCATCAGATCTTATATTTAAAGAGTATAATGTCCTAGATATAAGACAAATCTTTATGTTGAGATTCGTTCAATATTTCCAAGCTAACAACAACTCTCCTCAAGCAATAAATCATGGACACAACACAAGACAAACAACAAACATCTACACACCAGTTCCGAGAGCAACAACGACATTTTATCAAAGATTCTACATGTTCTTAGCTCCGAAACTATACAACACAATACCAACTGGAAATCGTTTAATTCCAATAAGATTACACAAATATGGACCCAATATATGATTCAATCAGGTAGAGATGAATCAGAAGCATGGCTATCCAACATTCTAATATAATTTATACAATACCTTCATTAATAATTCACTAGTCCTACAACATTCCCACTACATATGTTTTTATTATATTTTAATTTTATTTTTACTTTTTTATACATACTTGTAATTCTCTTTTTATTCCAGTCCAGACTTAAATAACACCACAAAAGCTCGAAAAAAAAAACTGGCTACTTTAACACAGACCTCAGTTTAGCAAAGTAGCCCGGACAACGCTGTATATATCAGAGGTGAAGTCTACTCCATCCCACACAATAAACTATGAGTATAATATGTCTTATGTTTATTATGTATTCACCTCCATTAGAACAAAAATCTCATGGGAGCATAACCCCTGCATCAGAGATTGTCTCGAGTCTAAAATAAAAATCTCATCCATTGACGCGGGACATTACGATATACAATAAATACATTTTAAATAAATAATTGCTAAGTGCGGAAATCAAACATAAGCACTATAGACAAAATAATTTACAATGCATACACACACAATTATTTTTCACCATCCTTGAAATAGGCAACTGCGGAGTCGCATTAACATCCGATTTAAATTATTTTGTTTACCGGCTGAGTTTTATAAAATTATTATAATGATGTTAAAATACGCGATGCGTGACTGCGTCAGTATCAGCAAAGAGTTGTTTTAAAAACATAATATTAACAAATAACGTCAATTGTGATTTCTCTCATCTGTCGAAACTTCGAATAATTCGAAACGTCGATAAATCCCCGACCTATTATTTTTTACAGTCGCGTGAGTAAGGTTCTGCGATTCAATGGCTGCGTTTACTGTTTAGTCAGATGCCCCGACCTCGTCCCACTGATGCACGTGAATAGACGCCACCGGTTGACAATACAATGTTCTTTGAAGACAGAAAGGACGATAATAGTCATGACGGCTAATCAACTTCCATGCGCCTGCTAGAAATATTACAATCATTTTACTTCATTACTGTAACATTATTGGGACGGTTGCTCAGTTTAATTCTCAATTATACAGAATTCAAAACTTGGATAACGAGTATGCGATGTTGCCGATGTGTGGAACATAGCATTACCGGAATACAGAGGAGTTCTAATATATTTGTTTATGACTGACAGATCGGACGGACTGATTTGAGACCAACACAAGCTATAAAGAATGTTAATTAATATTTACATTTATAAATAAATAAATGTGAAATTTTTCTAATGTACCTGTATTTAATTATTATGTATGTATATAAGAAATAGATTTAGAATGGGGTGCTTGACAAAATTTTTATACTTTGTAAACTTTATATAACATTATATACTACGTTTTCTTTTTACTGTGTATTATTTTTGCCATGTATTTAATGATTTAACATTCATCATGTACTTATTGGTTTATTCTATATTTTTCATTTTTATCTTACTTTATGTATTACTGTAATATATTATATCTATTGTAAAAGACTCAATTGGAATCGTTAATTTAAAAAAAAATATATACATATATCTAAAAACTTATCTGATCTGTCAAATTTCTCGTCTTCAACAACAGCCACAAGAAACGCCTTCGTAAACTATTTACGTGTAGTAATTTTATTGTACGTTTACATTTCAACCGTAAAGGTCCGCGTCCACAGAAAGAGACAATCTCAGAGATTTAGTTGAGATACATCTCAATACCGTGTACGCGTGATGAAAATTTATTCTAGAGATAAACAGTGTTAGAAAAAGACAAGAAGTCAAAGTATTGTACACGGTGTACGTTCTGACAGCGAGATTTGATAGATGATTCTGAATGTTGATATAATTCATTAAGCATTAAATTGCAAACATTTATTTCGCTTTAACGAGGTTCAAAATCACCCAATTGATGAACTACAATGACATTTGACGTATGACGAGGCACGAAACGGCGTATCTTCGAGACACACTGTGTACACGAAATCTAAGAAAGCTAAGAGTTTTCTTCTAAGAATCTCAAGGGAGCAAAATCAGTATCTCAAAGATTGTATCTAGTCGAAAATTATATGAATAATAAAGAAGTTTCTCTCTGGACGTTCATCATTACCATCAATCTATGTTTCTGCACTGCTGGATTTTTGCACGACACTTTTTCTTGAAACTGTGTGTATTTGTCGGTGCTGAATATCTGTTTATGATTTCTATGTTCCTGAATACTTTACGGTTTTATTAATCATTTTATTTTGCATTGCAATATGTTCATACATTGAATTGTTATGTATATTTTATTATCAATGTACAATTCATACCCACTGTAGTTAGTACATGTCATTTTTATAAGTTCCAGAATCAAAAGGAGACATATTCACTTTACCTGTTTTCGAGTAAAATGCAAAGATTATTGTACCACAACTGCCACATTTGGAATCATGTTGGAAATGGACGGTAACCACAGGTCACACGACCAAATACTGTCGTCTTATTGGCTGAAAATATATTTGTCTGGGTTTGAATTAATTACGTATTGGACATGTCTTGGATTGAAGTATGAAGTAACACATGAATTTTAATTGTGTTTTGTACGAAATTCGGTGATATTTGTCTTGTAGATATATATTTTTATATTTGTGCATATCTAGATATTATAGACATTAGAGGATGGTGAGGAATATTTATGAAGCGAGTGTTAAAGAAAACACGAATAGGGGGCATCCGCGAAATATTTGGTATGATCAGATAAACCAGCTATTGAAGGACGGCTCTCTTAAAATTTTCAACAACCGAAGATAATGCATGAGAATATGTATGAGTCAACAGTGGTGTGTCGGGATATCCTAGTATAACCATGAAAAAGCAGCGAAATCAGCCTATCAGTGTAAAAATAATTTTATTAAGAAAAGTCATTTATGGTAGAAATATTAAATAACATTTCTCATATGTAAAATCTTAATGTCTTTCTGTATGTCACACGTAGGGGAATTTATACATTTCATTGTAATGAAGTGTGAATGTTATTTGAAATGTGAATATGTGATATGATGTGTATAAATAAATGTGTATATTATTTCATAACGATCGTTTTCAAAGTTAAAACATCAAAGTATTTAACATGAGTTTTCAAAATTGTGGCTGATGTTAAAAGCAACGTGAAAACGGTTTTCTAACAAAAACAACATCAAAATTGTCGCTCAAATACGGTGCTCATATCAACTAAAAGCATAAACATATTTGTTATTGTTAAATAATTAAATTGTTTAATTTGTTGAATTTTTTTTTCATTACGAAATCGTTCTACGTATATACGTATAGTGCTTGTCCTAGGTTAGATTTTAAACACTGTCATTAAAATATAAAATCACCTTCTATACAATAATTAAAACATAAATGTCTTGGTAAGTTTTCGTACGCTCTGGTTTTGAAGTAGAAGTAACATTATTAACCCTTCCAAACCATGCAGTAACACTGGTCTACCATTACAATTAAACCTGTAATATTTCGGTAAATACATGCAACGTAAAATTCATATTTTTGATAACCCTAAAGAAAATATTAACGCTCAAGAATAACTAGTGAAAAAATAATTATGAAAAGAGAATCGTACAAAAACAATTATTTTTCCATTCAATCCGTTAAAAATTAATACTTTGGTAAAAATACAATTTGTGATATGAAAGGTCGGGATCACATACTATTTTCATAGTGAAAAGAACAACAAACATACATATATAATTGTCTCTTTCTCACTAATTAAACGAAGAGATATAAGAAGGAAGGACACATTGTATAGGACTTAATGAATGCTCTAAATTATGTTATTAATCATTTTTTCAAAATTGAAGGCTAAATATTAAGAGTAAATTCGTACCATTAAAGCCATTTAAGCTAATAAAAACATTATTTCTAACTGTTAGTTACGGTAACACGAGTTGACACCATGGCTGCGTTCGGATATTTTATATCATGGTATGGTAAAGGTTAACACAATGCGATGCATAGATTAGTAATGTCTCAAATTATTAATAAGAATTATGAACAATTGACACAATCTTTTATATCGCAAGCACGCGGGGAAGACATCTCCTCACGGCCGGCGCCCTTCCTCTGCCTCTTCTTTTTGCCCCAATTTTGACACTCGGACCGTACCTAAGGGCCGCGTGCTCGGATACCGTGACGCGCCTAACAATAGATCTAACTGATCGTAGTGGAAGTACATACATAACGTTGGCGCGGTTAGAAAATCACACGCGGGTATTAAAAGTAGGTACCAGTATAATTGTTGAACTGTTCTTTTATTTAGAAAGTGCGGACTAGTTCGTATTCACGCACACACACATTTACGCATTATTGATACATCCATTTAGAATAGAAAGTTTGTTACAAAAAACACATCGCAATTTAAAATTTAACGAACGAAATTTATCACTCGATTACAGACTACCAAATATATAGACATGAACTAATGTAAATTCCTTGTTTCAATATTTTGATTTTGGTGTTCACGTGATCACTTCGATACCACTTACGCAGTTAATAGCTTCGCGACTTTTTTTAAATATGTGATTCGATTTGGAACAAAAATTTTAACGCCGACAATATAATATGCATTAATGTAAAAAATACGTCTTGTTTGCATACAAATTTAATTTTCGGAGAGTAAATACTTTTATTGTTGCATAAATGTGTTAAAAACTGTCGGATTTATGTTTTCACAAATAATGTGTGTAGAATGCCCCTCGTCCCGCAACTAATGTTCTGAACCACTTATTGGTGGTCAAAATAAGAAAATATATAATAATTGAAAAATATTGATTTTTCAGGCGTATTCTAGTATAATGTGTTAAAAACATTTTACAGATAAATAGTATTGCTTTAAATAATTTTCAAAAAAATCAGATTCTCATTGAGTTGACATATATGGTGTTTCAAGGAAAGATGAATTATCAAATTTGGTCCATAGATGGCGATGGTGTAGTGGTACTCGAAGTGAGTCCACGTACTAACATATATAAAACTTTAAAAAATTTGATAAATATGGAGATTGAGAGGTGACAATTGGTGTACGTTATATATTGTATATATATAAAGTGATCACTTAAGGCAGCCGAAGACAGATCGTAAGCCCTGTAATTACTACATATTTCTATATATGTTCCATTAAACCATTAAATATAATAAAAATAGCTTTGTCTCTAAGAGATATCTGATATTTATTTAATAACAGTTCCTTTGTAGGTAAAAATCCAGTAATTGTGTATTTTTGGACATATTAAAATATTACTAAAATAATATACTGGTCAAAATAAGACAAATATATAAATATAGTTGATACCACCGATATTGAGCAGTGAACTTGCAAATAGATAAATTGTTTGATAGATTTTATCTGCCCGAGTTGGTGAAATTATATTTATTTATACTAATGAAAGTATATCTACACGTTCACTGTAACATATAGATCAAATCTCAAAGATTCGCCGTCTGCATTTTACGTCAAACATCAAATGTCAGTCCATTGACTATTGTTGTTCCGTTCGTCGGTTAGGTGAATTTAAACTTCTCAGTTAAAACGGAATAAATGTTCTGTTTGAATAAATCGTTGTAATATGTATATATAGTTCTAGATGACCTTAATTAAAATTATGTAGGTAGTAATATTTTTTTTTCGTCTTGATTCTCACTGTAAAATCGAACGTCGTGTACACAGGTTTGAGTTTGTTCCTTTCTACCGATCTCAAGCTGATCTCTGAGTGTATCTCTAGATCTAAATAATTAACTCGTGTATCAGTTTTATTCCAAATAAATTGTGTAAACCTACCGGTTAAATGAGGAGTAAAGATAAAAAACATGTTAAAAACCAAGCAACATTAAATGAAATAATATTTGAGGGTGGTCATGACAAATTATGATACTACTGTGTATAAACTACGTACAAATAAAGCGCGTTAGACACAAAGCTGTACTTTTATTTATAATATATGCAATTGGCAAAAACATGAATTGGATCGTGACCAATTTGAACGATTGCACAAGAATGCATTTTATTAGTAGGTATCGTTAGGCAGTTATTGTATGTACAGTATCTAAAAAAAAGTTGAATGAATAATTTACTCTATAAACAATATTTAGAACATAAATTGACCCGTAAGAAATCTTGAGAAAAAGAAAAAAAAGATTCAACTTCATATATACAACTTTTCACAGATTTTAAAGTACCAAAAATAGTAGACATATACAAAAAAAAAATCAATAATACGTATTTTCAAAATTAAAAATCAATTAAATTTTAGAAGCGAATTCCGATCTACAAGATGTAGAGATCAAATTGACATCCCAAAACTAAAATATACCGCAACTCAAAATCAATATATTTATCAAGGCATCAAATTTTTTAACAATCTCCCCATCACAATTAGAAAAATTACGGACTATCATAAATTTGTATCTGAAGTAAAAAAAATATGTACACAGACTAACTGAAACATAAATTAACTCGAATATACTCCTTCTCTATGCACGAGTCTTACTCTCATAGAGAAGAAACAAATGTTAATATATATATATATCCACTGAATATTTAAAATTGCATTATATATTTAATATTAAATAAAAAAAATATTATTGAAATAATTTTGCTACCTATGTTGAAAATTGCACACAAAATGCATTCAGTGCACTAAAGCAATTAATGTACATTATCTTTATATCTACTAACACTCCATATATAATTTTCTTATATTCGCCTGCCTGTGCTGTATAGTAACATAGTACATTAATAATATCATTATGTATTGTGTTGCACGGCAACATAAAACAATAAATTGCAAGGTAACGCAAAATAAACAAGATATGTTGTCAATCTATTACTTTCGGTTCGCGTCAGTCAATTATTTTTTTAATTATATTTTCGTTGATTTTTTAAACAAATTGAGGTTTTAAACATTAATCATTTTCCGTCATTATTGACGGGCATTTCTAGTACTGTTACTAATAGTCATAAAACGACGAACATAGCCTTTTTTTTTAAATGGGCTTGTGTCCACGGAATGAGACACGATGAGAAAAGTCTTAGAGATTTAGTTGAGATCTCAGTACCATGTACACGTGTTGAGGTTTTGATCTGGAGTTAAACTCAGATATCAACTTGAGATTGGTAGAAAGAGACCAAAACTCAAAGCAGTGTACACGATGTTCGATCTGAAAACGATACTTTACACGTCCACACAAACGTCACAACTATAGGTTCCTACAATTATCTATTCTGACAAGTTAGAATAAGTCATTAATTCATAATAATATTAGGCTTCCCCGTCTAGTTTAGTGTTTGATTGAACGGCCAGGTCTGTGAGACGCGATCATGGCACAAAGTAATGTGTTTTCAATATCTCTTGGTTAAGTTAATTACTTAAATGTTTTCTCTTTTATATATTCAATTTGTATTGTAATTGTAATTGCAATTGTAAATCAAAATATTGCGAAATCGTACAAATTTTGAGCTGTCATCTCTCTTACCTATGGTCATATCGCGTCGTATCATAGAAGCCGCGAATGAAATCGTACGAATTTTTTCTATGGTATCTGTCAAAAAATAATGCGATAATTGTTATCGCAATTGTGAATCAAAATATTGCGAAAATGTACAAAATTTGAGCTGTCATCTCTCTTATCTATGTTCATATCGCGTCGTATCATAGAAGCCGCGAATGAAATCGTACGAATTTTTTCTATGGTCGGACTGTCAAAAAATAATGCGTTAATTGTAATTGCAATTGTGAATCAAAATATTGCGAAAATGTACAAAATTTGAGCTGTCATCTCTCTTACCTATGGTCATATCGCGTCGTATCATAGAAGCCGCGAATGAAATCGTACGAATTTTTTCTATGGTATCTGTCAAAAAATAATGCGATAATTGTTATCGCAATTGTGAATCAAAATATTGCGAAAATGTACAAAATTTGAGCTGTCATCTCTCTTACCTATGGTCATATCGCGTCGTATCATAGAAGCCGCGAATGAAATCGTACGAATTTTTTCTATGGTATCTGTCAAAAAATAATGCGATAATTGTTATCGCAATTGTGAATCAAAATATTGCGAAAATGTACAAAATTTGAGCTGTCATCTCTCTTACCTATGTTCATATCGCGTCGTATCATAGAAGCCGCGAATGAAATCGTACGAATTTTTTCTATGGTCGCACTGTCAAAAAATGATGCGACGCTGACAGTTTGTAATATTTACGTGTGATTAATAATCATTTATGTAAACATGATCTCAGCCTAGCAGTAAGCAATCAGTGGAGCCGAATGCTTGTCTGTTAGTATAAATAAAAGGCGTTAAGGTATAAACATTAATTCGGTTTTAACTTTCAGCAGGGAAGATTCAAAATCACTCAATTGACGAACGACGAGTGAAGCGGCGACTCTCCGAGACATTGTGTGTGCCTACACGTGGACTACGAAAGCTGAAAGGTGTCTTCTAAGTCTTGTCTTGTCTTGTCTTCAAAATCTGTATATTATATCAGAGATTATGCCGAGTCTCGGACACGAGGCATTAGTGTTATGTAGATTGAAATAATCATAAAGTTATTAAATTGAACTCGACTTTGAAGTGTTGAACCTTAGCTCGAATTAACACCAATATCTGTCCCTGTACCCTCAACAGCAATCATACTCACCAGCGACACGGAACATCAGTTTGCAGTCTGTCCCGACCGGGATGAACTTGAGGTCAAGTGAGTGAACTGGCTTCATTACACAATTCCATGTGGGTCGGTGACGAACAGGGTGTTATCTCGATATTACACTTTTTACAATGACTAATCTTTATGGCAACGAAACGCCAAGCATACGATGTTTCAAGTAAATGGTTTTATAGATTTACCGTATATATCAATTATGGTTATTGAAATATTGACGTGTAAACGTCTTGGCTCGCGCCCCCCAATCAAACAGATACGTCATACTCGTTACCGTGGTGATTACACATTTAATTCGGTACCCATAAACGTCATTTTTTTTTAGAAATTTACATCAGGTATGAAAAGCCACAACATTCACACGTTCGAAAATTAAAACATATTCTTTCACGTTACTGAAGGTAAAAATAATATTTTAGAATTATATATTACGTACCTAGTACCGACTAACACAATTGTTGCTGTATAGCACGTTCTCTAACAAATTTAATTTTTAAATATTAAAATAAATCTAATAAAATTACATTCCTTCCTTCGCTATCAGTGAACTGTAAACAAACACATACACTTTACAGAGTTTATTTGTTGCAAGTATTTTTCCAAGTAGAATTATGTAGCGATTCAATATTTGTTATCAACTTCTGCAAGCACAGATGATTGTTTTTCTTAACCTGTTGGCCTTTTGCTTGAAAATTCTAGAAAAAAATATACGCCTTACGTATCTCAGACACGTGTACCATACCACCCCATGTATGGAATATATTTTTACCTACCTATTTCTTCTTAGTTAGTGTCTACAAAGATATTAAATAACATACATTCTTAAACTATAAAATGTTAGACATAACTATTTCAAACTGACTATTTCTATTTTTTTTTGTATTTATTTATTACTTATAGTCACATGTTGATAATTAATTCATTTAACAATTCAGAGGTGTTGTTGTGTACTGAAGAACTGTATTTGCAAAGGTGACGATGACATATAGATGCTTGGTGTCAGTTTCAGAGAGTGAACCGTAATCGTATCCAGGATGTCGCGAGAGGGTCAACGAGGTCCAGGGTAGAGGTGAAGCAGGTCAAGTAATAAGAAAATAAGAGGCATGTATATTAGTTTGAAGACTGAACTCGGAACGCTGGTAATCAGGTGTTTGATGCGTTAACAATTCACGACATTTGTAACACTTAAATCCAAAACTCCCTAAAACGGATTTGGGATAATTTAGAGTTAAATATCCAGTTTTGTAGATGTTTTTTGTCAGCTACATGCAGAACATATTGTTTCTCGCAAAAGCCAAGGTAAATCAAATACTGGAGGATGGTCCTGTTAGAAGCCTCAATAATCGGCGAGCTTGTATGATAAGATGTATGAATGTGGATTAGTCGAGTACTGTATGCCAGGACAAAAGAGTATGGCGCTCTATCCTATGCCTACCCCCGCGAGGAAACGGCGCGATGGTAAGTTAGTTAGTTAGTCATTATTTTTAATACCGTGTCACGAATTTTTCCGTTTCACGATTATGAAATAAATATATTATCATATTTAATAATCAGCATAATTGAGCAGATTTATAAACATTGTATAGATTTGCGAACAAGATAAAAATAAATGTTTTGAATCATTCAGCTTATCTTCCTTGACGATACCTGATGATGGTTTTATAATTATCTAATATTATTATTATCCAGGGTCGTTTAATTATAATTGTGCACAAGCGTTCCGTATCAGTGCGACTATATACATAATATAAAGTCTATTTCATTTGAAAAAAATAGTCTGGAGAAGAGACGTGATCGATATAGTATATCTATATAAAACGATAAGTAGCATGTTGGACTGCCCTGAGTTGATACAAATGGTTTCGTATAAAGTACCAACTCAAACGAGACGACATTAAGTATTCTTCGTTGGTACACAGAAATAATTATGCTGTTAACTCGCCAATACCGCGGATGCATCGGCTAGGTAACAAGTTGAGTTTCGTTGACGTTTTCGTTGCAGGAGCATACTTGAACTGAAGAAATATGTGTATTTATGTAAATTATACTTAGTTTTTATTTTTTTATGTTATATTTAAACTATTATATTGAAATGTCAATTAAAAGTGTACTGTTATATTTAAATTAAATAAAAATAATATTCTTATGTAAAAACCCACAAAGGCGTTTATGGAAATAAATATTAACATCATTATTTGGTGCTACGCGTCAACTAGGTCCATGGCCGACTGCACAAACGTTCTCCGGGGATTCTTGTCTAGAGCCAAATCTCTCTAATCCAGTGGCGTCTTTAATAAATTTAATATCTACTACAAAGAGGGTGGACCCGCCATTTTCCCAGAACCGTTTATAATTAAAAGCTCCCATATGATCCTACACCTAAGCCGCCAGGTTGCCATTTTTAAATACTTATAAACAGCTGATAAGACGGTGCCACCCAGGTGCATCACAAAACCCTCAATGTACCAAACCGATACTTTATTTAGCGAAAAAAGTAAACATTTACTGGTATATAATAGCAATAATCATAACATTTACTGGTATATAACAGCAATATTCATAACATTTACTGGTGTATAATAGCAATAATCATAACATTTACTGGTATATAATAGCAATATTCATAACATTTTCAAGAAATAAAATACTGCGGGGGTGTCAAGTTTATTATAAATTATTAAGGAGAACACATTCTTATTGTGAAATTTTAATAATTCAGAACATAGGTCTGTGATATTTTAAATACTAATTAAATGTATTAATTAGGCAGATATACATACAAAATCAATTTTATCGAAAAATATTGTTGTTGCTACCGGGATTCGAACCTGGATCCTCTTCCAATCCGGATTCCAATAAGTATATAAATAAGTTATATCAATGTGTCCAAAATTTAATAAAAATAAATGATTAATTCTGGCGTCTCCCATCGGTTTACTCAAAGGTATTTGAGATTCCGTAAAAACAAAGTAGATTGCTTTCAAATAATATAACATATAGGTTCAAACAATTTGTCGTCAACCCACTGTGTTGATACAGCGTAATGGATAATGCAAATTGATTTTATATGTATATCTTTCTAATTAATACATTTAATTTGTATTTATTGTCTAGTGTTATTAGGTCCTTATATGCATGCATAAATTTAAAATATGCAAAATTTTGCATATTTTTCCCCTTGGAAAGTTTTCACCTACATACTTTCATATATTGTACTTTATGTAGGCAAGTTTGTATTATTTTTTAATTCAAAATGACGTAAATTATTAGGTAGATATTGAATTCACAAATTTGTTTACCTGTCCACTGAGACGTGAAAGAAGATATTTTAATATTGGAACACGTGAATTATGTTTTGCTTTTATGAGTACTGAATAAAATATGTATTCACCATGGTAACGAATTTGAATAAAATATTTTTATGAGATTACTGTATTCAGTACGCCATCTTGGCGGGAGAGGGGCGCGGCGCAGGATCGCGTGCGTTCGCCGAGAATAACAAATCTTATCCGTCATTGTGAATACTTATTTGATGACTTTGTACCGAACATGACTGAATCTTCAATTCAGTCATTTTGAGTCACTCGCAATGGTGAATAATCGCCCATCCTATTTTTCGCTAAAATTTACATATATTAAAATGGAATTATTGTTACTTTTTTTAATCAAAATAATTTGTTTAAAAACGGGTTTAGAACTCATAAATATAGTGTTTAAATTGTTTTTTGTTTGTTTTTGTGTTTGCGTTCTCAATTTTTTTGCGTATGATTATTTCGTATCATTTTCTCGTCCATATGAAATATATTATGATGTAAGTAATGTATCACCATTTTTTTTCTCTATGTCCCTTATACTTATATCTGTGTTATTTCAAATAAGTAAGTAAGTTAGAGAGTAAGGAAAGTTTAATTAGGGAAAAAATCTTGTTTGAGGCCGTCGCTGTTCACGCCGGGCCGTAATTGGCTGTAATGATTTTTAACTCAACCTTTCCCTTACGGTGTTAAAATAAAAACACGCGTTCCGATACTGTAAACTAAGTGTGCATGTAGATTTTTGCGATTTTTAGCCGGATAATTATGAATATTTTACATTTATTACTTATATTATTCATTAAAATAATAGTTAACAACAAGTGAATACGCGTATATATATATATATATTGTAACATTAAATTTGGTACCTACCGCGCCACTTGATTTGGTCGGGATTTACATGCTTAGGTTGGTAACACAGTCAAGCCGTCGCGGGAGAACCAACGGTTTTAGTTATCTGACAGCTGTCGATAGTAACGGATTGAACTGATCCGATAGTTTAAATACGCAAAATGTAACAATTTAGACAGGGAAAACGGGTGAGAAGCATACAATATATAACATCTGTATTGTCCGGCATCATATTTAACCTGACTTATTCACTAATAATGTCTGTAATTTCAGGATGGAATCCCTTTTTCCTAAATGGAGTTTTTTTCTCCACGCAATTTTTTGTATGCAACGAATTAGTTTATTTTTACATTCATTCATTTCTCTACGTAAATTCTTTGCATTCAACTATCTTGATCTTCCTTTTACCGCCCTCAAATGTAAACTGCTCTAAAGGATTGTTTATCAAAGATTCACATTGCCCCATGACTTGCAATATACAATCCTAGAAGGTGGTAGTGTTGTTGCTTTTTGTCACGACTCATGTCGTGGATATGATAATTGAGGAGCCATGCTATACACACTGGATGCATCGGAAAGGATTTCTCCCGTGTAAAATATGAGGGCAACGTGGTACTCTAACGTGGACAACTAGACGGAGCGAATTTCTCCAACCACAAGCGACGTGAGAGACACAAGGAAACCTGATGTCAGAATCCTGATTTTGTGATATATGGCGCTGGGAGAGTGAAGTCTTCAGCGTATTTCTTCAACTGACCGAATGGACGGAACCAGTGTATTTTGACAAGAATTGGATAGTGATTATGAAGTGAAGTTAGTGAACGCTAACAAAATGGTTGTAAAAAATCATTTATCTCTGTACAAAGAATTTCAAACTTAGTTGTCATTTTGGAGAATATTTTGTTTCTCTATTAAATTATGGAACCTATGTTTTCCAGCTAATATTTACCTTTATATTTACCATGTTATTATGTTTTATGCTTGCCCTGACAATCTGTCAGGTAACAATTTTTTTCATTGGTTTTGGTAAAATTTTTAATAGTAAACTTTGGATTTTATGTGGCTAATTTGCTGAGCTAAATTTCTGGTTTAAATTACGAATTATGTAGTTATGTTTATGAGGTTTATTACTTCTATAATTTATTTGCTAGTTTATGCATACTAAGTATTAAAAAATCGTAATAATATTTTTATTTTCCCTGAGCACGATAGCTGGTGTGACAGGCAAGACATATATATATATATATATCAATTATTGTATAAAAATGAGAAAAAACAATAATCATCACGACAGCATAAATACGCACAAGATACGTCTAACTCGGCCAGCGCACGCTCTGCCACTAAAATAAGAATCAGCATCCGGCACTGCGCCGTCGCACCTCTCTGCATGTACACATACACGTATTGATAAACTCACGTCAGGTTATTCGAGAAATCATTTTTTATTGTTGCGTATGGTAAATACTTATATATTGTAATTATTTTCATCTAATACATATATATTTTAAAGGAATAATGTTCCGCACAGCTACGCGGCCGCGGAGCGCGCCAACCGCGGCTCAAGAAAAACGCCGGGCGAAAAGTCTATCTTGACCGATTCACGGCAATATTTCGCCCGGCATCCCGCGCCACTGGGATCCCGCCGCCGCTGCACGTAGCGGGCCGCCGAGGAGAGGGGGAAGCCGGACCGCGGACGAGGCCACGCCCCAGCGCCGGCCGAAATTCATCATTATGTTTTTATAGAATGTCTCATGTTAAAAAATTGTCATGTAAAAATGTAATATGAAAATAAATAGTTTTGAGAGGGCGATCGCCCGGAAATAGTTTAATGCACCTTAAAAATCGTTTAGATAGTAAAAATGGATTTTTAAAGTTTAAGGTGCATTAATAAATTCCCCGGACCATCGCCCGCAGTAAAAACTACCAGGCATCGCGAGGCAGGTCAATGTTTGTAATAAAAAGTACTCGCGATGTCTGGAAAATGTCGGCTAACATTATAATAAGAGGAAGTAGCGGACAAAGTTGAGTTCTGCCGCCGCATACGGGACGGCGGAAAAAATGACGAGAGTTTCGGAGTTTGGCCGCCAGGTGGTGGCGGCGCAGGACCGAATCGGGGTGGCGCGGGGGATGTCTGTGCCTCCCGATTGGTCCCCGGCTTCTTGCTGGAGCCATAAGCTCCACGTAACAATTCTCGAGGATAAATAAACTGTCCAGCGGTTGCAAAAATCACTTCCCTCGATCGCTTCTGCACCGCTGGACTTCTCTACAATAACTGTGTTTCATTTATCTCCGCTTGACCTCTGCTATTACATCTGGATTTTCCTTGGGATTCGACTTTGGCTACGATATTGGGACTGAACCTGGAATATTCTTCGACTTGGTTGCTACAACTGGACGAAGACTTGGACCACCCTGGACCACTGCACACTGCTGCAGACGTCGACGTTCGAGAGCTCAGAGTGAACCGGCGAACCACCCCTGCGTGATTTGCTACAGTTCTTGTTCTGTACTGAACAAATAACGTAAATATGAAGTCTGTGTTTAGTATATCGACAGAGATATTCATATAGTTAGAGGTAATGTTAACTCAGTTTACATCATCGGAGAGGGAATGTTAATCAGTTTTTTGAAAAAAATAATTAAAATAAAATTACGAACACGAAAAACTGACTAACTTTCTGGTCTCCCGGAACGAGGCTCGAACTCCCGAACGCTAGATCACTAGGCGAGTATTTTAACTACTAGACCAACAAGCACATCGCAAGATTGAACTTTCAAAATAGATTATCTAACGATACAGTTTTTAAATAAGCTTGAAACATAGACGGTATAAGTATACAAACAATTGTACAATCATTACAACGATACGTAAGCATGTTATTTAATTGTACACCTTTAAAGGTGTAAAGTAAAGCGTACGCTATTTAAATTATCTCGAACAAGTCGTGTATTATTCCCCTTGAATTTCATGGTCTTCTAGTTATGTTAAAAGTTTTACCCGACTTTCTATCAAAAGCGTTCTGGACATCTAGAAAAATAGACAAATATGACATTTGTGCTAATGTATTTAATTCAATTCTAGATTTCGAATTGCATATTTCTGGGTACTTTTTCGATATTACACTGAACCGAATCATCTGACACTACTTGATAAAGTAACTAACAATCCGTGTTTACTTTCCTCTGACATCCCAATTAATGACTAAACATTACAAAATATAAGAGTAAAGTATTATTATAATAAATAGCAGCATTCAAAATTCGTTATATATAAAATAATTAAGCTAATAATTGATGTTCTTTACAAGATAATTAATAATCTAAAACACAATAGACAAATCTATTTATCGAAAAAAGATAGCCAATTAAGTTATATACCCTACAGAATGATGTCAAATTCATTTACATATGTTTTAAGTCAGTCGTATATTTTTTTACGGTTGGCAGTGACTATGTTTTTAAATACTAATTAAATGTATTAATTAGAATATCAATTTTTTGAAAAATATTTTTGTTGCGCCACCGGGATTCAAATAATGGAACGATATATGTATTAATTTGAATAAGTGTAACATATGGGTTCGAAAATTTGTCGTCAAAAATAATGTCGCTGTAGCATAGTTGGATAGTGCACCTTCCCCGGATTGGAAAGAGATCCAGATTCGAATCCCGATAACGCAACAACAATATATTTTTCGATAAAATTGATTATATATGTGTATCTTTCTAATAAATATATTTAATTAAAATATCATAGAATAGAACTTCACAATAAGAATTTGTTCTCCTAATATTATGTTTTTAATTACCTACAAAGTTTCTCAACAATTATCGAGTAAAAAACCTCCAGGTGTCCTTGTGGTATATCATTTTCGATATAAAGATTCTTTCTGCGTATCTTTCTAAGTTATTCATACAATTTGTTGGGGGTATTTATATTCAATAAATAAATAAAATCACGCAGGTACTTTCCGGTGAAACATAAAATGTTGTTAACCCTCGGCATACTGTAATATAAAATACTCGTACGCGACCATAATGTCACCTTGTGTTACCGTGGGAAATGTGTTTAAGCATTTTACGCGAGATAAAAATGCCTTTACTAGTGTCAATGGCGGTAAAATACTTGTTATCATACTTTTATCATAAATAGTGATAAATATTACAACGGAGTATTCATGGACGATGGCGAGCGGTAGACTTGTGTTACTGCTTAGCCACGAAACGGTTAAAATCCTCTATCTCAGCGAATGGGATGTCACAAGATGCAGAGCGCCAAAGCTATCATTCTGATTTATAAAAATATTATGACGTTGTGAACGATGCATGACGTGATTCATGAAAATAAAATAATTTAGTGCTGAAATGATAGGTGTACGTAGTAGAACAACAAATATTTTTTTTTGTTTATAAATGACATACAAATTATGATGTCACACGGTATATTGTCTCATAGTGCCTATTTACATAATACGTTTACACGTGTATCACATGCTAAACTATTCGATCTTAACTGTTTAAGTGCTAAGCAATTTCCGATACAAACGATCGCAGCGCTTTTGCGACGCGTAGCATTCAAACGGTTAAAATCAAGAAATGACGTGTCAAATATTATTTTAAAGGTTTGGTAAATAGGATCCGGTTTAAATACTATTTTATAATCATTTGGGGATTAATATAAATTGTTATTAAGGAGAACACATTCTTATTGTGAAGTTGGAATTATACATTAGTATATAAAAAAAACAAGTGGGAGTGTCGTAGAACTAGTAAATTATTGTAGGCATTGTATAATGATTATGTTAGAATGTTGGATAGCCATACTTCTGATTGATCTCTACCCGATCGGGTCATATGTTGGGTCCGTATTTGTGTAATCTTATTGGAGTTGAACGATTTCCAGTTGGTATTGGGGGTGTGTTGCACAGTTTCAGAGCTAAGAACATGTAGAATCTTTGATGTCGTTGTTCCTCTCGGAACTGGCGTGTAGATGTTCGTTGTCTGCCTTGTGTTGTGTCCATGATTTATTGCTTTGGGTGAGTTGTTATTAGCATGAACGTCGTTGACATATTATTATTTAAGTCGCACTTATATAAGGGCTAATGCTTCATTAATTTTCAACAATTGAAAAGGGTGTTAATTAACTGATGTTCAAATCAAAAATAAGTATATATTGTTTTAAAATTTTCCGATTAATTTGCAAAAAAAAAAAGGTATTTATTCCAAAAAGTAAAGGTTCTTATTTATTCTGTGATGTAAAAATTTTCTAACTATCTTGTTAATGTTACATACCTTCGATAAAGCTATATGTAATAGAAACAAAATATTATAAACGTAATAACTATCAAAAAATCCGGAAATAGTTATCTGACGTGAAGCACCTATACATAAATCGTTTAAAATTGCCGTAATATGTACATAATGTAGAAATAATGATTAATATTATTAAGTACATACAAACGATTAGTAAGAAATATCAGTTTGAGTACTGACTTCTAATTCGTATATTATACTAGACATACTGAATATTCTCTGTATAAAATTCAAATTATTATAAATGCCTAGATAATTATGATAATTTTTGCCAAAAGAATAAAGGGATAGTTGTGGCACTTGTTCCATTATAATGGAGCAATTGGCTCGAATTCCTAAACGGTGCAATTGGCCAAAAGTAACTGTCCCGGGTTTCTGGACAAAAGAGACAACTAGCACAAGTTACTGCAAAAATAGGGCACCTAGCCCAGTTTTTTGCACAAAAGGGTCATCAGCCCCAGCTGTAAATTAATCATCATATCTATCCACCGTTGGATGCAGGGATGCACCGTTGGATGCACCTACCCCAAGGACCTAGCCCTTCTTATCTATCTGTACAAATATTTTTTCTGCTAAATAAGTAAACATTTTTATGTACACGTATATTTTATGTATAGATATCGCCGAAGCTGAGACTACTTTTTTTTCTGAAGTTTGGGGCTATATCCTTTATGAGTATATATGAAATTCATACGAATTATTAACATATATACGTCTAAAAAGGCAGTATTTTTCAATTTTTAACTTCTTATTTAGACCAGCATATTTCACAATATTTTGAGTATTTCCAAATCTTAGTAGGAAATAATTACTGGGATTATTCCCCTGAGGGGTTTTCATCAAGATATAGACGTCTCACAGAGACGAAGCTATTATTTTTATATGTAATACCCAAGACTTCCGTACATCCCATGTAAAAATAATAACTTTGTCTTTGTGAGACATCTATATCTTGATGACAATCCCTCAGGGGATAAATCCCAGTAATTGGTTCCTACAACGATTTGAATGTACTCAAAATATTGAAAAATGTGACGTATTTATAATTCATAGGACGATAACCCCAAAAATATATATAATGATGAGATGCTGAGGCCGCTGAAGTTAGGACCGCTGACAACAGATATCCAAATTCAGCATTTATAAAGCATCCGACAAGTGCGCACTATTCTTTTTACGTTTCAAATAACTGCACACCTACCTCAGGAGGCCTTTAACATTTATGATTTAAGTGTTGTGAAAAAATTACACGCATTAGCTGCGCCGTGAATCATCTATTGTTCTTTGGAACATGTGGGAGTTGAATTACCGTACACAAAGAAGAGTATTCATTATTTCAGTCAATAATCTTCGCAATGCGCAGAAAACTACAAAACCACTTAATAATATATGTGACATACCACGCCAAACCGCGTGACTTGTGTATTATTATCACATTAAAAATGAAGCTAATATGTGCGAGATAAGTAGAGTAAAAATTAAAATATTAATATTGTTTATATGAGAGCATATGTAAATACAATTATGTATGCACTAGATTAAGAATAAATAATATAATTCTCGAGTCTGTTGGTACGTTGGTCTCGCTTTTTATAACGCAAGCCAAATGATCAGACGAATGAGTCATGTCCAGAGATTGCAGGAAGCGTGCATCCTAAAAGAGAATCCTTAATGGAAACTCAAGTGATAGAACAGTGGGAAGACTTACGTTAAGAAAGTAAAGTATAGTAAGAAAGTAGATAATTCTATTTTTGTTCGTAAACAGAGCCGTTCGTAATTCGAGATTTCATTATGCAGCGTAAAGAGTGGTATAAATTGCATTAACACCATCATCTCTGGCTCTACAACCCAGTATAGATCCCAGCTTCCTCGGGAAGGCGCATCATCAACTATGCTACACCGACAGTATTTTTGACGACAAAATTTTCGAACCCATATGTTATACTTTTTCAAATTAATACATCTATCGTTCCATTATTTGAAAGTATCTACGTTGTTTTTACGAAACTCGAATACCTTTGAGTAAACCGATAGCAGACTCCAGAATTAACGATTCATTTTTATCAAATTCTGGACACATCTTATATATTATTAAGGAGAACACATTCTTATTGTGAAGTTGAGATAGGTCTGTGATATTTTAAATACTAATTAAATTTATTAATTATAAAGATATACGTATAAAATGAATTTGATCGAAAAATATTATTGTCACGCTACCGGAATTTGAACCTGGATCTTCTTTCCAATCCGGAGAAGGTGGATTACCGAGTGTGCCACAGCGACAGTATTTCTGACGACAGATTTTCGAACCTATATGTTACACTTTTTCAAATTAATACATCAATCATTCCATTATTTGAAATCCATTTAATTAGTATTTAAAATATCATAATATATATATATTTTTATTCCTGTCGAATCTTAAATAACAGCACGAAAAAACTGGCTACTTTAACTGTATATCAAAGGCGGAGTCTACTCCGTCCCGCACAATAAACTACGAGTATATACGACTATATACGAGTACTATATTTACCATGTTGTATTATAATATATTCACCTCTGTTACAACAAAAATATGATATTTAAAAAAAAAAAAAGTTATACTCGTACATCTCATAAAACACGAGAAAAATGTAAGTATATAAAATGTTAAGACGTTTTCTATCGCGCTATTTCCATCGCAGTTTTTCTGATAAATTTTACTGGGGTACCAGATGAATTTAACAATTTTAAATTTAAAAAAAATTGAGTTGCATTAATTTGAATGAGATTTTCAGCGCGTGTTTTGGCAAATTTGTAAATTGCAACCGAACAAGTGCGCGCGCTAGTTTCTTGTAATAACAATTGATGACTGTGTTCCTGCCACGTTATTCGAACTTGCACGAGTCGCTTCATCACTGATGTGACGACTTCTCGCCCATTCTTTACAATTGACATTGCGGTTTACATACAATAAGCAACTCGCAATAAGAATTATTTCATACGGAATTCAAATTGTTTACAGTTAGATCAAGAGAATTCGCGATGGACTATAAACGCCGGTTGTGGTGATCACGCATGAGATTATTATTTTTTGATTATAATATCCGAAATTATATTTTCCGATTACTACGATCTACACAAATGTAATATGTATGAATATTTTTTACACTTGACATCAATTAGAAAGGCAATTAATTTAGTAATGTAGGTCCAAAATAGATTTTTCAAATTGATTAATTTAATTTATATTAAAAAATATCAAAGATTATTTCGACCTCGGGGGTCACAACAATCCTAAACATAAAACTGTGAAGGAAAGAAAGCGGCGGCTGACGGATACTTGCTTGCTGCTTAACGCTGGGAATTACACAGAAAATCACTTTGGTATCTAAAAAGGTTGTCTAGCGGAAAATTTTCAAGTTTAATAATAAATAATAAAAAAACTACAATGTTATTTTCATATTTTATTTATACAAAATGGAGTTTAACGATGCGGATTTTACGTTTTATAAATAATATCGTCTAAACGCCGTACATTTCTCTCAAGACACTCTTGCAATCGAACTCTTAAATTTGCGAACACGCGAGAGCAGAGCGTTGGTTCAACGGCAGCAACTTTACGGTAGATATTTTCTTGTAGGGCCTGAATTGTTCAAAATAACGTGCACTGTTGATTTTTTTATTCCAGTACAGACTGCAATCTTCCTTATCGATTTACGCGGATTGCGCATAATTTCACGTCGAACTTGAGCCACATGTTCTGGCGTCGCTGCTGACGTTGATGATCCCGGAGGAGTTTGGTTAACCATTGTCCCTTCTTGTCTGAACCTTTGAACCCATCACCGGATAAGTTACGTGCTCGGCCCATCACTTACTCGTCGAATATTAAAGTTAGTACAAAAAGCGCGACGCGCACGAACCAATGAATTACCGCACTTTAAATATTGCTCAACCGCGAACTCATTGCGACTGGCAAATCACCAAATCACGCGTGCCGAACAATAGCCCCCCCACTTACCACACCGTGATGGTTTACGAGCAATTACAATTTAATCTTGAAATTTTTCTGCTGGACTCCCTTTGTATATCTATGGAAAGATATTTGTTGAACATCACTCGTGTGAACAGACTAAAATAATGAAAAAAAAAACGTTTAAATAAGAGAACTCTTTTGAGAACAAGAAAATTAAATGGAAATTAGCGCGCCTCATTTGCTCGGAAAACGGACAATCGCTGGACGAACGCAGTTATCCAGTGGTACCCGAAGGTAATAAAAGGGCCGACAGGCCGGTCTAAATACCAAAGTTCTGGCGAAATCATCTGGAAATCATCACCGGACAAAAAAAAGTGGGAGACACTTGGGGAGGCCTTCATCCAGCAGTAGATAGAAAACGGCTGATAATGAATATGATTTTACTACAAAACATACATTGATATACTTATTATTTACAAATATTTTCATTATAATAACTTGTGTCAAAAATGTGATACACAGGTTTAATTCCGTTTATCGAAAATTGGGCGCAGAATTCGAATTACCGCTCATTTCTATGATCATATTTTTTAAATTATTGATGAAAAAAGTCTTGCGATGTGTATTGAGCTAAATCTATTTCAAATACTCTTAATACCGTCGTTTATAAGAGAGGAAATATATAGAGATGTCCTAGATCGAAGCTGAATATTTTTTGGAAATAACCTGTTCCATCACGAGTATTTAACTATTATGTAGATATTGACCTCAGGATAAATTAGATTATCATTACCTCTATTTTATGTAATACAAAAACAAAAAAGATTACACGAATTTCCCGCAGATAAACTACAAAATATAGAGTACGATGAAAATACACATGAATATCATATATGCCTATGTTCTATTTACACGCATACATAGAAACCATAATTGTTATTCTAGAAGTAGGTTCTTTATGTGAACTGTGTCGATAATATTTGCCTCGCGAGACTTTCAATGTAAAAATATAGCTATTGATGTCATCCATTCATTGGTAGTCGTTTTATTATTAGACCTGACAAAGGTTTGAGGTTCAGCGTGATCGGTGTAATTTTAATGTTGGATGCTACCGGGATTCGAACCCGAACCATAGAGAAATAGGTGATCACTGGGATGTACGAGAGTAAAGTGCGAGAGATCGATCTTATATAAGGCATATTTTTACGATCACTGTGCGAGTGTATTTTTTTATACCACTGTAGCCGTAAACACTTCGATAGCTAGTTCTGGGTTTTCTATAGGTAATGTTGAATACAGTAATTCAATCTATGCAAATTCAAAATACACAAACCTTTGTGAACCAGTTCTGGTAGACGCCGACGTCTCTCTCATTGTAGTCTGCTGGTCCTTGACTCTGCTGGTCAGCTACCGAAAACCTCACAACCGATAATCCGAAAATATATAATACAAAATGTTTTTATATAAGTCCATCCGAACCGCAAAAACTGTTTATTAACAGAAGCAGCTTCTCATTTGTTCTCTGTTATTAAATCCACACAAAAAGAACACACATATTCGAAATTTTATACCAGGTCTACCTATCGAAGTACAAAAACGCGTAAACAACCACCGTGATGGTAATTCCTTCCCTTAACATAATTTTTGAACACTTATATCCGAATCACACTTATCAAATATTGCCCTAAAATCAACCTAAAATAAGAGTTTTGTTTAGTTCTGACGAATACCGTATTACGTCGTAATGTATGTCACAAAATTGACAGTGATAGATTTACGTGGTATTGGAAGATTTTCCATGGTCAACTCGTTTATCATTAATATAAATAAAATACAATTGAACTCTAATACACACATTACAGAGTTCAACAATAAAAGTTGAAGTAGATGAACTTCAGTATAGTTTTCAAAAAATTAAATTTTTTCATCAGTCAGGTCAAATCTTATGAAAAGTTTTTTAAATCCAATAAAAAAAGCGTCCGGTTATAGTGTCAAACAATATTTAGGTACAATATTTTTTTAGTTTTATTTTTTAGACATGTTTAGATTATGAAAGCTGTTAATTCCCCGTGTACATTGACATGTTTTGTCTAGTTACAATATAATACCATCATATAAATTAGTAAGGAAATTTCGTAATATAATCGTAATTCGAAGAACTACACCAACCGAGGTTACGGTACGAATTATTAATTTCCTTTAATTGTGGTGGATGAAATAATATAAAAATAGAGAATGTCTCACAGTTCTGGAATCGCTAGCAGTGGGTAGGTCCAGCACAGTTAAAATAGACGAGACCTTGAAAAGCTGACAGTTTGTATGAACCAAAATAAAATTTTTTGGATTTATCCGTTCCTCTTCGTGTTTTGTGAAACAATTTTATTAGCGTATGCTTGATACATTCTTTTTATATGCGCATTTTGATGCAATCTTTTTACACGCGTACACTTGTGGTATTTTTATATGCGTACACTTGTTGTAGTCGTTTTATACGCGTACACTTGTGGTATTTTTATATGCGTACACTTGTTGTAGTCGTTTTATACGCGTACACTTGTGGTATTTTTATATGCGTACACTTGTTGTAGTCGTTTTATACGCGTACACTTGTGGTATTTTTATATGCGTACACTTGTTGTAGTCGTTTCATATGCGTATACTTGATGGGAAATTATTAAATTCTGCGAGATACAGTCGGTTTAATTTTTTTTTTTTACATTATTGGGCATCCGTATTTTTTATTTCTTATTTCATTTTATTACTACGGAGTTAAAAATTTACTTTGTAGTCGTAAAAGAAAACACAATTGTTTACCATACTTTATATGATATTTATCGGAATCTGTTTTTTGATATACTAAGGTAAGAATATTTTAGTTCAAAACTAAGTCTAACATTCTGGTTTAGCCCCTATCCGAGACTCCAATTAGTGTCTTATAGGGTGGCCCAAAAAAGTGAGAACATTTCGTAAAATGTGATATAATTACACCAAAATTAGTTTAACTATATCAACAATAACGTAAATAAATACTAAATTAATGTATTAATTATAAATATATACATATAAAATCAATTTTCAATCCCATTTCCAATCCCGGATTGGAAATGAAGATCCAGGTTCGAATCCCGGTGACGCTAAAACAATATTTTTCGACAAAATTGATTTTATATGTATATATTTATAATTAATACATTAATTTAGTATTTAAAATATCACAGACCTATGTTCTGAATAATTACAACTTCACAATAAGAATGTGTTTTCCTTAATAACGTAAATAGTTTACTAATTTACTTACTTACCTATTTACCTATATTACGTTTTATTTCGAGGAGACGGCCATCTTTGATTATTAATTTTCCCATTGTTTATATGTTTATATATGTTTATATTTGGTTTTTGCAAATTATTGCCCAGAATGACAAAAATCACTGTAGAAGACCGTATTCTGATTAAAAATTTGCCAATTAAAAAACGTCGGGATGCTAGGAAAATAATCAAAGAGTTTCAAAACAAAGCCTGGAGTAGAGCTTGATATTACAGCACTACTGGACATTACAGCAGGACGGAGCTCCATTTCACACAGCCAGAAATATAATCAACTTTCTTCGTCGTGAGAATGTTAATTTCATCGAGCCAGGCATGTGGCCACCGAACAGCCCAGGTTTAAACCCAGCAGATTATGCAATGTGGGATGTTTTGATGATTTCTGATTAACTAAATACTGTGCAAAATTTTTTAATTATATTATGTTTTGAAATAACTCATGTGTTACGAGATGTTCTCCCTTTTTTGGGCCATCCTGTATAGCTTATTTGTTTATTTATTGATATATATTACTTTTTTTATATAGTGAAAAAAATTATGCGACATGGAAGAAGAATTTTGCACACGTACAGGAGACAATATTTTAATATAATTATTTAATTTTTTTTAGAAGAAAACTCAGAGATTTCTCAAAATTGATCATAACGAACGAGAAGGTTTAAATAAAATCGTTTATCGAACCAAAATACATCAGTTCTGTTAACGTAAATATATCATTACTTCCTGACAGGCGACCGGAAAATGTTTGTCCAGCAAACTGGGGCACCGGTTCACGAACCCGGACGTTAAGGACGAAAGGGTGGAAGGTTCTATTAGGGTTCTATTGATAAGGGGCATATTGACAGGTGATTTATTTGTCAAGTCGTGTGCTTGAATTATTGATAGACCGGGGGCTAATGGGTTTTGCAGTGGAATATGAAAAAAGAAATTAAGGAATTTCGGACACTGAAAAACATGTCACGGAAGAGTTAATTATCTTTGTATCAACACACATTACGTTCTCAAATACAACATTAGATGTTGAATTTAAAATGATTTCGAATACGATGAACGAGTACAGAGATGAATTGTATATAGTTTTCTGGGCCGAGTGTGTTTCTCTAACCTCTCTGGTTAATTTTTCCAGGGTCCATCGACAAGGCTGGTACCAGGGAGTGATAATAATGGCTGTCGTTGCTCAGGCTCACCTCAATTCAAAGTCGAAATATTTGATTTATTTTTTATCATCGCGTCACCGTTTTCCGATCAAAATAATTATATGGAGCTTAGCTTACGACGACTACAGATTTTTTTGTAAACATTTGATCATACAGAATATTGAACTATTATATTATTGGTAGAATTATGTGAGATGTTATTCGTCAGGTCTGCGTCGTAATGATATCTCGAGTCTTGATATTATTTTAATATTCAGAATAATAAATTAAAGTAGATTTTTTAACGTTATCATTTAAAACGTATTTACATATATTTGTGCTTCCAACACCATTTATCTAAGTAAGTAGGTTCTGTTTACGATGTCTCTTAACTTGAAAAATATTTAATGATTAAACCGAGAGTTGGAAGACGAAAGAATGGCATGTTGATGATTATTTTGAAATGTTCAGTGGCGTAACTAAGCCAATGTAGCCAATGCATTGGGGCTCATGTTACATAGGGGATCCACACAATAAAATATATTTGGTATTCACACAATCCAGCGCTAATTTAGTTAAATCATTTGTAATACCATTTAAGCGGAGCAATAAATGAGTTTCTCCCCTGCAACAACAGTTTACATCGGTTTTTTAAGTGTTGATAGATCGTCGGTCATCTTGAATAATATACAGTGTTGTTGCTGGTACGAGTATAAGTCATAGCATAAAAATTGTATATAATACTTTTTTTTATTTATTTTATACAATTGTTCAATATACCAATAACGAAGAAGACATATAACGTTGTGGCATTCATAAATCAGATCTGTCCAAAATCGATATACAGTGTTGTTGCAGGGGTCGTCTTGGATGTAAATGTATAGTTTAAAAAATTCTTATTATCGATTTATATGTCGGGCATGGGCAAAAATAGCCGTAAAGCGAAGCAATATTTTTTTGCAGTGCGAATGCACATACGTGCTTTTTAATAAACTTGTTATTTCATAAAAAAGTGTAAATATTGTTAGTGAAAAGCAAACAAAATTTTTCTTAATGTTTATTTGATTAAACCGATTAGTACCTATTAGTATTATTTTTATATCGTATATATATAATACACAGGTGCAATGCCCTTTGCTTCATTAAATTTAATATCGATTCTGTTATAAACTTTTGTACAAAATAATCTGCCTAAATAGTCGGTAAAAAAATATTTTTATTTAGTACAGAAAAAAATAAAAACGTCGTTCCGACATGGCACACGCGATAAATATAGATAATTACCCAGAATTATCAAATACTTATTAAGTTAGATCATGTTTTTATCTATGTATTTATATCTGTGATTGTTTTTGTTTTCCAGTCGCACTCTAGAACGGTGTGGATCAGCGCTGTCCAACCGGCGGCCTCGAATCGTTCGAAATTCAAAATAAATGTCTGCATTCCAACAAATGTGTTTTTTTACCAAAACTTACAAGCACTACTTCAATGAACTCGGTTCGACCATCGCTCTACAGTCAAAAGTACCAGATAGCTCCCAAAATGCAAAATAATTTTTGGCCAATCGTTTCATGCGATCCTGGCAACCAAAAATGAATGGAACAAAATCTTATTGCTTGGAAAGCATCAATATTGCTAATAGAGATGGGTCGAGAGTGGTCGGAGCTATTCTTGACCCACATTATGAGATATTATATTATTGTTATAAGGTTTTACACCTTGTATCTGCGTTATTATTACGAGTTTTTGTAACTAACGAATCCATAATTATTATTATTTTTTTTTTGTTTTACATGTTCAATAGTGTATGTATCCATTTCGCTTGAGTCACTGCAATCAACCAATTGCAAACGATACAAAATAACAAATGTAAATGGTACAGAGAAAATACTGTCCATCTCGATGCGGACTCTGATCTAGTGTGGTGGGTCAGGAAACACATGAAATATTGAAGTGTTAAAGTTTTATATAAATAAACAAAACGAATCGACAGTATCGATAGTATTATTTACTTACAACAAATATTGATACGGATATTAAATAAACTATTGCTCGACAACTGCAGCCACAATGATTTTGATTTTTTAAATTATTTTTAGTTACGTTTTATTTTTGACTATATTTTTTTCGTATACATAAAATAACTTTTAAGGTGATGTGAAGCGACTTTTGAATTACCTACTGCACACTTTTTTTGACTCGCGAAATGTTGGTAAAAGAAAAATTGATCCGCGCACTGAGTGAAGTCGGAAAACGCTGGCCATTTAAACACAATGCTCCAAAGCAAAAACGAAAGTACCGATGTTTACTATTTATGCAGTTAATATTGCGTTGCGCGGGTATAAATTCGTTACGCTACCCGTACTGGGTCAACTGTTACGTTATGCGGTACGGCCGCACGTACTGTTTACCGACACCGTCACTTGGATAACGAAAATCGTGAAAATTCACGTGCTCGCGTAATCGCTCGTGCGATACAAATATCGCGCACGAGCGATTAAATAATTGTACAACGCAGTTACACAAAATGGCACATTCGAAATACTAACTTTGAATTAATATTTAATAAAGAGAACACATTCTTACTGTGAAGTAATTGTTCAGATCTGTGATATTTTAAGAAATACTAATAAAATGTATTAATTAGAAAGACATACATATATAAGTTGTTGCTACCGGGATTCGAACCTGGATCTCTTTCCAATTTATATTCATGTCAAAGCGGCCCCCATAAATCCAGATCTTTCTGATTTGAAGGATTTAGCTCTTTATTCACTGGCGGGATTCTGGAGTCACAATTAATATAAACCTCATAAAATAAAATTATACAAGTATTTTATTTTACCAACGTACAGCAATCTGCCCAAATCCTATATTTATTTATATCCCTTTTCAAAATATGTTCAATATTTCAATTAAAAAAATGCAGTAACCACACCGATTTTTTCAAAATTCGGTAAATAATGGATTAAAAGCAAAACCGCCACATTCTTTTCCCAAAATATTTTAATTTCAATAATGTTTTGAAGATGCCTGGTACCGACCCCGGAACCGGAATATGTGATAATAATGGAACCGTAGAGGCATTCATTTGAAAAATATAACATATAGGTTCGACAAAGGTACTGTCTGCTGTAGCATAGTTGGATAATGCACCTTTCCCGGATTGGAAAAAGATCCAGGTTCAAATTCCGGTAGCAACAACAATATATTTTTCGATAAAATTGATTAATATGTGTATCTTTCTAATAAATATATTAATTAGTATTTAATTATACCCACAGAGTAGTAAATACATAGACATGGTATGAAGTGTATATATAGGAGAGGGGTTTGGAACATTGTGGGGCGAGGGGCATTCTACACACATAGGTAAAAATATTTACTCTTCGAAAATTAAATCTGTGTGTTAACAAGACGTATTTTTTACATTTAGTCAGCGTTTAAATTTTCGTTCCAATCGAGTCATATTTTTAAAAAAAGTCGCCGAGATCTTTGATTACGTTCACCAAAGTGATCACGTGGATGTTACCAAAATGAAAATTTTGCGATACGGTATTTGCGATAGATCATGTCTATTTATTTGGTGGTCTGTGGTTATACCTGTTTCTTTTTTAAATTTAACACACACATTAGCAATATACTATAATATTAAATTGACAATATGAGTGATTTCTCTGAGAATTTTTAGGAATGTCCGGGAAAATTTATTGACAGGGCAATATTGTTTGCACTATTTTATATTTCTAAAATAAAACTGATCTGATAAGTCCGAAGATTAAGTACAAGCTTGATGTATTCAAAATAATATTAATGATATTATATCCTTCCCGATACTAAAAACGCATTGACATTCGTAAGTCTGTAAGTCAATAAGTACAAGCCCAATATTGAAAATAATATTTATGGTTCCGTTAGCATAGTCTAAGTATTATAACAAGCATGATATTGACAATAATTTTGATAATATTGACACTTTAATATACGTAAGTCTGAAATAAATAAGTCCAAGCCTGATATTGACAATAATATTGATCATGAACTGTTAATATTGACGCCTTGATACATATGTCCAAGTAAATATTAATGTCAATATTAGTACTTGTTTGTTGCAATTTACAAGTTATTTATATTTCACAATTCAATATCTAGCCATTTCATATTAAAGTGAAATGTTTTCTTATAAAAAGCTATCATCAGCGAATCAGGCGATTGCAAAAATTATTTATCACTAGAGAACAAAAACAACATTTGTCAATTGAAAAAAAAAATGCGACCGTAAGTGAAAAGTTTTTACAAATCAGCAGTTTGTATTTTATAATGTCGAATAGTTCGAATGAATGGCCAGTTTGATTTGTCATACTGTCCAAATTCACAATTATTTTAGTTACTTGCTACTTACTTATTTACTAATGTTTAAAACCTGCCCTGGGACGTTTTAAACACTATCTCCTTCCATATTAATTAAATACTACAAAACGCTTTTATTGGCTGACGTTTTGAAACGTTAAGAAAATAGGTATAAAACATTTTTTTTTAAATTTTACAAATCATTTGTGTGTTAAATATTACTTTTATAAATATATCAATTCAATTTAAAATTTTTGGACAATTGAATGGACGTTGAGATTTTGTATATAAGATTTTTTCATTAATTTGTGATAAAACGGATACAATAAATCCCGCCAAATTTATTAAGTGAAACTTCTGTGTAGTAAATATAATCGGTATTCAAGGTCATTGTATCTGAAGGTACATGTTGTGTTTTGGCTTCAGACTTCTATTATAGAATTATATAATTTTTTATTTCGGGGTAAACACATTATAAGTGGTCTCCATAAAATTAATTCTGTCTCATTTCAACGTATTGTCATTTTCATAAGTTTGATGAGAGCATGCTTTATTTTTAACGAGAGCATGGTAAAGTGACTAGTAAGTAGTAGATAAATAAAGAACATTATTGAAATTCATAAAATCCGAGGTAGATATGTACATAACAACAAATCGCTACTTAGTCCTTTCAAGCATCAATAATTGTGATTGCGTGGCTACTGAACGTCGCTGTCGAGGGTGCGTTATAGACCGCGTCACCCGATAGTGTGATTTGTGTACTTGGATAGAAAATTTAATATTAATGACACTTGTCACGTTCTCAACATCCACTTGAATATGAAAAGTACGGGGTCAAATGTTACAGGTTTTGTAGAAGAGCCCTCTCTCTATAATTATGTAGGTACCTCGTCGGACAACGTTTTGTCCTGTGACCTCTGACCTACATAATAGGGCAAGTGGCGTGTAAAAATCGCGCGTGTGCACACAGTTCTCAGGGAAGGAAGTAATGAAATTTGAGTACATAAATTGTTAGTAAACGACCGCTTAACATTATATTTTGTGTAGGTACGTTAATACGTAATTTTTATTTATTTTTAAATTCAAATATTTAAATAGGTATCGAGTAGGTACTGAACTTAACAAAGTTCTCTAAAAATACATGTAAAAATGCAATATTGATGTTTATGGATACTGAATAAAATATATAATCACCATGGTAACGAGTATGACGTATTTATTCAGTCACATAATTATAATTTTCATAATAATTTTTTTCTTCTTATACGGTTACAGTGTCGAATTTTCTGAGCTATTCTGTCGTGTGTCACCAATCTGTCAGGCCAACGTTGGAAGTGCGTACAAAATTTAGATTGCAATTTAACTTGAATAGGTAACGAAAAAAAAAAAATAGACAAACACGTTAGAATGATGCAATTCAAACGGTCGGTATTTAAAACACCCTAAATAGAATAGGTCAGTTTGAAAAATAGCAATTAATCAGTATTTGTAATAAAATATGAGCAACGCACGATAACAACCTAACCTAACCTGACCTTTTCAATGAAATAAGCTTACTAAAAATATAATTATAATTTTATTATTTACATTGACCAAATAATACACGACAAAGAATTTCTTCATCACAACAGAGGTAACACAGAATTGCTTTACAATTGTATTTTTCTAGTCGAATAACCCAGTGTGACAATGTCAAACGGGATTTTCTTGCTTTAACTTTTAAACTAGATATTTTTAGATTCAAATTAGCAGAATTGCTTTTTTGTGTGTCAGATCATGGTACGTCATCTGAAATTTTTTATACTAATATATTTTTTTTTATCTAAACATTACTAGCAAAAATTTTTTTCGATACTGATTGTTAATTATTTATACTGATTGAAATACACCGATCATTTGAGATCCTCCTGCAACAACACTGTATATCGGTTTTTACAAATATTGCTAGATAGACAAAGAAAGCTCTCTAGAAGCTCTCTTAGAAATTGTGTAAAATGGTACTTTTATTTATTTTATATGGTTGTTTAATTCGATACCCATGAAGATATACAACGTTGTGTGGCATTCATAACGCAGATCTGCTCAAAATCGATATACAGTGTTGTTGCAAGGATGACCTCATTTATTTCGTACAATATTTACAATTTATTGACAAAAATACTGACCAAATAGAAGTGGATTAAAATATATGTACAAGTTACAATCGGAAGGCGTCAAACGGTTTAGAGGTGTTTAAAGTGATGAAGTAGATGTGTTTGTATATTTGGGAAGTACGTTTGTTTGAAACAAAGTGAACGGCACTTTGAATGGAATTATAGCTAATGGGTACTTGTTAATCGAGGCAAAACTAGCAATACACAGTGGAGTCCTGGTACCGAAGTGAGGCCTGTAGCTGGCAGAAGAGGAACGGAAGTAGACTGAATGCAGTGGAAATGAGATCGCTTAGGCGTATGTGTAGCAGATCCACTTATGACAGAGTAAAGAATGAAGAAATAAGGAAAGAATGTAAAGCTGATGTTAGTATAGTGTGTGAGATTAAGAAAGGATCGCTAAGGTGGTTTGGTCATATGGAACGGATGAACAAATTATTATAAAATCAGTATAATAATACACAGCGATATTACTTACTAAATTACTTAACAAACTTATAAATGAGATGTCTGAAAATCGTTAGAAATGCGGCTATAATAATACACGTCATTTATAACAAAGCTTATCAACTTTACATTAAAAACACGTATATTAAAACAGCTTCACATTGTGAGCATGTAGGAATACAAATATTTACCTCTAACATTAAAATAACGACGTTTCACTTATACAAAACAGAGCACACGAGAGGTACAACAGCAACTAATCATTATTCAATTAACGAGATAAAATACGAAATAAACTTGAAAAGTTTTAAATAATTGTAAACATCGCAAAACCCACAACGGTCACTGGATTCAGCCTCCTCCGTTCGATTTCAATCGGTTACCGGTTTTGGGCAGGTAGTAGGCGGAATGGCGCCGAAAAGAGGAATTCATTACGATCAAGTGTTAGCCGCGCTCATGGACCAGCGTTAGACTTCACAATTTACTGAGATAAACCTAAGTATAACATCTAATGATTGTCGGAATTAACCAAAAAAATAACGCATGGATAGTGATAATAATAGTCAGGGTTAATGACATTCATTTACACATTACAAAAACGTTATTTTTTGTTTGAGTGTGATGCGGAGGAGACCGTCGACCGTGTTTCTTTTTTACTTCATTGCGAATTACAATTTTTTTTATAGTGATCTCGTCAATAGTATATTGTACTTATTCTATAAACGTAGTATTAACGGTAAAATAAAAATAAGTCATTTTTAGTTGATTTTAGTATTTCGCACACATTTGATACATATTTTGTAATAATGTTCTATTGAACAAACATGTACGAAATTCAAGCGAAATACTGGAACAATTAAAAATGATGTATTTGTTAGTAATGATACTCTACGTGTAGTTTTTCTGTAAATTTATAAGTTTTTGGCTTTTTTAAACACGGCATTGTGTGAGTAAACACCGATCACGCTCCGTTGCTAAGGTGAAGCACACACTTGTTTTTGTTTACGCCCAAAATTGTACGTACTCGCGTACAGATATTACATTCCGAGCACTTTTACACTTTCATTAGTAAAACATTTTTAAAAATGAAGAACAAAACCGATGTGGTATTTAAAAAAAATAAAATCGGCCAAGCTCACTCCAAATTATGAACGTTTCAAAGAGGTTGCGGGTTAAAATTAGAGAAACTAGTTTACCTGCGGGCGAAAAGGCGACCAGGAGGGCAGAGGTGAGGAACACGGACGAGGAGACCATGATGCCGGTGACGCCACGCGCGAGTACTGACTGACTGAACTGAGAGAGCTGAGAGAACTGAGGAGCCACTGCGCACGGAGGACCAGCGAGGTCGGCGGACAGAGCTAAATTGACGCTCCTTCCTTGGCCCACCTCCGAACTTTCCCGACCCGCCGCGCCCCGCGCAGCTGCAGTCCACTTTGTACCGGGCGAATCGGAAATAATTTTATTTTTTAACTATTTCACTTATCGTATAAAACAATAATTGATAATTGACCGCTCCGTGGTCGATGTTAGCCGCTGTGCGGCCAGGGTTTCCGTAGTGTAAACATTAGTATAATGATGCACGTTATATACATATTATATATACTAGTGATGAGCTCAAAATCACGAACCATGAATCAATCACTGATATCTTTGAGTCGCACTCGCTATCAGTGATTGAATATCTAATAATATCGTGATTTGTGAATATTTTATTTATATTTGGTTCTAAACCGCGATTCGGTGCCTGCGCATTTGAGACGAAAATATTCATGAATGAATGACGTTATAATTCGTGTGAAAGGGTGAGAATAATTGAATACTTTTGACATCTGTGTTATGTTATGTTATCATATTTTAACTTTCTGTTGACAATTATATGTCTAATTTCGGGATAGACGCATCCTTTTCTCATTTCATTCATTTAACTCATTCCTCATTCAATTCTTAAATTCTTCACTTTCTCATTCCTATATATAATTCTATTCCTCGTTTCTAGTTATTTCACTTTTAAATTTCTTCAAAGTGATGTTATTGATACCTTTTTGTTAAAACTCTTTCTGCGGACATGACGGGATAGGAGTCATGCCGCGACATACCGAATGCCACGGGAAGGATTTCTCCTGTACAATGAAGGAGGGGTACGAGTTGGTCTCTGCCGCTAGACAGTATCCGACGGGATGATTTTTACAACCGAAGAAGACGAACCGAATGCAAATAGATGACCCAGCATTTCTGATGTTTCGGCGAGTAAAAGTGACAAGTTTTAACGGGTGCCTTGGACTAGCTAAATCAAAATGAAGACTGTGAATCTCTGCAGCAATGGACAATTATTACGCGTAAAATGGTTGTAAAAATGAATTTTGTTGTGTACTAAGAATTTAAAACTTATAATTTTTTTATTGTGGCATTAATTGTGGCATTTAAAACAAATATTTTTCTATTGAGTATATTTGTTTCTTTATATTTTTTATTTAAAACTAATGCTTTTCCTGCTTAGGTTAAACCTATTTATTTGCCAAGTTATTTCTGTACTACATCTGACCCGATAAACTGTCAGGTGACAAATTTATGTGTGCTATTTCCCAGGCAAAGATTTCGCATTACTAAGAATCAAGTGTTCTAGCACATTATTAATTGTTCAAAATTATGTAAATTTAGTTCTGGAAATAATAGTAAATTTCATTATTTTATTGTGGCAAAATTGCCAATATCATATTTTTCATCGCATTACACTTTGTGATGGAACGCTTAATATTTTCTATTTTAATATCCTGTTCTTTTATATTAAATTTTGTGATTAAAATTTGCAATAATCTTCTTATTTTTTCCTGAGAATGCTGGCTAAAGTGAGTGGCGGGAGATTATGGTGAATTTTGTGAACCAGACCCACGCACTTCATGCAATTCCCTGAGCAAGCCGGTGGATGTGCTTATACGGCGTCATATCATTATGTACATTAATTATTTAAGCTAGAATAACATACGTTTTAATAATATAAATAAATATGATCAAAATTATGCATTCTTATTTGTTTCATGCATTGTGATGCGGTGCGGCGCGTGCGCATTAGTAATGAAACAGTGATCACAGTGACAGTTTTCGATCACTGATATTACCGAATACCAATCACAATCACACCAGTGAGTCAAGAGTAGCATTTTTTCTCATCACTAGTATGTACACCTAGAACTATCTTAAATTGATGTGATTACCGTCAGAATGTTATTAAAAGTATGAGCATGAAGGATATAGTGAACTTAAATGATATGGACAGTCTTAAATCTTAAAATCTTAAGTGAATCAGTGACTTCTCTTGCACAATGCGGACAGATTGTAAATAAATTTTAATATTCATTATTATTCTTTGCTGATCTGTACTGCCGTCTAGCGGATTTCTAAAAAAAATACACTAACAATGGATACGGTGTAGGTTGCAACGTAGTGCAATTATATTGTTAGAAGATAATTTTGCATGATACTTAACTAAATAACCATCGTGCCGCTATCCCGCGGGGATAGGCAGATATGATAAAGTGCAACATTTTTCTGTCTTGACGTATAATTCTCGCTTTATCCACTTTTATATATCTTCTCATGCAAACTCGTCGATTAATGAGGCTTTTAACAATACCATCTTCCATTGACGTCCTCAATAAATCTTCCATTGACGTCGTCAATTTCTGGTGGCATATTTTTAGTCGTTCATTATATATATTTTTACGTTTACTTGCCTTGTATGCCTTGACTTCAATGAATTTTTTGGTTTTGTAAAATATTATTTGTATGCCAATTTGGCCTAAAACAGACTTGCCTAGTTTGGCAATGTATTTACAAAATCTGTTCAAAACATAATATAATTAATTATAATTCTTAAAGTGATTTTTTTTGCACAATATTTAGCTAATATGAAATCATCAAGCACCCCATATTGTATAATCTGCTGGGTTTAAATCTGGGCTGTTCGGTGGCCACACGCCTGGCTCGATAAAATTAACATTCTTACGACGAAGAGAGTTGATTGTATTTCTGGCTGTGTGAGATAGAGCTCCGTCCTGCTGTAATGTCCAGTTATGCTGTAATGTCTAGCTATACTCCAGGCTTTGTTTTGAAACTCTTTGATCATTTTCCTATCACCCCAACAACTCGAAAAAACCAAATATAAACAATGGGAAAATTAATAATCAAAGATGGCGACCGGAAATTGTCGAAATAAAACGTAATATAGGTAAATAGGTAAGTAAGTAAATTAGTAAACTATTTAAGCTATTGTTGATATAGTTAAACTAATTTTGATGAAATTATATCATATTTTATGAAATGACCCCAATTTTTTTTGAGCCATCCTATATGTAACCAACTGTATTTTTTTAGCTGTACAATATTTATATATTATATGTGTCTATTATAAATAAATTAAAAAACATATATATCTTTCTTACTATACTTTCCTCATTCATTCGTTCCATATGACCAAACCACCTAAGCGATCGAATCTCGACAAAATAATTTCCTTCGTCGGAACGTTTGAAATTGTCTTGCGAACATTAACCGTGTGCTCGCATATTTCGATTAAAATAATTATATTCTCGTTTATATACATAACAATGACTATTTTTAAAAGCAATTAACAGTTTTATAGCTAAAGAAAAATTATTTTTCTAAAATTTTATCGAACTGATACATAAAGCCTAGTTTCTACGTGTTGATGAATACAAAGTGTGTACAGAGGAAAATTTTCAAATTCAATATTTAATAAAAAACATAACTCAAATGTTATTTTCATATTTTATTTATACAAAATGGAATTTAACGATGCGGATTTTACGTTTTATAAACAATATCGGCTAAATGCCGTTCATCTCTCTCAAGACACTCTTGCAATCGGACTCTTAAATTTGCGAACACGCGAGAGCAAAGCGTCGGTTCAATGGCAGTAACTTCACAGTAGATATTTTCTTGTAGGGCCTGAATTGTTCAAGAATTGTTACTGTAAGCTCTCGACTTAAGGTATTCCCACAAAAAAAGTCGCACGGTGTGAGGTCCGGTGACCGAGGTGCCCAGGGTGTGTCTCCGTACTTGCTAATTAATTTATTGAAAAAAATTTCCCTCGGCTTCTCCATTCAAACTCTAACTGTGTGTGGAGTGGCGCCATCATGCTGAAATTGTGTTCTGTCGTTGAACCCGGGAAACAGCTGCAGTTGCGGTACCAAAAACTCGTTGATAATTCGGCAATACACGTCAGCAGTGACTGTCTCTCGTTGGTTAAAAAAATAAGGGCCAATTATCCCTCGGGCAGAAATTGCACACCACACTATCGTTTTTGGACAATGCAAACATTTTTTATGGCTTTCTATTAGATTGTCAGTGCGCCAGTATCTCACGTATGTTTATTAACATAGCCATCGATACGAAAATGTGCTTCGTCAGTAAACAATATGTTTCCAAACGTTGGTGCTGTTCCAAAACATTCCAGCATCATTCTCGCTGAGGTTTCACTTAAAGAATAGGCATTTTCGTTGAGAAACTGTACGATTTGCAGTTTGTATGGGTGAAGTTTCCTTTTCAAAATAACACGCACTTTTGATTTTTTTATTCCAGTACAGGCTGGAATCTTCCGATCGATTTACGCGGATTGCTCATAATTTCACGTCGAACTTGAGCCACATGTTCTGGCGTCGCTGCTGACGTTTATGGTCCCGGAGGAGTTTGGTTAACCATTGTCCCTTCTTGTCTGAACCTTTGAACCCAATACCAGATAAGTTGCGCGCTCGGCCCTTCACTTACTCGTCGAATATTAAAAATCCGCAAATCAGACGCGTCGAACAATACCCCTCTCACTTACCTCATCCTGATGGTTTACGAGCAATTACAATTTAGTCTTGAAATTTTTCCGCTAAACACCCTACATATAATACAATGACATCATCATTTTGTCCTCTAACAATCAGAGTTGAGTGGCACGCATAATCGTCTAGGTTATCATATATTTATCATTTGTTCTACATTCTGTCAGAATTATTGTTATATATCCATTTGTATTGGGAAATCAACGAAATTAGTAATTTTTCGAAATGTTTATTTGTGCTTCGGATATTCAGATGCAATATATTAAAATTGTGTTTTAAGTGCATACATTCATTTGGGTATAATTGTATAATGGTTATTGTTAAGTTCTTAACATTCTTCATTTGTGTATAATTGTATAACGGTTATTGTTAAGTTCTTAACATTCTTCATTTGGGTATAATTGTATAACGGTTATTGTTAAGTTCTTAACATTCTTCATTTGGGTATAATTGTATAACGGTTATTGTTAAGTTCTTAACATTCTTCATTTGGGTATAATTGTATAACGGTTATTGTTAAGTTCTTAACATTCTTCATTTGGGTATAATTGTATAACGGTTATTGTTAAGTTCTTAACATTCTTCATTTGGGTATAATTATATAACGGTTATTGTTAAGTTCTTAACATTCTTCATTTGGGTATAATTGTATAACGGTTATTGTTAAGTTCTTAACATTCTTCATTTGTGTATAATTGTATAACGGTTATTGTTAAGTTCTTAACATTCTTCATTTGGGTATAATTGTATAACGGTTATTGTTAAGTTCTTAACATTCTTCATTTGGGTATAATTGTATAACGGTTATTGTTAAGTTCTTAACATTCTTCATTTGGGTATAATTGTATAACGGTTATTGTTAAGTTCTTAACATTCTTCATTTGGGTATAATTGTATAACGGTTATTGTTAAGTTCTTAACATTCTTCATTTGGGTATAATTGTATAACGGTTATTGTTAAGTTCTTAACATTCTTCATTTGGGTATAATTGTATAATGGTTATTGTTAAGTTCTTAACATTCTTCATTTGTGTATAATTGTATAACGGTTATTGTTAAGTTCTTAACATTCTTCATTTGGGTATAATTGTATAACGGTTATTGTTAAGTTCTTAACATTCTTCATTTGTGTATAATTGTATAACGGTTATTGTTAAGTTCTTAACATTCTTCATTTGGGTATAATTGTATAACGGTTATTGTTAAGTTCTTAACATTCTTCATTTGGGTATAATTGTATAACGGTTATTGTCAAGTTCTTAACATTCTTCATTTACGTCCAAAAAATCCATTTTAATTTTGGCGTTACACGATTTGTTTTCTGATTTCTGCATTGGATAATGTGGTTAGGTATATTTTTAAATAAAAATTAAATGTATTAATTAGAAAGATGTACATACATACAAAACTAATTTTATTGAAAAATATTGTTGTCGCTACAGGGATTCGAACCTGGATCTCTTCCAATCCGGGGAACGTGCATTTTCTGATTATGCTATACCAACACGGTGGATTGAAGACAAATTTTCGAGCCTATATGTTACACCTTTCAAATTAATACATCAATCCTTCCATTATTTGACAGCCATCTATTTTGTTTTTACGGAATCTCAAATAAATTTGAGTAAACCGATAGGAGACGCCAGAATTAACAATTCATTTTTATTAAATTTTGGACACATTGATACAACTTATATATTATTAAGGAGAACACATTCTTATTGTGAAGTTATAATATAATTATTCAGAACATAGGTATGTGATATTTTAAATACAAATGAAATAAATATCATTTATTAAATAATTATCTTTCAGAAGAGGAATTTGAATGATCCCTTAAAAACATAAAATGTCTAATGTATCGTCGTTTAGACTGGATATAATTGTAAAGCCGATTGGCACTGCAGCAGAAAAAGCTCTCTCTGACTCCACACTAGTTACTATTCAAATTTACCTTCAAAAGACAGGCTTGGCTGCAAGGGTTGTGTTATGTGTGATTAAATAAGGCATAAAAAGATTAAAATAAATATTAAAGATTAATTATCCAGTTCTAAATTTGCTAAACAAACTGTGAGAACTGTCACCTTGGACATGTACGTGTGTGTGTGGGTCTTAGATGAGTGGTGGGGGGCAATGATTATAAGAGGCCGTCACTGTGGGAACGGGTCTCCATCACCTACGCAGCGCCTGCCTTCAGCAGCATACACAAAACGAAATATACGCAGCTCCAAGTTATTCAAAATAATGCACTTAAAATCATACACAACAATCACATCCAAAATAAATTTATCTAGACTACACCACCAGCACAAGATGAACACAATAATACAATGCTTTTTTAAATTATCGGAAAGCTTCCACAAATCTTGCTCCCATCCTTCTCAAGATAATCTTCTTATCCGAGCTCTCGGCTCGTACGAGCACAACATCAGTCTAATGCCTTTCAGATACAAACATAGATTGCCCAGGCACTATTTCCTAAAGCGAAGTAACGCGCTCGATCCTCCGAACTGAGACCCACACAGAAGCGGACACCGTCGACTGAACGCTTCAATAAATGACTCTGTAACAATAAAATAATATTCTTAAGTGTAGTTGTAATTTATTTTAGTTACCTTGTAAGTATTATGATAAAATAAGGCGGCACTGTACAGAAAGTGTCTCGCCTAGTTCATTGAAGCATTTAACTTGCAGTAAATTGTTTAGAGGGTTTTTTATCAGAATTTTTTACCCTTCCAATTCATGTATTAATATAAAACACATATGATGTTGTAACGAGAAATCCTACTCGTGTTTTAGAAATGACAATACATGGGATTATTAATCGGTGAAAGACCTGGATTAGGATCGCCAAGACCTACCTTTGATGATGCCGGTGCTAGCTCTGTGGATGAAACATGATAGGTCCCAAGGTTGGTTCTAGATTCGACTCAATATGCTTTGTAGGTCAGGGTGTTGAAATAAAAGTTTTATGTGCGTTTAGTACGGAATGACATATATTCAAATATAAAATTTAACACCGAAAAGACAATACTAAGTAAGATATGGTGACAAAATCAAGACAAGCAGTTTACACACAAGGATGACAAACCCAATACATAAATTACATTACGAAGCCTTGGCGCTTCGAATGGTGGTATAGATATCGACACATTCTTTAGACAATATAATGCACAAGATAACAATCTTTTCCTAATACCACTTATAATAGATATTTTCCCTTTTATAACATGATATTGGAGCCATCGTGCTAAAGATCATACACGACCGAGTCAAATGAATTTAATTAATCGTGCTTTCTTCTATCGGAAATATAGAAATGAGATGTTTATTTAGACAGAGTGGTTGTGTATGATTTTAATATTATAAATTTCTTTCACTTTTATAAATATAGTGAGAACAAGGCATATACAATTTAAGCTTGGTGAAGTCACAGGAATATATTATAGTATTAAAAATTAGTAACAGATAATAGATTGAACTAACAAGGATGTATACTGCGGTTGATGATTAATTCTTATTGGCTTGAATGGAGAAAACGGAAGAGTTCACTTTCGGAGAGACCGGAAATGTCAGTATATAGATCGTGGAGTATGTTATAGTTTCGATGCGTAACACTCATGGGCGCACGGTACCTTTGATATGGTTGATGGACATGGTGACGGCGTATCTTATGACACGCGGAGCCTCTGGTCGTCAGGTGGGCTGGGGCGATCACTGTAGACGCTGGTAGCAGGCATAGGGGAAGACTTCTTGGTGTGTACGAGGTCCTCCGGAGCAGATAGGCGAAGAAGGAAATAGTAATAGCTGTATCTATGAGCGAGATAACATGACAAAGTACACGAAGAGGAGTCAAGTTCGTAAAGTTACATGGAAATTTCTTTGTTAATTTAGTCCGGCAAGGAATTTATTGGTTTTGACTTAATGCAAAAGCGATAAATCGAGGTCACTGAGTTGAAACTTCGATGCGATATGCCGGACAAGGTAGTTAATACACGAAGATATCAATATAAAAAAATGTTTAATTAAATTTCCAATAAATTGTTTCTTCGCGACAGATAAACTTTTACACGAAATGGCCGGGAAAGATCGTAAATTGATAAATTCTCGAACCGGGCCTATAGGTATTAAAGGTGTTGAATTTTTCTGCTGCGCGAGCCAAGTGGGGGTTGCTTATATAGTCGATTTCGGAACGGTTTTCTGTCATTTGTAGGAGGGGGAAATAGCATAATTACACAAGGACCTTCCGGGAGCGGACCCGATAGACTCGAATTCATACAACTCGTTCCTGGGGGGGGGGGGTCTTGTTGGAACCGCACGTGTGCCCGCGGATACTCCATTTTAGAAAGTATTTCCGGTCTACGCGTGATTTTAACGAAATAGAATAATGCAATTGTGAGTAATATTAACATTTGCGGGGAGTTATAATATTTGATAATATTTAAAAATGTGTACTTTATTTAATTTTTCTGAAATTAAATGATGATTATAAGTATCGTGACGGTGTCTTATTATACAAGGTGTAGATGTTTTTTTCCAGATGTTATAATTTAAATTTCGGGTATATTGAGCGTGGGGAAATATTATACATGACAATGTTTATTACAATAAGGTAGTTAGTAAAAGTGTCTAAGCGATTGGCGCTGGTGCACTTGTAGCAGTAGATTTGGTTGTCTAGCCGCATGTAGAGTACTTAGAGTATCGTAGACTCTAAGGAATTGGAAAAAAAATGAACGGGTCTCTTTTCCATCGCCACATTTCAATAGTTATTAGTCTATCTCTGAGTTATATAATTGCCAACTACTGTATATAATATTTATAATAAATAATGATTATTACCATGTTATTACAAGGGCTCAACCCGACCAACTTAAGAGTACAAAGAGAGGATAGAACCCCGAGGGAATCTGATGGTACTTGCAATGTAACTCCGCCTTTCAATGAAAGAGTTCTCAACAAGACTCTTAAAACATTACAAATATTTTAGTGTTCAGATTTAATATCCAGATTTTTCACAAGAATTAGGAATCTAAATAGACAGTGGAAGGAGAATTGTTAGGAATCGTATGGAGTATAAAACATTGTGGATATTTTCTGTATGGTCGAAAATTCACTATATCATTAGATTATCGTCAATAGTATATGTAAAAAAAGATCCTGAAAACTGTTACGTCAGTATAGTCAGTTATAGGGATGTTTGTCGGCCTCTCGATTCTCCTCGGATACCGCTGGATTCATCCGACGAGTGTTCGACCTCCGAGCGATGTGGCCTGCCATTGCCATTTCATTTTCTTGGCGTGTCCAATCATATCTATTACTACTGTAATGAATAATAAAAATAAAGACGGAATTCGGCAGCCGATAACGAATATTATTATAACTTACATAAGAAGATAAAAGAAAAATTCGACCTTTCAAATTGCATAGAAAAGAAAAATATTGAAATGAACGACATAATAATATCTCGAGTAGATAAAAATGTATGTTAACTGAAAAATAAATAATATTATTGGAACCTCAAAATATGAAAATGTATTAAAAACTCATTTAATTATGGAAATTAATGAAATTAATTGTGATGTTCTTGGGAATGTATGGCTATGTGTGTGAGTGCGTGAGTGCCGCACCGCCGGCGTGCGTGCGTGCAAGGCTATAACTGGCGGCGCGCGGCAGGGCGCGGCCTCTTTCTCTGCGTGTTCATCGGCTTAATCGTTTGACCTATACTTGTGATATATCTTGTACTAAATTGTAACGTATTGTAATAAATGTGTAATTGTTACAAAGTCTATTTCTTGGACCTTCACATTACGAGGTGTACACTGAAGATGTACTTAGAAGATGAGTAACATTAATAGATACAATTTACGTCACAAAATCAATAAACGTAAATGAAGTAAAATATATGCAAAGATATGGCATATTTTTAGAAATACTAATATAAAAATATTTCATGACTAAATAATACCATCAAGCAGAAAGGAATTACATAAATCTTTATAGAATCTTTTAAATCCGTATTCGGGACTCTGAATTATTCCGGACCTGTAACCGTATAGTAGAAAAGTATAAACGGTATACTATGAATAATCTTGTTGTGCAGATAATACGGTACTTCTAGCAAGTACCATTGAGGATTTACAACTTTTGCTGAATCTAGTAGTTTGGGTTAGAACTTTAATACAACTACAACTCATTAGCAAACATAACGCAGCTGATAATGAAAGTCTTTGTATTGTTGAAACGAAATTGGAGAAGATACAAAGGATTATATATTTACCCGGGTTGTTATATAAATGAATGATGGGATCCTTCTGTTTAAATCTAAAGTCGCATTGAGCATACTCATACAACCTTTGTTCGCGTGAAAAAGCATAATCTCAACCTTAGATTGCGAATGTGAATGGTCAGATACAATGTGTTTTCAATGTTATTTTATGGAATGGAAGCGTGGACACGTACCGAAGAAATAATAAGTCGACTTGAAGCGTTTGAGATGTGGTAGAGAGATGATATGGTTCGGATAAATAAAGGAAAATAACTATTTAAAACAATAAAAATACGAAAACTTCAATATCTCTGACATGTGTCGAGACATCTGGAGAAGTACGAGATCTTGCACTTCATAATGCAGTGAAAGATTACTGTAAGTCGAGGCCGTGGAAGAAGGAGAACACCATGGCTATGAGGGCAGACCCACCGCTTACCTGCTCATTCGACACCAGGTTGGCATTTATTTAATGCTACTATGACACCTATGCAACAACCGTGACAGCCGTCAACACAAAATTGCCCCCATGGACCCCGAGAATTCCATATTATTGAGGTATTATATAAACAAAAACATATTAAATAAATAAATAAGTAAATTTCAATACAACGTGTATAAAAAGAAAGAAGCAAAAGCACAAATAACAGATTAAAGTAACAATAAAATAAATAAAATAAATAAAGGCTAACAAAAATAAATAACATTCGTAGAAACAAATAAACTTATGTGTCTTTAGTCGGGGATTAGAGGGGAAGACGACAATAAGGGAAAAACAAAAAATTGTAGCCCAAAGGAAAAACATGGAATTACAAAAACATTACAGATGACACACATGAAAAACCGTGAAATCGTAATTAAAAATATGTAAATCAGTTGGAGTTAAAGAAGAAAAAAATGAGAAAAACACACTGGGAGATCTTATAAAATATAGCAATGTTTTGACCAGTTTACTGTAGCGCTTTTTCGGGCAGCAGTAAACAGAGTGATTACATAACATAAAACTTTTCAAGTCTAGCGGTTAAGACGCTGGCTTCCGTGCCGCGGATTCTGGGTTCAATTCACAATAAGGTGGGTGTTTATGTGACGTGTTTTGCTATCGTGATTGGGCCCAGTTGCCAGTTGCAGAGTTAATAAATAAAAAATATAAAAATAAGGAATAACAAGACCTTTTTTAACATCAACTAAAAATGAAAATGATATTTAAATGTTTCAAAACGATCTTCACAAGCTTATGAGCAAGGTATTCCGTGTAATTGCATACATAAATAAACAAACCAAACTAAATAAATATACACGTAGTAATAAAGATATATAAAAAATCAAACCACAAATAAATTTTAAATTTACGACTGTTCAATTAATTATTTAAAACGACTGCATTAAAAATACCGAAATTGAGTTTTACTGGAAATTAAAATTGATATTATGTAACAAAATAAATCACTTTTATTATATATTCATTCTCTGGTGATGGCCACTGAAATGTTACTACTTACTACGATAAAACGCAGAAGTGTCTCTGCGATATAATATATTTATGTCGCAGTGTCTTTCTGTACGCAAAGAAGAAGAGAAAAATGATAGAATCAACAAAACTTAGAAATTGAAAAATAATACAATATTGGAGCAATATGTCAATTTTATTTGTAATATAGCGAATTTGATGGATATGATTAGGTGAAATATCCTTTTGTTCAAACAAATAAAATAATACATTTTCTGACGAGTTATTTCTAGTATTTGTGTGAAGTGTTTCAACTACAGGTCTACAGACAAAGCTCGACATATATACGTATATAGGAATTTATTCTTTCGCCGGTAACAAAAATGTTAATAGCTAGAATTTTAAGTACTGCATATAAAAAATAGCAAAATAATTTATTTTTTGACTTGATTTTTGTTAAAATCAGTTTTTTCCATTCCGTTATCGCATAGCGACATCTTTGGGTCAACGTTAGAAACGCGTGCAATGAACGCCTCGTTTTATTGTAGTAAACGATATTACCTACTCCCGAGATGATAATTCACCTACTGCCATAAAGCAACAACAATAAATGAAACAAGACGGGTGCAGAAGTTACCGAGTAACGGAAATATTTCAATTTTAAAATGGATGCTACCAAAATAAAACAAGTTAATTATAATATTAAATTACTCGTACGTAAGTACGAGTAATTTATTATTTCTTCTTCTGTCAAAAAGACTTCTGGGAGTTTTTATTACAGAATTATAACTCTGTAATATCTATAGATATGGTAGAGGCGATGGAATTATGAATGCCAGGATCGGAATATGTGGCGCTTGATCCTCTCTGTCTACTCACAAGGCCAAGAGGTTTATAATGCTGCTAGATGATCTTAGTATAGTGAGGATCACTTAGGCGGTTTGGTCATATGAAACGAATGAATGAGGAGAGAATATATGACGCAAGTGTTAGTGGCACCAGAAATAGAAGATTCGGCACGACCAGGCAAACCATATACTGGATGACAGTCCTGTTAGAAGTCTCAATAATCGTCGAGTCTGTATGAGAGGATGTTTGAATGTGGATGAGGTTAGAATTGTGTGTCAGGACAGAAGAATGCGGCGCTGTATCCTCTCTGTCAATGGTAAGTAAGTAAGTAGATATAATAATTAAAAAATATTCTTCATTTTCCATAACATATGTATAATTATTATTGTGAAGTTGCAGTTTTTCAGAACATAGTTTTGTGGTATTTTAATACTAATTAAAAGTATCAATAATATTCGCCAGATAGGAAGGGTTCCTGGTTCGAGTCCGGATGGCAACAAATTTTCTTTTCGATAAATTGATTTTATCAGTATATCTTTCTTATTGAATCATTTCATTTGTATTTATAATTTGTTCGTTATATATAAAAGAATTTAAGAATTTAGATTTAAAATATCTTATTAAATTTATAATTAATTCATAAAAATATTTGTACATTATATTTCTGGTCTGTATTTCAATAGGTACATATTTGTAACTGAATTTCTTTATTTATTTATATTTAATTGTTTATAACTCTCTTATGGATAAATAGCTCTCGACCAAGGACATCCGAAGGTCTGGGCGTAATTTCAATAGTGTCGTGATGTGTCTACAAATAATTTTGTATGTACTCGTATATTATACATTAAATACTGGTTTAAAATCTAGGTTATGAAAAAATAATATTAGAAGAAAGTGATATCAATCAAGAGGGCGAGAATTTTTCCATATTATTTTGATAAAAAATGAACAATCTTATTTCGTATCAATACTTATGTTTTTTTTTTCGAAACAAGGATGGTTAGTTTTATGTTTCATATTTAATAATTAACTATTGTGATCAAATAAAATTATTTTTAATATTACAAATATTTATAATTGTTATATTAAGTTCTCAATGATAAACGCAAGCTAGTGATTATTTGTCAGTCGCAGTTTTGTTTCAAATAAAAAATTTCTATACTGATACTGATACAGATTACTGCATTTTTACCTTTTCTATATACATAAAACCTTTCGCCGTGGATGACGTTATCTACACTATCTACTAAATTATACAGACTCAACGTAATTAGATAAGATTAAAATGATAGCATCCCATAAAATAATTATTCCTGGTTCCAAGTATCACTGTCGCGCTCTACAAGGTGTTACTACAATAGTCCAATGTTGATTTGAACAATTATATTTTTATAGATCATTTATTTAATATATTATCGACTTCTAGATATTGCACAAATGCGAGCTCTATCAATCACATTTTCATTATATTTTGACATTTTTCCGGGATAATTTGAATCGATATCTTGACGAATGATATCCTTCAGCTGATGAATTTTTTTTTGTTTTATTAACGTAGACCCTTTAAAATAAAAAGCCTACGGCAATGAACCAAAAAAAAAAATGGCGGCAATTGATATCATAAAACTTTGATATAATGCGATCAGAATTTGCATGGTAGGACGAGCTGTATGCGATACGACACCGTCCTATTGAAACCACATATTATGTTGAAGAACTTGCTGATGAATTTCGGGTAAAAAAGTTATACAACGTCGTACGATACCGCTTCTTTAGGTGATTTGTTATGCGCGACATCGAACCGAGGAAGCTGGACTGTCACCGATACTTATTCTTACAGCATCGTTGTCCAGTGGCGCGTACGCTATTGCACCGTGTTTTTCGTTTCTAAAATTTTTGTTGTGAATTTCGGAATGACAAGATTTAAACCAAAAAAATCTCTTTTGTTTTTATTATTTACACCGCGTTGCGGCGTTTCAAAATGCATTATTAAGTTAAATAAATATTTATATAGTATATCAATATTTTTAAGTGAAAATGGCCTGTTTTAAAAAAATATTTAAAAACAATATCGGTCTGTTATAATATATAAAAAAACACCCAATAGTTAGTTTTTCTAACTAATATTTGGCTTGATTGTATATTCTCTATAGATATGCTGTAATTGTACTAATATTGATTATTTTTACAATTAATATTAAGGTTAAGTATTCTCAATAGACAAATGCTAAATGAAAGATATATGACTTATTTAATATTTATTTTTATTACAGTTCAATAAGAGTTATATTTGCTCAAATCTTTACAAATAGAATATTTCATATAATTTTAGATCTATGGCGTAAAATACTTACATAATATATTTATAGCATGTAAATACACCTACATATTTGCAACACTAATAATAATTTTTTTTTAAGGAGAACACATTATAATTGTGAATTTGTAGTTTTTGTAGAACATAGTTCTGTGATATTTTAATACAAATTAAATGTTAGAAAGATAAACAGATGAAATCAATTTATCGAAAAAATATTTTGGTTGCAATCGGGATTCGAACCGGGAAATTTTTCTTTATGGGGAAATGCGCTAACCATTATACAACACTAACTTAGTAAGTTAACGACAATTTCGAACCTACGTATATGTTCGTGCAGTTATGTCTTATCAGTTAATTTGTATTAATAATAATACTAATTCTCCCCGTGTCCACGCTCACTTGATGAGACTCCTATCTCTGGGAGTCGGTAAATGTACGAATGACCTCATCCAGTATATTCATATTCATGATGATTCATAGATCACTCCGCGCTGAAGTCTGTACTGTTCTTTACACGCAATCGTGTTGAATCATTGAGAGAAAGTCGTTACGCTAGTTAAGTTTGTTAAAACTTTCTTAAGTTTTAACTAGCTCTTCCTATATAAATTTTAATGTACTATTTAAAAAAAAAATTTACGAATACTGAAGAATTAAAATAAATTGCTTTCTCAATGAACAGAATTGCTGTGAATAAAATATACTCGTATTAATATTTGAACCCGTTTGGCATGTTTTCTTTGTGTGGGTAATCCGACAGATATCATGACTTATGATTATGAAATTAGTAAATTATGTTACATTATAACTAATAGTGATATTTTTATGTCAGTAAATTGGGCAACTAAATGAAATTATTTTTTTGGTTCCGGAAAAGTAAAAACTGATTCCAAAAATACCTGATATTTTTCGTATCAGCTCTAGTTTTTGATAGCCAAAATAGAAATATCGTACCTAAAATTAAAATCTAATCAGTCAGTTTCAATTATTTGGTATTACCCATGACCACGAACTTGATATTCTTATATCTGGGTAACTCCCGCCGCGAACTAATTAATAACTCGCTCACATTACCCCTGCCTAACCCGATTCAGTTCACTATCATTTTGTGTAAAGTTTCGGCGTTATTTATTCGGACGTTTTTTGTTGTACATGTGGCGAATACACTTTGACAGAAAGTAGAAAACCTATTTCTGACTCTCTGAATAGGGCTTATTTGGCCTATTTTGGCGTCCACTTGGGAGACCAGGATAAATCTTGGGCTCCACATTTCGTATGTAAAACATGCATTGAACATTTGGGACAGTGGATAATTGAAAAGTGGAAGTGCCTAAAGTTTGAAGTACCATTGGTTTATAGGGAACCAAGAAACTAAATATGAAAAGCATCAGTGGGTGATTTGTGTCGATCTAACAATGGTAAACTTCCTCCTTGAACAGCAAAGTTGATGTACAAAATATCTTTGTTTTTATGTCTTCGGTACAGCAAAGTTAAGGATCATCACTGAGTTAACAGAAATTGACCATTAAGAAATGTCATAATTCAAGGAAAATAAAACTTTATCAACGAACCTTTCGTTATGAGAGAGAGAATCATATTTTCACCCTTGCATTTCAAGTCGGGGCTCATGAAGAAATTTGTGAAGGCTTTAAATCTAGATGGACGTTGTTTTGGCTACTTCCTGAGATTAGCACAGAAAAACTGAACGCCGGAATATTTGATGATCCTCAGATAAGGCAACTTGTACCCAACTACTACACAATTAACCGCATCAATGAACAAGATTGAATCTAACGCTTGGTATTCATTTGTTCAAGTTGTAAAAAAATTATTGAAAATTATAAGGCAGAAAATTACATAGAATTAATAGAAAATATGCTTGCACGAGCATAAAAATTCACAATCTTCACAACCACTTAGATCGGTTTTCAGAAAACTTTGATGATTTTAGTGGAGAATAGGGGGATAGATTCCATCAGGACATTAAAACTATGGAAGATTGATTTCAAGGAAGATGGGATATCCGTGTAATGGCTGACTACTGTTGGAGTCTTCAGTAAAACTATCCCGGTAAACTCCATGCTAAAAAGTCGTATAAAAGAAAAATATTTAGTGAAAAATGATGAACGTATATTTATCTAATGTGTGAAATGAATACCTAAATTTGTATTTTTTGTTTTTTTAACTACCAGTTGGGGCAAATATTAATAGTAATAAAGTGAAACGGACAGAAGTTGAAAATGAGATGATTTTATTTTAAAAGAAGCCAATATAGCGTGTCTCAAAAACTAGATCTGATAGATTTTAGATTTTGCACACAAAAATTACGCAGAAACAGTTAAAAAACCGCTGGCACCAAAATGTGTGTTGCCCAGTGTAATTTATTATTCAGTTTCCCCTGGGCACCAGTTATGAGTGATGTGCAGTCATTGCTGTAGGGATGGTATTAAATTATTGTTAAAGATTTAACTTAAATAACACTGTATGGGTGTAATGTCTTGATTACATTTTCCGACGTAAATAGATATCGCCACTGTCACCATCCGCGATAAGGTACAAATTGATAGAAAGGTGATAAAAATACCTCGAGTTAGATTAGATGATTAAGGAATGCAGTATGAAGATAACGAAAATATATTAATTAATCTGGCTGTTCAAAGATCAATAACTAGTCAATGTCGAAGCAATAAATACTTATTTTTATTATAATACGTTTCTGATAAATATTTTTAGTTATAAATATGCTGATAAAATCTCTCATAAAGCATTCGCAATACTTTAATAAAAATTTAAAAAAAAAAAACAATAATAAATAAATATTAGTCTTACGGGAACTGAACACGAATTTTACCTAGCGAATCAAATAAAAAATTTTTACATACAAAAAAGATTGTTTTAATTAGGAAATTTCAAGTGAAATACTATTTAAGTCGAATGATGACATTGGTTTATTTTTCTTTTTCTGACAATTCCTTAAAAAACTAGATACCTAATTAACATAAACGATATATCTCATAAATTATGCCTGTCTCAATACAGATTGGTCTAGCGAGACAGGTAGAGTACGACAAGAACTACCTGTAAAAATGTATAGATATAAAATAAATAAAAATAACAAATATAATATGTTTAACATAAAATTACATTCTTTCGGACGTGAAAGGAGACTAGTTGAAAGAACTCTAGCCCTGGGAGAGCTTACAGCATCCGCAGAAGCGGTATCAGTAGCAACGTGGCCAGCAAGGCTCGCAGCGGCCCCGTCAAGGGCGCCAAATTGCACAGATCTGTGCTGCACACGTCGCACTTATCTCCTCCGTCCTTGAAGTTCTTGCACGTCTTATCCTTCGCTTCTTCTGGTTCTACCGATTGACATCCACGTTTAGTTTTCTTAACTCCACCATCTGAAAGTCACCAAAATTATTTATAAGTGTGTACTTGAACCACTCGTGTCATCTCGATATTGGATATTTAGGGACATTCTTGTAATATTTTAAATAATATTTTTATTTATTTACTAGGAAAACATACAGTTAATCAACAATGGTTAAGAGAGTAAACAAAATAATATTAAATTCAACCGATTACACGTTTTCTCTGAATTGTTAAATACAATAACACGATACAGTGTGAGTTTGATAAGAAAGCAGTGTAGAACACAATGAAAAGAGTGACAACGATTTCTTCTATTGAAGGAAAAGAAAAGAAAAACTTTTCCAGAGGGAACGGAACGGAGCAGAGGAAGAAGGATGGGTTGGGGATTAAATTCAGTATAATAATATAATGTAAGGCTATTATAATGTTTCTGGTAATAAATTGAGGTTAGTATCTTCCTTATTAGGATAATACATTCTTATTGTGAAGTTATAATTATTCAGAACACAGGTCTGTGATGTTTTAAATATATTAATTAGAAAGATATACATATAAAATAAATTTTATCGAAAAATATTGTTGTTGCACCACCGGGATTCGAACCTGAATCTCTTTCCTAACCGAGAAGGTGCATTATCCAACTACGCTACAGCGACAATATTTTTAGCGACAAATTTTCGAACCTATATGTTACCTTTTTGATATTAATACATTTAATCGTTCCATTATTTGAAAGAGCCATCTACCTTATTTTTACAGAATCTCAAATATGCTTACAGGTAGAATGATTGGCTCTTTAAAAAAAGTCTTTTGGCGTAGTTGAAAAAGTAAAGTTTGGTTTTATCATTACGATATTTGCACGAACGGTAAATATATGAATGTTGTGCATAAGATATTCTACTTCTAAGAATGTAAAAGGATACTGACTGCCGGATCGATCTGGATGGAATTGTATAAGGACATTAATTCTAATTAATTGGCTGGGATTGTCATTGTAGTGGTTTAAAGAGAAAAGAAATGTGAAAAAACGATGATAAAAATGCCTTCCGAAATATCAGTCTAGATATATAGATAAATAATTCCCAAGGAAGGAAGAAAGACGACCCACGGTGGGACGATGATATAATGAAACTTGTGAAAGAAAGAAAGAATGCGTATTATAACAGTAAATGGAGATGAATACTCAAGAGCAAAAGACCTGTATAATGCCTGTATGAAAAAAAATGTGAACGAAAGGAAAGAGCGGTTGAAAAGAGACAAAGGGGTGAAAATTTCTAGGATAATATAAAATTCTTCAGGAAGGCGGTCAAAAAACCCCGAAGTGGTGTTGAAAGCAAGTAGTATGAAAGTTATGAAATCAGTAAATGAAGAGATGTCAATGAATAGGCATGAAATAAAAGATAGATAGATTAAAAATTTCTAGGAAACGTGTGGGAGTGTAGAGAATGCAAATAAAGAATCCCCCAATAAGCTTTCTGGGGTAAGTATGAATGACGAAAACGATATATATGCAATAAATATGGAAGAAATAATGTGTGCAATAAAAGATACGAGGAATGGTAAGGCTGTGGGTATGATAACGTTGCTACTGAGTATATTAAGGCTGGTAGCCCATTAGTTGTCTCGTGGCTTCATATGATTTTAAATCAATTGGATTGGAGGACGGTTTCAATTATGCCTCTCTACATAGGTAAAGGGTCGCGAATGGAATGTGGTAACTGTATGGCAATTAGTCTACTAAGCTCGGTTGGTAAACCGTATGGAAGAATTGTAATAGAAAGAGTAGAAACGGGGAAAGAAAAAGTATTGAACCTCCAAAAAGCCTTTGTGGGTGGAAGAGGAAGGTTATGGCAGATTCTCTTTGATTACAGGGTGAATAGTGAATTTATACATGCAATTACATTTTAATACAAAGGAAGTTCTGCGTGTGTAAGAATCAATGGATCATTACCACCATGGTTTGACATTACAAAGGGTGTCAAACAGGGTTGTATAATGTCTCCATAGCTATTCAACTTGTATATATAATATACAACGTAGGAATGTAAATGGGCGATTTGATTGTATACTATTTATTATACGCCGATGATGCAGTACCAATGGCGAATAATGAATAAGAATTACCCAGTCTAGTGAGTAGAATGTACGACGTATGCAAGGAAAGTCGACCTTGTTATGAATGTCAACAGTCGAAAATGATGGTGTTCGAGAAGAAGGAAAGAAAGACACCTTGTAAAATACTCACAGGTAATGAATGTTTGGAACAAGTCGATGAATTTGTGTATTTGAGAAGTATGTTTGATCGAAACGAAAAGCCTGAGAAAGATGAGGGTGACTGTAGGGAATATAGTGGACGGCGCTTTCAATGGAATTACGAGTATATCTAATGGGTACTTGTCAACCGAGGTAAGACTAGTAGTACACAATGGATTCCTGGTACCGGCACAAATATACAAAAGTGAGTCCTGGAGTGATAGCAGACTGAATGCAGTGGAAATGCAAGAGGCCACCTGACTGCTCTAGCGTGTACACTAGACCAGTGCTTTCCAACGCAAAATAAAAACAAACGAAATTTGGCGTAAATAAATTCGGTAACCGAATTTTGATCACGATTTGTTAAGATATTTTATAAATCTTATAAACATATTATTTACCTGTGTAGGCAATCTTCATACAACGGAACTGGAGGGTAGTCGTCGGGTCAGTGGTCGTCGAGGTCTCATCGGATGCGCCTCGTCTCGAACGTCTCGATGCCCATCGTCCGGGCAACAACCGCTCGGCAGTTTCGGGTGTCGTTTCGGGTGTCGTCTCGGGTGTCGTCTCGGGAGTCGTCTCGGGAGTAGTCTCGGGTGTTGTCTCGGGAGTCGTCTCGGGAGTAGTCTCGGGTGTCGTCTCGGGTGTCGTCTCGGGTGTCGTCTCGGGTGTCGTCTCGGGTGTCGTCTCGGGTGTCGTCTCGGGTGTCGTCTCGGGTGTCGTCTCGGGTGTCGTCTCGGGTGTCGTCTCGGGTGTCGTCTCGGGTGTCGTCTCGGGTGTCGTCTCGGGTGTCGTCTCGGGTGTCGTCTCGGGTGTCGTCTCGGGTGTCGTCTCGGGTGTCGTCTCGGGAGTCGTCTCGGGTGTCGTTTCGGGTGTCGTCTCGGGAGTCGTCTCGGGTGTCGTCTCGGGTGTCGTCTCGGGTGTCGTCTCGGGTGTCGTCTCGGGTGTCGTCTCGGGTGTCGTCTCGGGTGTCGTCTCGGGTGTCGTCTCGGGTGTCGTCTCGGGTGTCGTCTCGGGTGTCGTCTCGGGTGTCGTCTCGGGTGTCGTCTCGGGTGTCGTCTCGGGTGTCGTCTCGGGTGTCGTCTCGGGTGTCGTCTCGGGTGTCGTCTCGGGTGTCGTCTCGGGTGTCGTCTCGGGTGTCGTCTCGGGTGTCGTCTCGGGTGTCGTCTCGGGAGTAGTCTCGGGTGTCGTCTCGGGTGTCGTCTCGGGTGTCGTCTCGGGTGTCGTCTCGGGAGTCGTCTCGGGTGTCGTCTCGGGAGTCGTCTCGGGAGTCGTCTCGGGAGTCGTCTCGGGAGTCGTCTCGGGAGTCGTCTCGGGAGTCGTCTCGGGAGTCGTCTCGGGAGTCGTCTCGGGAGTCGTCTCGGGAGTCGTCTCGGGAGTCGTCTCGGGAGTCGTCTCGGGAGTCGTCTCGGGAGTCGTCTCGGGAGTCGTCTCGGGAGTCGTCTCGGGAGTCGTCTCGGGAGTCGTCTCGGGAGTCGTCTCGGGAGTCGTCTCGGGAGTCGTCTCGGGAGTCGTCTCGGGAGTCGTCTCGGGAGTCGTCTCGGGAGTCGTCTCGGGAGTCGTCTCGGGAGTCGTCTCGGGAGTCGTCTCGGGAGTCGTCTCGGGAGTCGTCTCGGGAGTCGTCTCGGGAGTCGTCTCGGGTGTCGTCTCGGGAGTCGTCTCGGGTGTCGTCTCGGGAGTCGTCTCGGGAGTCGTCTCGGGAGTCGTCTCGGGAGTCGTCTCGGGAGTAGTCTCGGGTGTAGTCTCGGGTGTCGTCTCGGGTGTTGTCTCGGGTGTTGTCTCGGGTGTCGTCTCGGGTGTCGTCTCGGGAGTCGTCTCGGGAGTCGTCTCGGGAGTCGTCTCGGGTGTCGTCTCGGGAGTCGTCTCGGGAGTCGTCTCGGGTGTCGTCTCGGGAGTCGTCTCGGGAGTCGTCTCGGGTGTCGTCTCGGGAGTCGTCTCGGGTGTCGTCTCGGGAGACGTCTCGGGAGTTGTCTCGGGTGTCGTCTCGGGAGACGTCTCGGGTGTCGTCTCGGGAGTAGTCTCGGGTGTTGTCTCGGGTGTCGTCTCGGGTGTCGTCTCGGGTGTCGTCTCGGGAGTCGTCTCGGGTGTCGTCTCGGGTGTCGTCCCGGGTGTCGTCTCGGGTGTCGTCCCGGGTGTCGTCTCGAGAGTTGTTTCAGGTTTGGCAGAGCACGTTTCCACTTCTATTTCTTTAGTAAAGACGTTACAATCTTCCCCATCACACATGTAACACTGCAAGCTGAGGCCTGAAATTTTTTTTATAAAAACAATTAAATTTATTTATTTTTTCTTATATACAAATAACATATATTGAAATTTTCCAATATCGACTTTCTTTATCATGTGGGTTTTAAATGTTTCTACAAATCGTTCGTAGAACCATTAGTAGCAGGGTGTGTGTTGTGTGCGGGTGTGAAAGTATGTTGTACACCTGTTACATCACAAAATCCTTTGAGCTCTGATCTAGTAAATGGTGTATCGTTACCTGTAATTAAGTGCACTGTAAAGCCATATCGAACAAAACGTTCTTTAAGCTGGGAAACGCTTAGGCCAGATCCCATACTGGACATATGACAAACCTCTGGCCATTTAGAAAACCGTCTAAAATGATTAAATATATTTTTCCAAACGATGGTCACATGCATTTAATGCATAGTTGTTTAATTTAGATTAACACACTTTTTCATTTCATAAGTTTTTATTTTGGTCAAATTCATTGTGAATTTATTTAAACAAAAATATATAAATGCTAATTGAATGAATATATTAATAAGAAAGATATACATATAAAATCAATTTAATTGAAAAATATTATTGTTGCTGTATAGAACTATGTTTTATAAAATATTTGTTGTGCAAATTTTCTATTACAACGAACATTATTACATGATATTATGAAATTTAAAAAAATCAGAACTACTGTCGCTAAGCATTTCCAATTTTTTGCATATTTTGCATAATGGGACAAACATTTCAAGGTTTATTAAAGTGAGAATAAGACCGACGTCATTGATAAGCACAAGACCAACAAGGGGCAGGTGCTCGAGCAGGCCAAAGCTAAGACGGAGTGACGATATCTTCAAGAACTGGAGAATATGGCTGGTATTACGGAAAACACATTCTTATTGTGAAGTTGTAATTATTCAGAACAGACGGTTTGTGATATTTAAAATACTAAATTAATGTATTAATTATAATGTGTCCAAAATTTAATAAAAATGAATTGATAATTCTGGCGTCTGCAAACGGTTTACTCAAAGGTATTTGAGATTCTGTAAAAATAATGTAGATGGCTTTCAAATAATGGAACGACAGGTGTATTAATTTGAAAAAGTGTAACATATAGGTTCGAAAATCTGTCATGAAAAATACTGGCGTTATAACACAATTGGTAGTGTACTTCCCCGGATTGGAAATAGAGATCCAGGTGACGCAAAACCAATATTTTTCGACAAAATTGATTTTATATGTGTATATTTACAATTAATACATTAATTTAGTATTTAAAATATGGCTAGTAACTGGGATAAATACGAATTGCGGATGATAACGGGGCATGGGTAATTTGTCAGTAAACTATTCGATTTGGGACTTGAATGAGTCGGATACCAGAGCACATTTTGTGGAATACACGTGAAAATCTGATCGGAGAACTGTCTGGCTGAATTGATTAGAAATTAACAGAACCTCAGGCTTTACTGGAATTTCACAAGTTTGGATATCGCGTTGGAGTGTTTTGAGTGGATGATCTCATGGATTACATATTATATATGATGTATCGTACGTCTGTATATAGTAATAATATAAAAGATAACATTTTAAGGTAGGTAAGGAAGGTTAATTTTGTAATTGCTCGAAACATTGCTAACAATTTTAATTATTTATTTTCCTTGGTGGCACAGTAATATTAAAAATTATTTTATTTTATTTTATTTGGAAAATATACAGTTAATCGAATATATAAAAATCAAAATATAATTGTGATAAAAAATTAAACCAATTATATATTTTCTCTGAATTAACAATAAGATACAGTGTAAGGGCCGGTTCTATGATCGGTAGTAACTTTTTACTAACGCCCTTAGTAAAATTCCTTTGCGGGTTGTTGCTTCGTTAAATTTACTACTGTCAAAGAATAGAGATGACTATAGGCGTGACAAATAATCATGAAATATGCATTATCTATGAATTTTTCGCCTAGGCGTTCAACATCTGTCACTTTGGTGTCTACAAGATCATCATAGAACGAACTGTCATCACTAAAATAGCGGGATATTGAATGATTAATTATCGTATACTGTAACTTTCCAAGTATCAATGTGTCCGATGACTTTTGGAACAGCTGTAACAATCTATTCTAGTTTTAACTATCTAACTAACTATATAAAATTAGTTTACTACGGGATGTACTTTCGATTAGTTTAGTAACTTTTTTACTATAATAAAAAGTAACTACTGATCACACAACCGGGTCTAAAACAATAATTTGAAATAAGACTTATTAAGTTGATACAATATCTTATTAAGACTTTAGTAATAAGCAATAAAAGAGTTAGAAATTTTTTTTCTAAGGCAGTATTAGAAAAAAATCAGTAAATAATTATATGAGAAATGAGAGAAAAATACAAAAAATGAGATACAAGTTTAAAAATAAGGGCGAAGAGGAAAGAAAATAGGATATAGGAAATAGGAAATAGAATCTGTGTAATAAAAATAAAATGAAGTCCATTAGGTCTAATTCACTGAAGGATGAGTTAAAATAAAGGTATAATAACTTTAAGAAAAAGCTGCGGATTAAGTTTAACTTTGTTGAATGGAACCGACAGGAGAGTTCTAACTCTTATAACGGTTCCGGAAAAGGGATCAATCGAGATAAGTTGTTAAGTAGCCCGAGACCTACAGAGTTTTAGAGCAAATAGATGATGTGAATCTTAATTCTTTCCTAAGTTTCCAGATCATAACTGCGAGAGAAATGTACAGACATCAATCATTATTCTCACTTTATACTAAAGTATGCTCACGTAGCCAAGTAGTTTACGATGTACCAATGCAATAAAGCTTTTCAGAAGCGATGTTCCTGTTGCGTGGAAATAAAATTTTCAAAAATTGTCCAAAACTATCGCGCTAGTGAATTATTCTAATATTGGAAAAAAGTTCCAGATTGCGACGGTGACTCGTAACTGGAGTGTTCTCGGAGAACCTCGGATGCAGTTCGCGGCGGGATGGAATTCTACAAATTGATGTGGGTTTAAAACCTGACGGGGCCAGCAGCAGCACCAGCAGCAGGGCGGCGGGCAGCATGGTGACAGGTGACGCGTTCGCTGGTACACTGGTTCACTGGTACACTGGTACACAGGTACACTGGTACACTGGTACACTGGTAGATTCTGTAACCTGCGCGGAATAACTGGCGGCACTCGGCGCGCAATAGCTTATATTGATTCCGCGAGCTCTATCGGACACCTGCTATCTGATAATAGATAATCCGTCTGTGATGCAGAAGTCATTTGTTACTGGCACCGCGAAATTTTCTCTTTCCGTGCGATCACTCCGCTGTACTCGGGGAAAATTTAAAGAATTTTAAGATATAATATGTTGATTCCGCGTGTCACATCTGTCGGGAGAATTGCCCAAGAAATATTTGTTTCAGGGACGGTAGTCTTAATAAAACCTACAGGGTGGCCCAAAAAAAGTGACAACATTTCGTAAAATGTTATATAATTGCATCAAAATTAGTTTAACTATATCAATAATAGCTTAAAAAATAGTTTACTAATTTATTTACTTACCTATTTACTAGTATTACGTTTTATTTAGACAATTTCCGGTCGCCTTCTTTGATTATTAAATTTCTTATTGTTTATTTTTGTTTTTTTTTTTCAAATTGTTGCCCAGAGTGACAAAAATCACTGCAGAAGACCGTATTCTGATCAAAAATTTGCGAATTGAAAAGCATTGGGGTGATAGGAAAATGATCATATAGTTTCAAAACAATTCTTGGAGTATAGCTAGACATTACAGAATAACTGGACATTACAGCAGGACGGAGCTCCATCTCACACAGCCAAAAATACAATCAACTTTCATGATCGTGAGAATGTTAATTTCATCGAGCCAGGCGTGTGGCCACCGAACAGCCCAGATTTAAACCCAGTAGATTATGCAATATGGGGTGTTTTAATGATTTCATTAAGAATTATTATTAATTATATTATGTTTTGAAATAACTCATGTGCTACGAGATGTTCTCACTTTTTATGGGTCACCCTGTATAGTTAGAGTACATCACTAGTAATCCATTGATCGTTTAAATAAGATTATCCGATATTCAGTAAGTTATTCGAACTTCTTTTGTGATTTCCAGCAAAATAGTTCAAATATATATTGTACCTATTATATTATACCTATTATTAGTATTATACCTAATATGTTAGCTTATGTGGTAGCTATATTATCACAGCACACGTGAGTTAATTTTCACAATGATAAGTTAAGAATTTATGGCACAGCGCTAATTTTTGTAGATATAGGTTGTAAAATGTTCGAATACCTTCTGAACCGTTGAATTTCGGATGACTCTATTTGATACTTAGTGATGTATTATACATTAATAGCAGGCTCAATTTGGACTACTGTCTTTGAAGATGCCCTGTATTATGTCAATTTCAACTTGTATCTAATTTATTTTGCCTCCAAAACTTATTATCTGAAATCAAAAAGATTTCGCACCAATCGATCTCGCATATTTAGTCAGCATCCTGTCGACTTAACTGTTCCGTGTTCCAAATTTTCATGTGATCAATGTAATGCTGATAACACTTATGAATTAATAATAAAAATAAAATGAAGATTAAATTATTAATTTAAAAATAACTTGATGTTAAAGATTTTTTTCTTTTTTAATAGATAGTGTATAAACGGAAGTGCTTCTAGAACGATAGAAACAGTACGTATGAAATAGAGAAGGTTGGCGGTTGGACTGTAATATATAATACGTACGAGTATATAATGCGTATACGCCAGCGTGATCGGGCTATTTTTATAAAGATCCTATTCGCTATAAAGATAATACATATTATATAATACATTTAAGTTACGAAATAATATTTATTTTATGAAAAGAAAACCGAGGAAAATATAAATAAATAAAAAGTCACGGCCATTATTGTATCTGTAGCGTTGCCATTTCTGGTCAAGGAACCAGCTTTCCGTGAGAGAGCCGCTTGCACCAGAGAGTTGGTGCTGAGCTCCAGCCGCAGCTTTACGCCAGCGACTCGATGTCTCAGAAGCGGAACGAATCTATGTATACGGCCTTCGGCAAACATTGTAGACGCGCTGCAATAACGCGCCAATCTGAACAGTATTCTGTGTAAGTTGTACTGCATTCGAAGACGGTTGTACGTCACTTGCTTGTATTTCATATATATGAGATCAGTGTTACAGGTGTGGAAGACATGTGGGGAAAAAATAGTACGCTGCACGTGACAAACACAAGTTTATTTAAGGACGTTCCCAAAAAAAAATCACTTTTCTTACAATCCTTTTGAAACTTTGCATACACATACTTATGAGTGTCTTTTATACGTAGAAATTTTTTTCAATAGTCCTTGCGGTAGTAAATTTGTAAATATTGACTATTAAAATGAGCATATTTAACATACGAACCATACCCCGATCGATGTTGTAGCGCACGTTTAATTGAATAGAAATAGTAATTTTCTTACCATTATTTTGGAAAACTGAGAATCATTAATTGAAAATTTATCAAATATCTTTCTGTAAAAATAACTAAAACAAGCGGTATTCGTTTTGTTATAAAAAATGTTAAAAGTGAGCTACTTTTGAATGGTTTTGAATAGTGAGAGATTTTTGAACTTCTGCGCATGTGAGCGGAAGCGAAAAAGTACACTGTACTTCAACTATTATTTATTCTATTCGTAGTAGTTCATAGTAGTTTACATGCGGGGGGAATCTTCTTGAAGATTAAGTACGACTGCTCTTTGGGAACGTCCTTAATACATAATTTAAGTTTATCAGTGTTTTGATTTAAGTAATGATTTCATTTCCCATTTGATACGATATCTCGGAATTTTGGTTCGCGATTGGTATACTCGTACGTGAGACCTTATTATCTATCTCTATTTTCTGCTTGTAATGAGTTTTATTCTGTCGCTGTACCTGTGCACAAATATATTCATGTAGCCCGTCATCAGTACGGCCCAGCCCAAACTGATAGGTAGGTACTAGTGATGAAGTCAAAAGCACGAATCGTGAGTCAATCACTGATATCATGAGTCACACTCACTATCAGTGATTGAATATCTGAGAATATCGTGATTCGTGATTAATTTATTTTTATTTGATTTTGAACCGTGATTCGGCGCATGCGCGTATGAAAATAAAATATTCATGAAGGAATGACGTTATAATTAATTAATTAAGAATATGAAAAATAAACTCACATTTTCATTAACTTTGCGATGTTATTAAATTAAATATATATTAATTATATATTCTAAAATATATTTTTACGCAAATGAAGTTTGCATAATATAAGTAAATACGCTAAAAATTATGTTTTATTTGATTATTTCGTGTATTGTGGTATGAAACTGTGATCACAGTCACAGTATTCAATCACTGATATTATCGAATATCAATCACAATCACATCAGTGAGTCGAGTGTAACATTTTTTCTCATCACTAGTAGGTACATCCTCCATAGGTGTCATGGCCAATCAGTGGTGCAGCTTTTCGCCATAAACTGTACTTTAAAACATATTCAATGTTAAAAATATTTTATTTTAATTCCATTTATTTTAACAATACCCAACTAAAAAAATAATAAAAAAAAATTCTATGATGAAATGGATTAAGGCACTTTATATTTTTGTAATTTGCATTTTGAAATGAAAAAAATTCTTGTTTTGATTAAAGCGAAGGAGACAGTGGACATATACTTGTATACACCTATATGTTTAAAAACAAATAAAGAACAATAGCTAAAGTAAAAATAATCAAAAACTAAATATAAATAACGTACATAAGGAATGGCACAAAATTGTTTAAAAAATATAAATTTTACTAGTTTAACAGATTCACACACAGGCCAGTACTGGAAAGATTTTTTTTTATCTAAATAAGAAAACTTCCCTAAGGAAAGTGATTAAAAAAATAATTTTTTGAAAATAAAATTTCCGAGAGTGTTTATTTTCACGAAAGGAATTTGGCGTAGACACTACAGTAATGAGCTAAGCGTTTCAAAGTTTATAAAATTTTTATAAAACTTCGGTGTACGGGTCACGTGGTGTCATCTCCAACCGACCGCAGACGCTGGAGGAAGGCTCGGGCTAAGATGGAACAACAATGTCATCTCTGCCGTATAGACCGGGGGGGCAATTCGCTCCAGTTTATTGTAAACAAATACAGCTTCGGTTCGTGATATCCCTTCAATTTCAATATCAGCTCCTGTTCGATAATTTGGATTCAATGAAATTATGCCAGAAAAAATAGTGCAGTATTGTCGTATAAGTGTATACTTTATGATGATATGATAAATGTACAATTTCCGACAGTATTGTCTGTCTGATCTGGTTCGTTAAGTTCTGCTTAGCGATCCAACACTGGAGAGAAACAAAGATCATTACGGCAACTCTTGACGGTGCCAACACCCACCGGTGGTAATAAGTACTTTTTATTATCTACCTAATAATATGATTGCACGTTGTCGCTAACGGTATTGGATCTATATTTGAATATGTAATTGCCAGTAAGCAAAAATACTAAACTAGCGAATATTAATTAATACAAATACAATTAATTTCTATTAAATTTTTGGACATATTGATAGAACTTATATACGAGTATTATTAAGGAGGACAATAAGAATGTGCTCTCCTTAATAATATACTCCTTATTCAATTTGAAATTAAGTGTATATAGTCTTTATTAAGAGTAAGAAAATATATTTAGTGGCGAAATCGTGTGAATTTTTCAACTGGCAAGTATATTGACTATTTGTCATCTCACGTAGTCAATCATCTGTTAAATATATGTTCGTGATGTTTACATTTATTCAGTAATTATTTATTGTAAACATGATTTCAGTTTTTTCAGTGGAATAATTATATATAATTCTAAATTGATACTAATGAACACAGTTTATACAGTTCCAGAGAGGGCAATACAGAATGCACTAGCAGAAAAGCTATAAGCGCTGAGGGTGGTTATAGTGGCCTTATAGTGGATTATAGAGGGTGGTTGTAAATCAATTCATTAATCGAAATGAAAACGTCTAGAAAAAGTGAAATCCTCGTAACATTTTACTGGCATTCGATAGCAAATAGGTCAATTAGATAATATATTGATTTTTATTATAATCTATTAGGCACAGGCAGCGCTGTCTTATTCTTGAATCACCATATAGGTAACTGAAATATATTATGTTTGTATAATGTAATATCATGTATCTACAATATATAGATCGCAATATAAGTATTCTGAATACGGCAGCATAAATAATATAAAGTACTTGGAGATAGTCCTGCATATCTATGTTTCCATGATAGAGCTTTCCCCAAAACAAGGCACACTCAAATAAAATGTCGATGTAATTGAAATAATTCCATCTTTGTAAGTTAGCTGTCAAAACAAACAAAAATGACATCTAGATGACATATAAGAATCGTAGATAGACAATTTCTATGGTAAGATTTATCCCTTACCATAGACAGAAGAAAAGATGACAGATGTCAATATACGATTACGCTAAAATATGTTTTTTTTTATTCTTACCCATAATAAAGACAATGCACACTTCATTTCAAATTGAATAAATATATTTACGTAATGTTATTGAATATATAAAAGAGAAAACGTATAAGTAATCTTAACCTAGAGATATTAAAAACACGTTCGTTTTTACCATGCTGAACAGACCTGACCGTTTAATCAAGCACTATACAGCCATAATGACACTACCGATAATGACAATACCGAAGCTGCCACATTCAGAAAGTCATAGAAGTAGACAAGGAAGCGTAATATTATTACGGATACTAAAATTTTCTGGCTTAACATTCTTTTGCGCGAACTACTTTGGCTCTGTTTCCCCAAATAAGAAGAATTTAAATTGTGCACATAACATGGCACCTCTGTATTTTTTGTAGAATGATTAGCCATTGCCAAATAACTATGTTTAATAAATGTAAATTTGCTGTAGCAGACTCAAAAGCGTAATATTGGCCCTGCATAATGAGGAATAGTGCATTGTTTTTTTTATAAAAATACCGAAAATACTCCTTTTAAAAAAGACTTATTAACTCAACATGAAAAGCACGAACCAAACATCATTTCTTCATTTTATTTTTCTTTTTTTCTTTTCTACTCTCTTGCATATTAAACATAGGCGAATGAGAAAATTGTTATTTAAATTGTTTTGTTATTGTGATATTGATATTGTGATATTGATATTGTGATTTTATGCCATATAGAGCATTCGGTTTTTATCAGTGTTGTATTCAATTTAATCGTTTCTCTTATCAAATCGTTTAATCTATTTATGTCTTGTTTGGTTATCACTGATCCACGTCACTTTCGTTCCCAGATATTTAAAATTTTCAAGTGTTTCAAAAATTTGGTATTTTGTGATGAATAGCAATTATGGTGATGATATCTAACTTCTGCTCATTCTCAGGTATTTTGTTTCAGCAGCACTGATCTTTAGTGCTACCTCTCCACCATGCATTTTGAGGTTATCCATGCAAATTATTATAGCCCTGTAGGGGCGATGGTTATATCGTGATATGCATTGAAATGTGTGATATTTATTATCGAGTCATTCGGATAACTGATGTTTGTAGGTTATACAAGTCGGATCAGATGGTTTTGTACCCGATGAGATGGAAGGCCCTACATCTCTTCCAGTCTCACGTGTACGGATATATGTCTCAGTGCACACTAATATAGCGTCGGAGTTAGCTAGAACGGGTGAATTATTAATGAAACAGTGCTTACAAAAGGTTGCGTTTATTATCAAATGAAACACATTTGTGATCGGTTCTGGCGGTTTTTTGGACTGTTTGCGTCGCGATGTATTGATGTCTGTATTTCTGACGGTACTGGACGGATTGTTAGATGCATAGTTACGTGGCCATGTCTGCGAGGCGGAAGCAACGCTCCGTAGCCCATTGATTCCTAATAATGAGAGAGAATAAAAAGAAGATTATTTTACAAAGTTCGAAGACACATAGTCTACATTACTGTCTTAGCTCTGTGTAACTTTGACAAAGACATTGACGGAGTTGGATTACCGCAAATTAGAAAATCCCGTGATCGATGATCAGAGATCAACTCTAGAATTAGATAAAAATTTGTTGTGCGTCAGTTGGTAATTCTGCTATTTCCGCCGAAAGCTATTATATTCCAATAATTATAATAATCAATTAGGAATTTAATAGTCGATGTTATTGTGACGTGTCACATTTCATAGTACCAACGAATTATTAAGCCTAATCGCGCATTAAATGATAAGATTCACGGGTTTAAAATATCATAAAACTCTTTTATTTTTTCTGATAATGTTCGAAACGAAGAATGTAGACGAGTCATTCAATTATCGAGTCAAAAATATGTCACGGAAAATTTTCACAAAATTACGAAATAGAAGAACGTAATTTTTCCAAATGCTGTTGTTATGTTTTTTGTTGGATTCGTCCAAAAATGAAATGATTAAGATGAAACCGTGAATTTTACCATTATAATTAACTCCCAGGACGCACAATTTTTAAAAAAAAATCACGCTTGTTGCAAAATGTGTGAGTCCTGGGAGTCACACTTGTCGCAAAATGTGTGCGTCGTGGGAGTCACGCTTGTCGCAAAATGTGTGCGTCGTGGGAGTCACGCTTGTCGCAAAATGTGTGCGTCGTGGGATTCACGCTTGTTGCAAAATGTGTGAGTCCTGGGAGTCACGCTTGTCGCAAAATGTGTGCGTCGTGGGAGTCACGCTTGTCGCAAAATGTGTGCGTCGTGGGAGTCACGCTTGTCGCAAAATGTGTGCGTCGTGGGAGTCACGCTTGTCGCAAAATGTGTGCGTCGTGGGAGTCACGCTTGTCGCAAAAGGTGTGCGTCGTGGGAGTCACGCTTGTCGCAAAATGTGTGCGTCGTGGGAGTCACGCTTGTCGCAAAATGTGTACGTCGTGGGAGTCACGCTTGTCGCAAAATGTGTGCGTCGTGGGAGTCACGTTTGTTGCAAAATGTGTGCGTCGTGGGAGTCACGTTTGTTGCAAAATGTGTGCGTCGTGGGAGTCACGCTTGTTGCAAAATGTGTGCGTCGTGGGAGTCACGCTTGTTGCAAAATGTGTGCGTCGTGGGAGTCACGCTTGTCGCAAAATGTGTGCGTCGTGGGAGTCACGCTTGTTGAAAAATGTGTGCGTCGTGGGAGTCACGCTTGTCGCAAAATGTGTGCGTCGTGGGAGTCACGCTTGTCGCAAAATGTGTGCGTCGTGGGAGTCACGCTTGTCGCAAAATGTGTGCGTCGTGGGAGTCACGCTTGTCGCAAAATGTGTGCGTCGTGGGACTCACGCTTGTTGCAAAATGTGTGCGTCGTGGGAGTCACGCTTGTTGCAAAATATGTGCGTCGTGGGAGTCACGCTTGTCGCAAAATGTGTGCGTCGTGGGATTCACGCTTGTTGCAAAATGTGTGCGTCGTGGGAGTCACGCTTGTTGCAAAATGTTTTACGCGTCATCGTTAATAGAATATAAACAGCCATGTCCACGCGTGATTTTTATGAGATTATCCACAACCTTGAAATATTTCTTAGGAGACAACTCTCGGAAGATTCGTCGTCTCGCGCCTCATTTCACGCTTGTTATATGTCAAACGTCAGTCGATTGACCATTGATTTACCGTTCATCAGTGGGATGACTTTGAAACTCCCTAGCGGCTGTTGAAATGGAATAAATTTTTAATTTAATATCTTTGTTTGTCTAGCGTCAGAATAAATAGTTGTATAGGTTCATTGTTTTAGGTGACGTCAACGTGACAATATTGTGTAACACTGACAGTAATAAAATAAAGATAATAATCAATTAGAAACATAAAAAATCTATATATATTTGGTTGCTACCGAGATACGAACGATAGAATAATATAAACGTTTCATTTATAAAGACTATAAAATATTAGTTCGGATATCTGGATTCGTTTCCCGATAGCAGCTAAATATTTTTAGATATATTTTTCTAATTGACTGATTTATTTTGTTTTAGTTATCGCAAAACTTCGTTCTGAATCGGAAATAGATATCTTGAATTTTATAATACCTAGTAAATTGTCTTCGTTTAGCTAACATTAGTAAATAAATGAACCTATTGTTCATAATAATATTTTTTAAAGAATGAACAATACAATAAAAGATTACAGAATTTCATTAATCAAATTTGACTATATTACACGCTAAGATCCATATTACAGTCTATAGCAATACGGCGTGATTACCTCCGACTTATCAAGGGAAAATATGATAACAGAGAGAAATCTGATAGCGACTTAAATTTCTTCAAATTAGCGTATGATATCACGGAATTCGGTCAGGAATTGTGATTGGCCAGAGTGGTAGGCCTCCAGAGCGACCTCCTGACCGTCGATGCAGTCCGAGGTGATGGCCGTCCATATAGTAAAGCCATTATTAAAAAATTACCCCACCGTAAATAGAACCTCTTATTGACAGATTACAATAGAGCTATATTTAATTGGTCGAATTCCTAATTTTGCTTCTTTAAATATCTGTTCCTAGGTAATGTCTATATTTATTATTATTTATTAATAACTATATATTTTTATTTTTTTATTTTTTGGAGAAACAAATAGTGTAACAATAACTGATAATTACATAATATATAAAAATAACACAATTGAAGTTTCTCCGGAAATTAAATACATAGTACATAATAAACGAAAATTAAATTTAAATAAATAAAAAAATAGTATACTCAAACAGACTGATAAACAAAAATGCTTTTACATAAAAGTAAACATAATAAACTAAAAACTAGTATATATTAAAAAAAAAAATAATATTAATATAAACTGGAACAAGAAAAACAAAAAAACAAAAGATTGATTTTAAACTGAACATACAAAGAGGAAAGGGTAAGGAGATGGGGGGGGGGGGGGAAATGGAATGCAATATATACAATTTATGTTAATAGTTATTGAAAAGTTGGCGTAGTTTAAATTTAAAAGGGAGCAATTTATCGTTGAAAATGTCAATGTTATTAGAAAAATTTACGGCATTATATTTTGATGTAGAGCGGATAATAAAACAATTTTTTATGTAATTAGTTCAACTCAAATTTGGGTAAAAAAGATTATTTGATCGTGTTTGTCGCGTTGAACAGTTGAAAGTTATTTGTTCTAATAAATAGGGCGAGTCAACTAAGTTATTTAAAATTTTATAGAGGTAGGATAAATCTTGAGTGTTTAAGAGGGGGGGTATTTTATGGTAACACTCGCTTTCTGAATGAGATTTAATGTCTAAGCGAGCACGTGAATTTAATATATTAAAAAATTTATGTTGGACATTTTCAAGTCGGTCGTTGTAGGTGGAATAATGTGTGTTCCAAACTACCGATCCGAATTCAAGTTGACTGCGTACAAATGAGAAATATAGAGTGATAAGAGTGAAATGTGATTGGAATGGGTTAGACGTTCTAGCAATGAAACCAAGGAGTCTATTAGGCCTTAGCGATTACCGACTCTATATGCGTGATAAAAGTTAATTTAGAATCCAAGATGATACCAAGATCCTTCACTTGAGTGCAGACACTAAGTTTGTTACTATTAAGTTGATAATTATACGACAAATTAGATTTTTTCTTTGAAAATGAAATGATGTGATATTTAGTAATATTTAGAAAAATTTGATTTTTTTGACAGTAGATTGAAAGTCTATTAATATCATCCTGTAGCCGGAGGCAATCAGTGGGTGATTTAATTTCTTTGAAAATTTTGGCATCGTCAGCAAATAGTGAAAATTCAGAATTTAAGAAACATTCTTTAATGTCATTAATATAAATTAAGAATAAAATAGGTCCAAGGTGTGAGCCTTGTGTAACTCCAGATGGGACATTTTGGAATATGGAACTAAACCTTTGGATCACAACTGCCTGAGTTCGATTTGTGATATAGGAAGTAAACCATCTGTATAGGTCTCCGTGTATACCGAGACATCGCAACTTTCTCAAAAGTATTCGATGATTGATTTTATCAAAAGCTTTTGAGAAGTCAGTGTAAAGTGTGTCTACTTGTAATCCTTTGTCCATCGTCTTCAAAATAATGTCGGTAAATTGTAAGAGATTTGATTCTATAGACCTTTGTGGAAAGAAACCGTGCTGATTGGGGATAATTATAGGACGCACACTTGGGAATAATTGATCGTATATAATTTTTTCCATTAATTTACTGAGAATTGACAATTTTGAAATCGGTCTGTACTTTTCAACATTTTCTTTGTCACCATTTTTAAATATTGGAGTTATATGTGCCTTTTTCCAAAATCCTGGAAAGTGACCATTCCGTAAAGATTTAGAAAATATAAGAGAAATTGGTTTTGCTAATTCCACGGCGCATTGATTCAGGAAGATAGAGGGCAATTCATCAGGGCCAGCACCCTTCTTGGTGTCTAGGTTTTTTAAATATTTTAAAACGATCGCTATAATACTATATAAAAATTTGTTTGGACTGTGCCCGTCTCACTAAAGAAATTCCGTGTCGATTAAACTACGATAGTAAAAAATTCACATAGTTCTATAAATTGTATATTTTCACGATCATTCTAGAAAATTTATCTGGTTTATTGATGGACAATTTGTGATCTTGATAAATCTGAGCAATTTACAATTTGTATTTCTTACAACACATGAATTATATTTCTAATAAGTAAAATGTGATAAAACTGTATCCTGGAATTATCGTATGTTACGTTCACGTTATCTTAATTATAATAAGTAGTTACGTCCATAAAATATTTCTGATAAAATTCAATTTAAGAAAAGTCTCATTTATTGAATATTTGGTAATGAATTGAATTATGTGATAACAGTTGTTATGACCGTAAATAATTAATTAATTATGGAGTTCTTCCACCGAGTGTGTCTCTTACATTCCTGCAGATGAATATACTCACAGATATTATTTTAATGAAACGGGTTAAATAACGTATGGATATTGCTTCACTAATTTAGTAATTTCTACTCTGACCATTAAGTCTCAGAAATTTTCTCAGAAATGTCGGGTAACATTGGAATTCAACATAACATTGGACAAAACCTGAAAAAGTGCATTTTTTCTGTTGTTTTCTAGAAATTCCAATTTCAAATGCGGTAATTTTGCTTTTTTGTGTTGAATTTGAAAATTTTATGTTCAAAATGAAGATGAAGCGCAATCTCGTTTTCTGTCCATTCACCGAACGTACGATGCACACGATGATCAAGCGGCTTTAATTCTTGCACGAGCTGGATGTTTTATGTTTGTAAACCAAGATCTTTCATAAAGCGAATGGACATAGCTCCAATTGCTGTGCACGATGGCGAATTGAGTCATTCAATACTACGCTCCACTGCAGCAACACCTTCTTCGGTACGCACTGTACGACATCTCTGCGGATGCATGGTGCGAAAACAATCCATAGTTATTCGAACCATCGACGAACCATATTTTCATATCGATGGCTATGCTAATAAACAGAAAATATTCTCATGGATATCGGTGCCCCAACAACTCAAGAGAAAGACATCAAAAACGTTTGCATTGTCCAAAAATGACAGTGTGGTGTGCAATTTCTGCCCTAGGGATAATTAACCCTTATTTATTTAATCAGCGAGAGACAGTCGATCGAATGATTGACGAGTTTTTGGCAGCTGCAGTGGCAACTGCAGCTGTTTCCCGGGTTCAACAATTGAACACAATTTCAGCAAGACGGGGCCACTCCACACACAGCTAGAGTTTCAATGGAAAAGCTGAGGGGAATTTTTCTCAATAAATTAATCAGCAAGTACGGAGACATACTCTGGGCACCTTGGTCACTGGACCTCACACCGTGTGACTTTTTTTGTGGGGATACCTTAAGTCGAGAGCTTACAGTAACAATTCTTGAACAATTCAGGCCCTATAAGAAAATATCTACCGTGAAGTTACTGCCATTGAACCGACGCTTTGCTCTCGCGTGTTCGCAAATTTAAGAGTCTGATTGCAAGAGTGTCTTGAGAGAAATGGACGGCATTTAACCTATATTGTTTATAAAACGTAAAATCCACATCATTAAACTTCATTTGTTTAAATAAAATATGTGAATAATATCGTAGTTTTTTAAAAATTTAATATTAAACATGAAAATTTTCCGCTGGGCACCTTTATTATATTACGCGTATAACATATTTCGACCAATTATATGTAAAATAAACTGAAATATACACATAGGATTATTCTACTCCTTCACACTACATTTCCCATTTTCTCGCCCTCATCATAAAAATTTCACTTGTTGTGTGTATTGTCAGGTATACCTGATCAGGTAAACATGATAAGTTAAGTTAATAATATCTGCCAGTTTTGTCACGTGTCACATGCACCATCATGTGTACCATTTTAATTGTTTTTAAATACTGTACGCGGCTTAGTAAGTCATGCGTAATTGGTGTTAGATTTTTTATATTTTTTTTTATTCGAAGATATAATGCGATATAATACATTTTTTTAAATAATCAGTAAAATATATACGTATATATCTTTTTATATTTATTTCTTCTCTGTGAAAGTAAAACTCTTGCACTTAAGGGAATTCATGGAAATGAATATGCTGACAAACTGGACAAGGAGGTCACTCTTTCCGGTGTTTTCAAATATCTGTAGAATGAGAATTGGGCATTGCAGGTAGCCCCACATTTATTCAGATTGAACTTAATAGATTCTCCAATATGTGAGTGTGGTGCCGAGGAGGAAACCCTTAACCATATCATTTTTGCCCGCTCATAGCGGATCAGAAGTTTTTTTTTACAGTAATCTCGTCAATGGTAATTTGCAACTCCCAGTTAACTTGTGTTATCTTCTTTCCCTTAACTCGCCAAATTTAATCTATGTAATAGTGAATTTTTTGTACGACAATGGTATTAACTTGTAATATAATATTTCCTATCCTATTCTATTGTACTATTGCCTATAAAATAAAGTTTTAACTTGATTAATGGCACAAATCACTTTTGAAGGGTGGATTGCTTATTTAAAAGATTAAAAAGCGAGTGAGACTCGTGTATAGAGGAGTATATAATTTATGTGTCTATATATATGTGTAATATAGAGTATGTACATATTTTTTAAACTCAGATACAGAATTATATTAGTCTGTAATTTTTTAAATGTAATAGGGAGATTGTTAAAGAATTTGTTGCCTTGATAAATATAGTGATTTTGTGTTGCGGTATATTTTAGTTATGGAGTATCAATTTGGTTTCTAAATCTTGTAGATCGCAATTCGGTTCTAATCATCTACCTATTATTAAAGTCGTAAGCTATATTCCGTGGTGTATATATGTCGCGTTGTAACAATATCTGTCACACACGGAAAACGCTGTATCTAGCGAGCCTGCGAGCCATTTGGGTATTTGAATTTTGCCAGATAGCTGAAGAATGACATAAACTTTTTTCCCTTGACACATTTTTCTTTCTCTTCTCCTCTATTTGTTACGACCGTTTAAGTTTAGTGAATCTCTTGATATTATGTTTTTAATTTAGCCTAACTTTAACATTTTCACTCACAACTCTGTAAGTTTAAAAGCGAAAATTATTTTAAAATATTTCCGCGATGGCCCGCGGCGTATTTTTTCCTCTTCTGATTTCTTTGCAAACCCTGATTAAGTGAATTTCGTATTTTTGAGTTTTCCTCTGCGACATTACGACCAAAAATTTTTTTTTATTATTCAAGATATACAAAGCGATAGCGCGGAATTTATTCTGGAGGTTATAAACTCCCATCATTTCAATTTCATTTTTAAATTGTAAAAAACGCGTTTTTTTTTTTTTTTTAAATGTACGAACCTACCTAGATGCGCCGAAAATGCGAAAAAACTGAAACAACCGATCCCGTCAAGTGAAATCTCACGACCGCGTGAGGAAACAAATGAATGCGGTTTTTCCCACATTTGACAGGCGAAACGATGACAAACTTTGCGATTTATGAAAAATGATGATTTTCACATAAGAAAATGTACATTTTTTTATTAGAAAACGATCTCTATATACTATTTGGTACGGACCGGTCTATTAAAAAGACCGTAATCACGGGGTATCTTCGCGTCCATGCACCCTGAAGGATAATATATACCCAATACGAATTAAAAATAGTATTTTTATTAATTTATGTTTTAATATTATTTCATTTTAATCAAAAATATCCATTTTCACATGAGAAATGAAACAATTTAACATTTGAAAATTATCTCTACACTCTATGCGATATTAAGCGGATTAAAAAAAATTGTAATAATACAGGTAACGGTTCATTCGACCACCGTGAAGCGAAATATGTGACGAATCCGAATTAAAAAGAGTATTTTTTTTTAAAATATGTACATTGTAATTTTTCGACATGTACATTTTTCTCTAGGCATTTTATTGGCAATCTTTTACCGCCGAGTATTACGATATATTGGTAGAAATGAATTTATTTTATTTACGGAAACTACTTTTTTTAATTTATGGCGTCTTATAGCCTTTTCAGAAAATTCATAAATGTTATAAATAAAAGTCAAAATTGAAATATTAAATTTGGCGCGAAGTATTAGCTTTTTTCTTCACAACTTTTTTACATAGATGTCACTATACATGCCGTTTGAGTCAATAATCGATTCATATTAAAAAAAAATTGTAAGGCAAACACGTTTTTACAATATACTGAACAAAATGAGATTTTCATATTTTCTACCATTAATATTTCTTAATAAATATAATTTAGTTTCCTCAAAAAGGTGTAGAATGTTTTTTAATGTTAAAATACACGATAAAATATTTATGAATTAATTTTAAATGTTTTTTTTTTTATGTAAACAATTTTTTGAAGTGAAGATTTTTAAATAGTATAAAGTATAGTATTTGCGGCCGTGTATTACGTATTTTTTTGATAATCATTTTGAAACATAGATATCTCTATACGTGCCCTTTCAGTGAATATATTTATTTTTGATATTTAAATATTAAAGATTTTGTTATTTCGTAGAGGATAGTACGCCGCACAGTGCAGATAAATGGAATGCTGCCTCATAAATTTTATTCAATATGTCCAGTATGTCTATTATTATTTTTAAATTCAAAATAGTATAAATATTCTTTTTAGACGTTTAATACTTAATTATCTTATTATTACTTACCATCCCGCCGTTTCCCCACGGGGGTTGGCAGAGAGGATAGAGCGCCATACTCTTCTGTCTTGACACACAATTCTCGCCTCATTCACATTCATACATATTCTCATACAAGCTCGCCGATTGTTGAGGCTTCTAACAGAACCATCCTCCATTAACTGGTTTACCTGATCGTGTCAAGTCTTCCACGGACGTCCTCTATTTCAGGTGCCATCAACACTTAATTAATATATCAGTATCAACTGCTTACTTACTTACTTACCATCACGCCGTTTCCCCGCGGGGGTAAGCAGAGAGGATAGAGCGCCATACTCTTCTGTCCTAACACACAATTCTCGCCTCATTCACATTCATACATCTTCTCATACAAGCTCGCCGATTGTTGAGGTTTCTAACAGAACCATCCTCCGTTAACTGGTTTATCTGATCGTGCCAAGTCTTCCACGGACGTCCTCCATTTCTGGTGCTAACAACACTTGATTATATTAGTTAGTTTGAGTGCGATTTTAATTTTGAAAAATTCTATCAATAGGTGAATATGTTATGTATTTGAAAACATGAAAGATTTCTTCCTCTTTTTCTTATTTTCCTATCAAAACGCTTTTTATAGTTTTATTAAGTGTATTGAAGATTTTTTTTTCTTCTGCAAATTGACAACAGAGTACTGCTCTGTCTCTGATACGCCTGCTGCCGGGCGGCAGCCGTGCGGGCAGGCTAGTATTTAATTATAAATATTTGGACTATTGATTTTTTTTTGTATATGTCTATTATTTTTGTTATTAGTTGTTTTGTTTAGATTGTTAAGGTCGTGACGATAGAGAATCACACATATGCTGATGATACTCAGCAACAGTAAATCTGTTACAACATAATCTTATTTTGCTCTTCTTATTTCTTGATGTTTAATGTTTTCTCATTTGATGAGAACTGTACACTTACACCTTAGTTATCAATATTTAGCAAATTGATTAGATTAGTTTCGGTTAGGCCAGTGGTGAGATGTCGCAGTGCTCCGCGCAAGTGCCGGACAGTCAGCCTGTTCCTCTAGCTTGCCGGCCAATCCGCTGCAACAGAACATTCTCGTAAATGAACATGTTTAATTTTTTTTCGTTAGTTTGGAAATTCGTATTATTTTTATTATCTAATTTTTTTTTAAATAATGAGAAAATAGAAGATAATATATCGTTGATATTATGTTATGTTCGGACTCTCGTTATGTAGCTGGTCAACAGTCATCATATTAAATTTTTCCTTCTTAATGGCAAGTAAGGAACTCTCCAGTACAGTCAGTCCAAGTTCAACTTGGTTCATTTGATTTAAAATTCTTTGAAATAGCTCCGGTATCTACTATCAGATATATCGTGATAATGATAACATTTCCTCTGATAAACACATGTTATTATTTTAAAATTTTAAATTATCTCTAGTAAATTATCTAAATAGATACAGGTGACTTATTACTTTAAAATACAGTGTCATCTATTTCATATTTTATAATGCCACGTCACACCGCTGTTGGAGATATCTTGCACTTGAAGCGTTTTTACACTTAAAACTAATTCTGGAAGCAGCGTTACTCTCACATTACAAGTGCAAAGGTCTGCAGTGACGTCATAAATAAAAATCAGTCAATTCTATGAATTCTGAGGTAGCTTGCTCAACTGTCCGTACCTAGTTGTTAGCATTTAATACCTAATATAATACGTTCGGGCTTGAGATCCATCTTAAGGTCCGTATCCACGGGAGGAGAAGATCTCAGAGATTTAGTTGATATACGTCTCAGTACATGTGATGAGATATTGTTCTGGAGATAAACTCAGAGATCAACTCGTGATTGGTAGAAAGAGACAAAAACTTACACCACATAAATATCACATAAAACTACCATAAATCTCTACAACTATCTATTATGAATCTTAGATATGTCATTAAACATTAACGTTAACATATGGCGTAAATTATAAACATTGATTGCCTTTTAACTGCTACTGGGGAAATTCAAAATCACCCATATGACGAAAATAAAATTTGATTTTTAACATACGAGCGTGAATTTCCGCGACACGGTGTGTGTGCTGTGAATACGTTAGTTGTCTCCAAAGAATCTCAAGGGAGCAACATCCGTATCTCAGAGATTGTCTCGTACTATGAAATTTCACATTTGTTCAATAAAAATCCAATATTGTTTGATAATAATTTATCCTCAACCAACATTTTTCCACGTCAACAATAAACAGAACATGTATGTTAGTTTGTTTCTAGAAATGCACCTTAAATACACCATTTTGGGATGATAATAATAATAATAATAATATTAATGGATAATTTGTATAGCGCCATTCTCGTAAAAACTTTTGCCTCAAGGGCGCATTACACATAAATTATTATTAAGGAAAACACATTCTTATTGTGAAGTTGTAATTATTCAGAACAGACGGTCTGTAATATTTTAAATACTAAATTAATGTATTAATTATAAAAATATACATGTAAAATCAATTTTGTCGAAAAATATTGTTTTTGCGTCACCGGGATTGATAATTCTGGCGTCTGCAGTCGGTTTACTCAAAGGTATTTGAGATTCTGTAAAAATAATGTAGATGGCTTTCAAATAATGGAACGACAGGTGTATTAATTTGAAAAATGTAACATATAGGTTCGAAAATTTGTCAAGAAAAATACTGGCGTTAAAGCACAAAGGTAGTGCACTTCCCCGGATTGGAAATAGAGATTCAGGTTCGTATCCCGGTGACGCAAAAACAATATTTTTCGACAAAATTGATTTTATATGTATATATTTATAATTAATACATTAATTTAGTATTTAAAACATAAATTATTTATAGTTCTACATTTAGCTTTGTTTTTAAGATTAAAAATTGTTATTTTCACTTATGGAAATGACCTTTTTAAATGTGCGTTTTTAGTTTTTTAAATACAGTCTCTGATGCATTATTTCTTATGACGGATGGCGAAGAGTTCTCACTAATTTAGACTTCTGGCAACGGTTGGTCGGTTTTACAACCCTTCTTGCGGCTGAGGTAGAGACTGACCTGAGAGCTTGACATCTACCATTCAAATTGTCTGAGATGCAAAATGGGCGCAATGTTGCGTGTCGCCTTATACATCAACCGGCACAATTCAAATTTAACTCTTTGAGGGAATCAGAACCAATGTAGCTAATGTAAAGGGGATGTTATATGAGAGAATTATCCGTGCTGCCGCATTTAGAATAGCCGAAACACTAGGTGCTGATATAGAAATAGAGATGTGAAATAATTAAAAAATACATTACTATATTACATCAGAATTATAGCGCGCACATACTTTTATTTATGTATTATTATTTACTTAACCTAGACATACAAAAACGGGGTAATATTCTCCCTATTGGGAGGACTAGACTCGCATTATAATATTTATATTGACAGAATAGAGAATGCAATTACATCCAATTCTAAAGGTTTCTGGTTTTAAATCTCAAAATGTTTCACGAACCGTACCAAATAAAGTGTTACATCTTGATCAAACCTCTGAGAATGATCAACATAATTTAATTTCTCAGTATTCGCTGAAAGTAGTTTGAAGGCGCGTCTAGACGGTGAAATTGATTTCTGACATTCAATACATACTCGTAACGGTAAACCCAATCCTTCTACAAAGCCTCATTAAAAATCTAGACTTGAATAAAAGCGCAGTGTCCAGGGATAAGATTCCGTGGACTGAATCGATTCAGGTAGGAAAATAATGGCAGATGGATTTGGCCTACTTTCCTCTAAAGTTCTGGGTTGGATGTCGTTTTCACCTCCAGTTGACTCGCACCTTTTTCGTGAAGAACCGAGATATTACTGCACTTCCGGACCTGTTTAGAACTCTGCCTCTTCGTGGTTCTAGCGTTATATACGGCGCTGGTTTCGGAAGGTACAGATCTTGACAGTTCGGTATTGGAAGGCAATTTGTTGGCCAGAGCAGGACAGGTTTATATTGGAAGGAAAAATGCACAAGGAGTAGGTACTCGACTTGCGTCAATACGCAGGACCTGATGGAATCCCTCCCTTATTTTTACAAGCGTGCTGCTGTAATATTGTTATTCCGCTGTTTACTGTTCACTTAATCTCTCAATGAAGGTATTTTTCCGGACCAGTGGGAAAATGCGTATATTACTCCTATCTTTAAATCTGGTCAAAAAAATAATGTGACTAATTACAGACCTATCTAAAAACTATATATATTCAGGAAAACTATTAGAAAAGATTGTTTTCACTTAGGTTTTCAACGCCATTAAACCAATCGTTTCTTCACAGGGCGCTCCAATGCTACCAATTTATCTACCTTTACGTATAGCGTGCTCTCCGTAATGCATCAACGGGCGCAAACTCATGTAATTTACACAGATTACAGTAAAGCCATTGACAAGATCGACCATCATATTATATGGCTAACAAAAATAGGAATTCATGCAGACTTACTAAGATGGCTTATCTCCTGCATCAGCAATAGAAACCGAGCGGTGGTCATCGCCGGTTTAAATCAGATTGGGCGCCCATCTCTCCCGGAGTTCCTCAAGGGAGTTTGCTAGGTCCACTACTATTCATAATCTATATTACATACATGCTTTCAATTTGGCAAGTTTCTTTACGCGGATGATATGAAGATCTTCGCCAAAGTGAGCTCCTTAGATGACTGCCATAAAATCCAAGATGAAAAAACTCTTCCTGGATGCTAAAACACATTCTTAAGAAAATTCAACAACATTAATTTTAATTACTCAGATTAGAATAGATAATTTTAATTACTCAGATTAGATTAGATAATTAGAAAAAGAGCGATGTTAGAGACCTCGATATTAAACTTATTTTCAAGAATCACATTGACCACATTACCTCCAAGGCCTACAGAATGCTAGAATTCATATTTCGAACCTGGAAACAGTTCCTGAAAAATTCCTGTTACTTCAAAATATTGTTTTACGAATTTGTTCGCAGTCTCTTATAGTGCGCATCTCAAATTCACAGCAGATTACATATATTGCGACATTACAACGAATACTAAATAAGTTTTTTCGACATTTTAACTTTAGTCTAATCTATCATTTAACTCCTATTTCTTCTAAATAGTATCGGTACAGCAAACTTCCACAATATGAAATAAAATATCGAAGAACACGTGCTGATCAAATACTTATCTTTAAACTACTGCAAGGATATATCGACTGTTCCAGTCAATTAGAACTAATATCCTTCCAAATTTCGTCACATTCCAAGAAGCAGAACAAAGCTCATTCATTCTTTATGAGAAATTAACAGAAATGGACTTTTTCAACATTAGAATTTTCAGTTTGAACCAATCATTCTACCTACAAACATATCTTGGTCTCAGATGGAAGATACTAAGTTCAATTTACAGTGGAACCTCTCATAACGAGCATAATTCGTTCCTGAATCTTACTCGTAATGTGAAACACTCGTTAAGCGAAATAATTTTTCCCGTATAAATTAATAAAAAATACGATAATGCATTCCATGCTGAAAAAAATACTCTTTATTTGTAACAATTATTCAAAGAAAATTAGTTATTATTATTTATGAATTTATGACAATAGCTAATTCTTTTTTACTAGAAAGCTATCTAGAGATACTTGTTTATGCTGACGATTTAAAATTTGGTGAAAATGTGACAGCGTTATCATTGAATAAATTTGTAGGGTGCACAGCCACCGCCCTATCAGGGTGATGCTCTCAATATACGACGCAACAGTTTCCCATGCTTTTAGTATTTCTCTTATTGCGCCAGAAGATTGTTACTTTGCTATCTCTTCCACTGACAAACTCTTCTACGCGACTTCATGCTGTGAAATACGATTCTACTCCATAAGCTCATCGATGTCAATATTATTCGCTTCCAGTCCCTTGATGCAATCTAAGTCTCTACGTCTCTAAGTCCCTTGATGCAATCTAAGTCTCTACGTCTCTAAGTCCCTTGATGCAATCTAATGCCAAGGATGCAATCTACAGACTTCACAGGTGTTTTCTCAAACCGCTCAAAGTCACATTCGACAATGCTCTCTGGCCAAAGTTTCTTTGTGCAATGAGGATCAGAAATGAGGATCCTCTCGGTAATCCCTTCCCACGCATTGTCAATCATTTTGAGGCAAGTAACGGTGTGGAAGTGATCTTTCTAAAACTGTTTGAGGGTGAGATCGGTCCCTTCAGTCATCGTGTTTTAGTGTAGAGTTTCTTAAAGTTAGAAATAACCTGCTGGTCCATAGGCTGGAGTAACGGAGTGTTGTTGGGATGAGGAAGCGCGTCACTCGTGTAAAATGTCGCTCGTTAAGGGAGCCGTTTTTTTTAAATTTCTTTGCTCGTTATGAGAGGTTCCACTGTATTATCAGAAGCATTATAATATCCTTACATTTTATAATTATTACACATAATTTAATCCCCATTCCATCTTTCTTCCTCTTCTCTCCTTCCATTCCCTCTGGAAAAAAATTGTTTTATCTATGTAGTTTCGTATTTTTTTATTTTTGTTAGATAGAAGAGATATCGTGTTATTGTATTTAATAATTCAGGGAAAGCATGTAATTGGTTCAATTTACTTTTATTTTTGTTACTATCTTAACATTTGTTTTACTGTATGTTTTCCTAATAAATACACTTTAATATTGAAACGTCTCATGCAACCCACCGCAGCTGATTGGGCTAAGACGTCTGACCAGAAATTGGGACGTTTTACGGCTGTAGGATTGTCAATTTCTTCTATTTTGTTATACCTCATGTCAACGCTTATCTCTCTAATCTGTGGGGGCCAATACACATATAAAGGGGTATCAGGACACATACCCTTTGGAAATATAACCCCCGTACACAAACCTCCAACAAAACCCACATAAATCTCCGTGCAAAAAACTTCCCTGACAATTAACCCCCCCCCCACATATAAAATAAGCGTTTTATATAAAAAATTAGCATTTATAATAAATGGTTAATTAAACTCCTCCGGGATCATCAACGTCAGCAGCGAAGCCAGAACATGTGGCTCAAGTTTGATGTGAAATTATGCTCAATCCGCATAAATCGATAAGGAAGATTGCTGCTTGTACTGGAATAAAAAATCAACAGTGCAAACTGCAAATCGTGCAGTTTCTCAACGAAAAGACTATTATTTACGTGAAACCTTAGCGAGAACGATGCTGAAACGTTTTAAAACAGCACGAATGCTTGGAAACATATTGTTTACTGACGAAACACATTTTCATATCGATGGCTATGTTAATAAATAGAATATAAGATACTGGTGCCCCGACAACCCAAAGGAACGTCATCAAAAACGTTTGCATTGATAGAGTGGTATGCAATTTCTGCCCGAGGGATAATTGACCCTTATTTTTTTAACCAGCGAGAGACAGTCAGTGCTGACGCGTATTGCCGAATGATCGACGAGTATTTAATACCGCAACTGCAGCTGTTTCCGGGGTTTCACACAATTTCAGCAAACTCTACACACAACTAGAGTTTCAACGGAAAAGCTAAGGGAAATTTTTCCCAATAAATTAATCAGCAAGTGCGGAGACATGCCCTGGGCACCTCGGTCACCGGACTTTACACCGTGCGACTTTTTTTTCTGGGGATATTTTAAGTCGAGAGATTACAGCAACAATCCTCGAACAATTCAGGCCCTACAAGAAAATATCCGCCGTGAAGTTGCTGCCATTGAACCGACGCTTTGTTCTCGCGTGTTCGCATATTTAAGAGTCCGATTGCGAGAGTGTCTTGAGAGAAATGGACGGCATTTAGACGATATTGTTTATAAAACGTAAAATCCACATTGTTAAACTCTACTTTGTATAAATAAAATATAAAAATAACATTGTAGTTATCTTTTTTATTTAATATTTAGCTTGAAAATGTTCCGCTGGACAATTCCATTTACATTACTGTTAGGTACGATAAATTTAGCAATTAAAGAAATACTTTGATAAGAAAAAAAATGTAGATAGATTTGCATTTAGGTATAGAAGTTGTGCATAAAACACAAGCTGTGATAATAATTCAATGCTGAGTATGCTCATCTTCCGGTGTAATCGATAATTTGTTGACTGATGCGAGATAACGCAAAAATGTTTGATTGCATTTATGATACCATAATACAGTACCTGTCTTATGACTTTTCCTGCCTTGAGCGTTTGTGACGAACATTCAAGTAAATTAAACAACCTTTTTCAGTCTTGAGAGTATGATTTTAAAGGTTATAGACTTTCACTAGAACTGATTATAAAAACCATATGCCCCATGTGGGGTAAAAGTCATATACAATATTATAATACTGATATTTAAAATCTCGTTTAATTAGATAACCATATGTACCATATTTGATAAATTTTTCTATGAGATTTGATTACTTATCGACTTATTTTGATAATATGATATGGCGTCACCGAAGTCAGAGTACAGAGTCCATGTTCTATCAATCGTCCAAAGTGTTTGAAATAAACTATCAATTTTTATAATTGAAATCTTCTCTGCATATTCAAAAAATTTTTTATTTTCATTCATCATATGTTGTAAGTGCATTTCGTATTTTAATGTTTGACTCACTGGATTTCGCCCGAGCTGAGGCAAACATTTAACATTTTTATAAACAATCATAATTTTATTATTTAATATCATTTTTAGGAGAACACATTCTTATTGTGAAGTTGTTACTATTCAGAACATAGATCTGTGATATTTTAAATATGAATTAAATATATTAATTAGTAAGATATACATATAAAATCAATTTTATCGAAAAATATTGTCACAATCAAAAATATTCCTCTCCAAATTGTCTACAAAAATATCTGCTATCAGTGAACTTGTGGGTGCTCCCTTAGGAATACCCTCTGTTTGATTATACGTTATATTATTAAATTGAAAATAATTTTGGTTCATACAAAGTTTTAACAAATGACAGATTATTTACCAAATTAGGTAAATTAGATGAATTTAGTAAATCAGAAGTTAAAATTTTACATTCATTAATAGGTACATTAGTAAACAAATTAACAATATCAAAAGAAACAAGTTTAACTTTGTTTAAGATCTTTGTCCTTTAATATATCCACTAATTGCAACGAATTTTTTATAGTAAAATAAAAAAATTGGTTTAAAAATATTCAGTCTATTTACAGTTGTTGTAATAAATAAACATAATTTAAAAGTTGGAGCATTACAGTATGAAACTACCGTTTAAGTTAACAAATAAAAATATTAATTTTAAACACAAAGTTAATTTTGCTAATTTCAAAAGTAGATAATCAAGTGTTATGCACGGAAGTAAAGAAACCAGTTGGTAGAAGATAGCCATTAAAGAGTTAACTATCAAGTACACTCACCCATGAAAGGACTTGGATGAAACACGATAATGTATGAGTCACGCCATACACGGTACAGGCCAACAGAGTTACGGAAGATTTTGTTTGTTTTAGGATTTTGACTTATGAAAAGTAACGTGTTCGCGTTCTCACTGAAACGATCATGTCATATACTCTAATGCCTAATATACTCCATCTCGTAATGCACGTTTTGATGAAATCGCTATACAGCTTGATATTTTTCGCATTACTGATCAGGCCGACCATTGAACCCGTTTAAGCCTCCAATCATGCGATCACGAGCATCCCTCGTTATCCCGCAATGCCACAAGATATGTTCCGGAGTTTGATTCATATACACCACAGGGCATCCGCTAGTCTAAAATTAAACAGTTTACTTCGGAATTGGCCATGCCCCGTAATCATATGCCACTCAGATTGTTTCAGATCCAGAGGTCCCCATACACCCCTCGATTTAACAGCGACGAGGGGAAGAAAAGAGTGAGTCCATCTATCCTGCTGCGCTGTATCCCATCTTTCTTGCCACTTTTCTAATGTTAATACCCTCATTCTCCCTTAGCCTGCTCGTTAAAGGGAGTGTCCGAAGGTCTGAAAAGGGTGCCTAAATAATTCACTTCCGCTCCCGATTTCTGGCTACGACGCGCCCACGACTCCATATTTTCAAGGTCTGCAGGAAAAACTCCAGCTATGAGAAAAATATATTTCTGCAACAACGAGGTTACACTGACTATTAGTATTTAAATTATTAATCATCCTATATCAGGCGTGTCTCGTGGTCCATAATATGGATAAAAACATGAACACGGTGTTTAAAATATAAATATGTAGATATAAGTACATCACGCTACTAATTGCAAGTATTGAAGCATTCTATATATATATATATGTGTGTGTGTGTACATGTGTTCCTGTTTAACTGATTACAATAATTTAATATGTGCAGATCTGATTAATTGAACTAATGAAGGAAGTATCTGTGAGATTATTGATATATTCTTTAGAAATATAAGTAAATTATAATCTTATCTCTTTTTAATTTCATTTTCACTTTACAGTAGGAATTACTTATCGATTAATGCTTTTTGTGAGAATGTATGACTGAAGGTCTTAACAAATTGCGCACAATAAAACAATATTTTGCGAGTTTACGTAATTCAAAATGTGTATTAAAATATTTGCTAATTTTTAAAATAGAACATATTTTTTTGAAAACTTTCAGAGTAAAAAGTGTGGTAGAATTGCTGAAAAAAACGAGCAATTATAAATTATTAAGGATAACACATCCTTATTGTGAAGTTGTAATTATTCAGGATATAGGTCTATGATGTTTTAAATACTAATTTAATGTATTAATTATAAATATATACATAGTGTACTTCCCCGGATTGGAAATATAGATCCAGGTTCGAATCCCGGTAGCGCAAAAACAATATTTTTCGACCAAATTGATTTTATATGTATATATTTATAATTAATACATTAAATTAGTATTTAGTAATTACAAATATTTAAAAATATATATTTTTCTTTTCTATAAAAAAAAACTCACCTGAATTCGAAATAAAGTTCAGACAGTTTGAAGAGATAGAAACAGAAACAGAACCAGACAAACATATTCATGCAGGGGTGGTATTATACACGTATTTTAGCTGTAATAATATGTGTGGCGCTGGCAGCGTATGTTGCGAATCAAACAGTTCCATTTTACAAGAAATGCGCATACTAAAATACATCGAACATGACATGACGCGTATACGCAATGGAGACACACAAAAATACCTAGTTCCGCAGGTATATCCATTGTTACATTTCATCTAATAAATTATAGGATTGAATAATTTGTATAGAAATAACGTTATGTTCATGTGATCATTTGTTTCTGTGATTTTTGCTCAGTTTCCTTTCTGCCAACACCCAATAACCAGCTCCTGAGATGGTGTTTGAGATCGTCCATCGAGAATTGTTTCATACTGCTCGGCAAAATGTTACAGGCTTCGGGGGCCAGAAACATATGGAAGGATTGACCAAAGCTTGTTTTCATTTTAGGCTTCACGGTAATCCGCTCTTGTAACATAACTATGAGATGGATATTGATGGAGTTCTTTGTTGGAATGAAAATGAAGGATCAGCCTTTTTATATAGAGTTGTCGAATATCAAGAAGCTGACATTCCTCAAACAGTGAGTCAGAGGGAAACCAATATGGTTTTTTGTAGATGATTCTGAGAATGGATTTTTGTGTGATTACCAACTCCACCCCAACCTAAGATCGCGCAGCTAAGGAGGGATTGGTAGAGAGCAACGTATACTGTTTCCAACGTACGTTTCTCTAGAACATTCCTAAGACATCAGAAGAAAAATGTCAGCTTTCTTAATTTAGCGCAAAGTTTATTGACATGCTCAGACCAGTTTAAGAGTTGGTCAATCCAAATGCCGAGGTATTTAGTACTTGTTACTCTCTCTAGCTTCTCACATTTACATGCTGTGTATTTGAAATGACTTTTTTACCTAAATCGTTCATTTTTTTAATATTTATATATGAACAAAAAAATAGTTCTGTCCGTGTCTTTATTTCCAGAAAGAAAAAAAAATATATTAGTAAAGTGATGCATGCTATATTTATATGTACGCCTAGAGCTATCTTAAATTGGCATGATTTTCGTCAGAATGTTATTAAAAACATGCGCATGAAGGATCCAAGTAAATAAAATTTTAAGTGAATACATTTTTTGTAAAACTCCAATGCTAACATGACTCTTAATCATATCCAATAATTATTTCCGGCAGTTTTTGACAAATATTAAATTACGGACAGATGTTTTTGTGCTGTAATGTAAATGCATTAAATATATATAAAAATATACACCTCTACGGAGAGTGACACCTACCGAAGACTTTAATCAGTAACAGTGAAAGATTGAAAATAAATATTATTATTTTTTTACTAATATGTACTGCCATCTAACGGATTTTCTAACCAAACCTGGTAATGGTAATAACAATGGATATGATGACGATGGATGCATACGTTAGCGAAATTATCATTCATCAATTCTTATTTTAAAATTATATGTATTACCTAATTGTCTTTTTAGATTACTTTACGGACTTTACGGTCATCTATCTCGTGGAAGCTGGATTTTAAATTATAAATAATACATAATAATATATGTACACGCTATTTTAGTTTGCGCACTCGCATCAAAATGGGCTTGCGCCTTCCTATGTTGGTGCTGCAACAGGTGAAACACATCACGATTCAACCAATTCCTTGAGGTTTTGGTTCCTTTTGGGAATGCTCATTTGTAGTAATGTTTTCCACAAACACACACTTGCAAGTCATGTAACTACTTAAATGTATTATATTATATGTAAGACTTGGCACGACCAGGTAAACTAGATAATGGAGAACGGTTCTGTTAGAATCCTCAACAATCGGTGAGCGTGTATTAGAAGATGTATGAATGTGGATGAGGCGAGAATTGTATGTCGGGACTGTAGAGTGTGGTGCTCTATCCTCTCTGCCTACCTCCAGGGAAACTGCGTGATGGTAAAAGTAAGTAAGGACCTGATGGAATCCCTCTATTATTTGTACAAGCGTGCTGCTTTAGTATTGTTATTCCGCTCTGCTGACTATTCACTAAATCTCTCAAAAAAAGTATTGGTCCAGTGAAAAAATTCATAAATTATTCCTATCTTTAAATCTGGTCAAAAAATAATGTAACTAACTACATGCCTACATCAAAACTATCAATCTTCAGCTAACTATGCGAAAATAATGTTTATAGTTTTTAAATGTCATTAAGCCTCATGTAAGCTTGGAACAACATGGATTCTTCGCGGGACATTCCAATTTGTCCACATTTACGTATTATGTGCTCTCCGCAATAGATCAACAATGCATGCAACGATGCAATTTACACAGATTACTGTAAAGCCTTTGATAAGGTCGACCATCAAATATTAATAGACAAGTTGATAAAAATAGTAATCCATGGAGACCTACTAAGATGGCTTATCTCCTACGTCAGTAACAGAAGTCAAGCGGTGGTCATCGGCGGTTTTAGATCAGATTGGGCTCGCATCTCTTCCGGAGTTCCTCAAGGGAGTTTGCTAGGTCCACTACTATTTATAATTTATATTAATGATATGCACACACGCTTTCAATTTGCCAACTTTCTTCTTTACGTGAATGATATGAAGATCTTTGCCAAAGTGAACTCCCTAGATGACTACCATAAAATTCAAAATGATATCTCCCGCGTTGCAGGCTACTGTGAGGTGAACAAACTCCTCCTGAATGCTAAAAAATGTTTTCAAATAACATTTTCAAGAAAATTTAACAGCATTCATTTTAATATTTTTAAAATTAGCAATATTAACTTTGCGGTCAACATTCATTTTACTCACACAATAGACAGCACTAAGGGAATAATACTCGTTAGTAAACTTCTGTGATGATTCACGTATAGTCATGGATATAAAAATACAAATCTCGTGGGTGTCTACGGCGGCGGCTTGAGGTACTACGGGGGCGGCGGGTCAAGGGGTGACGGGCGGGAGGAGCTGTGATCGGGGTTACGGGGGTACATCTCGGGACAGTTGTTCTTAGAGCGGGCGAAGTGAGTGTTCGGTAAGAGAGTCGCAGGAAAGCTTTTCGGGGTACGAAATCTGATTTCTTTTTCGAGATTTACGCCGTGGTCGATTAATTTTAGGAAACTAAACAAATGCCATCCTTGCAAATCAGCACTTAGCCCTAATGTTGGAATCATGGAATCAACCTGACGAAATGAAAAAAAATATGAAGGAGCTATTAACATTTTAGATTCTCAACAATCAAGTCAATGAACTTAAGAACGACTTTACTAAATTCAGGAAATCTGTCGACTTCAACAGTTTCAAATTAGACGACTTCATTCTCAAAGTGTCCCTCATTAAAAACAAAATTGAAATCGTGGATAGACTCGAAGCCGATGTGATTGAACTCAAATCTGCAGTCAAATCACTTCAAGACGAGTCTAATAAACGAGATCAGTGGGCTCGCTTTCAGAACGTTGAAATCAAAGGAATACCTGTTAAATCTAACGAGAATACTGACCAAATAAATCTTAAATATAGCGAACACCGTAGGACTGCAGGGATCAGAATTCATATCCACCGCCATCTCAGCCGGCATCGACAGTTATGACAGGCATGATACAGTTTACCATGAACAAGAATCCGTTTAACTTCCCCTACTCTCTTAATAACCAACTCTTGACCAAGAAATCTGAAACTAAAGATATTGGGATTATATTGGATTCTAAATTACTCTTCAACCGCAGATTAACCGTAACCAAAATGTTAGGTTTCATTCTTCGGGTATGTAACATAAACACTACGAAAACACTGTACTTCTAATATGTTCGAAGTATTATCGAATATGCCTCCCAAGTCTGGAATCCAAGATATACCACATACATCAATAGAATCGAAAAAATACAGAACAGCTCCCTCAAATATCTTAACTTTCGTATATCGAACAGTTATGTTATTAGTTACGAATAGTTATGTCATTATCTGATATATCGGTTGGAACACCCTTAACCAGATCCATGCGAGTAACCTGGTAAGTCGCAATTACTGCTGACTACTGATTAATGGTCAAAGAGGAGTAACCAAATTCATTTGCTGATTTGTAGTCTTTAAATTGAACGAACACTTCGATTTTCCAAGAGATTTGAGTCCTCCGGGAGAAATATTTTTAATATTGTTTTGGAACAAAAAGTTTCCGAAATGTATGGGATGGATGGATGAGGAAAACAATAACCGGAGATGACAATCTCCGATAATTGTTTGTACGTCAAGTGTATATGGACCACGGTTAGTAGATTTATAAGAAGTCATCACAGACTCTACGGGTTTTTTTGATGATTTCGTATCACCCGCACACGCATCTCTCCGTTTTCTATGATCGGATATGTCAGATGAGGCCGGGGAAAACTTTTCAGTTGCCCCCGATACAAAAATACCCGATTAAAAACTTTTTACCAAAAATCGTCTAAAATAGATTAAAAAGAAAAGATATTTAAAAAATAATTACCTCAAATGGTACAAATAATGAAAGGAAGGAAAAAATGTTTTTATAATTAATTATAAAAACAGAAAAAACGAAATAAATCAATTTAAACGAACCCCAAGCCAATGAAGCAGATGACGCTAAAATGGTTGCCAAGCAACTCCAATCATTCAGTTGAATAAAAATATTTGAATTGCTTCCGTCAAAATAAAATATTCTATTATAGCGTTATTTTCAAATCGTGAATAAAACAGATAGAATCCATGAAATTAGTTACCAAGTATCTGCCTAGTGTGAAGTACACATCAATGTTAGTCTCACTCGCCTGAGAGGTGTATTCCAATTATCAGGTATACCACGAAAAGCGAAGATAACCAAGAGAAACTGATTTCGGTGGACCACCACCGAGGATGGATAAAAAGAGGAAGATCCCACCGCGCGCTCGGTAACGTACGCTACTCCGGTGACAGCTCTCAAGAACGCGGGATGCTGATGAGTGTAGTGTCGAGAGTGTGAAGGGGGGGGCGGGAGTGTAGGAGGGCGGGAGTTCATAAACTTTTCCATCGATTCTTTTTTATAATAAATGTTATAAATAGAAAAAAAGTCGTCATAGAAAATATTTATACACTACTAATAAAATATTAATGTGCTCTTGAAATATTGATATTAAAATGGTATATACTCGTAAATTAGTAAAAATATTTTATTGGCAATATCTTTTATTATTTCAATTTATCTGAAAAATTTATTTTTTATAAATCATTATTTCAAACCGTAAAGATATTACATTTCTTTAAACACATTTGGACACTTCATTTCAACTATGCGAATGTAAGCAACGCTGGTTTCGTTGGGATGTGGGATTTTTTGATCGTGACTTAGTTTATTCCATAAATGAAGTGCATGCGCGCTTTTAATCAGTTCCAGTACATCGTTCACCTTATCAGGCTCGAAGAGCCACGGCCATATGGAATAGCCTATTGGGTAAAACACCTCGTTTGGGAACACCTGGAAACCTAAAACCAAATTCAGTAAAATATTACCGTTAGTACCATCATCATCATCATCACCATCATCTTCATCATCATCGTCATCAACATCGTCATCACCATCATCATCATCATCATCATCGTCATCATCATCGTCATCATCATCATCATCATCATCATCATCGTCATCATCATCGTCATCATCATTATCATCATCACCATCATCATCATCATCGTCATCATCATCGTCATCATCATTATCATCATCACCATCATCATCAGCATCATCATCACCATCATCATCACCACCATCATCGTCATCATCATCATCGTCATCATCATCATCATCGTCGTCATAATCATCATTATCGTCATCATCATCATCATCATTATCATCATCATCATCATCAGCATCATCATCATCGTCTTCATCATCATCATCATCAATTTTATTCTTACCATGGCAAGCTTCGACAGTCATGTCAAGGGCTTTGCTGGCATTGCAAGCTTTATTCAATACTCTCGTAATCGCACCAGGCCCGTTGTGAGACCACAAATCACCACGAAAGTTATTTTGTATTTCTCTGAAAATGGAAAGAACAAAAATAATTATGTAACTATAATAATCCTTAAAAGACTGAAAATTAGAGGAATGCCATAAAAATTATTGTCGCGAAGTATTTATATCCGCATTTATTGAAGAAGCAAAACAACAGGTACAATTGATATCAGGTAAGGATCAACGGTAACGATCGGTTTGTCTCAAGCATCCAGCTTGCGGTAGAGAACATTCCAAGAATCGATAAAGTGAAAAATCCACGTTATGAAGTTATGTTCGATACAAATTTTCTTCGAATTATTTTACAAGGATTGGTGCCGAAAAAAATGCCTTTCAGATATACCTACTTTTTAAATGGTTAACTTATAAAAAATATTTCCCTCGGCGGCCTACGACCTGATCCTTTTGTTACGACGCTACTGGTAAAATTTACAATGATTTAGTTATTATAATTTTTTTTTTTTGAAAATTCCTTTACCGATATTCTCTCCGCCCCGTAATACTTTCAACCCCCCTACAGCCTCATTCCGCGATCTTATGCAAATTGAAGCGTTTTGACGGAATGAAAAAAAAATTGGTAGATAATATTACACAAAACTGAATTAGGCTGTTAACAGATAAATTCCGTGAAAAGGGCACTCATTTAACTCAAGTAGTTTTAGAGAAAAATGCATTTGAAAATATGTTAATGGAAGGTAATGAAATGCAAGCAGATGGTAATGAAATCACTCTCGACTCATAGTACAAAATGACTCGGTGCAAAGAATTTCTTATGGTGGATCGACACCCCGGTGTGAAGCGAAACTTGTCCTTTACAAACACGTACAGAAACATTATACAGAAACACGTACATTTGTGTTTCTGTATAAAACACATTTATTTGAAAAGATAAGATAAAGCTAAAAGAATATTTTACCCTAAACAACGTTCAATTAATTCATGTCCAAAATAAAAATCGACACGTACATTTGTGTTTCTGTATAAAACACATTTATTTAAAAAGATAAGATAAAGCTAATAGAATATTTTACCCTAAACAACGTTCAATTAATTCAAGTCCAAAATAAAGTTTCATCAATCGACACGTACATTTGTGTTTCTGTATAAAACACATTTATTAGAAAAGGTAAGATAAAGCTAAAAGAATATTTTACCCTAAACAACGTTCAATTAAGTCATGTCCAAAATAAAGTTTCATCAGTCGACACGTACATTTGTGTTTCTGTATAAAACACATTTATTTAAAAAGATAAGATAAAGCTAAAAGAATATTTTACCCTAAACAACGTTCAATTAATTCATGTCCAAAATAAAGTTTCATCAATCGACACGTACATTTGTGTTTCTGTATAAAACACATTTATTTGAAAAGGTAAGATAAAGCTAAAAGAATATTTTACCCTAAACAACGTTCAATTAAGTCATGTCCAAAATAAAGTTTCATCAGTCGACACGTACATTTGTGTTTCTGTATAAAACACATTTATTTAAAAAGATAAGATAAAGCTAAAAGAATATTTTACCCTAAACAACGTTCAATTAATTCATGTCCAAAATAAAGTTTCGTCAATCGACACGTACATTTGTGTTTCTGTATAAAACACATTTATTTGAAAAGATAAGATAAAGCTAAAATAATATTTTACCCTAAACAACGTTCAATTAATTCATGTCCAAAATAAAGTTTTGTCAATCGACACGTACATTTGTGTTTCTGTATAAAACACATTTATTTGAAAAGATAAGATAAAGCTAAAATAATATTTTACCCTAAACAACGTTCAATTAATTCATGTCCAAAATTGGTGTAATCAAAATTGATTACAGCGTTGTTGATAACGGTCTCAGACTCGGTACCGGCAAAGTTAGAAGCGAGGTCTTCAAAACTTTTCAAAACTATAACATCCAGGTCCAAGTAAGTTCCTCCAAACTTCCACAGCGTGAGCAGCCGCATGACGTCGCTAGTGTGTTCAACCAAATTTTTGGATTTCCACAGTTGTCCTTTCTGTAACCAGTCTTCTAACGGAGTACCTTCAAAGTATCTGGTCATGTTCACACTTCTCAATTTAATATTACTGTAGTGAAGTAAATCTCGTATGATGATACAGGTAGAATTATTGCACTGGTTCATATTGGGATATAACAGGGGCAACGTGAACAGTACGTATATTGTCTTATCGGGATTCAAATTAGCCGCTGACTCTACGGAGCACGCTTGTCTGATTGAGAGACTGACCACCAAATCTTCGCCTGGTTTCTTTGATGTTTCAATGAAGAATATGCTTTTTCCTTTAGGTGGGAGGTTTTTATTATCTTCTAGGATATCAGGAATCCATTTTACTTCGCTAATGCCACTTTCTTTAAGTAGTTTCGGAAAGTCCTTTTTTTCTCCGATGATATTAGAAATCGCTTTATAGTAATTCATGTTGAGTTTTGTGCAGTACAAATAAATAATTAACAGCAACCATAACCCGCACAGCAGTACCTTTGACTGATTCGAAATACAATCGACTCTCAAGAGGCGTCCCAAATTAACCATTGTATTTAAATGTATTTATTTATTCAATTAAATACAATGTTTGTTTAACAATGCACGTCTTCAATTATGATGCAATTGATAACTGTCTTAATGAAAATCTTGTTAAAATATGATCTGCCCAAATAACGTGAACACTGTGATGGCGAGGAACTATCTTATACTAAATATTATTCGATCAGAAAAGGCCTCCTGAGATTAGATAAAATATCGCTATGTAGTAGTAGGTGCTATTGATAAATGTAGTATCATACTTTAGATTAAAAAAATGCCCGACCGAATACTATTTCAAATGTATTCAATGTATCCGATGTTCAGAGATAATTCAGTAAAACTAGACAGTTATAAAAATATTAATAATACTAATTATTTATTAATATATTACATACACATTTTTCACAACTAAACGGTATGATATTGAAACGGTATAATGATATTATTATAAATGAACAGGCATCATATCGGTTCATTATTTTTAACTAGAGATATCTTGTTATCAGGGGCGTGCACTGCATACAAGCAAAAAAGTTGTGCATTGTTAAAAATTCTGGAAAATAAAAATAAATGAAATAATTTTTATATTATGAAAAGAATTACCCTGATTAGCGTGACTTTGTTTATGACGTAACCCACTACTTTTGTTTGGCCGTGGATTATTTGCGAACATACAACTTCATATGCATTCCGCAATTTGTTAGCAATTAGGTATTGAATGAGCCTAACTTGTTTTTTTTTTCGATCCTTATAATAATTGTACTGAACTAAATATTTTCTTACTGAATATATGTCGGCATCTTGACGTCTGCATTTTTCAAACAATTTGTGGTATTATTACTTATGATTCCAACGCCATTTAGAATTTCTGTGTTGCGTAGATAAATTGTATAGGTGGGTTATAATTTATTATCTATCAAGCGAGCGAATTTGCATTTTTCAGGGCATTATTAAGTTACAAATGTTAAATTAAATGTCTAAATATAATTATTTCTGTGATGAGTTTCGGCTCTACTAGTTTGTAAAGCTAGTTATTTAAATAAATATTTTTGAGCATTGTTAATAGAACATTTTAAATTCGTTGTCCGAAGGAGTAATCGTGGAAAATATTTTAAGCCAAATCGAATGCATAGTGCGGTACCCGGAAGTTAAAGAACTTGCCTTTTTTAAAGTAGTAAATTTAAATTGATAAAATTGTTTTTAATACTTAGTATACCTACTTATTGTATACTTAGTTAGCATCGTCGGTGACAGCATAACCCACACATAAACACATATTCTATGTTTGTGATTAATAAGCACGATTAATAAAAGATTTTTTCGGTACGAAATACATAAATGGTTCATAATCAATTTTCGGAAATATGCAAACCTAATTTTTAGCTTAGTTTGAAAATAGTAAGAATATTGATGTGACATGTATTCCGTGTACGCATCTCTATTTAAAAAAAAAATCTTAAAATAGAAAATCAACTTGTTTAAAAACATTGAAACATTTTGCTTTAACTAAGCGTTGTCATGTATATTATTTTCCTGGAAAAAAACATCTACACCTTGTATAATAGGACACCGTCACGATACTTATAATCATCATTTAAGTTCAGAAAAATTAAATAAAATACACATTTTTAAATATTATCAAATAATATAACTCCCCGCAAACGCTAACATTACTCACAATTGCATCACTCTATGTCGTTAAGATCACGCGTAGACTGGAAATACTTTATAAAATGGAGTATCCGCGAGCACACGTGCGGTTCCAACAAGAACCCCCCCGAACAAATTACAGGACAAGTTGTTTGGATTCGAGTCTATCGGGTCCCCTCTCGGAAGGTCCTTGTGCAATTATGCCATTTCCCCCTCCTACGAATGACAAAAAACCGTTCCAAAATCGACTATATAAGCAACCCCCACTTGGCTCGCGCTGCAGAAAAATTCAACATCTTTAATACCTATAGGCGCGGTCCGAGGATTTAACAATTTACGATCTTTCCCGGCCATTTTATGTAAAAGTTTGTCTGTCGCGAAGAAACAATTTATTGGAAATTTAATTTAACTTTTTTTTTTTATTAATATCTTTGTGTATTAACTACCTTGTTCGGCATATCGCATCGAAAGTTTCAACTCAGTGACCTCGAGTTATCGCTTTTGCATTAAGTTAAAACCAATAAATTCCTTGCCGGACTAAATTAACAAAGAAATTTCCATGCAACTGTACGAACATAGTCAAGTTCCCGAAGTAGAAAAGTACACGAAGAGGAGTCCCTCTTCGTGTACTTTTCTGCGTTATCTCGCTCATAGATACAGCTATTATTACCTTCTTCGCCTATCTGCTCCGGAGGACCTCGCATACACCAAGAAGTCTTCCCCTACGCCTGCCACCAGCATCCACAGAGATTGCCCCAGCCCACCCGACGACTAGAGGCTCCGCGTGTCATAAGATACGCCGTCACCATATCCATCAACCATATCAAACGTACCGTGCTTCCACGAGTGTTACGCGTCGAAATTATAACATAATCCACGATCTATATACTGACATATCCGCTATCTCCAAAAGTGAACTCTTCCGTTTTCTCCATTCAAGCCTCCACGAACAATAAAAATTAATCATCAACCGCAGTATACATCCTTGTTAATTCAATCTATTATCTGTTACTAATTTTTAATACTATAATACATTCCTGTGACTTCCTCAAGTTTAAATTGTATATGCCTCGTTCTCATTATCCTTATAAAAGTGAAAGAATTTATAATATTAAAATCATACACGACCACTCTGTCTAAATAAACATCTCATTTCTATATTTCCGATGGAAGAAAGCACGATTAATTAAATTCATTTGACTCGGTCGTGTATGATCTTTATATCCACACAGTGGCTCCAATATCATGTTATAAAAAGGAAAGTATCTATTATCAGTGGTATAAGGAAAGATCATTATCTTGTACATTATATTGTCTAAGTAATGTGTCGGTATCTATACCACCATTTGAAGCGCCAAGGCTTCGTAATGTAATTTATGTATCGGGTATTTCATCGTTGTGTGTAAACTGCTTGTCTCGATTTTGTCACCATATCTTATTTCAAATTGTCTCTTCTGTGTTAAATTTTATATTTGAATATATGTCATTCCATACTAAACGTACATAAAACTTTTATTTCAACACCCTGACCTACACAGCATATTGAGTCGAACCCAGAACCAACCTTGGGACCTAAGAGAGATGTTTCATCCACAGAGCTAGCACCGGCATCTTCAAAGGTAAGTCTTGGCGAATCTAAACCAGGTCTTTCATCGATTAATAATCCCATGTATCTCACAATTATAAAATAAAGGTTTCTCGTTACAGCATGTATAATCTATATAATTATCTTTTTAACGTCAATTTTTTCGTCGCTACTTAATTTGTTCCATAAACGAATTGCCTAGCCTGAAGAATAGCCTTTTCAAGAATATAATCTACTTTATCATGTATGAAGAAATATTTCCAATCTAAATAATGTACCGGATAAAATGCTTCCTTTGGAAATACCCGAAAACCTAAAAAAATAAACAATAAAGTAAAATAACATTAATCAATAATAGTATTTTTATTCCCATAAGGTTGGAGTAATAATTTTAATACCGAACCCACTATCAAAATACAACAGAGGCAAAAATGAGGCATTGCTCGACTGCCAGGTCGATCTTCGGCGTTCTTTGATCCCAGCAGTCGGTCTTTTATTCTGGCAGTCTGTGTTTACCTGTCAAAATACTTGATCAATGTGAATTTAATGTTTGAGCATGAAGTATGGTTTTCTTTATATGGGTTTTAAAAAATTCAAAACACTACAGAATTTGCTTTTTTAACCTTCTAAAGATTTATTTCATAAGTTGGAACAATTATTAGGATCCAGAAAAACCTTCATTTTTGGAGCTCAATTTTTATTTAATAAGATATGATGTATAATATATTTGAGTGATTTAAAGAGATTATCTACATACCAAAAATTATTGAAATCAGAAAAACATTTGACTATTTCTGGTATTATTTTATTTATTTGACTAGTATTGCAAATGGTTTCCAAAACTCTTGTTATCACTACTGGAAAATTATTTCGTATTTCTTTGAAAACATATATAATCTTAATATAAATACAAGTATGTACGAGTGTATATATATACTATGACGTTATAAATTGGGGGTCGCGTATACAACTGCCCCGTCACTTATTTTTGTCAACCACCTTGACATTTCACAAATAGTTATCCTCAGGTTGGTATCACATTCGGTATCTGAGCTTATAAAAACGGTTGAAATCTATGTTTTTTTTCAAACCGTTGCCAGACCTGTCAGACTGAAATGTAGCCATAAGTGGTTCACTCTACCAAGAGCGAAACAAGACGTTTCTCTCTGAGCCTTGCCTCTGGGCTTAACCTTTGGGCGTTGCCTCTGGTTTATGCCACTGGTGCATACGTGTTTTTGCTTCAATTACAACTTTGGATTTACGTTGAAGTTAGTCGACTCACTGAAGGCGACAAATTTTATCACGACGATCTACAACAAATAACGTCTACAAATCTGATCGCGTCGGCCTGGATGCTACGGATCAAAACGTGATGTAATGCCAAGACGTCTGATGTCCCATACAAGAAGGACGTCGAACTCGCGCCCAACCCGACGAAATGAGGATTTGTAGTCTGGATTTGTTTTATTTTTAATTATCTTATATTTTTCTCTTGTTTAGATGTCTTACTTTTACTAAAGACTAACATCTTTTATTTATCACCTTCAGGTATTATTATAAATTTTTCCCAGTTTAGGATGAAGGCAGAATGTGACAAAAATGAGGTCGGTATGTGTGGTCAAGGTAAAAGAACCCGCAGATCTCATGTTCTACACTGTCTAGCCGGTAAAAAGGAAGAACGTAGGTACGTTCAATTTGAGGTTTTTTAAGTAAGCCTGGGGCATACGGACATGGGGGCAAACGGACACCCACATAACTTTTCACTCTGACTAAGCCTACTTAAATACATTAGCCGTCATTTCAAGTATTTATTGCGACGTTAGTAGTGTTGTGCTCCATATAAAAATAATTATTTGCTAAAATCTCAATAATCTTTTTCTTACTTACTTACTTACTTACCATCACGCCGTTTCCCCGTGGGGGTAGGCAGAGAGGATAGAGCGCCACACTCTTCTGTCCTGACACACAATTCTCGCCTCATCCACATTCATACATCTTGTCATACAAGCTCGCCGATTGTTGAGGCTTCTAACAGAACCATCCTCCCATTATCTGGTTTATCTGGCCGTGCCAAGTCTTCCGCGGACGTCGTCTATTTCTGGTTCCATCAACACTTGCGTCATATGTCTTTCTTACTATTCTCTCCTCATTCATCCTTTCCATATGACCAAACCACCTAAGTAATCCTTTCTTAATCTTACTCACTCCTTTCCTTATTTCTTCATTCTTTACTCTGTCATAAATAGATTTGCCACAAATACGTCTAAGTGATCTCATTTCCACTGCATTCAGTCTACTTTCGTTTCTTTTCTGCCAGCTCCAGGCCTCACTTCCATACATCAGTGTCGGTACCAGGATTCCATTGTGCACCGCTAGTCTTGCCTCGGTTGACAAATTCCCGTTAGATATAATTCCATTCAAAGCGCCGTTTACTTTATTTCCTGCAGTCACCCTCCTTTCGATATCATTCTCAGCCTTTCCGTTTCTATCAAACATACTTCCCAAATATACAAACTCATCTACTTGTTCCAAACATTCATTACCTACAAGTATTTTGCATGGTGTCAGCTCGCAGCCATGGAGACATTACACAACCCTGCTTGACACCCTTTGTAATGTCAAAGCATGGTGTGAGTGCTCCATTGATTCTTACACACGCAGAACTTCCTTCGTATAGGGATGCGATTGCGCGTATAAGTTTACTATTCACCCCGTAATCAGAAAGTACTTTCCATAACTTTTCTCTTATAACTCTATCATATGCTTTCTGTAGATCTACGAAGGCACAAAAAAGTTTTAGGTTTTTTACCAAAAACTTTTCCGTCATCGTAGAGAAAATATCTGATCCATGCATCCTCTTCCACCCACGAATGCCCCTTGCACGTCCCATACTTTTTCTTTCGTCACCATTCTTGCTCTTTCTATTAAAATTCTTCCATACAGTTTACCTACAGAGCTCAGTAGACTAATAGCCCTATAGTTATCACATACCATTTTCGACCCTTTGCCTTTGTAAAGAGGCATGATAACAGCCCTCCTCCAATCTAACGGGGTGTGGCTCTCTTCCAAACATTGATTAAAGAGCGTATGAAGCCACAAGATAACTAATGGACCACCAGCCTTGATATACTCTGCAGCAACGTTATCATACCCCACAGCCTTCCCATTCTTCATATATTTTATTGCACACTTTATTTCTTCCATACTTATTGCATTTATATCGTTTTCCTCATTCATACTTAGCCCAGAGAGCCTCTTAGGTACTTCCTCATTTGCATTCTCTACACTTTCATACGTTTCCTGGAAATATTTCATCCATCTATCGTTTATTTCATCCTCATTCGTTACCATCTCTCCATTTACTGACTTAATAGCTTTCACACTACTGCTTTCAGCACCACATCGAGATTTTTTGACCGCCTTCCAGAAGAATTTTATATTATCCTGAAAATTCTCAGTCATTTTCACCCCTTCTTCTCTTTTCAGACGCTCTTTCCTTTCTTTCCCACTAGATTTAACTTTTTCCTTACAGACATTGTACAGGACTTTTGTTTTCGTATATTCATCCCCATTTATTGTCAACAGATAGCGCCACGCATTCTTCTTTTCTTTCACAAGTTCTTTAATGCCATCGTCCCACCATGCATCACCTTTCTTCCTTCCTTGGATAGCTATCCCACAGGTTTCTTTCGCTGATTCGCATAAAGTAACCTTAATGTATTCCCATGTATTGTCTATATTCAGATCACTCGCACCTTGTTCACTCAGTTTTTCACACACTTTCCTTTCAAATTTTTTTCTGACATCATCCCTTTGCAGATTCTCAATTTTGACTCTAGATGGTGCCGATACTGTTTTTTTCAAGGACCGCCATCCTTGGAATAAAATTATTCTTGAAACAACGAAGAAATGTTCAGTTTCCATCTCGGCGCCCCGAAACACTCAAGTATCAACAGTAGCGGATCTCAGTCTAGAGTCAACCACCACAAAATCAATCCTCGACCTTTAATTTCCTCTCTCCCATGTGTACTGGTGGATTTCTTTGTGATCAAAAAAGGTGTTTGAGATAAAAAGGTTCCATTCCAAGCACATCTCGAGTAGACTTTTTTCATTCCCATTCATCTTTTTGTCACCGTACACACCAATGGCTGACTCGAAACCATCCCTCCGAGTCCCCACCCAACCATTCAATTAATTATTAATTATTTGTGATAACTGCCTTTACACTGGTGAGCATTTATACACAACTACAATACTTTCGCTCTATTTACAATAATATTTCTCTTAAATGCAAGAAAAACAATTAAGGTAATGTTTATACCATATTTAACTATTGTCAGTGCAGTGTATTAGTGGAGGCAAAATCATGTTATTAATTCCTTTGATTAATTTTCCTAAAAATAATATCTGTGGTATGTATGGGCAAACGGACACTGCGTTTATGGGGCAAACGAATTTAGCTAATCTTACGTTAATTACTATTCATTTGTTATAAATTACAGTACGTAATCGGAATATAACTACTGATCTGTGTAACTTGAGTGAAGAATCAATGTCTCTGTAATCCCGATGTCGCCATTTGTAAAATACCGGCTGTGTCAGTATGAGCTATATCTTATCGTGAGTCTATTTTTAATTACAATACTATACCCACAAACTATTACTATAGACCTATTTTGTATCTACCCGTTTCATAAAAGGTCCCCCGGACCAAATTTCCGGTTCTGCCCCAATCCCCTCAGACCGGCCCAGAAGCCCGATACGGCAACAGTCTCTGGCGGTGTATTTTTTAATGGTCCGACTCGAATATTAAAGGTGTCGTGGAATCCGAAGTAATCCATCGTAATCATGCATTTAAATACTCCGATCCTGTTGTGTTGTGGGTTATATTACTATTCACGAAGTTATTAAACTTCTTGTTGTGACTTAACATCTCGTTGTGCTCCACGCGGTTGTTTCTAACAAGAACATTCTAGAAGCCGACGCCGGGCAATACATTTGAACAATTATACCACTCATCGTAGGCTAAGTATTATTACGAGTACATGTGCCATCATGTGTCTTCATTTAACAAACGGTATAACATCATTTCATCTTACTGTAATCCGGACGCCTCGTTGCATCATCGATCAGGCGTGTTCGGAAATCATTGCAAACCGCTCCATCCAGACTTCCCGCCGATCTGCTTATTTCAATCTTATTTTTTTCTGCTTAAGACCTGCCGCTCCATGCTGTATTCCTCATTTATTGGTTGACAACCGTCACCAGACTTCCTTCCGCTTCATATTTCCACCGACCTTTTGTGCAAGTCGTCTCCGCCTCATCGACAGGTTTTATTAATTAGAATCTACATTACTTTGTAACTCAATGAGTGAATTAGCCCCCGAAGCGACAATATTTGCTAAAGCTACTTGTACAAATACTTTCTATTCATTATTTGGTGAAATCAATTCTTTCTTGAAGTCTCGCAATTTATATATGAAATATGTCTGAAAAATACACTTGTAGGTTGTAACATTTGAAATCACGCACGAAGACCGAAGGCGACATCTACCGACGCGAGCAGGCGCGGCCGGTATAGCGAGATCGGAGGAAGGAGGGGGACTTCGTGACGAGCGCCTGGGGAGAGGAGGGTGTGTCGCGGCGGACGCCATGCGGCGCTCCGCCGAGTTCTGAGTATTGGTGTAAAGATCGAGAAATGGCGGCAAACAAGACTGAATTTTATAATCACGGAAGAACAAGAGATATTTGGGCCTTGTTCTGTCCGTGGGCATCCAGGAAGGAAGGACTCTTCGCATAGTATTTCACGGCAGGAACAAGAGATATTTGGGCCTTGTCCTGCCTGTGAATGTCCGGCCACGGAAAAATAGGAATCCCTTTGCGTGTAACAAAGACAATTTTCCCTGTTCTGTAATAATGTGTAAATAATGGGACTATAGTGGTATTATTGTCTGAGACCTCCCCAAAACATCTGAGATAGGCATTCTGACACCAACCCTTAGGTACCCACAGACTGAGTTTAGCTGGTGGCGTTGTGCGCTGGATTTCATAAGCGGATGAAGGTCACGGCGTTACAAGGGATCAGAATTCAAATCCACCGCCATCCCATCGGTTTCTATCGTTTCATTGCTTCACATCGGCGGTCTTGCTGGCCCATGCGTGCTGAGCGAGACCGCCGATTTACTTCGTAACACACGCACACCTTTTACATCTCTGCATCTTCACTCATTCATTGCATTTATTTTATCTGTCTTCCTTGTTCGATCTATCCATCTCAATAAACCTCAACACGCAAATCTACAACATCACTTTCATTTAACCGTCGACCTAACTTCCAAACACTCTTGTAAATTTAAAAGAATCATTCGCTGATAACTGATATTTGTAGCTTGCCATTTTGTGAATAATCAATCTACTCATCTATTCATTGGAAAGCCCTCATTTGATTTAATCCCACCCACTGACCCACATAGATTGGACGATCTCACATAATTTCCACATGAGCAAGCCTTAAGGAGAAATATCATGTAAACATCTTGTAAAGGATTTGATACTTCCTTGGTCCATTTAAATATAGTTTTAATATTATTATTTCTAATTTAACGCGGAATTTACACTTTCCCTATGCGAGCGCTCCTGGTCACTGATGAATCCAGAATTCCCTACCTACCCCATTCTTCTACGTTCTACATATATTAATTTATAATAAATAATAAAACTCCTGATCTCCGGCACCAGCGTGATGAAATCCTAAAAAACCCTATCCTATATTTCCAATTTCCTTTATTCTTTAGTTAATCCATCGCCAGTGTGAGATCTAGCTTTTTACCTTACTTAATACTAGTTTTTACGCTTATTACCTAAATTTGGCCAACGTGATCGTTCTAGTGGTTACGAATATTCCCCATGTTGTGTCCGTAATAATCCCAGTTCTTTTAACCCACGTTTTCAATTATCAAATATCTAAAGTTTTCAAATATCCAAATATTATAGCCGTTCAAATACCTATAGAGCAATTATTAAAACAAATATACCGATTATCTTATAGTACAGCGATTAAATAACAGAAAACCCTCCGGTCAAGTGGTATGATACTCGAGCGCACTCGTTATTACATTAATTGTGAATGTATTATTCAGAGCTAGAATGTAAGAGTGTGGCAGAAATTATACATAGGACACCAACCTTGTCGTAGACTTGTCCTCGTGACTGTGGCCGTCTCGTGGCGTCGCCTAGCTGTTCATAAATTATGTGGACATGTGAAATAACATGCGACATGCTAAGTGCCTGCCTCGCTTGGCAGATATGTTTCGTGATTATGATAAGTTCTCTAGACACTAGTCTGTAGCGCTCATTCGGCTTCCTTAAACCCGAGATTAAGAAACCCGTACGCCTAGTGCCTATTCGCGGTAGACGACGGGTGCTTAATCTCGAGCCCTCTCACCCACGCGTTCTAAAATTAATGATGATGATGATGATCTAAAGTTTTGATTCGGCTAATGTCTTAGTGAACAATATCATTTGTTATGACTCATTCAAGATGCATGGCCGAGGTCCTCGTATCTCCAATATGCTGCTGTTCAGTATCGTTAGGAAAGTGGCCAATACGGGGCCGCGTCCACCACTGAAGGTAATTAATTGTGATGATTGTGACATGACAGTACGATTCTCAGGAAATTTCTTTAATTCCTTGGGTGCGTCTGAACACGTACGTCATGTGACAACGGTGTCAACGGTGTGCATAGTTTTAGTTTATCTGCTGGATGATCTTCGAACAATGCATCTCGAATAGAGCTAGGAACAAATAAGTTAGATGTGTAAATAATGCGTAAGTCCGTGCAAAATGACGCCTTTTGATATAAGTCTCGTCCTTTCGATAAGATACCCACGCTATGTGGTGTGAAATCTCCCGGCATTCATGTTTAGAGACTCATCTCTAGAGAAGTCCGAAGAGGTACCTACGGTACGCTGAGGCGTCCTTCCTCTGGGATCCGTTCCGTCCACTCACGTCATGGCCAAGGCGTGAAGCAACAGCATTCGATCGGCAGACTCTTTCATCTTTTGTGCCGATAACGCTTCTTGGATGGCTAGCTTAAGTATGCATATCAGTCCTTGCAGCCAAAGTGTACGATTATGTTTACCATAATTCCCGCAAGTATTATATCGCCTAGAACGGAGACCCTCCTCAGCAATTGTAGACCACTCCAAACTCGACGAAAGACTATCTCGACAATCAATTCCTCTGCATCATTATCTGTCACTCGCGACACTATTGTTACTTTGATCATAAGGGAGCAAAGCCCTCGAATAATTTCAGTTTGGGGTGGATGTTAGTACCATGTCAATATTAAAAGCAATATGATTTCCATGCACATGCAATCGTGCGATTTCAAAGTAAAGTAAACACACAAAGGCTCTCTGATAAATTCTATCATTTCGACCTGCAAGCCATTACTTCGGATCGAAAATACATAGCTACATGATTATTTACACGGCCAATAGTAGTATATAATTGGTCCTAAATGATGAGATACATGTAACTAAAACTTGTAGGTGGGTGTTCCAAATTTATAAAACGGACGGTAATTAAATAAAGTGAAATATCAAGTAGTCTAGCGGTTACGCCAGCCCCTTTTTATGAATGAGTAATTACATGATGATCCGAATCACACTACAGTATTTGTTAGCGGTTTTAATTATGTATACAAGCATGCAAAAAGATAAACTTAGTATTTCGGAGCGGCTATGGTCCTCAGCATCTGCGCCAATCCTGGTCTGCCTTCTGAAACTTGAAATCACCACACTCGCGATTTGGAAATTTTAACACGACCTTTGCGGACCCGGAAACTCAAACGATCACTAAAATACTTGCGGCGTAAATCTCGAAAAGAAAATCAAATTTCGTTCCTCGAACAATCGTCTACGTCCATCTCTTCCGTCTCTTTTCCCGGTTCAAAAGCGATTCTCACGCGTGCAACCCCCTCACCCTCCCGAAACTGACTGCCTAGAGAAGCGTTCACAACCCCCGACCCGCTACACCCCTACCCTGCCTCTGCATCTGCTCTAGAAATTTCTCGGAATTCAGATTTTTTTATCAGTTGGTTATATCTGTATGTGAAATTCTATCCTATAATATAATACCAGCAAAAACCGCTTTTACAATCTTCTTGCGATCCTTGCTGGATAGAGGTTTCACAATATAACCCGATGTGGTAACAATACATTTATTGTACAAAGCGTACAGTTAAGTATAAACCGTTTGGAACCACGACCCAAATGCGAAAGAGATCTAATCCTTTCATTCTTGTCAGACATGCTAACATGCGCGCGTCACGTATTCGTACATCAAAATACATTAATGTCTCTGATAGTAAAAGCAGTAAAAATGAACTAAATGTTCTATCATCCGCTAAAACATTCAACATTCATAGAAATACATCTCCAACTATCAACACTAATACACCTGTACCTAATACAATTAAATCTTCTGAGAACTTAAGTGGTCAAATGATGGACACTGAAAATATAACAACTGTCACATCGTTAATGGCTCCAAGTACATTCGAGAAAATCAGTTTAACACCTGAAACATCTGGAGTCACAGAAACTTCAAGAAGAGGGCGGTAGAGGGAGTGAGTCCAAAATCTTAACCACAACAAGGAAAAAAGTAGCAATGCCAAATTTCAGAAGAAATTGGAGAATTTTGGTTCTTGTAATGATGGATATAATGAAGGGGAAAATTGGGTTCAGCGCTTTGAGTGTATAGTCTGGCATCACAAAAAATGTGATTGAAATGAAAAGAAACCTTTTTTCAGATATGTGCAATGTCCATAATTAGATGTCCATTTGCCCCTTAACCAGGGGCATACAGACACTACTTAGATGTTTAGATTTTTCTGTGTTTGATGTATTTGTAGAGATATTTTTTACAGAAATACATCTATTTACTAAATCTTATATTTTTGTTAATCGTCCTATATAGTAATTAATATTTATACAATTTTATTTTTGTACTTTTTCTCATTTTATTTTAAGGGTGTTCATATGTTTATGTTCATGAGCTTCCATGTATGAAACTGGTGACTCTTCTAGGTTATACAGCGTTTTGTGTAAATGGTTCCTCGAGGAGTCTCACCAGTTCCATATATAATATAATTCACGACATTTCATGTGAAATCACCTAGGTGTGGTCGCTTGACCATTTCAGATATTTTATATTTTTTTATCGTAGGTTACCCCATCAGTGTGTAGCTCAAAACCATTTTCTGCGATCTACGACAATTAAGTGTAACGACTCATTGAAAATGATCCACGAGTGGACTGTCAGGAGTAGACTTAACCTCGCTCCGTAAGAAAGTCGCGATGCTCCTGAAACATAGTCAACGAGATAATATGATCATTAGATCAGAGGACATGAGAGAGAAAATTGTAAACCAAATCAAGTATCTCAGTCTCATTACGAACACGGCGGGTTCCAATCTTGAAAATGTTAAATAGGCATCTGAATAATCACCTGGTCTCACCAATGTTGAATGGGGACTCAAATCGTATCTCAAATCCATCCTTAAGATTAATATACATATATAGAAGCGCACATATTGCGCAGTAATCTGCGGATGCAGTACAGTAGACTCCATGAAGGTGTATTTGCAGCTGCCGCTAATAGAGATCAGCGTATTCCTCGACTTAACAGGTACATATAGAACTGTGGCTACCTTCACTCTGCCGGTCATTGCTGATGTCCTTCCCGCGGACCTGGAAATACTGGAGACGTGGGCTCACCGCAACCTAAAAATGAACCTGGAATATTTGGATTCTATCTTAAGACCATTTAACAACCTTGATCTGGTTAAAATAGTAAGTGTACTAACTTTAGAAAGTTGGTATACGGTGACACACGGGAGATGGAGTCGTTATTTTCTCCCCTACATTGCAATAAAAGCAAAAGGTGTGCGAGGACCTCCGGTACTAAATCAATAAAAATGGCAGGTGAAAGGAGGACGAGCAATTTTCCAGTAAACAATTTGATTTGGGACTTGTCGGTGCCCCGCGATGTGTATGAGAGCGTGTGAATCAGATGCCGGAGCATATTTTGTGGAATGCACGTGAAAATCTGATCGGAGGACTGTCTGGATTGAGTTATTATCCGCCCAGGAATGGTGAATTGATAAGAAATAAACGGAATCTCAGGCTTTTTCGGAATTTCACAAGTTTGAATATCACGTTGGAGATTACTCTCCTGATCACCTGCATGTAAGTGTCTGCAACACCGTCAGTTCGTGCCATGTTAAGCGTGACTCAAAACATCAGTGTTCGTCTCCATTCTCATTCTAGGAGAGTGTTTCTTGTTTATGGTCCCTTAATGGCTGCCTTGTAATTTAACAATGTACTCTCACTTTATCCGAACTGCAATGATCTCTTCTCATTAACATAATGTCACTATTTGTGTGGAAGAGAGAGGTTGGTGACAAGTGCTTCTCAACCTATCATCATAATCTATTACATTTTTTGAATTTCGTATTTTCTTTATATTATGTTCACTTTCCTTTAAATTACTTGTTATTTGATTATCACTATATATTATGATTGTATTATAGACTATGTATCGTACGTTTTATATATCATGACAGAATAAAATACATAGGGCCTTGAAAGTTTAATTTGTAATTATTCGAAACATTGCAAAAAAATTATGATACTTTTAATTTTTGTAAACAGTAATATTAATAATAATAACTATAAGATAAAATCGCGGATATAGTATAGTTTTGTTGAATAGAAACGGTTAAATTTTTTTAACACCTTTATAATGGTTCCGGGAAAGGATGGGTCTTTCCTGATCGGTCTGTGCAGTAATAAAAACAATACAACTAATTAAATGTATCTAATCGATTCGAACCTGGATCCTTTCCCATCCGGGGAAATGCATTATCCAATTACACCACGCCAACAGAGTAACTTATATGCTGCAGCTCTTTCAAATTTATACATCTGTTATTCTTTTTATTGCGATAAATCTCAAATACCTTCGATGCTAGGAGATACCAGAAATTAAATCAGTCACTGGTACCAACTTTGAGTAACTTGTTGGTGTAGTGGTCAAGACGTTGGCCTAGTGATCTAATGGTTGGGGGTTCAACAATACATCACAAAAAACCAGTATTATAAATCTCACTCTCCTAGAAAAAACATAAAACCATGGATCACTGAGGGTCTAATTTCAAGTATAAGAAAGCGCGACAAACTTCACAAAAAAGTTCAGCAGTATCCTCTCAACATAGACTTACGAATCAAATTTAAGCGATATAGAAATATCTGTAATAAGGCAACAAAAATGGCGAAAGTACTATATTATAGAAATTGTTCAATACAGGAACAAGAACTGTAGCAAATCACGCAGGGGTGGTTCACGGGTTCACTCTGAGCTCTCGAACGTCGACGTCTGCAACGGTGTGCAGTGGTCCAGGGTGGTCCAAGTCTTCGTCCAGTTGTAGCAATCAAGTCGTAGAATATTCCAGGTTCAGTCCCAATGTCGTAGCCAAAGTCGAATCCCAAGGAAAATCCAAATGTAATAGCAGAGGTCAAGCGGAGATAAATGAAACACAGTTGTTGTAGAGAAGTCCAGCGGTGCAGAAGCGATTGAGGGAAGTGATTTTGTAACCGCTGGACCGTTTATTTGTCCTGGAGATTCATCTCCTTGGAGCGTAAGGCTCCAGCAGGATGCTGGGACCAATCAGGAGGCGAAGACACTCCCCGCGCCACCCCGATTCGGTCCCGCGCCGACACCATCTGGCGGCCAGACTCCGCAATTTACGTCATTTTTCTCGCCGTCCCGTACGGTAGATCTTATTTTGCTCCGCAAAAGGGTCTCCCATAACTTTATTAACAAATTCTCAGGCATCGCGAGTATTTTATCTTACAGATTGTTATCCTCTTCGCGATGCCTGACACATTTTACCTTGGGCGATGGCCCGGGAAATTAATTAATGCACCCTAAACTTTAAAAATACATTTTAACAATCTACACGATTTTTAAGGTGCATTATACTATCTCCGGGCGATCGCCCTCTCAAAACTCTATTTATTTTCTCTTATTTTATATTCCTAACTATTTTATAAACAAGGTTATTTAATAAAATAATATGCATGATTTTGGCTGGCGCCGGGGGTGGGGCCAGCCTCGGCCCGCTATCCCTCCTCCACTTGGCCGGTGGCTGTGTGCAGAGGCGTCGAGATTCCAGCGGCGCGGGGTGCCGGGCGAAATATTGCCGTGAATCGGCCAAGATAGGTTTCCGCCCGGCGCTTTTCTTGATTCGCGATTAGCGCGCTCCGCGGCCGCGTAGCTGTGCGGAACAGAAATCTAGTAGATCAAAATAAAACCAATACAAAAAAATGTTGGCAAATTATTAGAGAATTCACCAATTCTAATATACATAAAATTAATAAAGTATTTCAGATGGTTTATGTTGAAAGTATTCCAAATACTGATGAAAATCAGACTGATATTTTAAACTACATAAATAAATACTTCTCCTCAATAGGTAAAAAAATTTCAGATGAACTCTTACTTAGAATGAACACAAATGAATTACAGTTATGTAATAATGCCCGCTTAAATTCGCAAACATCAAACTCAATATTTTTAATTCCGACTACACCACATGAAATCAACACAGTTATACAGGGATTAAAAACTAATAGTGCTCCAGGTAAAGATGGTATTTTTAAACGGAGGTTCCTCAAATTTCTAGATGTAAATAACAACACTCAACAATCCACTCAACAATTTGGTTTCCGATCGAAACGCAATACAGAAGATGCCCTCATGTCTCTCGTGGAATATATCGTATAGAACCTGAACAAGGGGAATAAATGCATGGGGATTTTTCTTGATCTTGCAAAAGCATTTGACACCGTACCGCACCTACTATTGCTAAAAAAAACTTGAAAACATAGGAGTAAGGGGCATAGAATATAAGTGGTTTAAGGATTACTTAACAAATAGACGTCAAATTGTCGAAAATAATGAAAAATACAGCAATCCATCATTGATTGAACACACGGTGTTCCACAAGGATGCATTTTAGGTCCTATATTATTTCTAGTATACATTAACGACTTTCGTAATACGACCCTAACAATGGAAAAATAATCACTTTCGCGGATAACACCGTGCTTTGCTTTGAGGGTAAGTCATGGGAAGAGGTCAATTCTCGTGCACAGGATGGTTTGAACAAGGCGAAAAAATGGTTTGGCACGAACCTCCTATCACTTAACACAAAAAATCAAAATATGTATGTTTCTGTATTAACGAAAGAACAACACCACATCAAAGTCCTACACTCATCGTACATGACTACAAAGCAAACAAGAACACGGCTTCCGCATGCCAATGTGAAAAATTGGCAAGAGTCAAAATTATTCGACATCTGGGAGTACTGATCGATGATCATCTTAAGTGGAAAGAACACATATCGAACCTAGCTAAACGCATAAGAAAACTAATTTACTTTTTTAAAGGAATACGACATATAGTTGATTACAAACTCTTAAGATCGGTGTACTTTGCACTGTGCTACTTCTTAATTAATTATGCTATTTTAGTTTGGGGAGGAGCAGCAAAAACAATATTGGAGTCAGCTAAAAAAGCACAAAAAACAATTCTCAAGGTAATAATTGGTCGTCCCTTTAGATATCCATCAGATCTTATATTTAAAGAGTACAATGTCCTAGATATAAGACAAATCTTTATGTTGAGACTCGTTCAATATTTCCATACTAACAACAACTCTCCTCAATCATGGACACAGCACAAGACAAACAACAAACATCTACACACCAGTTCCGAGAGCAACAACGACATTTTATCAAAGATTCTACATGGTCCTAGCTCCGGAACTATACAATACACTCAGTACCAACTGGAAATCGTACAATTCCAATAAGATTACACAAATATGGACCCAATATATGATTCAATCAGTTAGAGATGAATCAGGAGCGTGGATATCTAACAATTTAATATAATTTATACAATTTTTTCACTAATAATTCACTAGTACTACAACACTCCCACAACATATATTTTGAGTATATTTTATTTTTATTTTTACTTTTTTATACATATTTGTAATTCTCTTTCTATTCCTGTCGATAAATAAAACCACAACAGCACGAAAAAAAAACTGGCTACTTTAACACAGACTTCAGTCTAGCAAAGTAGCCAGGACAACGCTGTATATATCAGAAGTGAAGTCTACTCCATCCCACACAATAAACTATGAGTAATGTCTTATGTTTATTATGTATTCACCTCTGTTAGAACAAAAATATGTATATCAATATATATATATATATATAAATAAATAAATTTACTCATATGCTTTGAGGCTTCAACTATTATTTAAAACTAAGTTCAATATCAGAAACACAATAATCATTTTTGAAATAATGTATTTCCAGTCTTATGAAAATCAATATAAGCTCTCACAGTGTTAGTATGCGTTCGATACGGCCACGGCAGTCGTGAAATCTGCGCTCCGATAGATTTTAATTAAATTTGCCTATAAAACACATTTTAATGCAAATTTTGACTACAATATGAATGAATGTTATACTTATTCTCGATACCAATTGTTTATTTTTGTAAATTGTATAGTTTTGAGCTGTTTTTATAAGAAAACAGATTATAATATTGACATTTTAATATTAAACATGCGTCAAATTTACGTGAAACCTTCCTACATTACAGCGCATGCGCGTCCAGCACGCATAACAACATTCTAATTAACAACGTTGCCGTGAATTTACGAAACTGTCAAATTTTATGTTTGGTTCTCATTAAAAGTAAATAATATATTATTATACACATTATTGTTATGAAATTACTGCCTCCTGTGATTCAAGATTCCTAAGGTCAAAAAGTATCCATTGATACGCTCTAAGAAATGTTTCAACAAAATTTTAAATGGTATTAAACTAATAAAAAAATCGCAACGTAAGTTGATAATTTTTACCATTCCTATAACAATTATCTATTTGATTTAACAATACAAACTACATAGTTCAATATACATATATTGTGTAGTGCAGATAAATTATTTTCTGTTGAAAATACATATCCTTAGAGATAAATAATTTTATCAAAAGAATAATACATAACAGACCTGTCTAATTAATACAAATATATTTATTTTAGTCATATTAATGAATAAAGACGCATTATAATATTTTAGACATTAAAATACTGATAACTAAATACTAATAACAATAATAATAATATTTTAATAATATAATTATTTTTAGGATGTTCCCGAACTGAGCATTAAATGGACTCGAGTGAACTTCCTAAATTGGATGGCAAAAGGGTGGTCGACATACACCAATTCTTTTCTCAAATCAATCAAATTTACTACCACAAATCGATGTTTGGGTGTACAGGAACGAATATTAAATATATGAAAGAACGTAAGGTTTTATTTCTAAATTCAGTTTAAAGTGTAATGTATGTGGACCAAATTTTGTTTTGAATAAAGAAAAAAAAAAAAAACGAAATTCTGAAGAACGATAATATGCTCGATGAACAACTAATTATTTAACAGTGAATAATAATACTTTTGTCATATTTTCATTTATATTTTAATAGTAAATGTATATGTAATTTATTAAAACAATAAATAAATATTTAAAAAAAAAACTGTTTTTTTTTGTCACAACCGGAGTATGATTATTATATAATATAATATTAGCATAAATAGTTTTGTCTTCACAAATACAGCTGCTTCAAAAGATATCAATATTATTTATGAATTTACATAATTTTTTTCCTTATACATCGGGGCAAAATTGTAATATTTTATAATCATATGTTTATTGACACAAACAATGGTTTTTATCATAAACATAATAATTCTTTATAGTATAAACATAACAATTTTTAGGTGAGAACTTTAAAAAATTATTTAATTTTCGCTTGATAATCTCAAATGGCAACACATATGTATTATGAATTGCTGATGAAATGGCTATTTTATGATAGCTTATTACCTAGAAATTTAAGAGAACCAACAATTTGTATACTTGTCCTTTTATATTGATACCTTTCACTCTAGCAATATTTACGTAAAAAATAACTCACTTTTAAGTTTATTTGATATTGTAAAAGAATTAAGTATTAGTCTCATCTTATAAGGGTATGCAAAATGCGAAAATATCTCGAAATTGAAACTGAAAAAATGAAAGTTGCCCCTTAAATACCACAGAACTATGTTCTGAAAAACTGTTACTTCACAAGAATAATGTGTTCTCATAAAAATAATACTCCCATTATTTTTCCATCAATTGTCTGAAAAGTGGACTGGAATATTTGGTCTAAAGTCACAATGAAAATAATCTACCAGTATTTAAAATTATTTATTTATTTAGCACATGATAAGATAAGAAATATGTTAGTAAGAAAAAATTCGACATATTTGCCAAAGTAGCGAACATGTTTTTAATATTTCTAGGCAGCGCCTGTGACGGCAAAATCAAGAGGGTCGAAGGCCGCCCTCAAAATATTATTTTAGAAAAATTAAAAGTCAAAATCACAAGTTGCAAAACGACAGTAGTGTGTAATAAGAATAATTTAGGAATAAACAAGACAAGAAAGCAAATCCTTATTAAGCAAAAAATAATATTATAGTTTTTAAGTTATACCACACGAAGTTGCCGAAGTTGCGTTAGTTTAAGATCAACCGCGGTTGAAAAAGATTTGGCCGTTCGACTATTAGTAATTAACAATGATACCGTGCTCTTTAAGTATCTTAGAACGTGAAGTTATTGTTAATATTGTATATTTGTTTACACCCTTAAACAGAATGGTGTCGCCTAAAGAAATGAGCGCCATTTTTTTATACGAATTCAAGTTGGGACGCAATGCAGCTATAGCAGGCAGAAATATCAACAAGGCGTTTGGAAAAGGCCAGAGAGCTATGATTTGAAAATTTCGTATCTGCAGTATAAATCTCGAAAATGGCTCTCGAGAAGGAACAAATAACGTTTGTAAATGAAGAATATTTAAAGACAGTAATTGAAATGTTAGACAAGTGGGTACCACACGAATTATGAACATTTAATTGCATATTTTTTCAAAAAAAATTTCACCTGGTGAACGTTCTTATTCAACTACTGTGGGCGAACTTTTAAGTACAAAGCGATCATGGTTGTTTGAAATACTCGAACAATAAATATGTCTCCTCCTAGTGGGCGATTAGCTCGGTGGTACTTAATCTAATTTTGTAGTATGTTCCGAGGAAACATCAAATAGCGACCAATGACAATGCATATATTTTTTATTTATGGCACTTGATTTCTCGGCTTCTGAAATGCGTGTTTTTTTGCTTAACACTTTCTACACGGTGGGTCAATATGAAACACGTCCAGCGGTGGTGGGTTATTTTAGACCCACCTCAAGTTTTCGGTTTTTCAACCGTTTTGTAGGAGATTTTTTATAAATATTTCATTTTAAATATGATTTAATGAAATGGCGAGATGTGCCGTAATGTTTCTGTTAAAAAATTAAAGTTAAAAATTAAAAAATATTACGAATAATGCACGTATTCTCACGCATCAATAGACGCCCTACACAGCCAAAATATAAACATCCACTGATAATTAGCAACAACAATATTGAAAACCCGAGGGTATGGTCATAAAACTTACAAGTAGGCTCAAAAAGTTATATTACTGGCATTGTCTAGAGGCCGCCAGACGAAAATAAGTCAAAACAAACAGCAATATAAATCTGTACAATAATTATACTGGCTAACAATAAATGGACGCACACCTGGTATCCTTTGTCAACTCGTCGTATGCTCAAAATGTTGACAATATGTGTTTCGGCGTAAGCGCTGAGATTCAATCCCGTAAATGTAACTGTCTTAGGTCACTTTTTGGGCATTTTTTTAAACATTTTTACCAATAACTCATTTGAATCTCGTCAGATAACATTTATTTGTATCTCAAATTATTTAGAAATATTTAATAAAAGATTAGCTAGAAGGAAAACAGCATTAAACGAATATTTCTAGCGTAATTCATATTTTTACAAACACCCGGGTCAGATCTGACCCACCACCGCAGAGGATGTGTTAAAACCTATTGAATGCTGCCGTGTCAGCAGTTGATATGGTATAAATTGGTTTTTGTATTAATAGTTGATACGGCGACTTTGTGCCTATTTCATACAATATTTTATAACTGTTTAAAGGTTTTTGGTGAAACTTTGTGGAATTCCATGATTATTTTTTAAATTGAGTCAAAACTCCGTTTTATTCCACTACACTTTTCATTGTGTTAAGTGATATATAACGTTTTCGGGAACATCTTCCCATTATCAATATTATAGTTCAATCATTTAACATAGTGAAAAGTGTAGTAGAATAAAACAGAGTTTGGACTCAATTTACAAAATAATATTTTATCGTACACTAAAAGATTCTTAATACTTTGACGGTGCTGACATATACAGATATTTCTGGAAAATAAACAAGTACTTTGTTAAAAACATCGATAATCTTTCAGGTGTTTCGAGCAGCGGCCGTATTGCTGTACCGTTATGTAGTTTATGTTTATTAACTTTTAAACATCCTACGAGTTTTTATAACCATTTTTTTGGTTTCACATAGAATAAGATAACATTTTATCTCTATCTATCGCATTGCGTATTTGGGTATTCAAAAAAATGTGCCGCGTGTGTAAATTGGAATGTCAGAGGTGGGAGTAGTGTTCAAAAGGTTTCAACCATCAATTCGCTATTAAGGCAAGTGTAAATATACTCTTAAGGGGATCACTACCGAAATTATGAAAAAAAAAAAAAAAATTTTTTCATTTTATTATTCTAGACTTTTTTTGTACAAGAAAATTCAATCCGCACATTTCTACGATAAGTAGAATTTCTTGAAATTTTAATACAAAGTGGCTATCATTGTAGCGGTGAGACAGTCCGCTGAGGCTCGGCCGCCCGCCGCGCGCTGCATCTCACCCATATTCAACTTTATATAAATGATAATGATTACTATATACATTAAAAATAATTTTATTTATAAAAACACATTTATATAAGTAAATAAAATGAATAGGTATTATTTATTATGTAAGAAACAGTTGTAAAGTGAAAAAAATGTGTTCAAAGTGTAACTTTTTTATATTGAGGTTTATTTTAAATGTCCATGGCATCACTGACTGCATTCCTGACTAAGGAATGTCGAACGGTTAAAAATGACCACGGTTAGTAGATTTATAAGAAGTCATCACAGACTCTACGGGTTTTTTTGATGATTTCGTATCACCCGCACACGCATCTCTCCGTTTTCTATGATCGGATATGTCAGATGAGGCCGGGGAAAACTTTTCAGTTGCCCCCGATACAAAAATACCCGATTAAAAGTTTTTTTACCAAAAATCGTCTAAAATAGATTAAAAAGAAAAGATATTTAAAAAATAATTACCTCAAATGGTACAAATAATGAAAGGAAGGAAAAAATGTTTGTATAATTAATTATAAAAACAGAAAAAACGAAATAAATCAATTTAAACGAACCCCAAGCCAATGAAGCAGATGACGCTAAAATGGTTGCCAAGCAACTCCAATCATTCGGTTGAATAAAAATATTTGAGTTGCTTCCGTCAAAATAAAATATTCTATTATAGCGTTATTTTCAAATCGTGAATAAAACAGATAGAATCCATGAAATTAGTTACCAAGTATCTGCCTAGTGTGAAGTACACATCAATGTTAGTCTCACTCGCCTGAGAGGTGTATTCCAATTATCAGGTATACCACGAAAAGCGAAGATAACCAAGAGAAACTTATTTCGGTGGACCACCACCGAGGATGGATAAAAAGAGGAAGATCCCACCGCGCGCTCGATAACACACGAGTACACTACTCCGGTGACAGCTCTCAGGAACGCGGGATGCTGATGAGTGTAGTGTCGAGAGTGTTGGGGGGGGGGGGCGGGAGTGTAGGAGGGCGGGAGTTCATAAACTTTTCCATCGATTCTTTTTTATAATAAATATTATAAATAGAAAAAAAGTCGTCATAGAAAATATTTATACACTATTAATAAAATATTAATGTGCACTTGAAATATTGATATTAAAATGGTATATACTCGTAAATTAGTAAAAATATTTTATTGGCAATATCTTTTATTATTGCAATTTATCTGAAAAATTTATTTTTTATAAATCATTATTTCAAACCATAAAGATATTACATTTCTTTAAACACATTTGGACACTTCATTTCAGCTATGCGAATGTAAGCAACGCTGGTTTCGTTGGGATGTGGGATTTTTTGATCGTGACTTAGTTTATTCCATAAATGAAGTGCGTGCGCGCTTTTAATCAGTTCCAGTACATCGTTCACCTTATCAGGCTCGAAGAGCCACGGCCATATGGAATAGCCTATTGGGTAAAACACCTCGTTTGGGAACACCTGGAAACCTAAAACCAAATTCAGTAAAATATTACCGTTAGTACCATCATCATCATCATCACCATCATCTTCATCATCATCGTCATCAACATCGTCATCACCATCATCATCATCATCATCATCGTCATCATCATCGTCATCATCATTATCATCATCACCATCATCATCAGCATCATCATCACCATCATCATCACCACCATCATCGTCATCATCATCATCGTCATCATCATCATCATCGTCGTCATAATCATCATTATCGTCATCATCATCATCATCATTATCATCATCATCATCATCAGCATCATCATCATCGTCTTCATCATCATCATCATCAATTTTATTCTTACCATGGCAAGCTTCGACAGTCATGTCAAGGGCTTTGCTGGCATTGCAAGCTTTATTCAATACTCTCGTAATCGCACCAGGCCCGTTGTGAGACCACAAATCGCCACGAAAGTTATTTTGTATTTCTCTGAAAATGGAAAGAACAAAAATAATTATGTAACTATAATAATCCTTAAAAGACTGAAAATTAGAGGAATGCCATAAAAATTATTGTCGCGAAGTATTTATATCCGAATTTATTGAAGAAGCAAAACAACAGGCACAATTGATATCAGGTAAGGATCAACGGTAACGATCGGTTTGTCTCAAGCATCCAGCTTGCGGTAGAGAACATTCCAAGAATCGATAAAGTGAAAAATCCACGTTATGAAGTTATGTTCGATACAAATTTTCTTCGAATTATTTTACAAGGATTGGTGCCGAAAAAAATGTCTTTCAGATATACCTACTTTTTAAATGGTTAACTTATAAAAAATATTTCCCTCGGCGGCCTACGACCTGATCCTTTTGTTACGACGCTACTCGTAAAATTTACAATGATTTAGTTATTATAATTTTTTTTTTTAGAAAATTCCTTTACCGATATTCTCTCCGCCCCGTAATACTTTCAACCCCCCTATAGCCTCATTCCGCGATCTTATGCAAATTGAAGCGTTTTGACGGAATGAAAAAAAAATTGGTAGATAATATTACACAAAACTGAATTAGGCTGTTAACAGATAAATTCCGTGAAAAGGGCACTCATTTAACTCAAGTAGTTTTAGAGAAAAATGCATTTGAAAATATGTTAATGGAAGGTAATGAAATGCAAGCAGATGGTAATGAAATCACTCTCGACTCATAGTACAAAATGACACGGTGCAAAGAATTTCTTATGGTGGATCGACACCCCGGTGGGAAGCGAAACTTGTCCTTTACAAACACGTACAGAAACATTATACAGAAACACGTACATTTGTGTTTCTGTATAAAACACATTTATTTGAAAAGATAAGATAAAGCTAAAAGAATATTTTACCCTAAACAACGTTCAATTAATTCATGTCCAAAATAAAAATCGACACGTACATTTGTGTTTCTGTATAAAACACATTTATTTAAAAAGATAAGATAAAGCTAATAGAATATTTTACCCTAAACAACGTTCAATTAATTCAAGTCCAAAATAAAGTTTCATCAATCGACACGTACATTTGTGTTTCTGTATAAAACACATTTATTAGAAAAGGTAAGATAAAGCTAAAAGAATATTTTACCCTAAACAACGTTCAATTAAGTCATGTCCAAAATAAAGTTTCATCAGTCGACACGTACATTTGTGTTTCTGTATAAAACACATTTATTTAAAAAGATAAGATAAAGCTAAAAGAATATTTTACCCTAAACAACGTTCAATTAATTCATGTCCAAAATAAAGTTTCATCAATCGACACGTACATTTGTGTTTCTGTATAAAACACATTTATTTGAAAAGGTAAGATAAAGCTAAAAGAATATTTTACCCTAAACAACGTTCAATTAAGTCATGTCCAAAATAAAGTTTCATCAGTCGACACGTACATTTGTGTTTCTGTATAAAACACATTTATTTAAAAAGATAAGATAAAGCTAAAAGAATATTTTACCCTAAACAACGTTCAATTAATTCATGTCCAAAATAAAGTTTCATCAATCGACACGTACATTTGTGTTTCTGTATAAAACACATTTATTTGAAAAAATAAGATAAAGTTAAAATAATATTTTACCCTAAACAACGTTCAATTAATTCATGTCCAAAATAAAGTTTCGTCAATCGACACGTACATTTGTGTTTCTGTATAAAACACATTTATTTGAAAAGATAAGATAAAGCTAAAATAATATTTTACCCTAAACAACGTTCAATTAATTCATGTCCAAAATAAAGTTTCGTCAATCGACACGTACATTTGTGTTTCTGTATAAAACACATTTATTTGAAAAGATAAGATAAAGCTAAAATAATATTTTACCCTAAACAACGTTCAATTAATTCATGTCCAAAATTGGTGTAATCAAAATTGATTACAGCGTTGTTGATAACGGTCTCAGACTCGGTACCGGCAAAGTTAGAAGCGAGGTCTTCAAAACTTTTCAAAACTATAACATCCAGGTCCAAGTAAGTTCCTCCAAACTTCCACAGCGTGAGCAGCCGCATGACGTCGCTAGTGTGTTCAACCAAATTTTTGGATTTCCACAGTTGTCCTTTCTGTAACCAGTCTTCTAACGGAGTACCTTCAAAGTATCTGGTCATGTTCACACTTCTCAATTTAATATTACTGTAGTGAAGTAAATCTCGTATGATAATACAGGTAGAATCACTGCACTGGTTCATATTGGGATATAACAGGGGCAACGTGAACAGTACGTATATTGTCTTATCGGGATTCAAATTAGCCGCTGACTCTACGGAGCACGCTTGTCTGATTGAGAGACCGACCACCAAATCTTCGCCTGGTTTCTTTGATGTTTCAATGAAGAATATGCTTCTTCCTTTAGGTGGGAGGTTTTTATTATCTTCTAGGATATCAGGAATCCATTTTACTTCGCTAATGCCACTTTCTTTAAGTAGTTTCGGAAAGTCCTTTTTTTCTCCGATGATATTAGAAATCGCTTTATAGTAATTCATGTTGAGTTTTGTGCAGTACAAACAAATAATTAACAGTAACCATAACCCGCACAGCAGTACCTTTGACTGATTCGAAATACAATCGACTCTCAAGAGGCGTCCCAAATTAACCATTGTATTTAAATGTATTTATTTATTCAATTAAATACAATGTTTGTTTAACGATGCACGTATTCAATTATGATGCAATTGATAACTGTCTTAATGAAAATCTTGTTAAAATATGATATGCCCAAATAACGTGAACACTGTGATCGCAAGGAACTATCTTATACTAAATATTATTCGATCAGAAAAGGGGGAGGCCTTGTCTAATCTCAGGAGTGAGATTAGATAAAATATAGCTATGTAGTAGTAATAGTAGTAGGTATAGTTTTGATAAATGCAGTATCATTCTTTAGATTAAAAAAATGCCCGACCGAATACTATTTCAAATGTATTCAATGTATCCGATGTTCAGAGATAATTCAGTAAAACTAGACAGTTATAAAAATATTAATAATACTAATTATTTATTAATATATTACATACACATTTTTCACAACTAAACGGTATGATATTGAAACGGTATAATGATATTATTATAAATGAACAGGCATCATATCGGTTCATTATTTTTAACTAGAGATATCTTGTTATCAGGGGCGTGCATTGCATACAAGCAAAAAAGTTGTGCATTGTTAAAAATTCTGGAAAATAAAAATAAATGAAATAATTTTTATATTATGAAAAGAATTACCCTGATTAGCGTGACCTTGTTTATGACGTAACCCACTACTTTTGTTTGGCCGTGGATTATTTGCGAACATACAACTTCATGTGCATTCCGCAATTTGTTAGCAATTAGGTATTGAATGAGCTTAACTTGTTTTTTTTTCGATCCTTATAATAATTGTACTGAACTAAATATTTTCTTACTGAATATATGTCGGCATCTTGACGTCTGCATTTTTCAAACAATTTGTGGTATTATTACTTATGATTCCAACGCCATTTAGAATTTCTGTGTTGCGTAGATAAATTGTATAGGTGAGTTATAATTTATTATCTATCAAGCGAGCGAATTTGCATTTTTCAGGGCATTATTAAGTTACAAATGTTAAATTAAATGTCTAAATATAATTATTTCTGTGATTAGTTTCGGCTCTACTAGTTTGTAAAACTAGTTACTTAAATAAATATTTTTGAGCACTGTTAATAGAACATTTTAAATTCGTTGTCCGAAGGAGTAATCGTGGAAAATATTTTAAGCCAAATCGAATGCATAGTGCGGTACCCGGAAGTTAAAGAACTTGCCTTTTTTAAAGTAGTAAATTTAAATTGATAAAATTGTTTTTAATACTTAGTATACCTACTTATTGTATACTTAGTTAGCATCGTCGGTGACAGCATAACCCACACATAAACACATATTCTAGGTTTGTGATTAATAAGCACGATTAATAAAATATTTTTTCGGTACGAAATACATAAATGGTTCATAATCAATTTTTGAAAATATGCAAACCTAATTTTTAGCTTAGTTTGAAAATAGTAAGAATATTGATGTGACATGTTTTCCGTGTACACATCTCTATTTTTAAAAAAATAAATCTTAAAATAGAAAATCAACTTGTTTAAAAACATTGAAACATTTTGCTTTAACTAAGCATTGTCATGTATATTATTTTCCTGGAAAAAAACATCTACACCTTGTATAATAGGACACCGTCACGATATTTATAATCATAATTTAATTTCAGAAAAATTAAATAAAATACACATTTTTTAATATTATCAAATAACATAACTCCCCCCGCATATGCTAATATTACTCACAATTGCATCACTCTATTTCGTTAAGATCACGCGTAGACCGGAAATACTTTATAAAATTGAGTATCCGCGGGCACACGTGCGGTTCCAACAAGAACCCCCCCGAACGAATTACAGGACAAGTTGCATGGATTCGAGTCTATCAGGACCCCTCTCGGAAGGTCCTTGTGCAATTATGCCATTTCCCCTTCCGACTATATAAGCAACCCCCACTTGGCTCGCGCAGCAGAAAAATTCAACATCTTTAATACCTATAGGCGCGGTTCGAAGATTTATCAATTTACGATCTTTCCCGGCCATTTTATGTAAAAGTTTGTCTGTTGCGAAGAAACAATTTATTGGAAATTTAATTTAACATTTTTTTATATTAATATCTTTGTGTATTAACTACCTTGTTCGGCATATTGCATCGAAGTTTCAACTCAGTGACCTCGAGTTATCGCTTTTGCATTAAGTCAAAATCAATCAATTTCTTGCTGGACTAAATTAACAAAGAAATTTCCATGTAACTGTATAAACTTGACTCCTCTTCGTGTACTTTGCCGCGTTATCTCGCTCAGAGAAACAGTTCTATTACTATTTCCTTCTTCGCCTATCTGCTCCGGAGGACCTCGCATACACCAAGAAGTCTTCCCCTACGCCTGCCACCAGCATCCACAGAGATTGCCCCAGCCCACCTGACGACCAGAGACTCCGCGTGTCATAAGATACGCCGTCACCATATCCATCAACCATATCAAATGGTACCGTGCTCCCATGAGTGTTACGCATCGAAATTATAACATAATCCACGATCTATATACTGACATTTCCGCTATCTCCAAAAGTGAACTCTTCCGTTTTCTCCATTCAAGCCTCCACGAACAATAAAAATTAATCATCAACCGCAGTATACATCCTTGTTAGTTCAATCTATTATCTGTTACTAATTTTTAATACTATAATACATTCCTGTGACTTCTCCAAGTTTAAATTGTATCTGCCTCGTTCTCACTATCTTTATAAAAGTGAGAGAATTTTATAATATTAAAATCATACACGACCACTCTGTCTAAATAAACATCTCATTCCTATATTTCCGATGGAAGAAAGCACGATTAATTAAATTCATTTGACTCGGTCGTGTATGATCTTTATATCCACACAGTGGCTCCAATATCATGTTATAAAAGGGAAAATATCTATCATCAGTGGTATTAGGAAAGATCATTATCTTGTACATTATATTGTCTAAGGAATGTGTCGGTATCTACACCACCATTTGAAGCGCCAAGGCTTCGTAATGTAATTTATGTATCGGGTATTTCATCCTTGTGTGTAAACTGCTTGTCTCGATTTTGTCACCATATCTTATTTCAAATTGTCTCTTCTGTGTTAAATTTTATATTTGAATATATGTCATTCCGTACTAAACGTACATAAAACTTTTATTTCAACACCCTGACCTACACAGCATATTGAGTCGAATCTAGAACCAACCTTGGGACCTATCATGTTTCATGGAGAGATGTTTCATCCACAGAGCTAGCACCGGCATCTTCAAAGGTAAGTCTTGGCGAATCTAAACCAGGTCTTTCATCGATTAATAATCCCATGTATCTCACAATTATAAAATAAAGGTTTCTCGTTACAGCATGTATAATCTATATAATTATCTTTTTAACGTGCAATTTTTTCGTCGCTACTTAATTTGTTCCATAAACGAACTGCCTAGCCTGAAGAATAACCTTTTCAAGAATGTAATCTACTTTATCATGTATGAAGAAATATTTCCAATCTAAATAACGTACCGGATAAAATGCTTCCTTTGGAAATACCCGAAAACCTAAAAAAATAAACAATAAAGTGAAATAACATTAATCAATAATAGTATTTTTATTCCCATAAGGTTGGAGTAATAATTTTAATACCGAACCCACTATCAAAATACAACAGAGGCAAAAATGAGGCATTGCTCGACTGCCAGGTCGATCTTCGGCGTTCTTTGATCCCAGCAGTCGGTCTTTTATTCTGGCAGTCTGTGTTTACCTGTCAAAATACTTGATCAATGTGAATTTAATGTTTGAGCATGTAGTATGGTTTTCTTTATATGGGTTTTAAAAAATTCAAAACACTTCAGAATTTGATTTTTTAACCTTCTAAAGATTTATTTCATAAATTGGAACAATTATTAGGATCCAGAAAAACCTTCATTTTTGGAGCTCAATTTTTATTTAATAAGATATGATGTATAATATATTTGAGTGATTTAAAGAAATTATCTACATACCAAAAATTATTGAAATCAGAAAAACATTTGACTATTTCTGGTATTATTTTATTTATTTAACTAGTATTGAAAATGGTTTCCAAAACTCTTGTTATCACTACTGGAAAATTATTTCGTATTTCTTTGAAAATATATATAATCTTAATATATATACAAGTATGTACGAGTGTATATATATATATTATGACGTTATAAATTGGGGGTTGCGTATACAATTGCCCCGTCACTTATTTTTGTCAATCACCTTGACATTTCACAAATAGTTATCCTCAGGTTGGTATCACATTCGGTATCTGAGCTTATAAAAACGAAATCTATGTTTTTTTTCAAACCGTCGCCAGACCGGTCAGACTGAAATGTAGCCATAAGTGGTTCACTCTACCAAGAGGGAAACAAGACGTTTCTCTCTGGGCCTTGCCTCTGGGCTTAACCTTTGGGCGTTGCCTCTGGTTTATGCCACTGGTGCATACGTGTTTTTGCTTCAATTACAACTTTGGATTTACCTTGAAGTTAGTCGACTCACTGAAGGCGACAAATTTTATCACGACGATCTACAACAAATAACGTCTACGAATCTGATCGCGTCGGCCTGGATGCTACGGATCAAAACGTGATGTAATGCCAAGACGTCTGATGTCCCATACAAGAAGGACGTCGAACTCGCGCCCAACCCGACGAAATGAGGATTTGTAGTCTGGATTTGATTTATTTTTTATTATCTTATATTTTTCTCTTGTTTAAATGTCTTACTTTTACTAAAGACTAACATCTTTTATTTATCACCTTCAGGTATTATTATAAATTTTTCCCAGTTTAGGATGAAGGCAGAATGTGACAAAAATGAAGTCGGTATAAGTGGTCAAGGTAAAAGAACCCGCGGATCTCATCTTCTACACAATCTAGCCGGTAAAAAGGAAAGACGTAGGTCTTCTACCCCACAATACGTTCAATTTTAGGTTTTTTAAGTAAGCCTGGGGCATACGGACATGGAGGCAAACGGACACCCACATAACTTTTCACTCTGACTAAGCTTATTTAAATACGTTAGCCGTCATTTTAAGTATTTATTGCGACGTTAGTAGTGTTGTGCTCCATATAAAAATAATTATTTGTTAAAATCTCAATAATCTTTTACTTACTTACTTACCATCACGCCGTTTCCGCGTGGGGGTAGGCAGAGAGGATAGAGCGCCACACTCTTCTGTCCTGACACACAATTCTCGCCTCATCCACATTCATACATCTTGTCATACAAGCTCGCCGATTGTTGAGGCTTCTAACAGAACCATCCTCCATTATCTGGTTTATCTGGTCGTGCCAAGTCTTCCGCGGACGTCCTCTATTTCTGGTTCCATCAACACTTGCGTCATATGTCTTTCTTACCATTCTCTCCTCATTCATCCTTTCCATATGACCAAACCACCTAAGTAATCCTTTCTTAATCTTACTCACTCGTTTCCTTATTTCTTCATTCTTTACTCTGTCATAAATAGATTTGCCACAAATACGTCTAAGTGATCTCATTTCCACTGCATTCAGTCTACTTTCGTTCCTTTTCTGCCAGCTCCAGGCCTCACTTCCATACATCAGTGTCAGTACCAGGATTTCATTGTGCACCGCTAGTCTTGCCTCGGTTGATAAATTCGCGTTAGATATAATTCCATTCAAAGCGCCGTTTACTTTATTTCCTGCAGTCACCCTCCTTTCGATATCATTCTCAGCCTTTCCGTTTCTATCAAACATACTTCCCAAATATACAAACTCATCTACTTGTTCCAAACATTCATTACCTACAAGTATTTTGCATGGTGTCTTGCTTTCCTCCTTCTCGAATACCATCACTTTCGACTTGTTAACATTCATCATGAGGTCGCTTTCCTTGCATACATCGTACATTCTACTCACCAGATTCTGTAGTTCTTGTTCATTATTCGCCATTAGTACTGCATCATCGGCGTACAATAAACAGCATACAATCAAATCGCCCATTTTTGCTACTACATTCATACATTTTAGTTCTTTCACACATTTATCCATATACAAGTTGAACAGCCATGGAGACATTACACAACCCTGCTTGACACCCTTTGTAATGTCAAACCATGGTGTGAGTGCTCCATTGATTCTTACACACGCAGAACTTCCTTTGTATAGGGATGCGATTGCGCGTATAAGTTTACTATTCACCCCGTAATCAGAGAGTACTTTCCATAACTTTTCTCTTATAACTCTATCATATGCTTTCTGTAGATCTACGAAGGCACAAAAAAGTTTTAAGTTTTTCACCAAAAACTTTTCCGTCATCACTCGTAGAGAAAAGATCTGATCCATGCATCCTCTTCCACCCACAAATGCCCCTTGCACGTCCCATACTTTTTCTTTCGTCACCATTCTTGCTCTTTTTATTAAAATTCTTCCATACAGTTTACCTACAGAGCTCAGTAGACTAATAGCCCTATAGTTACCACATTCCATTTTCGACCCTTTGCCTTTGTAAAGAGGCATGATAACAGCCCTCCTCCAATCTAACGGGGTGTGGTTCTCTTCCAAACATTGATTGAAGAGTGTATGAAGCCACAAGATAACTAATGGGCCACCAGCCTTGATATACTCTGCAGCAACGTTATCATACCCCACAGCCTTACCATTCTTCTTATGTTTTATTGCACACTTTATTTCTTCCATACTTATTGCATTTATATCGTTTTCCTCATTCATACTTACCCCAGAGAGCCTCTTAGGTGCTTCCTCATTTGCATTCTCTACACTTTCATACGTTTCCTGGAAATATTTCATCCATCTATCGTTTATTTCATCCTCATTCGTTACCATCTCTCCATTTACTGACTTAATAGCTTTCACACTACTGCTTTCAGCACCACATCGAGATTTTTTGACCGCCTTCCAGAAGAATTTTATATTATCCTGAAAATTGTCAGTCATTTTCACCCCTTCTTCTCTTTTCAGCCGCTCTTTTCTTTCTTTCACACCAGATTTAACTTTTTCCTTACAGACATTGTACAGGACTTTTGCTTTCGTATATTCATCCCCATTTACTGTCAACAGATAGCCCCACGCATTCTTCTTTTCTTTCACAAGTTCTTTTATGCCATCGTCCCACCATGCATCACCTTTCTTCCTTTCTTGGGTAGCTATCCCACAGGTTTCTTTCGCTGATTCGCATAAAGTAACCTTAATGTATTCCCATGTATTGTCTACATTCAGATCACTCGCTCCTTGTTCACTCAGTTTTTCACACACTTTCCTTTCAAATTTTTCTCTGACATCATCCCTTTGCAGATTCTCAATTTTGACTCTAGATGGTGCCCATACTGTTTTTTTCAAGGACCGCCATCCTTGGAATAAAATTATTCTTGACACAACGAAGAAATGTTCAGTTTCCATCTCGGCGCCCCGAAACACTCAAGTATCAACAGTAGCGGATCTCAGTCTAGAGTCAACCACCACAAAATCAATCCTCGACCTTTAATTTCCTCTCTCCCGTGTGTACTGGTGGATTTCTTTGTGATCAAAAAAGGTGTTTGAGATAAAAAGGTTCCATTCCAAGCACACCTCAAGTAGACTTTTTCCATTCCCATTCATCTTTTTGTCACCGTACACACCAATGGCTGACTCGAAACCATCCCTCCGAGTCCCCACCCAACCATTCAATTAATTATTAATTATTTGTGATAACTGCCTGTACACTGGTGAGCATTTGTATACAACTACAATACTTTCGCTCTATTTACAATAATATTTCTCTTTAAATGCAAGAAAAAAAATTAAGATAATGTTTGTACCATATTTAACTAGTGTAAGTGCAGTGTATTAGTGGAGGCAAAATCATGTTATTAATTCCTTCGATTAATTTTCCTAAAAATAATATCGGTGGTATGTATGGGCAAACGGACACTGCGTTTATGGGGCAAACGAATTTAGCTTATCTTACGTTAATTACTATTCATTTGTTATAAATTACAGTATGTAATCGGAATATAACTACTGATCTGTGTAACTTGAGTGAAGAATCAATGTCTCTGTAATCCCGATGTCGCCATTTGTAAAATACCGGCTGTGTCAGTATGAGCTATCAGATATCTTATCGTGAGTCTATTTTTAATTACAGTACTATACCCACAAACTATTACTATAGACCTATTTTGTATCTACCCGTTTCATAAAAGGTCCCCTTAACCAAATATCCGGTTCTGCCCCAATCCCCTCAGACCGGCCCAGAAGCCCGATACGGCAACAGTCTCTGGCGGTGTATTTCTTAATGGTCCGACTTGAATATTAAAGGTGTCGTGACATCCGAAGTAATCCATCGTAATCATGCATTTAAATACTCCAATCCTGTTGTGTCGTGCGTTATATTACTATTCACGAAGTTATTAAACTTCTTATTGTCACTTAACATCTCGTTGTGCTCCATGCGGTCGTTTCCAACAAGAACATTCTAGAAGCCGACGCCGAGCAATACATTTGAACAATTATACCACTCATCGTAGGCTAAGTATTATTACGAGTACATGTGCCTTCATGTGTCTTCACTTAACACACGGTATAACATCATTCCATCTTACTGTAATCCGGACGCTTCGTTGCATCATCGATCCAGCGTGTTCGGAAATCATTGCAAACCGCTCCATCCAGACTTCCCGCCGATTTGCTTATTTCAAGCTTATTTTTTTCTGCTTAAGACCTGCCGGTCCATGCTATACTCCTCATTTATTGGTTGGCAACCGTCACCAGACTTCCTTCCGCTTCATATTTCCACCGACCTTTTGTGCAGGTCGTCTCCGCCTCATCGACAGATTTTATTAATTAGAATCTACATTACTTTGTAACTCAATGAGTGAATTAGCCCCCGAAGCGACAATATTTGCTAAAGCTACTAATACAAATACTTTCTATTCATTATTTGGTGAAATTAATTCTTTCTTGAAGTGTCGCAATTTATATATATAAATATATTTGTCTGAAAAATACACTTGTAGGGTGTAACATTTGAAATCACGCACGAAGACCGAAGGCGACATCTACCGACGCGAGCAGGCGCGGCCGGTATAGCGAGATCGGAGGAAGGAGGGGGACTTCGTGACGAGCGCCTGGGGAGAGGAGGGTGTGTCGCGGCGGACGCCATGCGGCGCTCTGAGTTCTGAGTATTGGTGTAAAGATCGAGAAATGGTGACAAACAAGCCTGAATTTTATAATCACGGAAGAACAAGAGATATTTGGGCCTTGTTCTGTTCGTGGGCATCCATGAAGGAAGGACTCTTCGCATAGTATTTCATTCACGGCAGGAACAAGAGATATTTGGGCCTTGTCCTGCGTGTGAATGTCAATTCAAATGAAAAATGAAAAAGAAGGACTCTCCGCGGGAACGAGCGGGAGGCTGCGAGCGTGTACGGAGGCGGGACGAGCACCGTTCACGCTTTGACGTCAAGATTGGTCCACTGGAAACCTCCCGAAAATGAGACGATGCCTTGGTCCGGCTACGGAAAAATAGGAATTCCTTTGCGTGTAACAAAGACAATTTTCGCTGTTCTGTAATAAAGTGTAAATAATGGGACTATAGTGTTATTATTGTCTGAGACCTCCCCCACACATCTGAGATAAGCATTCTGACACCAACCCTTAGGTACCCACAAACTGAGTTTAGCTGGTGGCATTGTGCGCTGGATTCCATAAGCGGATGAAGGTCACGGCGTTACAAGGGATCAGAATTCAAATCCACCGCCATCCCATCGGTTTCTCTCGTTTCATTGCTTCACAACGGCGGTCTTGCTGGCCCACGCGTGCTGAGAGAGACCGCCGATTTACTTCGTAACACACGCACACCTTTTACATCTCTGCATCTTCACGCATTCATTGCATTTATTTTATCTGTCTTCCTTGTTCGATCTATCCATCTCAATAAACCTCAACACGCAAATCTACATCACTTTCATTTAACCGTCGACCTAATTTCCAAACACTCTTGTAAATTTAAAAGAATCATTCGCTGATAACTGATATTTGTAGCTCGCCATTTTGTGAATAAATGTATTTGTGAATAATCAATCTACTCATCTATTCATTGAAAAGCCCTCATTTGATTTAATCCCACCCACTGACCCACATAGATTGGACGATCTCACATAATTTCCACATGAGCAAGCCTTAAGGAGAAATATCATGTAAACATCTTGTAAAGGATTCGATACTTCCTTGGTCCATTTAAATATAGTTTTAATATTATTATTTCTAATTTAACGCGGAATTTACACTTTCCCTGTGCGAGCGCTCCTGGTCATTGATGAATCCAGAATTCCCTACCTACCCCATTCTTCTACTTTCTACATATATTAATTTATAATAAATAATAAAACTCCTGGTCTCCGGCACCAGCGTGACGAAATCCTAAAAAACCCTATCCTATATTTCCAATTTCCTTTATTCTTTAGTTAATCCATCGCCAGTGTGAGATCTAGCTTTTTTACCTTACTTAATACTAGTTTTTACGCTTAATACCTAAATTTGGCCAACGTGATCATTCTAGTGGTTACGAATATTCCCCATGTTGTGTCCGTAATAATCCCAGTTCTTTTAACCCACGTTTTCAATTATCAAATATCTAAAGTTTCCAAATATCCAAATATTATAGCCGTTCAAATACCTATAGAGCAATTATTAAAACAAATGTACCGATTATCTTATAGTACAGCGATTAAATAACAGAAAACCCTCCGGTCAAGCGGTATGATACACGAGCGCACTCGTTATTACATTAATTGTGAATGTATTATTCAGAGCTATAATGTAAAAGTGTGGCAGAAATTATACATAGGACACCAACCTTGTCGTACACTTGTCCTCGTGACTGTGGCCGTCTCGTGGCATCGCCTAGCTGTTCATAAATTATGTGGACATGTGAAATAACATGCGACATGTTAAGTGCCTGCCTCGCTTGGCAAATATGTTCCGTGATTATTATAAGTTCTCTAGACACCAGTCTGTGGCGCTCGCTCGGCTCCCCTAAACCCCAGATTAAGAAACCCGTACGCCTGGTGCCTATTCGCGGTAGACGACGGGTGCTTAAGCCCGAGCCCTCTCACCCACGCGTTCTAAAATTAATGATGATGATGATGATCCAAAGTTTTGATTCGGCCAATGTCTTAGTGAACAATATCAGTTATGATTCATTCAAGATGCATGGCCGAGGCCTCGTATCTCCAATATGCTGCTGTTCAGTATCGGTAGGAAAGTGGCCAATCCGGGGCCGCGTCCACCACTGAAGGTAATTTAATTTTAATTTTTTATTTAATTTATTTAATTAGCGAAATACAATGACAAAATAAATGTTATATACATACATAGTTTTTACTTCGCTTACCTCTCCAAAAAAAAGACCAGCTCTTGTGCTTGGAGAGGGAGTTACACTACAATAATTTATATGATAATTTTACATATTCTATTCATTGTCCCTTTGTGTGCTTCTAAAATATTCTGTAATATTTTTTATGGTCCAATTATGTGTTTTTAAAGTGTTCATTTAGTTTCTTTTTAAACTCTTTTATATCCTTTATTTCCTTGATTTGTGTAGGGAGGCTATTGAAATTTTTTATCCCTAAATATATAGAATTGTGCTGATAGTGTTTGGTGTTACATTTAGGGATTTTAAAGTTATTTTTAAATCTTAATGATGTGCTTGTTTCAAATTTTCTAGTGATATTTTCTTTAATTAATTGATTGATTGAGGTTTTTTTGTAAATGTTTTCAATTTTGGGGACTGGGAATTTTGCAAAAAGTGTATGTGTTGAAAAAGTTGATCTTTTTTTAATATCACTTTAATAATTGTTCTCTGTATTATTTTTACTGAGTTCATTATATTATTATATGCTCCTCCCCACCCAATTATTCCATACTGAAGTAGTGAGTGAACAATAGCAAAATATACCTTTTTTAAATTATTTATACTTAGAATGTTCCTTAGTCTTATGAATATATAGATACATTTTCTTATTCTTTTAATGTGACTGTGCCATTTTAAATTTTGATCTATAATTACACCAAGATATTTTATTTCTTTTTTTGGGCTTAAATTTTTACAAGAGTCGTTACAGGTAATTTTGTTACAGTTTTCGTTATGTATAGTAATTTTTATATTGGGCGGTGTTTTAGGACTTTTTATTGAAAAGGGAATATAATAAGTTTTTTCAGAGTTTAAAGAAAGTAAATTACTATCGAACCAGGATTTGAGTGTACTCATGACGTTATTTGCATGCTCGTTTGTAGTGTTCCAGTCTTCTCCGTCAACAATGATGATTAATTGTGACATGACAGTACGACTCTCAGGAAATTTCCTTAATTCCTTGGGTACGTCTGAACACGTACGTCATGTGACAACGGTGTCAACGGTGTGGATAGTTTTAGTTTATCTGCTGGATGATCCTCAAACAATGCATCTCGAATAGAGCCAGGAACAAATAAGTTAGATGTGTTAATAATGCGTAAGTCCGTGCAAAATGACGCCTTTTGATATAAGTCTCCCTCTCGTCCTTTTGATAAGATACCCACGCTATGTGGTGTGAAATCTCCCGGCATTCATGTTTAGAGACTCATCTCTAGAGAAGTCCGAAGAGGTACCTACGGTACGCTGAGGCGTCCTTCCTCTGGGATCCGTTCCGTCCACTCACGTCATGGCCAAGGCGTGAAGCAACAGCATTCAATCGGCAGACTCTTTCATCTTTTGTGCCGATAACGCCTCTTGGATGGCTAGCTTAAGTATGCATATCAGTCCTTGTAGCCAAAGTGTACGATTATGTTTACCATAATTCCCGCAAGTATTATATCGCCTAGAACGGAGACTCTCTTCAGCAATTGTAGACCACTCCAAACTTGACGAAAGACTATCTCGACAATCAATTCCTCTGCATCATTATCTGTCACTCGCGACACTATTGTTACTTTGATCATAAGGGAGCAAAGCCCTCGAATAATTTCAGTTTGGAGTGGATGTTAGTACCATGTCAATATTAAAAGCAATATGATTTTCATGCACATGCAATCGTGCGATTTCAAAGTAAAGTAAACACACAAAGGCTCTCTGATAAATTCTATCATTTCGACCTGCAAGCCATTACTTCGGATCGAAAATGTAACCTTTAAAATTCGCCCCGTCTCTCACCATGGTGCCAGCCACGACAGGATTTATGAGATTTTTAGATTTAGATTTCCGCGGATAAGTAAATACACAAATAATTACGTACATAGTTACATGATTATTTACACGGCCAATAGTAGTATATAATTGGTCCTAAATGATGAGATACATGTAACTAAAACTTGTAGGTGGGTGTTCCAAATTTATGAAACGGACAGTAATTAAATAAAGTGAAATATCAAGTAGTCTAGCGGTTACGCCAGCCCCTTTTTATGAATGAGTAATTACATGATGATCCGAATCACACTACATTATTTGTTAGCGGTTTTAATTATGTATACAAGCATGCAAAAAGATAAACTTAGTATTTCGGAGCGGCTATGGTCCTCAGCATCTGCGCCAATCCTGGTCTGCCTTCTGAAACTTGAAATCACCACACTCGCGATTTGGGAATTTTAACACGACTTTCGCGGCCCAGAAACCCACACGATCACCCCTAAAATACTTGCGGCGTAAATCTCGAAAAGATAATCAAATTTCGTTCCCCGAACAATCGTCTACGTATCCGTCTCTTTTCCCGGTTCAAAAGCGACTCTCACGCGTGCAACCCCCTAACCCTCCCAAAACTGACTGTCTAGAGAAGCGTTCACAACCCCCGACCCGCTACACCCCTACCCTGCCGCATCTGCTCTAGAAATTTCTCGGAATTCATATTATTTTATCAGTTGGTTATATGTGGATCATCACAATCTGTATGTGAAATTCTAACCTATAATATAATACCAGCAAAAACCGCTTTTACAATCTTCTTGCGGTCCTTGTTATATGCTGGATAGAGGTTTCACAATATAACCCGATGTGGTAACAATACATTTATTGTACAAAGCTTACAGTTAAGTATAAACCGTTTGGAACCACGACCCAAATGCGAAAGAGATCTAATCCTTTCATACTTGTCAGACATGCTAACATGCCCGCGTCACGTATTCGTACATCAAAATACATTAATGTCTCTGATAGTAAAAGCAGTAAAAATGAACTAAATGTGTCTTCTATCATCCGCTAAAACATTCAACATTCATAGAAATACATCTCCAACTATCAACACTAATACACCTGTACCTAATACAATTGAATCTTCTTCTGAGAACTAAAGTGGTCAAATGATGGACACTGGAAATACTGTCACATCGTTAATGGCTCCAAGTACATTCGAGAAAATCAGTTCAACACCTGAAACATCTGGAGTCACAGAAACTTCAAGAAGAGGGCGGTAGAGGGAGTGAGTCCAAAATCTTAACCACAACAAGGAAAAAAGTAGCAATGCCAAATTTCAGAAGAAATTGGAGAATATTGGTTCTTGTAATGATGGATATAATGAAGGGGAAAATTGGGTTCAGCGCTTTGAGTGTGTAGTCTGGCATCACAAAGAATGTGATTGAAATGAAAAGAAACCTTTTTTCAGATATGTACAACGTCCATAATTAGATGTCCATTTGCCTCTTAACCAGGGGCATACAGACACTACTTAGATGTTTAGATTTTTCTGTGTTTGATGTATTTGTAGAGATATTTTTTACAGAAATACATCTATTTACTAAATCTTATATTTTCGTTAATCGTCTTATATAGTAATTAATATGTATACAATTTTATTTTTGTACTTTTTCTCATTTTATGTTAAGGGTGTTCTTATGTTTATGTTCATGAGCTTCCATGAATGAAACTGGTGACTCTTCTAGGTTATACAGCGTTTTGTGTAAATGGTTCCTTGAGGAGTCTCACCAGTTCCATATATAATTCACGACATTTCATGTGAAATCACCTAGGTGTGGTCGCTTGTCTATTTCAGATATTTTGTATTTTTTTACCGTACGTTACCCCATCAGTGTGTAGTTCAAAACCATTTTCTACGATCTACGACAATTAAGTGTAACGACTTATTGAAAATGATCCACGAGTGGACTGTCAGGAAAAGACTTAACCTCGCTCCGTAAGAAAGTCGCGATGCTCCTGAAACATAGTCAACGAGATAATATGATCATTAGATTAGGGGACATGAAATTCAACGTGAAATTCGCGAACTCGTGTTTTTTTTTGTTGGGTTTGGTTCTCATTATATTTTATTATACAAATTATTGTTCTGAAATTACTGCCTCCTGTGACTTAAGATGCCTAAGGTCTAAAAGTACCCATTGACGCTCTACGAAATATTCCGACAAAATTTTAAATGGTTATCTTCTTGGAATAAAAATCGCATCGTAAGTTGATAATTTTTACCATCAGACCTGCCTGATACAAATGTATTTGTTATACTCATATAATGTAATAAACATGTATTTTAATATTTTAGACATAAAAATACTGATAACTTAATAACAATAATAATAATATTATTAATTATTTTCAGGATTTTCCCGAACTGAGCATTGAATGTGCGGACTCGTGTGAACTTCCTAAATTGGGTGGCAAAAGGTGGTCAACGACATACACCAGTTCTTTTCTCTAATTAATCAAATTTACTCCCACAAATCGATGTTTGGGTGCACATGAACAAATATTGAATATGTGAAAGAACATAAAATTTTATTTCTAAATTCAGTTTAAATTGTAATAAGTGTGAATCAAATTTTGTTTTGAATACGTATAATATAAAGAAAAAAAATAACGAAATTCTGAATAACGAAAATGTGCTCGATGAACAACTTATTATTTAACAGTGAATAATAATACTTTTGTCTTATTTTCATTTATATTTTAAAGTATTTGACACCGTACCGCACCTACTATTGCTAAAAAAAATTTAAAACATGGGAGGAAGGGGCATAGCATATAAGTGGTTTAAGGATTACTTAACAAATAAACGTCAAATTGTCCAAAACAATGAAAAATATAGAAATCCATCATTGATAACATACGGTACTCCACAGAGAAGCATTTTAGGCCCTATATTATTTCTAGTACATATTAACGACTTTTGTAATACGACTTTAGAATCGAATGGAAAAATAATCACTTTCGCGGATGATACCGTGCTTTGCTTTGAGGGTAAGTCTTGGGAAGAGGTCAATACTCGTGCACAGGATGGTCTGAACAAGGCGAAAAAATGTTTTGACACGAACTATCACTTAACACAAAAAAAACAAAATGTGTATGTTTCTGTATCAACGAAAGAACAACACCACATCAAAATCCTATACTCATCGTACATGACTGCAAAACAAACAAGAATACGGCTTCCTCATGCCAATGTGAAAAATTGACACGAGTCAAAATTATTCGACATCTGGGAGTACTGATCGATGATCATCTTAACTGGAAAGAACACATATCGAACCTAGCTAAGCGCATAAGAAAACTAATTTACTTTTTTAAAGGAATACGATGTACAGTTGATTACAAACTCTTAAGATCGGTGTACTTTGCACTGTGCTACTCCTTAATTAATTATGCTATTTTAGTCTGGGGAGGAGCAGCGAAAACAATATTGGAGTCGGCTAAAAAAGCAAAAAAAACAATTCTCAAGGTAATAATTGGTCGTCCCTTTAGATATCTATCAGATCTTATATTCAAAGAGAACAATGTCCTAGACATAAGACAAAAATCTATATCGAGACTCGTTCAATATTTCCATACTAACAATAACTCTCCTAAATCAATAAATCATGGACGCAGCACAAGACAAATAACAAACACCTACACACCAGTTCCGAGAGCAACGACATTTTATCAAAGATTCTACATGTTCTTAGCTTCGGAACTATACAACACATTCAGTACAAACTGGAAATCATATAATTCCAATAAGATTACACAAATGTGGACCCAATATATGATTCAATCAGGTAGAGATGAATAAGAAGCATGGATATCAAACATTCTAATATAATTTATACAATACCTTCACTAATAAATTCACTAGTCCTACAACACTCCCACTACATATATTTTTATTTTATTCTTACTTTTTTATACATATTTGTAATTCTCTTTCTATTCCTGTCGATAAATAAAACCACAACAGCACGAAAAAAAAACTGGCTATTTTAACACAGACTTCAGTCTAGCAAAGTAGCCAAGACAACGCTGAATATATATCAGAAGTGAAGTCTACTCCATCCCACACAATAAGCTATGAGTATATATGTCTTATGTTTATTATGTATTCACCTCTGTTAGAACAAAAATATGTATGTCAATATATATATATAAATAAATAAATTTACTCATAAGCTTTGAGGCTTCAACTACTTTTTAAAACTAAGTTCAATATCAGAAACACAATAATCATTTTTGAAATAATGTATTTCCAGTCTTATGAAATACGATATTAGCTCTCACAGTATTAGTATGCCGTTCGATACGGCCACGGCGATCGTGAAATCTGCGCTCCGATAGATTTTAATTCAATTTGTCTTTAAAACACATTTTAATACAAATTTTGACTACAATATGAATGAATGTTATACTTATTCTCGATACCAATTGTTTATTTTTGTAAATTGTATAGTTTTGAGCTGTTTTTTATACGAAAACAGATTATAATATTGACATTTTAATATTAAACATGCGTCAAATTCACGTGACACCTTCTTACATAACAGCGCATGCGCGTCCAGCACGCATAATAACATTCTAATTGACAACCTTGCCGTGAATTTACGAAACTGTCAAATTTTGTGTTTGGTTCTTATTAAAATTATTATACACATTATTGTTATGAAATTACTGCCTCCTGTGATTCAAGATTCCTAAGGTCAAAAAGTATCCGTTGATACGCTCTAAGAAATGTTTCAACAAAATTTTAAATGGTGATAAACTAATAAAAAAATCGCAACGTAAGTTGATAATTTTTACCATTCCTATAATAATTATCTATTTGATTTAACAATATAAACTACGTAGTTCAATATACATATATTGTGTAATCCAGATAAATTATTTTCTATTGAAAATACATATCCTTAAAATAAATAATTTTATCAAAAGAATAATACTTAACAGACCTGTCTAATTGATACAAATGTATTTGTTATAATCATATTAATGAATAAACACGTATTTTAATATTTTAGACATAAAAATACTGATAACTAAATACTAATAACAATAATATTTTAATAATATAAATATTTTCAGGATGTTCCCGAAGTGAACATTGAATATGTGGACTTGTGTGAACTTCCTAAATTGGATGGCAAAAGGGTGGTCGACATACACCATTTCTTTTCTCAAATCAATCAAATTTACTACCACAAATCGATGTTTGGGTGTACAGGAACGAATATTGAATATGTGAAAGAACGTAAGGTTTTATTTCTAAATTCAGTTTAAACTGTAATGTATGTGGACCAAATTTTGTTTTGAATACGTGTAAAGAAAAAAACAACGAAATTCTGAAGAACGATAATATACTTGATGAACAACTAATTGTTTAACAGTGAATAATAATACTTTTGTCATATTTTCATTTATATTTTAATATTAAATGTATATGTTATTTATTAAAACAATAAATAAATATTAAAAAAATATATTTTTTTTATCACAACCGGAGTATGATTATTATATAATATAATATTAGCATAAATAATTTTCTCTTCACAAATACAGCTGCCTCAAAAGATATCAAAAAATTGTAATATTTTATAATCATATGTTTATTGACACAAACAATGGTTTTTATCATAAACATAATAATTCTTCATAGTATAAACATAACAGTTTTTAGGTGAGAACTTTAAAAAATTATTTAATTTTCGCTTGATAATCTCAAATGGCAACACATATGTATTATGAATTGCTAATGAAATGGCTATTTTATGATAGCTTATTACCTAGAAATTTAAGAGAACCAACAATTTGTATACTTGTCCTTTTATATTGATACCTTTCACTCTAGCAATATTTACGTAATAAATAACTCACTTTTAAGTTTATTTGATATTGTAAAAGAATTAACTATTAGTCTCATCTCGAAATTGAAACTGGAAAAATGAAAGTTGCCCCTTAAATACCACAGAACTATGTTCTGAAAAACTGTTACTTCACAAGAATAATGTGTTCTCATAAAAATAATACTCCCATTATTTTTCCATCAATTGTCTGAAAACTGGACTGGAATATTTGGTCTAAAGTCACAATGAAAATAATCTACTAGTATTTAAAATTATTTATTTATTTAGCCTTTCTGATACAGTTGTGTTGCGCTCTTTCAATTGAAAAATGATAAGAAACACTCCCTTTTGGGCATTTAGCCAGAAAGATGAAAAAATTGAATGATTCATCTAGGTTGAGAGTCTGTCTTTTATCTTCAGTTTTTGCAGAATGGAGACATTAGTGTACCTCGCCATCCATGGTATGCGCAACATGTGTTTCCAGTACCACATCTCAAAGGCATCAATCCGTTTTCTCTCATCCATGATTCATCACTAAATCAATCAATCAAAAGTAGAAATCAATAAATAGGTAAAACGGCAACATTGACATAAATCTTATCAATTAGTGATAAATATAAAATTATTTATCAGTTTAGGTTATTTCACATCGAATATTGAATTATATGGTACTTCCTCATTTTTTATCTATGACTTTTAATTATCGCTATTGGATATATTATTAGACCATGTACATGTACATGATAAGATAAGAAATATGTTAGTAAGAAAAAATTCGACATATTTGCCAAAGTAGCGAACATGTTTTTAATATTTCTAGGCAGCGCCTGTGACGGCAAAATCAAGAGGGTCGAAGGCCGCTCTCAAAGTATTATTTTAGAAAAATTAAAAGTCAAAATCACAAGTTGCAAAACGACAATAATTTATGTAATAAGAATAATTTAGGAATAAACAAGACAAGAAAGCAAATCCTTATTAAGCAAAAAATAATATTATAGTTTTTAAGTTATACCACACGAAGTTGCCGAAGTTGCGTTAGTTTAAGATCAACCGCGGTTGAAAAAGATTTGGCCGTTCGACTATTAGTAATTAACAATGATACCGTGCTCTTTAAGTATCTTAGAACGTGAAGTTATTGTTAATATTGTATATTTGTTTACACCCTTAAACAGAATGGTGTCGCCAAAAGAAATGAGCGTCATTTTTTATACGAATTCAAGTTGGGACGCAATGCAGCTATGGCGGGCAGAAATATCAACAAGGCGTTTGGAAAAGGCCAGAGAGCTATGATTTGAAAATTTCGTATCTGCAGTATAAATCTCGAAAATGGCTCTCGAGAAAGAACAAATAACGTTTGTAAATGAAAATATTTAAAGACAGTAATTGAAATGTTAGACAAGTGGGTACCACACGAATTATGAACATTTAATTGCATATTTTTTCAAAAAAAATTTCACCTGGTGAACGTTCTTTTTCAACTACTGTGGGCGAACTTTTAAGTACAAAGCGATCATGGTTGTTTGAAATACTCGAACAATAAATATGTCTCCTCCTAGTGGGCGATTAGCTCGGTGGTACTTAATCTAATTTTGTAGTATGTTCCGAGGAAACATCAAATAGCGACCAATGACAATGCATATATTTTTTATTTATGGCACTTGATTTCTCGGCTTCTGAAATGCGTGTTTTTTTGCTTAACACTTTCTACACGGTGGGTCAATATGAAACACGTCCAGCGGTGGTGGGTTATTTTAGACCCACCTCAAGTTTTTGGTTTTTCAACCGTTTTGTAGGAGATTTTTTATAAATATTTCATTTTAAATATGATTTAATGAAATGGCGAGATGTGCCGTAATGTTTCTGTTAAAAAATTAAAGTTAAAAATTAAAAAATATTACGAATAATGCACGTATTCTCACGCATCAATAGACGCCCTACACAGCCAAAATATAAACATCCACTGATAATTAGCAACAACAATATTGAAAACCCGAGGGTATGGTCATAAAACTTACAAGTAGGCTCAAAAAGTTATATTACTGGCATTGTCTAGAGGCCGCCAGACGAAAATAAGTCAAAACAAACAACAATATAAATCTGTACAATAATTATACTGGCTAACAATAAATGGACGCACACCTGGTATCCTTTGTCAACTCGTCGTATGCTCAAAATGTTGACAATATGTGTTTCGGCGTAAGCGCTGAGATTCAATCCCGTAAATGTAACTATCTTAGGTCACTTTTTGGGCATTTTTTTAAACATTTTTATCAATAACTCATTTGAATATTGTCAGATAACATTTATTTGTATCTCAAATTATTTAGAAATATTTAATAAAAGATTAGCTAGGAGGAAAACAGCATTAAACGAATATTTCTAGCGTAATTCATATTTTTACAAACACCCGGGTCAGATCTGACCCACCACCGCAGAGGATGTGTTAAAACCTATTGAATGCTGCCGTGTCAGCAGTTGATATGGTATAAATTGGTTTTTGTATTAATAGTTGATACGGCGACTTTGTGCCTATTTCATACAATATTTTATAACTGTTTAAAGGTTTTTGGTGAAACTTTGTGGAATTCCATGATTATTTTTTAAATTGAGTCAAAACTCCGTTTTATTCCACTACACTTTTCATTGTGTTAAGTGATATATAACGTTTTCGGGAACATCTTCCCATTATCAATATTATAGTTCAATCATTTAACATAGTGAAAAGTGTAGTAGAATAAAACAGAGTTTGGACTCAATTTACAAAATAATATTTTATCGTACACTAAAAGATTCTTAATACTTTGACGGTGCTGACATCTACAGATATTTCTGGAAAATAAACAAGTACTTTGTTAAAAACATCGATAATCTTTCAGGTGTTTCGAGCAGCGGCCGTATTGCTGTACCGTTATGTAGTTTATGTTTATTAACTTTTAAACATCCTACGAGTTTTTATAACCATTTTTTTGGTTTCACATAGAATAAGATAACATTTTATCTCTATCTATCGCATTGCGTATTTGGGTATTCAAAAAAATGTGCCGCGTGTGAAAATTGGAATGTCAGAGGTGGGAGTAGTGTTCAAAAGGTTTCAACCATCAATTCGCTATTAAGGCAAGTGTAAATATACTCTTAAGGGGATCACTACCGAAAAAATTAAAAAAAAAAATTTTTTTTCATTTTATTATTCTATACTTTTTTTGTACAAGAAAATTCAATCCACACATTTCTACGATAAGTAGAATTTCTTGAAATTTTAATACAAAGTGGCTATCGTTGTAGCGGTGAGACAGTCCGCTGAGGCTCGGCCGCCCGCCGCGCGCTGCATCTCACCCATATTCAACTTTTTATAAATGATAATGATGTTTTTATAAATGATAGTGATTACTATATACATTAAAAATAATTTTATTTATAAAAAAACATTTATATAAGTAAATAAAATGAATAGGTATTATTTATTATGTAAGGAACAGTTGTAAAGTGAAAAAAATGTGTTCAAAGTTTAACTTTTTTATATTGAGGTTTTTTTTTTAAATGTCCATGGCATCACTGACTGCATTCCTGACTAAGGAATGTCAAATGATGCAGCTGTTAAATTAACGCCTTTTTCAAACAGAGGAAAAAAATATCAAAATTTAAAAGCTGCTGCAGCTTTTATTTTAATTTATGTTTTTAAACCCTCAGTCACATTAACTCATTTAATACTAAATCAGAAGTGTGCAGAATTTCATTGGATTAGCGGTTGCTGAGAAAATGGGTCTTACTTTTCAACGTAAGTGGTCCTCGGCAGAGTGACCCTCTTAACACACAGCCAATTTTCAAATAAAACAACGAAATGTCGAGAAGATTTATTGATATTTAATTCACGTACATATACACAATAAATTATTACACACATATTTTATTTTATCATTCTCCCAAATCGATAATCGAGTGTACCGAATCGATATTCGAGTGTACCAAATCGATAATCGAGTGTACCAAATCGATATTCGAGTGTACCAAATCAATAATCGAGTGTACCAAATCGATATTCGAGTGTTAGATACAAGTGATACAAGCAATTTCAAAAGATCAAAGTACGAAATACGATATTTACGAACAATTTATAACGCGGTTGTAATAAATTAATTCACCTAAAATAAGAAAAGACATCTTAAAAAAATATAACAAATTAAATATGGAAGTACATCAATTTTCTTGTTTGAATAATACGCGCATATTAAATACTAAACAACGAGGACATATATTTTCTAAACACTAAACAACATTGAGGATCGACGCTATTTCTAATAATGTTTTAATATCAATAATAATAATCAATTTCGCTTATAAAAGCTATCTTTACAATTTTTTTTTTTTACTTTACAATGGACAACCTGCAATAATAAAGAGTCTTCGTTCATTATTTGGTCATATTAATTGCGTACAATTGATTGTACGCAATTAGCATGTCTCTGTGCTACCAAACTGGTGATCGGCAAACTGTGTAGAGTACCATGAATACAAAAGCTTATTTTAATTAACTTTATGTATATCTTTATGTATATATACGGTAAGTCCACTCCATGCGAATCATCACATTGCAAACTTTAAAAGATACAAACTTCCGTGTCCAATTATTTCAGTGTAAAATTCAAAATTGTACCGGAATTTCATATTTGGCGGCAGCGCGTAAGTTTGCCGCTTGTTTACAGTAGTCACGTGCGTTTTTTTTTTAACAAGCAATATTTTGTTAAACTACTGTGCGATTAATTTAAACTGCACCACTGCACGATATTAAGAGCTGTGATTGTGCTGATTTTACGGTAAATGTTGGATGCTTGGGATAACTTTGAAATTCAACTTGCGAACAAATTTTCAGAATGGACCTCGTTCGTATATAGTGGACTTATTGTTCGCAAATATCAATATAAAAATATGTTTAAAACAAACATATATAGAAAAATCACATAAAAGTAAACAATATCTATCATGTAAACAACATAATATAAAAAAAATGTTAAGGGCGGTTTATTTATTGAGAAAGTTTCTGCACTTTCAGTATTTGGCTGTTAATTTGGTGGTTTCAATTCAGACCAATAATTTTCTTTAATTATTTGGTTTCTTAATTTGTTCTTTATAAGGTTTGCTTCGAGCAAAAGATTGATTGCAAAAATATGTTGAGCCGAAGAGAGAAAGAACACCAAACCAATTTTTTAACTGATCTTATGAGTCTGAAAGGCCATTAAAAAATTCTTGCCTCCGTACTTACCAAATTCGACGTCATAGTGCAAGTACTCCTAGGTATAAACCATAATATATACTAATATTTATTTTCTGGCCCAATACTTAAAATAACTACAAGCATGCACACAAAGAGCCTCAGTTTGCCGACCCCCTGTTCTAGATCAATTCTGTATCAAATCAATATCAGGTGCATTGTTTGTTTAATTCATTGTTGTAATTCAGTGTATCTTAGTAAGTTAAGAAAACACTGTGTAGATAATACAGGGAAATTCAAATTAACACTTTGAATTAGTTGTGATAAACAAAGCGAAATCAGTTAATATAATAAGTGAAATTTCAATTTTCGCAATTACAATTTAATATCTATATAAAAGTACGATAGTAAAAAATTCAGATACTTCTATAAATTATATATTTTTATCATCGTCGTTTCTAGAGACTTGGTTTATTGATGGACAGTTTATAATCTTGATAAATCTGGGCAATTTATAATTTTTATTTCTTGAAATTGCATTTCTAGTAAGTAAAATATGATAAAACTGTAAACCTGGAATTAGCGTATGTTATGTTATCTTAATAAGTAACTACTTCTATTAAATATTTCTGAGAAAATTTAATTTTTCAATGGATATTTTTTACGGTCGTTGGTTGACCTAATATATTATATATTAGGTCAACATTTAGACAGCCATATAGATATATATATATATATATATATATATATGTATCTAAATGCTTTTAGTGGTCTGGGTAGAAATGACTAAATTAGTGGAGCAGTATCCGTTAGAACATTAACATAAATCTTATCAACTATGTACTGATAACTAACAAATTATTCATCAGTTAGGCATTAGCGTGATGAAGTTGTTCAACAACGAATATTAAATAATTTATGTTTTTAATAATTGTAAATAATCACTTCACAATAGAACTGGCATTTATAGAAAAGCTTAAAATCGTCGCGAAAACGGAGAAACATTTCTCTACAATTATATCTGTGATGATTTTCATCGGTAGGAATATAAGAAACGTACTCGGTGGAAGTAACACGCTTCATGGAAGGTATCCGAAACATCGTTCGTCCACACATTCCACAATTATTTATGTTTCATTTTATTTATTGTATTATACTATTGCGCTATAATTTTTTTAATATTTTCATATACGTGTAAGTTCACAGTTACAGAGATCATAGTTATATTTTTTAAAACGTACGTCTGAAATAAATTTGACAAACAATTTTCCAGGCGATGAATTGTGAGATAACAGAATTGTGAACCGTGTGCGGTGGTTGAATTGTGGTCGAACAATGTTCCTAGATAAGTAAATATTTAGTCCAATGGATATGAAGACGCGCTCAAGGGTAGACTGAAAAATTTGCTGCCTTGAAAAAAAACCACTTTAAAGTACGGTTGGAACTATGTTATTTGTCTATTACTAACGATGCTGCAGAGGTGATTCGTGAAAGCCTTCAAAATACTGCTCCACAGCCACTATGACATCGTTATTCGAGTCAAGTTTTTTTTTTTTTGAGATTACGGAAGTCTCGGAAGACGGTACCATGCCAGGTGAATACGGTGGATTTCTCATGTATTGGAAGCCACCAACATGCAGCCATTGCTTCTGACGAAGCCTTTTTCTTTTTTTAGCATTCCAAGTCTTTTCTTATTTGTGTCTTTCTCCCATTTGGATTATACGGTAGTAAGGTAGTGCGATGTTTTGCTCTTATTTAAGTAGTCTATCATGATAGTGTTCTTAACAATCCTAGAACACTGATGCACCTTACCAGCAGAAAAAACTGACGGCTTTCTTCGGAAACGGTAAACTCCTAAGTGGCCAGCGTTTCTATTATTGTTGTTTGAACTCTGCTTAGTGGTGCTGAATTCAGGTCGCATTCATAGGCACAAATAAATAAATTATTGGAAATAATGCTAAATATAGTTATACACTTTTTCACACAATTTTATTATCCATCATGTTTTTTTTCTAGGGTTGGAAGCCTTGCTATCCACCAAGCAAAACACTTTTGTAAGTACAATTCCGAAACAATGATGGATCTCTGCTATCTCATAAACTACTTCAAAGAACAGTGGAACCCAAGAAAGCACAGTAGAATTAACCTGCCATAAACAGTTTACAGAGTACCCTATTCCAATATAGGGTACTCCCTGATGCAAGTTCTTCATCATCATTAATGTGCTTTCATCTTCCTCTACCTTGCGCTATTTCAATAACAATTGATGACCTACCAATCTGTTTTCAAAATGATTATTTGTTGCTATTTATCTAAACTTAATTTGGAGCATCTCACCAGCCGCCTTTCCTCCATCTTAGTATTTCTTTCGTCTTAGTATTGTTCCTCTTGGTATTCGCAATATACGCCCAAACCATCTAATTGAGATCTTTCTGCATGTAGAAGTAGACTTTCCAGAGTTCCGAGTCTAATGTAATGTAACTCCTGCTAATATCACTCTTGCTGATATCACTCCTGCTAATGTCACTCCTGCTAATGTCACTCCTGCTAATGTCACTCCTGCTAATGTCACTCCTACTAATATCATTCCTGTTCATGTCACTCCTGTTCATGTTACTCCCGCTACTTCGCAAAGATATCTAATTTCGGTAACCAGGATTCTCGATCTCGCTCATCCATATTTAGTAATCGCCCTATAAAGAACACCACTAGCAGTCTCGATTATTTTATTTAATTACCTTCCATTCCAAATGAGAGTAAGACCAGAAGACGGGCAAGTTATTCAAAAAGAATCTTATGTACAGTAGACTGGCTCAATACGGGACATGTCATATGCACATTACACCTATGTTTTGTAAGCATTCAGCAGTTGGGTACTATTATATTTACCTGAGGGCTTTATACAAAAACCCTTTTTCTGAGGATAACTTCTCGAGTCAACCGAGGTTGACAAATTATTTGTTAAGAACAATGCTGCATAGAAAAATTGTGAATGCCTCCCTTTGTTTATCAACGTTATCTATTTTAAACATAATTTATGTTTAATTTAGTTTTTTAATTTATTTTATTCCACCCTCCACGGAGTAGGCAGCTTTTAGACAGGCTGAACTCATTTGCTCGAAATACTATACTGTATACTGTGTTATAGAGGATAGAGAGTTATAGTATATTCTTATTTAGGAAAGATGAAAAATTTATAATATTTGAAAGCTAAAGGACAGACAAAAGCTTTAATTTAACCTAATAGAATGTTTCGAATAACTTTAATCATAAATTCCTCTCGAATTGTACTGTAAGTACACATCAGTCAAGAAACATTTTATAAATTACATCTCTTGTTCAACATCTTTATATAATAATGTTTTTGTTAGAATTTAATCCTGAAATTTCCATTTTAATTATTAATTTATTAATTAAAAGCTCATTTCTCGTGCATTTTTCCGTAGCATCTGAATCCGTCAGTATTATTTTAATAATAGCATTCGTCAGTACATTTCAAGTACTGGAAATTAGTTTACTGATACAGGCACCCTGGTTGAGCCAATGTTAAAGATATTATTTTCAAATCTAAACATAAATGAAGCGTTCGCAGAAACACTAGATACTCAATTCGCGAAAAATACCAGCAGATCTCGTGTCAGGCATGACCGAAGGTTTTGAAGTGAAACTTCTAAGGGCACGGCACTGCAAGTTCAATCGTGGGAGCGTAACGAAATGTGAAACGGGGGCAAACTTCTACGATAGCGGCGCAACTAGTTCGGCGTCCTACTGCGACGAGACGGCGCGTTACACTTTCTGTTACGCTCGTGTCATCTAGCTCCGGTGGACGGAGATCGGTGATCTTGGGTAGAAATTTTAATGTCAATTTCGCCTCTCCGGAAGCACAGCCATTGGTTGAACTGAACATTGAATGTTGAATTTTCGGATGCTAATTTAAATGTATAATTTTTAAATGATGCAAGAGGAACGACCACAAAATCGGAAACTACCTACGATTCACGCGATATTTCGAGGATATTTAGAACAGTTACAGTTAATAAATTATGCATCACATTTCAGTTAACATAAACCGATAGTTTCTCTTTTGAATTGTGAGCAAATGGTTTCTTCAGAATAGAATATATATCTTTTTTAATTTAACGTTTTTGTTTAACTTACATTTGTGATAACTTTTGTCTTCATATATTAAATTATATTTTAGGTATCATATTACGTGTATAATATATTTCGACCAATCGTATGTAAAATTAACAGAAATTGTAATATTTTACCACTCTTTCATTGACAATAATATTAACCTTTTTCTCGCCCTCGTCATAGAAGTCTCACTTGTAACGTGCGCGGCGGCCCCGCATCCAAGTAACACTGTGCACGGTTAATTAAGTCATGCGTACTTGGTGTCAGATTTTTGAGGCCATGGCCTGCATAGGTAGCTATAGTATTAACACTTCAAGTTTGTACACACTTGCGATATTTTATAAAGATAGAGATTATTTCTCCTTCAATATTAAGAAAATTTCTCTACATAAATAATAAGATAAAACACTTTGTTTAAACCACTATTTATTGAAAAATCAACATGTTTCGATAACTATTGTATCTTCTTCAGGAAACAACGTATACTATAATTTAAAATGCTACCATAGATTAAAATAAAACAATAAATGTATTTAAAAGGAGACTAAAAATAATAATAGTTTTGTTTTTACCAATGCTTGTATTTTTAATTTTTGTATACATTGTTTCATTAAGAAATTATAGATATCGAATAGTGTTTTGTCTTATTATTTACATATTATTTCTTTGAAATATTTGTGATACTCAGCAGTGACAAATCTGTTACAACATAATCTTATTTTGCTCTTTTAAATAGTCTTATTTCTCGATGTTAAGTTAATCCGCCGAGAACTGTACACTTACACCCTAGTTAGTAATATTTAGCAAATTGATTACATTAGCTTCGCTCGATCGTAAGCCCTCAGCGCGCGGCGTGCAGCAGCGCGGCCAGCAGCGCGGCTAGCAACGCGAGGAGCAGCGTGCCCGGCGGCGGGGCCGACGGCGAGGCCGCGTTGCACGCGTCCCTGTCGCAGATGTCGCAGTGCTCCACGTAGGAGCCGGGCACGGTGTCGGCCTGCTTCTCCAGCGCGCGGCACATGGCGCGCGGCTCGCCGGCCCAGCCGCCCGACGCCTGGCAGCCGCGCACTACGACGTGCTCGTCACCGACTGAAACAGAACATATGCTTATTATTTTGGAATCCATATTATTATAGATTTTTTAATTAATGAAAAATATGACGTATTACATGAATACATCGTTGACCTTTTCCGGAAACATAATTGTATTAGGTTGATGTATAATTATTCGTGCGTTATTTTTAAATGCGCATCAAAAATGTTTTTGATCGAAAAGCAATGGAAAAATAAAATTTTAACATTTTATTATTTTGTATATACATATTTGTTATCCGTAATATTTTCTATTATAAAAAAATATATTTCGTAAATACAATAATTTTGCATTTTAAGAGAATTTTGTGGAATACAGTAAATGAATCTCATGGTCACGGCCTTTCTTATGTCTATTCGGTTTATTAGTTTTACGTCAGTGTAAAGGTTCTATCATAAAAAATATTATTTAGTAAATAACTTTTGATATAAATGAATAAATAAAAACTACAGTTTCATGAATTTATTTTAAAATGTTAACCTAAAGTTGCGCACCACTCTCTCCACATCGTCTCTCCACATTTAGCGGGGGTGTCCCTGTACTATACGCAACGGGGTTTACCGTAGCAGCAAATAGAGGAGTGGTCGTGCCCTTGGCAACGGAAGCACTGGCCTGTACTGGCACGTAAGCGTTCCATAGTTATGCGGAAACGCAAGAATTATTTTAGCTCGGTGAAAATTTTTTTCTCAACTTCGTTTTTAGTTAGATTTACTAACAAGAGGGGGAGGGCGGTACGCCCATTTTCCTGGGGCCCATTTTCATCCGGTGCACGGAGATGACCGGGTATACGAGAGATAGCTCGTCCGCTACGCGTTGAGCGGCTATCTCTTGTTAGATCCCTCTGAGAACGACCTTCAGAGGCTTATCTTCAGGGAGGCGGAAGGAGTGGTACTCGACCTTCCGCTCGTTGAGGATTTTGGTGAGCCTATTGTAATCCAGAGGGGATTTTGTTTGAATGTGGATTTGTTGACCACGATGTTTGGTGGTACAGTCTATACCGCGATCGATTGTTAGGTTAGGTTAGGTTAGGTTAGGTTACAGTGCTTAAATTGCTTACATTACTTACATTACTGTTATTTACAGTGCTTGGCATTTATTTATAATTTTCATGAACTTCATTAAAATACGCAATATTTAAAGATAGTTTCTTCGGTGGACGAGTGAGCGAATCATTGTTTTAAGTTAGCAGAAGTTGAAAGCTCGGTAAGCTATGTAATTACCTACATATGTGCATATGTATTCATGGGCGCATACTTAGGTAAGGTATATCATCTGTTTAAAATTTAAATGCCGTGATTTTGGCAGTATTGTATTATGAGTGTTTTATCAGTTAATTAATTAGCGAATCAATTTATAAAATTTGATATGAATTACTTTAACGGTAGTTCAACGTTTTATAAAAGATAAGTAAGAAATATTGAAAAAAAATGCAAACTTTGATGTCGCTTAACTCCTTAACTGTGAACATTTTTCCTAAGTGTGAATAATATTTACTGTTCAAAATTGAATGAAGAAGACTCCCCCGAAGTTTTTGCTACTTTGCTACTAGCTAAGAAACACATATGTATATATGTATATATATATATATACACCGAGATTTATATATATTAATATTTTGGGAGGCATATTCGACGAACTTATCAGAAGTATTGTGTTTTCATAGTGGTGATTTTATTAAATTGATTACATACCCGAACGTTGAAACCTAACATTTTAATTGCTCCGGGGGTAATATGTTTGTTAATACGTTGTTAAACACTAATTTAGAATCCAAAATAAAACCAAGAACTATATCGATACCAGGTAAAAAATCTATGCATTATTAAAGATTCTAGAAAATAAAAATAAATCATGTAATCCTTATCTTATCAAGATCCTATAAAATACTAGGCGTTATTATCTGGATTAGCATAATCCACATCTAGACTTTTGTCTAGCCGTAGATTATTTAGAAAAATTTCGAAACATTTGTGTACAACGTTATGGGAATGCTGTCAGGCAATTTACAAAACGTACGCATCTGATATGTTTGTTCGATACGCATAACAATCATCTGAACTAAACGTTTTCTTACTAAACCAATGTTAATGTTTTGTTGGTATCTTTACATCTGCCAATTTGCTGCATATTTCAAACATTTTATGCAAACTTATCAATACTTACTGAAAACTGCGTGCTATGACACTTTCTGTATATTTTATTTGCTTGACAGACTAAATGTTTTGTTTTCAAGGTGTATTTCAACTTCACTCCGTATATCGTATGGTGTTTAAATATATACAAAAGTTATAGGTGTTGGTCAATTTATTATCTGTCAATAGAGCGAGGATTTTTAGAATATTAATAAACTAGATTATTACCAACATTAAATGTAATGTTGAAATAAATTTATTTCTGTCGATTTTTGACTATGGTAATTTGTAAAGCTAGTTATTTTTTAAAATGTTTTTGAACACTGTTAATAAATATCTTTAATTCGTTGTCCAAAAAAGACATCATATGTAATATTTTAAGCGAAATAGAAAGCAGAGTACGGTATGGAGCAATAAATGAAAGAATTTGCCTTTTTTAAAGTAATAAATTCACAATTATATTCTATATTTAAATTGATTATTGATTGATTGATAACAATTTTTCTATACAATTCCTATTATGTATTTAGTTAGCATCGTCGGTAACAGCAAAGCTTAAATTTATGCTTACTGTACACCACTGATTAATACATACATATATAGTGACGCTTTTTACCATACCTTAGGGCCCAATTTTTGCAGTTATGCAGTGGATATGACTGTCAAGATCAACTCACCGTAAAAACTGATCTTCTGGCAGTGCATAGGAGTCCAGGTATAGCCCCCGGGCGGCGACAGGAGGTCGGTAGCGAAGTGAGCCCCCAGGCCCCCGAGTCCTTCCAGGGCTCGCCCCAACTCCCTGCTGGAAGCGTGCATCACGGCCGAAGTGCACTCCTGAAATATCAGAATGTTAAACGGTGAGAAATAATGATTTAGATCTAAAATTGAACTAAAAGGTTGTTATCATCACTTTTTACGCGCCTTGTTACTTCGATTGGCACCACTGGGTTTCCTGGTTTATAATATTGTGCACGTGTGTGGATATTATCGCCTTTTTTTCGGAGAATGCAAGAAAACGGTGAATGACAATCAATTACAGCTAGTGCATCGACCAGTCTAAAGGTCCAAATAAACTTATCGTCAGAAGTGCGCACTTCGGTCAGTGGAAATCTACCCAGCCAAAAGAACAACAACATAGGACCAGAAAATCAGCTCGCACAATAAAAGTTCATGTATCATATGTGTCTTTATTGTCAATCGGAAACCCGGGAACCAGCTATCGAAGGCATTCAGGAAAACAATCACCATTATATTCGACCCTTTATCCTAAGAGAGTCGGGGACTGTCTCGATAAAGAGCTATATGTTGCTAAGAAGATATATTTTGGTAGTCATTTCTCTTTCATTCTCAAGACATCACTTTATTTGAAAATTTTCTATATGTAGAAGTAGTGGTGTAGGTTTTAATTCATTAACCAGATAAGCCAAAATAACCAAATTCACAATGTGATGAATTATCCAAGAATTCCTGATATCTGATGTGAATCGGATTCATTAGACCAACTCACCTGGTCCATGGTCAAAGGTACAGTGCCCAATTCTAAATAGAGTGGCTGTCTAAGGGCTAAAAGTTAAAGCTAAGACTAAATTCCGTTTTAACCCATTCATTCATTATGTTCAATACCACCCTGTAAATGATTTGATGATAAATAATATTTGATCAAATATTTACAAATTCTTAGGTTGTCTATTGAATTTTATTAAAGTTTATAATGTTTTGTGATACCCCGGTAATCGATATTCCACTTTTTTAATAGTTGACAATCTTGCTGTATATTTATTATTGTTTTAATTAATATTTAAATCTCCTCAATAAACTATTATTGACACGCTATACATGTTTATTATAATATTATATTAAAATTGAATATTCTTCAATAAATACTTGTATTAAACTTTCTGCATATTTATTATTCATTTTATTCGACAAATTTATAAAATTTATGTGGAGGTCTATCGTCTCCATAATCGACAACATCGCCGACGGCCCCTGAACGCACTTTGCAAATACTCGTGTGGTGCAAAACGGGGCTCTCATTAGTTTCAAAGGTACGTACCAACCCCGACAGACAATAATAATATGCGTCGGTAGATGTCTGGAGACCGGCCCGTGCGCGCCACTTCTCTCACGGACGTCTTCGCGACTAGATTTATTAAAAAAAAAAGTTTTTAATTATAAATTGTATTTTAAGTAATTTGAATATTGGCATAAACATCACATCTCTTATAATTACTAGGGACCTTTTTATCCCAAGGACTAAATGAGATCAGCTGGTTAATCTAACCAAATTGACATATCTGAAAATAATATATTACGCGTTTGTACAATCACATTTGCAATACGGTATTATTGGATGGGGAGGTGCATATAAAACTTCAATGTCACAATTAGAAATAACTCAAAAAATAATAATAAAAATTATTCTTAAAAAAAAGGCTATCCGAGTATACAACTTTTCACAGATTTTAAAGTACCAAAAATAAAAGACATACAAAAAAAATTTCAATAATGCAAATTTTCAAAATTAAAAATCTATTAAATTTTAGAAGCGAATTCCGATCTACAAGATATGGAGATCGAATTGATATCCCAAAACTAAAATATACCGCTACTCAAAATCAATATATTTATCAAGGTATCAAATTTTTTAACAATCTCCCCATCACAATTAGAAAAATTACGGACTATCATAAATTTGTAACTGAAGTAAAAAAATTTGTACACAGACTAACTGAAACATAAATTAACTCGAATATACTCCTTCTCTATACACGAGTCTTACTCTCATAGAGAAGAAACAAATGTTTAAATATTTATATATACATCCACTGATTATTGAAATTGTATTATATTTATAATATTAATAAAAAAAAAATTTAAAAATAAATAAACAAATTTTAGCCAAAAAAAAAAACATAATAAGAATTTGTATCAAATAAATTTAATAATAGAAAAAAGTTGTACCGCGTCGGAGTAACATCCAAAAATTGGAACTCCAATAGAATCGAAAAAGAAGTAACGGCAATATATTTACTTACTAAACTAAAACTACTAAGAACTTTACCGCTGTTTCGATAGATGGCGGTATTTGCAAGTTGCGCGCCAGCTCGACATCAGCACGGTTGAATATTATCTGATAGATGGAATGTTCCTTTCAGATAAAGTAATAAAATGGCTCGGTTGCCTTGTCATGTTTTTAATTTGTCAAATCGTATGTTATCGGCAACAATCTAATTTATCTCCAAAGATAATCAATAAAGATTCTATCGTCTACGCTACAAACAAATAGATTTACAATATATTTACTGTAGTGTTGTTGAAGTTATGCGACCATTAAACTGGGAATTAGTGGTATAATTTTGAAATTAATTTGACAAATTAATCATTTATGATTAGTGATTCTAATTCCTAGTGAAAATTGCAATCACCGGATTTCGGGATTCAATATTGATGATCCCGGGAGGTCTCGGTATTAAAAAAATCCTTTAAAAACGACTAGAAAAGGCAACCTATATAAAATATTGTCATTTAAGTAAGAAACTTTAATAAAAATAATTGACAAATAATAACAGCTTGATATATTTTTGGTACACCGCAATTATTTCAAAAATATTCGTCTTGGAAAGTTTCGGGATTGTGTATCATTAACACCGTAAAATAGATCGTGAGAATATATAATTAAATACGAACCGTTAATTGAAGTTGGTAAGGTTTCATGGGGTCCTGGCAAGCTGGGTTACTGCGAGACTGGCAAATGTAGCACCTTATTGCGATACCTGTTGATCAATTAAAGTGATTATTTTTTAAATACAGATGTAGATACTGAATACATGTCACAGCAATATTAAATACATGAGTAAGTTGGCAGTCAACGAGACAATCACGTCAAACTCAGTCAATTGCGCTCGGATAAATGCGTACTCTAATAAATAGTGTGTCCGGACTAAAATATTAAAAATAATAATTTTGACACGACTTTTGTGTACTGACGGATGATGGCAATTTATAGTTTGTTGAAATATCTTCTACAGAATTATTCTGTAAAATCACTGTTTACTCCGTCAAATATATTCCGCTGTCAAACATGTCAAATATGCCAACCTGCGGTTTCGCCTTATTCTTCCGATATAGGTATCTTCCCAATAGTTTATTAAATTATCAATTTTATTATGAACACGCCTGGCGTGTTCTCAGCAGTCAACGTGTTAACAAAGCACTTTTTTTGAAGTTGGTTTGTACAAGTTTACACATAAGTTTTAAAAGAAATCTGTCTCACTAGAGAAATGATTCAAATAATACTTTTGCGGGCGCTTTATGTGTGCACACGGAAGATTAATAAATATCAATTCATTAGACACAATTCACAACTGACCATGCGATTCATAAATTTATTATTTTGTCAGACACATATGTCGGGGCATATTTGTCGAAGATGCATTTGTCGGGGCGCATTTGTCGGAGGCGCATTCGTTTTGGGCGCATTTGTCGGAGCGCATTTGTCGGGGCGCATTTGTCTGGGCGCATTTGTCGGAGCACATTTGTCGGGGCGCATTTATCGGGGCGCATTTGTCGGGGCACATTTGTCTGGGCGCATTTGTCGGGGCGCATTTGTCGGGGCGCATTTGTCGGGGCGCATTTGTCGGGGCGCATTTGTATAGGGCGCATTTGTTGGGGCACATTTGTTTGGGCGGTTTTGTCGAGGCGCATTTGAGGAATCACCGTGTAACACACACTGCGTACAATATTTTAGGGGTAGCTACATATTAAAAATATCTTGTAGATTTTAAGTATTAACCTATTAATATTTTTAAACAACTAAAAACGCAAAAATTATTACTCAGCACAGATGGACCATAAGTCGCGCTCCAATTTGGTTACCCTATAAATTTTTTAAAAATGTTTTCAAAAACAAAACGTTAAATTAATTTTAAATGATTTATTAATTAATTTAAAAACGGATACATATCTAAGATACATTCATCATACCACCTCTGAAGAGAATGTATTTTCATCAAATATTAATAAATTCAGATAAATAATAAAACCAAAATAAATATTTCCTTGGCTTAGAACCGAACCCCAGTAACAACGTAAGTTAGCATTGCACTTCAGATGAATACGAATAAATCGTGAAAATGGATGATTACCAGTGATTTTCTCAATATTAACTTGTAAAGTTCCCAAGGGGTAATTATTTTTCAAATTATATTTATATTTAATTTTATTTATATATAAATTAAAACAAATTATATTTATATAAATTTTAATATAAAAAATTAAATATCATAATTTAAAATTGTTGGTACGAATGTATAAATAATACAGCATATACCATAAATCAATGCACTAAATTCTACAAGAAAACAGCATCATACATGTATAAAATTTTGACAGAACAACCCATTAGGGGATTGGTTAAGTTGGCAGAGCGCTGACTATGTATGTGAAGAGTACCTTCAAAATATTTTTGATTTTACAATGGCGGAGACGCTTGATATCGATCCCTATACCGGTAAAGGTGAAAATAAAACACAAAATATAAATGAAAGCATATATAAATATTTCTAACACAATTTTAATAACAAATTTTACTGGAATATCTGCTGAATAAATACAGGAGGTCTAAAAAAATATACCTATACACATGTGATAGGAGTTCCAAAATCGAGACTCAATTGGATTTTAAAGTGAGCCTATTGAAAAAGTTTGAGGTACTTGTTAATGAGTATTTTTACGTTCACATCTACAAAGGTGGACCCGTCGCTTACCCAGGATCGTTCATAAGCAAAATATATGGTCCTACTCATTCACCTCTTGGTTGGCATTTTTTAAATGCTAATAGGCAGCTGTGCAACTTCGTTTCGCACAATGCGCGAGACGAAGCCGAACGGCTGCCATCTCAAAACCTTAACAGTCCCCGAACTCTTCTTTACTCACGATTCAACAAATAGTTACAAAGAAAGTATGTAAATGTAAATAATATGTCCAATAAAAAATAAAATAAGTATTTAAATGTAAATAATATGTAAAATAATAAACAAAATAAGCATGTTTATTACTTGAGTCCGGAAACCGAGGGATAAAAGTCACACGCTCTGAAGAAGGGGAAAAAAGACAGAACATTTCCACTACCATCGTGATATGAGAACCTATTTTGATGAATATGTTGCTCAACTTGATGATGCAAAACTGACGAAAATTAAAGAATTATTTGTATGCAAGCCTGTTAGCCGCTTCCTACCTCGCTAGGTGCATATACAGTACCTGTTCTGTGGTAGGTAGTATACTATAGATAATAATCTTGAAATGTTATTAAGCAATATACAATTGAACCATCAAATGTGGCGAGTGGGCTGTGTCCATAGATATTTGGAATCTTGGAAACCTTTATGAGATCTATTAATCCATTTTAAAGGTTCATAAATTGTGATAAAATCATAATATTTGAGTATTATAAATATTGTACATTGTTTAGCGACACGGAATCTGACTAGTATTCTTACTGACTGAATATTCCTTCTTTACTCTATAAAACTTACCTTTGCAAAATGTATTTGTGCAAGGTTCCTATTACTTGAAATGAGTTCTTTAGTATTCTTTATTACGTATTAAGCGATGCGTTTCCATCTAAGAAGAAATAAGCTCAGCATTATAATGTGAGGATAAATGGGTCTTTAAAATTGACGTATTTAACAAATCGATCGCCACGAGAAAAACGCTCGTCACATATACTGCCATTTTAATATTATAGTATGTATTTATTTGATTTGACAACTCAACATAAATAATTTATTTCATGACAGTTCTCATGTGCGTTTTTAAATTCCGATTGATAGTCGAAAATTAAAATTGTTTCATTTGTGAAGGTGCAATGCACCCAAATACAAAATGTTTATCATTTGGGTTATCAAAAATATCTAGTCCAGAATGGGCAAGATAATTAGCGATCATTATAAAAATTTACGTTTACATCCTTTAATTTGAAATAAGAAAACTAATTTAGTATAATCCATATAGAATTTATAACCCTACGAATTGTGTACACATTTTTTGGGACATTCATTATATTCTTTGTTAAAATTAAACATAAAATATTATTTCGCGTAGGTGACCTCCATTTTATGACATACATGTAAGTCGTCTTTCGACTACATTGTCCATCACTTAACACAACACTTCGGGCTGTGCACAACACTTTGGGCTGTGCACAACACTTTGGGCTGTGCACAACACTTCGGGCTCGAATTCTTGTTGAATGTTTTAATTTTCCTGTATTGTTGCTGGCTTGTTCACCTATCAAAACTACAGACCAGTAAATTAATAGACTTTAAATAAAGTTTACATATATAGGAGGGGTTTGAAACATTAATTGCGGGACAAGGATCATTCCACACACATTATTTGTGGAAATATAAATCCGATAGTTTATGACACATTTATGGGACAGTAAAAGTATTTAATCTTCGAAAATTAAATATTTGTGTAAACAAGACGTAATTAATGCATATTATATTGTCAGCGTTTAAATTTTCTTTCCAATCGAGTCATATATCTAAAAAAAGTCGCAGAGCTATTTGATTGCGTAAGTGGTACCAAAATTAAAATATTGAAACAAGGAATTTCCGGGAGTTCATGTCTATACACTCGTACATATTTGGTAGTCTGTGATTGAGACATTACGAGCTGAGCTGGACGTCGACTGATTAAAGTTGCTTAATTATCAGGAACTTCTATTTTGCCATTTCAATATTCTCTCTTATAAAAAGCATCAGAGCGCTACTCAATTAAATTTTATTTACTCCTACAATTTCCACCCTTCAACCCCCCACCCTATATATAGGTAGGTATATATTATAACGCTATGTTATGGTACCTACCAGCCACGAGATATTATTTGAGTTGACATTTCGCAAATGGCAACACTGCACCGCGGGAAAGAATTTCTCTATGGCACTTTCCGTTGACGGACGAGCGTGTGGAATAAGCTGCTCGTGAAATTAATATTAAAAAAAGTGATCTCATGTTTTGAAAAGGAAGGGTAAGAGTAATATAAAATAATAGGCATCTGTGTTACGCTGTACCATGTTAATCAAGAGTTTTTGTTATTGTGTTTTGTGTATTTGCAGGATGAAAAAATCCCTTCCTGTCACGACGTCTGTGAGGCGTAATTTGGATGACAATAATAATTTCTTCGTGAAGGATTACTCACGAGCTAAGCATGATGAGAACACGATTGGGTTCCATCTGCTCTATCTATTTTACAACATGAGGACGTAATGGTTTCTGCGCTACTTAAGGAACCACGCCGAGAAGTAGGTGAACTAGCCTTTATGACGTTGGCGGTGCGAAGAGACACCAAGTATACTACGAGGTAACTCGGAACATCAAAAACTGAATTTAAATTATGGATTGCTCCCGAAGAACAAAGATTCTTGTGTCTAATTGTAGTGAAGGAAATTCTTAAGTGTAAAGTTTTTAAGAGGTAGTAAATTATAATAATTATTCTCACCTCTGATTTTAATATTTGTTGCTAATTTTGTTGTAGACGGTTTATTGAAAATCTATTTTGTTGAAGACGGTTTGTTGAAAATCTATTTTGTTGAAGACGGTTTGTTGAAAATCTATTTTGTTGAAGACGATTTGTTGAAAATTTTTTATTGAAATCACACCGATGTGATATTATTTTTGTGCTACATTACCTTGCAGACTCTTAACATTTTCTTATTCTATCATGCTTAATTTTGTATGCAAAAGGTAATTAATTATAATGTTGTAAATCTCAAACTTATTTTATTATTTTTCTATTATTTATTTATATTATTCTGTGCATCAGGACCACGCATATCATGCTTTCCCTTGAGCGGAGGACGAATATGTCACATTTGACAAGGTCTCGTCACAATATATATAAAGAGTAAAACAAGATGCAATTAGATAACATAAATACAACGTAAAACTTAAAGTTAATGTAATGCTCTATGTATCAAAAATAAAAAACAGTAAATAATATCGAGTAAGGGTGTGTAAAATAAGTAAATAACATACAAATATGTAGTAAACTTATGTAAAATTGTAATGTTCAATATAAAAAGAATGAAGAAATTAAATGTTATACTAACACAACTACACAGAAAAGTAGAAAATTCAATATTCAATACATAAGTACTGTTGTTGCAGTTTTAATCTCACGTTTGGACTTTTAATGGTATTATTTCTTGGGCGTAAAATAGCATTGGTATTATTTTTAATGTTGGTCTTGTATTAGATAATTTAGAAATAAGTAAAGCATGTAATATTAAACAAAGTATTATAAATAACTAACTGAATTTACTTTTAAAATTAGCAATATTAACTTGGTGGTTAAGATTCATATTTTTTATTTATTATCTTAGTTTAATAACCACAATTGAGTTAGGTACTAAATTTACTTTTTAAATAATAGTTGTTTTTAAAAATTTAAAAATAGATTCTGGATAAATAGAAAAACAATGCTATATTTTTAGTTAGTTTTGACATATCCTGAAGAAGGAAAAGGTGTTTTCCGAAACCGGTAGATGTTTTTTAAACTCAATTGTGGTTATTAAACTAAGATAATAAATAAAAAATAACTGAATTTAGTTTAGCTCTGTCCTAAAAAAATCCAATAATTTCAGATCATTAAGGTAATTTCAAACCAATAAGGTAAATTAAAAATTAAGATCATTAAGGTAATTTTCCCGTATCTTTCACTATCATAAAAAATATTTTTTATGCGGTAGGTATTATAATACTTTTTAAAATATTTTTTACGAATGTAAATAATTCGACGAATGGTTTCAGTTTTTTATCACCCTGATGAAGAAAAAGGATTTCTTCGAAATCTGTTGTTTCATATATAAAACTCATGAAAAGTTACTGTATAATTTTTGAATATTTAACGCTTCAAATACTACAAACGTATGATAGTATTATTGCTATAATTGATTACTTATAAATGTCTTATAATTGACCAGAATTAAAGAGGTTTACAGAAAAAGGTACAGTTAGTTACGTCATCGCACAGAAATGTGTAATTTATAAAATAACATTATTCGTAAAAAAAAAATAATAAAGGAAGATAAAGATAACAGGTGTCTCATAGCCAAAACCACATTATCAAGGTAATTAGTTGCTTATCGTGTTATCTTATAATTTTACGATCCGTTCACCGGCTTCGTCAGAAAATATTTTATTATTCTGCTACGCAATAATACAAATTTTAAATCAAATTCAAAAATGTTGTAAACGTAAGAGCAGGATTAAAATTACTATTTCTACAAGTTATGCCAAATTTATCTTCTATATGCCATTTTAAGTAGTTTTATCATAAGAGCAAATCTGTTTAGTCAAAATGCAACGCGACAATTTAATGATGGCCTCGTTACTACGAAATGTAAATTAAACAATATAAATATTTCGTTGTTCTATTTCTACACTTAAATTTGTAAATTGGGAATCTTGTACCATATTATAAAAATATTTTACAAACCAACAATTTTCAACATAGAGACAAACCGAAAACTATGTAAAACGACATCTATCTTATAAAGTTGTAACATTAATAACATGCACTATGCGATTTATATAATAGATTACGTGCTCTAAAAATGTATTATTATTTATTATAAATATATTTTATTTGTATAAATATTTTAGAAGAAAACTAATAAAAGACACAGGATAACCATACACAAGAGATGTTTACTTATACTCGTGCAAACGTCCCTTGTTAGTATTATAAAAAAGCACAATATATCACTAGAGTTAAAAAAATAAATTATTAGGACTTTCCTCGTTCCATAAAATATACCTACTTCTTCAAAATCCTTGGCTAAAGTTAAACAAGGCGCTTTCAAAGATCACAACCAAAGTAATAAATATAATAAGACCATCTTATGATGGGTGCGAAAAGCTTAGGTTTAGGTATAGGTTTAAATCATCTAAATTATTACCTATCTAACGATATAATTATTTTCAAAGACCTGACCTGTGCATATCCAAAATAATTAGATACCTATTCATTAAACCTTTATCATACCGTGATATAAAATACTCGTACGGAGCCATGCTGTCAACTCGTGTTACCGTAAGAAATTAGAGTTCTATTAGCCTTTGACATGTGAAAAAATGCTTTAAAAAAAAAGGTTAATGCCATAAATTTACTCTAAATATTGAGAATTAAATATATTTAAAAAAATATATATTTTGATTTATATTTCTTTAATTAGTGAGAAAGAGACACTATTATATTCGTATATTTGTTATTGTTTTCATTGTGAAATTAATATGTGATTTCTTTCTGTCTTGCCACAAATTGTATTTTTGTAATTATTTTTTAATTTTACAACGGACTGAATTGAAAGATGATTATTTTTGTAGGATTCGCCTTACATACTTGATTTTTCACTAGTCATTTTTATATTATTATATTCCTTCAGATAAACTAAAATATGAATTGCATGTTGCGTGTATTTACCGAAATATTACAGGTTTAATTAGAACGTTACTGCATGGTTTGGGAAGGGTTAACAATTGAATTCGATACCAGAAGAAAAGTGCCTTTACCTTTTCTAATGTAACTTTACTTCGTACTTCTTATCTTTCTATAAGTTTTTTTTCTTTTTCTTTATGTTTTTTAATATTTTATGTTCTAAAGTTTTCAAACTAGATTAATTAATGTCAAGTCCACCCCCATAATTCTACATCCTTCTTATTTGGGGTGCATAAAATGAATATAATATAATTAAATTTACGTTTCAAATATTCTGTGAAAATTATTCTTGATAAAAAAATTACCATTCAAATCTTATTTACTATTCGTTATTAGAAAAATGCGTTTTTACTTCTTCATTTCTAATCGTGGGCTACAAAAGTCCATACTCTGGATTCCGCATAATTTTATAGATTGCAGAACGTTAATTTTAATTAAGCCACTAATAATAATTCCAGATGGAACTAGTTATACAGTAAACAGTTCCGAGTGTATCATTCATTAATCACCCTCGTTTTATATGTGGATATCAGGCGTGATGCGCACTGTACCGAGTACCAGAAATATAACGAACAAAGGTTCGCTAACAATTGAAAAATTTCCATTCTACAAATCTATTTTATATTTTCAAGACTCTGTGAGGTAGAAGACGAACAGCAAAATGTTCATTTTTAAAAAATGATTTTAGCCAACAATAAATTAAATGTATTAATTAGAAAGTTATACATATATAATCAATTTTATACAAAAATATTGTTGTTGTTACTCAAAGGTATTTGAGATTCCGTGAAAATGAAGTAGATGGCTTTCAAATAATGGAAAGTTTGTTGTATTAGTTTGAGAAGTGTAACATGTAGGTTCGAAAATTTGTCGTCAATGCACTGTGTGCTGTAGCATAATAGGTTAATGCACGTTCCCCGGATTGGAAGAGATCCAGGTTCGTATCCCCGGTAGCAAAAACAATATTTTCGATAAAATTGATTTTATATGTATATCTTTCTAATTAATACATTTAATTTGTATTTAAAATAATTACAACTTCACAATAAGAATGTGTTCTCCTCAATAATAATAAATTAGCTTTTGTAAATACTAAAACCATGCATATGTCTAAACACTATCGAGATATAACATATAAATTTAGAGATGACTGTTTATTTATATTGAGTTTACAAATTTCATCTATCTCCAAGTGCATGTGGTCAATGGTTGAAAGAATTGGATACGTGAAATGCTCCGGTCCTATATATATATTACACATTCTCATAATATATATCCGTCCGCTGTACGATGTTTGAGGTACAACATATAATACAATGCAGTACATTTTGGTACAAAATATTTTTAAATGTGCTTGAAAAGTAATTTCCATGTCAAAGGAAGCACCACGGCGGCGCCCTGGCCCTCCAGTGGACGGGGATTCGATCTTCGTTCCAGGAGACCATCGAGTTAGTCATATTTTCATAATATAAGCTGCATATTGTATTCCATGAATGCATCTCATTTTAGAAAAAAAAAAACCAGGCACAGGGTCATTGTGGTAATGGGCGTTTGAATCGCAAAAAAATAACAATCAAAATAGCTGTGCGTAACTATAATTTCGACGAAATAAATTAAAATGATATATTTATTTAACGTATAATATATTTATAAATAGTATGTATGTTTTAAGTCAGCCTGTAAATAATTTAGAACCAACTTACCTATTTAGAAAGTTAGATAAACATTTAGAAATAACAAATAAAGCTGTGCATGTGTTTAGCACAATTTTTCGCAAAATGTACTTGTACAAATTAAAAGCAATATTTATCACGCTCCCACTGCAGTGTTCTGAATTCACACATTTCAACTACGTAGCGCAAAGTTATATTCGAAGAAGACTTGAATGTACGCGCTCTATTATATTTTTTTTTTTAATTTTTTTTTTATTAATATTAAAAATATAATACAATTTTGAATAATCAGTGGAAATATATATAAATATATTTTAATATTTGTTTCTTCTCTATGAGAGTAAGACTCGTGTATAGAGAAGGAGTATATTCGAGTTAATTTATGTTTCAGTTAGTCTGTGTACATATTTTTTTACTTCAGTTACAAATTTATGATAGTCCGTAATTTTTCTAATTGTGATGGGGAGATTGTCAAAAAATTTGATACCTTGATAAATATATTGATTTTGAGTAGCGGTATATTTTAGTTTTGGGATATCAATTTGATCTCCATATCTTGTAGATCGGAAATCGCTTCTAAAATTGAATTGATTTTTAATATTACTTCCTTAACATTTTTCTCCACTCGTTTTACACAAACTGTCTAAGCGATTCGTATTCAATCCAATTCACCATGATGAGATCAGCCCTACAGGCCATCGTACTTATACAGCATCGTTATTAGCAGCATAACCTAAGTCCACGTCTAGTGTACGCTACTGCTATTAGAACATTGCATTAAAAAATTACTCTCCGCGGTTCACACTTTACTTCGATACCTGTCCGCGTTATTCAGCGCTATCGAAGCTATCTGTGCCATAGCGATAAATGACACTTCTCTCGAGTATATTATCGCTAGTTTAGACCGCACCCATTATGAATCTTATGATTCTTAAAAGAAATTTATTTGATAACAATCTACAAATGTAATACGAGTATGTTCAACCCTCGTGACGAAATATATAACATATCATTTAAGAAGAAGATTTTTGAATAGATTTTTTCTGCATATTATTCTAATAGACGCATTTAATTTAAATTAACTCACTATGTATTTTATCTCGCTATTAGGGTCCGATTTATTTTTATAGATGTCCTGAAAAGTGTGCACTCTGATCTGATTTTGGAATCTAAATAATAATAATTAATGTAATTATTGGTGAATAGCAATCTAGATCAACAACGTACGTCATAAATCAATAACATGTGTCGGTAAGAGTGTACTTAATAAAGGCATCGGAGAATAATGGATTAGTTGTGTGTATTTTGTTTAATTTTAATTATTATATTAAGAGAAAACGGCGATATTATTATTAATTTTTAGAACTGTTAAACACAGCTAGTTTCAATTATAGTCACGCTTAGAAATAATTGTTGTGACATCATTTTTTGAAGCTGAAAATAACGCACATTTGCTAAGCCAATTAGAATGATAGTATGATCTGGTGGCACGTATCAAAGACCGAAGGAGCCCGAGCCTACGACGACTGATATCTGATAGAAGGATCCTCAGTAGAGCAGTACGTTCGTGGGGCAGGTACTGCCCCGGTCAACAGATTGGCCAGATACTTGGTACTCTTGGTGGTGATGTCTAAAACGCGGTGACATTTAATTGATTCTATTTTAAAATAAATGAAACTCTTTGATTTCTCTCAACCGCATATACCTGGTTGTTGACGCAAATCGAGTACTTCCTATGCATATATTCGTCGTTCTGATAATCCTTTAATATACGTGTTATATTCTGGCTAACCAATACTTAGGGATAACGGCCGACGCGCGACAGATTGCTTTTCGAACGCCGATGAATCAACACGTTTTTGTCGGTCGAGAGTAGCGCCGTGCGTTGAATCCGGACCACGGAAAAATGTCGACAGCATCTCAAAGCGCATCGATATCTCCCTTCTTCACCAAAACAGTGCGAGTCAACGGGAGGTGTAATTTGCCGTCCAAACCAGAATTGAAATCAAGATAGACTAAATCCTCTCTAAGATTATTCCATTTTTACTTTAATACGGGTTGCGTTAACTAAACAATAATTTAAATCGATACAGTTAACGGGATCTATTCCCACCACTTGTAGCAATTGTTTGCTCGAGTGCAAATAAGAGAATGAAAGGAACCACGCTTGAATTTATTCGGCCTGGAACTAATTAAGTCTCATATTGCTCTACCGCCGAAGTCTAACCGGTGAGATGTTTGTAAGATATGCACGTAGACGGAGGACTGCGGTGCCCTGCTAGGGGGTCGGCGGGTTGGCGCACTATCCTCACCTCCTACTACTTCATAAAAAATGTAATTTTAGTCACAATTTAGTAATACGGTTCGATTGACTGAATAAGATAAAATAAGACTGTAAACTAACAAAGCCGACATAAGGATGTGCAATAAATTACAAAACAATTTTATTCAAACTAAAATACGGGAAATCATTCACAGACTAGTAAATCAATAGACATGTTATGAAGTGTATATATAGGAGAGGGGTTTGGAACATTAGTTGCGGGACGAGAGGCATTCTACACACATTCTTGGTGGAAACGTAAATCCGATAAATTATGACACATTTATGCAACAGTAAAAGTATTTACTGTTCGAAAATTAACTCTTTGTGTATATTATTAAAAAATTTTTTAATTAAATTTGCGTTAGTGGTACCAAAGCGATCACGTGGGTGACACCAAAATGAAAATATTGGGACAAGAAATTTGCGTTGTACAATGACACACATGATCGTTGCAATTTCTTAAATAAACTAACGTCATGACTATAGTTTCGAAATTATATAAGACAAAATAAAACTCAGTTGTGCGGGTGGAATAATGGATGGATATAAATGAAACAATGTTATTACTCTACTTGAGTTTATTAGCACTTCTCGAGTTTATACAGAATAGTAACGCTTATCGACAAGTGAAGTATTAAACTAACTACACATAAATATACGAGACAAGGCTTAGGTTGTAGTTATACAAGTAATTAGGTACTGAGAGAGGGGAGATGAATTAGAAAATGTAATATTATTTAACAGATTAATACCTATATTTATGTGCAGTCAGTTTAATACTTCGCCTGTCGATGAGAGTCACTGTTCTCTCGAAACTGGAGTAGTGCTAATAAACTCAAGTAGAGTAATAACATTGTATAATTTATATCCATCAATTATGATGAAACTCTACAAAGTTAACGCCGATTCTATTAATAATATGGGTAGAATATAGTTTATTAGGAGAACACATTCTTATTGTGATGTTGTAATTATTCAGAACAGACGGTCTGTGATATTTTAAATATGAATAAATATAAATATACACAATAAATATATTTCTGTAAAAATAAGGTACATGGCTCTTTCAAATAATGGAACGACTAAATGTATTAATATCAAAAAAGTATCATGTAGGTTCGAAACTTTGTCGCTAAAAATATCGTCGCTGTAGCACAGTTGGATAATGCAACTTCCCAAGTTTGGAAAGAGATCCAGGTTCGAATCGCGATGTCGCAATAACAATATTTTTCGATATAATCGATTCTATATGTATATCTTTCTAATTAATATGTTTAATTCATATTTAGAATATAGTTTAGTTTTTATTTAAAAAATGCAATTAAAATATTTTCTGTTAGAATATTTTCCTGCAGAATAAAATATTATTATTCGCCAGACTTGATCCACTTTTTTTCCATGATGTTGATTAAGTTTTATTGCTGATTGCGCGATTTCATGGAAACAAGTTGATGTAAGAGTTCACTTCTTAGAATAAGTACTTGCTAAAAATATGATAACCGTCTTGGACCCTGAGTCACGAGTGTAGGAAGTGCAAGCAAAAATAATACAGGAATGTGGAGAAAACTTCAATACTGTTGTCGTGGATTGCCGTGTATTGACGCATCCAGTAAACAAGTACCTTTACTGACTCTCTAAAGGTCTCACTGTCATCACCCCATATATTTTGCCTGCAGATTAGAATGACGCATCCAGTATACACGTAACTTTACTGAGACTCGAAAGGTCTCACTGTCATCACCCATATATTTTGCCTGCAGATTAGAATGACGCATCCAGTATACACGTAACTTTACTGAGACTCGAAAGGTCTCACTGTCATCACCCATATATTTTGCCTGCAGATTAGAATGACGCATCCAGTATACACGTACCTTTACTGACACTCGAAAGGTCTCACTGTCATCACCCATATATTTTGCCTGCAGATTAGAATGACGCATCCAGTATACACGTACCTTTACTGACTCTCGAAAGGTCTCACTGTCATCACCCATATATTTTGCCTGCAGATTAGAATGACGCATCCAGTATACACGTACCTTTACTGACTCTCTAAAGGTCTCATTGTCATCACCCCATATATTTTGCCTGCAGATTAGAATGACACATCCAGTATACACGTAACTTTACTGACACTCGAAAGGTCTCACTGTCATCACCCATATATTTTGCCTGCAGATTAGAATGACGCATCCAGTATACACGTACCTTTACTGACTCTTGAAAGGTCTCACTGTCATCACCCATATATTTTGCCTGCAGATTAGAATGACGCATCCAGTATACACGTAACTTTACTGACTCTCTAAAGGTCTCATTGTCATCACCCCATATATTTTGCCTGCAGATTAGAATGACGTATCCAGTATACACGTACCTTTACTGACTCTCGAAAGGTCTCACTGTCATCACCCCATATATTTTGCCTGCAGATTAGAATGACGCATTCAGTATACACGTACCTTTACTGACACTCGAAAGGTCTCAGTGTCATCACTCATATATTTTGCCTGCAGATTAGAATGACGCATCCAGTATACACGTATCTTTACTGGCTCTCGAAAGGTCTCACTGTCATCACCCCATATATTTTTCCCGCAGATTAGAATGACGCATTGAGAGATCACCGTGGACACGGGCCATAATGGTAGAGCTACAATAAGAAATTATTTCGTACTACGAGTATATTGAAGTAATGTATTATGTTTATCTAAAATAAAAGTTATTTTTATGTTGATTCAGATTTTTTGTTCAATAGATACTACAATATTGTTCTCTAGTACTTTTAATATAAATGAAATTAATCAACTAGAAAGATTATTAGGAGAACACATTCTTATTGTGAAATTGTAATTATTCAAAATAGACGGTCTGTGATATTTTAAATATGAATTAAATTTATTAATTAGAAAGATATACATATAAAATCAATTTTATCGAAATATATTGTTGTTGTTGTACAAGGTAGATGGCTCTTTCAAATAATGGAACGATTAAATGTATTCATATCAAAAAGGTAACATATAGGTTCAAAAATTTGTCGCTGTAGCATAGTCGGATAGTGCACCTTCCCCGGTTAGGAAAGAGATCCAGGTTCGAATCCCGATATCTTTCTAATTAATATATTCAATTCATATTTGAAATTAGAAAGATAAAATATAAAGAAAAAATCTATGTAACAATCAAATATTTTTTCAATAAATAGAATCTTTCTCGTGGATTTAATGAATGAATCCTCGAAATCTTTCTTTACTTAATCTTATCTTCTTGCAATGACGCCACCAAATCCCGGAGAAAAGAATACACATTCCAGTGATGTGTGTACTTATAATTTATGTTGTATCTAGTGAGATAAGTCAAAAGTTTCATCACAAATCACAAATGGATGAAGGAATTCGAGTAATGTGATCTGATTGTATCAATACTAAGCAGAATGTTGAAAATAAGTCACATTTCCGAATAAAATGTATAAACCTATTAATTATTAAGGAAAATACATTCTTATTGTGAAGTTGTAATTATTCAGAACATAGGTCTGTGATATTTTAAATACTAAATTAATGTATTAATTATAAATATTATATAATACCGTGATCCCGGTGACGCAAAAACAATATTTTTCGACAAAATTGATTTTATATGTATATATTTATAATTAATACATTAATTTAGTATTTAAAATATCACAGACCGTCTGTTCTGAATAATTAAAACTTCACAATAAGAATGTGTTTTCCTTAATAATATATGTTGTATCAATGTGTCCAAAATTTAATAAAAATGAATTGATAATTCTGGCGTCTGTAGTCGGTTTACTCAGAGGTATTTGAGATTCTGTAAAAATAATGTAGATTTCAAATAATGGAACGACAGGTGTATTAATTTGAAAAATGTAACATATAGGTTCGAAAATTTGTCAAGAAAAATACTGGCGTTATAGCACAATGGTAGTGCACTTCCCCGGATTGGAAATAGAGATCCAGGTTCGAATCCCGGTGACGCAAAAACAATATTTTTCGACCAAATTGATTTTATATGTATATATTTATAATTAATACATTAATTTAGTATTTAAAATATAAATCTCTTCAGTACGCTGTCATCTTAATCCTCTCATTATCGTTCTTATTATTGTTTATTTTTATTGAATAATTACACATTTCTTTCTTAGATCAAAATGAAAATCTTCAAAATTTCTGATTTTTTGTGTTTACAGTGTTAAGTGGGTGCAATTATATTATTAATTTCAAAAACTAACAAACCTTAATTGTTCCATTATTTGAAAGAGCCATCTACAAATAATGGAACGATTAAACATCAGAAAGGTAAGATATAGGTTCGAAAATTTGTCGCTAAAAATATTGTCGCTATAGCAAAGTTGGATAATGCACCTTCCTTAGAAAGGAAAGTTCGAATCCCGGTAGCGCGACAACAATATTTTTCAACAAAATTGATTTTATATGTATATATTTCTAATTAATATATTTAATTTATATTTAGGATATATATTTTTCTGTCGCCGTGCACCGTGAAAATATATGTGATAGAAATAGTTATTGGAACATATAGGTAATGGTTTTAGGAATATTCATTTTTTAAATATAGTTTTTATAGTGTAAGTACGTAGTTAAATATTTATAACTATGGAAAAGCCAACACATTCATTTGAATGATAGTATAAAAATTCAAAGAGACATTTAAAGAATATAAAATCTTCCCCGGATAGAAAGAGATTCAGGTTCGAATCCCGGTAGCAACTAAATATTTTTTCGATACATATTGTTTTCTCGTATATCTTTCTGGTTGATTAAATTAATTTGTATTAAAAATATAAATTAGATTACGCCGTACTTGCGTTGTACACGGATGATATCGACGCTCTGGAAATGCACCATCCACCCCATATACCCGCTCACGGGGTCTTCACCACAGGTTATGGCACTCGAGATATCGGAGACAAGAGGTGAAATACCTTATCACTCCATGCATCATCATTTCCTGGAAATGCACTACTATGATGTTTATTAACGTCCACCAACAAATTGACGAGCCTTGATGCCATTATCACTCAGCGACAACTTTGATGGGTTGGCCACGTATTCAAAATGCTCGAAACCAGACTATCAAAGGTGATAATGTATTCTCAACTGCCTCAGGGTACATGGGAGCCAAAAGACGAACCTTCAAAAAACTACCCAATACTATGAAAAATAAAACCAACAAAATGCTGCCAACAGAGAGAGAAGACACAAATATAGGCAAAAGAAAATAGGACATGGAAGTCAACCGGCAGAACTAATGGATCCAGAATTGGACTCTTCAGCCATCTGAGGACCCACAATCGTGAATGCCAGTTTCTTCGGACACGACGGACAACTGATGAAGATGATGACACGGATGAGACTTTAATCTCTCGTCTAGGAGATTTGACAGTGAAACACTTACCCAGGCCCGTTCTATGACCAAAAGCTTCCATATCGGTCCTTCTTATTCTCCGCCAGGTTAGCATTATGTTAATACTGCAGGCCTCAAAGCCGCACAATAAGACCAAGTCGTGGCACGGATGCTTAAACTAGCACCATTCACCGTCCAATTCAGCGCTCATACCCAAGAGAATTTATTAAAATTTTATTTATTTTACACATATATAAAAATGGAAATATTTTACAGTATACAGAAAAATAACAGTAACGGTGAAAGGGTGATTGGACCTGTATAATCGCTACGTAGTTAGTCGTTCTAATCCGCGTACAAAATACAACACCCAACGGATGACAGCTCGCTCCGCGCTCAACACCGTACTGTATTTTACACAACGTTGGAGACAAATCTCATCCTTACATACACACGCCATCATATACACTTCTTCAAACGCACATACATACAATAATAATAATCCATATTTGGCAATAAATGGGAGGGAGGAAAGATCATGTCAAAAATTTGATCTTGACATATTTCAGAGATAGACTTCTTATTTGGTGGAACGATGGATTTCATAGCCGTTTCTATTGGTTTCACTAAGATCCCACTCGAGCGCACCGTACATCAACTTCACGTCAAAGAGTCAGTTTGACGTTTAGTTAATTATGTTAAATTTGTTATTTTTAGTTTGACAACAGAATTGGTTTGTATAATTAGAAATTTAAAGGTTAAACACTACATTTTTAAAATATTTGGCACAGATTGTGCTTTAATTTCGCAGATTTCTAGATATGAAACCATTTATTTGCCGGATTATTAAGTGGAATTCAATAATAAATATCTCTCAATCCCACTAGAGTGCTTTCAACATTGTAAAGAAAATTACTTCGTGGACATGTTGTGATTTTAAAAATTAATCTAACAATTTCCCCTTTTTAAGATTAATTTATCATTTGACAATATTCACAAATTTTAAACTTTGGTTTGAGCTTAGATTTAATCAATCATAAAATATATTATGATATTCTGCATTACACTGACTGCATATATGTATTAGTCGGTGATACAGCATATATGTATTAGTCGGTGATACAGCATATATGTATTAGTCGGTGATACAGCATATATGTATTAGTCGGTGATACAGCATATATGTATTAATCGGTGATACAGCATATACGTATTAATCGGTGATACAGCATATACGTATCAGTCGGTGATACAGCATATGTATATTAGTCGGTGATACAGCATATATGTATTAGTCGGTGATACAGCATATGTATATTAGTCAGTGATACAGCGTATATGTATTAGTCGGTGATACAGCATATATGTATTAGTCGGTGATACAGCATACATGTATTAGTCGGTGTTACAGCATATGTATATTGGTCAGTGATACAGCATATATGTATTAGTTGGTGATACAGCATATACGTATTAGTCGGTGATACAGGATATATGTATTAGTCGGTGATATTGCATATTTTTTATTTTAGATCCTCATTGCTTTTCCTGATAGTGTAACATTATCTGTTGTCAACACATTGATAATGGAGGTACTTAAATGTTTCTTGTTTTTTAATTTCCTTCTTATCTGGATTTTAAATAATGTATACTAATTGGTTGATAAACATTTCAAATCTACGATTAAAACAAAACATTTTCTTGAAATTATATTTAATCTGTTGTATTTAACAAACGTTGCGAGGCTACTGATAATAAAAACCGTTACCGATACCGTTACCAATTTTGTATATTATTTCCTCCGAGCCATGCCACGTGTAACATAAATAAATTAAATAATCTAAAATATTGTTATTTGCACTTTTAGGTAGATTTTGATAGATCCAACTTTTGATTATTGCACTTTCTTCGATCACCGGGAGACCATGAAACCATCCTCGATTTCTGAGATTTGGCCTTCTTTCTGAATGAGTCACATTCTATCTCTTCCTCTTGTATGATAATCGTGCTCGTGTTGATTTACCTCAATTTTTCTTATAAATTCTGCTGATATTTGTATAGTGAGGATTTTAAAAATAAATAACATTACATAGAAATATATTTTCTGTTAAAGATCATTATTTATATTAAGGTCTTTAATTGTACTGATACGAGCGTCAATGTTTTTTCAAAGCTTTATTTTTCAGTAATAATAATTGTTACATTTGTTTTAACCTTTTAACTGTCAACCGCATTTGAAATACAAGACACCACATATGGTCTTGACTTAAAAGGGTCTATTAAAAGCTGAGAACTGTCGTCCATATATGGCAAAATGATTTTTAAAATATGACTTTAATCCCGGCAAGTGATATGAGTGTCTGCAAAGTCAAAAAGTGCGTGTTATCACGCTAATGGTTTATATGCAAAGTTTGGCGTGTTAACGCGCTCATGGCATTTAAAGGGTTAAACTAGTCAAAAGTAAAATTCCGTTGCAGTGGTTTATATGGCTAACAATAATGTAGTTGAGTACTACTTTACAAAACCAAGTACTGATAAATTTTCTAATCCTTACCAAAAGTGAGATTTTTTTACCAATCTGTCACCTGTCTGTGTGTTTTGTATTTTGCGACAACTTCAATCTACGAAAATAAATTATGACTCCCAAATATTTAATTTATCTCACTCCCTTCATACTTCAATCCATGATAATCGACGACATAATTTTTTAACAATATTCATGAATTTAGTCGTTAGTTTATTCTTCCTCAGCCATATTACTATATTGTTTAAGTCATTGTTAACCCTTCCCAAACCATGCAGTAACACAGGTCTACCATCATAATTAAACCTGTAATGTTTCGGTAGATACATGCAACATGAAATTCATATTATTGATAATCCTCAAGAAAATATTGGCGCTTGGGAATCGTACAAAAATAATTATTTTTTCCATTCAATCCGTTGTAAAATTAATATGTTGGTAAAAATACCATTTGTGATATAAAAGACAGAGATCACACACTATTTTCACAGTGAAAAGAACAACAAACATACAAATATAATTGTCTCTTTCTCACTAATTAAATGAAGAGAGACAAGAAGTAGACACATTGTACAGGATTTAATGAAAGCTCTAAATTATGTTATTAACCATTTTTTCAAAATTGAATGTTCAATATTTAGAGTAAATTTGTACCATAAAAGCCATTTAAGCTAATAAAAACATTTTTTCTAACTGTTATTTACGGTAACACGAGTTGACAGCATGGCTGCGTTCGGGTATTTTATATCATGGTAAGGAAAAGGTTAATATCTTAATTCGTCAATTTATTCATAATTGTGTCCTGCGATATATGTCGTCTGAAAATATTCTTATTTCGCATTTAGCATTTTAGATAATGTATTGGAGTGCAGGTTTTTAAATGTTTGATGAACGAAATATTGTTTTTCGATATTACTTATTGATGTTACAATATTTAATCAGCAGCTTCCATCACGAGGAATATAATTTTTATCTTAATCAAAATTAATTTTTAAAAAAGAAAATCGCCGCAATTTTTGACTGGGAAACACTTTAAATAAATAGTTAATTAAATATAATGTACTATTAAAATTAACAATTTTAACTTTGTGGTTAAAATTCATATTTTTTATTTATTATCTTTGTTTTATTAACCACTGAATTGAGTTTAAATACATCTACCGGTTTCGAAAAATACTATTTTCTTCTTCAGGATGTCATAACTAACGTAACCTAACCTAACCTAACCTAACTAATTGAGTTAGTTATGACATCCTGAAGAAGAAAATGATATTCTTCGAAACCGGTAGATGTATTTAAACTCAATTCAGTGGTTAATAAAACAAAGATAATAAATAAAAAATATAAATAGAAAGTTACTGTTTCAGATATTTTCGACAAATTGTAATTTAAAATCAGACTCCATCGTCTGAAAACCACGGAATTGCCTCATAATCGATAATAAAGTGCCGAAGATAATGGAATATTTTAACAGGCTTCTCGCGAATGTCTGATTAGATATGATAACTATGATTTGATTACGAACTCACAAATCTGCCCGGAGTGGATATTTTTTGTTCTTATTTCATTTATCTGCGGAATTGATGGATGAAGGGAAGGATTTCAGATTATTCTTCGGGCGTTATTATGTTAAGTACAGCCTTCGCACAATGCATAATGTCATATTATTTACTCTGTTCACAATATATTATATATTGACGCGATGGTTTTACTTCATCAGTCATCACCTAGGATTGTTCTCTTACTTCTGGAGTCATGTTTGGAGAATATACCGCTGTTGTATTGGGTTGATGTATATGTTCGCAGTGTGTGCATTGTTCGTAGTGTCAATGTTGCGTATATTATATGTATTATTGAATTTTTTAATCTGTATAAAGTTTGTGTTCATATTTGACTAAAGAAAATACAGTGCCGAGTATAAAACAATGAACATTTTCGACATATATTTTTGTTTTGAGTTTGACAGAGGGGTTAAGGCACGAATTGAATACTATCACTTCTTAAGGAGAACACATTCTTATTGTGAAGTTGTAATTATTCAGAACAGACGGTCTGTGATATTTGAAATACTAATTGAATATTCATTATAAATATATACATATAAAATCAATTTTGTCGAAAAATATTATTTTTGCGCTTTTAAATTAGTATTTGAACTATCACTGCAACTAGTATAAATTGTTTCTGATAACCGTGTAGGTTTATTGCTAACAAATCCGTCGCATTGAGATCGCAATTCAAGAAAATCGACGGGAAGCCGGTATTAAGTGATTATTCAGCATTATAATGCCGGTCCACATTACAAAAGCGACTATTCAAGAACTCGGTTAGGAGGCTATTCGACATCCGCCTTATTTTCCGGATATTATTCCATCAGATTTTCATATTTTCCGCTCTCTATTTGACGATGCCCTTTAAAATTGGCTTGATGCCTTTTTCATCTCCAAACCTACGAATTTCTTCAGGCGTGGAGTCAATCATAAGCAATACAGGAAAATATATTACTAATAGTATTTTAATACAAATTAAATTAATTAGAAAGATATACACGAAAATTCGCTTTATCGAAAAAATATATTTGTTGCTACCGGAATTCTCACCTGGATCTTTTCCTATCCGAGGAAATGTGTTAACCGATTACACTACACCAACAAGTAAGATGACAAATTTTCTAACTTATATACTGTAACTCTTTTGAAATTGATACATTTTTATTCTAAACGCAATTCCCCGGATAGAAAAGGATCCAGGCTCGAATTCCGATAGCAACAAATATATTTTTCGATAAATTGAATTTTCTCGTATATCTTTCTAATTGATACATTTAATTTGTATTAACCCTTCCCAAACCATGCAGTAACACAGGTCTACCGCTCTAATTAAACCTCCAATATTTCGGTAAATACACGCAGAATACAATTCATATTGCAGTTAAATTAAAATAAAATATTTACGCTTAGAAAAGACTAATGAAAAATCAAGTGCGTATGGCGAGTCCTACAATTCAATTCGTTGTAAAATTAATACCAAAAATACAATTTGTGTGAAGACAAGGAAATCATATATTAATTTCACAATGAAAAGAATAATAAACATACGAATCTAATGGTGTCTCTTTCTCACTAATTACAGAAAGACAGATAAAAAAATATGGTTGTATTATACAATGCAACCTCCTATGCAGGACTCGATGAATGCTCCGAATTATAATTATATAAATTTTCTATATTTAATGCTTAATATTTATAGAAAATTTACGGCATTAATCATTTTTTCACATTTCAAAGGCTAATAAAACTCTAATTTCTTAAGGTAACACGAGTTGACAGCATGGCTGCGTACGAGTATTTTATATCACGGTATGGTAAAGGTTAAAATACCACAGAACAGTGTTCTAAAAAACTGCAACTTCACAACAATAATGTGAATAATATTTTGTTTATTTGAAATAATAATTTTAAATTGAACAAAAACGTTACGAATTTGTGCATCAGTTCAATGAATTTATACTCTGGCGCAAAAAGTCGAGTCATGGTTACAAAAGCGATAATAAATTAAACACTTTCTCAAATCACCACACACGCTGATGTCCGACCATATATATATATATATATATATATATATATATTTGTATATATAAACCTACTGCGCGCAGAACAAGTAGGGATTAACATTCTCAGGTTGGCAACACAGCCACGCGGGGACACAATTTCGTGCAACGGTATTTTCATCTGATAGTTGTCGAGTGCGATGGATTGAACAATCCGATTATTTAAAATAAGCAATTATGTGACTTTTATAATGGGAAAGGGTGAGAATAATACAATATATTAACATCTGTGTTGTCCTGTATCATATTTGAACTAGACTATTGACTAATTATAGTGAAATTTCAGGATATCCCTTTCTCCATGCAGTTTTTTTTCTCCGTGGAGTATTTCTCCAAATAGTTTATTTCTACGTAAATTTTTATATTTAACTTTCTTGATCTTCCCTTTACTACTCACAAAATGCTAATTACGCTAAGTATTTTTCATCAGTGATTTACATTGCCCTGTTATTTTCACTTTAAAATCTTACAAAATGGAAGTGTTGTTGCCTTTTTGTCACAACTCATGTCGCGGACATGACAATGAAGGAGTCAGACCATAACGCACTGGATGCAATGGGAAGGATTTCTTTCGTACAGGGGATGAAGGCAACGTGTTAATCTGATACGGACTACTCGACAGAATGAATTTCTCCAACCGAAGGCGATGCGAGCGACTCAAAGAAAACCAAATATCAGAATCCAGTTTGTCTGATGTACGGCACCAGTAGTGACAAGTTTTACAACGTGTACCTTGGACTGACCGAATTGACGAGGACAGTGAAATTCTGCAGGAATGGACAATAATTATCCCAAACACACTGATTGTAAAAATTAATTTTTTTGGTATACAAGGAATTTAAAGCTTAAGTTGTCTTTTTGTCGCATATTCGTTTCTCTAATTAATTTGAAACTCACGGTTTTCCAGCTAGTGTTAACCGATCAGTTTATCATGTTATTCTGTTGTATTCCTGACCTGACAAACTGTCAGGTAACAATTTTGTTCACTTAGCTTTGATAAAAATGAATAGTAAACTTTATATTTTATGTGCCAAAAGGGCCGAGACCAACTCTTACATAAATCGAAATTTATGCGGTAATGGTTGATGATTTCTATTCCTTTTTATATTTATCTTATATTTATATTTATCTTAGTTTTTTATATTTATCTTAGTTTTTTATATTTATCTTAGTTTTTTATATTTATCTTAGTTTTTTATATTTATCTTAGTTTTTTTGTATTAAATTAGTGATAAAATTTTGTAATAATCTTTTATTTTCCCTGAGTACGATGGCTGAAGTGACAGACAAGACATTATGGTAAATTCTGTAACCAAAGACTCACGCCCATCATGTGAACCTCTGAGCAAGTCAGTGGTGTGAAAGCGTGGCGTCCTATCCTGATGATTATCAGTCACGTATAGGCGACCACGTCACAATATATATACATTTATTTCACGAACGTAATGCATCACAACAAACTTCCCAAATAGCAAGATAATTAATAGGTAGTTTAAGAGGCAATTTATTTCGAAGATTAGTGCGAAGATGCACACAACTAGCAAAGTTGTTAAAGACCAACTGTAGAGAATGTGAAAAGACAGTGACATCACTTAAGTAACCATAATTATACTTTTAATATTTTAAGCAATGGTTAATTTGAACAATGAATTATAATAACCATTTAAAAGTTAGTTGAATATAAATAACCCACAGTGGTTAGTAAAACAAAGTTAATAAACTAAAATTTTTTTAGTTCACACCACAGATCAGTAAATTCATAAACATAAAATAGTGTACATATAGAAGGGGGGTTTGGAACATTATTTGTGGAAACGTAAAACCAATACTTTATGACACAGAAAAAGTATTTACTATGTGAAATTTAAATTTTTGTGTAAACAAGGCATATTTTACATTTACATTTTCAACGTTAAAATTTTCGTTCCAATCGATTCATATATTTAAAAAAAGTCTCTGAGCTATTTTATTACGTAAGTGCTACCAAAATGATCACGTTTGTGACACCAAAATGTAAATATTAAAACAAGGAATTTGCGTTAGTTTATATTTATATATTTGATAGTTTGTGGTTCATATCCATGTATTTTCAATTGTATAATGTACGCAGCAGGGTCCTGAATAGTCTGCAATAATGTCAAGTGTAAAATAGACGCCTTCAAAATGCAACAGATCCAATCATAGCAAGCGAGCAGTGAACAAAAGATTTTTATAAATCTTTAACAGTATTATGCGTCAAAGTGACAGCCAAAATAAGGAAATAAATTTCTTATTCACGTTTTTCATTTTATCTGCTGCCTCGCTAAGCGCGGGGCTAGGAGTGACTGCATCCTTTGCATCTTCCTAGATGTTGGATATTTTTATATAATTGATAGAATCGTCGTTAACTTTGTAGAGTTTCATCACAATGGATGGATATAAATGAAACAATGTTATAACTCTACTCGAGTATATTAACGCTACTCGAGTTTCGAGAGAAACGGTAACTCTCATCGAAAGGTGTTCAGACCGAGAAGCACGCCTGAATGCAGGTGAAAATATAATTTTCAATATTTTATATTATAGGATAGATAAATTACGCATTTTAATGAAAACCGGACGAAAATCCGGCCAATATCGACTTAGTTCCATGGTATTTAAAATAATTGTATATTTTAAATCGCGCGCTCGCAAGATCACGAGGTCACGGTATTTAGTGGACGTAATTTTAGTGGACGTAATTTTGTTGAACGTAATTTTAGTGGACGTAATTTTAGCGAACATGCTCAAAAATATTACCCATCATTTTTATTTGTTAATCACGTAGACATGATAAAATAATTAATATGTAAGAAGACCGGAACAAAATATATTGCACGGTTCGAAAATTAGACCAGTTTAAGATACAATTACTTTTTTTTGTCAGTTTTAAATCAAAATCATATTTTCACGCGCCGCTCAAATAAATGACGCGCGCATGCGCACCACGAACAAAGCTCTAGTGAAGTTTGAGAATGGACCAATAAGAAGCCACGTTTGACAGCATATAAGAAAAATGCACGCACTGATGGGATAGTTTATTTTACAAATAAAGCATTAAATAATTAATAAAAAATGAGTGTAGTTAGGAGTGATAAAATGGCCAGTAGAAATATCGAGGAAACGACTTACTGGTATAAAATAAAATAAATTATGTATGGAGTCATGTCTAATTATGTATTAATTTAAGATATTTTGCCATACAAACCATGTCTAGAGTATAAAATAGATTTATAAGGATCTTTTATACGTTTATTTTTAATCGTACGATTTATGTAAAGCTACCGGAAGATCATGGGAAACCAACACTCACAGGACACCATTTCAATTACCACAAATATTTATCTGTTGTAATTACAAATTTGATTAATAAAATAAATGTAAAAATGAGTGCCACGCCCCCCGACAGTTATCGGAGTTTATATATAGAGGCGCGTTTGGCTCAGAGGTTAGGTTAAAAAAAATATCGAATATAAATTCTTCGGGAAACCGGGGAAACTATGCGACGATATTTTTAGCGACAAATTTTCGAACCCATGTGTTACCTTTTTGATATTAATACATTTAATCGTTAAATTATTTGAAAGAGCCATCTAACTTTTTGTACGGAATCTCAAATACCTTTGAGTGATCTGATAGCAGACGCCAGAATTATCAATTTATTTTTATTAAATTTTGGACACATTGATACAACTTTATTATTTGTGAAGTTGTAATTATTCAGAACATACGGTCTGTGATATTTTAAATATTAATTAAACATCACAGACCTATATTTTGAATAATTACAACTTCACAATAAGAATGTGTTCTCCTAATAATATACTTTCAAAATTATTCATTTTATTACCTTTAAGTGTGACGGGATGGAGAAGTTTAATGGTTCATGAATGAAAAGAATGATTATTATCAATGATGTAGTGACGTGGTTCGCGAATTCGGAAAAGTTATTACTAGTTAGATAACGAAGATGCTGTTTTAATCTAATGTTGAGATATCTAGAGGTCTGTCCGATATATTTACTATTGCAATCTTCGCATGAAATTTCGCAAACCCCGCTATTTTCTAAGTTACCTATTTTTGACTTTGAATTGAGAAGTAATGCGCCTAAGTTGATGTTTGTGTAATACGCTGGTCTAATATGGCGAGGGAAAAATCTTGTTATTTTAGTGGATATTAAGCAAGTATATAGTATTATTATGCAAGTATATAGTGTTATTCCATATTCATATTCCGATGTACGACAGTCTTAATATGTTAAAAAACGTACGTTTTCTATCTGGACTACACAGTGGATGGATCCAAATAATCACAAAACGGCAATCGGTAATCGGCTTAAAATAATTCAAAGATTTATTCCCCGCACCCCCTGGTTCTCCAAAAGAACAATATCAAATATCTGTAGAATGAGAATTGGGCATTGCCGGGTGGCCTCACATTTATTCAGATTGAACTTAATAGATTCCCCAATGTGTGAGTGTGGTGCTGAGGAGGAAACCCTTGACCATATCTTTTTTGACTGTCCATTGCAGATCACAGTTTTTTTTACAGTAATCTCGTCAATGGTAATTTTCAACTCCCGGTTAACTTGTGTCATCTTCTTTCCCTTAACTCGCCACATTTAATCTATATAATAGCAAATTTTTTGAACGATAGTGGTATTGACTTGTAATATAATATTTTCTATAATATGAAGTTTTAACTTGATTAATGGCACAAATCACTCTTGAAGGGTAGATTCCCTATTTAAAAGAAGAAGAAGAAGAAGTATTGAATGAAAACTGGCCAATTTGTACGCTGGAGGGTTGGAAAATGTGCAAAGATCACTGTGTCTGCGTATGTAGGTTTACGATAAATATTAAATTCTAGTTCATGGATATTTACTTTAAGTGAAAGATCGAGAAAATTTAGAGTGTTATCATTATTTTTTCTATTGTTAATTTAATATTTCGATGTAGTGAATTAATGTGTGAGAGGAATGAATCAATTTGTCTGTCAGATATTTTTATAATTCATATTACTGATAAACAAATACTCCGATAGACACAATACAATGAAAAATTATGTTGTATAACAATATGAATACGACTTCTAAAACCCTGTGAAAATCTACGGTGACAAATGTTGAGGACTGAAATATCAAAAGATGTTGATAAATAGTATAAACAAAACTTAACCTAACCTAAACGTAATTCTAACCTAACTTTCCAAAAATAAACTAAAGAATGCCTGTAAATTTTTAATATCTAATAATAATAAGTTTATTTTTGAAAAGTTAGGTTAGAATTACGTATTATTTATAGAGATAAATATCTAATACTTATTATTTTAAATATTCCGTAAATATAAAAGCTTTTTGTTAAAATCACATAATTCAATAAGACTAGTCTGTCGATTATAAAACATAACAAGCTCATAATTCGTTTGTTCATTCAACACGGATGTGACCGGATTTTTAAATATCGTTTTGTTTATCAAAACTATCTGCAAAACGCTAAAGATCCATTTTATTAAAACTATGCCTGTGATGTGATTAAGAATCTCTCGATATTTTTAATAAAATCGAGTAGGTACACCCGTCGATAATATTAGGAACACTGTTTATTTTTCTACATGGAATTTCATATTTTTAAAATAGCTCAAAATATTTGAGAAAAAAGATAGATTTTTTTCTATATATCTTTCTAGTTGAATCGTTTAATTTGTATTATAATACCATAGAAGTTTTTTTTTGAAAATGCTTATAACTTACAACATAATAAAAAAGTGTTCTTAAAAAAAATGCATTTAGTATTTGACTGCGCATTTGAGACCTACAAAATGTAAAAAAAAACCAGTGAAATATCGAATCTTGTATCTCAAAATTTACAGACAGATTGCTGGAAGCCGGGGCTCTGGAGAAAGGAGAACACCAAGGCCGAGAAATCTGAGCTTTAGGTTTGGCCAGCCTACTGTTTACAATAGCTCTGAGCTTTTGTCTAGCCTTTCCGGGGCTCGGAAAACAAACTGGTTATAGCCAATGTTCGTTAAATGATTAAAGCAGTAGAAGAAGATTTGATCGGGGAGAGGTGGGTATATAATCAAATTTTTTTTTTGTAATTTAATAGAATATACATCCATAATAGTATTGCACTTCCCCATCTTTTATCTATGACTTACTGAACTGTAATATCATTGCCAGTAAATAAAAATTCGATATATTCGCCAAAGTAGCTAACATATCGAACGTGTAGATTACTTAAATGTTTTCTCGTTTATATATTCAATAACAGTACGTAAATATATATTCTATTTGAAATGAAGTACATTGTCTTTATTGCAAGTAAGAAAAAACATACATTAGTGAAATCGTGCGAATTTTTATTCTTATCTATAGTCAAATGCGACCATAGAATAAAGATACAAATGCGACTATTGAATAAAGATCGTCGCATAGACAAATTGTAATGTTTACGTGGAGTAAGTCGATACTCGTACGTAATAACACCGTTTGTACAATTCCAGAGAGGGCAATACATAATGCATTAGTAGAAAAGATTATCGCCGAATGCTGCTAATTTTACATTATTGTTTGTTAATAAATATTCAAAAATATAGTTTAATATTAAATATATAGTATGACCATATACGAGTAGATGTGAATTAATGAAACTTACTCGAATGAAGTAAGCAGATGACCACTGCCAGTTGTAACAGAGTTGCCGCCATGACCTTACGAGGTTCTTGATATAAAGGTAAATACCCTTTTTGTCCTGGATTCCTAAAAATAATATCTTTTTAAATACTTATTATATCAGTGTTAAGTTTAATTGAAGTTAAAATTCTACATTTAAAATAAACAACTTCGTTCATTCAAAATTTACTGCCGTATTCGTAAAATTGTTTTTAACGATTTAAATGTAAAAGTATACTATTTCTAAACTATATTGTATTAAAATTATCTAGGCACTAGATATCTATTTACTTCCGAAGAGTCAAATATTTGATTGGGTAAATAATATTTTCACTTTTGAATAAAATAAAATTGGTATAATCTCCGATTTTATCGTAGATTATTAAAATATTTGGGTCTAGTTACCGAATAACGTAAGCTAATATAGTATTAGTATAATAACGCTATCAATAGTTTCAAATAAAAGTTTTCAATAATAATTCAAATTTGTCATTTTTTCCGGAAATGTGAGTATTTATAATTAATTTATATCAGAAGTTATACATAAGATTTGACTTTTTTTAAGCTATTTACTTAGATAAGACCTTTACACTAATATAAAACTAATATATTTAATGTTATTTGCCATAATTAAGAAAGTACAAACATTATAAGAAAGACCGCGACAATTAAATTCAATTTCCGTGTGCCACAAAATTGTCTTAATACAAAAAATTCTTGCATATACGAAATATATTTTCTTATAATCTTGAGCCAAAATTACGGAGATAAATTTGCATTGAAAAGATTAACAAAATATTAAAAATTAATTGAAATCCTATCTAAGTAAAAATTTAAAAAAAATCAAATTTAGTGTATAAATTAATAATAAAAACCCACATTTTTGTAAAAAATGCGAAAATATTAATTATTATTGAAAAGTAAACTTTAAAGATCTATTGTTCATTTTATAAAAATAATACAAGAATTCTTAGGGTTTTATAATAATATTGTTTTTATTATAATAACATTGAATTTTATCATTATATATATATATATATTTCATAAAGATTAACATATTTCTAAGAATTTATTACAAACGCAAACGCATGTTAACAAAATAATAAAAAACTGTACTTAATTAAAAATTAATAATATGATATAAAACCATATATTGACCGAAAGTATATAGAAAGTACTCCTTATTACAACTAATGTGCAGATAATTTAAATAATACATATGTAAGGCAATGTAAAAAAATACTGTGATATTATATCAAATTCATTTATTTATCATATTATAAGACTAGGCTGCGAATAATTGTTTCACTTCTATAACTATATACTTCATGGCTTCGCAAACCAATAGCCTTAACCAATAACCGAGAGCCTTCGCCTAATACACAACTTGGCGCCAGGCGTCTACGTCCTGGGCCATATTTTTTACAGATAGTAAAGTAAACAAATGTGTAAAGTAAAAAGTAATTAAAAAATAATAATATAGAAACTATATTCCTATCAATGTATAATAATGTATGAATGCACACACATAAACGAGCTCTGTAATTTTGAATGCAGTTACTCCGTTGTTGGTTCACTTGGTTATAAATGTATAGAAACCTTTTTTTAAGGGTAGTTTGTCGGGGTTAATAAAATTAATATTAATATGTGTTCTCCTTAATAATAATATTATGTTAATATAAAACGTAGACAATCAAAACAATGGCATCTTTAATGTTACTTGAGATAAATATGGAAATAGTAATATCTCGGAGTGGGTATAAATAAATATCAAGCCAAACAAACAAAATATTTATAGATAGATATAGATTATAAGATGAATTGATTTTTTTAAAACTCTTTTTTTCCTGGATTGCGATTCAAAGGTAAAATTCAACGTAAGAAATTTCATCACCAAAAATGCATTTTTTATTTACCTCTCTCTTCAGCAAATCCGTTCACTACTTTATCGTTAACAATACTCGACAGAAGTTTAAATTGTTACTTGCAACACTTAGGTCCTTCGATTAGGAAAGGTACCGAATTCGGACTCTGTCCTCGGCCGAGAAGAAGCGGAGACTGCGAGACGCGCGAGGCGGCGGAGGAGCGAGGTCCACGGCGGCCGCGGGGGGAGGGGGAGCCGGGGCCGCCGTCGCGGCGCCGCGGACGCCCTCCCCCGCCGGTCCGCCCGCCCCGCCGCGCTTCAGTAATGGGGTCAGAGCGCCTCCCGATGGCATTTCAGCCAAGACGCATTGCGAAACCAGAGGCGGAAAATTTGGGGAAAATATTCGCGAGAACTATGAACTGTGTATCCTGATCGATAGTTATCGACAAAGAACTGCGACCGCCTGCTACCAAGACAGGACCCCCATCAGAGAGACAAATATTGCGGAGATCCGTATATTATTTGATCATTTATCTCGTGGACCAAATTTAAATTCATTATTATCTCAGACTAGATCAGGTAGGCACTAAAAAATTTTAAATAACGACAAAATAAACCCTGCATTCTTTACAGAGCCTGCAAGTATGGACAACAGGTAGTTTAATGGCATTCAATTGCATTATTACGAACATCTCTGCAATCCAAAAAATTGAGAATAATTAGTAAACTCATGACTATGCGTTAACATCACGCGTGTGGGTGTTTTATATACGGTTAATTAGGAAGAAAGGATGAAATAAAAAATTTCTATTAAAAAAAATATATATTTTATTTGTTAGAAAACGGTTTCTAAGCCTTGTGAAGGTAGGTATATGTTACATTTTAAATTAAAAATTTTAGGTACTTCATGTATGTACTGAACTCACAAATAAGTTCTACACATTTCAATTTTCGAAAATTAAAGTGTTAAAAATTAATAAGTGTTTATTTGTTTATATTTTTGAGATTACTCTTGTTTGAATTTGTTTAAGGCGGGTGGGGGGAGGAGGGGAGGGCGATCTAAGATGTTTACATATTATAACTTTTTGTCTTATTGTAAGTGATTTCCAATATGTGGATAACTGAGAAAAAACGTGACCATGCTGTATACAAGAGTGTATATTTTCTCACAAAATTCTGGGAAACATGCCGTTCGTTCAATACGTGACATCTAACGCGTGCTAAAAAATGTTACGTCGATTCATTTTATTAACTGCCTTGCTTAAATACTCAATTTTACTACCCGTATTTTGTTCTGAATATTCTTACTGTTATATATATATATATAACAGTAAGAACCATTTATTAATGAGCTGGGTGACTTAAAAATATGCAATAAACATATTATACCAATTGGATGTATCTTTGATTATTTTTTGGTGACATATCTTAAGAGCATTTAACGTCATCACACGAAATCTGGTGAAGTGTCGACTGTAGAGATGTGATTGAAAATATATTGAAGTTCATTCACCAAATTCATTTTTATTAGTTATTTTCATATTGTGTAATATAAGTACATATATATATATATATATATATATATATATATATATATTGTTACGTTGTGCGCTGTCACCAGTGGACGGAATGCCAGCGCACCACGCCACCAGCTAGACTCAGTCTGTGGGTTAATAAACATTGTTGTCGGAATGCGTGTCTCAGATGGATGGAGGAAGTCTGAACAATGGAAAAGACTTTATGCACTCAGAACCATTTATTCACAGTTAAATACACAAAGCCCGACACTGTAAGCATGGTTATTGTCTTTGAAATCTTCTTTCTTCACGTCACGCTCTTCTCCTAGTGGGGACACACCGTGTCACCGATTTAGCAATACGATCGCTGCCCAGTTTGCCACGCCCCGTTCCACAAGTGAACTCTTCCTCCAGAAGGTCATCCGGTCACTGTGGAGTCCGTTGAGCCCATCCGTCTGCCATCGCTTACCGGCAGTCTCCACGCCAGGCCCCGCAAGGAACAGTCACGCGCGGGTAGATCGATGCATCGACCCTTTAAATCCACCACGCCTCAACCAAGATTTGTGTTTGTTATTTATTAACGCCATTACTGCCTGGCGAGACGCCGCCCCGGCGCTCTACCTACGTCGTGCGCTCGGCACGAAATCCCTTGCTAGCTTTCCCCGACTCTCTCTCCACCGGCCGCGCCTACTCGCCTCGGTAGATGGCGCCCTCGGTCTTCGCGCGTTTATTTAAAATGTCACAATATATATATATATATATATATATATATATATATATATATATATATATATATATATATATATATATATATATATATATATATATATATATATATATATATATATATATTAGTGGTGGTAAATCGTCATGCGACGACGATTGTTGGAGGTTTAGTTTCTATTGTAATTATCGTTACAACCAAATATAATCAAAGTCACAATTAGTTGCAATGTTGATTGGAGTAAGATATATTTAATTTCATTATTCATTCATCGTTCTTTTATTAAATCTACAATGTTCTGAATATAGATCCAGTTCATTAAAAACTAGTAATTTATTTTTGTACCTTGAATTAATTTTAATTATTTTTTTAATGTGTTTAAATAAATAAAAATATTGCTATTAAACAAATTATATATATCTCATAGAGATGAAGCTATTTATATTATATTATATGGGAAATATGGAAGAATGGATAATTACAGGGTTCTGTCTTACGACCTGTCTTCGACTGGCACTTTACACAATGTAACGTTCACCATTCCACCCGATCACATAAGTCAGTCATATTTCCCGTATAATATAATATAAATAGCTTCGTCTCTATGAGATATCTATAATAATTTCATTTATTTATAAAACGGTCCATTAGGTTTCTGATTTCTTTAGAGATATTCCTTGAACATTGATAAGCTGTTATATATGTATAATAAATAAAACAAAAAAAAATACAGACCAAAGATTACGAAATATAATGCAGTAAGTTTAGTGTTTTTTTTTTTTTTTTTAAATTAGTAAAAGGACATGCCGATAGGTAGCAATGAGGCTCGCCCCCCATTATGCCGCGGTTCCTGTGGTGGCGTGAAGAGGAGGACGGAGTGCAGAGTAGGTGTGTGGAATATTAGAGGAGGAATGGACAGAAAGATGAATGAACTGTGTGATAGTATGAATGAAAAGAATCTGGATATATTGTGCATTAATGAGAGCATGAAGAAAGGAAAAGGAGAGATGGAGCACAATGACACGCTGGTACTATGGTCTGGGGTCCCAGAGGAGGACCGGGCGTGTCAGGGTGTTGCAGCGTTGCTCTCGAAAAGAATGATAGAATGTATGAGAGAATATGAGCTTGTCAGTGCTAGGCTTATGTGGATCCGTTTTAAAATTGGACTTACGAGTGTATTTTTAGTCGTAGGTTATGCTCCCGTAAACTCAGAAAATGATGAAATGAAAGATGAATTTTGGACAAATGTAAGGGATGTAATGAATGTAAAACAGAATAATGAAAGAATAATTTTAGCAGGCGATTTGAATGGTTGGGTGGGGACTCGGAGGGATGGTTTCGAGTCAGCCATTGGTGTGTACGGTGACAAAAAGATAAATGGGAATGGAAAAAGTCTACTTGAGGTATGCTTGGAATGGAATCTTTTTATCTCAAACACCTTTTTTGATCACAAAGAAATCTACCAGTACACATGGGAGAGAGGAAATTAAAGGTCGAGGATTGATTTTGTGGTGGTTGACTCTAGACTGAGATCCGCTACTGTTGATACTCGAGTGTTTCGGGGCGCCGAGATGGAAACTGACCATTTCCTCGTTGTTTCAAGAATAATTTTATTCCAAGGATGGCGGTCCATGAAAAAAACAGTATCGGCACCATCTAGAGTCAAAATTGAGAATCTGCAAAGGGATGATGTCAGAGAAAAATTTGAAAGGAAAGTGTGTGAAAAACTGAGTGAACAAGGAGCGAGTGATCTGAATATAGACAATGCATGGGAATACATTAAGGTTACTTTATGCGAATCAGCGAAAGAAACCTGTGGGATAGCTACCCAAGGAAGGAAGAAAGGTGATGTATGGTGGGACGATGGCATAAAGGAACATGTGAAAGAAAAGAAGATTGCGTGGCGCTATCTGTTGACAGTAAATGGGGATGAATATACGAGAGCAAAAGTCCTGTACAATGTCTGTAAGGAAAAAGTTAAATCTGGTGTGAAAGAAAGGAAAGAGCGGCTGAAAAGAGAAGAAGGAGTGAAAATGACTGAGAATTTTAAGGATAATATAAAATTCTTCTGGAAAGCGGTCAAAAAATCTCGATGTGGTGCTGAAAGCAGTAGTATGAAAGCTATTAAGTCAGTAAATGGAGAGATGTTAACGAATGAGGATGAAATAAAAGATAGATGGATGAAATATTTCCAGGAAACGTATGAAAGTGTAGAGAATGCAAATGATGAAGCACCTGAGAGGCTCTCTGGGGTAAGTATGAATGAGGAAAACGATATAAATGCAATAAGTATGGAAGAAATAAAGTGCGCAATAAAACATATGAAGAATGGTAAGGCTATGGGGTATGATAACGTTGCTGCAGAGTATATCAAGGCTGGTGGCCCATTAGTTATCTTGTGGCTTCATACGCTCTTCAATCAATGTTTGGAAGAGAGCCACACCCCGTTATATTGGAGGAGGGCTGTTATCATGCCTCTTTACAAAGGCAAACGGTGGAAAATGGAATGTGGTAACTATAGGGCTATCAGTCTACTGAGCTCTATAGGTAAACTGTATGGGAGAATTTTAATAGAAAGAGCAAGAATGGTGACGAAAGAAAAAGTATGGGACGTGCAAGGGGCATTTGTGGGTGGAAGAGGATGCATGGATCAGATCTTTTCTCTACGAGTGATGACGGAAAAGTTTTTGGCGAAAAACCTAAAACTTCTTTGTGTCTTCGTAGATCTACAGAAAGCATATGATATAGTTTTAAGAGAAAAGTTATGGAAAGTACTCTCTGATTACGGGGTGAATAGTAAACTTATACGCGCAATCGCATCCATATACGAAGGAAGTTCTGCGTGTGTAAGAATCAATGGAGCACTCACACCATGGTTTGACATTACAAAGGGTGTCAAGCAGGGTTGTGTAAAGTCTCCATGGCTGTTCAACTTGTATATGGATAAATATGTGAAAGAACTAAAATGTATGAATGTTGGAGCAAAAATGGGCGATTTGATTGTATACTGTTTATTGTACGCCGATGATGCAGTACTAATGGCGAATAATGAACAAGAACTACAGAATCTGGTGAGCAGAATGTACGATGTATGCAAGGAAAGCGACCTCATGATGAATGTTAACAAGTCGAAAGTGATGGTATTCGAGAAGGAGGAAAGCAAGACACCATGCAAAATACTTGTAGATAATGAATGTTTGGAACAAGTAGATGAGTTTGTATATTTGGGAAGTATGTTTGATAGAAACGGAAAGGCTGAGAATGATATCGAAAGGAGGGTGACTGCAGGAAATAAAGTAAACGGCGCTTTGAATGGAATTATATCTAACTAAAATGTGATCACTTAGACGTATTTGTGGCAAATCTATTTATGACAGAGTAAAGAATGAAGAAATAAGGAAAGAATGTAAAGCTGTTAGTATAGTGAGTAAGATTAAGAAAGGATCACTTAGGTGGTTTGGTCATATAGAAAGGATGAATGAGGAGAGAATGGTAAAAAAGATATATGACGCAAGTGTTGACGGAACCAGAAATAGAGGACGTCCGCGGAAGACTTGGCACGACCAGGTAAACCAGATAATGGAGGATGGTTCTGTTAGAAGCCTCAACAATCGGCGAGCTTGTATGACAAGATGTATGAATGTGGATGAGGCGAGAATTGTGTGTCAGGACAGAAGAGTGTGGCGCTCTATCCTCTCTGCCTACCCCCACGGGGAAACTGCGTGATGGTAAGTAAGTAAGTAAGTAAGTTTAGTGGTTTTGATTATTTTGAATCTAGGGTCACGTCTTAAACCATCTTTACATGTGTATTCTAAGTTATTCAAGAACATTCCGAAATATATCATTAAAGAGAACATATTATTATTGTGAAGTTGTAATTGTTCAGAACAGACGGTCTGTGATATTTAAAAAACTAATTAAATGTATTAATTAGAAAGATATAAAGGGATTTTTAAAAGGGACGCTCAAACTTTCTTTCAACAGGGACAAGAAACTACGCCATATTTCTTCAATTTTTTTTGAGGTTAACACTCGTACTTAGTTGGCAAATCATCATGGAGCAGTACACACCGGAGCAACGCTTGCAAATTATTCAAATCTACTACCAAAATTCGCGTTCGCTCACCGCAACTTTAAGAGCATTACGACCATTTTATCGTCGTCATCACTTGCCTGCCACATCAACAATTCAACGTTTGGTGCAAAAACTTGAAAGCACATTGTCGCTACACAATGTTCCAGTGCCAGTGAGACAAAGAAATGCACGAAGTGAGGAAAATATTGCCGCCGCTAGAGCATCTGTTCTTGATGACCCAAATGAGTCACTAACACGACGTTCTCAACAATTGGGCATTTCTGTGACGTCATTGTGGCGAATTTTGCGAAAAGATCTTGGCCTACATCCATACAAGATCCAGTTGACACAAGAACTAAAGCCGCTTGACCATTTAAAGCGTCGCCAATTCCTCAATTGGGCTGCACAACAATTTGAAAATGATGCTGAATTCCATCGAAAAATCATCTTTAGCGACGAAGCTCATTTTTGGCTCAATGGATATGTAAACAAGCAAAATATGCATTATTGGGCAGGCACCAATCCACACGTGCTTCATGAAACACAATTGCATCCCAGAAAAATCACTGTTTGGTGTGGATTACATGCCGGAGGTGTCATTGGACCATATTTTTTTGTTGATGATGCTAATCGTCATGTTACTGTGAATGGTAATCGTTATCGCGCCATAATAACTGATTATTTTTGGCCTCAATTGCAAGGTATGGACTTGGCCAATATGTGGTTTCAACAAAACGGCGCTACCAGTCACACGGCACACGCAATAATTGACTTATTGAAAACCAAATTTGGTGAGCGTGTTATTTCGCGAAATGGACCAGTTCAATGGCCGCCTAGATCATGCGATTTAACACCATTGAACTATTTTCTTTGGGGCTATGTTAAATCTATGGTCTATATCAATAAGCCGGCGACGTTACAAGAGCTAAGAGAAAATATTGAACGCGAAATTGGTGCGATTCGGGCCGAATTATGTGAAAAAGTGGTGGAAAATTGGATTCAACGATTAGACTTCTGCAAACGTGCCCGCGGTGGTCATGCGAGAGAAATTGAATTTCATACATAATAGCCACTAAATGTACTTCAAAACATAATAATTTTTTTTTAGATATATTCATTTGTTTTTGTTTTATTTTAAAAAAAAGTTTGAGCGCCCTTAATGAAGAACCCTTTACATATATGATATAAAAGGTAATTGAGATTCCGTAAAAACAAAGTGGATGGCTTTCAATTAATGGAACGATAGATGTATTAATTTGAAAGGTGTAACATATGGGTTCGAAATGTATGCTGTAGTCATTGGCGTGCCGTAGGTATAGATTTAGGTTATGCTGTCACTAATGATATTATACAATCATATATAATATATGTACTTTCGTTTAACCAACGTCTTTAGACAAATAAATTCGTCGTTTATACGACCCTACCATGTATTTATTTGTAATTTTAGAATACTATTAAAAGTGTTTTTAAAGTTTAAGTCTTAAAACGTAAAATAATAACTTCTTACCCATATAAAAATGTATAGAGGTTTTTAAGAACACTTTCTATGACTGAATGTGATTCATTTATTGTTTGAAAATCCTTCACATAATTACTAAAGGAAATAATTATTTCTAATAAAGGTTAAGGTAGGAAACCGTTCTGCCAATTGCCAATCCAAATCCATGCGCCAAATTTAAAGAACAATCATGAAATCAACACGTCAAAAATATTAAGATAGTAAAATTCGAGAATAAGTAAAAGAGGAAGTAGACACTTCAATGATTTTCAAGCAGTTGTAACTCTTTCTAATATTATTCTGTTAAAAAACAGCATGGGTAACGATTCAAAACAGATCAACCGAAAGGAATTTTCAATTCAGTTAATAGCTATTTATATGACTTGAGTAATTTACTACCTGATTAATGTAAATAGCACGATGCGGCGAATAAAAAAAGCGCCATGAGGATAGCAGTGATTTTTTGGACCTAAGCAATTAAAGTTTCTACTGATAGACAGGTGGCACTAAATGCAAAACAATGTTTTCGTTAATGTTAATCCAATTTTTTAATTTTTATTTGTTTCCCAGAATGCACCTACCCCGGATTGGAAAGAAATCTAGGTTCGAATCCCGGTAGCAACAATTTTTCGATAAAATTGATTTTATATGTATTCTTTATTTTCGATATATTATCTTTCTAATTATTATTCTATTATTTTGTATGTATTATCATTCTAATTAATGCATTTAATTAGCAGGTAAATATATCGAATGGATTATATACATATTTTGATTTATCTTTATAAATAATACTTCGAGAACTTTCAAAATTGTACTTCGTTATCAATGTAGAATATAGTTGGAACAATATTTGTAAATTCTAACAGTCTTAAAATATATTACGCATTATATTATTTCTATTTATATCTCATATCTTGGATATGAGGGTGCGTCTAGCATTCTTTATTTTTATTATGCAATAATAAAGTTTTTCTAGCGACATTGATGCGTCCCTGGGCAAAAATATTTCCCTCCCTTCTCGTAAAGGCCGCACCTCTGAAAGGGTGCAATGTTTGTCAATACAATTTTATGTAGATACATATTAGTATTATACTTAAATCTATTTCGTTTAGGATCCATTACACAAGAAAAAAATTCCATTATGAGAATTACAGCTTTTCGGTCATGCAATATGAATACAACTATATTGAGTTTGATTTAAGTAATATTAAGCTTGATTTTCGTTGTTTTGTTCTTTTGACTATTTTCAATTGTAACCACATTTTGAAATTCATTCATTCTTCTTTCTTCCTTCATGTCAATAAAAATATAGAGTGATCTCAATCATGCAAGATTCGGCTTGTAATGCACCTCCATAAGTTCCAGTTTTGGTTCCACTGCTGTGGCACTCTTCCAGGTCTTCATCGGCTGAAAGTTGTGCTCAGGATAACCTCATTTTCTATTCTGTTACTTTAACGAATAATTAGAAGAATATTTTATTTACTGTTCCAATTGAGGTGTTGATGTCGTGCAGTCTAAAGAATACATTTATATATAAGGAATTTATTCGGGTATGAGTGACTCGTTGGAGCTCCTTAGGTTAGTTTGGCTGGCCTACGTCGGCGGGACTCTACCTACGCACCTACCTCTCACTCTCCATACCTCGTGTTTTGCAACTCCGTCTGTGTAAGTGTGACTCAATCCATTTTGTGACTCGTCCTATCTCTCTTTTGGGAGTGTTTTTAACGAATGGGTCCCTGAGTGTCTGTCTTGAACTACTGCAGCTTAATTTTTTATCTGTATGTAAAACTATGTTTTGTGGATTTATATTATATGTTTTTTTTTTAAATATAAACAGTACTTAAGGGATGCTGGAGGGTCTAATTTTTAAATTTCAATTGTTTTAATTAGTCCACTGAATGTGAATCATCCTTTGTCAGTCTCCAACAGACTCCGCTTCATACATAAAGATTGGAAAGACAAGAGTATGAACTATCATTACGCCCGTTGCCATTGTCTTTCCATATCCTTCTCATTCATTTCTATTTCGTCCTTCTTCACCTAACTTTCCATAACGTTTATTTTTCCTTTACTTTAGATATAAGTCGTTCGATGCGCATTGATTCTGTTAAATTATTGTTTATTTATATATTATTGTTGTTAAACCCTTAACTCGACTATTGCGGCCGCAAACAATGATATCTTCTTGTATGCGGGAATTCAGTTAGTCAAGAATTCGATGTACAGCAACACAGTTTATTACGGATCTCACAATTATGAATACGATATATGAGACGTATTCTGATCTACGATCCCGGAGAGAGAGAGAGAGAGTGAGAGAGAGAGAGAGCGCGCCCAATTATTATTATTAATTATTAATTTTTTATTACATTTAGTCATTATTATCATAATTTGGCTCCGGTATCAGCGTACCAGAGCCATACCTGTACCATTTTACGTGAGACTCGTTAACACACTAAATTCAAAAGGCAACCAGAAAGAAGCTATAGTCAAATCGTACACCCCAAAAGGGGAGGGTAGACATCACATTTATATGTTGCTGTCGCACGAACTCGGTCACAATCCGGCAGAAATTCACCCTGTCCAGGTCGCAGAAGGTGCGAGGGAGAGCCAGTAGAATGCTCCATTAGGTCTCTCTAGCTCTCTCTTTCCGGCATCGTCCATCCCAGCAACCCCCAGCGAGAAACCCGCACCCTAATAAATATCCGGAAATGTCTACTATAGTATAAAATATTATTTATATAAATGTGTAAAAATATTATTAATATCGTTGACTAAAGAATTCATATTTGTTTTCCAGCCCCTGTTAGGTTAGATTAAATTTAATCTCTTTCTTCTTTTATGAAATTATTCAAATTTATACATATTAATCGTGCATTTAACTAGAATGACTGTATTACAAGTTATCATTTTATTTACATTTTTCGCCAGCCAAAATAAATTCACAAGCTACGCACTTCAAACAAAACTTGGTAAAACCATTCAATATTTTCTACCTATTTTGATAATAAGAACTACATTTAAGTATTTTTAAACAATGTTATGTTTATATTCAATATGAGTAATTGTACAAACGAATTGAAGAATTTTTTTTAAACTTTCCTCTTCCCCTACTCTCATCTTAATCGTTAGATAATTCTGAAGCACTTTGTTTAGCTGGTTGGACAATAATTACATGTACTTTATCAAGTTAATTAAATTGTATCATTTAGTTATTGGATATTATGAATATTTATTGGATAAGAACTAGCAGAATATCAAAAGATGTATATTTAATTTGGACAGTAACAATAAACAGGTGTCATTCGTTTAGATTCCTGCACATAAGGGAATTCATGGAAATGAATGTGCTGATAAACTGGCCAAGGAGGCCACTCTTTCCGGAGTTTTCCCCCATCAGTTCCATATCCCGATGTATGACAGTCATAATATGGTAAAAAAACATTCGAATTCTATTTGGACTGCACAATGGATGGATCCAAATAATCATAAGGGTAATCGGCTTAAAATAATTCAAAAATTTATTCCCCGCACCCCCTGGTTCTCCAAAAAGAAAGTCTCCAAAAGAACAATATCAAATATCTGTAGAATGAGAATTGGGCATTGCCAGGTAGCCTCACATTTATTCAGATTGAACTTAATAGATTCCCCAATGTGTGAGTGTGGTGCTCGGGAGGAAACCCTTGACCGTATCTCTTTTGTCCGTCCATTGCGGATCACAGGTTTTTTTTATAGTGATCTCATCAATGGTATTTGTCAACACACAGTTAACTTGTGTCATCTTCTTTCCCTTAACTCGCCACATTTAATCTATATAATAACAAATTGTACTTTTTAACTTTTAACTTGATTAATGGCACAAATCACTCTTGAAGGGTGGATTGCCTGTTTAAAAGAAGAATTAGCAGAATTTAATAATAAAATATTATCCTAAAAATGACCAAAAATGCAAAATTACGATATAGGTACTAACTATTATAATTATTGTTAATATCTTTTAAACGAATAATTTTGTGATGAACTATATTACATATGTACATATCGACCCTTCCTACGTAAAAAATCATAAGTATAAAAAAAAACATTATTAATAATTCTAGTATTTCGCATGTATTTGGTACTTATTTACGTGACGTTTTTAAAAATTTTATATATTCTATGATGTAGGTACTAATAAACATAATATTTTTAAAAATACAGCCATTTAAAAATGTATCAAATACGTATAAAACACTAGAACGTACTATTATATCGATACAGTTAATTGTAATGCATGTTTAATAAAGTACTTAAAAAAATGTAATAAAAAGACAAAAAAAAAATAGTCGGTAGATTCATCTGCATAAATGTTAAATGAATTTTTATTTTAATTAATTAATATTTATTTGACAACAAATAATATAATTCATGTTTTCAAGCAATTAATAATTGAATTGTGAACGGCATGACACAGTGACGTCATCACACGTTGCATTGAAGATAAGAGAGCAAGATTTTTAATCAAGATGTTTTTAAGCCACGTCAGTATGTGATTTTAAATTATTGTGCAATTGCAAGATAAGTATTTATTACAATACGTTCAAAGAAAATTTAGTACTAATTATGTATATAATGTACCTAGCTAAACGCATAAGAAAACTAATTTACGTTTTTAAAGGAATACGATATATAGTTGATTACAAACTCTTAAGATCGGTACTTTGCACTGTGCTACTCTTTAATTAATTATGCTACTTTAGTTTGGGGAGGAGCAGCAAAAACAATATTGGAGTCGGTTAAAAAAACACAAAAAACAATTCTCAAGGTAATAATTGGTCGACCCTTTAGATATCCATCAGATCTTATATTTAAAGAGTACAATGTTCTAGATATAAGACAAATCTTTATGTTGAGACTCGTTCAATATTTTCATACTAACAACAACTCCCCTCAAGCAATAAATCGTGGACACAACAGACAAACAACAAACATCTACACACCAGTTTCGAGAGCAATAACGACCTTTTATCAAAGATTCTACATATTCCTAGCTCCGAAACTATACAATACACCCTGTACCAACTGGAAATCGTACAATACCAATAAGATTACACAAATATGGACCCAATATATGATTCACTCAGGCAGAGATGAATCAGAAGCATGGATATCCAACAATTTAATATAATTTATACAATTATTTCACTAATAATTCACTAGTACTACAACACTCCGACTCCAAATATTTTTATTTTATTTTTACTTTTTTATTCATATTTGTAATTCTCTTTTTATTCCAAATAACACCACAACAGCACGCAAAAAAAAACTGGTTACTTTAACACAGACTTCAGTCTAGCAAAATAGCTAGGACAACGCTGTATGTATCAGAGGTGAAGTGTACTCCATCCCACACAATAAACTATGTATTATGTATGTTTATTATGTATTCACCTCTGTTAGTACAAAAATATGGATGTCAAAATATATATAAATAAATAAAATAAATGTAATAATTCTGGGTTATGCCCTCTTTGTTCATTGAAATTGATACTAATAATACATTTAATTAGTATTTAAAATATCACAGACCATCTGTCCTGAATAATTACAACTTCACAATAATAATGTGTTCTCTTTAATAATATATAAATTTGATCAATGTGTCCAAAATTTAATAAAAATAAATTCCGTAATGAATGAGATCCCGTAAAAACAAAATTTCAAATAATGGAACGATAGATGTATTCATTCGAAAAGTGTAACATATAGGTTCGAAAATTTGTCGTCAAAAGTATTGTCGCTGTAGCATAGTTGGATAATGCACCTTCCCCGGTTTGGAAAGAGATATCGCAACAACAATATTTTTCGATAAAATTGATTTTATATGTATATCTTTCTAATGAATACATTTAATTAGTATTTAAAACATCACAGACCGTCTGTTCTGAATAATTACAATTTCACAATAAGAATGTGTTCTCTTTAATAGAATAAATTCAACATATTTAAATTAAGTTTTTGAATGGCGTACAATCAGAGCGTGCAAATGTAGTATCCTATATTAAATATCCTATATTAGTTACTTAAACCCTGACTTGATATTAACCACACTATATTAAACAAGTGCACACATTGTGAGTAAATTAAAACCAGCGGACCGGCAGCGTACTCCACAGCTGTGGAACGGAACCGGAATCAGCAAGCTTGCTGATTCCGGTTCCGTTGGCGAGATGACAACAAACAATGAAGCTCTATTTTATATATTTATTTATAACCAACACAATCTGGTTTCCTTTGAAGTGTATTAAAATCAAATTGTGAACTAGTTAAAAGTACTCGCATGTCAATAAAGTAACTGAGCATCCGAAAACACTGCAGTAAACAAGAAACAACATCATTAATTAACATGGCAGTTACTTTATGGTTTAACATGATTATTACATTACACCATCGCCTGATGACGAGAGAGACTGCACCACTCGAAACGTGTGTATAGTACAAAGTTTAGTTGTAAAAATTAAAATAATTATAAATATGATGCACAACGCTATAAAAGGATAGACGCGCGGTGAAGGAACTTTTTTTTATTTTCCTTCGGCAACCAAACACGTAACTCCAATTCTGTATTGATAATAATATAAAATATATTTAATTTAAATATGAATAATTACATTAATTATAAAAATATATTAAGGTACATTATCCAACTATGTTACAGCGGCGACATTTTTAGTGACAAATTTTCGAAACTATATGTTACCTTTTTGATATTTATACATTTAATCGTTCCATTATTTGAAAAAGTCATCTACCTTATTTTTACGGAATCTCAAATACCTTTGAGTAATCTGATAGCAGACGCCAGAACTATCAATTCATTTTTATTAAATTTTGGACATTTTTATTGTGGAGTTGTATTTATTCAGAACAGACGGTCTGTGATATTTTAAATATGAATTAAATATATTAATTATAAAGATATACATATAAAATCAATTTTATCGAAAAATATTATTGTAGCGCCACCAGGATTCGAACCTGGATCTCTTTCCAAACCTATGTTCTGAATAATTACAACTTCACAATAAGAATGTGTTCTCCTTATATTTAATTTATTTAAATCTAAAATACATGTAATGATCATATGACATGTCATGCATGTGAATGAGAAATATAAAAACGAGAAAGAGAAATTTGAAAAATCATCTGATTTAAAAAAAAAAAAATTCTAAATTCGTCATTATGCATGAATAATGATTAAAAAATAGTTCAGTATTCTTAGTGTTCAGATTTATTTGCCGTTTTTTTTATAAACTTTTTACGAATTTTAATTCCCATTGTATTGAAAGGCACAATCGATTGTTAGTTCTAATAAGCCATGATGTAAGCTTGTATTCTATCTGACTAACTGATTAAAGAACCTAACCGAACGTGCCATCGCGGAGTTTCCCCGCGGGGGTAGGCAAAGATGATAGAGCGCCACACTCTTCTGTCCTGACTATTTGTTGTGGCTTCTAACAGGGCCATCTTCCAGTGTCTGGTTTACTACCCGGTCACGCCGAGTCTTCTTTTACTATTATTTCCTATTATATCCTAAATGACTACCAATCATATATTATATAAGATAACTTCTAGTAAATTCCAAACAGGCACCTGTGCTCAAGCACGCCACTGATGGCGAGTGTGTAGTATATATTATTTGAGCAATATTTTAATATGTCCAAGAACACACTATTACTAGATTTTTACGTACAAAGGAACTGTTATTAAATAAATAGCAGATATCTCATAGAGACGAAGCTATTTTTACTATATTTAATGGAAGATATATAGAAATATGGGGGGTAATTACAGGGCTTACGACCTATCTTCAGCTGGCTTAAATGATCACTTTATATGATCACCAATTTTCACCTCTCAATTTCCATATTCATCAAATTTTTTAAATATTCTACGCTTAACGACTCCATATTTAATGGCGACTTCATCATCTCACTATTTAAGCCCAGTAAGTAACCCCGAAGCGAACAATACGCCCGTTTCTGCTAGTAAATAATAAAATGACATAATGTTCATCTCACATCACTCGACAGCCACTAACAAGCAACGAGGAAGATGTAACAAATGAGGCTATATTTATAACTCGCAGGCAAACGAGACGATGAGACTAGCAAGAGGCCGAGGGCGTGCAGTGTGACATTAATAATAACAATAACAAAAAATAATCATTCAGAACCGTTCCGAGTTTACTGACAAGTACTCTCGGGAGCAGTGGCGTAACTAAAAAAAATTGGGCTCCAATGCAAAATTGAGAAAAGGTCCCCCCTGTATATCTACATAAAATATAGAATATTAAGTACGGCTACGCAATTTTAACCATAATTTTAAAAAACCTTTTATTAGTTGATAAAAACAAAATTATCGCTGTATCACGTCTCTTTTAATATTCATACTTTCTTAACAAAAAAATATGTTTTAGGTACGCTCATCCTGCAATTTACGCAGTGGATACGTTCCAGAGAATTTCGCGTATAGCGAAACCGCGTAAATCGAAACATAGAATGCATACAAAAATAGAAGATAGGTTCCAGAAAATTAAAATCCGCGTAAATCGAGACTTAAAAGTTCATGTAAAATAGGGAGATGGGTTCCAAAAAACATGTCCATATTTCAAGTACATACCATAGACGTATGTATAATATATCAATATAAGAGAAAAAAAAAAATTATTAAATATACGTGGGCGCGCAGTATTGTGACCGAAGTGGGGGTAAGCCGTCGATGCATGTGTTGTAGGGGATGTGGCGCGAACGTGTCTCTGCAGGCTCGCTCAGTTACATGTAGACTAAAAGCGATTGGAATAGCCAGAACGCGCCCCGACACAACAAAACAGTGAGCTCACTCGCCACGACACACCGCGACGCGATAATGTAATTCCGCCTTCACACATATTATGACTTATTACACGGGTCGCCAAATGCATACAAGTCATGGTTTTTTCTCAACCGCGTAAATGTGAAATAGCGTAAATCGAAGCGATGGGAGGGGAGTACTAAAAATATTAATCAATAATATTTTCATAATGTTCGTGAGAGATGATTTTTTAAATTTTATAATTCCATTATTGCTGTGATAGATATACATATAGAATCAATTTTATCGAAAATTATATTGTTGTTGCTACCGGGATTCGAATCTGGATCTCTTTCCAATCCGAGAAAGGTGCATTATCTAACTATGCTACAGCAGACAGTACCTTTCTCGACAAATTTTCGGACCTATATGTTATATTTTCAAATTATTTCATCAAATTAGTATTTTTTTAAATATCACACACTTATCTTGTGAATAATTACAACTTCACAATAATAATGTGTTTTCCTTAATAATGAGTTCATATTTAATAATAAATTAATTCATAATCTTTGTTTTTAACCATTGTGTATTTTTCGAAACCGTTTGGTGACTATAATAAACTCGCAGTGGTTAAAAACAAGATGAACGAACAACAACAAATAAAATGAATAACCACAACGTGTTATTAAATATTTAAAATAGTCTATATTTAGTCCATAGTGCTTGCATCCAAGATAGTTCACCGACTGCAATTCACCGATTCTACTAATGATCGCCGATATTATTACATTAATTACTATACCGGAAAAGAATTGTCTGTTATAATACAGTAATTCTATTAAAGCAGACAAAAAATAAATAATTATTATTGTTATTAATGAACTGTAAGTATAAAGTACCAGTAGTGTAATATGTACCTGTGTGGAACAAAATAAAGGTGATTATTTAAATATGCTATTTCTTAATAATATTATTAAAAATTTTAGTATATACCTATATTTTTATATCGTAATAATAAATTTGTAGAATCGCTGAATTTTCATTTTGACGAATTGCGGGTCGGTGAATTTTCCAGTCGGTGAATTTTTCGTCTGTGAATTGCAGTCTTTTGGGCCCCAATGCACCGCATTGGCTTAGTTACGCCACTGCTCGAGAGACTGCTGTCAAAATTTGATATGGTCCACTTTTTTAAATAAATTAATCAATTGAGATTTGCGTATACTTACATAGTTACTTCTCATTTATTGTATAATAAATTAAATTAATTAATACAAAAATTGAGCATTTTATAATAAGAATGAGCAATTTTTCAGAATCAGGTCTGTGATATTTTTAATGCAAATTAAATATATTAATTTGAAAAATATACATATAAAATCAATTTGTCGAAAAAATATTGTTGTTACTACCGGATTTCGAAATATAAATAAGATGGATTTCAAATAATGGAACGACAGATGTATTAACTTGAAAGTGCAGCATATAAGTTCGAAAATTTATCGTCAACTTACTGTGTTGATGTAGTATAATCGAGTAATGCATTTCCCCGGATAGGAAGAGATCCAGGTTCGAATCCCGGTAGCAACAACAATATTTTTTCTATATATTGATTTTATGTGTATATATTTCTAATTAATACATTTAATTTTTATCATTAAATAAGCTTTTAGAATGTTTTGTAGAAGACACTGCAATTCGGTAATACATGGTAATATCTCAACATACATGTCCTTACATCCCTTATATCCTTACTTTACTCTTAGCATTGAAATTATACTAAAATAATAATTTAATAAATTATTTTGAAAATATGACATAATTCATAACTGAATGAAAAAAGGTTTACGTAATTAATATGAAAATTGATTATACGATTATGCCTATTTAAATTTTTCAATTATTTCGCTATTGTGTTTTAAAATAAATTAAAATTTGTGATGTTTTAATTTGCGCGCCAAGGTTTGGGTAGCCTACTTTGCCGACTTATGATAATTGGCTATCTAAATGGACGAATCAGAGACGAGAATCCGACTCTGACGGGAATGCTCGAAAAGAAGAAGCGGGTCGGTGGAGCCACGCTTCGGAGGAATATGGCGGCGGGAGACGGCGTAGACTAAGAGTGGAATCACCGCGGTGGACCCAGAGATGTATGGGCCTTGTCCACCAGCGGGTTGAGGAGAGACCCCGTTGCAACGAGCAAGAAGGCAGCACGCGAGCGATAGCTCGGCAGAGACGGGATGGTGTCTGGTCTATCTCCTGGAGCAAGAGATGAATCCTGGCGCGGTCGTGTGGCAACCTGGCTCTTTAGCTGCATCGACACCCCACGGCAGCGTTGGCTGATGTTGGAAAATAAATTAAAAAAATAAAAGTGACCTCCCTCAGAGGAAAACTGACCTGAAGCAAGAAGATCTAAAGAACATTTGACGTGCATCTAATATCGGGATTAATTGTGTTTTGTGAAACGCAGAGTTGCTTTTGAATCTACGATCATCCCACCCGAGGTAGCAGGTGACACCAGAGCACACACACGCACACTTGAGGATCCAGACTGAGCTAGATCGTGGCTTCATATCCTCTAGGGGCCAAGGTCCCGTCATTATATCCAGTTATAATATAATATTGTAATAAAAACTATAGAGGAAATGACATGGCGTGCAATAAATGCGGATAAGGTGAGATTGTTAATTATGAAGATAGTGACATCATTTCTGGGAACTGAAACGAAAGAAATGGATCTTATCACTGATGAACATCCATCATCAAATGTTATCGACGATATCGAAAGAAACCACTCGGTACTTACAGAAAATGTACTAGTATCTATAATGATTCATTCAAATAGCTTATTTTTTATGTTTCTCTAACTGTTAACATTGTATGTAGAGGGCACAGAGTAAGCTGTTCAAAATATTTCTCTTATATCCCGAATTCTCCGTTTGTTAAAAGAAAACTGAGCCCTCTGTCAGGGAAGAATATACATATTTGTTTTACAATGTTGGGTGATTTATATTGAAGGCAATGTAAAAAAATGTGTATTATGTGGCTATTTATATTCTATCCTCCACATCCATTACGGAAAAGCCTTAAGGTATGAACTTGTGGGGCGGGTTAGGGTCAAATAGCCCGTTTTGAACAAAATCACAAAATAATAATTTTTCGACAGATTAGAATTTAGTTTTCACATTAATTCACGAATTGTTATAGAATTTGTAAGAAAAACATATTTTTTGAAGTGTTTTAAATATCCATTTGAACAGTCACTCCTCATATAAGAATATACATGTCGCGCATATACATTAACATGTTAAAAATACAAATATGAAAAATATCAGAACAGGACTACCTAATAAAAAATGTTAATAATTAATCATTTTCGTAAACGTTTTTAGAAATTATTTTCGTGTACTTTATAATGTTATATATTATCGCAATATTAATATAATATTTACTTATATTGTAATAAATGATTGCCTATATATTAGAGGTATAAATTATTGCATTATTAATATTTAAAAAAATTATATTGTAATAAAATATTGCCTACATGTGAGATACTAGTGAGTTCCGCATTTCTAACAACTTTCTAATATTTTTGTTATTATATATAGTTTGTTTATTGCATATTTCATTGGGTAGCCTTAGAGTATATCTAATGTATTTATTACTCATGTCAAAACAATTTAAATCAGTATTAAGATGTCACATTTTTTGGGGAAATACCCTTTTTATTGAAAAATAACTCTATTGCATTGCATGATTAATTCTAGATAATATACTGACTATACGATAAATTTTATCTTCAATTTTCTCCCGGAACTCTTGTGTTTTGTAGAATTATTACATAATGTAATTATTTGGCAATGAAAAAAAATTATACACGTAAATAAATTACTTCCTTGCAAACTGTTAAATTTAAATATCATGACGGGGGGAGGAAAAATAAAAATGGTCAGTTAAATATAGTTTCGCGGTGAAGAGGCGGCTATAGCGACTAAACTTTGTTTATAGAAAAATTACAATGCTTTGAGATGTGCAGTCTCACTCATATTCATAAGGTGATAATTACGGTTGAGATTTTTGTCTCGAGACAATCTCTGAGATAAAGACGAGGCGAGATTCGCAGAAAACAACTCTCGTCTTTTGTAGTCCACCACACACCAAGTAAATCACCGCAACTTGGTATCCATGCCAGTACATTGACCATTGACGTTTCGTTCATCCATTGGGTGAATGTGGATCTCTCCTGCAGAATTTAAAACAAAATTTGTAATTTAATAGTTTCTATTTATCTAACTTTCAGAATAAATGGTAATAAGTATCTGCGGTTTTAGGTGACGTTTGCATGCACATATCGAGTTTCGCTATTAAATCGAACGCTGTGCACACGGATCTTTTCATCCAATCTCAAGCGGTGATTAAAATCTCAACACAGTATACACGGTACTGAGATTTATCTCAAGTCTTTGGGTAAGGGCCGTTATAATCACTCACTCTTTTACTAATGTGTCTATCTAAACATTTTCGATTTATTCTTATCCGATATATTACGTAATTATGATATTATATTTGTCAAACTGTCTACGTTACGTAGAAAAGCTACTCCATCGGGATCTTTCTCACCTTTTTTGTCAAGATGATTTACTCCAAATTACTTGCATTTCTGTATTGCAACTGCTAACTTCTGGTAACAGATATAATTCTGCCGCATATTATTCTTCTTTGTCCATTGTCATATCATTATATAAAATATATTATATTAGTTATAATGTGATATAACTAATATAATATGTTTAACCAATCGTTCTCGAAGAGAACACAGCTTGCAGTTGGTCGCAGAATCAGCCTGAAGTGACCTTTCTCGGTTAAAAAACATTATTACAATGCCTTATTGAAGAATATTGAATAGGAATAGGTAAACTTACGTTACCAACTTCTGTTGGCTTTTCAAAATTTTATTGCAATTGAGTATCGCGGGTCAACTTTAAAATACATTAATTAAGATCATTTTTGATACTGTACAGATTTAAATTTTATTGCGATTAATAATTATAATATACTTAGCATTACAAGTAAAAACTCAATAATTTTCATTTATTATTTAGGCTACTTTTTTCTCTCGTCCTAGAATTGACATAGGGGAAAATAGTTTATACTGGATCATTTGTTTCAAATCTCTATGAAATTCGCAAAAAGATTATTTTAAGGATTTTTAAAATTCTTTTGAAGGATGCTAATGTTCTACACGACCCAGTATACACTATATAAACCTGTATATACCATACTACGGTAGGTACATAGTGGTTCGGTGCTCGGTGCACAGAGGATAATAGAGATGATGATATTACAAAGTTCGATAAAATCACTTTTTAAGTGTATAAAGGTAAAGAATTCGACAACAAATGAAAAGATTTATAAAAAATATATAAAATCTAAAATGATCAAAGGTCATATCGGCCAACAAAAGACCAAATTATTATTATTGGTCTCGTGGAGAATAGATTTCAGAATGTTATTATTACAACACACTTGGATATTATCTTTTAGAATAAGCAAAATGGCTAATTAAAAATAATAAGGACATTTATGTAAAAATTAACGAAGTCAGATTTAAAAAAATCTTGAACTACTTTTAACAGTTTGACAATTCAAAATTTTCAGATTCTGTATCACATTCGACATAAAAACATATTATCGTCGATATTATGTGGAATATGTTTCGTGTGCTTTTTGGAATGCATTCAATATGAAACCACCCTTCGCAGTCAGAACAGATTAATTTATTTTCCACACTTGATTTACATATTTGAACCTTGTGAATTCAATATTATATCGGTCGAAGTAGGTTTTTCACTGATTTCTTTTATATTCATTGCAGTTTTGTCCAATCGTGTTTCCTAATCAATCAATACCCTTGCATTTTATGGAATTCATATTAGCTTTATTATTTTTTATAAATTTAAATGCAGTCATTTTTTTTTTAGTTCTTTCTCAATATGCTGCTTTTCAAAATCATCTTTAATTGGCGTAGACGTCCATATTCTGGATGTGGTCTTCTTTCGTCCATTATTTTTTCTGGGTGCAGCTTTAGAAAAAGACTTCACTTGTTCCGGAGATAATATGTTATCAAATGATGGCTTATCATTGGTGATTGGTGGTAGATGTTGCAGCTGGTCCTGATTAGCAGTGGGTGTTCTGGGTTTATTTACAGAAGTCATAGGGTTTTCTCGATTAGTGACCGAAGTTATGAGAAAATCTTCCTCAGTGAATATTTTATTGATAAAAGGAAATATGTCAGTCTTTTGGAATATCTATGGTTGAATGCGAGTTGAAACGATTCTTCCACAAGTTGACCAACATCGTAAATGGTTAATGGTACACCAGGGTTATTGAACATCCAACTATTGGCAACCCTGCTGTAGTACATTTTAAATAGACTATCAGTTATCAGTTCACATTAACACTGGGAAAGACGCGCTTAAGCGCTACTACAGATGGAAGAGCAAGAGGGCTAACGGCCCCGGTACTCTGTAAGCCATTCGATCAAAATCAAAGTCAGCAGAGAAAGTTAACGGCGCTCGTAAAAATATTGATGCCAAACATATTTTAAGACGCGAACGTTTTGGGCCCCTATTTAACATAGTCCCCAATGCACCCCACTGGCTGCATTAGCCTAGTTACGCCACTGATTAAAATACGAACTTTAATTTAAAAATTATAATACGACATGATTTACATTTTAATTGACAAATACACAAAAACTTATAACATTAAAATTTGTGTGTTCCTTAAAAATTGATAACATAACATTCAAAATGATTATTTGTACTTAACGAGTGATATTGCTCAAACTTTTGATTTGGCAGTGCACCAAATGTCTTTAAAATTCAAATTTGCGGATAATATTTACTGCAATTTGGTAATAAAATGATGCTTGAAAAGAATTATTCCACTAGGCATGGAATTTTTCGCCAAAAGTTATCTTATCCGCCGCTCGTTGTAATCGAGAGATACGCCATATTTTCAATCAATACTCATTAAACTCGCGTGTGCTTGTATTCAAAGTACGCGATAACTCATCAACCTCGCCTGTCCTTGGGTAATATCAATCGCTGATATTGTATTTTTGTGATAAACCCGCATATTGTTATAATTATTTCAATTTTTTACCAAGCGATCGGTTCCATGAATAAAAATGAAATGTACAAAAAAATTAATAATGTAGGGAAACCAACGCATGTCTAGTCGTCAGCAGTAGACAAACAACAATATTTCCTGAAAATTATTCGAGCTTATTTATTGGGACGAAATTGAGCGTTCAACATAAGGTCAAATACCTTGGCCATATATTCATTGAAGATGGACAAGACGATGATGATATAGAACGGCAGAGGAGACAGTTGAACGTTCGTGTAAATACGCTGTCACGGCGTTTCTACCGATGTAGTAAGAAGATGAAGAGCATCCTGTCTACATCGTTCTTCACCAACATGTATACCTGCGAGCTCTGGTCGAAATACAAGCAAGTGACGTATAACCGTTTCCGAATTCAGTACAACAACTCATACAGAATACTGTTCAGATTGGCGCGTTATTGCAGCGCATCTACAATGTTTACCGAAGGCCGTATACATGGCTTCGTTCCGCTTCTGTGACATCGAGTTGCTGGCGTAAAGCTGCGGCTGGAGATCAGCACCAACTCTTTGGTGGAAGCGGCGCTCTCGTGGAAAGCTGGTTCCCTGACCAGAGAATGGTAGCGCCTACAGAATAGCTACATATACAATGGCCGTGACTGAAGTAGTTATATATGTAATATTTATATTTTTTGTGTATATATGTGTGAACTTTTTACTTTTTATTAACTTTTTTAAAAAAAAATTTATTTATTAATATTTTCCTTGCTTATTTTCATAGCATTATATTTTTTTCATAACCTTGATGTATAACATAATATGTATTACCTCTATGGCGATCCGGGTTAAAAAAAACCTGATCACGATGGAATAACACATTATTCCAATTATTATTATTATATTAACTGTACTATAACAGTGACCTATTACTGCTTTTTTTCATAATTAAAGATTTTTCTTATGTATGTACATTATCATTTCTTAATAAATTAATAATAATAATAAATAAATAAACATTAATTTTAATTAACTAGTTTACGCGCTTTCATACTTCGATAGGTAGGCCTGACAAAATGTTGAATATGTGTGGACAAACAGAAAACAAAAGCGAAGCTGCTTCTGGGAAGAGAGTTTTTGCGATTCGGACGGATTTTTACGGCGGCGATAATAAAAACATTTTCGGATTATCGGTTGTGAGAAGGTTTTCGGTGGCAGACCAGCGGATTTAAGGACCATCGGACTACAAAGAGAGCGACGTTGGCGTCTACCAGCACAGGTTCACAAATTAAAGATTGAATTACTGTATTCAACATTAGCTATAGAAAACCCACAACTGGCTATCGAAGTATTTACGGCAACATTACTTATGAACTAAATAGGGTTGATCATCACATCACTGTAGTCATCCGAACTGATAATCCTCGGCCTGGCATCGTATAAATACTTTCGTATCATATCGGTTCATATCAAAAGTCTGCTGCTGAAGGGATCCAATAAAAGTTCGACCGAAGCTTCGGCCACCTTCGGCTGCTGCTAAAATCTGCCGACGGTTTCGCCGAAGCCGACACTTTGTATTTAGCCGCCGAATCGTGCCGAAAACGCACGAACTATTACGAATGAAATAAAATTCAGTTTATCTAAACTAATTAAATGTGCAATTTATTTATTTAATTTATATATTTACAATTATTATCAACACCATAATGCAGAAAAGTAAGTAACAGTGTAGAATTTGCATACGACGGAATCTTCGGCTTCGGCCGATGGTTATGGCAAGAGCCGAACGATCGGCTTCGGCTAAAAACTGACCTTTGCTCGAACACTAATTACAATGACTCATTTTGATAATTGAGACGCCCCCTACAACAACACTGTATATCGTTTTTTAATAAATATTGTTAGATAGACGGAGTGTCGGCCATTTTGGATGATATACAGTGTTGTTGAAGATATAGATCGCTTAAAATTTGTGCATAATATTATAGTTATTTATTTTATATGCCCAAGAATATATACAACTCATGTGCATCCATAACGCAGATCTGACCAAAAATGATATACAGTGTTGTTGCGGGGGTAGTATTAATCATATTTCCGTCAATGGTTAACGTGCGTCCCAGAAACTGAATTTATGATAGGTCTCCAGTTTGAAAAATTTGTTGATTAAATTTATTAAGGACACTTTAAGGAAGAGAATTGCATCTCCGCAGTGATGCAGGGCGGTTAGGCCGGCACCGCGGCGTCGCGGCGCCGTGCAGTCACCGGAGCGACGCCGGCGCCGGTCCCACCCCGGTACCACCCCAGCCCCGCTCGAACCCTTCCTTTGTTTACTACAGCGCGCGCAGCCACACCGATTTGGGATCGGTGTCGGTGACCGATTTATAGTCCGGGTGGTTTGTTTATAATGCTTTATTATTTGAGTATTACTACTTTGACAACAGGGATGGTCGTAAAGCACTCGACAATTGAAACTTTTAAAACAAAATTTAATTAATTAATTTAAAAATATATACAAAAAAGAATTTATCCATTAAAAAAATACTTTATTAGGAGAACGCATTCTTATTGTGAATTTGTAATTATTCAAAACAGACTGTCTGTGATATTTTAAAAACTAATTAAAATTATTAATTTGAAAAAGTATCGTTACAAATACTGACGCAGTAGCATAGTTGCACCTTCCCCGGTTTGGAAAGAGATCCAGGTTCGAATCCCGGTAGCGCAACGACAATATTTTTCGATAAAATTATTTTTATATGTACATCTTTCTAATTAATATATTCAATTAGTATTTAAATAAATATTTGATTGATCTTCCTAATTGATTAATTTAAATGAAAAATGAACCAAAATCCACATCTTTCATCATCGTAACAATTTAAGTTAGGTACTAGATTTTTTAAAATTATTTTATTTTAAAACATTTTAATAATTAGACATAATATGGTTTTAATTAGTTTTAAATAATTCAATATGAACATTCGTAACCTTATGATGATTTTTTAGATTTTAAAATGGTATTTCTGTGACCAACAAAATTTTCAAGTGCTCTCCACCGACTACCGACTTCTACCCCTGGCCATTCTTGTCCAGTTCCACGCAGCTCCAGTCCTCTTCCACACCTCTTCCCTGCTTCTAGGATACCAAAGAATTTCATGAGAGCCTGTCTCAAAGATTGTCTCGGGTGTTTAAAAATAAAATATTAGAAAACAAAAATTATCAAAATGACGTCACAATTACAGAATATGAAATTCAATAGAGGATACTAATCTTTAGCATACATCAATAATTTAACAGAATTCATCGTTTTTAAATGATAAACTGATTAAAATTAAGAAAACGAATTTTGCAATCTTAAATTCTGCGTAAAATAATTTCTGTCAAAAATGTAACCAAGGTAAAAAATGGCCACGGAAGTTCAGCGTTCAAAAAAATGAACTCTAAATATTTTATATATCTACTAGATAATAATGTTGGTGTGCTCAGAAGATTTTATCAAAGAGAATCAGATTACTTTCCGGGACGTTTCGAAAGGCAGGCAATGCGATAAATGAACATTTTACTTCGATGATTAATTTTTTTTGTGAAATTATCACATTAATAAAAGATAAAAAATATTCTGGTAATACTTATTTAGTTCTGACAATTCAGACGATTTCAAAATATTATAATGTATTCGACTTAAAGGTTAAAAAAATATATAAATTGCTGTATACCTACTTGTTATTATACGAGATGTAACAGACCTAGTCCGTAATATTTTTTGTTGGATACCTGACTGAACTGTGAGTTGAAAATGTTCAAGGAATGTGGACAAATTCTGAACGTTACGGAAAATATGATCGTATGAGATGTCAAGCTTTAATTCGCATACATAATTCGAAATAAATATTTGCGAAATTGACCCAATATTGTTCAATATCCTTGCCTTTGACCCTAAATCATCAAAAAAAAAAAAATGGTCAAATGTTTGTATCTCTGACATATTTGAGATTAGGCACATGCAGCTTGAACATTTTTGACACATATTTTAAATACCCCTAAAATATTGTGCACAAGGTGTGTTATACCCAGTATAATACCGTTATGCACATGACAAGAATCAGTTTTATCTTTTTTTGGAAATAAAACAATAAATAATTAACTTAATCACACCTTACAAAATAGTTAATAACTTAATACCCCCTCAATACTTTCACAAATAGACTTAAATATCCATGTCCGATTAACGAGATCTCGAACCCTGTTTCATCTTATGTTCAACAGAACCAATGTGGTCAATTTCTCTCTCCCAAGAATTCTCAATGACTGCAAACAAGATTTCGTCCATTAATGCTGCCCTGAATATTGTTTAAGATACAGGCTCAGTTCAAAACATAATTATATTTGGTTAATAGTTATTCGGGGGTGTAATGTATGGCGAAGAACGTCGAGGACTTCGTTGACCTTGAAGTTCACGCGTTTCTCTGATTGCGCGGTAGTTTTCAATACCTTTTTTACCACCCTCAATTGTCAATTTGTGATTCAACTTTTGTATAATTTTTTTTTTTAATTTTCTTAATTAAAAATTCACTGTACCTTAATGTCACACTAGGACTATCTATTAGGATCGACGTATTGATGACCTCTCGACAATTTTTGTATTAAAAATAAAGAAATTATTCAAGTCACGTGGGAAATTTTTATATAAATGCGTGATTGACTGTATTTTTTCGTATTTAAATTCAAGCAAACAACTCAATTTAACGACTCATCACTTCGCTCTTGCTTTAACTATTTCTTAACTAAATTATAGTTTTAAAGTTACGTTGAGAGTATTAGAGTAGAAATGTATAGTTGAAAAACAACCCACAAGAAAGCATATATATATAAATATATATATATATATATATATATATATATATATATATATATATATATATATATATATGTTAAGGAAAACACATTCTTATTGTGAAGTTGTAATTATTCAGAACATAGGTCTGTGATATTTTAAATATTTTTTCGACAAAATTGATTTTATATGTATATATTTATAATTAATACATTAATTTAGTATTTAATATATATATGTGTGTGTGTGTGTGTGTGTGATATAATACATTTTATGATCGCGATAAAGCGCGTAGCGCGATTTCTAAAAAAATGATACCTTCTTAGTTACACATATGAATATAGATAAAAAATTCTCGTAATAGCTGTTCAAAAACATTACCCCGGTAATATTATAAAAATAAAAAATAACAATGGACTTAGAAAAATATAAAAACAAACTTTCACACGCAACCGAAATATGTCTGATTCTTGCGGACAATGTCGCTCGATGCCCGGTCGATAATTTTCATATCTGAATCAACAGCGAAAACAATTCTGATGTGTCATATCTCTCGTGCCATCCGAGTTGCGATAAGATTCGCACTTGCCTCATTACGCGAAGCCGCGCAATAAAACCTCGACCGAAATAAAGCACTTATAATTTAGAATACGCTAATTATATTTTGCAAGAGAATTTATTTACTTATTCAAGGCGCACTTTTTACAACGATATCGAAAATTCAATGATCAATCCAACGCCACTTTGGGCGAGTTCGTGTAAACTATCTACGTTTTGAGGGAAGATTTTTAGGACTACCTCAATATTTTTCTGTGTTTATTAATGGTTAATATATAAATCTATCTCTTTGTCCTGGAACCTTTTTATCCCAAGAGAGACTAAGTGTAAACTGTGCGATCCTTGACCTTTTTTTTTAAAAAAGACACCTTTCCCGGGATCGATTTAAAAGCTAGGGCTTCCTTGTCAGTCCCACTCATCAAAGCTAATAAAAATACGCGACTTTAATTCTATTACATATTTTAGTATAAGTAAAACGAAAAAGGAGAAGAAATTCAACGAGGTTATTAGCAATTAAGATTTAAAATTTGGATAGTCCAGTGCTATCTTTATTCATAAAAAATCATATAACATAAATCTATAGAACATAGTTTTACATACAGATGGAAAATTAATGTGCAGTAGTTCAAGGCAGACACTCAGGGATCCATTCATCAAAAATCACTCCCAAAAGAGGGAGTGTTCGGATTGAGTCACACTTACACGGACAGATTAACGGAGTTGCAATATACGAAGTATGGAGAGTGAGAGGTAGGCGCGTAAGTGGAGTCCTACCGACGCATGCCGGCTTAACTAACCACCTAAGGAGTTCCAACGAGTCACCCATAGCCGAATAAATTCCTTATATAAAACAAGATTCGTCGCATTACTAATTATGTCTGCATCCCTAGGCGGCCGGTGTCTAAGTCCAGTCAATCCACCAACCATACGTTCACGTGCATCTCGAAGTATCTCACAATTCCACAAGTTCTCACAGTTTCTTGACCTGATATATCTCTAGCTATCTCACGGCAGTGGCTTCACTGCCCTAATGTGGCGCATTGGGGCCCACGCTAGGTCGGGGCCCAAAACGTCCACGCCCAATAATAATTTTGGTATTGATAATTATTCGAGTATCGTTACTTTTCCCAGCGCTAATATGGAATAATATTTTTTTAATCCACCAATAAGAAATGCAGTTATAAAATTTCAAAAATCGTTTGTATTACGAAAATACGTGAAAATAACTCGCTAACAGGAAGCAAGGATTTTTTTCAATAGCGTTTTTTTCTTTATAAATAAATCCTTAAAGTTTTATTACCACCTTTATTTTTTTCATGATATGAAGTGACTAAATTTATTCTTACTTTTTACTAAATTAACCGCCTAATAATAATATTTTTATATCTTATATAATACAATACATTTTCAAGGGCCTTCCATTTTGCCTCGAGGTCCATTGCCTTTTTTGCAATGGGGCCCAATTTTTATAGTTACGCCACTGTCTCAAGGCAAAAAAAGACAGGGTAGACTGAGGAAAAGATTCAAGGACACCCAGAAGGTGAATCTGAGCAGATGTGATATAAATCCTGATCACTGGAAAACCGCGGCCCATGATCGGGGACAGTGGCGTCAAAAAATACATTTGGCAGGGAAAATTCGATTCGAAAATAGTGCTCGTCAGTCCCACTTTTCACTCACAATCGATAACCATGGCAGACGTCATAACGAGAGAATACCGAAGAAGAAGAAAGATTATTAAACGAAACAAACTGACACAATAAGGATTTGAATCAAATTAAACCAATTTGATAAGTCAAATACCAGGAGAGCAGTCGGCCTACAGTACACATCGATCGGTACATATTGTACAAGCGATGTATGCATCGTAAAAAAGGTTAATAAAGTAGTGCGTTTTTATTATTCGACAAAATTATTTTTTGAACAATTCCAAGTACCAACATTTTGTGACCTATTTAAAAGAAATTATATTCTTCTAATATTAAAAGAAAAATATAATTTTATTACTGAAAATCGTACTCGGTTTAAATTTGTATTTCCATGCTCAAAAATCAACACATCATTTGCACACCACTACTATCGCACCTAGGGAAATACCCGAATCATAATACCCGAATGCTATTAAAAAAACACTTTAAAAAGAAACTTGTACCCTTAAACTTATAATATTTTTATTTCGCTAATGCTATTTTATTATATAATTAATAAGACAAGATACTTTGTTTAAACCATTATTTATTGATAAATTAACATGTTTCGATATCAATGGTATCTTTTTGAGAAAACAATACTAAAATTAAAAATACAGGTATAGATAAAAACAAAAGTATTAGTGATAGGTATCGAAAAATGTTGATTTTTCAATAAATAGTGGTTCAAACAAAGTGTTTTAATACGTGGCCATAAAGTAATTTTGCTAATATTGCAGAAGTATTTTACTATATTATATGCGAGTTATTGTAAACAATATTTTTTATGAATATACAGTCCACTTCTCTACACAAGCCATCAGAGACTTTCAAGAGAAGTGTAGCATAATTTTTTTTAAATTGTGTTGTATTATTGTACTTTGATTAAAAATATCAGATTAATAAATAATACAAATATAAATATATAACGCATAATGAATTTATTTATCGCTACCGTTTAAACAATGGCGTTACTATGCCGATGCAGTCAGTGCGATGCAAAGAGTCCCGCCCCACGTTAGACAGGAGGCCAAAAGTTCGCGCCCTATAATTCAAATACCTTTCCCAGTGTTTATCTACTTTACTTTTACGGAATCTCAAATACCTTTGAGTAGTCCGGTAGGAGACACCGGATTGGAAAGAGATCAATGTTCGGACCCGGTAGCAACGACAATATTTCTCGATAAAATTGATTTTATATGTATATCTTTCTAATTAATACATTTAATTACTATTTAAAATATCACAGACCGTCTGTTCTGAATAATTATAACTTCACAATAAAATTGTGTTCTCCTTAATAATATATAAGTTGTATCAATGTGACCAAAATGTAATAAAAATGAATTATTTATTCTGGGGACTAGAGATTCCGTAAAAATAAAGACGTAGATGGCTTTCAAATAATGTAAAGATAGATGTATTAATTTGAATGGATTCGAAAATTTGTCGTCAAAAGTACTGTCTGCTGAAGTACATTTGGTTAATGCACCTTCCTCGGATTGGATAGAGATCCAGGTTCGAATCCCGGTAACAGTAACAATATTTTTCGATAAAATTGATTTTATATGTATATCTTTCTAATTAATATATTTAATTAGTATCATTATTATTATTATGATGCGTAGATTAGTCCATCTATACAGGACTTTAATGCTAAAATTATGAGGTTTATTCGATATATAATATTAAGGTTTTTAAATTATTATTATATTATTACATAGCTGTCTTTTTCGTGCCTTTTATCCAGTCTTGCACCTGATCTGGATTTCCTAATTAATTTTAAGGAAAATAGAACTGTTGTATCAATTTTATATTCCATATTTTTAAACTTCGCGATCGATTGCTGTTATAAAACATAGGTATCGTACATTTTTAAAGTATCAAAATTGACCAATATTTTGTTTTTAAAAAAAAAATTGACTTTCCTATTATAATAACAAAATTATAGGGTTATATGTTTGATACTTATCTTCAATGCAACGTGCCTGTTTCAAATTTGCCTCACAAATACAATGGTAGAACGAAGCTGGACTTCTTTATATTCGGTAGGAAATCACAGACCGCCAAATATATAGACATGAACTAACGCAAATTCCTCGCCCTCTGTCTGCCCTCTGCAGTTTTTTTAATAAGTATTACAATATTATATATGCATTAATGTAAAAAAATACGTCTTGTTTACACAAAGACTTAATTTTCTAAGAGTAAATACTTTTGATTGTTTCATATATGTGTCATAAACTATCGGATTTATGTTTCTACAAATAATGTGTGTAGAATGCGCCTCGTCCCGCAACCAATGTTCCAAATCCCTCTCCAATATGCACACTTTATTTTATGTCTATTTATTTTCTGGTTTGCATTAGAAAATACTAGAACCTTAAATATGTTTTAATTTTTAATACAGGGTTAGTGGGGAAAGATGCCTATATTAAGGGTTTGACAGTATTTGGAAGGAAAACTGTTAGTTATACAAGGTTTATAGGGATAAAAGTTTATTAACCATCCTCTTTCTATAATATTTATATAAAGTACATTAATATATAATGAAACGAAAACAAAATATTAAGTAAAAACCAAATATGTGACCTTAAGACAACTTTCCCCGCCACTGTGGGGTAATTTGCCCATTAAAAATGAAGTAATATACATTTTTCAAATTCCTGCAAACATTCCTTACACATGTGTAAATGCTGAGCACAACTTTTGCATACTGCGCAGTAATCGTTTTCATCAAAAATCTCCTCATCGGGAAGGTTAACATTATGAAATAAGTAACTAGTAATAATAATAAGAGGAGACCCTAATCCAGCAATAGATCAATACAGTAACGATGGTGGGATAGCAAGAATACATGAATATTGCAATAAAAATAATAAAGGGAAAACATTAGGCCTAATACTATTATTTGAATTCCCTTAATAGGAATCAAAAACAACGGTCGCTTATATGACTCACGAAATATCAATTAAGTCACCGTGTACAAGGCGTTCACACAATAAGTCACCTTGTACACGGCGTTCACACAATAAGTCACCTTGTACAAGACGTTCACACAATAAGTCACCGTGTACAAGGCGTTCACACAATCAGTTCACTTAAAAAGTTATGACACAGATTACGTGTCGAAAATATTAAAAAATACATAAAAAGAAGGAAATAATAACACGTTCTTCTCTGAGAGTTCGCGCAGGCAATCTTCTACTTCTTCTTCAGCGGTCTGCCATGATTTCTTGGGTTGGCCACGGCAGACCGACACCCACTCTTGGAATAATCGAGAACTCGGTCCAATGGCGAGGGTGGTCCGAGGCGACTGGAGTTCTCCATTATTTTGCAGCCTTTTCTGTCTATACACAGGGCTTCGTGCAGACTACCGGCGCCGATAATAATGCATCGTTTAATGAATCTAATTATTTATTATATTTGATTTATAAATTAGTCATTTAGTCAATTATGTTCTGACACCTGACACCTGTCACCTGTCACTTGTGCGGGACGTGCGGGCTGCACGACAGCGCCACAATAATCGCAATCCTACGGCAAACTGAATAACTAAGTAATAAGCAAATTGAGCGCCTTTCCCCCTTCCGCTTCTTCCCCTCGTTTTTTTTTAATTTAAATTATTATTACTTAGAAGACTAAGTAATATTATTACTCGGAGGACTCAGTAATAACAAAATAAATTGTCTTATATTTATTAGTTTTCAGGCAGTCAAAAAAGGGGAAATGGAGGCGGACCAGATTCACAATGGGTGACGGTGATAATTTGTAATTTGGAATAGATTATTTTAATTCAATCCTTAACGCTGTTGAAAGAGTTGATGAATAGGAATTCAAATATTCTACATAAAGGGTTATCACACGTGACATACATCCACAGGTAGCTGAATCACAACATGACATGATAAGGAACGAGCTGAACGCTGTATTTATTTATTAACGATAATATTTGTACTTTCAAACCGGGCATAGCCGACCTGTGCTATGAAATCAGTATTAATTTATAGCAGTCGGGAGCGGGAATGGAACCCTCTAATGAGAGTTAGCCATATTTCAGCCATTTTATTGATCACATCATTCAAACTAAGCCTGATTACTTCCCGAGACGAATCGTGACAGACGCGTCGAAGGCGGCGATGATAGCCCCCGAGTCCGGGCCGCGGATCGAACTGTTATTTCGCGGGTTAGCGATGCCGCGCGCCGTCAATTTCATTAATCACGTTGCCGTTCTGATTATCTTCGCAGATATGCAAACATTAGGACGATAAAGGCCGCGGAATCAATAAAAGGTGTCGACTGCGAGGATAGGCGAGTAATTAAGTGTTGTGAGTGAACATGTCAGCTGCCACCATGGTCCCCGCTGCGCTGATGCTGGTGCTCCTGCTGGCTCCATCAGGTTCGCTTCCATCCTAGTGCATACTAATTTCTCTAAACCGTGCCGATGAACATGTTTTGTCATGCACTGACTTGCGTCAGTGGAACTATTTGGATCATTTTGGAAATGGTCCGAATTGGGAATTGTTGAGAAATGAACAACGTGTTATATTCATGTTATATTCATATTCATATTTTAGGCAATAAAAAAATTGAAATATTGAAATCTATTCAATATTCTACATTCCTACTGTGCGAAGAAACAAATGTTTCTACATTTCTAATCATTTTAAATTAACATCTTTATTTACAATTTATTATTTCGTCAGCTTACTTCGAGTTGTAAATGTGTTTTTCTTCGATATGGCTATTAATTTTTCTCATTAATTTATTTATTCTTATTTCTTTGTGTTTTTTCGTATGTTTATTTTTTTTTTCAAATTCGATCAATAAAACGTTGATTTGCCTAATTTTTTGATTTTGGACAAAAAATATATTTTTATAGTGATTACAAATAAATGAATATGTTACAAAAAAATATCAGAAAAATTATTCATAGATAACTAGATTATACAATCAATAATCGATATATATAAATCTTTAAAAATGTCATTAAATAACTTATATAAATAATTATAATAATAACCCTTTCACCGGTTAAAATTGTTCAAATTGAGCGGTGCGGGTGGGTTATTGAAAACAGATGGTTCCAGGAGTTTCTAGAAGCTTTGTGAAATTTTTAGTTTTATTTTATAGATGATTTTTAATAGTTCTTAAGTCATAATTTTTTACCGTATCAGCTCGTTATTGATAAAAGGCATTGTTCGGCGCCCGTTCACGTCTTGTCCGACATAATACATAACAGGAGAAAGTTTTTTTTTAAATCACATATTTTGTACATGGCCTGCGCGCTACATATAAAAAAGAAAAAAAAAATGGCCACTTGAAAGCTTTATAAGATACTGTTCCGAATAATAATAATAATTTTGGTTTCAATGGTGGGTAATATTAATAATATTGATTTGCCGTAGATTTAAAAGTGAGATAATACGATTTAAAATTAATAAATTCGCCAACACTAACATTGGAAGAATGTGAAATATAAAAAAAAACACAGTTAATCTAAATGATGTAAGTAATTGTGCCTAAGAATATTTTTGTAATTGATAAATATAAATTACTTGTTTTTTCTAGCTTTATAATGGTTCATAAATATTCTGTTATCAGTTCTCTCAGTCAAAAACCATAACATGCTTCCATTATTTTTTAATATGGTACATTAATTCAATCGAAAATAAATACAATTTTTTATATATTACACGAGTATCAGAAGGAAAATGGCCGCTACAGCTAGCTACGTCGTGACTAATGTGTGGCCATAAGTATCTTGATAAAACAGTAAAGAGAGCAATTAATGTCCCGTATCTCATGCTAATATAATTTTTGATAAAATAAACAACAAAAAAAAAACATTAATATATTTCCGATATTTATTAAATTTAATATTTATCGGTTCTATTACCAATCGAAAAATTTCATTTCGAAAAAAATTCGCTATGTTTTTCAAGTGTAAATATATATACACATTTTTTTTGTTCATAATTATTAAGTGTGAAGCGACTTTAATGTGACTTCACCGTTATTTGTGTAATTGTAAATAAAGTTATTCAAAAATACGTTTCGTAATGACAACACAACCTATCCAATTAATGCAAACAAATACGTCAGTAGATAAGTATACTGACTAAATATGTATAATAAAATAAATAAAACTTTCAAACTGCGTTATTATAGCGACTATAAAAAATTGATTTATTTTATTTCCTTCAGCGCAATTTAATTAGAAATTTAACAGTACATTACAATATAACAATTTAAATATAATATAAATTAAAAAAACCAAGTACAATTTATTTACAAATATTTCTTCAGCTCAAGTATGCTCCTGCGACGAAAAATGTCAACGAAATTCAACTTGTTACCGAGTCGATGCATCCGCGGTATTGGAGAGTTAACAGCATAATTATTTCTATGTGTATCTACAGAGAACATTTCATGTTGTCTCCTTTGAGTTGGTACTTTATACGAAACCATTTGTATTAACTCAGGGCAGTCCAACATGCTACTGATCATTTTATATAGATATACTATATCGCTCAACATCCCTTCTCAAGGCTAACTTTTTCAAATGAAGAAGACTCATTTAATAATCATAATTTATATATTCTATAGGAATACATATACTTATAATTAACTCTAGATATAGGTGAAATGTTCTTAATAAATATTCTGGAAATACAAAAGTACGATAATATATATAATAGTTATATGCTATCGGGTTATATATAACCAATTAACGCAGATGGATTCCAAGCATTGCGATTTGAACAGAAAAGCTGATATCAATCGAACGCCAGCCCCCGGTAGACGAGAAACTCAAACTGCTGTCTGTCGCAATTAGGGATTGTGTCGAGACAACCCGGGAATATATTTACCGAAATCCCATGGCTTTTGCTGTCTCGAGTACAGGAACTTTTAAAAAAATTCACCCGAGACTCGAGATTCAAATTTTTCTTGATGTTATTATTTTTAATGTTTTAATGTTGTTGTATGGCAAGCGGTATACGTGTGTCAATTCTTATAGTTTCTAATTACTAACAGAGCGAAATACGAGTATATGGCCAGCTATAAAGATTCTGAAGGGAAATACTAATCCCGGTTTGTTCAAATAAGGTATTACGTTTCCTTGTAAAATGTGATGTAAATATTTATCATAAAATCGCGTCATCTTTTAGCGAAACATAATTTAGTTAAGATGAAATTATTTGCAATTTTTTTTTACAGAACTTTAGTTTCCCATTGATTTTGATCAGATATATACGTTATTGTCTTCCGATGTGTTTCTTTATCACTTGTTTTTTTTTTTTGTATATTTATAAAAAAAAATTGTTTGCCTTTTGTAATTTTTATACATGCTTTTCTTTTTTGAAATCAATTTATAAATATCAGCCTAATTTAATTTTAAAAAACTTATTTAAATAATTATTTTATCAAACAAATTTTATTCGATACTGTACTGTATAATATGAATATTTATTAAAATATATTTTCCTTTTAATTAAATTAAATTATTGGTAACGATTCCGGGAATTCCCGGGACTTGTAAATTTCGACTCTCGAGTCCCGGGAATTGAAAAAAGTCGAAAATACACAATCCCTAGACGCAGTCTAAGTAATTTTGTAAAGACAAAACGTCGCGTGGTTTTCATATTTATGAAACTAATTAAAGAATTCACGATGGAGGCTTATATATGTATATATATATATATATTATATTTCGGGAATTTTAATACAACCAGTTCTCATTTAACGACCATATTACACTCTTCCGACCTGGTCGCAAAGCATATTGGTCGGTAAACGAACTCCTCACTATTTTAATGAAAGATACTGCTGTTAATTCTTGCACGGCACGCACGAATGACAAACTGAATGATGACGAATAGTGAATAGGCAACGCGCATTGTAACTTAAGGAATGTAAAAGGGTGCTCTCTGTCGTCATCGACATAAATCACTTGACGCTAGATGTAGACGACGCAACACATCTCATACTTGCTGACTTTTACAATATTTTATCTGTCGATTTCATATAAAACTAACATTCTTGAAGTCTAGCGAACGAAGCGCCAGCATACGTGACCCAGAATAAAATTGATTTTTGTAATGGAAATTTTCGTGTATATTAAATTAGTACAGCCACCTTTTTACTAGGTACCTATTGCAAAATTACTTAACTAGATATCGGAGCACCGATCACACCGCGATAGAAAATAATTATCATAAGCCAATAATTTCAATTTTAGATTGAGAAGAAAAGGATATGACTATAATTTTCTTTTGCTGTTGATAAACAGCTGAAAATAATGCAAAGTAAAGTTCGAGTGTGCAGCGCTTTCAGCTTCGGAATATAAAAAGGTATATTGTGCTCTATCAAAGTAATTATTACCTTTTTATACACCGAAGCAGAAAGCGCTGCACACTCTAACTTTACTTTGCATTATTTTCAGCTATTATTTTACATATATGGATTACTTAAGGCGGAAATTCTTCAATGATTACTTTATATGAAAGATTTCAGTTAACATACTCATTATCGATCCCCAGGGTCAGTCCGTGGCCAACACTTTAGAGCTGATTCTAATAAATACTACAATTATGTTGGAATAATGATTAGTACTCATTCCACGAATATTTCCTTCAGTACTCCCAGCTACATTCGATGTTTTAAAAGGCTATTTATATTGCAGGTCTATCATTACAATGCTATCAATGCAGCGGTAAGGATTGTACTACAAATTACAAAACGGTTAAAGAAAACTGCGACTCACTAAACACGAGCACTGAGACACCGGGCACGACCACTCCGGCGCCGGGCACGACCACTCCGGCGCCGGGCACGACCACTCCGGCGCCGGGCACGACCACTCCGGCGCCGGGCACGACCACTCCGGCGCCGGGCACGACCACTCCGGCGCCGGGCACGACCACTCCGGCGCCGGGCACGACCACTCCGGCGCCGGGCACGACCACTCCGGCGCCGGGCACGACCACTCCGGCACCGGGCACGACCACTCCGGCACCGGGCACGACCACTCCGGCACCGGGCACGACCACTCCGGCACCGGGCACGACCACTCCGGCACCGGGCACGACCACTCCGGCACCGGGCACGACCACTCCGGCACCGGGCACGACCACTCCGGCACCGGGCACGACCACTCCGGCACCGGGCACGACCACTCCGGCACCGGGCACGACCACTCCGGCACCGGGCACGACCACTCCGGCACCGGGCACGACCACTCCGGCACCGGGCACGACCACTCCGGCACCGGGCACGACCACTCCGGCACCGGGCACGACCACTCCGGCACCGGGCACGACCACTCCGGCACCGGGCACGACCACTCCGGCACCGGGCACGACCACTCCGGCACCGGGCACGACCACTCCGGCACCGGGCACGACCACTCCGGACACGCCACCGGACGCGGCCATTGCTGCACTAGATATGAAATTTGCGGCTTCGGACGAGACCACTGCGGCTCCGGGCTCGTCCACTGCGGCTCCGGGCTCGTCCACTGCGGCTCCGGGCTCGTCTACTGCGGCACCCGATGATGGGTTGAATCGCTGCGTTAAGGTTGTTTATAAAGGTTAGTATAGCCCATACGTTATCAAATACATACATCATCATGATGATTAGAGAAATTTCACATCAATATTCTTACCATTTTCAATCTAAGTTAAACGCTTGTACTTGAAAATAAGACGAACTTGCTGGTATCCTGGAATGAGGTTTGAACCCTCCCACCCACTGGATCACTAGGCGAGGGTCTTAATTTAACCACATGATCAAAAAGCACGTCTACTATATTATGTTATGTTATATTGTATTGTATTGTATTATATTATATTATATTACGGTTCTCACAACCTTACAGGAGTATATACTGGAAGGTTGTCGACGTTAAATGCCCTTGAAATGAATACATGTGTCGTAACGTTTCTCAATTTTCCAGTGGGCGCCGACACGCACACCAAGCGCGGTTGTGCCAAGATCGGTGATAAAGACGAAAAGGAAGATAAAACTTGCTCCGCTTTCATCACTCCGAACAACGTGACCGAATGCGGAGTGTGCACCAAAGACCTGTGCAACTCCGCCACGATGTCCCAGCTATCCGCGGGGCTGGCGCTGCTGCTGGCGCTGGCGCTGCCGCTGCTGCGCCTCTTCTAGCCGCCCGGCCGGGTGGACTTCCAGGTCCGGGAGCGTAGCACGGTGATGTTTCAATCGACGTACAATACGACAATACCAGTTCCTCGCCATTGTATCTAGATTATCTTCGTGTTGTTAATATTATTCTTCATTCAAAAAATATATACAATTCATCATACATGCCAATCGCTATCGCCATCATTACACTAAGAGTATTACGCAATATGTCCGAGCTGGCAATGAAATTTAGAACGATATGCTGTTGTGTAGGTTTATAAGATCTTGTTCATTTGTAATTTATTTTTGTTAATATTATGTTTAAATGCCGTATGTATAATAAAAATGAAATGTAGATATGAAATATAATAGATTATTATAAAATAAGCGTTATTTTATTTATATGAAAAAACAATATAAATATTACTATGCCATTATAAACATACAAAAATTGCAGATTAAATAATTAACATCTCAAAACTGATTTGCTTCAAACTTCAAACCTTAAGTTTTCGGTTTTCCAACCGTTTTGTGAGAGATTTTTTATAGATATTTCATTTTAAATATGATTGAATGAAATGGCATGATGTGCCGTAATATTTCTACTAAAAAATTAAAGTTAAAAATTAAAAAATATTACGAATAATGTAGATATTTTCACGCATCAACAGTCACCCTACACAGCCAAAATGCAAACATCTACTGAACATGTGATCATTTCGTCGGAACCCGAGCAGGTAGTGTCATAAAACTTCTAAGTAGGCGCAACGCCCCTCAAATAATTATATTACTGGCATTGTCTAGGGGCTGCCAGACGAAAATAAGTCAAAACAAATACATGGACGCATGCCTAGTATCCTTTGTCTACCCGCTCAAAATGTTGACAATATATGTTTCAGTGTAAGCGTTGAGATTCAATCAGACTGTTTTAGGTCAGTGTTTGAGCGTTTTTTCACATTTTTATATTCTCATTTAAATCTTGTCCGATAAGATTTATTTGTATCTCAAATTATTCTAAAATATTTATTAAAAGATTAGATAGACGGAAAATAGCATTAAATGAGTATTTGTAGCGTAATTCGTATTTTTACAAACACCCGGGTCAAATCTCACCCACCACCGCAGAGTATGTGTTAATAGTTCTAAATAGAAATCTCGAGGTGTTCTCATTTTACATTTTAGCATCCCTCGGTTTGCATCATTTCATATGGCCCAATATCAGCCCCGTTCTACCTTCGATCACCTTTATATTCATTTATTTGAAGAGGGATCACCGCAGCCGTTAAAATATTTTCTATTTGTACAAAAAAAAATGTGTCACTGCTTTGTTTTCATAAATTAAATTCATACCTCACACAAATAACTAAGTTTCGAAAAACGGAAAAATTAACATTTTTTAACGAAATAATTTTATAATTGTCGCGAAAAATTGGCAGTGTATAATATAATAACTCTTCTCTTACGCTTCTTCTTTTACTAATAGTCTTCTCTTTATACAGAGAAACACACAATGAAAGGGAAATCAATACAACTAGTCAATACACAACCCACTAAAGTTTGATCTTAACCTTTCAAAACCGCCCTTATCTGGAAACTACTGATCTGTTTGGAAAAAACATCCCACTGACAAGAAATACACGCTAGTCCTATTTGCATTTTGTACATATCTTACAATAAATATGTTTAGTTTTATATAATGTACACACGAGAGAATATGTGTTCTTAGATAATGTTCGAAAATGTGTATTTGTAAGTTACAATATATTTATTTTGATATTAGTTGCGTAATGGATGTATCCGTGACGTTTTTTTACTAAAGATCTGAAGATTGAAACGATACAATATCAGTGGTAATTATTAAAATTGATAATATCAAAACTGACGCCACGATCGGTCGCTAATGATATTAAATTAATTAAATCAAACAAACTGACAATGATCGATTATTTGTACATTTTTTATTATTACAGACATATTTTTTAATGACATGCGCAATTTGGTGCGGAAAACCGAGACGGAAAATTATCTGAAGTTTGTGTTTCATATATCAATATATAAATGATAAACAATCAATACAAAATTGTTATACGCGTGTTGGTATATTTTTCGTTTTGGTACAATAGAACTTGCGAGTTAGTCGGCAAACACACTCGACTCTTATCGAAGAGATAATGCCCGTTTACGATTAGATACATGTATAAATTGAGATTTATCATCAAACGTCTACGAGGTAATACAATACAATATTATTTCAAGGAGTTTTAATTATCGCAATTGACAATTTGATTAACTCTTATTATATTTCTTTTGCGCGAGAGATCGAAATAATTTGAAACGTCGAACCCTTGAACCGATAAACATTAAACGACACATCTTACAATCGTATCTATGGCTGACTTCTTTAAATAAACTACAATTGTATTCATGCATATGTGTATCTCAATTCAAAAATAAACTTAAGTACTTAGTTGACAAGTGAACGGATTGATTTGGCCGGTAGGTTGGTCTCTCATGTATACGTGCATGCATAATTTGTGTGCACACTGAGCCTGTTTTTTTACGAGTTTTTGACACCGCTCATTGTGCCTATATGCCAATATTGTGCTAATATGGCAATGTTGTGTTGTATTGTTCAATTGTCTAGAAAAGAAAATTATCTTGAACACAATTTAAGCACGAAGGAAAACAGGGCCGATATTTGAGACGAATTACGAGCCATATCTCATCTGATTGAGGCTCAAGATATTCTAACAACATTTGAATATGTCCAAGAACACACAATAGTTACAAGATATTCTTCACGTCAGTCTATATTGACTATATTGAAAAATTTAACTAAACAAATATTGTTAAAACCACCTTCGTTTCGCTAGTTAGAGATTCAACTGAATAATCAACTAATTATAATATTAAACGATGACAAGTTACGAAATATTGAATCGGGAAGAGAGGTCCCAAATGGTGTGTAACAGCATCTAAAAGGTAAATGGCAAAGAAAGTCACCATTAATAAATATATTTAATAATTCCTCAAGATATTAATATTCCGAAAAAGGTTTATAAATCTTGTTTATATTCAACACTTAAAACCTTTATATATTTTACAAAATTAGGTCAAATCAACGAATTACTCAACATATATAGCACACCTAGATCAAAACTAAAATATTAACTAAAATATTAATAACTTAGCCCCAGTTCTCGAATAGTGTCATTTCAGGATACATTTATGACCCTTAACGTAATTTAGTTTCATAATTTTAGTAACAAGAAATGGAGAAAAATGTTATTATTTTTTTATCTACTGAAAAATGACCTTTTGAGTTGTCTTAGTTTTGATCTAGGTGTGCGTCATAATTAACGAGGCATTTTTCGAGTGACATCTATTGCCTTAAAGATACAACGGTTGGCTTCCATCGAATTTTCGTAATGCATCGTTATTTTTCACAATTTAATTTAAAAACTTCTAATATTTTCCGATAGATGACCAGTATAATATATAAATCTAGTGGGTATAGACACTCGATATTGCTCTGATATGTGAACAAAAAAACGATTTACTTAAATACCTATGTAATGATTTATTTTACTGTACTTTCCGAATGTTTGATGTAGAGCAATATTGTACATGAAAGTAAGGACTTTAAGGTTTTAAAAAAATATATCTATTATTCGTACTGTAAGATAATATTATTGCTGCGATTAGTATGTTTACATTATTGTTGTTCTGTGTAGCTTAAAAGAAAAAAAATGAAACATCTCTATACTAATAGATTATTGTAATGATTCGAATTATGCATATTTGAACTTCGCTAAAACACCTTGATGATAGAAAACTTGTCAGAGAAAACGTAATAAAAGTTGGATATAAATAAAACAATTTGTTTATAACCAATGTAAACAATTTTGTTTATAATGTTAACGCCGATTCTATCAATAATGTATTAAAAGTTATTTATAACTAAACTAGATATTTATAACTAAACTAGATTTTTTTTACGTTAGTATTTAATGTGTTGATTTATATTTTTGATATATTTTACTATTTATACATTATACGTACGAATAATTTATTTATTAAAAAAATAATTACCCCTTTTTGACTATGCAACAAGCCAAAGTAAAAGGTTTAGATATTTGTACACTGGTATTTTTACGTTTTGCTTTATTTATCGGCACATCAGTGTTAACTATTTTCGCGGAAGGCAGGGGTCGTTTCACCGTCGAATTTATTAATATATTTTTCATTGTATTATTATAAAACAAATATTTGAGACGTATATTGGTTTTTTTTTTAAATAGATTTCGTGACTAGAGAGATTAATTTATTTTATTTTTATTAGGATGCGGATTTGAATTCATTCATACGACGCCTTATTCGTCGCCGTTTCAGTTTGGTTTCATAAGGAATAATAATAACTATAAGATACTAACTATAACTTTATTCATAAGGATATACTATAACTGTATTCATAAGGAATAATAATAACATTCCAAGGAATAATAATAACTCTAAGATACTAACTATAACTATATTCATAAGGAATAATAATAACTATAAGATACTAACTATAACTATATTCATAAGGATATACTATAACTGTATTCATAAGGAATAATAATAACATTCCAAGGAATAATAATAACTCTAAGATACTAACTATAACTATATTCATAAGGAATAATAATAACTATAAGATACTAACTATAACTATATTCATAAGGATATACTATAACTGTATTCATAAGGAATAATAATAACATTCCAAGGAATAATAATAACTCTAAGATACTAACTATAACTATATTCATAAGGATATACTATAACTATATTCATAAGGAATAATAATAACATTCCAAGGAATAATAATAATAACTATAAGATACTAACTATAACTATATTCATAAGGATATACTATAACTATATTCATAAGGAATAATAATAACATTCCAAGGAATAATAACTATAAGATACTAACTATAACTATATTCATAAGGATATACTATAACTGTATTCATAAGGAATAATAGTAACATTCCAAGGAATAATAATAATAACTATAAGATACTAACTATAACTATATTCATAAGGAATAATAATAACAATCCAAGGAATAATAATAATAACTATAAGATACTAACTATAACTATATTCATAAGGAATAATAATAACATTACAAGGAATAATAATATCTTAATAATTTCAACTTTACCTATAAAACATGGATTTAATACCATTTTATTGTAAAAGTATTTGAGTTAAAATATACAATTTATAAAAACGAGCTCCTAGCGCCATTTAGCAGGTTTCGTTTAAGAAACATTATATTTTTAGAAGAGGTTAATTTACCACGAAAAAAATATGTGTGTTAGTTACTAATAATGTGTTGAGACATAAGTCGTTGTCTCCCAAGGCTCGAGTGATTTTTTTTTTGATTTACATTAATGTCATTTTAATATCGTAGTATTAATTTATTAAATTTATCAGTTTATAGTAATTTTATGTTAATTGTTGGCTAAAAAATGGCGCTAAATGAGTTTAACAGAGGAGTTAAGGCATTACAAAAGCGGCTATCCAAGAGCTCGGTTGGGAGGTTTTTCCACATCTGCTCTATTCAACTAACCTTGCTCCATCAGAAGTTCATATTTAACGCTCTCTGTATACCAGCTCCTACCTACCTACATACTCCAAAGAATCGTCTTTAATAACGACGCTGCTCTTCTAAATTGGATTGATAACTTTTTCACCTCCAAACCAGCAGATTTCTTCAAGCGTGTAATCAAAAAACTGCCAAAATGTTGGGAGTCAATCGTAAACAAAACAGAAAAATAAATTAATTACTAAATTAATGTATTAATTATAAATATATACATATATAAAATCAATTTTGTCGAAAAATATTGTTTTTGCGTCACCGGGATTCGAACCATAAAAATGAATTGATAATTCTGGCGTCTGCAATCGGTTTACTCAAAGGTATTTGAGATTCTGTAAAAATAATGTAGATGGCTTTCAAATAATGGAACGACAGGTGTATTAATTTGAAAAATGTAACATGTAGTTTCGAAAATTTGTCAAGAAAAATACTGGCGTTATAGCACAAAGGTAGTGCACTTCCCCGGATTGGAAATAGAGATCCAGGTTCGAATCCCGGTGACGCAAAAACAATATTTTTCGACAAAATTGATTTTATATATGTATATATTTATAATTAATACATTAATTTAGTATTTAAAATATCACAGACCTATGTTCTGAATAATTACAACTTCACAATAAGAATGTGTTCCCTTAATAATGAAAAATATATTATGGGTAAACTTACTCATTTTACTAATTTGAAAAAAAAACGCGTATCATCTTAATGTAATGTATAGAATAAAATTAACGTATTAAGAAAACTGGTGTTACCCAGCTGGGAGACCAGTCTACTTGAAACAGAAATGTGTCAGATTTTTTTGTCTCAGTGACAGCTCTGTTTTTGTCGAAAGATTTTTTATATATGTTTATTTTATTATTATAAATAAACATAACTTAAAACAAACTTAGCCAACTCAATAGAGAAATCAATTCTCGTATTTATTGAAGTAAGTTATAAATTATAGAATTAAATTATATAAATATAATCAAGAGTTGTGTCAAATTCATTGAAAGAAATTACGCTTACCCAGGACTGATAATAATAAGCTCAAGGCTCCTATCTCGGTCCTACTCATTCGCCGTCTGATTGACATTTTTAAATGCTACTAGGTAGCTGTTCGATAGCGCTTCGCACATCAAAATATAATTTGTGACACTAGTACCAGGTCATCGTCCGCACAAGCGACCGAGACGCAGCCCTTCGGTAACGGAAGCCGAAGCAGATCATCAAATAAAATGTTCCACAAGATTGCCCCCAAAACAGAACCCTGTGGACAACTCATGCCTGTTTCCCTGGTGAAAGAGATCCCCCCATAACTCAAAGTCACAGACCTGTCCCCGAGGTAGCTCGCGATAAGCTCGAAAAAACACCTCGGGCACTGTAGCAATTTCAGCTTGGTAAGGATCATCTTCCACTAGGCATTATCAAAGGCATCCGATATGTCCATAAATACGCCCATTGCGCACTTCTTCAAGCTATTTTTGTTATTTTATTTGTTAACTTTGTTTTATTAACCACTTATTGAGTTTAAATACATCTACCGGTTTCGAAAAATACCATTTTCTCCTTTAGGATGTCAATACTAACTAAAAACAAGTTATCGTTTCTTTACCAGAATCTATTTTTAAAAAAACAACAATTATTTAAAAAATAAATTTAGTATCTAACTTAAATTGTTACTTAATACAAATCTACTCAAATAATTTTTAGGAAAAAATTTTAGAATGGGACTTGCAGTTAAATTTAGTTGGTTGTTTATAATTTTTTGATTAGTTTTAAACGCTTTATTTATCTCCAATGATTCCAAATTATTTAATTTATGACCAACATCGTTTACACGCAAAATTGACAATCACAATTTTTTATCAAAACTAAGACCATTCTCTATCAAATGATTAGAAAATTCTGAAAACCCACTATAAGCGTGCACAGTGAATTTCTCGTGGACAAAACCAAACTGTCGGTCACAGGCAAGTTTGTTGCGAATCAGCGTCTCAAACACCTTCCCAAATCGGGAAGGTGCGCGATCAGCTGAAAGTGAAAACATTATGAGATGATTATCTACTCCTGGATGGAAGTCCCTCTCAAGTCTTCCACCTTTCTGTATTCATCATAATAAGCTGTCATGTATTTAATGGACGATCTGGCTTGCCATTGCCATTTCATTTTCATCAACAGCTCTTATCTTTTCTATTATCTTCTTTTTAACTCATAAATATTAAGAAGCCAGTGAATAAATCCTGTCTTCATCTCTCCACGTGTGCCCCCCTGAGAATAGCCCTTGGCTACTACTGACGAAGAAGAACAGGAACACGCAATGGCGTGCAGTAGGTATCGATTTAGATTATGCTCTTACCTATGATATTATGCAATCATATATAATATAATATATGTACTTTCGTTTAACCAACGTCTTTAGACAAAATAAATCCGTCGTTTATACGACCCTACCATGTATTTATTTGTAATTTTAGAGTACTATTATTAGTGATTTTCAATATGTGAGTTTTAACTATGGACGTTTTTTCTATGACTAAACATGATTCATTTATTGTTTCAACATACTTCACGCAATAACTAAAGGAAATAATTATTTCAATTAAAGGTTAACGTAGGAAATATTTCTGCCAATTGCTTTTTGTTTTTCCTAAATCAAAAACCAATCCATGCACCAAATTTAAAGAACGACCATGAAATCAACACTTTAAAAACAGTAAGATAGTAAAGTTTGTGAGTTATTAAAAGATGAAGTAGACATTTCAATGATTTGCACGCAGTTTTACGCCTTTCTACTGTTATTCTGTTAAAAAAACAATAAAGATAACGACTTGGTATAAATAAATAAATAGACAATTATATGACTTGAGTAATTCACTAGCTTAAAGACATAACAGAGTAATGTGAAGCTCGATGCGGCGAATACACAAGAGCGCCATAGATACAGCGGTGAGTTGTCTTGGTAGTTTTTAGAACTAAGCAATTAAAGTCTCTACTGGTACACATATATAGATGGCGCTAATTGTAAAATAATGTTTCCGTTTATGTTAATCCAATTATTCAATTTATATTTGTTTCCCAGAATTTTAGTAATGCACAGCTTTTTTGCTTGTGTGCACCGCGCGCCCTTGGGAACTCATGAGTATGGGAAGGACAATCTAGAAAAAAAAAAACTAACACACTCGGTTAGCATGATGTCCACGATGACAAGAAGAAAGGTTTAATTATAAGGAACGATATGTTCTGAAAAATCGCAATCAGGAAGTGATCCGAAATTATTGTAGATACGTTACCAGTATTCTGATGTTGCCACTCGGCAGAAGTGTTAAGCGGGCCGTGCGCTCCGGGGAGCTGCCCACTGCACACAATGGAATATGGCCCTGAATCCGGGGCAAGCGCAACACGACCGATCTTGAAAAAGTACCATAATAAAGGCGTGGTCACTATCACCGCTGCCCGCGATATCCGGTAAGCAACCGTGGCACGCGCCTTTGTCTTTGCTACTTCGGCATACCACATCCTGACTCCTGACTACTCTATGGAACTGTGGATATCACTGAACTTTTCTATATTATTACATTTTCCTTTTCTTATCTTTTTTATAATATTTTAACAGTTATTAGTAAAGCTTCCTCACTAGGATGATCCTGTATCGAAGTGGGCTCTTGTTTTAAAGTTATTCGAGAGCTTATTTAGAATTATAAGAAAATTTAACAATTTGATTTATTTTTTTTTATGTCGCGCCCGTCGGTAATTCCCTTTTTGTTAACTAACTAACTAACTAACTTGGGGTAGGTATAGAGGATAGAGCGCCACACCCTTCTGTCCTGACACATTCACATTCATACATACAAGCTCTTGTATCTGGTTGTGCCAAGTCTTCCGCGGACGTCCTCTATTTCTGATACCGTCAACACTTGCGTTATACATATGTCTTTCTTACCATTCTCTCTTCGTATCGTCTTATATATATTTTACAAATAAAAATAGTACCTATACATATATGCGTTTTCAATTATAATTTTGAATATTAAATGAAATTTGATAAATACTTGGGCATACTATGAGAGACAAATTTCGAACAATACTTTCCGTATGTTAAGAGAGGCAAATGTCGAACAATACTTTGGGCATGTTATGAGAGGAAATTGTTGAACAATACTTCAGCATATTAAGAAAGACGAATGTTAAACAATACTTTGGGCATGTTCTGAGAGGAAAATGTTGAACAATACTTTGGGCATGTTATGAGAGAAAAATGTTGAACAATACTTTGGGCATGTTATGAGAAGAAAATGTTGAACAATACTTGGGCATGTTATGAGAGGAAAATGTTGAACAATACTTTGAGCATGTTATGAAAAGTGAATGTCGAGCAAATACTTTATAAAAGGCAGCGACGTACCTACAAAATTTGGACTCCAATGCAGAACGGAAAAAAGACCCCGCTAAATAAGTATTATGTATAAGATATACGAATATTAGTACTGCGTGGTTTTTGTATTAAATAGTAAGGACAAAATAAGTATCTTGTCTCATGTAATATTCACACTATCATAAAAAAAAACGTAAGTGTTCTTAGATATTTATATCCTCTTGCAGTTTAAAAAATACTTCCTTTACTTTAAGATGATGGTCTGGTCCCTAGCCTGACATATCAACAGAGTACTGCTGCTATAGGTATACATCGATAACGTATTCACGAGTTTTCATAATACTCGTAAAAATAATTTTTTTGTTGTTTTATAATTGCATTACTTGTTATAGATTATAAAATTACTGACGCTAAGAAAGGTATGGACACTTACCACGATATCAATGCCGAATGAATCGTAGAGCGAAAACTTTTTGGTGCCCTATCTAACGTGGGCATCGACTGCATTAGCATGGTTATTCCATTGATGCGAGGTGAGAATACGAAGTCATGCTACACCGAAAGTTTCAAAGAAAACGTAATAAATATCTATAAAATAATGAAAGAAGAGGTATCTCCTGGTTAAAGAACAACTAGTGTGACAAATTTCATTTCGTCATTTTTTAGAACAGCTGCCTCTTAATTAAAAACAATCGTGATGATTTAAACGTCAAAAAAATAACGTTCATCTCTAAAACTAAAACGATACCCTGCAAAGCAGCTAACTCCATTATTCTAAAATGTTCAGGAGCATCAAAAAACTGTTTAATTTTGTAATTAAACAACTTACGAAAATTCAATAACCCACTTTGAAAGATTATTTATGCAGAAATATGGAAGTTAGCTGATTTTCCATGATAACGTATTGATTATGATTTCCGCGGACCTCCTCTATTTCTGGTGCCATCGACATATGGTGTCAGGTAAACATTTAAGGTTTTTGCAATAATCGATCTAAGGTTTTTCACCGCGTAGTATTTATTTATTATTTTTAAATACGTGATTTCGATGTTCTTTTAAAATTGATGGGAATTATTGACTTTAAGTGTGCCATAGAAAAATAATGGAATCAAAAACGGTTTTTTGACCATAGGTGGAGTTAGCTGCTTTGCAGATTAAAGTATCGAAAAGTATCACCCTATTTATGATCTCAAAATGAGCTGTACATTTGTCCAGTATTGAATAATCCAGGATCTCATTGTTCAGTTTTACTGCAGCGGCTACCGAATGGCTTTCTTGACGGAAACCGCGAAGGAAAGGAGCCACACCCGACAGCCAAGGCCACGGCGCCGGTTCGATGTTCGACTATAAAAAATGTTTAAAAGCAATCGTGTAGTAAAGTACAAAACCAATCAATATCGTCAATCGACGACAACAAATAATTTCTCATTTCGTGATACCGACTATCGGAATATACTGTGGGACACGTTAACATTTTCATATTGTAATCATAGTTTTAATAAGAAGAAAATATAAGTGTTTCCATGTAAAAAAAAAACGCTAAAATAAAATATAACAAATAATCGTAAGAAAGAACCTACCCGGAAATCCTTAATTTGTCTGAGCATTGAGGGTCGGCAATCTATAGCGCGAACTGCTTTTCTCCACTCTTGGCGATCCTGGATATTATTTAGTGCGTCGTATAACGAGGTTGTCTCAGACTTGGTCTGTCCATTCTGTTGAAGTGGACCAACCTTTCACCATTCGTCCTGTATATTTTCAGTAATCACAAATTTCTTCAGGATGTCTCCGTGTCTTCTAGCAGCGTGCCCAAATTATAAAAAATATTTTTTCTTGCATGTTACAGAGAGCTTTTCTTCAGTACGGTTTCATTCGTTCGTCTTACGGTATACGTATGTAACTACTGAGGATTTTGTGTCGAGACAACCAGGGAATTCTATGATTTTTTTCTGTCTCGAATCCCGGGACTTTTAAAAAAAAATTATTAATTTTAAACAAGTTGAATTAATCCTAGTATTCATTGACATACAGCAGGTAGTAACTCGGCGACAAGCGGTACATATTAAGTAACTATACTTTAAAAAAATTGAAAGTTTCCATAGTTTATATGGTCAGCAATTAAAAAATTGAATTAAGGAGAAAATAGTCCAAGATATTTACTATTTTAAAAAATTCTGAAGCAAATGGTTTTGTCGATTTGCTCAAACAGGGGTTTAAGAATAAATTCATGTCATTTTTTGAAACAAAATTTGTGTGAGATAAAATTATTTAAAAACTTTATTAGGGGACTTCAATTAACTTGGCGAAATACGTCTTCCGATATTTTTTCAAATAAATTTTTCTTTTTTTGTATTTTCATTTTATTTTTAAAAATTGTTTGTGTTTTGTAATTTTTATAGATGAATGTGTTTTTGTATTCAATATATACGAAAACTTAATTTAATTTATAAAACTACAATCGCGTTACGAAATTATAAATATATCATCAAACAGTTTTTATCTGTTAATAAAATTATTAATAACGTATGTTTTTTTAAACAGATCATATCCTTAATAGCTACTGTACATCATACATATGAACATATATTTTAATATATGTTATCTTTAATTTAAATAAAACTCACGGTCTCGATTGCCGGGAATTCCCGGGAATTGAACAAAGACGAAACTACAGAATCTCTTTTGGCAGTGTTTTCTATCCCTGAGTGTCTACCTTGAACTACTGCACCTAAATTAACAATTTTATTTATATGTGTATGTAAAACTATGTTCTATGGATTTATATTATATGTGAGTAAAGACAGTACTTAAGGGATGCTGGAAGGTCTAAATTTTAACTTTTGCGAAAATTGCTAATAATCACATTAAATTACTTTTTTTTGTTTTATGTACAGCATAAACTTCTTTGAATATGTTATTGAGTGCGAACGACAAGAGAGCCTTAGCTTCTAAACTGGTCCCGGGAAAGGGTGGATCCTTCTCCTCCAGCTGTCCTTTATTAGAACACCGAAGGAAGTGTTCCACTTTGCTGCCAAAACCCTCAGCAATAACACTCCTAATTTCTGTGATATAACACACTATCCCATTTGTCCCGAAAGTATAAAATGAATACTAAAGTTATACGTAACATTATTTAGTCTATCGTTCCTTTGAGTACTCTGAAACTCTCGTATCATCAGCTAAAATAATCGGCACAGTGTTTCTTGCTATTCTAATAAATTTTTGATAAATATAATTTAAAAAATTAAGAGATGTGAATTATGGTACCTTTAATTTATTTTTTATTATATTTAAATGAATACCCCACCCTTCGCGGCCTCCGAAACATTCTATACCTGACGAGGAGCCGGTGACTTGTCATTTGTTATTACTTTTATTAGTCGCAAGTTATTGACACTTTAACGAGGCTGGAGCAAAAAATATGTTGAACTAATGATCGATAAATTGTCAAAAAAGCTAATCGATTGAACTCGATCCGGACAAGGTCCGTTCATGCGTGCTGGCTGTGTAATAAACCTTTGCAAAAAACACGATTTGTGTTAACTAGTTGCATAAACCTGTCTGGCTATATATACGGAAACTGTTCACAAAAGCTTTAGCTCTCATGTTTTTCCATTTACATTGACAGTATTTTTCTGTCTTTATATTATTTTTTCACCTCTTTCATGTCAGTATTGATATACAGTGGTCTTAATCAGATGGGACTCTGCTCGAGTGCCGATCTTGGATCGCCCTCACAACTGATTACTATATGTATGGTTTTTTATGTCACATCTTTCTTCAGAAATATATTACGCTTCACACTATTGTAAAACGTGAAAATTAGAAATATCGGAGTGTAACTCGGCGTCCTAAATGTTCAAAAAATATAAGGGTAAATTTGTAAAGTCCACGTCTAAAGGAATCTGTATATATTAACACGATTAATATTCAAAGCGTCACGCGACCAGCGGAACGTGGGCAGCGTCCCGAGAGGCTCTGAGCCCGAACTCGGCACGCAGTTTAGGCACTATCGTGCTGGGTTCACGATGTACTTCTTCCAACGACGGACACGAAGATGACACATTGAATAATTAACCTCAACGCGGTTCGAGAACAATTGTCACAAATCGAAAACTTGTGGTTTGTTTTCGGGAGGTTTCGAGTGGAAAATCCTCCGACGACGTGGCGCACTATGTTCACTATGATAGAGAAAAGCTTATCTTAATGGTGTGCATCCTCGTTGATCTCTTATCTCGGAGATTTGTCTATAATGGCCGAAACGCATCGAATGCGTCATTCTACTTTACATGATTCATACGGGTCAATGATTCACAGTCTGCTACGTGCTCAATTCTGTAATGTCCTTTCGCTTTCTCGGCCAAACGAAATATCATCTGTGTAAGCGCACCATTAAAACATCATAGCACGATGCTCAAATATGAAATTTTTTGTGAAATTAAGATAAAATTGAACATTAAACAGATATTTTCTGAAAAAAAAAAAGTTTTTTTGTTCTCAAACATTATGTGGAAGATATGAAAGTGCAACTATATACTTGCAGTATTATACTGCAATTTCTAAAGACTAAATCCTACAATCGGTGCGTGCTCTCCTACGAACGAATCCGAGACAAATAAAAACTAGCTAAATAGCAACGGAAAGGACGATGCTTGTAATATTTCTGAGAGATCGAATACATAACGTACTAATTCGTCGGGTAACAGAGGTAACAGATGGCTGGACATATTAGCCGATGAAGGTCCTGGAATGGAAGGCTCGCACCAGTAGAAGAAGAGCTGATGAAGTGACATCACAAAAGTGGCGGGCTTGGCTATCCTTTGAAGAGACCTGCATCCAGTAGTGAGAGACACAGGCTGATGATTATGATAATGATAATCACCCTCTTATTAGCCCTCCACTGGATGAAGCCAGAAAGTGTTTCTTATTTGATCGTTAAATTCAGTATAATTTTCAGATCTCGTTAATTCACCAGCTTTTAGGGCAGCCTTTCGACCTCTTGACTCCTCTCAGATACAACTGGATACAAAATGTAACAGAAAATAAAACTTTCAAAATTGTGAACATTTAAGTACGCTTAGATTCAGTGCTTACTTTTGATACAAGTAGACCAAATCGTAAATTTAAACTCTGCGTGCCTAAACGATGATTTATTATTGATTTTTTTGACAATTAAAGCTTTTATAAAATTATATATTATTTAAATATGTATATGTCGAGATGTGGGTGCTGGCATCATATTCGGCATACACCATGAACGTGTCTTCATGTCTTCATTCTTCAAGAATTAAGATAAGGCTCTCCACAACACAAAAAGGATATACATAGGTATATATATATATATATATATATATACTAAGGCTGATCAATAAACATCCGAAATGAAAGATAAAATAAAATATCATTTTAAAAATAATTTATTTTTCAACATAGTTTCCTTCTACCTCAACACACAGGTCAACGCTATTCCTTCTTCTTGTGCTCTATCATGATTTTATTTACTAAGGCCCAGAAAAGCTCTAAAGCCTCAGGTTCTTCAGCCATGATGTTCTCCTTCTTCCTTGGCTCCGACTTCCAGCAGTTTTCCCTGCATTATGAGGTGCAAGGCTTCTCCAGATATTGAATTTTTCAGATTTTTATTGTTTCTGTTACTTATTTTTCTTTACTCATCAGAACCACATCTCAAATGCTTCAAGTCGCCTTGTCGTTTCTTCGGTAAGTATCAATTTCATAAAATGAAATCGACAATACATAACATCTGACCATTCTCATTCGTAATCTAAGGTTGAGATCGTGACGGATAGAACATATTTTTGATTGCACGAGCTTGCACAATCCCTTCTCCAGGGCCAGGGTCATTATAACATTTTCGTAAAGGAATTCTCAAGGCCTTCAAAATATTCATTTAGAACGTGTATGATTGGAAAATTTATTTCACCAAACCATTTTTTGAGATTAAGAAACAAATAGTAGTCAAAAAGGCCAAGTCTGGCGAATAGGGTGGATAGAACAGCAATTATAATACAAACTGATACACCCAGCATTGTTTAGGTAGTTTCCTCCTCTCACAGACCAACCCACTGATCACCCCACCACCGCCACCCTGATAAGCACCGCAATGCCTTACCACAGACCATAAAGCATGGCTCTGTTTTTTAACTAGCCTTTATTTGGCTGAAAATATTTTTTTATACGAAATGCACTTTGCATTGTGCAGGCTGGTCACACACATCAAATAATACATCTATTTAAAGTCACACCAGCGGCTTTTTCACACGCGAGTCATGTCGCCATCCAAAATACAAGTACGTAGGTGTCAGTGGCGTGCACTAGATGTGGATTTCGTTTATGCTGTAGAACTACGATAGATTGCACTACCTGTAGAGATTGTCGTCTTGTTCTTCTTATTCTTCTTCATCCTTTTTATCCTAATCGGGTCGGGAGCCTAATGCTTGAGCAGCACTTTTCCACCGCTTTCTGTCCTGCGATGTGTCGATTACTTAGGAACACTGATAGTTCCATCTTTCTTTGCAGTTTCTTCATATGCCTTTTCTATGTTTTTCTGGGTCATCTTAGATAACTTCTTCCGTTTAAGTATTCTTTCGTTTCCCATGCGGAGAATATGTCCAACTTAGCTGAGATTTCTATATTTGGAGCAGCAGTGGGTTCATTCTAAGGTCCTTTCGGGTGATATCTTCCTGATTCGATCTCTTAATCTCTGGCATCTCTACAGCTTGGATTCTCGAGGTGTAAACTGACTTGAAAATCGGCAGTTTTGTCTTACTGTTGAGCTCCGTTTTTCTTATTACTGAACTGTACGATGACGGTGAAAAGCGACCAGCTATCTTTTTATCATTTTTTTTGTCATGTCACGCGTCATTTTAAAACAGTTCTTCCAGATACGTGATGGTCTCAACTTGTTTCAGTCTAGTACCACGACTCTGAATTTGGTATTGCTTTCTTTCATTTCTGCCGATCGCCATAATTTCGGTTTTAGCTTTGCTAATCCTCATGCCTGTCCGTGTGGTATCCTTGCTAAAGTGGTTTATCCAGTAATGCATACTTGACAATTTAACGACGTCATCTGCAAATAGGAGACCGTCAATTTCAATATCGCCTACGATATTGTAGCGAGAGCTTTGCACTGGTTTGGCTTCTCCTTCTTATTCTGTCCATGAACGTGGTGGTTGTATTCGTCTGAAATGGAGGAACAAGAGAATTTAGAATGTGGGAGTTATTTTCCGAATATCAAAAATATTAGTTAAAATATAAATACTTACATGGGACGATTGGGGTGAATGGTACACATCTAGTTTGCGTTAGTTCCCATCTTTCTTAGGCGATTGACCATTCTATCAACATTTTTCTTATGTAGATCGTTTAATGTCGTTACTTTATCGAGCTCGTAAGTTTTTCTGTCTTTCTCTATCTAAGCATCGCTGCTCCTGAACTGTGTCGACTTTCATGTTAGTGATACATTAGAAATCATTTTTAATATTTAACGTCAAACGAGACGTCAAGAAAATGAAATAATTATACATATGTGAAAATAAGACACCAACCAACAAAATAAAAAAAAACAAGTGTTTTATTTTCACATGTGTAATTAAAAAATAAATAATTATAATTATTTTCTAAGTATATAAATATAATTTAAATAGTCTAATTATTTTTAATTGATATTCATTTAAATCACCTTACGGCAACATTGCAATGTTATAATTTTATCAAATGTCTGACATTTGTTTACTGTCGCATTATTTAATTGCTTTGTTTTCTGTTAAATGCAGCTCCAGAACCAAATGGTATATCTGCATAATAGTATAATCATATATAGAACGCCTAATAACCGAGATATTAACCAAAACGTGTGTGACAAAATCGGTTACATATAAACATATATATAAACATCGCGAAATAGGGCTTATTATTTTAATATATATGATATATTATACATTCAAAGGGATTTGACACTTCTCTTCGATTAAATGTGTGAATTTCCCATTCAATTTTTATTTATGATAAATGGAAGGACATTAGTGTTTTATTTAAAAGAATCACGTGAATAGTTACAAATACAAATACGCCATTTTAGACAGTGTAGTTAAAAACTTTAGGCAAAGTTTAATCAAAGATATTGTGATACATATATAGATATTGTGATAGATATATTTGGAATAAATTTTGCGAAAAATCACACGAAAAACTTTATTTGAATCTCTAAATTCTTCCGCTCCATGGTTTTAGTTTAACACATTATTTGCATGTGGACTGAAACGTGCGTACGTAATATATTAAATACTACGATAATATCAAAAAAATATTTTATTTTATTTATTTCTGAACTGTTCGTTTCGAAAACACCATGATTGACTAAAACAAAATTTGATCAGAAGAGACAAAAAAATGCAACTTTTTACAGGTTGCTTCAATATCGAATGTAAAATATGATAATGCGTATTATAATACCAGATGATTTTTAATAAAAAAATCTCATTTCCAAAACTAATGGTTTTAAAAAAATTTAAAAATAATCACCCTGTAATTTTTTTGCGAAGAAATTCAATAAATATAGTTTTATATCGCTGAAGGGCTATTTCATAAAATACTATGTCAATATTAAAACAAATAAAACTAAAAAGTTATAAATATAATGTGTAAGTATTAAAAAATATAAAATTCTTTAATCACATTTTCTTATTGTTTTTCATTCTCGGTGAAGGAGTATTGGTAAATTGTGGAAAGGGAATATACTAAATAGATATGTAGTATGAGTATATTTGTAAATCTTTTGGTGTCAGTAAAAATCGAATCAAAATAAACCGTATTAAAATAATTCAAATAATAACCCTCAGATATCACGTGAACAGAGCCAGTGGATGGTTCTCTCAATGCAACTGAAATGGTATTTATTTTGTCTTTTCAAGTTAAAAAGTTGACGAACTATGTCCATAGTTACATTGCGCATGCTTAAACATATTGCTTTATACAGGTACTTTTACTCGTCCTGTTCAACTTACAATAAAATATTGAAAAAGCACAATCTCTAGCGTTCTTTGATTTATTCGTACGTTAACGTTAGTCTGTTCGAACACACTGTAAATGCTGCATTAATGGTGTTTTCGAACGGAATGAAAAAAAGCGCTTTCAAATAATTGTTAACAATGTTAACAAACTTTTGCAAGTCATTTTTGAAAAAAAATGTTAGTTATGGTGTCATCGAAATGACCAGTTCAATTATGGTTCTGTATACTTTTTTAATTTATATATTAAGTGCACGCCCCTGGTAAGTATGCAATCGTATTTTACCACACTTTCTAAGATATGCACATATCTTTTTTAAATAATCCTCGTTTTATTTAACCATGAGCAAAAATTTTAAAATATCGTTTTATCATTTAATAATCATTTGATCAAGGAATATAATTGTTAATAAAGAATTAGAAATATAAAAGATTAGACCGAGACCCCATTTTGGGATCATATCTTTAATGGGTATTTTTAAGGTTATGTTTAAAAATTAATGATATTTTTATCACAGATGTCATTATTATAATTATCGATCAGTATAATTATATAAGTGTATGAAAAACTGAGTGAACAAGGAGCGAGTGATCTGAATATAGACAATGCATGGGAATACATTAAGGTTACTTTGTGCGAATCAGCGAAAGAAACCTGTGGGATAGCTATCCAAGGAAGGAAGAAAGGTGATGCATGGTGGGACGATGGCATAAAGGAACTTGTGAAAGAAAAGAAGAATACGTGGCGCTATCTGTTGACAGTAAATGGGGATGAATATACGAGAGCAAAAGTCCTGTACAATGTCTGTAAGGAAAAAGTTAAATCTGGTGTGAAAGAAAGGAAAGAGCGGCTGAAAAGAAAAGAAGCGGTGAAAATGACTGAGAATTTTCAGGATAATATAAAATTCTTCTGGAAGGCGGTCAAAAAATCTCGATGTGGTGCTGAAAGCAGTAGTATGAAAGCTATTAAGTCAGTAAATGGAGAGATGTTAACGAATGAGGATGAAATAAAAGATAGATGGATGAAATATTTCCAGGAAACGTATGAAAGTGTAGAGAATGCAAATGACGAAGCACCTGAGAGACTCTCTGGGGTAAGTATGAATGAGGAAAACGATATAAATGCAATAAGTATGGAAGAAATAAAGTGTGCAATAAAACATATGAAGAATGGTAAGGCTGTGGGGTATGATAACGTTGCTGCAGAGTATATCAAGGCTGGTGGACCATTAGTTATCTTGTGGCTTCATACGCTCTTCAATCAATGTTTGGAAGAGAACCACACCCCGTTAGATTGGAGGAGGGCTGTTATCATGCCTCTTTACAAAGGCAAAGGGTCGAAAATGGAATGTGGTAACTATAGGGCTATTAGTCTACTGAGCTCTGTAGGTAAACTGTATGGAAGAATTTTAATAGAAAGAGCAAGAATGGTGACGAAAGAAAAGGTATGGGACGTGCAAGGGGCATTTGTGGGTGGAAGAGGATGCATGGATCAGATCTTTTCTCTACGAGTGATGACGGAAAAGTTTTTGGCGAAAAACCGAAAACTTTTTTGTGCCTTCGTAGATCTACAGAAAGCATATGATAGAGTTATAAGAGAAAAGTTATGGAAAGTACTTTCTGATTACGGGGTGAATAGTAAACTTATACGCGCAATCGCATCCCTATACGAAGGAAGTTCTGCGTGTGTAAGAATCAATGGAGCACTCACACCATGGTTTGACATTACAAAGGGTGTCAAGCAGGGTTGTGTAATGTCTCCATGGCTGTTCAACTTGTATATGGATAAATGTGTGAAAGAACTAAAATATATGAATGTAGGAGCAAAAATGGGCGATTTGATTGTATGCTGTTTATTGTACGCCGATGATGCAGTACTAATGGCGAATAATGAACAAGAACTACAGAATCTGGTGAGTAGAATGTACGATGTATGCAAGGAAAGCGACCTCATGATGAATGTTAACAAGTCGAAAGTGATGGTATTTAAGAAGGAGGAAAGCAAGACACCATGCAAAATACTTGTAGGTAATGAATGTTTGGAACAAGTAGATGAGTTTGTATATTTGGGAAGTATGTTTGATAGAAACTGAAAGGTTGAGAATGATATCGAAAGGAGGGTGACTGCAGGAAATAAAGTAAACGGTGCTTTGAATGGAATTATATCTAACAGGAATATGTCAACCGAGGCAAGACTAGCGGTGCACAATGGAATCCTGGTACCGACACTGATGTATGGAAGTGAGGCCTGGAGCTGGCAGAAAAGGAACGAAAGTAGACTGAATGCAGTGGAAATGAGATCACTTAGGCGTATTTGTGGCAAATCTATTTATGACAGAGTAAAGAATGAAGAAATAAGAAAAGAATGTAAAGCTGATGTTAGTATAGTGAGTAAGATTAAGAAAGGATCACTTAGGTGGTTTGGTCATATGGAAAGGATGAATGAGGAGAGAATGGTAAGAAAGATATATGACGCAAGTGTTGATGGAACCAGAAATAGAGGACGTCCGCGGAAGACTTGGCACGACCAGGTAAACCAGATAATGGAGGATGGTTCTGTTAGAAGCCTCAACAATCGGCGAGCTTGTATGACAAGATGTATGAATGTGGATGAGGCGAGAATTGTATGTCAGGACAGAAGAGTGTGGCGCTCTATCCTCTCTGCCAACCCCCACGGGGAAGCGGCGTGATGGTAAGTAAGTAATAATTATATTTTTGGGAAATAAATCAAAATAAAATATGTATTTTTTATTTATTATCTTTGTTTTATTAACCACTTAATTGAGTTAATTGGTAAATAAAACAAAGATAATAAATACAAAAAATATGAATTTTAACCACAAAGTTAATATTGCTAATTTTAAAAGTAAAATATGTATTTAATAGAATGTTATAATGTTAAAGTACAGTTCTGGCTTCACGAAATGGGGAGAAATTACGCCCAAGAACTTTTAACCTGAGAATAAAACTGCTACAACAGTATATTGAAATACCTAATTGCATCTCTTAAATGCACTTTGCTTACTGTTATACCCGAGGAACACTGTCTGCTATAATACAGTAAATTACTAATGTAGCAGTTACAGCTTTCTTACCGATATATTGTATTTACTTTGCCAAATTTTATATGCATACCCTCGATACATTTGTCCGATATTTGAAATATGACGCAACACTCGTAGTAATTAACTAAGTGAAAATGTATTTTTAATGAATATTAATTTGTAAGAGCAATACGTCAGACCGTTGGACATTATTTATCAATGTAAGTACATAATACATGTAAAAAGTGAACCTAATAATTGTATTATTATTATTATACGTAAAACGTGAATAATATGATTATAAGTAATTATGTAAGGAATGATAAATATAAAATATTAGCTTATTTTCCAGAAACTGTAGTTAAGTAAAGCTTTTTCGAATATATGAGCTGCACGCCACTGATAAAATTACCTATGCAAGTAATATTAGTACACTGTCATGTAAAAAATTGCATGTATTACGAGACGAGTACTGAAATGGGCTGAGTATTTTGAAAGAAAAGAATCATAGCTGTGGAGAGAAGGGGCAAAGCGTGAGCATCTTACCTATCACACCAGAGGAGCTGAAGTTGGATGAAACAAGAGATAAAGAGAGAGAATACTAGCAAGACCCCTCATCCAATATAATTGAAAATTGTGTTACATCTGAAAATTTGAAAAAGTTATTCATATTTTAAAAGGATCTTAGAGGCAAGGGAGAGAAGTCGGATTTATGATATATTTATTTATTTGCGGTGTGGTGCTGGAGACACATGTCGCGCATACCATGGACGGCGAGAAACACAGATGTCTCCATTCTGCTGGAGCTGAACTTCAAGGACAGACTCTCAACTAGAGATTCCAACCCGAATATTCGATATTCGAATATATTCGGCCTTTTTCTACTATTCCAAATTGTGCACCTATTCGAATAGTATTCGTACTTATTTCTAAGGATGAAATATTAACCTTTACCATACCATGATATAAATTACACAAACGTAGCCACGCTGTCAACTCGTGTTACCGTAAATAACAGTTAGAAAAAATGTTTTTATTAGCTTTAACGGCACGAATTTACTCTAGATATTGAGCATTCAATTTTGAAAAAATGATTAATAACATAATTTAGAGCACTCATTAAGTCCTATACAATGTGTCCTTCCTTCTTATCTCTCTTCGTTTAATTAGTAAGAAAGAGACAATTATATTTGTATCTGTTGTTCTTTTCACTGTGAAAATAGTATGTGATCTGTTTTTCATATCATAAATGGTATTTTTACCAACGAATTAATTTTACAACGGTATGAATGGAAAAAATAATTGTTTTTGTACGATTCCCTTTTCATAATTGGTTTTTCACTTGGCATTCAAGTTTACCTTTTTTGTTTTTACGTTGTTTTGCCAAAAGACACCAATACACATACCTACTAGTGATGGTAAACCGTTATTTAAACCAATATATGTATAAACGATTGTATTCAATTGTAATGATGTCTGGTAATTATTAAAACATTTTTCCCTTCAATTTATTAAAATCTTTTTCAATATTGACCTGAAATTCGTTAGATATTTGTATAATTATAATAATCTAAAAAGATAGAGATTGTTTTACTCGTATTAATATTTAAAAAAAACACAATTTAATAATTACAAGGTGTAACAGACCTAGTTCACAATATTTTATGGATGAATATCCGACTAAATTACGAGTCGAAAATGTTCAAGGAATATGTGCATATTCTGCACCGTTACGGAAAATACTATTGTTTGTATTTTTTACAAAATCATGTTGAGCTTTAAGTCTACGTACTTCGAAATAAATAATTGCAAAATGTATCCATTATTAATTTATATATTTGCTTCAGGACCTAAATCATGTAACAAAAACTAGTCTGGTCGCTCAAAATTCTATTAACTCTAATATTTTAACGTAATTTGGAATGAATAAAATATTTCAATTAATAGAAATAATCGCATAATTTCGAATTTATTTTAAATGCTTATATGTATGACATGGTTGAGATTAGGCACATATTATTTAAACATTTTCAACTCGTAATTTAGTCAGGTATTCACGCATGAAATATTATGGACTGTATATACCACCTACTGGGGTTGCGAGATCCGGAATTATTGTATTACATTTGCGTAAATTATGTTATACTGTGTTAGACCACTTATTTTTTGGTAATACTTTAATTAAATTTTCAACGTTAAAAATAATAATGAAGATGTACTGAAACGATGGACGTGGCCGCCCAGCGGCCACTAACTAGCGACCATCTCCTGGTTTAATTAAAATATCGCATAAAATGAGATAACTGATTGCTCGAAGAATTACGAATAATCTGTTAGCAAATATTGTCACAATCGGAAACAATTACACTCACAATAACGGCTTAACTAACAATCACTAGTACGCATATTTCTAAATAATATAATAAACTCACGATGTGGTTTTAAATCGTAAGAAAAAAAATGTATGCTTAAATTTTTATTATTTTCTATTACATTATGTATACAATTTATATTAATTATAATCATACTAAGATATACCCTTTACAAGACAGAAATCATTTCACGTGTGAACGTGTAACGTTAAAAATGCGTAAAAAAATTGTTTAACCCGTAGCTAGAATGTGATTAATATCGAAAATAACAAATAAAACATGTAATATATTTATTTATTAACTCATAATATTATATGCTCGACATCTTCGAGATGTGGTGTTGGCGTCGTACGGTGCATATACCCGTTACTCGGGAACTGACGAAAGACTTTACACAATATACGGAAAAATAATTCTAGTTTTAGCATTTTGTTAGAAGACATTAGAAGACATAGAATTATTAATTAATTATTGGATAAGAAATTAATGATTATTGAAGTTTACAGGATGGACAGACTTAGTCCAAAACCGGGCGTAAAAGAAATTTTTGTTTCCTCATAAAAGAGTCCGAAGTGAGATAAAACAATTGTGACTTGTGGCTTAATAAAAGGTCATTTGATAAAAATTATGCCTCTAATGAACCATCACAAAACAAGAAAGGTGAGAACGGTACAGAAACAATTGACGACGAAAACATTATTGCCGTGTATTCGGAATATTGGTATTTCTGATATAACACCATAAATTCAACATCGTTAAAAATGGGAAATATAACATGACCTTTAAAAGGAATCTGCAATAAATCTGTTTATGGTGGTTGCGTTATCCACGTAGGAATATTAATAAAAGATTGTACGTATAATATACCAATGTGTCGAAACTAAATTAGTATTCGCTCGATACAGATAAAAGTTATTACGGTGGCCGTGGCAACCTCTGATATAATATCTGGACTACCGGCCTTTTTCGTAAAACAGCCACGCAGGTCCGAATTAGACTTACTTTATTTGTTTAATAATTAATTATACACATAATTATTTATATATAATTCATTTAATTGATAACGTACTCGTGTCTACGTTGAATTATGTAAAGCAAGCTCATGCAACCTTTATCCTCGTGAAAAAGATATTCTGCAGTCGTGATTTCAACCTTAGATTGCGAATGAGAGTGGTCAGATGCTATGCGTTCTCGATTTTATTTGATGGAATGGAAGCATGGACACGTACCGAAGAAATGATGTGGATCTATAGAAGAATGCTTAAAATAGGCTGGATGGGCAGAGTTACGAATGAAGATGTTATTAATAAATAAAAATAAGTATTTAAAACAATAAAAATTCAATAGCTCGGACATGTGATGAGACATCTGGAGAAGTACCAGATCTTACACCTCATAAGAAGTCGGGGCCCTGAAAGAAGGAGAAGATACTTACTCACTTACTTACCATCACGCCGTTTCCCCAACGGCAATATAGGATAGGCAGAGAGGATAGAGCGCCACACTCTTCTGTCCTGACACACAATTCTCGCCTCATCCACATTCATACATCTTCTCATACAAGCTCGATTGTTGAGGCTTCTAACTTCTTCTTCTTGTATTTTTAACAATTATATGTACATTTTCGCTAGGATACTACAGTATACATCAATAATTATTTCACGTGTTTTTCTAATAAATGCGAGTAATGATTTTCTAAATTTTATAATTACATTTTTTGCTGCAGTGAATTTTTAAAATTATTTGTCCATTACAAGAAAGTAATGTACCGCATTGGCTGCATTGGCATAGTTACGCCGCGGCTGAAATGTGCCACGACGGACGTTGAACGGAAAGGGCACAAGAAGTCCCAAAATAATGTATACACACTTCAAAGGGTTATAAATTCAATATTCTAATATACACATAAAGGATATAGCCTCATACTTCAGACAAGAGAGTCTCAGATTCAGCGACATCTATACTTTTACATGAAAATGAATATCAAATTTTTTTTTAAATCAATGTATGGCGACAGCATAGTTCAGTAATGGCGAACCTATGACCCGCGGGTGCGTTGATTTTTATAAACATATTTTTTATATCATAAAAGAGAGAACAGACAGTAGCCATCCTTCCCTCCCCCTTTCCAAGTGACGTCACTGACTTAGTGACCCACGAGCGTGTACTAAAAAAATAATGAACAAAATTTGACCCACTTCTCAAAAAGGTCCGCCATCACTGGCAGAGTTGGTAATAAATAATTTAAATGTTCCAACATGATAACATATATACAAATTCCAAAAAAATTAATAGATGTGGTTTCATGGGTAAATAGGTGAACGTTACATTGTGCAAAGTGATCACTTAAGCCAGTCAATGACAGGTCGTAAACCCTGTGATGCCCAAGACTTCCATACTTCCCATGTAAAAATAATATCTTCGTATCTGTGAGATAAATCCCAGTAATTAGTTCCTACAAAGATTTGGACATATTCAAAATAAGCTAAATTTAAGTTTTTATATTTCAAATCAAAGAAAATAGACATAATTTTTTTTTAATTATCGCAAACAGTCGAACTTGTCGATTCTGGACTTGGCATTTCTAATAACCCAAATGAAAAACATTTTGTAATTGGGTATATTGCACCTTAACAGCTGACTATAATAAAATTCTTGAATTTGTCAGTTTTGCACCATCAACCCATAAAAAAAGTGCAATGGCGCGAGGGGCATATTTAATTTTATCTCTTCAACCAATTCATCTGTTGGGCAAGATATTCATTGGAATAGGTTCTAGTGGAGATGTGCTGAAAATAAAATACCTCATTAACAATTTTTCTAATAGTCTCACTTTAACACATCCTCTGCGGTGGTGGGTCAGATTTGACCCGGGTGTTTGTAAAAATATGACTTACGCTACAAATATTCGTTTAATATTTCTTTTCTTCAAGCTAATCTGTTATTAAATATTTCCAAATAGTTTGAGGTACAAATAAATGTTATCGGACGAGATTCAAATGAGTTATTGATAAAAATGTGAAAAAACGCTCAAAAATCAGTCACTTTTACAGGATTCAATGTCAGCGTTTACAGCGAAAAATATATTGTTAACATTTTGAGCGGGTAGACAAAGGATACCAGGTATGCGTCCATGAATTTGTTTTGACTTATTTTCGTCTGGCGGCCCCTAGACAATACCAGTAATATAACTTTTTGAAGGGCGTTGCGCCTACCTGTAAGTTTAATGACACTACCTGTTCGGGTTCCGACGAGAAGATTACATGCTCAGTGGATGTTTCGAACATGGATCTCTTTCCAAACTGGGAAAGGTGCATTATCCAGCTATGCTACGGCGACAGTACTTTTGTTATTTTAATATATCTATCGTTCCATTATTTGAAAGCCATTTACCGTTTTGGAAAGAGATCCAGGTTCGAATCCCGGTAGCGCAACAGCAATATTTTTCCATAAAATCAATTTTATATGTATATCTTTCTAATGAATACATTTAATTAGTATTTAAAATATCACAGACCGTTTGTTCTGAATAATTACAACTTCACAATAAGAATGTGTTCTCCTTAATAATACATAATATTGTATAATTTGTTGATATTAAATAAAAATGCTTACTTTTTACTAAGATAATTTATTACGATTTATAGAACCAATACTCATGACAGACTTTGATAGACAGTGTGGCCAATATATAAAAAAAAACAAATATTGGCTTAATGCCAACTTACTAATGTAATATATTGATATACTTTTAACATAATTTACAATGGATTTTGACAATATTTTATAAAATAACTCAAGAGAACCTAGCTTGAACCAGTCTATCATTATTTATATCCTATCTAGGACAAAAAATTTCCACAATGGGAGACATATCCGAAGAAATTGTCCGCAAAACCAAACTGGACTAGAATGCAACTGGACCTGAACATAATTTTCAAAAGCGATATTCTACTGTGACTGAATCAGAAGGTTGGGCCTCACATGATGAGACAGGGAAAGAAATATGTGGTCACTATGTTTCAATACGCCAAGAAAATAAAACGACACATCGCTCAGAGGACGGAACAGGACAGTGGCACTCGAGGAATCAAGGGGTGAAAGGTTCGTCTAAAGCCCGCCAGGTTGACGAAATCATCAAATGTGTAGCAGCGAATAAAATTACACAGAGATAAGTGATAGGTACATAGGGAGGTAGCGGACAGAAAACTGCTAATGTTAATGCTTATAATGATAAGATAAACAAATCAAATCGGACATGATGCGATAAGCTAATTAGAGAATCCATTAAGCTGTTACTTAAATGGATTCTCTAATTAAGGCTCAGAAATGGGTCATCAGAATAATAAACAAGAATAAGAAGAACTCTATAAATCTTTTCAAGTTTTGGATACAAGACAACTGTTTACCAGATCAATCTTAAAACTATTTTTCTTTTAAATTGCTTCCCCGATTCGATCCAAAGGAAACTACGAGCAAAACCTTAGGATACATTTCAGTGCCAAAAATGAATACAAAATTCGGTCAACGAACTTTCTTGTTTTGTGCACCGCGTATTTTCAACAAATTTCCACTAGACCTTAAAGGGTCTAATGTGATTAACGATTTTAAATCAAAATGGTTGCTTGATATGGGTAGAAATCAAAATGAAACTAATTTGTAATTTGTGCTAACCTAACTATCTGAATATTTTTATTTCCAACTTAATATATTACAGACAAAAATATTTTTACAATAAAATTTAATAACTTTTGATTGTACTTTTTTACTTAACATTTTCTTACTTGATTTACATTATACTTACTTACCTTACTTTACAATAATTATACCTTAACAATTACAACTTTTAAGAATTGTACAGGTAATTGCTTTAAAACAGACCACGTCTAGTAAAGTAATTACCTTTATTTTCATTTATTTATGCTACAGAAAAAATAAAATACCGTTCATTGAATAAGTTGTTTACTCCTTTTACATTTAATAAATGTTCATGATCCATTACTATTATCACGATCACACTATCTTTTCAGTATTCCAACAAGTATTACGCTCTACTATAGTGAGAATGTGCCGAGTTTACAATGGTTCACTGACATCGATCTTTATTTCATCATGAACATATATGTGTATAAATGATTTTTCTATGATAATGTAATGATTGAACCGCTGATGTGACTGTGATTGTGAATATAATTTGTAACTGATTATTCGTAATTCTTCGAATACTCACTAGTACACTAGAAACTAATCCTCTAATAGTTAAATATCTGTTAGGTACCAATCAATATTGCATTCGATACAATCACAGTCACAATCCATGGTGTTTATGACATATATTATTTTATCGTTATTTTTCTAAAACATTTAACATTGTGTTTTAGTTAGGATATAAGTAATTTCTAACAATTTATTTCTTCTATGTCCGATACCCTTATAATTTGTATTTGTTTTATTTCCAATAAAACAAAATGTATAAAATAATGACCCGTGTCCGTGATATTTTTTATAGATTTCAGAGACAAGAGACCAATCTCTGAGATAGATATTTTGCTCCGATTAGATTCGAGATTCTCCGTCTTCCGCCTCAAAAACGTCAAATGTCTTTGTCGCGTGAGTAGGTGACTTTGAATCTCCCCAGCTGCAGGTAAAACGAAATAAATGTTTGTAATTTGTTGCCTTATATTAATGTTTAATGAATTACAACTTTCAGAATAAGGATCTACGGTGATTTTAGGTAAGGGTTGTTTGTATATGTAGAATCTGTCTTATCGGATCGAACGTTTTGAGGCTATTTCTACCAATCTCAAGCTGATCTACGAGCTTATAATGTATCTCATAAGTACGACCTCCTCAATATCCGAATTAGTCCGACCCAGCCCGGGGGTGGCGCGTCCGGTCCCTCGGTGCGCCCCTGCAGACAGGAAACCTCTGAAATCCGGGCGCAGTTTGGACAGAGACCGCGCCCCGATACCCGGCAACAATAAAGGACACCGATCGTTTGATTGTCCGAGCTTACCGGCAGCGCTGTGACATTAACGAGCGCGGCGCTGCGCCGCTCGGCCGGCAGCGGCGAACCTTGCGAACGGAATTTCGCCGCTTTCCGCTCCAGATTGCGATCGCTGCGATCCGCGGCCTCGCGCCCAGACCCCGGAGAACGTTCTTGTACGATATGACGCCACAATATTGATCTAACACCGCGCGACGTGCCATATTGTTGTGGGCCATTGCTTTTGTATTTTGATATTGCTGCCTTTTATTTGAACGCTTTTGAAGGTCACGGGCTTATTACACACCGTGCTGGCTTTTCTCTGCCGACGGCCATCGAATGAGGTTGTTAGATTCAATTATTTTCGCGATGGTAGAAAAAAGTCACTTACGTATTAATTATATATTTAATTATATCTTCGCCCTTACGGGCTATCACAAAATTAATGTCCGCATATGCACGCAGATTATAAATAAAAATAGATTTTAAATACAATACACGACAAGTACGCGTACATTATCTACAGGATGGCCCAAAAAAAGTGAGAGCATCTCGTAACACATGAGTTATTTCAAAACATAATATAATTCTTAATGTAATTTTATTGCACAATATTTATGTAATCAGAAATCATCAAAACACCCCATATTGCATCATCTGCTGGGTTTAAATCTGGGCTGTTCGGTGACCACATGCCTGGCTCGATGGAATTAACATTCTCACGACGAAGAAAGTTGATTGTGTTTCTGGCTGTGTGAGATGGAGCTCCGTCCTGAGGTAATATCCAATTATGCTGTAATGTCTAGCTATATTCCAGGAATTGTTTTGAAACTCTTTGATTATTTTCCTAGCGGCCCAACGTTTTTCAATTCGAAAATTTTTCATCAGAATACGGTCTTCTGCAGTGATTTTTGTTATTCTGGACAATAATTTGAAATAAACAATGGGAAAATTAATAATCAATATGTATTGTGACGTCTTATTTTATCTGTTCTCCGGCTCGCTCAGGGTATAGCGTGAGGTGCGTGGTTCTGATGCACAGAATTCACCATGTCGCTTGCCACTCGCATTAGCTACCATTCTCGGGGGAAATAATAAAATTAGTCTCAAGATTTATAACATTATAATTAACTAGTTTATGCATAGATATGAAAACATATGAACTTAAAAAGTAGAATATAGTAAGAAATTATGGCACTGATACAAAATAACATGTCAATATCAAAATTTGTAAGTTATCCTTTGGAATTAATGGCGAGATACAACACTGCGATCCACTAGATATTAAGATCTTCACCTCAGAAATTATACTACAATAATTCAAACACCTGATGAGTTTGTCAGGTAAAATATAACAAAATTCATGTCACATAAACGTTACACACATCACAAATAACGATTGATTGATTAGCAAAATAATAGACTTTCATTAAATCATCCTTAACACAACTAGCAAGATCGCATTTGATATTAAAACGTGAGAATAAACACTACATTTCGTTAAATATTAAAATTTACATCAAAATTTATTTCGCAACAATTTGACCACCAGATGCCTTCATTCTTCTTGAGCAATCCACCGTCTTCGTTCAGTCTTGAGGTTCCGAGGCACCCGTAAATACTTGCGTCTCCTTACTTGTCAAAACGTCGGGAAGGCTAGGTCGTCGGCTTCCTCACAGTTACAAAGAATTCTGGAGTCATCTTTGTTGCAAAATAAGTGAGATGGAAAATAAAAGAAGCAGAGGAGACCAAATCGAATCCCTACTCTACTTTGTTGGTGAGTAATCCTTCACGAAGAAATGGTATTGTCATCTACCCAACTCCTCTCTGCCGTCATGTGGGGAAGGGATGCTTCACATCCTGCAAACATACAAACAAACAAAGAATCTCACTAACATGGTACAGGATAACACAGATTCCCAATATTATTTAATTATTCTCACCCTTCCTTAATTCAATATGAAATCACATCTTCGTGATTTTAGTATCGGGACAACTTGCTCGTGCTCGCAAGCTGTCAAAAGAAAAGAATACCACCGAGAATTTTTTTAATTATCAACTCCCAGCACATATAACGTTATAATAGAGTTAAACTAATTTTGATGTAATTACATCATATTTCACGAAATGTTCTCACTTTTTTGGGCCACCTTTTTTTTGGACATAAACAATATCATCACCAAATAAGGCACCCTCACTTCACAAGGACACAGGCTGTCACTATCTCGTGCCAAAATTAAAGGAAACTTTTGCACAAATATTTCTTTTGTTTCTAGTACCAAAAATATACAGCAGTCTAAATTCAGGCATTTTTCAAGAAAAGTGCAGTTCTGGCTCCACGAAATGGGGAGAAATTACGCCCAAGAACTTTTAAAAGTCCAAATTTGAGATTAAAAGTGGATCACCAGTGCCGATATATTGAATATTGCATTTTCTACTTTTATCTGTAGTTGTGTTAGTATATTATTTAACTGAACTTTTTAAAATCTTTTTATATTGAATATTACAATTTTACGTAAGTTCATTTCATATTTGTATGTTATTTACCTATCTTACACACTCTTATTTCATATTTGTATATTATTTACATATTTACTCTTATTTACTTACTCTTTTTTATTTTTAATACATTGAACATTATATTTACATTAAGTTTTACGTTATATTTATGTGTTATCTAATTGCATCTTGTTTTACTCTTTATATAAAATTGAACATTGCATTTTGTTTTACTCTTTATATAAATTGAACATTGCACTTTGTTTAGTGCTATCCCTGAAAAGCGCTGTCTGCTATAATGCAGTAAAATACTAGTGTAGCAGGCAGGGTACCCAAATATATGTCTTACTTTGCTGCAATGTTATCCGATTATAACAATATAACATACTGTACTGCGAATCAAAAAAAATCATCATCTATCTACCTATTATTAAAGTCGTAAGCTATATTCCGTGGTGTATATATGTCGCGTTGTAACAATATCCGTCACACACGGAAAGTGCTGTATCTAGCGAGCCTGCGAGCCATATTTGGATATTTTTGAATTTTGCCAGATAGCTGAAGAATGACAAACTTTTTCCCCTTGACATTTTTTTCTTCCTCTTCTCCTCTATTTGTTACAACCGTTTAAGTTTAGTGAATTTCTTGCTATTATGTTTTTAATTTAGCCTAACTTTTAGATTTTCGCTCACAACTCTGCGAGTTTAAAAGCGAAAATTATTTTAAAATATTTCCGCGATGGCCCGCGGCCGACGGTATCGCCGTGCGTATTTTTTTTTTTTTACCTCTTCTACTTTCTTTGCAAACCCTGATTAAGTGAATTTCGTATTTTTGAGTTTTCCTCTGCGACATTACGACCAAAATTTTTTTATTATTATTCAAGATATACAAAGCGATAGCGCGGAATTTATTCTGGAGGTTATAAACTCCCATTATTTCAATTTCATTTTTAAATTGTAAAAAACGCGGTTTTTTTTTTTGAAAAATGTATGAACCTGCCTAGATGCGCCAAAAATGCGAAAAAACTGAAACTACCAGCCCCGTTAAGTGAAATCTCACGACCGCGCAAAACAAATGCAATACGTTTTTTTCCACATTGACAGCGAAACGATGACAAACTTTGCGATTTATGAAAAATGTCGATTTTCACATGAAAAAATGTACATTTTTTATTTGAAAACCATCTCTATACACTATGCGGTATGAGCGGTACATAAGAAATCCCCTTATTTATGTAAAAATCTTTGCGTTTATGCTCCCTGAAGGATAATATATACCCGATACGAATTTAAAATAGTAATTTTATTAAATTATGTTTTAATATTATTTCATTTTTATCAAAAATGTCCATTTTCACGTGAGAAATGAAACATTTGAAAAGTATCTCTACACTCTATGCAATATTAGGCGGATTTAAAAAAATATTGTAATAATACAGGTAACGGTTCATTCGACCACCTTGAAGCGAAATATGTGACGAATCCGAATTAAAAAGAGTATTTTTATTTAAATATGTACATTGACATTTTTCGACATGTATATATTTCTCTAGGCTTCGACATGTACATTCTTCTCTTTATTTTACCGCCGAATATTTGGTAGAAATTCATTTATTTTATTTACGGAAACTACTTTTTTTAATTTATGGCATCTTATAGCCTTTTCAGAATATTAATAAATGTTATAAATGAAAATCTAATTTAATAACTAATTTGCCGCGGTAAACATGTGCATTTTTTACAAATTTGACACACAGATGTCACTATACATGCCGTTTCAGAAAAAAAAATTATATTAAATAATTTTGGTAAGGAAAATATGTGTTTACAATTTACAGATTATAAGATTTTCTACTATTAATATTTCTTAATAAATATAATTTATTTTCCACAAAAGGGTGAGGAATATTTTGAATTTTTTTTTTTATGTAAACAATTTTTTTAAGTATTAGGTTTTTTTCTTTACAACTTATTTTACATAGATGTCACTATACATGCCGTTTCAGAAAACAAAAATTATATGAAATAATTTTGGTAAGGAAAATATGTTTTTACAATTTACAGATTATAAGATTTTCTACTATTAATATTTCTTAATAAATATAATTTATTTTTCACAAAAGGATGAGGAATATTTTAAATGTTTTTTTTTTATGTAAACAATTTTTTTAAGTATTAGGTTTTTTCTTTACAACTTATTTTACATAGATGTCACTATACATGCCGTTTGAGCCAATAATCGATTCATATTTTAAAAAATTAGTAAAGCAAACATGTTTTTACAATATACTGAACAAAAAACTTAATAAATATAATTTAGTTTCCTCAAAAAGGTGGAGAATATTTTTTAATGTTAAATTTTTTATGAATTCAATTGCATCAATTAAATGTTAAAAACGCGAAAAAAAATAATTGAAAAATCGATCTACCTCCATACAAATTAAATGTAGAAAAAACTTGATTTCTTGAAGAATATATTAACACAACGCAACCATTTTTATAGAGTTAAAAAAGCTAGCTGTTTTATCGGCAATTTTTGACGTTTTATATTGTTTAGAAAATGTCAAGCGAATCTTTTGGGATGTAACCAAATATTTTTAGATTGTAGTATGAACGTACATCTCATTTACAGTGTGAAATTGAACTGATGAGTGTGTATAACCACTATGCTGTATAATCGGAGTTTCCACCAAAATAAAAACTCGTGATGTTAATATTCTTACAGATGGTCTAGACATTTTTTTTATGGTGATCCCACAGAAGTGTTATGGACACCATTTTGTTTTCGAATCAATGTTTACAAAGAACAGCCATCTTCCACATTGAGATATGTGGTAAACACACGTTTCAAGTTTTTTAACTGTCATTATTTCGCGGTATATTTCCAAAACATAAGTTTTTCGCGCAAAATTTGAAATAATGTAAGGACAGACATTTTATACATATAGATTCTTGCTATGAATTTGTTTAAATAGTATTCACGGGAATTACAAATGTGTCCAGAATGACACAATATATTTATTTTTAAATGCGGTATTATTATTTCGATAATGTGGTAAAAAATAAAATGTTTGAGATGATTTTACTTCTGAAATATCTTTTTTACTATATATAGAACAGAATAGCGTTTATACATATTGAAAAACTGAATGAATAACAAAGCCTATTTTCAATATGAGTTTTCATTTGCGATGTATTTAAGTTTACATATAGTATATATTTCGGAAGTGAACGTAGCCCTGTTATTCTTTTAATCTTCCTTTCGCATTGGTCTACAAAGTAGTAAGATGGTCAACAAAAAATATGTTCACATGATCATAAACATGGCGGAGTTGAAAAAAAATGACACTATGTTTCTCAACTTTGTAATAAATTTTGTTTAGTAAATAATATGAATTGATTATTTACAAGCACGTAGACACGAAGCTAAGGGTATTCGTGGTTATATTTATCAATGAACAGGGACGTTACCATTGAAAAATATTTTACATTTTATTCGCGTGCATTTGGTTCACATCACAATGGCGGAATCAACAAACATACCAGGCAGCCATTGTTGTTTATTTTTAAATTACGACAAAAGATGGCAGTAGGATGAAGAAATCCGTATCTATGTTAATACATTATTTAATGGCCGCTTACATGGTAGATTACAGACATCGATTTAAAACAAAAATGGTCACCTTTAGATCGGCCATTTTTGTTGATTATTTCTAAAGAACAAGACAAAAACCATAGATGGCAGTGCGTAATTTTCGCGCAATGTTTTTTGACGTTTCAAATGGCATTGTAATAAACAGCTATTGATTTTCGCGCGTTTTTTTTATGTCAGGTATCGACATCCAGATTTCACAGCTTACAATAGTCATAGATATTTTTCCGCACAAGATAAAATTGATGATTTCACTCCGGAATTTGGTTAATTATGGTGAATTCATACATTATACTTAGAAAAATTTTCTGTACGTTTTTTTGGATTTTTATAGGTTATAATCAAACTTCAGCTATTGATGTAAAAGATGAAGGAAATTCCTACAAAATGACCCTCACTGATGATGACAAAAGAGAGTGAATGTAGCACGCATACAGAAGATATTTCAAAAACTTCTCCAACGTATGTCCAGATGCAAGATTCGCAACAAATTCTTTGACGTGGTGTTTATACAGAGCAACAAACTTTGAAAAACACTATGAATTTGAGGATTACATTCAGGGGTTACATTACATATATTCAAACGGCGAACAACAATTAACGAATTTTTACAATAAATTATATGTTTTTAAAAATAATGTTAAAAGACATGTTGCTTTAGATAAATAGTTAATAAACGTATTATTTTTTAATAAATTAAGTCCAATTCGCAGCTAATAATTTGAATTAAAGAGATATGTGTATATATTAAAGAGACGCCTGGTTGACTGCAATTGAAATAGCATTGGCGTTAGTTTTAGAATACAACAGGAGTTTATATATTATTATAGCTCTATTAATGTATGAACACTGGTGTTTTTGATTATATTGGTTAGTTTAAGTGCGATTTTAATTTACTTAGTTTTCTTAGTAAATCAGTATAAACTGCTTACTTACTTACTTACCTTCACGCCGTGTCCCCGCGGAAGTAGGCAGAAGGATAGAGCGTCATACTCTTCTGTCCTTACGTACAATTCTCGCATCATTCACATTCATACATCTTCTCATACAAGCTAACCGATTGTCAAGGCTTCAAACAGAACCATCCTCCGTTAACTGGTTAACTTGATCGTGCCAAGTCTTCCACGGACGTCTTCTATTTCTGGTGCCACAACACTTGATATATTGGTTAGTTTAAGTGCGATTTTAATTATGCAAAATTCTACAAGTAGGTGAATACGTAATGTATTTAAAAACATGAATTATTCCTTCTTCTTCTTCTTATTTTCTTACCAAAACACTTTTTATAGTTTTATTAAGTGTGTTAAGATTTTTTTTTTCTTCTGCAAATTGACAACAGAGTACTGCGTCTCTGATACGTCTGCTGCCGGGCGGCAGCTGTGCGAGTAAGCTAGTATATATATTAAAAAATTAAACTATATATAACATTTAATCATTAAGGAGACAAAAATAAGATCCAGTATATGGACCATTCAATTACCAGAGAATACTTTTGTAGTGTGTTAACAATCAGCTCTCATTTTAATTAGTCACCCCTTGTCCTTCGAGGAGTTTGTGTGCTCTGGACGATTGCGATTGCTTTTTAGTGCAGGTACACTCAACCTAAGCGAGAGTTATGGAATTTTTAATATTTACATAATGTCTTCATCATCTTCTTTGGGATGCGGAAGAGCACTACAAGGGCGAGCGCGTCAAATATTATTCAACGTACACAAGTTCATGTCTAAGGGGTTAGCGATTTGAAAAAACTTTATAGACGAGTAATATTTTCACAGTTAAATAAAAATGACTATATTTTATTTATTGTACCGATGTGTTTAAATGTTAATAACTTAATTTCTAATGTTATTTTTATAATATTGTTGGGGTTAATTGTATATGACTTAATTTTCGTAAATATTTTTATTGTGATATTGTTGCGGTTAAATCTAACAAATTTAATTTTCATTATTTATAAATTCTTAACGTCAAATTTTTATATTCATATTTTTTAAATTGTGATCTCCGTTAAATGTTGGTAAGAAGCTAGCATTAAAAAAAAGTTAAACATATGTTCTTATATAAAGGGTTTTTCATTAAGGGCGCTCAAAATTTTTTTTAAAATAAAACAAAAACGAATGAATATATCTAAAAAAAATTATTATGTTTTGAAGTACATTTAATGGCAATTATGTATGAAATTCAATTTCCCTCGCATGACCACCGCGGGCACGTTTGCAGAAGTCCAATCGTTGAATCCAATTTTCCACCACTTTTTCACATAATTCGGCCCGAATTGCACCAATTTCGAGTTCAATATTTTCTCTTAGCTCTTGTAACGTCGCCGGCTTGTTGGTATAGACCAAAGATTTAACATAGCCCGAAAGAAAATAGTCCAATGGTGTTAAATCGCATGATCTAGGCGGCCATTGAACTGGTCCATTTCGCGAAATAACACACTCACCAAATTTGGTTTTCAATAAGTCAATTGTTGCGTGTGCCGTGTGACTGGTAGCGCCGTCTTGTTAAAACCACATATTGGCCAAGTCCATACCTTGCAATTGAGGCCAAAAATAATCAGTTATCATGGAGCAATAACGATTACCATTCACAGTAACATGACGATTAGCATCATCAACAAAAAAATATGGTCCAATGACACCTCCGGCATGTAATCCACACCAAACAGTGATTTTTCCGGGATGCAATTGTGTTTCGTGAAGCACGTGTGGGTCGTTGCCTGCTCAATAACGCATATTTTGCTTGTTTACATATCCATTGAGCCAAAAATGAGCTTCGTCGCTAAAGATGATTTTTCGATGGAATTCAGCATCATTTTCAAATTGTTGTGCAGCCCAATTGAGGAATTGGCGACGCTTTAAATGGTCAAGCGGCTTTAGTTCTTGTGTCAACTGGATCTTGTATGGATGTAGGCCAAGATCTTTTCGCAAAATTCGCTACAATGACGTCACAGAAATGCCCAATTGTTGAGAACGTCGTGTTAGTGACTCATTTGGGTCATCAAAAACAGATGCTCTAGCGGCGGCAATATTTTCCTCAATTCGTGCATTTCTTTGTCTCACTGGCACTGGGGCATTGTGTAGCGACAATGTGCTTTCAAATTTTTGCACCAAACGTTGAATTGTTGATGTGGCAGGCAAGTGATGACGACGATAAAATGGTCGTAATGCTCTTAAAGTTGCGGTGAGCGAACGCGAATTTTGGTAGTAGATTTGAATAATTTTCAAGCGTTGCTCCGGTGTGTACTGCTCCATGATGATTTGCCAACTAAGTACGAGTGTTAACCTCAAAAAAAATTGAAGAAATATGGCGTAGTTTCTTGTCCCTGTTGAAAGAAAGTTTGAGCGTCCCTATTGAAAAACCCTTTATTTATTAAATAAATTAGATTATCAAATTTTGTGTATCTTTTAATAACGCCCAAATATAAAAGTCAATTAAATTCAGAAGATCGCTTTTTGGTTCACCTACTGTAAGCATTCGGCATGTGCGCCCTTTTTCCGAAGTTTTACGAATGTTTTCGTATAGATGCCGCGTGGTCGAAATTGCATGCGCAAACTTACATTGGCCGTACTCTACCACGCTGATGCTTCACTAACACGACATTGAGGATCGTGACCACCAAGTATCCTTGACAATTCACCGCCATCTTTCTCTGCAGCCTGCAGTTCGGAGAATCGTTGTGACAGGGTAGGCAGTGGCATCATTAACCCGATCCATCGAGTCGAACATCGTCCTTTTTCTCTCTGGCCTCTAAGTTTTCGCCTCCAGTACCACATTTTAAAAGCATCAAGTGTCTTTGTCTCGCCCGCTCTCAATGTTAATTTTTTTACTCTATAGAGACAGGTTGACTAAAAATAGATTGAACACTTGATTATTGTTAATTTGTAATTGTATAACACAGTTCTATGTGAATAATACACATTAAAATAATCAACTAGAAATATATACAGAAAAATCGATTTAACAAAAAAAAATTGATTGCTAGAGGGATTCGCGGCTGAATCTTTTCCTATCTGGTGAAACGCGTTAACCAATTACGTTTTCAAAATGTTAAACCTATATTCTGTAAATATTTATAATTGATTTTGTAATATTGTATAATTGTTATGAATTCTACTAATTTCTATAATGTACCTTATAATTAAAAATATTTAAATATGTCCGAGAACACACAATTACTGGATTTTCACCTACAAAGGCACTGCTATTAAACAAATAATAGATATTTCATAGAGATGAAGCTATTTTTTATTATATTTTAATAGAAAATATATGGAAGTATGGGTAATTACAGGGCTCACGACCTGTTTTCAGCTGGCTTACAACAATTATTAACATATATAGAACTATCAAAAATTTTATATATATGGAGATTGATGAGTGAGAATTGGCCCCGTAATTACTCATACTTCCATATATTTTCCATTAAAATATAATAAAAAACAGCTTCGTCTCTATGAGATGTTTATTATTTGTTCACTTCCTAATTATTAAATCCGTACATTTACTGTTCTGCAGACTATATATTTATAATAATTATATAAAGCAGGCAGGAAGAACGCGGAATCTAGATACTATACTATATATAATTGTATTAAACAGGCAGAAAGAACGTGAGAAGAACGCGAGATCCAGCGGTCATAATTATTGTACTAAGGACGCAGAAATAATGAAAGAAAAACGCGGAATCCCGCGGTCATAATTGTTGTACTAAGCAAGCAGAAATAATTAGAGAAGAACGCGGGATCCCGCTGTCATGATTATTGTACTAAACAGGCAGAAAGAATGAGAGGAGAACGCGGGATCCCGCGGTCATAATTATTGTACTAAGCATGCAGAAATAATGCGAGATGGGTGCGGAATCTCGCGGTCATATATATTTATTTATAATATCTATACAAAACGGGCAGAAAGAATGTGGGAATGCGGGATCTTGTAGACCATATATTAATAATAATAATCGTACGAAGCAGGCAGATAGAATGTGTCGGTTTGGATTTCCCGACGCGGCTGCGGCGAGTCGGCGAGTCAGCGAGGCCGAGCGAGCGTGCGGTCCGCGCAGGACCATAGAACAAAAGGATTAGTCGTATCGCTGTCTATAGGAGGCGAACGATGTAGAGCTCCGCAAGTTTATAATTATGATGCAAGTCATTCTTTCCTTACCTATTGTCGAAAGGTCAAATGTGTTTACATTGATAAATTGTTACTTTTATATTATTATTTCATGGAACCTACACTACACAGCAGCGATGGTAAACCTGCGGCACGCGGTCATCTTGCAAGACATATTTTTAGAGATAAGAATTATTTAAATACATCGATTTTGAACTTCTTTAAGATGCTGGATTCTTAGAATCTAAATCTATTGGATATTTTATGTCATGTGTTCACGTATTTAATAATACTTTGTATACAGCCACTGTTGTTTTTTTTAAATTTTTAACGCTACCCAGTTTCAGGACGTCCGTTTCACCATCAAAGCAGTATAAAAATAATTCTAAAATTATTAAGGAAAACACATTCTTATTGTAAAGTTGTAATTATTCAGAACATAGGTCTGTGATATTTTAAATACTAAATTAATGTATTAATTATAAATATATACATATAAAATCAATTTTGTCGAAAAATATTGTTTTAGCGTCACCGTCAAAATTCTTGATTTTATTTTTAACATTTTGTGTGGATTCATTAATATATGCTGTCTAGTTTTAGAAAAGATTTTCGACTCGACACAATCTCTGAGATACGGTTTTTGCTTCCGTGAAATTCTTTTTAGACAACTCCGGGCTTTCGTAGTCCCCGTGTCTCAGAAATTCGCTATATTCCGCCTCACTTCTCGCACATCTGTACGTCAAACGCCGCATTCTTTTCCAAGTAACAGATTCGCGACAATATCACCATTATACTGCATTATCAGTTAAGTTTAATGATTTCAGTGTGTTTGTTATTTGCTAAGGGCCTTTTTGTAATGCCTACGGGTAACAGTACACACACATAATATAAGATATATATAATAGGCGACACCTTCGACCGAAAAGGTTCACCACCGCCTATATACACTATGTGGACTCTTAAGTCATATTAAATACAATTAAACCGTGTCTAGTAACGATATGTATTGGAACACTTTCATTTTTTGACCTTTGTAGTGAGAATTATTGCTGTTCATTTGGTTCTCTATTTTTACATTTGACCTTAGAATTTGTACACGAATTAAAAGTATTCAAGTACCTACCTTAAGTAATGAAACAAATTGAAATGTAATTTATAATTTATAATGAAAATTATTTTTTACCATAAAATTAATACTAAATGATTACAATTTCAACTGACTGCACTGTAATTTTTAAAATGAATTTATTCAGAAATAATTATCATTCTATTTACTTCCTCATATTCTAATTGTTAAAGAGTCCACTAATATGATTTTATCTCGAACGTTCTGGATATATCTGTAAGACATCATTACATTTGCAGATTTAATATATCTTCCTTGTTATCTTTAATGGACCCTGTCTGTGGAATGAGACGTGATAAGATAAATCTTAGAGATTTATTTCAGATATATCTTAGTACCATGTACACATGTTGAGATACACTAAAACTGAGTGATTTGGCGAGATTCGACATACCTATAACCATTTATTCTGAAAAAAGATGAACAAATAGATGGCATTGAATTACAAACATCTATTCCGATTTAACTGCTGTGAAAATTTATATTCACCCAACTGACGAACAAAACATTAAAGATCAATGGATTTATATTTCACGTACAATAAGCATGAAATGAGGAGCGAAACGATGAATCTCTAATACACGGTAGACTGTGAAATGCGAGAGTTGTCTCTAACGAATGTCATAAGAACATAATCCCCATCTCAGAGATTGTCTCGAGTCAAAAAACTCACCCGTGGACTCGGACGGTAAGACCATTACACTAAACAATGAGACCAGACAACATCTATTGACGAAGGCTTACGACATATTAAAAATATTACTAGAATTTAATAATTATTGAATGAGATTAAAAAAGGATCGCTTAGATGATTTGATCATTTGAAACGGTTGAATGAGGAGAGAATAAGTAAGAAAAATATATGACGCACGTGTTAACGGCAGAAACAGATGACGTCCGCGGAAGACTCGACACGACCAGGTAAACCAGTTACTGGAATATGGTCCTGTTAAAAGCCTTAATAATCGACGAGCTTGTTTGAGAAGATGTATAAATGTGGATGACTCGAGAATTGTGTGTCAGGACGTATGAAACGGCGTGATCGTGGATGACCCGAGAATTGTGTGTCAGGACGTATGAAACGGCGTGATCGTGGATGACCCGAGAATTGTGTGTCAGGACGTATGAAACGGCGTGATTGTTAAGACAGTTAGCCAATTAAGAAGTGGTTTTATACTGATGATTGAAAGGACATGCTGAAATCGGTTGACATAGATAAAGATTAATGAATAACAATGGTTGTATAATATTGTTTTTATTATGTGTTTAATAAAATGTGTACTTAATTAAACAAACACCCTGAACATGCTGTCAGGGTTGTAGCTATCGGAATTTTGGCTGTGGGGTGTGGACGTTGCACAACTCGCCCGAGGCGCCGAATGCTAGCAGCTGGTCCGGAACCGCCTCTAAAATAAAACAATGCAGAAGATCGCATAAACAGGGGGACGTAATTGAACGTTCGCACTGTACACTTGGCGGTACAGTGTGAACGCGATTTAAATGCACTTTTGACTAGGTTAGAGAAGCAAATCTATTATTAAAGTCGTCTACATAGTTAAATTCTTAAGGTAAATATCATAATAGCAACAATGATAATATAAAAACACAATATTATATTAATTACCTACCTACAGTGCAGCAGCTACACCAACAGGTCGCAGGAACTTGGGATACTTATTATCCATTCTTTTGAAAAATGTAATTTAAATGATTTATTAGAACACTGTTTAACTTTTTTATGCTATTTATTATTGAATGACCATTATCGGTTTCAGGCTGTCACGGCCATCTTCAAACTGGTACAATTTCGTCTTAAGCTTGGATATTTATACAATTCAATACAGGGGTGTTTTTGAGTGACTATCACTCGTATTTCATGTCATTTCATAACAAAATTTCACATCCACTTTTGGGTAAATACATGATTATGAAATGTGAGATATATGCGTGTGTGAGTGACTGTATATCAGAAGAATAAGCCGATGTGTGACTGGTGGGCGCCGTATTAATCACCCATCACTCACATGTTCGTTTGAAAAATTAAACAACTTACGGTTGACACAAGTTAATTGTATGGCACAGTTACAAATAAGAGTTATGCAAAGAAATTAGAATTAGAAAAGCGTTTCCTGAAGATGTTATCTAGAAGAAGTGGAAGAAGAGTAGTCGGCATGATTATTGTGGCGTCAGTACCGGATGTTTTTTTACGGCCCATTTTTAGGGATTTTTCGAAAAAAATTAACACTTCAGTCCAATGTAATGTATCCGTTTCCTTTCAAATTAATCTATATGTGATACACAGAAGGACATTTGACTGTTATGTCACAGCAGGTAGGCATAAAAGAAGCCATTACGATAGGCGTAAGGAGTACAAGAAGAAGGGTGGTTTTTTACTGTTTTCGAGGTAGGTTTGTAGAACTCTATAATCACACGTGTGAAAATAAAACAAACAAAATAAATGATAATAAATTAATAATACCCTTGCAGTAATGCCCTTACAAGACGAAACGCGTCTCGAGTAAATTAAACGAGTCGAATAAAAAAAAAAATATTTTATTTTCACAAACGTGAAGAAGGGTGGTTCTATTCTTGTTAAAAATGACTAACAATGGATTATTATATATTATATGTTGAAGTTAATGTATGAAAAAAGATGCAGAGTTGGTTAGTGATGGGTTGATTTCAATATTTGCAAAATTACTTTGTGGCAACATATTATATAAATGATAAAAAGAAACATGGTTTAAACCACTATAAGTTTATTGATTTATTAAAATGTTTCAAAACCAACGGTGCCTTCATCATGATACAAATTGTATACTCAAATTAAAAATACAAGCAGAGACAAAAAACAAAAATAAATCAATATATTTATAGCGGTTTAAACAAAGTATTTTTTCTTATTATATTAAAAATTAAATCGATTGTGGAAGATTTACGACTGTATCTCCTGCAAAAAAGTACGATTGTACCGTAATTTTTTTAGGCAACGCCTTGACAATGGCACGTGTTACCGTGCCGAAACATCGGCCTATGTTTCTCCGAGGAAACTATCTACAAAAAATGCGACCTAACCTAGAAGTGATGCTAGTTTCATAATGTATATATGTGTGTGTGTGTGTTGTAAAAGCCTACATGAGTGTTTAAAAATAAAAATAAATAATTTAAGAGTTTTACTTTATTCATATTTGTATGATTAAGGTGATTAGGTACCCCCCGAGTGTGTGTGCGCGCGCAGTGTGGCAAGCGGCCCACGTTAGCTAAAGTAGAGTAGTGACGATGGTATTTGAATAACCCCGAGAAAGAAGATGGCATTTTGTGTTGAATTCAGCGCGCTCGTGAGGCACGCCGCACGCGCGGTGGACTGTGCCGCTTCATCTTAATGGAGATTCTAAATATTTTGTACTTATCTTGATCCTTATCACTAAGTAACTAACCGACTAACTTATCACCAAGTGACTAACCAACTAACTTATCATCAAGTGACTAACCAACTAACTTATCACCGCCTCGTTAGAGTCTACAATTCCATGACACTTTTTCAAAAATGGATTTGCCGCCTGAGAGGCGTTATTTCTAATTTCAACTGCATTCAGTCTATCATCGTTCTCTGTCCCAGAATTTTGTAAATTGCATACAATTACTGAGTAAAATAAATTAATCATTGTTATATCTTTAACTCGTGCTGACGATAGTTCATTTTGTGTGCGGGATTGTGTCCTCAGAATAATACCCGTACGTGGTAACAAAAGTATTTATTCTGAATACTTCGGTACAATGTAGTACAGTTTAATAAAAATGTTTACAGTTTAACGGTTCGGAGGCAAGAGATCGCTCCAATCGCGGATATCAATAAACTACAGCAGCTAAAATAAACTAACTAACAAATAAAAATGAGTTTTGATGAAATGTATTTGTGCTTAATGATTTTTATCATCGTATCGTAGAAATAAATATTACTTTGTATCATAATGTATCACCTATATAACTATTTTCATTTTCCACGCGATATATATTATCAACACATATTATACAGGGTGGCCCAAAAAAAGTGAGAATATAATAAAGTAACACACGAGTTATTTCAAAACATAATATTTAGCAAATCAGAAATCATTAAAACATCTCACATTGCATAATCTACTGGATTTAAATCTGGACTGTTCGGTGACCACATGTCTGGCTCGATGAAATTAACATTCTCACGACGAAGAAAGTTGATTCTATTCCTGGCTGTGTGAGATGGAGCTCCGTCCCGCTACAATGTCCAGTTATGCTGTAATGTCTAGCTATACTCCAGGCTATGTTTTGAAACTCTTTGATCATTTTCCTATCACCCCAACGTTTTTTGATTCGCAAATTTTTGATCAGAATACGGTCTTCTGCAGTGATTTTTGTCAATCTGGGCAACAATTTGAAAAAACTAAATATAAACAATGGAAAAATTAATAATCAAAGATGGCTACCGAAAATTGTCGAAATTAAACGTGATATAGGTAAATAGGTAAGTAAATAAATTAGTTAACTATTTAAGCTATTATTTGTGTAGTCAAACTATTTTTGATGTAATTATATCACATTTTACGAAATGTTCTCACCTTTCTTGGGCCGCCCTGTATATGCTATATGTATCTTTACTAGAAAGCTCTATTATTGATTATTTTGACAAATATTATTTGATTTTTTACACGTATGTTTTGCTTGACCCTTTGAAATAATTATAAGTTTAATAATAAAAAACAGATTTAACATTTAATTAATTTAAATCAATATATCAGCACATTATTGTAGTTCCTAAAAGTGAACAGAAGTTGATACTCTCGTACCTTATCAATGAGAAATAAATAATTTCGGTGACATGTAAATCAATAGCTATTTACATGCTAGTCACTAGTCAAGAGGTAAACCGTTATTTTAACTGTGATTTTGACTACGATTATAAGATTTGTATTTGTTTTCAAGACGATTGGTAACTGATTTATCCGTAAAGACGATCGGTAACTGGTAATTCGGCGAGCAAGTACTGGTACACTAGAAAGTAAATCTTTAATAGTAAAATCTATGTCACGTCAGTCACGCAATCACAGTCACAATAACTACTAGTTACTAGTCACATCAACTTCTTGACTGCTTCACTCATGATAAAGCGGTTTTCCAGAGTGTTGAAAATCAACTCTGCGATTGTGTAACTTTTATTTCTTCTAAAATAACAAGGCATTCGACTTTATGTCCGATTTATCGCCGTATTCGTAAGTGTTATTAATTTATAGATTTCGACCGACCGAAGCGCGCACTGGTGGTTTATTTGGATCGCTGGACTGGTCGAAGCGCGGGATGTAATTAATTGACGCCTGTTGGTTACCGTCTTCTTAGCATTCCGAAAAAAGGGCGGCAATACTCACATACACACATGTATATTATTACAAACCAGGAAACCCAGTGGTGCAAATAGGTGTAATAAGCCACGTAAACAAAGAATACTTTTTTTTTAATACACCAAATACATACATTAAGAGCTTTATAAAATATATCTTGTCACACTGTAGTTTTTGTATCATAAAATAAGTCAATCTAAGACAAAGGAAGTATTCCAACTTTGACTTTGACCCCTTGACTGCACACAGAAAAGTGAATTTGGTGGCGTTATAACACGACGCGCGTGAAGCTCGCTTTCGTCAATGAAATGGAAAGTGTTACAGTGATAAAATGCTTTGACTATAATGTTTAATATGCACCCGAGTGAGAAGGCCAACGGAGGACGTAATGAGAAAGACAGAGAAAGCGCATGCGAGCAGCGAATATTGTAAGAAGCGTGAGATTCTTGGCCTGAAATCACATAACGATAAAAAATACGTAATCTTAATGCTCGGGGCATAAAACTGTTAGTAAAATAGTAACAACACCTTCAGGTGAATCGAAGTTAGCATTATGTAGTTAATTTGACCCATAGACTCAACTTTCGGATAAGAATGCGCATATTTTATATAAAAATAACATCTAACAGAAAAAATATCCAAAAAATATAATAATTTTAACTAGCTAATTTATGTATTATGTTGATTGCTTGGCTAGGAACTGCTTAGAATACAGAAAATATAAATTTACCGATTTCAAATACAGAACTGAAAATTATATAGGTAAATAATGTAATTATTAAGATTTGTCTTAAAAATTAAACTTGTACAAATGCAGTGTTATTAAACAAATAGCTAATCTCATAAAGACAAAGCTATTTTGTATTACATTTAATGAAAATATATAGAAGTATGGGGTAATTATAGGGCTTACGACCTGTCTTCGGCTGGCTTAAGTGATCACTTTATATAAAAATAACTTGTTCTCCCTTTACCGCAACAATAATTGCAACCTCAACACCCTTTCTCCCTTTTTTCTATCTTTTTATTTATCTTCTGCACCTAAACATACTTATGTACATAAATATTTCTGCAGAATTTCATAAATAGTACCACATGTTCAATATTTATTTTGTTAATTATTATAATAAGTTTATAAACTGTCCTCAATTCCTCAATACAATAAAATAAAATAATAAAATAACGTTCACCAATTCTCACCCCTTCATCTCCACATTTATCAAGTTTTTTAAAGTTGTATATATGTTAATATATAAACTCACTTCCAGTACCACCACACCATCGCCATCTATGGACTAAATTTGATAATTCATTGTTCCTTTTTTTAAACAGCATATATGTCATCACTATGAGAATATGACATTTTTTTAGAAATTATTTTTAATCAATATACTTTATCCGTTAAATGTTTTTTAACATATTATACTAGAATACGCCTGAAAAATCAATATTTTTCAACTTTTTTTATATTTTTTTATTTTGACCAGTACATTATATCTGATATTTGTTGTGCCTTTGTAGGTAAAAATCCAATAATTGTGTTTTCTTGGACATATTCAAATATTGCTTATACAAATGTGCCAAAGAATTTTTTAACTAATAATAATTATTATTATCATATATAGACAGGCCCTGTATAAATGATTTTCAATGCGTAAATTACGAGGATATTAGTGTTTAAATTATTTTTAAGATAAGACATGACTATCAATGTCGAAAGAGAAAGTATTTTAATATTGAAATTTGATCAGGATGTTCCAACAAAATGTATTCTGGTCGTAGTTTTTTTGAACAATACGATATAATTAATTCACCTTATTTTATTTATAGACATCCCAGGCTCTCAACTATTAAATCATGGATTGTGATTGTTGATTAGTGCTGATTGTGAGAATCTGTGATTTTTATTTAAATATGTTGATAATAATTTCTGATTTAATTTTAACCTAAATATTTTCAATAAAAATGTTTTTTGATTCTTTTTATGATAACATCACTTTCAAGTGCATTTTTAATCTATATTTTGGTAATATTTACTTCGGTTTTATTAGTGATTTTGCTTCAAATTGGTCTAATAAATTAAAGATGGAAAAGAAGCAAATAAGATAAATTATTTGAGTGACTTCAAAATGCATAGTAAAACAGCAGAAGCTGCTCGTAAATTAAACTATGTTTTTTAGTGTTGGTACTGTTGATAAATGGGTGCCGCACGAACTGAACAAAAACCAAAAAAGTCACCATTGCGAAGTTTGTTTGTTCAAGGCTGAGGGCGCTTGTTGGACCCCATACTCACCAGACATACATACAGACTAGACAGAATAAAGTTTTTGTCAACTAAGTTGCTCCAATTTAATTAAGGTAAGGCAATTTTGAATATCTCATACATATAGTTTACTACAAATTAAATATATTAATTAGAAAAATATACATATAAAATCAATTTAAAAAAAATATATATTATTTTTGCTACTGGGATTCAAATCTGGATTAAATAGAGATGCGTACACGGAATACGTGTTACATCAATATTCTTACTAAACTAAGCTAAACGCTTGTGCTATAAAAATAGGACTAACTTGATGGCCTCATGGAACGAGACTCGAACCCCCGGTCATTAGTTCACTAGGCGTGTATCGTAACCACTAGACCATAAGCACATCGCGGTACTTTACGGTAGGATATTAGCTGGAGCTGTAGATAGCTCTATTCTAGAGCAATGTAAAGGAAATATATTTTTCTGTCCCAATCTATAAATCGTTGTTTACCCCTCATAATGACTTCCAATTTAATCCTAACTACCTAGGCACATCTGGAATATCTAGTAATAGCGAGCGGTTAATACATAATTAGTTTACACAAAATAAGAATTAAATAAGTAGCTCAATATTATGTATAATATTAACGAATATGCTCTTGAAAAATTGCAACGCTTAGGAAGACAGCAAACCTGAAAAGTTAGTCGATTGTCGATCGGTAAGGCTATATTAAAAATAGGATACTTTTAATATTTAAAAAAAATACATATATATATATATATATATATATATATATATATATGTAATATTCCTTTTCAAAATCGCGTTTTATGTATCAGTCACAAGTATCATACCAGCCCTGCATAGAATATGTTTTGGGTTCGAAAATAATATTTATACATTCACCTAAATAATTAAAATAAAAAATTTCTCCTGCGTGATGTGCGGGGATACTAACCACTACGCTGCCGAGAAATTAATTAGCAATTATATTAGTGGCACACAGAATTTTGCTGTGTAATTCTAGAGAGTTCTCCTCTATCCGGATATGGACGACAGTCTATAGATGAAGCAGAGTAGACTTATAAATTTACGACCTTCAGAAAAATTCTCAAGGTGGTATCTCTGCCTGAGATAATTTGCAACACCATCCTTGGCTCTATTCTGCGAACTTTATTTTTGGTATGTCACAGAAGTGCAGTTTAAAGGCAAGGGGAATTATTTGTGATAATTACGTGTTCACGCTGATGCTGATCTGCGGATTGATGGAGATTCCCGCGATTAAGGACAAAGTTGATATTTGTTGGTACTCTAGATGAGACATCACACTACCTACGTTATAATTTCAAAAATTGATGTTTTTCGATTTAGTGACTCATTCGAATTTTGAATTTAAAAATGGAGGTGTACCTGTCTATCGCGAAACATCTTGTTTCCTATTGTTCCAATTATAGTTTGAGGTCAGAAGTTGCCATGTGTACAGTACGCTAGAAGGGTGGTAAATTACAGAGACTAACTTACAAATTATCGCTTGAGATTGGTAGGACCGACCCGATTGCACAGCATTAGATTGGACAAGTGTGTGCAGAAATATAAGAGATTTAATTACAAATATTTAAATTCAAATTCACCCAACGGACAAACGAAAACGAAAAAAAAATTAACTTATTAAGGAAAACACATTCTTATTGTGAAGTTGTAATTATTCAGAACAGACGGTCTGTGATATTTTAAATACTAAATTAATGTATTAATATATTCAATATATTACAATATTTTTCGAGAAAATTGATTTTATATAAATATATTTATAATTAATACATTAATTTAGTATTTAAAATTAACTTATGTCAATTAACTTTATATCAATATCCTAACTTTCGTAGTTATCGAACCTTAACCAGAACTGCTGAGTCATTTATTATTTTTTCCATCACTACAAACTCGAAGAGACATGGTCGATGTCATTTTTCTACACAAAATAGCCAACTCTAAATTAGACTGTCCTCAGATATACTCAGACGCATGTCAACAAGAATTTTACATTTAATCTTCCACATTGCAACACCAATGCAAAACAAAACTCATTTTTATATCAAGTACCCCTCTATTTCAATTCACACCTAAACGAACTAGACATTTTCAATACTCCAGTTACCTCAATTAAATCTAAATTCAATAGATATACTTTAATGGTCTTTATTTTTCATTTTATTTTTATCACACAGATTTTATTCCCTATCCCATTTCACTTTTCCTTTCTCCTCAAATATTTTCTTTTTATAACTTTTTTCTCACTGTTTACATTTTCATTCTCAACTTTTTCTCTCACATTTTTGTGCATTATAGTCCCTTTTAAATTTTTAATTGTACTCACTGAATAAAGTATATTGTATCTTCTGAAAAAACACGTAACTGGTTTAATTATTGATTAGGTTTTATTGTGATTTCGTATTTACTGATAATCTGTATGTTTTCCAAATAAAATAAAAACAAAATTTTTAGGCTCTATTGACAGACATGTTTTTGTTGTAACAGAGGTAAATATATTATAATATAACATAATAAACGAAAGATATAATTGTATTGTAATTAAGTACACATATACTCGTAATTTATTGTGTTGGATGAAATAGACTCCACCTCTGATATATACAGCATTGTCTTGGCTACTTTGCTCGACTGCCGTCTTTGTTAAAGTAGACAGTTTTTTTCGTACTGTTGTGGTGTTATTTAATTCGAAAAGGCTAAATATTTGATAGGAATAAAAATAAAAATAGAGAAAAAAAATGTTGTAAAACTAGTGAATTATTAGTGTTGGCACTGTGTAATGATTATGTTAGAATATTAGATAGCGAAGCATCTGACTGATATCTACCCAATTGGATCATATATTGGGTCTGACATTTAACGTTTGACGTACAATAAGCATGAAGTGAAGTGGGGATGCTCAAATCTCTGAGATTGTGAGTTACGTACACGATGGACTTACAAGTGCTGAAAGTGATCTCCTTGTAAGAGCGTAATGGCTGTTTCAGAGATTTACTCGAAATTTCATTTGTAGACACGGCCTACCAAAATATCACAATATTTCAACGTAAAACAATACGCTCCTACGTCTAATGAACTATTGTAGTGTTTCTATTGTCCTATGTTTAACAGAACCAAAATAGTTAACAGCCTTGCACACTATTTGACATTACCCTGTTAATAGACATCTCGAGCATACTGGTTGGTGAAATGTAACTGTACTATTCGAGTTGGCCATTGTATCAGTGCACGAACATTATCAGATTTGACAAAAATTGACACGTTTAAAAGTCAGTAAACAACTTTTAAATTCTACGTTAATTAATTCATTAATCACTGTCTATATCCTCCTTTCTCCCTCCCCCCCTCCCTAACGGTCAGACAGTTAATATATTTTCGTATTTATTTCACGAATTAGTTAATCCTGACAATAATATAGTGATATTGAAACCGGTCACAGCACGCCGATTAATAATACATTTTTTCAGTGGCGTGCAGTAGGTATAGATTTAACCAATGACATTATACAATATATGTACTTTCGTTTAACGAAACGTTTTTAGACAAAATAAATCCGTCTTTTGTATGACCTTATCGCGTATTTATTTGTAATTTTAGGGTACTATTAATAATGTTTTTAAAGTTTAAGTTTCAACGTAAAATAATACATTTTTTTAAAAATGTATAGACGTTTTTAAGAACACTTTCTATGACTGAACATGGTTCATTTATTGTTTGAAAATTCTTCACGTAATAACTAAAGAAAATAATTATTTCTATTAAAGATTAACGTAGGAAATAGTTCTGCTAATTGGTTTTTGTTTTTCCCAATTCAAAAACCAATGAATGCACCAAATTCCTAAACACCGAAAATCCAAAAAGCAGCAAAATCAACACTCTAAAAACAGTAAGGTAGTAAAATTCGCAAATTAGTAAAAAAAAGAAGTAGACATTTCAAAGATTTGCACGCAACTGTAAGCCTTTCTAATGTTATTCTGTTAAAAAAAAAAACAGCATAGGTAACGACTCCATATAAAACGGATCAACCGATAGAAATTTTCAATTCAGTAAATAGCCAAATATATGACTCGAGTAATTCACTAGCTTAAATACAGAACAGAGAAATGTGAATAGCTCGATGCGGCGAATATACGAGAGCGCCATGAGTACAACGTACACTACATATTGTAAAATAATGTTTCCATTTATGTTAATCCAATTATTTAATTTATATTTGTTTCCCAGAATTTTTAGTAGTGCACAGCTATTTTTCTTATATTCACTGTACGCCCCTGCCTTTTTTGGTAAATCGTGGCAGACAGAAAAGTGTTAAGAAGAAATCTGGAGAAGAAAAGAAAAGTTAAGAGTCCTGGACCGGCCATCAGCCCGGCACAGACCAGTCTTGCAACGCCGATGTCACCAATTAAATTTCTTGCTTATTCTTTAATCGATTTTGCATAAATGGACCTAATCTTTTCCTCACTCTTACTTGATTTTTTCAATTAAGTATTGTTGACTCAATTCTTTAGATTATTAAAGAGAACACATTCTTATTGTGATGTTGTAATTATTCAGAACAGACGGTCTGCGATATTTTAAATACTAATTAAATGTATTCATTAAAAAGATGTACATATAAAATAAATTTTATCGAAAAATATTGTTGTTATACAAACGGGATGCGAACCTGGATCTCTTTCCGAACCGGGGAAAATGCAAAATTTGTCGTCAGAAGTACTGTTTCTCTTCCTAAAGGTTCCCGGTTTGGAAAGAGATTCAGGTTCAAATCCTGGTGGCGTAACAACAATATTTCTCGATAAAATTGATTTTATATGTATATCTTTCTAATTAATACATTTAATTTGTATTTAAAATATCACAGACCTATGTTTTGAATAATTACAACTTCACAATAAGAATTGTTCTCCTTAATAATACATAAGTTGTATCAATGAGTCGAAATTTAATAAAAATGAATTGTTAATTCTGGCGTCTGCGTATTTGAGATTTCTTAAAAACGAAGTAGATGGCTCTTTGAAATAATGGAACGATATATGTATTAATTTGAAAAAGGTAACATATGAGTTCGAAAATTTGTCGTCAAAAATCAATGTCGCTGTAGCATAGTTGGATAATGCACCTTCCCCGGTTTGGAAAGAGATCAAACAACAATATTTTTTGATAAAATTGATTTTATATGTATATCTTTCTAATTAATATATTTAATTAATATTTATAATTGTTTAGAGTCTACAACTATTTGAGTACATATAGATCACCTAAGTGCAGCACTGCTATCTACTTTGACATATTTATTGACTATACCTACGAACTTAGTAAGAAGAACGATTTTTCCGTACATGAAGAGTAAAAAATTCACACTTAACAGCCTCTACATATTGTACAACCACTTACGTATAGTGTATCTATCAGAACACGTCACGATACTCATATTAAAAAGTATGCAAGTAGGTAAGTAGGTACTGCGAATTCCTACATGTCGAACTAATTCTGGATTACGCTCTCTTACAGTAAGAATGTGCCGAGTTTACAGTAATTAGTTCATCGACCGTTTCATTACCAATACTTAAAAACTTAATTAACAATTTTCTTCGATGTAATATTAAAATGATTATTCCTAGTTTTTTTTAAATTTATATATGCTATTTTCATGTCTTTTTCTTACGTACTTACTTACTTACCTACTTACCATCACGCCATTTCCCCGCGGAGGTAGGCAGAGAGATAAGACCGCCACACTCTTCTGTTCTGACTCACAATTCTCGCTTCATCCACATTCGTACATCTTCTCATACTATCTCGCCAATTGTTGAGGCTTCTAACAAAACCATCCTCCATTATCTGGTTTGCCTGGTCATGCCAAGTCTTTAGCGGTTGTCCTCTATTTCTGATGCCGTCAACACTTGCGTCATATATCTTTCTTACCATTCTCTCCTCATTCATCCGTTTCACATGACCAAACCATCTAAGTGATCCTTTCTTAATCTTACTAACTATCTAACATAAGCTTTACATTCTTTTAATAATTCTTCATTCTTTACTCTGTCATAAATAGATTTACCACATATACGCCTAAGTAATTTCATTTCCACTGCATTCAGTCTACTTTCGTTCCTCTTCTGCCAGCTCCAGGCCTCACTTCCATACATCAGTATCGGTACCGGGACTCCATTGTGCACCGCTAGTCTTGCCTCGGTTGATAAATTCCCGTTAGACATAATTCCATTCAAAGCGCCGTTCACTTTTTTCCCTGCAGTCACCCTCTTTTCGATATCATTCTCAGCCTTTCCGTTTCTATCAAAAATACTTCCCAAATACACAAACTCATCTACTTGTTCCAAACATTCATTACATACGGTGTCATGCTTTTCTCCTTTTCGAATACCATCACTTTCGACTTGTTAACATTCATCTTGAGGTCGCTTTCCTTGCATACATCGTACACTCTACTCACTAGACTTTTTATTTTTCTTGTCTATGAGAAATATGTTAGGATGTTCATTATTTGTAACCATTTATTGTCTCTGTATCCAATGCCTTCATATGTACATATATCTGTGTTATTTTCAATTAATAAATAAATAAAATGTGCTGTTATTAAACAAATAATAGTTATCTCATTGAGACGAAGCTATTTTTTATTATATTTAATGGAAATATCCCTATCACTTTATACAAATATAAAGTTCACCATTTTCACTCATTAATCAATCTCCATATCTATCAAAGTTGTGTATATCGTAAGCCCTGTAATATTCACACTTCCCGTATAATATAATATAAATAGCTTCGTATCTATGAGATATCTATAATTTGTTTAATAGCAGTGCCTTTGTAGGTGAAAATCCAGTAATTGTGTGTTCTTGGACATATTTAAATATTGCTCATAAAAGACACCGCTTTTAAGGGCGTCCATTTAATGAGAATGATGAAATATTTTATGAAATGATAGTTCTATTATTGGGGTACGATTTGGTACATCCAGCACATTTCATCTGTATACCCTTCGTGTTTCACAACTTAACGACAGTCGTAACGTGAAAAAATTGTCGCTCCATGACAATCAAACGCAACAACTCCGCGTCTCTGTAGACAGATCCTTATTTTGAATCTGTCATTCTATTTAGTCCGCAACGTGCGAGGGATTTCCCTCCCGGAAACCCGCGTCTCTGCGTTTTGTCATTTCCCGGTTCCGGTGACGCGCGTCACTCGGACCCGACGCGGCTCGCCTTTGCGATTTTCCGTCTGCCGGCAGGAAACCTCCGGCTGCCGGCTCAGTCCCCGCGCAGCCGCCGCCGCGACCGTCCGCGCCGTCCGACCAGCTCCGCGCCGTCCTCCGAGTGTCCGCCGCCCGAGGTTCCGTCAGTGATGTAATCAAACGAGTGTCTTTTCGTAACATTTAAACGGAGTAAGTCCAAAGCCATGTTTTTATCTTACAAGACCGCCCGCTCCCCACTAGTCATATGTCAAAGTTTTTTTTACGAGAGCGTTTCGGTGGTATTTTGGGCCACTCGACATTCATGAATGGAGTCGATTTATTTTCATCTTAATAAACCTTGTTAAACTAATTACGTTATTACTTAACTCAGGTAGCGCACTTTTGACGTAAACGTGTGAACGTAGATGTGAAATTTCTCTATGCGACTAAAAATACGTTTACAAATCGCGCATTACCATAAAGACTGTCGTAAACTGGAAGCAAAAAAAAAACTTGTTTACAAATTGACGTAAAGTAATTGCATTAGTATAAAGAAAGTTGTCGCCACTTTGAATTTCATTCATGCAAATGTCTTTCAAATCGAGTGTGCGCATTCGGTCAGCGCGTTCGGCATGGACAGGTTCAGGTTCGATCAGTCTTCCCGAATGTTTAAGTAGGCCTGTGATTTGTAAATCCTTATTAGTCGGTAGCTGGCCAGAAGGTGCGAGACGGCGCCGCTGACATACTGAAGCACGATCCACACCTTGAGCCGAAATCAGTATGCAAAAACATTTTTTGCGCTTGTCAATACAATTGCTGAATACAGAAATGTCATTTCCCCGCCGAACCGACGCGCTTCGCAACTCGTTCGCATTATCCGAGTCTCGGTTCAGTTCTGCAACACAGATGAAGCTCAATTTCTCTGGTGACCTTCGCACTTCGTTTTTCCACCTTTGTTACCTCCTCACGCTGCCCACCCCATATTAAATAAAAACATTTAAAACGGTGACGCCCGCTCGCACCCCTATTTCATTCGGATTGTCCCTCGCACTTTCAATAAAAACAGGCCAATAACAAAGAAACGTGACATATTTGTATATCGAATGTAACCTTGATATTTTTTTTTGATCATAACTCGACAGTATTAAAAACCTCAGTCGAGTTATATTCAAAACTTATTTGATTTATAAATGTGCTAATAATTAAATGTACATAAGTTAGGTTAATCTTAAGATTAGACTTTATGTAATTCAATGATTTATGTGACGCGTTACCTCTCTACAAGACTTAATCTTAGTTTAAAGAGGAGGATCGTTTAAATTTTTGTAAATGATAATATTTAAATAAAATAATAATAGAGTATAATAAAAATATAATTATCAGTTGCTTTGCATCCACTACTGGATAATTTGTCCATTCTAGCAGGTTTTAAGGTGGCCTTTCGTCCTCCTGATTCCCCTCGGGTATCACTGCGTCGTCCTTTGAGCGATTGCCTGCCTGTTGACTTTTCTTCGCATATACAATTACATACACATTTGTCCAACTTACATCTTTCCATGCCTTTTTTTATTTATGAACCTCTCTTCTGTTGAGAGTCCTCGTTTCGTAGCCATGTATGAATACTTGACCAATGATAGAACTTTGTTCGTTTCAAACACTGTGGGAGTTGAAAATCATATTCAAATTTTCGAATGAACTTCAAACCAGAACTTTGTTCTGCGAACCATTTCTTCGGAAATGCTTTCTGCTATAGACGTGTCGTCTTTTTCAAGCTGGGTTCCAATAACACGAATCACTATCCAGATCAATTAATATATAAATTTAGATAACTATATTCTCAAGAGAATTGTAATATTAAGTTTAATTATTCATAAAAACCACAGACCAGTATATATAAATGAATATACATGAAATAAAGTGTACATATAGGAGAGGAGTTCGAAACGTTAGTTGGGGAACGAGGACCTTTCCACACACATTACTTGTGGAATCATATATCCGATAGTTTATTACACATTTATACAACAGTAAAAGTATTTACTATTCAAAAATTAAATATTTGTGTAAACAAGATGTATTTTTTACATGAAAGCGTATTATATTGTCAGCGTTTAAATTTTCATTCCGATCGAGTCATATATTTAAAAAAAAGTCGCGGAGCTATTTAATTGTGGTATTTAGTGATACCAAAATGAAAATATTCAAATAAAGAATTTCTGTTAGTTCAAGTCTATATATTTAGTAGTCTGTGATAAAAGCTCTTAATTCTTTCTTTAAATTTTTTATACTTTTCTTCTTTCGTTATGGATCTTCATCAAATGTTCATAAATAAAAATCTTCATTTTTTTTTTAAATAATGCTATCTTATACTACTCTCTATTAGTATATTAAAAATTCATAATTTTGTAAGTAATTTGAACCAAAGCTGAAAAAAAATTTAGATGACGTCAGGGTTAAATTATCAAAAAAGAGAACAAATTAAACCCAATATTAAACAAGACGATTGTATCTAAATATTGTATCCCAATATTAAACAAGACGATTGTATCTAAATATCAAACAAACCTCATTAGCTGCGTACCAAGACAACGCTTTTTTATATTGTTTTATATATTTTATTGACCTTAGAACAATTTCTTGCATTGATAATCTAGTATAATAATAATGATTTGCATCTACGAGAATATTGGTTTCTACGTTTCACCCGCACTCGTCGATGTAGAATTGTTGCTTCAAATAATAAGTATCTTATTATTACTCGAGCACTTTCGATCTAGAATTATTAGTGACGTCTAATAATTACGCGAGACTTGCATGGATGGTGCAATTTTTATTAATTCATTTATATTATTGGTGCAATACGCGATTGGTGCGTTAATTGCCAAGAATTTAAGTATTGGACCTATAACGTGCGACGTATCTGATTATCGAACTGGTTTTAAGGAAAACAATTAAAAATATATGAAAAAAATGCTAATTTCTTTTATCTATTGTATTAATTTCATTCTTATTTATATGCCCGTGTATGTGACAGCTATTTCTAGCGCTTAATCTAACTTTTGTGTTGTGTTTTGATATAACTCAAGAGGGAAAATAGTTGCCGGTCTGTGGTTTTTTTTTTGAAAATTTTAAATATTTTAAATTTAGTTATAATTTAAGATCGGTATTTAGGGGAACGGGGATTTGTTTTGCGCAGGACTTTAATATTACTAATGTGTGCAAAATTTGGTCCAGTCGGGGAGCCGTTGAGATGTTCGGGAATTGGAGGGTGGGAAGATGGGGTTACTATATTTTCGTCAGGGTCCTAAAGAGTAACTATGCAAAATTTATGATGGATGATATTCAATATAATAATAATAGGGTGCTCACGTTTTGCGCATATTCTAAATTTAGAGTGGATGGCGTTTAATATAACACGGCGAGGGAGTGACTAAAGGGTATCTTAGCAATATTTGGTTTAAATTCGTCAAAATATAATGTATTGTATAGATAACAGTCATATATTCGTTTAATCCATTATATATATACATATATACCTTTATTTAAAATTGTTAACTTTGTTTTATTAACCACTTATTGAATTAAAATATATCTACCGGTTTCGAAAAATATTATTTTCTTCTTCGGGATATCAATAACTAATCAAAAACATATGTTATTGTTTCTTTAACAGAATCTATTTTAAAATAAACAATACTTATTTAAAAAATAAATAAAAATCGATTCTCTTTTGCGGGAAACAATGTAAGCTGAAATTAAAAATAAAACTATAAAGTGGTGAATAAGTAAGAACTAATATGAAAACAAATTTAATAGGTGACTATTTGCAAAAAGGATTTGGTTATTTATAATATTTAAGACAGTATTTTAAAAAAATCGGGGGTCTTTAAATTAATTTGCAATGATTGCAATTATTTTTATATAGGTAAAACTTGAACAAATTTTGATATTAGAATTAAGGAGCACTTGAGATGCCTAAATAGCAACAACTATTCAGAATTTTTCAATCACCTTTTGAAAACAAATCATTATTTTGATATTAACAAGGGTTTAGAAATTATATATAATACTAGGGATTTACAGTTTGAAATTTTAGAAACAAGGAAAAGTGTCAATAGCAAGCTAAATATTATAAATAACCAAATCTTCTTTGCAAATAATCACCTTTTAAATTTATTTTCATATTAGTTATTACTCATTCACCATTTTGTAGTTTTGTTTTTATCTATACTTATATTTTTTATTTCAATATACGTCGTTTCCTGAAGAAGATACCGCAGGTATCGAAACATGTTGAATAATCAATAAATAGTGGTTTAAACAAAGTATTTTGTCTAATTATTTATAAAAATAGATTCTGACTGAAAATAGACATGCTGAAGAATAAAATGATATTTTTCAAAACCGGTAGATGTATTTTAATTCATTAAGTGGTTAAAAAAACAAAGTTAACAATTTAAAATAATGGATTATAACCACTAAATTGATTTTTCCAATCTTGAAAAAAAAAAAAAAAAATATATATATATATATATATATATATATATATATATATATATATATATACCTATTATTTGCATTAATACAATAAAGGTAGTTCGATAAGTCGTGACATTTTAATGAGCGATAACATTTCAGTTCGTTTTCACATTTGTTAGTTCTGATCACAACATGAATACACAATTGCATAAATTACTCGGTGTCCAAGTGCATAGCGTGTGAATGGGTCTGTGAATATGCTTAAGTGCGTGAAGTTTATTCTGCTCGTTGTGTTGTGTAACTAGATGGACCGATCTGTTGATGTTTAACATTTTGCGGTCAACGCAGACTTCTCCAATCTACATTCGCTTCGCTGGCCTGCCACCCCGTTACTTTTACTCTTCGAAAATAATTAATGGTGATACTTTCTACTAGCACGATCAATATTGCTATTTGAAGGAGTCTGAAAACTAATAAGGTAACACGACCAGTTATTACAAAACATAGCACTTATAACTCGGATTATTTTTCAGATGTATACCAGTTCAGTGTTCAGCTCTCGTCCTGGCTGCTTTGAAATTTGAGCAGGATACTGAAGATGTGTAATATTACAAGGTCGTTTTATGATTAGAAATTAGAAATTAACCTGATAGAGTACGTGATCAGATACATATCAAATTAAATTATTAATAGAATCGGCGTTAACTTTGTAGAGTTTCATCATAGTGGATGGATATAAATGAAACAATGTTATTACTCTACTTGAGTTTATTAGCACTACTCTAGTTTCGAGAGAACAGTAACTCTCTTCGACAGGCGAAGTATTAACTGTCGATGAGAGTTATTATTTCTCAAGTAGAGTAATAACATTGTTTCATTTATATCCATACATTATCTCTAATTAATTTTAAATATACGAATACGAAGAAATATACCAATTATATAACTTGAGTAATTCACTAGCTTAAAGACAGAGTAATGCGAATAGCCTAATGTGGCGAATCCACAAGAGCGCCATGGGTACAGCGGTGAGTTGTCGTGGTAGTTTTTAGAACCAAGCAATTAAAGTCTCTACTGGTACATAGATGGCGCTAATTGTAAAATAATGTTTCCGTTTATGTTAATCCAATTATTTAATTTATATTTGTTCCCAGAATTGTTAGTAATGCACAGCTTTTTTGTTTTTATGCACTGCACGCCCCTGCTAGCGTGATGGATAGCAGCCAACAGGCTTGCATGTAAATGAAATGTAGTATTAATACTTGTATTTTCTGGCGTATTGGTTACCTTAAGGATTTTTACATTGATGCAAGCTCTAAAGGATTATTGTTTTACAAACAAACGTCGATTTATCGGCACTCAAAATTTATCAATTTTGTCAAATATCTAACGATAGATTTGTTTGTTTACTCTTTTTAAAAAAATACATTTTCAGGTCATATCAAATATATTTGTTCAAAGGGATTTTACACTTCTCTCCTATAAATTCATTCAATTTTTAATTGTAATGAACAGAAGGACATTAGGTTTTTTTTGTTAATAAGATGTATTTTACAGTTTGTTTGATTATTAATGTATTTAATGAATACGTAAAAATATCTTGTTTACAAAAAATTACGCTTAAATGACGTCCTGTAAGGGGTGTACTAATTAATTGCCATTCCTTATATTGGAAAATGTATTTTTATAATAATTTAGCAACATTTTTATATAAATCATTTCAGTGTTAGTCAGCTTCGTTTAATCTTATTATTACGCGGAAACTAAAAACCAGGTCTCAAGGTCTAATACACGTTTTGTTACTGACTTTCCCTATCACCCTGTACTCATTGTACCGCGGAGACTCGTCGCTTTGTGTGCATACTTAGTATGCTCGTGGAGTTTTCTGAAGACTACACGCTGGGCCCAAGTTACGCACTTAGAATTGCATACTAACTCAGGGTAATGCCTTTTCGACACGCGGTGTTATATTTTGTAATTTTAGAAAATTTCGATTTGAGTCTTGGAAAATTATAATTATTATTTAAATATAAATATTATTAAGGAGAACACATTCTTATTGTGAAGTTATAATTATTCAGAGCAGATATTTTAAATAAAAATTAAATGTATTAATTACAAAGATGTACATATAAAATCAATTTTATCGAAAAATATTGTTGTTGCTACCGGGATTCAAATCTTTCGATCCGGGGAACGTGCATTAACCGATTATGCTACAGCACACAGTACTTGGTCGTCAAATTTTCGAATGAATAAGAAAAATTACTTCACAATAAGAATGTGTTCTCATTAATAATATATAAGTTGTATCAATGTGTCCAACGTTTAATAGAAATTAATTGTTAATTCTGCCGTCTCCTATCGGAATACTCAAAGGTATTTGAGATTCCGTAAAAATAAAGTAGATGGCTTTCAAATAATGGAACGATGTATCAATTTGAAAAGTGTAACTAGAAAATTAGTCGTCAATGCACTGTGTGCATCAGTTAATGCACATTCCCCGAATTGAAATAGATCCGGTAATAATATTTTTCGATAAAATTAATTTCATATGTATGTATGTCTTTCTAATTAATACATTTAATTTGTATTTAAATATAAATACAACAAACAAATCTAATATGTTACAAATACTCGGTAATGCAAAATAACGCGGGAATAAGTCATGGAGTCCTGGTACAAGTCAGACACGGATTCAATATACTTTCAAGGCAAACTGTCTTAACTATAATTTGAGTGAAGTAATGATTTTGGAATGTCTGTGGCTTAGAAGTGAGTAGATTTTTCAAGACCATAAAGCGATTATTAAAACACTAACACAATGAAAGTAAGCGGTAATAATATGGTTTGTGTAATTTATCTAAAGGATAAATGAAAATAACTGCGGTGACGCATTTGCAATACGAGAAATTGAAATCATTGCACTGAAGTAAATAAAATAAAATATGCGCCATCACCATCACCAAACGATTCGATGACACAGCACTATCGTAAGGTCAAGACACGTGGGCGGGATTCGATATTTGCTATTTTCGACACACATTCACATTCGTCACGTTCGTCCTAATGAAAGCTTAATTTTGAAATTTGTAATTTCTCATTTTAAAGTCTTCATTTACTATATATATATATATATATATATATATATATATATATATATATATATATATATATATATATATATATATATATAATAATGCATAAATGACCTTCCGTGTGTCACGCGCAGGGAACTTTGAAAGTAAACTGATACATTATATTTGATTGAAGTATTAATTTTCTCTACATCTGTATCCGGTTCTCTACAGATATTTTTCCGATAGAAAACGAAACATTTATTAAGGAGAACACATTCTTATTGTGAAGTTGTAATTAATTATTCAGAACAGATAGACGGTCTGTGATATTTTAAATACTAATTAATTGTATTCATTAGAAAGATATACATATAAAATCAAGTTTATCGAAAAATATTGTTGATGGATTCGAACCTGGATCTCTTTCCAAACCGGGAATTTTATTTATTTATTAATTTATATATTTATTGACATACATATTTTTGTTTTAACAGAGGTGAATATATAATAAACATAAGACATTACTCATAGTTTATTGTGTGGGATGGAGTAGACTTCTCTTCTGATATATACAGCGTTGTCCTGGCTACTTTGCTAGACTGAAGTCTGTGTTAAAGTAGACAGTTTTTTTTCGTGCTGTTGTGGTGTTATTTATCGACAGGAATAAAAAGAGAATTACAAATATGTATAAAAAAGTAAAAATAAAATAAAAATATATATAGTGGGAGTGTTGTAGGACTAGTGAATTATTAGTGAAGGTATTGTATAAATTATATTAGAATGTTGGATAGCCACGCTTCAGATTCATCTCTACCTGATTGAATCATATATTGGGTCCATATTTGTGTAGTCTTATTGTAATTAAACGATTTCCGGTTGGTACTGAGTGTATTGTATAGTTTCGGAGCTAAGAACATGGTAGAATCTTTGATAAAATGTCGTTGTTGCTCTCGGAACTGGTGTGTAGATGTTTGTTGTTTGTCTTGTGTTGTGTCCATGATTTATTGCTTGAGGAGAGTTGTTGTTAGTATGGAAATATTGAACGAGTCTCAACATAAAGATTTGTCTTATATCTAGGACATTGTACTCTTTAAATATAAGATCTGATTAGTATCTAAAGGGACGATCAATTATTACTACGAATTATTATTATTATCACGAATAATGGAACGAAAGATGTATTCATTTGAAAAAGTGTATCATATAGGTTCGAAAATTTGTCGTCAAAAGTACTGTCGCTGTAGCATAGTTGGATAATGCACCTTCCCCGGTTTGGAAAGAGATCCAGGTTCGAATCCCGGTAGTGCAACAACAATATTATGTGATAAAATTGATTTTATATGTATATCTTTCTAATTAATACATTTAATTAGTATTTTAAATAATTTATACTGACTGAAATTTTAAAATTGTAATTTATAATACCACTGTACCTAGTGTAGGTTGGTAAATATTTAAATGTATTATGTTCGACGGTAAGTAATTATGTCCTATATACAGGGGCGTGCAGTGTATACAAGCGAAAAAGCTGTGCATTACTAAAAATTCTGGGAAACAAATATAAATTAAATAGTCTATAATATGGACCGTGAACGTATATTTACGAATTTCTTACAATTAGCACCAGCTGTTTATCAGTAGAAACTTTAATGGCTTAGCTTTAAAAACTACCACGACAACCTACTGCTGCAGCCATAGCGCTAGTAGTTACAATTAATAGTACTCTAAAATTACAAATAAATACATGGTGGGGTCGTATAAACGACGGATTTATTTTGTCTAAAGACGTTGGTTAAACGAAAGCTCATATTTATATGTACAATGTATATTGTAGTACATATATTATATATAATTGTATAATATCATTGATAACAGCATAACCTAAATCTATACTTACTGCACGTCACTGCATATAAACGTATTTTCGGACCATAAGAAATGCTTGATTAAGAAAAATCGACTTGCTTATGGTTTGAAGGTGGGTTGTGCATGGTAATTGAAACAACCGAGAGAAGTATTCTACGCGCATTTGTTTTTATACCTTTGCATCTATTTAATATCTAATAACTAGATGTTATTATATTAATCTTATTTTTATACCTATTGAATCACAGCATATTAATGTGATAGCCCTTTAGATAGATAGAAATCTGTCACCACCGATAAATCGGCGTAAATTGGTGCTCACTCACAAGTGAGATGTATATTTTTATCTTTTTTTTTAATTTTAAAAAATTTGATCGGTTTTAAACAATAATACATTGACGATTTATTCCGCTCGGATTCCAAAAAAAAGTTTTTTATATGTATGTGTATATTTAAAAAGTTTATTTTAAACCGAATCCTAAGCATTCCATCAACTAATCCGAAACATTTCCTATCCAAGGTCATAATTTCATCACGTTAACCATTTATTTTTCTAACGAATTTTAAAACATGTTACGGTGCCATGGGGGCTGCTACCGATCTAGCTGAGTCTGTGCCAGTCAAGTGTGTGTGCGGGTGTTCTGGTGTCGTCTGCTGCCTCGGATGGAATGATAATTGATTCAAAGGCATTCTGCTTTTCATATTACACATTTAATCCCGACATTGGATGCACGTCAAATGTTATTTAGATCTTCTTTCTTCAGGTTAACTTTCATCTGAAGGAGGTCACTTTTATTTATTTCATCTATTTATGGAGTTTATCTATTTACCAACATCGGCTAACGCGACACGCCCCACGCCCGCGCCAGGATTCATCTCTTGCTCCAGGAGATAGACCGGACACCATCTCGTTTCAGCCTTGTCCATAACTTCTCGTAACGCCTCCTTGCTCTCTTCAGCCCGCGGGCGGACTAGGCCCATACATCTCTGGGTCCACCGCGGTGATCCCACTTTTAATCTACACTATCTCCCGTCCCGCGGCTCCACCGACGCGCTCTATTTTCGAACGTTCCCACCAAAAGTCACGTCTTCCTCAAGTGCCCGCCAGAGTCGGATTCTCGTCCCTGATTCGTCCAGTTAGATGACCTATAATCATAAGTCGACAAAGTAGACTACCCAGACCTCGGCGCGCAAATTCAAACATCGTAAATGGCACATCTATCTTAATTAATTTAATTTGTTCACAAACTGTATTCTGAAATTGCTACTTCACAATAAAAATGTATTTTCATTTAATACAATCATTTTTATATTTACAAACATGTTGATTTTTTTTGTCCGTGGTTTTACAGGACGCCTGTTTAAATGTGACGAGATTAGTAACGACGTGTCTGTGCCATTATAAACCTAAATAAGATCATTACGGCCGTGAAAATGACTCGTGTGGTACCTCCGCCATCTTCCATCCGGGCTAATTCTAAATGGAACCGTAAATAAACGAAAGGTTTGAATCATTACTCGGTATTATTTCATCTTCAACGTGGCCGTGTGCTTCTGTTATTTACTGCGTAGATTCATAGCCTCACATTTCCAAGAATGTGACTCAGATTTCTGGCTCGACATTTTCAAACTTCCGTTTCAGAATGTGACTGCATGAACGTACACTTTCCTTGGATCACTTTGATAAAATCTCACTGCGCGGTCGTGACTTACTGGATAACTCGAAATGAACTAATCGAATGAATAGATCATTTTTGAGTATCCTTAATGTCGAGATATATAAATATATTTTTAATTAAAATAACGTAAAACAGAAACTAATCGCGATACATTTTTTTCCGTTAGTTTTCCTCCTGGTGTAGCGCATAATTAGAGGAATTATGGTCCGTATCCACGAAGATCTCTCAATGCGAATTTGACTTCTGAGAGTGAGTAAAGGTACGAATATACTAAATACGTCATTCTAATACGGGAGCGAAAAATATGAAGTGATGATTCATATATCGCTTTCCGCTGAACCCATTGTTTATGCAAGATCTCATCCGTGGTGGACACTGGCAATTATGGTACATCCACAGGGTGGCCTAAAAAAGTGAGAACATCTCGTAACACATGAGTTATTTCAAAATATAATATAATTAATTATAATTCTTAATGTAATTTTTTTTGCACAATGTTTAGCTAATCATAAATTATAAAAACACCCCATATTGCATAATGTACTGGGTTTAAATCTGGGCTGTTCGGTGGCCACACGCCTGGCTCGATGAAATTAACATTCTCACGACGAAGAAGGTTGATTGTATTCCTGGCTGTGTGAGATGGAACTCCGTCCTGCTGTAATGTCCAGTTATGCTGTAATGTCTAGCTATACTCCAGGCTATGTTTTGAAACTCTTTGATCATTTTCCTAGCACCCCAACGTTTTTCAATTCGCTAATTTTTGATCAGAATACGGTTTTCTGCAGTGGTTTTTGTCAATCAGGGCAACAATTTGTAAAAACCAAATACGGGAAATGGGAAAATTAATAATCTATATATATATTTAAACTAATTTTGATGTAATTATATTAAGTTTTACGAAATGTTCTCACTTATTTTGGGCCATCCTGTATATGATCGATATGCGCGTGCAAAATACAATATGAAATGAGTCATAGCTCGCTCCGTACTCAACAGTGCACTGTCCTTACGTGACTTTTATCTCGCTTGTTTTCCTTCAACGTCTCCGTCACGCCTAGCTTCTGGAGACTCTCATCATTTCTTCTGGCAACATGTTCAAAGAACGCGAGACTCCTTCTCCCGCCCGCAGGACAGCATGTACATTACTTTCTTTCTTTTTGATCAGAGATAAACAGGCTATGTACTAGTTAACGCGCCAAACTTTGCATATCAAGCCAAGCCACAAGCGTGCTTACACACACTTTTCATTAAACACATTTTTCCGTATAATAAAACATTGTGTATTTTGCGGACGACAGTATCAAATATTTCACAGACATATTAAGTCTAATTCTACCATACACGCCAACAACAGTTAAAAGATTAGGAATCAGATGAGGTACCGAAACACCCTAAAATAACTTCAATATTATCCACTCAACTGTGAACTGAAGTGATAGATTGTTAAGTGTCCTCTTGAAGCATCATTGCGGTGACTAAATGATTCAGTTTGGAAAACGGTCAATACATTTCTCGAAGAGACAGATTGCTTCCATTCAGCCGAAGTGTTTGCTGAGCGACCACTTTCCAAGTTTCGCAAGGCAATTTCACGCCGGGTTCGCCTCTCAACGACGCACAAGTGAAAAACAAACAAAATATTTGCATTGGCTTACCGTTAGGTTCCTATTGATTCGGGAAAAAATTTAAACATATAAGAGATATTTCATAAAGACGAAGCTATTTTTTATCAATGAAAAAATATGGAAATATGGGTAATTACAGGGCTTACAGTTAAGTGATCACTTTACACAATGTAACGTTCACCATTCCGCCAAATCAATCTCCATATCTATCAAATTATTGAAAGTTGTATATATGTTAATATCTGGAATCACTTCGAATACTACTACACTATCGCCATCTATATACTAAATTTTATTAGTTTGAGAGTTTGATTAGATTAATTGATTGAAACACTGAGAATCTAATTATTTTTTAAAATTATTTAAAGCAATATTCTTTAGCTGTAAAATGTTTGTAGCACATTATACTAGAAAACGCCTGAAAAATCAATATTTTTCAATTTTTATATATCATTTTGGTAGTAAGCCTTGTAATTACCCATACTTCCATATTTTTCTATTAATAAAAAATATTTCGTCTCTATGAGATATCTATTATTTGTTTAATCCTTCCCAAACCATGCATGCAGTAACACAGGTCCACCGCTCTAATTAAACCAGTAATATTTCGGTAAATACACACAACGTGCAATTCACATTGTAGTTAAATTAAAAGAAAGTATGTAAGGCGAATCCTACAAACAGAATCATATTTCAATTCAATTCGTTGTAAAATTAATACGTTTACAAAAAGACTATTTACGTGAAGACACAAATAAATCACATATTAATTACATAATGAAAATAATAACAAACAAACGAATATAATGGTGTCTCTTTCTCACTAATTAAAGAAAGATAGATAAAGAGGAAGGTGGTATTATATAATGCAACGGCCTATACAGGACTTGATGAATGCTCCGAATTATAATATTATATATATTTATTACTTAATGTTTATAGTAAATTTATGGCGTTAACCATTTTTTCACGTTTCAAATGCTAATAGAACTCTAATTTCTTACGGTAACACGAGTTGACAGCATGGCTGCGTACGAGTATTTTATATCACGGTATGATAGAGGTTAATAAGAGTGCCTTTGTAGGTGAAAATCCAGTAATTATGTGTATTTGGTCATATTCAAATATTGCTTGGAAAATTTTTTCATTGAGACCTGATTTCTTAACATTTTACGACGGTAGAATGTTCAATATCAGCTTTGACTTCTGTCAAAATCACAGAAAATTATGAAAATTTGTAAAAAAAATGCTATACAACTTGCTAACTAAACTAGGCCATCATCATGCCATTTCTCCGCATGGGCTTAAAACGAAAAAAAATTTAATATTCTTAATTTTTGAAACTTCTAACAGGGCTGTCCTACAATATCTGACTTATCTGTTTACACCAGATCTTTTGCGGATGCCCTCTATTCCTGTTGCCTTCAATACTCGCCTCGTATAATTTCATTATCTTTCTCTTCGCTCATCTCATCTCTTCGCCCAAACCATCTACTTTCGTTGAGATGAGATGATCTTTGAGATGATCTTGCTTCGAATGACAAATTCCTTTCCCCCTTTTCTCTTAGTTTATGGACTTAAGAGTATGCTGAGCATAATGGTCATCTGACATGCTTCCATAGCGCAACCAGCTCGCCTGTATACGTTTCGATCCAATTCATTGTCAGTTTGCTCACTAATTTTTTAATTCGATCATCATATCTTCTAGTAACGTGTCCGGAAAACGCGAGAACTATTTTCCAACGCCTCGTGGAGAGAGAGCATTTAGAGACACTCGTTCGTCTCGCAGTCGCTTATACGCAACGCATGGCGCCAACATCATATCGACCCCTTAGAATAACAAGGTTCCAACTAACATTTTGGACTAATTTGTATTATTTATTGCCTGAAATGAATTCCAAAAGCGTTAATATTTATTTCTTCCATACACACCAACGGATATTAATGGAAGAGCTGAAAGTTCCAACTGCATCAGTTATTTATTTCAATTTATTTCACTCATCTCACATTAAGACCTCAAAACTGATTATATATGCATACTCAAAACAAAATATATATTAAATACTAATTAAATGTATTAATTAGAAAGATGTACATATAAAATTAATTTTATCGAAAAATATTGTTGTTGCTGCCGGGATTTGAATCTGGATCTTTTCCAATCCGGGGAACGTGCATTATCCTATTATGCCATACCAGCACAGTGGATTGACGACAAATTTTCGAACTTTACTTACCATCACGCCGTTTCCCCGCTGGGGTAGGCAGAGAGCGCCACACTCTTCTGTCCTGACACACAATTCTCGCCTCATCCACATTCATACATCTTCTCATACAAGCTCGCCGATTGTTGAAGCTTCTGACAGAACCATCCTCTATTATCTGGTCGTGCCAAGTCTTTCGCGGATGTCCTCTATTTCTGACGCCATCAACACTTGCGTCATACGTCTTTCTTACCATTCTCTCCTTATTCATCCGTTCCACATGACCAAATCATCTAAGTGATCCTTTCCTAATATAACTCACTATACTAACATCAGCTTTACATTCTTTCCTTATTTCTTCATTCTTTACTTTGTCATAAATAGATTTGTCACATATACGCCTAAGCATTCAGTCTACTTTCGTTCCTCTTCTGCCAGCTCCAGGCCTCACTTCCATACATCAGTGTCGGTACCAGGACTCCATTGTGCACCGCTAGTCTTGCCTCGGTTGATAAATTCCCGTTAGATATAATTCCATTCAAAGCGCCGTTCACTTTATTTCCTGCAGTCACCCTCCTTTCGATATCATTCTCAGCCTTTCCGTTTCTATCAAATATACTTCCCAAATACACAAACTCATCAACTTATTCCAACTATTCATTACCTATAAGTATTTAGCACGGTGTCTTGCTTTCCTCCATCTCGAATACCATCACTTTCGACTTGTTAACATTCATCAAGAGGTCGCATTCCTTGCATACATCGTACATTCTACTCACTAGACTCTGTAGTTCTTGTTCATTATACGCCATTAGTACTGCATCATCGGTGTACAATAAACAGCATACAATCAAATCGCCCATTTTTGCTTCTACATTCATACATTTCAGTTTTTTCACACATTTATCCATATAGAAGTTGAACAGCCATGGAGAGATTACACAATCCTGCTTGTGACACCCTTTGTAACGTCAAATCATAGTGTGAATGTTCTATTGATTCTTACACACATTTATCATTCCATCATTTGAACGACATCTGCTTCATTTTTACGGAATCTCAAATAGGTTCCAATCCCGATGGTAACAAAAATATTTTTCTATAAAATTGATTATATATATATATATCTTTCTAATTAATACATTTAATTAGTATTTAAAATATCACAGACCTATGTTCTGAACAATTTCAACTTCACAGTAATAATATGTTCATCTTAATAACAAAATATACATGAATATATGTAGAAATTCGATCAACACTTTTGAGCTCATTATCTCAAAACAGTATCAGTGTCAGATGGAACCTTGTTATTCTGAGGGGTCGATATCTTAAAGGTATTAGATGCTACCACTAGATGCATACACATATATGTCACATTAAAATTCGTACTATTTTCAAACTAAGCAAAAGCTCGGATTATGAAAATATGACTTACTTGACAACCTAGAACGAAAATACTATTGGAAGAATGATATTAATTATAAATTAATATATACGTTCCTCTAGACGATGCTTTGTTTTTTTAAACTTCATATCGTTATACATTACACAACTATTTGAAGCAAAAATTACAGAATACTTTGTGGTTGGGTTACCTCCGATTAAACTTCTATTTGAAAATATTTAAAAAGTATGTACAAATTTTGTACCGTTACGAAAAATATAATTGTATGAGATATTTATAAAATCAGTTTAAGCTACATTCATTATACGTATTTATTTCGAAATAAATATTTGCGAAATAACTTCAGACCACAAAGCCCTAAAGCATCTAACAAAAAAATATTAGATGATTGAGGTCGCTCGAAGTTTGACTTTTGTATTCAATATATTATCGAAAATTATTAAAATATCTCAATTAATCGAAATAATCGCATAACCACAACTATTTAAAATACTTACATCTCTGACACACGAATCTTGAAAATTTTCGACGCAATTTTTTAATATTGTACACTACGCGTGTTACACCCTGTATATGATGTAGAAAAAATAAGAAATATAAAATATTATCACACAAAATTTTGAAATATTGTAGCATAATGACTATTAGGCACCAAAATGCCAGTCTGAATGTTACGCCACATTTGTCAGAGGACTTTTTAGAATGAGTCTTACGAGCCACAGTTTGAGTGGCGCTCGTGTACTTGTGCAATGACAGCTGGCAGTGACTCCGTGGCGCAGCCAAACCTTGTGTTTTTCTCGACAATCTTAAATCACAACTCTCCACAGGGTTACTCCGATAAATGTAATACCTGCATTGTAAGCGAGGCTTATGCAAATGCAGCTCAAATTATTGTATTTTGCTTTCCACGGCTCCCAGGGCTGTTTGATTTTTTTAAATAAACTTTTAAATCATACATTTTTTTTTTCTTACTAAGATAAATCGAGTGAATAGGCACTTACTACGATTATTCTGGCGTGAGTCGACGTTAGACGATCAGTCCCAATAATGGCCACTGAAATATGGCCCGACACGTCAGCTACGACAAAAATCGACCCACGATAGAAAAACTCCATCTTACTATCACCTGACGTGAGAACTTACCAGTACATTTAATAAAATATACATACTATTCAAATATTTGTCTCCCTACGTGTGTATCTACTGGATTTACAATTACTGGATTTTCACCTACAAGGTACTGTTATTAAATAAACAATAGATATCTCATAGAGACGAACCTATTTATTATTGTATTTAATGTTAATACTTGGAAGTATTTTCACATATTAACATATATACAGCTTTAAAAAATTTGATAGATGTGGAGATTGATGGGGTGAGAATGCTGAAAGTTATATTTATATAAAGTGATCACTTAAACTAGCGGAAGACAGGTATATTTCCATTAATTATAATAAAAAATTAGAGATATCTATTATTTGTTTAAAAAAATCTAGGTTTACCTGACAAGTAATTATGTTGTATTCGAGTAATTATATATATATTGTTACGTCGTGCGCTGTCACGAGAGGATGGAATGCCAGCGCACCACGCTACCAGCTAGACTCAGTCTGTGGGTCAATAAAGTTTGGTGTCGGAATGCCTATCTCAGACGTATGGGGGAGGTCTCAGACAATAATAACACTAGATTTCAAACCATTATTTACACTTTAATCACATAAAACATAACCCGACATTCTACGCACGATAACTGTCTTTGACATCTTAAGATCGTAAGAGCTAAGCAACTCGTTCAAAGCGCCGTATTAACGTTTGCCTGTATATATTTTCATTCACCCTGTGTTAATGTGTAAGGCCATTGCCTGGTGTAACAATGCACGATCGGGAGACAAACAAAGTGGTCATTTGAATAAAAAGTTATCATCATTTCCACGTTTTGACGTCGACCTCGTTACAAGAATGTAAACATTTTGCGAAATTCACATTGCTCGTTTTCGTGTTCCATTCGCGTGGACCACTTAACGAGGTTGCACTCTAGTTGTCGGAGTACAATCCGAGCTAACGTGTCGGCGCTACATTATGGCGGACCTCTCACCGAATGGACCGAGAAATATTCCTCTGCGTAGTTTCATTTTATCTCAGACAGATGGATCTGCTGTACGTGAACTGCTTGTTGCTGTTGTATTGCACAAATATTGTGTCGCGGTCTTCAACTACCGATGAACTATTTTTTTTTTTAGACTTGACCACGAAAATGGACGAAGGTGATCGGGTCAACCGCCAAGTGCTACCTTAGGTAGTCCATAAAGTACTCAAGCGTAGTTGATGGCCGAAGGTGATCAGGTCAACCGCCAAGTGTTACCTTAGGTTGTCCTTAAAGTACTTGAGCGCACTTAATGGTCGAAGGTGATCAGGTCAACCGCCAAGTGTTACCTTAGGTGGTCCTTAAAGTACTTAAGCGTACTAAATAGTCATATTATTGATTGATTTGTCAGTTACTTCGAAATGTAACATTTTAATTTAAAAAACTTATCATTTATATTGACTTTTTACTACATGGAAAGTTGGCGGATTGTCCGGAGATAAAGACAGGATGGCACTTACTTGTAGATCTCCTATCTCCGGAAGCTGGTTCGGTTGTCTCCCTGGTCCACCAATTCATCACGAGCGACGCAGAATTATGTCACACTTGTTGACACTCGCGTTAAAAGGAATTGTTTTCTTTGTATTAGCGGGATTAATAAAAATGATATCTTAGCGGTAATAAAGCGGATTTACAGCGACGGCAGCGTACCGTGTTCGGTTCCAAAAGTGTGGTAGTTCGTTCGGGCGTATCAGACTTCAGGAATATCTTCCTTCTCCCTCGTGTCTAGGGAATAGGATTGGAAAGAAAAAGGGAAAGGATATATTTCTACAATCCAATACGGTGTGCGCGTATATGTGCGTGGGTACATTGAACGGCGCTAACACTACACACACACAATTTTTGAGTTAATATCACTACCAGTTTAATGTGTAAATTAAGGTGTAAATTTATATATAATATATTTATATATATATATATATATATATATAAATAATAAAACACTCCCACCCTTACAGCCCCCATAGCCAACTATATTTAATTCAATCTTGAATCTCTGAAATATTTTTTGGCAATAATTTCTACCAAAAATTTACAATATATTTTTTAAACAGCATTTTCATGAGTTTTGTTTTGAACATACTAATGATAGATTTATGGCGTCTCTTTTGGGTTAGACGGTTTCCTTGGGTAAACCAAACTTAGGCCAGAAGCAGAAAAAGTAAAAGACTTCGAAGATCGCAGAGATTAAAAAAAAAAATGATGTGAAAATATGAAGGCACTTAGTAAATCAACCCTCGCAACTAACACATGATGAAAGGTATCGAATTGGTTAACGATGAGTTGAGTTCGAACTAAAATTAACTCGACTGTGGGAAATTTACATTTCCTGCGAAATAGTACGGTTTTACAGTAATTTTTTAATGCAACGCCTTGACAGTGGAACGTGTCACCGTGCCGAAACGTCGGCCTTTGTTCAATGTCTCTTATCAAAGAATATCTTATATTTTTAATTTATCGATGTAGACTCAAAAGGGTTTCGTCTAAGGATACGTATACACGAATGAAACTTTGTTCTCGGGTCTCGGAGATCGTCAGCAAATGTCAGTGTGTATCAGTTGATTTTTCTGCTCTTCATACAAAATACAATATACAACGAATGACAGCTCTCTCCGCGCTACCTCTCTACATACTAGTTTCGAGACAAAATTGCTAACGCACTCTTGTAACATTGAATACGGCAAGCGAAATGGAAAAATATATCCCATATAGATTAATCTGGCAATTACAACTACCGGAAGTTTTCATTGTATTAGATATGTATCTATTAAGCTAGAAATGTAACAGATTAACAAACAGACGCTGACCTTCGCGCCGCCACAATCACAACTAGACCAATCGTGATCTTACCGAGAATTAGCGGTGTATGTATACGAACCAACATCGTGCATTCGTCTATCACTATGTGTTCTGATTTTTTTTTTCTTCCAGGTGTTGAATGTCAACTAAATAAAATCTAGAAACTTCGTTAAAATATGAACACGTTTTTTACAACAATATATCAACCGGTTTGCTAACATTTTAACTAATGTCAATAAAAATCGAAATGTAAACTGACATACCGAGAATAATTTAAGAACCACGTGAGTAATCACAATTAGCGAAATGGTGAAAAATTTGTAAAAAATAATTAACTGATAAAAATATATCCAATGTTGATATATTCTCTCTATGACTACATAACTGAAAGTCAATATTTTAAATGTTGATCTTTCCCCTCTTTGACTGCATAATCAAAATTCAATATGTCAAACATTGATATTTTCTCTCGTTGTCCACGTAACCGATATTCAATACGTTAAATGTTGATCTTTCTTCTCATTGACTACACAACCGAAACTCAGTATATCCAATATTTATTTACCCCCTATTTGACTGCATAACCGAATCTCGGAATATATAATACTAAATGTTGATTTTCTTCTAATTGACTAGATAACTGAAACTTAATATTTCAAATATTGATATTTCATCTCCACATAACCGAAACTCAATAAATCCAATGTTGGTCTTCCCTCTCATTGACTACATACCCGAAATTCAATATGTCAAATATTGATATTTCCTCTCATTGTCCACATAACCGAAACTCAATATATCTAATGTTGATTCTTCTCCTTTCTTCTCATTGACTATATAACTGAAACTTAATAAATCCAATATTGATTTTTCGTCTCTTTGACTGATTGATATTCAACATATCCAATGTCGACCTTTATTTTCATTGATAATATGTACGTACAACCAATACTCAATATATCCAATGATGACCTTCCTCTCATTGATTACACACCAGAAACTCAATATATCTAATGTAAATATTTCCTTTCATTTACTAAATAACCGAAACTCAATGTTGACTATCTCGGTCGGTGTGCTCATGACTGACCATCGCAGTCTCTAATCCGCTTACCTCTACTCTTTACAATATTGGGCCATATTTAATGCGACGTGTGGCGAGTGCCTATCCATATTATTACAGATCGACATCTCGCCCTTTGTCACCAATTTCTCGCCCATCTCGTCCTTTGACCACCAATTTCTCCATCTCTTATAGCAACACGCCCATGGAATGAAAGGACTCTTTTCCTGCATGTTGAAGAGAGCTTTTATTTAATGCCGAGTTTCTGAATAATGAAGACATACCTTCATTTCGTGGTCTATGATATGCACAGTACGCGACAGTAAAACCTCATCTCGAATGCGTATTCCTTTTTTTCTTTCTCAAGGTTCATGTTTCACACCACAGAAAACACCAGGACTACATAACATTGACCACGTAACGGAAAATCTCTAGACACTCGCATTTATTTCTTTCTCGCTCGTTTTAAAATCAGGATAAACTATTTATACGCCAAAGGGAGAACCGGTTCAAGATAAATTTTCTTAAATCAGTTGTAGCTTTACTAAAATTAAAAAAATATGCTGTTGTATCGATAAATCACTCCTGCTCCTGATGCCATGAATAATTGCGTCCGATAACCCTTAGCCGAGATGTTGTTTTGACAGCGACAAATCTGGCCAGTGGTTAATTATTCGCGACCGTGTCTTGTTAGCAGACTGCAGTCTCGCCCGTTATCTGCTTTGCGCGAGTTCTCGGAATTGTATCCGCAGCAGCGGTCTCCGACCCGATCGCTCGCTTCGCATACTGACGCCTTCTTCGGGAAGAAACCATTCAATACCCCGATTCTGCCGTGGCGCCGTCACTGTGAACGCTGAAGAATTCACGCTCATTAGAAATATTAATGTTGAAAAGTGTCCGGAACGCATTCCTTCATAGTTTTGTCAAAGAATGTGATTCTTTTCTGTTACACGATTCTGACGAAACCAGCGCCAGACGAGTTATGGTAACGATCTCCCGTGAATATATAAATAAATCTTGGTGAAAACAATAATTATTATTAAAATGTATATCCTTAATAAGATAATTTAAACGGCCGCGTCACGCCCGCCCGAATGTGCCTGCCAGCGCCAGCAGGTACGAAGCCGGACACGGCGTGCCGGATATGTTCGGTTTCCTTTTCTTTTGATACTTCCTTAAACAGAAAAATAAACTACTTAAGTTTTTTAAATTTGTTGTTGTTATATTCAAAATTGCAAATGTTTAACACATTTATTTGGTAGACTCCCGGGTTAAATTTGTCACGAAACTTTCGAAACATTTGTAACGGGAACGAGATCGAAGAATTTTCAAATCAAAAAGATGACAATGGACTCCAAAATTTTTCACATCAGACCAGTGCTCTACCATTTTCGCTACGCTCCTAATAGACTATGGTGTCAAATTGTCATATAAGTATAATATATAACGCTGATTTTTCGTATTAGAATTTCATGCATTAATATGTTTTTTGTTATACTTTGTTTTTTAATATTTAAAAAAAAAATAGTTACCACTGTTAAATTTTGTAACAAGCCAGTATTAATTTCACGTTGTATTTGATTCGTCGCCAGTACAGTGGTAAGTATTCCCGCCTGTCGCGCGGAAGACCGGGATTCGGTTCCCCGTCTGGAAGATCTTAAATTTATTTATTTATAAATTTACGAATTTTTTTTTCGAACCACAAGAACATTTTTATGCGGCATGTGACGTGTTTTCTTTTACTGTACGATCATAAATATTCGAGAAATTCTTAAAATTCCAACCGCAATCCAGCCTCACTTTGAAATCTTTTCTACATTATATTATAATTTTTATTATCTGTTTATTCGCTCGTGTTCACCGCTGTCGAAAATATTTCATTTCAAATTCTTTATATCGTCGGCACAGATCTCGCACAAGAACAGACGTTGTCGTGTATCAGACGGCTTTGATACACGGCGTCAACCCGCATAGTGTGAGCGGCGGGTACCCTTTTAATCGCCCAACACTCACATGTTCGTATGAAGATTGCGAAATGTATTGAATAATCGAGTGCAGTAGCAGATTAGAGGTATACAATGAAATGACTACATGAAAATTGTGAAGGTGTTATCTGGAAGGCGGCAGCGAGAAGAGTGACCCCCGAAAGCAGGTCTTCTAGATAGTTGCGGGCGCGTGTAATCGGTATGGTAACATTTTTACAACTGTTAGGAGCTCCGTTTCACGCACTGTTATATGATAGGTGCGTTCAGGGGTCGTCGGCGGTGATGATGATTGTAGAGGCGATAGACCTCCACACATTTATTATGTCAAATGAGGCGTGAGAGACACTCTGCGTGTACACGGGCATTATGAAAGTTAAGAGTTTCACGGTCACCAGGTCTGAATCTACACTGGGACTCGGGAAGAATACCCTCGACCGGTAGGAGTAGACGGTTTAGCAGTACATGTGTTATCAGTTTACTAACAAATTATAATAACGTAATATATATTTGCCGTAGAAAGATCTAGTTTTTAGCTAATGAAGAAGAAATGCAATAATTATAAGTGTTGCAAAATAAAGCTATGAGAATAATACTAAAAAATATGTATACTTGAATCAGTGCAATACTGAAAGATCTGAATATGATGACCTTCAAGCAGAAAATATATTTCAATGTTATTTATATATTTATTTATAAAATCCTCACTATCGGCAGAATTTATAAGAAATATTGATGCACGTCAACATGAGCACGAACATTATACAATGAAAAGATAGACTGAGACTGCCATTCAGGAAGAAGGCTAAATCTCAGAAATCGATGATAAGTAGTGCGATGAAGATTTATAATAAAATGCCAATGTTGCCGTAATTAACTTCGATAGCTAGTTCTGGATAGCTTCTAATTGGTTTGTTCAATATATTCATTCAACCTATGTAAATGAAAAGACGCCAACCTTTGCGAAACTGGGCTGTTACTCGCCGATTCTTTACCGATGGTCGCTCTCCCTGCAGTATTGAATCTTCTGAAAACTAGGCTGGCCAGCCTCCACAACTGCAGCACAACCGATAATTTATTTTATATCGTTGCTGTAAAATATATGACCAACTCCGAAACCGTCCCTGAACAGAAGTAGTTTCGCTATTGTTTTCTGTTTTAAATTTACACATTAAATTTAATTTTAAATTTAAAATGTCTTCGTTGTTATTGGCGTTTTTAACATAATTTTTAAAAATGTTTTCTGGGCAACAATTAAAGAGTTCATTGCAGTCATAGTCGCTCCTCCGTAACCAATTACTCGGCTCAATCTAAAGCAGTTAGAATTGATTGGGAGACTTATCGTTAAATATGTACAGGTCATTTTATAAGTAAAAAATACGTACGGTTACTGATTACTGCGCAGTTTATTTCAAATCAAAAATAATATAATAGTTCCAACTGTTTACAACCAAAATTGATCGCCGATGCCTTTGGCAATGTCTGTACGTGTGTCTGGCGGCGCATTCCGCAGTATCGGGATTCTGTGTTGTCATCGGTCCGGACGCAGATGTGTAAACTGCGCGCGTGACGCCGCCACACGCGCTGCGTGGCGACACTCCGCGAGGCCCTCGCCACACCCCCCCTCCACCCCCGTAACACGTCGGCGTGGCGCGTGACGTCGACCGAAGCACGTATAATTATATGGTCTACGTATTCGATTGCAATGTTAGAAAATCCAAATTTGATCTTCGGTATTACCATTTTAATTTTATTTAATTAAGGACTAATGGTACTGAAGTAATGTCACAGTTTCCACTAAGTAACATTATCTTTTAAAAATGCGTGAATTTAGATATAAAGAGGACCGAAAGTAGACTGAATGCAGTGCAAATTAAATCGTTTAGGCGTATGTGCGGCAGATCCATTTATGACGGAGTAAAGAATAAAAAATAAGGAAAGAATGTATAGCTGATTAAGAAGATTAAGAAAGGCTTATTAAGGTAGAAAGGATTGGTCATATGGAACGGATGGATGAGGAGAGAATGGTAAGGAAGATATATGACGCGAGGGTTAATAGCACCAGATATAGAAGATGGTCCTGTTAGAAGCCTCAATAATTTGCGAGCTTGTATGTGAAGATGTATGAATGTGAATGAGGCGAAAACTATGTGTCAGGACAGAAGAGTGTGGCGCTCTATCCTCTCTACCTACCCCCGCGGGGAAACGGCGTGATGGTAAGTTAGTTAGTAATAAAATAAAATCTAAAATATCGGTGAAGGTGGGAAGGAAGAATCGTGTGTGTATTAGTAAAATAATGTGCAATAAGTCAATAATACAGGGTGTAACACACCTAGTGTACAATTTTTTAAGGGTACACATTTAAAAATACGAATGGAAAATGTTCAAGCCGCATGTGCCTAATCTTAACCGTGTCAGAGATATAAACATTTTAAAAAGTCGTAGATTGAGCGATTATTAAAAATATTTTATTGATTTCAAATTATATCATATATTGAATACAATTAGTATAAGGTTTTCGAATTTCGAGCAGCCAGACTATTTTTTGTTAGACGTTTCAGGGACTGAAGCAAAGATATAGAATAATAAAGGGTCAATTAATCAAAAATTTATCATTTAAAGCTTAACAAGATATTGCAAAGATTTTATACAATTATATATCCGTATCTACTCTTTGAACATTTTCGAATTGTAATTCAATCAGGTATCCACCAATAAAATATTGCGGACTAGGTTTGTTTATCTTAATCATAACATTTTTTTAGTGTAGTAAGATTAATATTGAAAAAATCAGTTTCGGTTGTACACAATTTAACTAATATTTGTATTTTTGCAGATTCCTGTCTCCGTGTAAAGCAACATAGTCCGGTTAGTGGTTAAGTGACAATCTTTTAGATGAGAGTTAAAAATAAACGCGAAAAATAATGTCGGTTACATTCTGCACGCTTAGAAGATGAATAACTCGAAGTGCGTGTAGTGATCTCGGTGACCGAACACGCGTTCCGCCGAACAAATTGTGCTCGCAAAATGATAACGTGCAAGTCGTGACCGATGGCCGAGCGCGCGGTGCTGTGCCTGTGGGCGGCGCTGCTGTGCGCGGGAGCCGGCGTGGCGCGGGCCAACTACAGCCTGCCGGGGGCGGCGCCCTACCCGCGCCCGCAGCCCTTCCGGCCTTTCGCCCAGCCGCCCCTCGCGCAGCCGCCGCACACGCGGCGCGCCCCCTACAGCTCGCCCGCCTACCTGCCGCCCGGCCCCCCCGGCCCCTCCGACTACCGCCAGGGCTACGAGGGCGGGTACTACGACGGCCGCGGCCAGGACGCTAGAGCCCCCGACAGTGTCAGGACTAATATCAACAACGAGTATTACGAGCGGGGCGCCGCGGTCGCGCCCCCCGCCGAGGATCGGGGCTACGGCCCGCCGGCCCCCTCGGAGCCGCCGGCGCAGTCGCAGGAGTTCCCCGGCCGGCCGGGGGGCGCCTACACGAGAGTGCAGGGGGGTCAAGGCAGGGCCCAGCTGCACGCGGTGCTGGACTACGACGATGACTACTACGAAGACGATGACGCGGGCTCTTCTCCCGCTGACGGTTAGTCCTCTTCCTTCCTTTATCTTTAAACGCTTCACTGTTATTTTTAATTAGATATATAGTGGAGCACATTTAATATGAAAAATGGGTTAACGTTCATTTATATTATTTTAACGTGAAGCAAAAAACATTCAACATTAAAATATTACACATGTTATAAAAACACAAGTCACACACTCAAAAAATATATGGCGGCCGCTTCAAATTGATGACTCATCTCTTGTCAACTGTGACATCCGATAATAAACAGTCACTACTTGCCCCCATAACACCTTTATAATTTAAACAGATAGATTCATCCCTTAGTATTTTCTAAAAATGGGCATTCAACAGTCGGTTGCACCGTCTGAACTTGTCATCACCGAAATGTGTAATGTTTATGATTTTATCGCTCAACTTTCCATTGAGTATCTGATAGTAATTAGTTCTTCAATATTTGCAAAATTACTTTGTAGCTTTGTTCTTAACTATGCTTGTATTTTTTAATTTCATTGTACATTATTTTCTGAAGAAGATACCATAGGTATCGAAACGTGTATAATAATCAATAAATAGTGGTTTAAACAAAATATTTTGTCTAATTATTAATAATAATTAGCTTAACTTAGATTTACATCGACCGCGTCAATAACGATCTATTTATTCTTTATGATTTTGCGATTTTTATTACTATTGATTAGGTCAATTACCATAATACTACTACCATTACCATTTTAACATAACCCTACCACAACCATTATAAATAATATTAAATAAATACCTGATATAAATAATATTTGCTCCAATCTCAAGTCATTCTTTACATAATCCTAAAGCCGGTTTAACGAATAATTTATTTTTCTTCAGTCGAGTTATTATTAAGATATGGGATTCAATCGTGGGGTCACTCCTGTAACTCAAATACAAAATCTTCAAACAGTCTGTTAAAAAAATTGTATACCTGGAAGCATTTAAATTGAGGCGTAATCTAAAATTGTTATATTCTTTTGTAAACGTTATTCCTGTACACGGGCTGTCACTGTTCCTTTTAATAAAAGAAAATTATAACAACAATGCTCCAAACAGGATGGCTTCACACGGAAAAAATACAAGAGGTGTAGCTAATCTGAATTTAACAACTCCCAAAATAATCAATAAGTTTAGATCGAGGACAATAGAATTTGTTTTTCCTACAATAAAAAATAAACTATCTAGGTTTTTACAAAAGAGCACGCTTTCTCCCAATTTCGAAGAAATGATAAAAAAAAAATGACTTATCGATAATAACTGTAAGAATGAAATGAATTGTTTAAACTGTGATTGATTAATTGTTATGTTTTTGATTTTATTTAATGTAACAAAATGGATATAAATATACTTGTTGTCTAATTTTAATTTAAAAAAAAAGGAATTTCATTAAGAGTTTATGTGAATACAATATTAACTTGTATAAACTTTCTATTATTACACTTTCATTACGACATAAAAAACATCGTTAAACGTGTTGAACTGTGCGTTATTTTAAGTGATTTTTTAGACTTTTAGACAAATTATCATCGTCTCGATTAAACTCAAAAGAATCCATCGAACTGTACGTTATTTTAAGTGATTTTTTAGACTTTTAGACAAATTATCATCGTCTCGATTAAACTCAAAAGAATCCATCGAACTGTACGTTATTTTAAGTGATTTTTTAGACTTTTAGACAAAATATCATCGTCTCGATTAAACTCAAAAGAATCCATCGAACTGTACGTTATTTTAAGTGATTTTTTAGACTTTTAGACAAATTATCATCGTCTCGATTAAACTCAAAAGAATCCATCGAACTGTACGTTATTTTAAGTGATTTTTTAGACTTTTAGACAAATTATCATCGTCTCGATTAAACTCAAAAGAATCCATCGAACTGTACGTTATTTTAAGTGATTTTTTAGACTTTTAGACAAAATATCATCGTCTCGATTAAACTCAAAAGAATCCATTAAAATTTAACGCTTTTAAAGAATGTCGCATTATAATTAGGCGCTCTTTAAAACGTGAACTTTTACGGACGTCCTCGCCCCTGATGAGCACATGAAAGAATCTCTTGAGGTCGGCCGTGGACCTTTCAATCAGACCGGCTGCGAACGGAATACAATGACGATCCAATTACCTTGGAACCGATTTCAATATGGCATTTTTAAAACACGCGAATCTTTTATGTTCTTTAAATAATGAGCGCGCGGCCTCGCAGTTGTTCCAGCGTGTTGGGGACGAGGTTTCAGGAAGTTGAGACAAAATCAACAAGTCTCTCATTGAAATGAAATGAAATTTCGGAGCGACATTCTCGAGAGGGAACTCGCGACCGGCGGGACCGCCTCGCGCCAGGCCGTGAGCTCATCTGACTGTCTGCCGTTACAGGAGCGGGAGATGGCGGAGGCCGCACGCAAGCGGTGACGCCCATCCAGGGGCCGATCTTCCTGAAGAACGGCACCGTCCCCGTGGTGCCTCTCTACTCCTATCCTGTGCTCAACAATGGTTCATTTGTGCAGATACCGGTAAGCTATTTTAAGTATTTTATTTATTTCGGCGTGAATATGCCCAGTGGCGTGACTGATGCCAGTGCATTGGGGCCCAAAAATTTCGCATCCTACAGTACATCGCATATGCATTGATATTTTTGAGAGTATCGATACATTTTCCAACAAGAAATGCAATTATAAATTTATAAAATAATTTCTCATGAAGCACGTGAAAACGACGTTAGCAATGGATACAGTAACAGTGCCCTGCTACTACGTCGGGTTAGGTTAGGTCAGACCATCGCCGTGAGGTTAAAATCGCCTTAAAGCGAAACAAGTTTTTTTTTTAATTGCAAGTGTTTATAAACATATATCAAGTGTGAATATTATATAAGACGAGAGACTAATTTTGTTCTTACCATTTTTTTAATAAACCACGCAGTACGAATACTCGTATACCTTATAGGTACATAACATTTAATATAAATTAATTATTTAAGGAGTCCTTTTTTCCATCCTGCTTTGAGGCTCAATTTTTGTAGTTACACCAATGCACCCATCGTGACCCACGTCATGTAGAAAATCAAAAGACCCGCACCAGAATATACTGTATTTGGTATCGTTACTTACGTTACGTTATTAATAAATCTAATTAAAATTTAAAAATCAATTTTCACGTGCATCACAAAAACATGTGCGAGTATATCGGAGCCATTGGACCACAAAGCAACGCAAAAATTAGTATATATCCCTAAAAACATACTACGGTTTTTTTTATGAAAGTGAATATTGTAGGAGCCAAGAGATTAATTGTATTCTTACTATTTGATAGACAAAACCGCGCAGTGCTTTAAATTAAATTATATCTTATATACAGTGGCGTACAGTAGGTGTAGATTTAGGTTATGCTGTTACCAACGATAATGTACAATCATATATATAATATATTGTGCATAGGATTATGAACTTTCGTAAAACCTACGTCCTTAGGCAAAATGAATCTGTAGTTTATACGACCCTACCATTTATTTATTTGTAATTTTTAGTACTATTCATAGTGTTTTTAAAGTTTAAGTTTCAACGTAAAATAATATTTTCTTACTCATATGAGAACTCCGTACGAAACGGATCAGCCAAAAGTAATTTTCAATTCAGTAGGTAGTTAATTGTATGATTTGTGTAGAACGATAGCTTAAAAACAAAATTGAATAGCTCAAAATGCAGCATAAGACAATGCAGTGCTACGTCTGCAGCGGTGGATGGTCGTAGTAGTTTTTAAAATTAATCAATTACACAGACGGCGCTATCGTAATTGTAATAAATCGTCCGTTTATAACGTATGAATTATTTAATTAATGTTTCCCAGAATTTTCAGTAATGCATAGCTTTTTTCTTGTATGCGGCGCACGCCCCTGCTTATACACAATACATATACAGGGCTCCTTTCATTTTGCATTGGGGCCTATTTTTTATTAGATACGCTACTGGTTAGCTGCATTATAGACAATACTGCACCGTATATCCCAAAAGTAATGTGCAGAGAAACATTTTTTAGTATTTCCTATAGCAGATGTCGAAAGTGTTTACTGTATGCATCTTTATCATAGATGAGGCATGCTTACATCTTTCAGAATACGTGAATAGCCAGAACACTCGTCTATGGGTACCGAAATCCTAAGAAGGAAAGGTTTACGAAAACAATTCGCACACAACTGATGAGTTAATAAAGGTAGTAATCACCACCCACATTCAACAGATCTGTCTGGATAAAATCTTTGACAATATGAACAAACGTGTTCAGACATATCTTCATGCATATGGGAAACACTTTCGACCAGGGGCGTGCACTCTATACAATCAAAAAAAAAACTGCGAATTAAATATATTATGACCTTACAGGACTACGTCCCGCCCGCTCTCAACAGCTAGTCAGTGAAAGTACATGAAAATGTTATTCCGTTACTCTGAACTTACCTATGGCTATTATGATTCAATGCTCGGTTTACCATTTTGGAAAAATAAAAATTATACAGATAATTTATTACAATTTAGGGGACTATGTGCTAAATATTAAAAGAAGTTTTGTTGTAACAAGATAATATATTATAAACAGTAAGAAATCGAACTGACTGCGGAGGAACTATTGACATCATTACGAATAAAGATAATGGCTCTGAGCGTTAGACATGAAACATTCTAGGTCATGAAATGATAAGGATTGCAGGTGTTGCATGTGACAAAAATTACTGAATTTAATGAACGCTAATATACTAAATCATACAATGAAGAAAACTTCTGGATCTGACAATGACCAGTGCGTAGAATCAGTACGGTGATGGTACTGGCGTGATGGTGATTACCGACGTTGATGACAATCCTTGGAATCCCGAACGTCCATCTCAGCAAGAATTGCGTCTCCCAAAGATACCTCAGCGTTTTAACCTCCAAATGTTACCATACGCCTCTCGTTCCGTCACGTGATCATTGTCGTCCGTTTCATTCCGATTGAAAATGAGAACATCGATGGAATACCTCAACCGGAGCTCAGAATAGGCAGATGGACACACGGTATCATCCCATGGCGTACAATAATCATGTCATAATAATATTCTACAAGCATGGAAGGGAACTCCAGGAGTCCCTTCCTTCAAATTGACAACGTTACATGATTACATTGTAAGTTTTCACAATACCGACACGCTGCGTTCTCGAAAGTTCTGACGGGATCACCCGTTATTCCATAAATAAAGATTGTTCTTGTTTTTCGGTTGTCATTACATAGAGATTTATTGACAGTACTTACTGAGGCCTAACTGCAATAATATGTATCAAATATAATATGTAGGTCAACGCATAAATAATTCAAATTTTGTATCTTCATCCTTTGACCAGAACTATCTAGAATTTAGAAATGACAAATAAAGCTGTGCATGTATTTCGCCCCAAACTAAACTAAACTCAACATAAAAAAGGAATCGAATCACTGGCTAATATTGCTATTTCTCCATGGTTGGAATACAAACTTGCCAACTTTCAACAGTTATCAAAACAAAACTACTCTATAAATCCGTCTGAATTATTTTTTTGACAGACGTTAAATAATGGTATCCATATTTTGTGTCAGTATCGATCAGTCATTAAACATTGATTATTATTTAATACTTTTATCGTTCACTCAATAACTTGAATATATCTTTTTACCAAATTACTTCTGAAAATATCTCACAGAATGCTTTAGTGACGATACAGCCCATTGTACTTTTACAGTATCGATATCATTACCTAAATCCATGCCTAGTGCACGTCACTGCTTTCAATATCTCTGCTATAGGAAATACTGTTTTAATACAATAAAAAATGTTTCAGTATACAATAACTTTAGGGATGCATTGTACAATGTGATTTGTTAGTTCAAGAATTATGCGGGGTGGTGTAAGTACTATTATACATTGTGCTGCAGAACCTATCGATGAAATGCATCACTGGAATGTGGGCGTCATATTTTATGTCTGCTGACTATCGCCCATGAGGAAACAATAAATCTCTATCCACTAATCAATGAGCATTGCATGCACTTCACATTTTATGGTTGTATTTAAACGTAAATTCAATTACTTCCCGCACCAAACGAATACAATAAAATAATATTAATCGCATATGCAGGGCTGTTCTTTACCAATAGACAAGTAACGCAAAGCCTCAGAGCGGCAAATTTAAGATAAAAGTAAAAGAGTTTGAAAAACTTTTTATTTTATTTAAAAAATTGTGATCTGCTGACTTATTTGAAGGAGCCTATGACATGTCTTGGATCTCAAAACAAAACGATAAACGAGAGTTTATTGTTGAGAGTGTTATGTCATTGTGATGTCCAGTGGGTCTTTATGTAAAGTTTTATAATAACTTACAAAAATTCAATATTTTTCGTCAATTATTGCGTTTATAGAAATATAAGGGCGACTTTTTCTAGCTTGCTTAATGCCTCGAATACACGAATAAGATTTCTCTCGGATATTCAGCTCGAGTGCACATAAAGAACAGTATAGAGATTATTTATTATATTTAAGGTGCTAAAAGAGACCAACTCATCCCTTTTATCCAACAGTGAAATCAATTGAAACAATTATAATTTTCTTCCTAATTAACATACAAATTACAAAATTGAATAACATAATGTCCTCGGTTATCTTTATTTGGAATACAGAAATAAAAATATAAACAAAATCTATGAATTGTGTTTTGCTCGCCGATCAGAATGACGCATTCAGTACGCACATACCTTTAACAACTCTCAGAGATCAAAGGCGCATTGAGAGATCATCGCGGACTCGGGCCATAAGGGCGGCACAGCATCTAGGCACAGCCCTGCACGTTTCAGCAATCTGTTAAATTACAAATAAGTATTTCAAAATACGAACTGACTATCCGCGACGCCATTGAATATGACACAAGTTACACTACGGCCGCCAGCTGCCTTTGTGTTCTCTGAGATAATATTATATATATCTTTAAATGACCATGTTTAACTGTGATCCATATCTTTCCGATTGCTCAACAGAATTCACAGGCTGCAGCCGAGTTCAGCACCAACACGTGCACGCGTATCAACGGTAGGCACGCAAATATAATGCACCGCTGAACGTGCACGAAGCCAGCGACATTTCTCAGAAACATTTTCTTCGATTTGGTTTGCTGTAATGTTATACTGGTCGTCGAACAATAGAGACACGTTTAGTTGTCACGTTCGACAAATAATAATTCGGGATAGCACCGAATAACGATTTTTTAGGTAGATGATGTTCTTGTCATGAATAATCACTCGTGACTGTTATTATTTATTTTTATTGTATACGTATTTCATGTTTATCTTTTTTTTACGTATTATTAATACCTATAAAACAATAAAGCAAACTCCCGAAACAATAATAAACGAGCAGTTTCACATTAACACAGTTTTATTTTATTAAACATAAAAAATACAACTTTTAAAAGAAATTGTGCTTTTAATTTTATTCGAATATTTTAATTATTTATTTATATATTTATACATGATAATTCTTTAAACAGATACCGAAGTTAGACTTTTATCCTATTAGGAAAGTTGAATATATATATATTGACATACATATTTTTGTTCTAACAGAGGTGAATACATAATAAACATAAGATATTACTCATAGTTTATTGTGTGGGATGGAGTAGACTTCACCTCTGATACATACAGCGTTGTCCTGGCTACTTTTCTAGACTCAAGTCTGTGTTAAAGTAGCCAATTTTTTTTTCGTGCTGTTGTGTTATTTATCGACAGGAATAAAAAAAGAATTACAAATATGTGTAAAAAAGTAAAAATATATGTAGTGAGAGTGTTGTAGAATGTAGTATGAAATATATTTTATATCTTGTGTTTTCAATATAATATTGCAACATTACTTTTTTTATTACTACCTTAAATAATATCATGTCATTTGAGCATTTATCTCAATATCGTGTTACACATGATATTATGAGAATCGCTCGTGCGGTTGGTTCTGGTTTTTTTCAACCGAATCTCGCGCGAGAGAGGATAACTTACATCTAATTAGCGTAAAAATGAATGCATTTCTATGTATATTTATAAGATTTATTATTCGTATTCATAACTAGACAAAATACTACATGTTTCGATACCTGTGGTATCTTTTTCATGAAACAATGTAAATCGAAATTAAAAAATACAATCATAGATAAAAACAAAACTATAAGTGAAAAACTAATATGGAAACAAATTTAAAAGGTGACTATTTACAAAGAGGATTTAGTTAAACCCCTAGTATTTGTATGTATAATTTCTGAACCCTTGTTAATATCAAAAGAATGGTTTGTTTCCAAAATGTAATTGGAAAATTCTGTATATTGTATTCGGTCAGAATGACTAAAAGCGCCAAATTGACGAATAACCGAGTATCGTAGAACAAGATGGAAATCAAAAATTACTCTGTCCACGGAATGAGACACGATGAGATTAATGTCAGAGACTTAGTTGAGATACAGTATGCGAGACTTGATTCGTCACTTAGAACCATAGATGTCTACAATTATTTATACTGAGAGTTAGACAAACAGTAGAACATTAAATTACAAATAACACAGATTCACGTTCACTGTCAACGAAACTGAATATGGAATGAAACTGTCATTTGACGTCTGAAGCGTAAACATAAACTGAGGCACGAGACTGAGAATTTCTGAGACTTGGATTGCCTCTAGTTAAAAATATCATAAAATGGTACGTTAAAAGTTTAACCCAGATCTGACTATCCGAACAATCGCTCAAACTTATTAAGAGACGGATATAGGTGTAACCGAAATATTGAATCAAGTTAAAAAATGAAAAATTATTATATTTACTTTTTAAGCTTATCTTTTAAGAAAATTTATATTCCACGTCGGCAGCTCGTTTTACCAACATTACAAAATTTTGAAAAATAATGCATCTCTGGCTTGTTAAACTGCGAGAAGCGCTTATTTTAAGTGTCTTTATGGTCTTTAATGAAATATGTGAGTGACATAGGCTGAAAACTGGTTTCGTTTCTCCGTTTTCAGAAATGCGAGTATCCCCGGATTAAATCACTTGTCATACTAGTTAAAGATTACTATATGAAAAATCTGGTCTTAATACATTCAATTCGTGAAATATTTATGAATAAAGTAACTTTTAAATATGTATTTATATCATACTCTAGGTCACTAAAAGGTTTACTACAAGGCCACCGAGATAAGTCAGTTATTTATTTCATTAATTAAATAAGGAATTTTTGCAGTCTAAAGTTTCATAATGCACTAATATAATATATAGCATCAGCGCCGGAGTTACGCACAGGCGGAGCAGGCGCCTGCATGTGGCGGCCAAAAATATATAATAATTGAAAAACAAAATAATCCAGATATAAACAATCAAAGTAAGCAAATCCAATAAATAACAATAGTGTCAAGAACGTATTTTAGTAAAAAAGCCGCCCTTGAGCAAGTTTCAAAATGCCGGCCTAACAAAATACCACCACATCGTCTTCATTTAAGCTACTATGGCAGAAAAAATCAATCTTGCCTGTGGCGACAAAAAATCTAGCGCTGTATATCATATGAGACTAACTATAAAAACTCATAGAGTAGTAATGTCGTAGTAGTAGAGAAGTAATGTCATAATATTCATTATAGAGTTAAATAAGCATTAATATAACAATATTAAACGAAAGTGGATTAATTTCATATTTAAAGGTAGTCTAATAAAAGAAGATAAAAACTGGGGTTAGCAGAATGAGCAACGTTTTTGATTTTTATATTCATTTCGTAATTATACCCTCCATTAATGATTCATAGATTACTTTTAACATAGAATATGTTTATATATAATAGTAAAATAAGACCGGTACCGAAATCGACATCGAAATCAAAAAAAAATTGGAGATGCCAAGTACAGATACCGCTACCCCTCACACGCCAAGCGTAAGCTGTGCATTTGTTATTTTTTATTTATTTAACTGAATTTACGAATACTTTTCTCGACTAAACATATTATCTGCAAGGGTGACGTGGCACATGTTAACACGTCAGATGTAACACGATTTTTTGTGTAAATTGTTCTGCTTTTTAAACGCGTGAAAAGCATCTGTTTATCAATGCGAACTACGTCACTTCAGTAATGTTGATTTTTAATGATGTTATAAAGGAAAGTTTACATTATTTTGCCGAGATATAGACTCAAAAGAATAGATACATAATATAAAGTTGTCGATTTAAGTATGGCGTATCTGCATTAAGGAAAAAACATTATTTAATGGCCGGGCTTGCGCTAATACAGTACACACATGATATAAGTCCGTACATGTCGCGTACAAGTTCAAATGTTGGAAAAATAATAAAAATAAATAGAACCTTTTACCGGGGACAGGCAAATATTGTGTCAGCAATAAACCTCCATTCACCGGTGACCTTCACTGTCATGCTTCAGTTCCTTTCCAAATAACTATTTTATTTACGTGGATAATTTTATAATTGACAGAAATTCGATACACATCTATGTCACTCGGTTTTAACAGTGAGAGAACGCTGTATTTTGTAATTTTGTATTAAATTATACGTATGACTCAATTATATTAATATTTTTTAAATACTAAATTAATGTATTAATTATAAATATATACATATAAAATCAATTTTTGTCGAAAAATATTGTTTTTGCGTTACCGGGATTCGAACCTGGATCTCTATTTCCAATCCGGGGAAGTACACTACCAATTGTGTTATAACGCCAGTATTTTTCATGACAAATTTTCGAACCTATATGTTACATTTTTTCAAATTAATACACCTATCGTTCCATTATTTGAAAGCCATCTACATTATTTTTACAGAATCTCAAATACCTTTGAGTAAACCGACTGCAGACGCCAGAATTATCAATTCATTTTTATTAAATTTTGGACACATTGATACAACAGACATATACAAAATATCACAGACCGTCTGTTCTGAATAATTACCACTTAACAATAAGAATGTGTTTTCTTTAATAATATTTTTTAATTGCAATGAAAATTGGTATGAAAGTACTATTATACTGTATAGTCTACGTTGACGTCCAATCATTTTTGAGGTCGGGATACGAGCTCGATAATTTGCTGCCTGCATCTTGAACAACTTATTGGAAGTTTCGCGAGGACCGTCATCAGTCTACATGCATTTTCCGCTTAAAAATTCCCATAACTTCTGGAAATGGTGACAGTGATAGCGCGAAGGTTGTGCGGAGGGTAGTCCAGTTGCTCCCACCCACATTTATATTGTTGTTTTGCCATTATTCGAGCAACGATTGGCGGGATTTATGGTAGACATAGTTAATAAAGAACTTCTGAGAAGTTAGTCTGACGTAGTGAAAAACTGGAACTGTCAGCGTTCCGGTCTAAAGCGTGTATTTACGTTGCAATTTACGCAAACGATTCTTACATTAAAAATGGCCTACATATATGTATGTCAAATGATATATTCTTGACTATCTAACCTTCTTAGTGAAGCGATAAGTTTATCAGTTTATCTTCCCAATGATTTGTCAAATACTAATCACACATCTACTGTCTATAATAGCGCTGATAATAGCAAGTTTCTGCCATTTCAAAATGAATTTTATGTGATAGTCAATGAGAAGTATAATTGATTATCAAGTTATAGCAGAGAAGGGAATCAGCAGCGCCGGCGTTACGCACAGGCGGAGCAGGCTCCTGCCAGTGGCGACCAAATCAAGGGTGCGACCGAAAAATACATAAAAATTGAAAAACAAAATCCCAAGTTACAAAACGATAATAGTGTGTAATAAAAATAATCCAAGTATAAACAAGCCGAGAAATAACATTATCATATTTCCTAATAAAGCGGTAATTTGTAGTCAACACTAGTGTCCAGAACGTATTTTAGTAAAAAGTCGCCCTTGGGCAAGTTTCAAAATGCCGGCCTAACAAAATACCGCCCTTAATACGTGTGGCACGCGGCGGCCGATTTAATCATCTTCACTTAGTCACTAGGGCGAAAAAAAAACAATAAAACGTCTGGTGCCAGCGCTGGGAACCAGTATGAGGTTCATGGCGTCCATTTAAAAAACAACGATAATGAAATATAACAATGACATTAACAAGTACTTTCTATTACATTGCCTGTTCTTCCTCTTATTCGTTATGCTCTTGGGATGAGTCATTGGATGCAGACTTCATATCCGTTGTAAGGATCCCTTAACTATGCCGACTAAGAAAAAAACTTGTTTATTACTATTTTACTCACTCACTACTCCAGTATGGAATAATCGGGTGGGAAGGAGCATACAATAATATAATTAACTCACTAAAAATAATACAGAGAACAATTATTAAAGTGATATTAAAAAAAAGATCAACTTTTTCAACACAAACACTTTTTGCAAAATTCCACGTCCCCAAAATTGAAAACATTTACAAAAAAACTTCAATTAATCAATTAATTAAAGAAAATAACACTAGAAAATTTGAAACAAGCACATCATTAAGGTTTAAAAATAACTTTAAAATCTCTAAATGTAACACCAAACACTATCAGCAAAATTCTATATATTTAGGGATAAAAAATTTCAATAGCCTCCCTACACAAATTAAAGAGATAAAGGATATAAAAGAGTTTAAAAAGAAACTAAATGAATACTTCAAAAACACATAAACAATATTACAGAATTCTTCACGGGCACACAAATGGACAATGAAGAAAATATATATAAGCGAAAGAAACACCATGTATGTGTATAACCTTATGTATGTTTGTAACCATGTATTTTAAAAATTGAATTTATTTTGCCCATGTATTTTTTTCGCTAAATTAAATAAATAATAATAATAATAATTATCTTGTAAAAACTTTAAAATTTATATACACACAGTTTTCATGTTATTGAGCCATTAAAAACTACTCGATCTCGTAAAACAGAAAGAATTGCCTCAACTGTGAAAGTTTAACAGTGTCAAATGTTGCCATTAATTTGTCACATCACAACGCAAACTCCGGGAATATATTTCACAATATGTGATCGTAATAGATAGATATAATGTGATGTGGTAACAGTGCTACTGATTTTACTCAGACATATTAAAATAAACAATGTGCATTATTAAAGATTCCGCAATACAGATGCCGATAATAATTGTACATTGCAACCGATAATACAATACAATGGAATAATTAATTATTAATTATTTCATTTGCGGTCTCTGCAACGCGTTTCCATCAAAGTGAAAAACAATAAAAATCTTATTTTATCGCACTTGTGTATTATTATATAAAGCAGCACGAACAATAATTCATATTCATAAATTAATGAAATAGTCGGGAAAATGTTACCCAATCCTCGCGGGGGAGTTTACTATATTTAATGCGCATTTTGATCAATTCTTATCGTCATTAAAAATATGTAGGAAGTTGTTTCACTTTTTCCATACGCGTTCAAACAGTCAAATGTCAAAACGCGCGCAGGGACAACTTATATTTTTGTTCAATTTTTCATTTTGAATGTTAAATAAATAGATGTTTTGAAATACAACTAATAAATTACATTTTCTCTCTTCAACTTCTTATACGGTAGTGATAAAAAATACTACGGGTGTGACTGGACTGATTGCAGTGGCGTGCAGTAGGTATAGATTTAGGTTATGCTGTTACCGATGATATATAATATATGTACTTTCGTTTGACCAACGCCTTTGGACAAAATAAATACGTGTATTTATTTATTTATAATTTCAGAGTACTGTTAATAGTGTTTTTAAAGTTTGTTTTAACGTAAAATAATACTTTCTTACCCACATAAAAATGGATGGATGTTTTTAAAAATAGTTTCTATGACTGAACATGATTCATTTATTGTTTGAAAATACTTCACGTAATAACTAAAGGAAATAATTATTAGGTTATTATTAGGTAAACGTAGCTAATAGTTATTTGTTTTTCTCAAATCAAAAACCAATCCATGCACCAAATTTAAAGAGCAATAATGAAATCAACACTTTAAAAAGAGTAAGATAGTAAAATTCCCGAATTAGTAATAGAGGAAGTGGACACTTGAACGATTTGCACACAGTTGTAGCTCTTTCTAATGTTATTCTGTTAATATTATCTTCATAAGAGATCCAGGTTCGAATCCCGGAGGCAACAACAATATTTTCCGATAAAATTGATTTCATATATGTATATCTTTCTAATTAATACATTTAATAATTATTCTAAATAATTACAACTTCACAATAAGAATGTTCTCTTAAGAGAATATTATTAATAATATTCTTATTATTTTTAAACTAAGCTGAATGCTTGTGCTATGAAAATAGGACTAACTTGCTAGTCTTCCAGAATGAGGCTTGAACCCCCGACTACTGTATCACTAGGCGAGTATCTTAACCACAGAATTAATAAACACGCAGTAGGTATCAAACAATTATATGTCAATTTCAAAACACATATGTCGAAATGCATCAAAATGACCCCACCATTTCGCGAAACCGTTTTATAAGTTTTCACTCACGTACCGGTTCCTCTCAACAAAAGCAAGAAAAGTTTAACTCTCCTGAATCTATATGCAATTATTTAAGATGCATTATATAAAAAAAAAAGACTAGATGTTAGTTTGTGAATTTAAAAACTACTTCTTTCGACGCCCCTGTGTGCTTTCTTTATCGGTAACTTTATCGGTACATACATACATAAAGTTAATTTCAGTTGATCAACTTAAAACAATTATCAATACATTGGAAAAAGAGATACTAGAACAGAGTCATTTGTAATACATACATATATTTACACATTATACATACATGTATACATTTACTGCCACAAGCATAAATTAGTGATATTATTATATAAATAATCCAATCATAGAAGTGACAATTTGCGATACACTCACTAAGCGTTAGAAAGGACAATACACGTGTGTTTAAGTCACTCTGTCCTCTAATCTCATTTCAGTCTTCTGGTCTTCCCAGCATTTCCCATCGCGAGATCCACACACTTATGAAAAAGCTAGCAACGATGTATCCCAACCAGTTCTTCAAGCATAATATTAGAGGTCAAAGGTTGTGAATTTAAAGTTGATTACAGTTGATAAACTTAAATAATAGATTAGAAAAAATACTGATAAAGAATTTTTTTTCTTTAATTTTCTCACCTAAACTTTGTACTATACACACGTTGGGTTATTGTAACTACTGTATTGATTAAGTAGGTACTTTTAGGTCATCATCATCACTTTCATTTCCTCATGCTAGGAGGCAGGGGTCCACAGACAAAGCGCCTACATTATCTCCCGGTTTGCGTTGTTTCAGTACTTGATTCAGGCGCATTTTGTCTTCATGAATGTTCTGTAGTTAACCAACAGTAATTCCCAGCTTAGTGTGGAGCGATCCGTTAACAAGACCTCAATTGCCACCCCAATTGAAATTACCAAATGTAGAAATAGTGGCTCCATACCGAGGATCTACCAAATCGCAGTACTCCTTAGTCAGTCCATTAATATCGCTCCTGTTTCTCCTGTAAAATGTCTCATTTCGACTGCTTGGATTCTTGATATTGCTCTTTTCCTGAGAATTCATATTTGGTGACCATCGAGTACTAAATAAAACAAAATAAATAAGCTGAAGTAAAAAGAAACATTTTGATCTTGTTTATATTAGAGCATATATTATATAAATATACTTATTGTTGACGCAAGTCGAATACCTACTCCATGTACATTCTGTCCTTCCAATAAACCTTATTTCGCCGACGTGGGAACAGGTTGCATTCCGACGTCGAGCTGTCAACACATATGTTTATTTTAACAGTCGAGAGTAACGCCGCGCGTAACGCCAGGACCACGAAAAATAAGCGGTGTTCTTCAGCATCAGATGTACAGTGATATCTCCGTTCTTAACTGCAAAAGTGCGAGTCCACTGGAGGTGAAACTTAACGTTCAACCCAGGACCTAGATGAAGGTAGGCCAGATCCATCTGCCAATATTGGATTTTTTGTTCCAATTCGGATTATTCGGATATTAAGAATAAATAAATAGAATCACGATAATAAAAGGGTATTTTCAAATGTTTTGCACTCAGGTAAATGTGGTACACAATGTAATACTAAAGTCAATCAAAAGAAATGTTTGGGAATCAGGTAGAGATTAATCCCGTTGCATCTGGTGTCGTGCAGTCAGTTTTCGCCCGTCATGAGAAGTAGTAAAATCGGACGAACGAGCCACAACCACAAAACTAATATTATAATGGAAAGAGTACGTAAGATTTAATTGCGTAAAAGTGAGTCGACCTCGCTCGCGGGCGGAATGGTTCTCTTATCACGTATTTCTTTCCACGAGGTTAAAATATCCACCGCATTTGCATTTTATGTAGATCAAAATAAGATATTGTTAATTGTATAATATCGTGAGCAAGCGCGGTTCACGGCCTACCGGGGTGACCAAACCGCGGCCTCCGGGATTCCGCGTGAAAAGGAAGACAAACTGCAACACTGAAGAACCTGCGAAAATAGAAGGACATACAACAACCTCGAGAAACTCGCTAAAATAGGAGAATAAACTACCATCTCGAGGAACCCGCAACAGCAGGAAAACAAACTACAACCTCGAGGAATCCGCGAAAACAGAAGAACATACAACAACCTCGAGAAATTCGCAAAAATTGATCAACTATAATCTCGAAAAACTCGCGAGAACAGGAAAATAACCAACAATCTCGAGAGACGGATACGTACTATTAGCAGTGATGAAATAAAAATGAGTTCTCTTCAAATCCACAAAATATCTGTAACTGTTCTGATGCAAAATGTATTTGCATTACGGCATGCCAACTAACAAGCTGCAGGTGTAAAAATACGTATAATTTTGTGTCATAATCACCGATAATATCAATAGTTACGTTCGTTCCCTGTACTGTTGGCAACCCTGCAGGCCGTACTTCGTGACGCGCCTTGCGCAAGCTTTAGAATGAAAATAAATCAGTGCAGCCTGCAAGCTGCTGCCTGCTGCACGGCACTGTTTCTCCGTAATAAACGCTACCAATTTGTTCGTAAACAAGTGTACCCCCTTGTTATTCATAGTTCACAATAAGTATTGCGCAACGTGACACGAAATATTAAATGATTGCTTACATATACAAGCGGTCTTAGCATCATTCGAAGAAATAACAGTTTTCATTTCTAATTAATATTGTAAGTGACACGAACGTGGTTTCTCGAAAAGCTCGATGAGACGCGGTTGCTTCCATAAAATTGTTCGATTTTGATTTAAAATTGGCATCTCTTGCCGGAGCACGCATTCTGTACTCTTTGTCCGTCATTTTTTTCTGGAGTTAAGCATTGTCACTTCTCATCTTACACCTGAGCTATTCGATTGCGTGATATATTTAATTAATTATCATTATTGCATAATCGTAAAATATTTTGGCTTAGAGAATGTGCTCTTGTAACACAGTCTCTGAAGACTAAAGACTACAACAGGTGCGTCAATGAAATACGCAATGCCCAAAGAACAATTAAAAAGACTATCCTTGGAGTGTCTTGGATAGGTCAGGAGTATCTGACGTACAAAATTGAGAACCAGAGTAATAAGATGTTGCCCTAAAAATTAAATGCTCAAGTGGTAATGGGGTGTGGATATATATTATTTATCAAAGAAATTATGGACGATTAGGAAGGAAGGTCTTGAAATGTTGCCATCACGCTCGATGGAGCGACGACACCGGAACAGTGACGAGCAGCAGATGGACGAGAAAAGTTGTGGCGAGACACAGGCTAATCGTGGACGATGGACAGATGAGGAACATTCCTAATAAATGAATAAGTCAATCAAACCCGTACAACATTTGATGACGTTAAAAAAAATCTTCTGCAGTCATGAATATCAACCTTAGATTACAAATGCGAATGGTCAGATGCTTCGTGTTCTCGATATTATTTTATAGAATGGAAGAATGGACCCTTTCCGAAGAAATTATAAGGCGAGTAGAAGCATTTCAAATGTAGATCTACAGAAGAATGTTTAAAATGAGCTGGGTAGACAGAGTTACAAATGAAAATGTTATGGTTTAGATGAATAAAGAAAAATAATTATCTATTTAAAACGATAAAAATCTGAAAATTTCAACATCTCAGATACGTTATGAGACATCCAGAGAAGTATGAGATCTTGCACCGTATAATGCAAGGAAAGATTGCTGGAAGACGGGGCACTGGAAAGAAGAAAACACCGTGAATAAATAATCTAAGGTAGTGGTTTGGTCAGTCTACTGTAGTGAACAAAGTGATCCGTTGAGCGGATATGACACGAAAAGAAGAAGAAGAATGAATAGGACACATTACGTTCAAAAATATAATTGAGCGAAGAAGATAACGAGGAAGACATTTGTTTGTAAAAATCCAGTAATTGTGTGTTCTTGAACTTATTTAAATATCGCTAATATAATATTCTAGTCAAAATAAGGAATACATAAAAACTTGAAAATTATTGATTTTTCAGGCGTATTAAACGTTGAAAAATATTTTACAGATAAACAATATTGCTTTAAAATAATTTCAAAAAAATCAGATTCTCACAGAGATAACATATTTGCTGTTTAAAAAAAAAGAGAAAAATGAATTTTCAAATTTGGTCCATAGATGGTGATGGTGTAGTAGTACTCGATACGAGTCCACGTGCTAACATATATACAACTTTTAAAAATAAGATAAATGTGGAATTAGAGGGGTGAGAATTGGTGAGTTTTATATATATATATATATAAGTCCTGTAATTATCACATACTTCCATATATTGTTCATTAAATATAATAAGAAAATAGCTTTGTCTCTAAGAGATATTTAATATTTGTTTAAAAATATGTTTACTAAATAATAAGCAAGGCAACACTTCAACTTCTGGATGGTGTCCAGGGCACGGACGTGGTGAGCATTGCATCAACAAGAACACATTTCTCAAATGTGAAAAGAAGCAAGACATGTTGCTAATTATGTGTAATATCTAGAATGAGTCGCTTTGGAGCCATTAGTGACCACAAATGAAAAGATAAAAATCAAATAAATATCCTGGCAATAATCTGTTTTCTTTGTCTGCCGAACTGCCGGCGCAGGATTACTAAATCGTGTCTCGTGTTGTAGGTACCGTAAATCAAATATAGTATTATTTATCACTATCCATAAAGGCTGGATAGAGATATATGCATAATATAATAAACACTCTGGATTGGTATCTGCGCGGAGTCACGATCAAATATGGTGCAACCGGTGCTTTAATTCCAAACGCTTACAGCCATAAATCTAACCGCATTATCTGCCTCAACAGTCAGCAGTGCGCAACCCCAATCAGTGCAAAAATACCATTTCCATTCCAACACCGCAAAACCGATGAAAGGATAGTTTCAAGACGAATACTCGGCGGATTACTTACTTACCATCACGCTGCTTCACATTCATACATCTTCCCATACAAGCTCGCCAGTTATTACGGCTTTTAACATGACCATCCTCCAGTATATGGTTTACCTAGTCGTGCTAAGGCTTCCGCGGACCTCCTCTACTTCTGGTGCTATCAACACTCGCGTCATATATCTTTCTTACCATTCTCTCCTCATTCTTAATCTTACTCACTATACTAAGATCAGCTTTACATTCTTTCCTTGTTTCTTCATTCTTTATTCTGTCATAAATGGTTTTGCCACATATACGTCTAAGTGATCTCATTTCCACTGCATTCAGTCTACTTTCGTTCCTTTTCTGCCAGCTCCAGGTCTTGGTAGATTATCCAAAAAAATTATAAAAACGTGATTTTTCTTCAAATATATTTGCATGCTTATCTTCTTCTTCTTCGGCGGTCCCTCGTTACGAGGATGCTCACGATTGCGAGTCCGAGTGTGGCTGAGCCGCATACCCGTTCATATGTAGTGCACGCGTATCTACTATCCACTGGGCTGGGCGGTTCTGAGCATAGGATCTTCCTCCATCATTTTTGTGAGTACATTGCCGCTCGGCTTCTTGGGTTGGCCATGGCAGAGGCCTATTCGTTGAATAGTTTAAGGTCTAGATGATATTACACAGTATCACCCACACAAACTCTTGAAATAATAGAGGGCTTGGTCCAGTGGCAAAGGTGGTCCGAGACGACTGGAGCTCTCCGTCACTTTGTAGCCTTTTTCCAGTCTATACACAGGACTTTGAACAAACCTCTTCACATGCCAATACGAATATGGTGTGTAATACACCCAGTACACAATATTTTAAAGGCAGATATAAATGTAGTTTAGTCATATGTCCTTCCATAAAATATTGTGGACTATGTCTTACAACGATGTATCGAAAAAAACTTTTTTTTTGTTTCAAAGCATTGTATTTAATCATAATTCATCACAAGCTAGTCTTAATGCACTAAAATGAGATTTTTTCTAATAATACAATAATACGGCAATATAATCAATATAAAAACAATAAAAAATATATTTTTCGATATATACCACCGATAATGATCCATGTTGACGCAGTACCTACTCCCTGTGCATTTTGTCCTTCCAATATAAACCTGTCCCGCTCTGGCCAACTAATTATTTAGGGATTTCGCCGACGATCTGTGTTCTTTTTTTACCGTCCGAAAGCAGCGCCGTGCGTGACGCTAGGACCACGAAGAGGCGGTGTTCTAAACAGCTCCGGAAGTACAGTGATATCTCGGTTCTTCACAAAAAGCGTGCTAGTCTACTGGAGGTAAAAAATGACGTCCAACCCAGGACCTTAGAGTAAGGTCCATCTGCCATAATTTTTCATCCTGAATCCAATTCGAATTGCGTCAATTAATAATTATTGTAATCGATACGGTCCACGGGATCTTATTCCACCAATCCATGTGTCTCTAATAGCATCTAATTTATGTATAAATTTGAAAAAACTGATACATTGCATTGAAGTGGTGTGTCAATTTCCTTTTAAGTACGAAATAGACATGAGATTTCTTTGTTTCTAAGGTATATTTTTCAAGCAGAAAAACTAATATCTTAATTTCTACAACAATTTAACTTAATTGCATAAAAATTGTATGACCCTTGTACGTATCACCAAATATACAGAAATGAACTAACGGAAATTCCTTGTTTCAAAATTTTCATTTTGGTGTCACTCATGTGATCACTTTGGTACAACTAACGCAATTAAATAGCTCCGCGATTTTTTTAAATATATGACACGATTGGAACGAAAAAATTTTACACTCACAATATAATATGCATTACTTTTAAAATTGGCAATATTAACATTGTGGTTAAAATTCATATTTTTATTTGTTATCTTTGTTTTATTAACCACTTAATTGTGTTTAAATACATCTACCGGTTTCAAAAATTACCATTTTCTTCTTCAGGATGTCATAACTAACTAAAAACATATATATTTTTTATTTATTATCTTAGTTTAACATATATTATTAAATATTAAACATTTTTATAAAACAATTATTAAAATTTTTTTTAAAGATAACAAATAAAAATATAATATGCATTAATGTAAAAAATACGTATTTTTTACACAAATATATAATTTTCGAAGAGTAAATACTTTTACTGTTACATAAATCTAACATAAACTATCGGATTTATTTTTCTATAAATAATGTACCTCGTCTCGCAACTAATGTTCCGAACCCTTCTCGCATATACATGTACACTTTATTTCATGTCTATTCATTAACTGGTTTATGATTTACGCGTGTTTTTTTAGTAGATACCGTACCAACTTATTTAATATAATTAATATAAACATTATAAATGATCATGTTGACTACCTCTGAAAAATGTGTAAGACTTAAATGATCTTAAAAAAAAAAAGTTAGTACCAAGTCACCATTCAGAATTTATTTAGATTCATAAAAAATATGTCATAATTTAAAGTGGAAACTTAAGCGTTTACCCATCCTAAAACTGTTAGTACTGATTTTCAAACTACGACAGTTTTGTTATTATGTATTTAAAATGTTTCTAATATAACTGACAACTAGCGTGACGATAAAGCTTAAATATGGTGCTCCTCAGATTGTGCGATACATTATTTCGTCTACACACATGCATAATTGTTTTCATAATAATTCGCAACAGGCACCGTAACTTTCAATTGGCCAGTCAGTCATCAAAGATCGTTGACTTTTTACTGGCAATTACTTATTTAAATGACTGACCTCAATTCTCCATTTCGCTCTTCCTTTCGACGAATTTTTATATAAGAATCTAACGTGATTTTCGTGACGTACAACACACATATTTCAACTTTACATTCTCGATCAACACACTGTTTCGACAGGATTAAATAAATGTCCATTTCATTATTTTTATTGCCGTTCGTATTGAAGGCTTAATAATGTTGTATTATATAATATAAACCAGCGGTCTGTACCCGGCGTTGACCGCGATTCATATTTAGTTATAATTTAAGATAGTAGAATTTTAGAGGGGAGATACTAAGTTTTATAAAGGTATATTTGAAAATTTATTAAAAACTTGAAAATTATCAATTCCAACGTAGACAACACAGTAAAAAATATTGTATATTTCATGAATTTATTATTAATACAATAAATTTGAAATTATGCTATGACAATATTAATGTACAATTTTTTTTTTATCATCCTAGAAGTGGAGTGTATATTAATAAAAATTATTGTTTACAAGTAGTAATAAAATAACATAATACCATTGGCGATATAAAAATATTATTAGTTAAGGGGTACATGTTTATTTTTAAAGTTTTTAAGTTGTTTTTTATTGATGTTTTCGGGTAAACTATTAAATAAATTTTTCCCTAGGTGCGTACATAAAACATTTTAAAAAATTAACTATTTTTTCTCAATCCTGTTTGCATTCAATCTTGGGAGATTTTCAAATAAATAATGTGTAATTTATTTTATAGTACTTCATTTAAATATATATGAACTTATCCGTTTATCACACAACCCTAAAAAAAAATTAAAACTGTCGACAATTCAAATTGTGTTTATAGCTTAGCTTTTCAAGAGCCAATTGAACACATTGTTTTCTAGAATGTTTTCTTGCAAAAAGGACGTAAAATTAAATAACTATAAAATTCAGGATGTTTATATTTGCTTCTTTAATATATACATATATAAAGAGGTAACTGAGTCAAGTGGAATGAGACCAGGCGCTATTTTCGTATTTATATTTTTGTACGCTGAAAACGAGCATTATTATTGATTTTACAATTAAAAATGGCTAGCTTATTAAAAAAGAATTAATTTAATTAAATCCAACAATACATATCAGAAAGAAAATTAATATAATATTTATAAAACAATATTAGCATCAAATATTGACTTCACAAATAAATTACACCAACAGGTAAACAATGAAATTGTTTATTTCACGCTCTAGGTAGTATGCGAATATATGTTAGTGATTATTAGGAGAACACATTATTATTGTGAAGTTGTAATTATTCAGAACAGACGGTCTGTGAGATAACATATAAGTAATTGATAATAAAATTTGTCGTTAAAAATATTATCGCCGTAGCATAGTTGGATAATGCATCTAGGAAAGAGAGTGGTGCAACAACAATATTTTTCGATAAAATTGATTTTATATGTGTATATCTTTCTAATTAATATATTTAATTCATATTTAAAAATATTTTAGTAAACTTATTCAATTTGAAATCGTATTATCTCATTGTTAAATTACAATTTTTAATCAATTGCAGAGAAAAATTTATACATCATCACAATCCATTACATCATCATACAAACCAAAAAATTACGCACCATGGAAACCAAAATTATTATTGTTAATATGTTATCTTTGTGGAAGTCCAACTTTGTACAATATTTTTAACTTTTTGAAAAAAAAATGTTATTTCACACAACACTTTAATTAGATATTAATTAAAACATTTTCCCCCCAATGTTCTTCTTGTTTAAGCTTTAGTTTATTACTGACGATGACGCAGCGAGCGTGAAGTAAACAACGCTGTGTTTTATTTGAATGATTAATTAATTTTTTCAAAATTTTGTAAAATTAAAACTTACTGTTGTTTTTCGGAACAGCGTTATCTTCAAAAAATTTTCAAGTAACCATTTTCCTTTTTTTTAGGCCGTCTGTCCATTTTAATAAAGTATGCAAAAGTAGCTAACACATTATTGAAGAACTGAAACAAACTATTGGACTAATTTATTTATATACTTCAATACAATACACATTCGTTGAAGAAGTGCGTGAGTCTTTATCGATCAGCTTGCGCGCCAAGTTGAACATACGGGAAGTCCATTCTACATGGCCTTCTGAATGCAATCTTAATAAAGTCATTAAAATAGTTATTACTTCACCATTATATTAAAACGTAACAAAACAAAATATGACACGTCATCAAATACCCATTCAAGGTATGTTTGATTTGTAAGACCAACATTTGCGATGCAAATTTGAATATCCCTAAACAAATTCACATTTATAGTAGACATAAAAATATTGGCAGTATTTTATATAGAAACTATTTTTTTATCCGGTTCAATACTTTTCGTCATCAGGGCAGTCATAGTCGCTATGACAATGTGACATCACAATTAAAACTATCCGGCGCCATCTTCTTCGATCTACAGCATTCCTACAGCTTGAATCGATGAATCATCGGTCGTAAATTGCACCAGATCCGTCCATTGTTGGCGATCTTCCGCTAGTCAATAGTCGGACCAGGTCTATCCATTGTACGCGTGTGTCGTGTGTCGTGTGACATGTCCGAAGTGTTGCAGTGTGCGCATTTGTATTGAAGATTGACGTTGCTCAACATTTATTTCTTATTTAGCCATTTATTATGCGATGGTTTACAGCGAGCGCTGCCAGCAACGCGCCTCTGATGCCTAATAAGCGGTATAGTGCACTGCATACAAGAAAAAAAGCTGTGCATTACTAAAAATTTTGGGAAACTAATATAAATTAAAATAATTAATATGTTATAATTAAGTTTTGGATGCTACCAAGCGACGCCACCGGAGCGTTGTAGTCCTCTACTGTGTTATTCTTCATTTATTGCTACTGTAATTGCTAGCCACTGTTTTAATCTATCGTTATATTCAAGCCATACAATTGTTACTTACTGAATTAAAAATTTCACTCGGCAGTCAGGAACGGATCAGCTGATCCATATTGTACGGAGTCCTTACTTACGCTGTTTCCTAACAGAATGACATTTGAAAAGTATTGAACTTGGCTTAGATCTTATAGAAGCATCTACTTCTGTATTTATTAATTCGCAAATTTGACAACCTTACTAAACGTGTTGTTTTCATGATCGTTCTTTGCGTTCGATGATAATGCATTTTTAATAGGATGGATTAATTTTGCTTAAAGACGTCGGTTATTCGAAAGTTCATAAACCTATGTACATATCATGGTAACACTATAATCTAAGTCTAATAAGAATGGACATGGGTCACCATTTTTCTTCTCCACTTTCGGTATCTCGCATCAAGTATCTCCATTGAGTTTTCGTAACACATTTAATGCTGTCTGACCATCTCATCTTAGAACGACCCATACATCCAGTAATCCGCTAATTTTCACTTCACCTGAGCTGCTCTCTCTGTCACGTCCGTTACTTCTGATGATAGCTAATATTTTAATATTTTTGAGCAACCTATATTCATACATACACATGTATAATAGGATAATCTTATATTGTCTTTAAAAAATCGCATTTAACTTTATAAAATTTACCTGGCAATATATGATATATAGATCGGGCCGTAGGTGCGAGATTCGCCAGCTGATGACATGGGATTTCCGGCGGTTTGCTAAATTTGAGCCATTCGGCCTTTGCTCGTCCACTTTCACTTCCCACGGCGACCGGCGGTATCGGAGACTCGATTCCCAAGTTCGGTCGCGGGGATCGACAATTTTCCTACGCGGCGGATATCTTTTCGTGCATTGCGAAACATATCGCAGGTGAAAAAATTTAAAGTGCCTTGCCTTAAACAGGTTATGTGGGTCGCCATTGTCTCGCGAGGCGGTGAAGGGCGAGGATGGGGGCGAATTCCCTGGTAGCGACCTTAAGACAAACAAAAAAATGAACAGAAAATATATTTATAACGGGTGCATTGCCTTGGCCTTGGGTCCATAAATTATTTAATTTTATTCCTTCATTATTACATATTTTTATCAGTTGTTTGTTCTCTGACCACCTCACTACGTAGATCAGAGTCCCCATCGAGGTGAGAATTCATTTCTTTTTTTTTTTGAATTAAAAATGTATTTAATTTTCGGTCGAGATGAAATGCTTTTATGAAAAATGTGACGTCAATATGTCACGTTGAAATGCAATTATTTAATATTGTTACATAATAATTAATCTCGACACACAAATAAATGTTTTTATCAGAACACTAGGGGTTAGGTTAAGTCGTTGTGTCTAAATTTTATAATCTAATTAATTAGTAAATCTAATATATTATATTCAAGCGTCTTCCTATCCGAAGGCAATGTGATGAATAAAATTTGTAAACATAAATAATTCAAATAATAATACAATTTGTTCCCAACGTCATTACTTGAATAATTTGAACTTAAATTTCAAATATCTCATTGAATCATGTTCCATGTAAATTGATGTACGTCTCCCAGATGTTATCCTTATTCGGACTTTCGCTCGGTCTACATTTCTTGAAGATGTCTCTTCAATGAATGGCGATGTACTCCGTGTTTGATTTCAGTGACAAAACGTAAGTTTACAACTGTCAAAATTGAGCAATATTTAAACTATTAGGAGAACACATTCTTATTGTGAAGCTGTAATTATTCAGAACATAGCTCTGTGGTATTTTAAATATGAATTAAATATTTTATAAATATATATATTTTATATGTATATATTTATAAATATATAAATATATAAATATATACATATAAAATCAGTTCTGTCGAAAAACATTGTTGTCGCTCCACCGAGATTCGAACCTGGATCTCTTTCCTAACCGGGGAAGGTGCATTATGAAATTTAATAAAAATGAATTGATTATTCTGGCGTCTGCTATCAGATTACTCAAAGGTATTAGAGATTCTGTAAAAATAACGTAGATGACTCTTTCAAGTAATGGAACGATTAAATGTATTAATATCAAAAAGGTATCATATAGGTTCGAAAATGTATCGCTAAAAATATTGTCGCTGTAGCATAGTTGGATAGTGTAGTACAACAATGTTTTTCGATAGAACTGATTTTAGATGTATATCTTGCTAATTAATATATTTAATTCATATTTAAACTTTTTTAAACTTTGCAATATATAATATAATATTTAAACTAAACATCTTTGGGTTGTTTCATTATTTTATATTATATTAATTAAGTAAAGTTCCATCTCACAAAAAATAATCTTAAGATTCAAGGTTTCTAAGAGTTTTTCTTTTCCTGTGTAGTTATGTATAGTGCAATTAGTTCATCGTCAGAAGAATCTGTGGTATTTCTGCTCTCTGACATAATATTGTACAATTAATTCGACGCCTCAATGTCAAAAAAAACCCGGTTCTAATGAAAGATGTCAATTGGCTCGCGCGCACGCGCGCCATCAAACTTCTTTTAATCTTAATCTCCATTCTCCTGTTAAATTAGGTTACATTAATTATATAATAGAATATTTTGTTTTAAACCATTTTATTATGTAGGTGCATATACAAATGTCAATTAGGTTCAGTTGGACCCAACCTTCTTCAGGGCAGGATAATATAGACTAACCTAAGTACAGACGTTTACATAGAAGACTAAGAAATTAAAAAGAGAGAGAAGCAGAAAGAAGAGAAGTTTGTTTGGTTATTTAGTATTTAATTTATTTTTTTTCAAAGAAAGTAAACACGATGTGACTTGATATTATACTATTTACTATATCGTCTTGAAGAAGGTTGTTTCCAACTGAAACTAGTTGACTTTAGTATATATGCATAATAAAGTGGTATAAAACTAAAACTGACATTTTACAATATAATTATTTAGTATGATTATCAAATACTAAATCAATTGTTGTTTCTGACAACACGTCCAAAGATAACTCGATAGTCTTTCTGTAATCCTCAACTAGTATAGAATAGCGGTCCTTGCGATATGCAACATTCGTCTTCACCACAGCGTCTTGAAGTCATCCAACATATAGTATTTTTTCCTTCTTTCTTAGAATCCATAATTCCATTCATATCATGTTATATAGAATAGTATAAATGAATTACACTATGTAGTAATATAATATATACAAAAAAAACACTCTTAAAATCGTGAAATGATATCGATTGTGAAGCGATTAGATCGGCACCATCGTTTTGCTGGCGAGAAACGGAATATTAATTTCTTCCTCGGGTGGTGACGTCACACCGCGCTGCCGACTCGAGTAACGTCATATCGTGCATCGACTTATAAAATATGTATAATTTTAAAATCAACAACAATTTCAAGAGAAAAGTAAATATTACGATAATTTCATCTCGCAACGACAAAAATGTCATCCGGATATATTATTTGATTTCCACCGGGATACGAACACCCGGAACATTCTCTCGTTGGGATAATGCTTTCATTATGCCACGTTAACTATTTAAAGTTACGACAAATTTTAAACATATATTTGTGATATTTTAAAATAAAAACCGATTATTTTTTTAAATACAAATTAAATCTATTATTTAGAAAGATATACATATATAATCAATTTTATCGAAAAATATATTGTTGTTGCTACCGGGATTCGAAACTGGATCTCTTTCCAAAGCGGGGAAGGTGCACTATCCAACTATGCTACGGCGACGGTATTTTTGACGACAAATTTTCGAACCCATATGTTACACTTTTTCATATTAATTCTATCGTTTCATTATTTGAAAGCCATCTACATTGTTTTTACGGAATCTCAAATACCTTGAGTAATCCGATAGCAGACACCAGAGTTAACAAATTATTGTTATTAAATTTTGGACACATTGATACAACTTATATATTATTATGGATAACACATTCTTATTGTGAAGTTGTAATTATTCAGAACATAAGTCTGTGATATCTTTCTAGTTAATACATTTAATTAGTATTTAAAATATCACAGACCGTCTGTTCTGAATAATTACAACTTCACAATAAGAATGTGTTCTTCTTAATAATCTATTATTTCCATTTAAAAGCTATCAACTTTATATTTTTTTAGATAGATTTTTTTTTAACATCTTTCCAATTAATTCATCTAATTGGTTTTAAATATCATATAGCTACGTTCTAAAATGGTAACTATACAAAAAAAATATTGTCATGTCTGAACATTGCACTTTTGGCAAAAGTTTTCGACTTAAATTATTACTAGACGAAAAAATACGATATTTGAACATCGATATCATACTCACTAAAGGTAGTTATTTAATTAAAATACTTTTTAACTCGTTTCCATTGAAACTAAATTCCACATAAAGGTGGTGTCGTCTTTCGAGGAAAGAGCGAGAACTCTCGGCGAAATCAGCTCAGAAATCTTTGATAAATGGACCGGCATCGGGGCCCTCGGCGGAGTCGTTGGCATTTAGCTATCGATGGAGATGTCAACGGCGAGCGCGGAAGGTCTCCGTCCGGTCGGGTCCGCTAGCCTTTTATTGCACAAAGGTCAAAGCCGTCCGGGCCCCGCGGCCCACGCGCGCCGCATCACTCCGCTGTCTGCCGCGCCACTGCCAGCCCAAACGTTACCGGGTATTGATGCTATCATTCATTTATTAATTAAAAAGCGATATTTCTCGTCTACGAGTGCTTATTTATAATATCGATATATACAGTGCGCGCTTGTAGTAGTCAATTCGAAAGGAAACTAATATATGTATTACATTGGAGTAAAAAGACAATTTCCTTTGAAATATACGAATTACGAGTAGGTGAATATGTACCTTTTTTGTGTTGAAGGTACATATCCTTTCTAAACTCTTTTATATATTTTATTTCTTTAATTTGTGTAGGGAGGCTATTGAAATTTTTATCCCTAAGTATATAAAATTTTGCTGTGTTGCATTTAGGGATTTTAAAGTTATTTTTAAACCTTAATGATGTGCTTGTTTCAAATTTGACAGTGTTATTTTCTTTAATTAACTGATTAATTAAGATTTTTTTGTGAATGTTTTCAATTTTGAAAACTGGGAATTTTGCAAAAAGTGTTGAAAAAGTTGATCTTTTTTTAATATTACTTTGATATTTTTTAGAGGTATAGAATTTTAAAACGAAATAAAATATATCAAAATCGTGGTAATGGCCATGGTATAGGCTTTACTGGAAGGATGATGTTATACCATTAGTGTTTAAATATGATTTCTCGCATACTGGTGCCGCGGTTGGCTCGAACAAAGCGCAATCTGAATGTCCAGTTTTTGATCACTTTCTGGAGCAGCTGGTACCGTATGTTGACAGTAACGCGACGAATGTTATTATTAATTATAGTATGCACGGTGCGAAAATGATCAATGGTTATTCGAGTTACTTGCTCGGATGGACGATTATGTAGACCGTAAAATGAACGTGGAGCGCGGTAAGTTTCGCAAACTGAACCACGATTTTCGAAATAAATTTGCACAATCTGCAAACTTTGTTCTGGCTTAAGTCTATTCATGGTGAAATGACAAACCAAACTGAGCACGAATCAGCTGTAAGCTGTCAAATTGGCTGTCGCTGGAAAAAATGTTGTCTATTCTAAAAACAAACCTCTTAAAAAACACCTTTATATATAATGTTTTAAATAAAATAAAACATTATTAACAATAGATTCCTTTGCCATAATACCACCGGTATTCATATACGAGTATATGTATATATGTGTACATATATATTACTGCTAAAAATTGTAAAAGGCAAACCGGGCCATATACGTAAAAATTACCTATTCTCGAATTGTATTCATAAAATGAAAAATAACTAAAATCCCGGTGGTTGAAATGTCGTTAGGGATGGAAATCCATCCGGAGATTAATCCGCATCATGGACCCATCCCTTGGTTGGAGGTAGAAGGAGAATCTCGGCTGGGAGCTGTGCGGACCGGCACGGGAGAAATGGATCATGTAACAATATGGTCTCATCAAGTTTCTCGATGGCGAGAGATTTTGATTTCAGATCATTCATTCAACGTTCAAAAAACCACTCGACCTTGCAATAACCATAAGATTAGTGTTAAATTCATAACAAGCTAGTGTTCTCGCCTGGAGGAAGGAACGATAACAAGTGAAGAAGATAAAAAGAATCGTGTTGTATTATGTGTTTCATGTGTGAACTAAGTGTTTCATTTGTTTATTACCATTCCCATCTGTCCGAGACAGCCACTCTGACACGTTACACTAGAGACACCCACAGACTGAGCCAAACCGGTTGCGTGATGTGCTGGCGTTCGATCCAGCGCATTACGTAACAAAGTATATATTATATTTAGTACTTATATCTTATATTCAATACTTATACAGAGGGGCCTGTTTTTCCTTTTCGTATTGGAGCCCATATTTTTAATTGTACCACTGCTCACGAATAAAACTTGCGTTACCGGTTTACCGGTAATTACCGGAAATTATTTCACTGTTATTCAGAGAGAAATGTCATATTGAGAACTCGAGAAAAATGGAGGTAAATATTTGAACATCGCATTTCAAAATCTGATGACTTGCCGACAATCAGAACGAGCGTTTTCATCTGCGGGATAAATATGTACAAAATTCAGGTCAAGTCTAAAAGATGAAAGTATTGATACAATTTATTTCAAGAGAGTATATATTAATTCTGAAAAATTAATATTTTTTTAATAAATTCTATAAAAACATTCAGTTGTAATATTATTTTATTTTTAATTGGGAATTTATATTATGTGTATACAAAGTAATGTATTCATACACATTATTGTATGTTTCACATACATTAATGGATAAACTAATAAGTTAATAATATTTACTGAGGTAAACCAAATATGATACAGTCGTAATTCAAATTAACCAAGCTTGATTATCTGATCTCCCATTACTATATATATCTCGGTAAAAACAAAAAGGACATCATATACATATATATATATATATATATATATATGTATTTATATGATATTTTTCACCTGAAACGTATTTGAAATTATTTAGGTTTTAATCTAGGATACCGTTTTTAGTAAAGATAGTCACATACAGTTATACTTTAATCGTCTAATCTACGTCTGTTTTTTTTTTCATTTACCGGTAATGGGAAGAATTATTTACTGTTTACCGGTAATTGTATTTTAACGGTAAATTGCAAGCCCTACTCGCGAGGCCAATAAAGAAGAATAAGAACGATACAATATAATTTTCTAATCCAAATTCCAAATAGTATTTTTCATTAGAGAGCATATTGGATAGAATTCTGTGCAGTGGCAATACGCGTATGTAGTTGTTAACGTGTAAACAAATACATATACGTATTGCCACTTATAATACTACGCATGTAGTTGTGTTTCCTTGGTCCATATTGTTTCCTTTCGCATAATTTGACAAGCGGATATGTTGTTTAGGAACATCCGTTTTTTCTGGCAAACCGTAATTGATTCGTCGAGAACATTCGTTTTCGTTTTTTTTTAACGAGCTGCTCAAGGTCAGCGTCACGGAAGATTATAGGCAAAAATCGATAACTCGAAAATGCACACTGCTCAGAGAATAGAACCAAATAATATTAAATTTGATTATATCACTGGAAAAGTGTGAAGTATAATTTTTTTTAAATACTAATTAAATGTATTAATTATACAGATATACATATAAGATCATTTTCGTCGAAAAATATTGTTGTTGAGCTACCAGGATTCGAACCTGGATCTCTTTTCCAATCCGGGGAAGGTGCATCGCCAACTATGCTACAGCCATAGTATTTTTGACGACAAATTTTCGAACCTACATGTTATACTTTTTCAAATGAATACATCTATTATTCCATTATTTTAAAGCTATCTACATTGTTTTTAAGGAATAAAATTGATTTTATATGTATATCTTTCTAATTAATACATTTAATTAGTATTTAAAACATCAAAATGTATTCTCCTTAATAATATAATTTATTTAAAAAATACACAGCTGCCACACTCAATTGAACTCGGGACCTTAATATTGCCGGTAGACTGGTCTGGTGTAGAATGCTTTGGTATATCTGAGCTACACCAACCTGTTAACCTAGTTAGATTTATTAAATGTAGGTATTTTATTTCAAGCCAAAATACCGCACTAAGTACTAAAACCTACAACCAGTGCGTATCTTATATTCCGGCTACTTACTCGATAAAGTTGATGTAAAATTAACTTCATACATATTCTTATTGTGTTTATTTGTTTTTAAATTAATTAGCCAGGTCAACGAACGTATTGCATAAAAATTATTTAAGTTAGTCAAAAAATCTTCCCTTAACCTTTTAAATACCATGAGCGTGTTAACACGCCAACATTTGTACGTCACACCAATCTGTAAGCGTGTTAACACGCACTTTTGGATTTTGAAAACTTGCAGGGATTAAAGTCATATTTTTTAATCATTTTACCAACTGTGGATGACAGGTCTCAGCTTTTGATGGATGAGCCTAGTCTTACCCTGTATGTGGTGTCTTCCATTTCAAAAAATGTTGGCAGTTAAAAGGTTAAAAATGAGTGTTTACGTCACCCGAGAGAAATAATATTGTTTATGTTTCCGATTACAATAAGCACACATACGATATATGAACTGCACTAACTTCTTTCATTTTGCTGTCTCTCTAGTCCGATGTTGTTGTTCTTTTAGTCGGGTTGCCTTCTTCAGATTTCGACCGACCGAAGCGCGCACTGGTGGTTTATTTGGACCACTGGACTGATCGAAGCGCGGGATGTAATTGAATGACGCCTGTCGGTTACCGTCTTCTTAGCTTTCCGAAAAAAGGGCGGCAATACTCTCGCACACACACATGTACATTATTATAAACCAGGAAACCCAGTGGTGTCAATAGAAGTAACAGGGTGCGTATGAAATACCTGAAGCCGCGGTAGATGATCATTGTATTTTGAATATCGGTTGAAAGAAACTCTTCTTAAATAAGTTGAATAATTATCTTGCAAGTGATTAAAGTATATTATCCTTTAAACTCAACATTATATTCTGGTGTGAAAAATATAATTCGTGCTCGCTGTACTTACATATGGAGCCAAATATTTTAAAGTTGCCCAATGAGCTATGGAAAGAGCCATGTCTGGAATGTCTCTTGAGAGATCGGGTATCGTACAAATGAGCCAGACAACCAATGTAAGAATGATGTCGATGCAAATGAATGTACGAAGAAGGGTTCTGGAGGGGTGGAAAAAGAAACGATGGTCATTCTCAAGATCGATGGAGCTTCAAGACGACTTCACAAAAGTGGCGGGCAACTAATGAAGAAGACATGAAGACAGAGAATCAGCGATCCTTGGGGGATGATCTCAGGCTGAACAAGATGATCTTACTTTGAAAAATAGACACTGTTTCGTTACAGTCTCTTTTTCAAACACCTATCATTATACAGGGTGGCCCAAAAAAAGTGAAAACATCTCGTAACACATGAGTTATTTCAAAACTTAACATAATTAATTATAATTCATAATGTAATTATTTTTGCACAATATTTAGCTAATCAGAAATCATTAAAACATCCCGTATTACGTAATCTACTGGGCTGTTCAGTGGCCACATGCCTGGCTCGATGAAATCAACATTTTCACGACGAAGAAAGTTGATCGTATTTCTGGCTATGTGAGATGGAGCTCAGCCCTGCTGTAATATCCAGTTATGCTGTAATGTCTAGCTATACTCCAGGCTATGTTTTGAAACTCTTTGATCATTTTCCTAGCACCCCAACGTTTTTCAATTCGCAAATTTTGGATCAGAATACTGTACAGTTGATTTTTGTCATTCTGCGCAACAATTTTGAAAAACCAAATATAAACAATGAGAAAATTAATAATCAAAGATGGCGATCGGAAATTGTCAAAATAAAACGTAAATAGGTAAGTAAATTAGTAAACTATTGAAGCTATTGTTGATATAGTTAAACTAATTTTCATGTAATTATATCACATTTTACGAAATGTTCTCACTTCTTCGATGAAAATAATCTTTGTTTTCTTTTCGCGGACATAGTTATGTATTTTTCGCATATTAATTAATACACATCCCTCACAAAAATCAGTCCACAAACAATAATGAAAAAGTCCTTAGAAAACGATTCAATACAAACAAACACACAGAGTAGTTAAAAACTTAGACGCCAAAAATATTAAAACGCACAAGACTAAAAAAAAAAAACTAGGTAGTTGCTGACAAATCAACTCCCCAAACTCGACTAAATATTAATGTTTCCAATTTTGGCTTATTCAGGTTCGTCACAATAGAACGTGAAAGTATATTTCGAATGAAATTATCAGCTGTTATTTATTGTCGTATAAAGTGTGTTCAGGTTCAATTAGAAATTAAACTTTTGTAGAAAAATGTCGTAAAAAGAACCAGTGTGGCAAACCGCACAAACATGTTATGTTGCTAACATTTTATTCTAACAATAACGCGTCCCGGCCCCGCTACACCACTGCTCATACAAAAACGTTTTTTTTTATTTTTAGATATTTTGTTAACACTTTTTCTAAACGCGTGTGTTATTTTCTGTTTAGAGTAATTAAATCACTTTTATTTGAGACCTGAGACACGCTGCATTCAAATAAGTAGGTAGAGGTTGGCGTACGTCAGTAGCAATGGCCTCAATAATTGACGGGCTGCTGTTCGCATGTAAAATGGTCGAAATGCTACTGACTAATACGTACTGCAGTACTTGGGGACCCACATACAAGTTTTGAAACTTTAATATTTTTAAATTGGCGAGATATTTAACGAATTAAAAATATATCAATCGATGTCAAATAAAATCAATCGAATACCGTCGAACTGTCCGCAATTCCAAATCGTCGCACTCAAATGCGACACGCATTATTTAAAGATTTGTTTATAATATGTTTACTTTGAATAGTTTGAAGTTTTACAAATTGAAATATATGTTTTGAACAGTCGCTACTGACATCTATTAACCTTGTGAATAGCTACACGGGCGCAATGTTCGCGTTACCGCTGATAGATGGCGTCAGTAAATCGGGAAATAACGGCGCTAATATTGACACACAGTTTAGAAATTTTAATGAAAAAAATTCAGTAATAAAATAATCAATGGTTATGCGTATTTTTTTTTGTTTTACCTGAATAAAAAATAATACTTTTTTATCATCTTAAGCATCTGTCTATCTATTTATTAAAAGCTAGACACGAAATTAAATAATATTTTTAGTACCTACTTTTATTAATTGCATTAATAATTTTAGACGGTTTAATCATTATTTTGCGTAGTTTCAAGTAGCATCTCTTGAAGGAATTAAGTATTTAAGAATTGATTAAAACAATTGCTACTGGCGATAGCCAACATTTTTCTCATGCAGTAATCCCTCGCTATCTGCGGGAGTTACTATCCTGAGAAACGTCGCGCATACTGAGATATGACGCCTGTAGTAATCCCTCGCTATCTGCGGGAGTTACTATCCTGAGAAACGTCGCGCATACTGAGATATGACGCCTGTAGTAATCCCTCGCTATCTGCGGGGGTTACTATCCTGAGAAACGCCGCGAATACTGAGATATGACGCCTGTATTAATCCCTCGCTATCTGCGGGGATTACTATCCTGAGAAACGCCGCGAATACTGAGATATGACGCCTGTAGTAATCACTCGCTATCTGCGGGGATTACTATCCTGAGAAACGCCGCGAATACTGAGATATGACGCCTGTAGTAATCACTCGCTATCTGCGGGGATTACTATCCTGAGAAACGCCGCGAATACTGAGATATGACGCCTGTAGTAATCACTCGCTATCTGCGGGGATTACTATCCTGAGAAACGCCGCGAATACTGAGATATGACGCCTGTAGTAATCCCTCGCTATCTGCGGGGATTACTATCCTGAGAAACGCCGCGAATACTGAGATATGACGCCTGTAGTAATCACTCGCTATCTGCGGGGATTACTATCCTGAGAAACGCCGCGAATACTGAGATATGACGCCTGTAGTAATCACTCGCTATCTGCGGGGGTTACTATCCTGAGAAACGTCGCGCATACTGAGATATGACGCCTGTAGTAATCCCTCGCTATCTGCGGGGGTTACTTACTATCTTGAGTAACGCCGCGAGTATTGAGATATGACACTTATAGTAATCCCTCGCTATCTGTGGGAGTTACTATCCTGAGAAACGCCGCGAAAACGAGATATGACGGTTATAGTCGTAAATAGACCGTTATAGTCATAAGTAGTGTGAAATGAATACATTTACGAGAAAATCTAGTCTGAGATTTTGTTTACGCATGCATTATACTTATATAAAATTATAGAATAATAAACAAGGACTGTTTATTACAATTTTCGTAAAATACAAACATCGAAACATAATTCTTTAACAATCTATGTTTTAAGAGTTACTGTTCTTATTATTCTTGTTCTTGTTATTTATATATATTTAATCGACAACATAATACAATAATAGAGTTATGCACCCCCAAATAAGAAAGATCTAGAATTATGCGAGTGGCTATCGACATTTATATGAAACAAGATCAAAATCTATAATAATACAATGTGAAAATTAATAACAAAATATAAAAAATGTTGAGATTAGAGCTTGATCAGATTAGAGCTTGGGATTCAGAAAGACGTCGAATACATAATAATTTAATAATTTTGAAGACCTTTAAGTCATTCTAGAACCTCTTTTTTGTACATATTTATATTTGCTGCTGATTTAATTGATTTTGGCAGTTGGTTATACAGACTAGGAGTAATATATGATGCATGTCTCTGTCTTGTTGTATGCTTCTTTAGATGTTAGGATCCATTCCCACTACCTTATCTAATTATCATTAATTCTGATCTAATAATATCGAGGTCCTCATTTTCAGGATCATCTTGGTTGTCAATTGATAATTGATAAGAATTACAAATAAGTAGGTTCTAAGAGGAGTACAATAAAAGAGGTCCGTTATAGACATCATCCAAAATCTAAGGGGCCACTGGATAAGACTAAGACATTATTTTTAGACATAATGCATACCACAGAAATTTAAATGAGATAAATATTTTGGGAAGAAGACGGAGAAAAAGGTTCAGACAAAAATACTTTCACATTATAATAAGCAAACTAGACAGATAACTATGCATGGCGAGTGTTGCACCAACAAGAGCACAGCTTTTTAATATAAAAGAAGGATTTGTAGTCTCCAAAAGAACAATATCAAATATCTCTAGAATGAAAATTGGGCATTGCCAGGTAGCCTCACATTTATTCAGATTGAACTTAATAGATTCCCAAATGTGTGAATTTAGTATCGGGGAGGAAACCCTTGACCATATATTTTTTGCCTGTCCATGCGGATCACAGGTTTTTTTACAGTAATCTCGTCAATGGTAATTTTCAACATCCTGTTAACTTGTGCCATTTTAACTCGCCACATTTAATCTACATAATAGCAAATTTTTTGAACGACAATGATGTTGACTTGTAATATAATATTTCCTATTCTATTGTACTTTTTTATATAAAATAATTTTTTAACTTGATTAATGGCACAAATCACTCTTGAATGGTGGATTGCCTATTTAAAAGAAGAAGAAAAATTTGCATCTATTTTTAAATAATTTTTTGAATAAATCTTCGACCGCGAATACGAATACCGCGAAGAAGAAGGAAAACCGGGTAACAAAGTCGCTAGTTTCTAAAATCAATCCACTTCTCAGTGGTTCTTCTTACTAACAAGACGTTCACGCCTTCGTCGAATGGTTATCGGCGAACAGACCCAGACGGTTATTGGACTAGTGTGGCTCACAGTTTGATAACATTACACGATAACACCACACCCACGAGACGACATTAATGAGTCCATCAATTTCGTCATCCGATGTGACGGAACAGCGTTACCTCTGACCTCTGTGTTTGAAAAACCGGTACAATGTTCCGATTCCAGTTCATTTCGGCAAGCCAATGTAATTGTAGTAAAATAGTCAACGTGTACCTACCTATAAATGCGTATAAAATTTATGCGTATACATACATTTCAGACGCGGTCGCTTCATGCATGCTTTGGATGCTCCGCATCCGTTGTGTTCTAGGGTCAAAGGGCTTTGGACTTTTTGTTTCTAGCCAAAAACAACACCGCTGTAAATAATTTCGCCCTATCCTTTAGATACCAGTCATAACATATACTACTATACGGCGTACACATTCTCATTTTTCAAACATCTATGAATTGTGTAAACACACAGATACTAGCAACGGTGGATTCTATCATTCGTTCCGTATCCACAAAGTTTAAAGTATTCTACTTTCGACACAAAACGACTTTAATGCGTATGGGTGGGTATAATACACAGAATAATATACATATTACGAAGCGAGCGGAACGTCTTGAGAAATTTGTTTGTGTGACGCATTTTTGAAAACTCGGTTACGTCATGGTTTTTTTTAATTTATTTTTCATCTATACGAACGACACATAAAATTTTGGATTTGATCTATAGATCTAATTTGACAGACCATTTTTGTCAGTAGTTGCATCTTGTTCGCGGGCCAGTCTGTAGATTTTTATATTTGACAGTAGGTATAAACTTATCATCCAGCATCCCTTCTACAAGAAGTCACTGACCGCCATTTATATGATTATTTTTTTAATTCGCTTGATGATGCGACGTCTCGGCGTGACGCTAATAGTGCAAGCTTCTCTGACAAACCGCTGACAAAAAAAAATGTAATGAGGCAACACGCCGTTGGCGGGATAAACAAACCGACAAATGTTGTCGTTCATTTTAACTTACGACTTGTTTAGTATTACATCAGGATCCAAGAATTTTAAATGTTAATTACAATCCATGAAAAACGTGCTGTATAGATGTCTTCGAGATCTTTCCCATGAGAACTTGTCCGCGTAATACCACGTCTACTCGCAGTCTCACAAGAGTGGCCGAGTATTTTTTTTAAATTTTTGAATATTTTCTCTTTATCGTTTTTCAAATGTCGTAATCAAATCACAAATAAACCAGTGGCTCTAGTTCAGATGAATACAGCGTACTTTTTGGCAGCGTAACCTAAATCCATTAAAATTAATTGTTAGATCTTAAGTAAAAAAATATTTACTTCTCTAAAGTACATCCCGCAGTAAACTCATTTCACTTTCAGATATCCGATAGTAAAAACGAGAATCGATAGTTAAATATGACGGACTTTTCACAGCTGTTCCAAAAGTCATCTGACGCATTGATACTTTGACAGTTGCAGTACACGACAGTGAATCGTTCAATATCCCGCTATTTTAACGACGAGAGTTCGTCCGATGATGATCTCGTTGTGTAATATACATTAGCACATAATACGAAAAAATTTCACCACCAAAGTGATAGATTTCGAACGTATAGGCAAAAAAAATCCATAGATAAAATAAAACATATTTCATCGCGCCTATAGACATCTCCATCTATGCTTTGACAGTAGTAAATTTGATGTATCGACAACCGGCAAAGGATTTTTACTACGGGCGTCAGTAAACGTTACTACTGATCACACAACCTGCCCTAAGACTTCACAGCACGTTGGGAGTCTTTACCTGAAGTGCAACTCGGCGCCGGGCGTCTATGTCCTGGGCCATCACATCCCACTTAAATGGTACATGGAGCGCCTCCAGATTTCACCTCACACTGTCGCTCCATTTTAATCTGGGTCTGGGATCTAATATGGCTCGCAGCACGTATCCTTTGTCACACCAAATAAATCAAAATTGTATGGGTTGTCACCGCTATGGGGTGAAACGTATCGACACTATGGAGCAGGATATTGATTGTGCATTTATAGACGGATGAATGAATGTGTGTGGGTTAACAGATGACTGTGTGTCGGTATATGTATGTGAATACGAATCAGAAGAATTTTTCGTATTATGTTTTAAATGACGCGAGTGGTGGACACCCCAATATTCCATCCACCAATCTCGTATCCGTTTAAATGTATTGCGAGTGTGGCAGGTTGCAGGTTATGAGAATGAAACTACTCACTGTTGGCACTAAGTTTATCGCAGTCACATAGGGACAAATATATATAAATTGCTGCGTAACGTCGGTACTGAGAGTCTTTAGGGCTGATGAGTGAGGTCAGCTTCACCAGACGCTGATTATGAGAGTGGAGTCGATAGACTTCCACAATTTTTTTTAAACTCCGAATTGTTGCAAATACGTCACTGACTCGATTAATTTTTATTTTTTCTTTCAAGAATATTCAGTTCTTCTTTCGAGACTTTTGTACGAGTACACGCGTACATATGTAACAGCAGGTGATTGTATATTTGAAATAATGTACTCGTATGAATAAATTTACAGTGCAACCTTCCTTTTTGAAAATTTAACAATGCTCATCGATATATTGACAATTTCATTTTAGCCCACGACCAAATAAAAAATGAATTAATTTAATTGAAATACACCAAGATGCCCGTTTATGAATGGACTGGAATTATGAATGACGCGGCAATGTCAACGAATGAATTAAACAATGGTGTGGGTACTACGGTTCCAGCGCAATGAGCTCCGGTGGGTATTTCAATAATAACGGAATGCAGAATAACCCATCTATTTGACGCAATGAGAATAATTATCCACGTATAATGTAATACGGATATTCCCAGATTCAATTACATTCTGCTCAGAAAATATGGTCACATTTGTCATCATATATATTGTTACGTCGTGCCCTGTCACCAGAGGATGGAATGCCAGCGCACCACGCCACCGGCTAGACTCAGTCTGTGGGTCAATATAGATTGGTGTCGGAATGCCTGTCTCAGATGGATGGGGAAGGTCTGAACAATGGAAACACTTTATGCACTTTGAACAATCTTAATCAGATCAAAACACAAAGCCCGACACGGTTATTGTCTTTTAGATCTTCCCGTCACGCTCTTCTCCTTGTGGGGACACACCGTGTCACCGATTTAGCGATTCGACCACTGCCCAGTTTTCCACGCCCCGTTCCAGAAGTGAACTTTTCTCCCGAAGGTCACCCCGATGCCATCCGGTTGCTGTGGAGTCCCTCGAGCCCATCCGCTTACGCGCGGCCGGCCGCGCCTACTCGCCTCGGTAGATGGCGCCCTCGGTCTTGGCGCGTATATTTGAAATGTCACAATATGTTGATTCTAATATCCCGCAACTCTGCTAACCGAAAACTAGAATGTACTACACTGTGTATTAATTTTTTTTTACAATTAATTTAAAATAGTAACTAATTTTAATCTGTATATTACAATCTATAATCAGTCAAGTAACTCGATTTTTAACACAGTACAATATTTTGCGAAATGGAAGCGTTTTATTCGGTTATGGTTCGATTTTTATTATTTTTATATATTTTTATATTAGAAGACATAATACATTTATAAAATAATCAATAGGATATATATATATATATTTCTTTTAACCTTTATATCTTCTCTATGAGAGTAGGACTCGTGTATAGAAAAGGAGTATATACGAGATAATTTATGTTTCAGTTAGTTTGTGTACATATTTTTTTACTTCGGATACAAATTTATAGTAGTCTATATTTTTTGTAATTGTGATGGGGTTATAAAATTTGATACCTTGATAAATATGGTGATTTTGGGTTACGGTGTATTTTAGTTTTTTAATATCAATTTGGTCTCTAAATCTTGTTGATCGAAATTCACTTATAATAATAAATTTACCTTTAATTTTTATAATTTGGTAATTTAATTTTTTTGTATATGTCTATTATTTTAGATACCTTAAAATCTGTGAAGAGTTGGATAGTCATTTTTTTTTTAGAATAAATTTTATCTAATTTTTTTGAGTGATTTCTAATTGTGATACTGAAGTTTTTTATGCTCCCCCCCATCCAATAATACTGTATTGTAAGTGTGACTGTACAAACGCGTAATATATTATTTTCAGATTTAGATTTCAGATTCAGTGATGAGATGTTTCTCAGTCTTAAAAATATGTAGGCAGTTTTTCTTATTTTGTTTGTAAGATTAGTAATTTGTTCTTTCCATTTGAGTTTGTTATCTATTATCCCAGGTACTTGCCACAGTATTTTTCTTCAATTGATGAACATTGGTCACAAGTCTTCTTGAGTACAGGCTTTGGTGTGAATTTTAATACTAATTTCAGTGTTATCTTTCTGTTGAATAGAAAATCGTAGAACTTATGTTTTATCAGTATTAATTGATCATCCGTCCACTTTTTTGTTTTATTAACATCCTCATTTGTAGATACATTAGGGTCAGTCCAAATTTTTTCATTAATTATTAGTACTGTATCATCTGCATAAGATATTATTTTACCATGTAATTTAAGTTTAAATATATCATTTTAGTATAAAACAAATAACAATAGTCCAAGTACTGTGCCTTTTAGTATTGATGAATAAAGAAAAACCGTATTTAAAACAATTAAATATCTGAAAAATATAATATCTCGGTCATGTAATGAGACATCCATAGAATTATCAGATCTTGCATCTCATAATGCAGAGAAAGATTGCTGGAAGTTGAGGCCTTGGAAGACGAACACCGTGGCTAAAGAACCCGAGAGAATGATTCGACCAGACGATTGAAGAGCTTTTCCGGACCGCAGCAAATAAAGTAATGATAGCCGATAAGGCACGTAAAAAGAAGACAATATTTTGAGAGTCAAACTATAATACTTACCTTTGTAAGGGTGAGGATGGATCCGCCGCTTACCCAGGACCGTTTATAAGCAAAGCTCCTATATGGTCTTACTCATTCGCCGCCTGGTTGGCATTTTTTTAATGCTGATAGGTAGCTGTGCAGTTTCATCTCGCACATATAACGAGACGGAGACAAACAGCTTCCCGTCAAGAATTACCTAAAAAGCTTCGATGATAGAATAATTACTTGTTATTTCGTCACAAAAAACTTAGAAATACGAGTTGTATATTTATGAATATCCCAATTCTAAAATCACGACAAGAAATGCGTGCATTTTTGATGTTTGATTCTGCCATTAAATATATTAATCGAGCACCACTGAATACGATTAACCGGCGCCTACTGAACGTAGGTGTGTATCATATAATTATTATTTGAACCAGAACCTTCTGGAATGTTTCTTTAAGATCTAGCGGAAACGTTTAGGACATGGAGATTTCTAGAACGCGCAGCTAATTCGTTTAAAAAAACGCTACGATTAAATCCAGCTAGCATTACCTTCTAGTGACTACTCAGGTAAAAATATAAATTAAGGCATTTTTAGTATTAAGTATTTACCAGAATTTTTTCACAAGAACCACTTTTATCCACGCTAGGGGTGCTTTCTACTCCACAAAATCAACCTGAATATATTCAAACTAAATGTTATTGTTTTTTTTTAATAGATATTTAATACTTCTACAGCGAGATTAAACATTTTAACATTGAACCATCGTCTAGTTTACATATTTCATTTTGAATTTTAGAAATAAATGTTTTTATCGCATTATTATAAGACGATGATTTATCTCTATTGATTAATCTCCAAGTCACGTTAAAAATACACCTTTTTGATTTATTTCAGAAATGTAGGTATAATAATCATTTTTAAAATAAAGTTATTTTTTATTTTAAATACTAAATTAATGTATTAATTATAAATATATACATATAAAATCAATTTTGTCGAAAAATATTGTTTTAGCGTCACCAGGATTCGAACCTGGATCTTCATTTCCAATCCGGAGAAGTGCACTACCTTTGTGCTATAACGCCAGTATTTTTCTTGACAAATTTTCGAACCTATATGTTACATTTTTTCAAATTAATACACCTGTCGTTCCATTATTTGAAAGCCATCTACATTATTTTTACAGAATCTCAAATACTTTTGAGTAAACCGACTTGCAGACGCCAGAATTATCAATTCATTTTTTTTATTAAATTTGTCAAGAAAAATACTGGCGTTATAGCACAAAGGTAGTGCACTTCCCCGGATTGGAAATGAAGATTCAGGTTCGAATCCCGGTGACGCTAAAACAATATTTTTCGACAAAATTGATTTTATATGTATATATTTATAATTAATACATTAATTTAGTATTTAAAATATCACAGACCGTCTGTTCTGAATAATTACAACTTCACAATAAGAATGTGTTTTCCTTAATATTATTTTTTATTATTTACTGTTTCCGAGGTAAATTTGTAGAATTCCATAATCACATACGTGAAAATAAAATACTTGTTTTTTTATTCTACTCGTTTAATTTACTTCAAACGCGTTTCTCCTTGTAAGGACATTATCAATCTAACAATTTAACTCAACAACTTATATTTATAACTAAAATGGGGGACAGCTATACAATTTTATTTGTATGCTATAAATACCCTTATTTGGCAAAACGCGCCTCAAGTAAATTATATAAGTAAAATAAAAAAAACAGGTGTTTTATATTCACATATGTTTTTTTTTAATATCAAATTTCGAAAAATAAAATAAAAATTATAAAACTGTATAAAATGTACTTACTATTATGTAATCGGTATTCCGATTCTTATTAGTGTGTAAGTTTTATATACTCGTATAATATTTAGCTGCATTTTGAATTTCAGTCAAAATTTTGCTTTGATTAATTACTGTTTGGAAAAATAAACAAAAAAAAACTTTTAGATGCTTTTAGCAGTGGTGTATCCACTAGTGGTGCTGCACCACTATTCTGAGAAATATTAATATGTATTTTGGTTTCTGCGAAGAGGTGATAAAAGTAATGATTTTACACTGCACTCAATAAATTATAATTTAAAAGTGATATATGATTTAAAATGAATAAATTCACAACATGTTAATTAATTAAATATCAGAAAAACCTAAGTTAATTCAATAATATAAGAAATTGTGTTGAAAAATATTATTTCTGATAAATATAAATTGTTTGTGTAGATGACAATTTTTAGTGCGAATTTTATTTAATATTTTGTAAATATTCTGGTATCAGTTTTATTTCTGGTATATTTTACAGAATTGTTGGATTGACTTGAATAAATTCTCTTTTTAATAAGCCAACAACTTTTTTTATTATAAAACAAAACTGTACTAAAAATATTAAAATATTTTTTGTAAAAATGGCGCCTTACCCCTTTCGCTTGATTTAGTTCTCAGAGAAACCACGAGTGCAATGTTTTCCACTATGCAAGCTGTAGATAAAATATTTAAAGGTTCTCAATTATTCTATATGTATTATTTATATTATCTATGAATTAATGTGTGCAAAGATAATAAATATAATGGCCAAAGTTAAGATGTGGTGAATCAGAAAATAAATTAGAAACGTGCTATTAGATGTTATATCATTACATCACAAACATACCTACCCACTAAGATTTAGAAAAAAATTTAAAAAAACAACTCCCATTCATTTATTTCAGAGTATCAGTACGCCTTTATCTTTACCAAAAACTGTTTTCTCCGAGTGCTAATATTCTAATCCAGCTTCCATCTAAAGTTGATCCTAGCATTTAAATGCAATTTGGAGAGTAGAGTTCGCTCATTGTAATACGTGTAGCGCTTGTTTTTCGGTCGGGCCATCAATCAAATCATCAGGAGAAATGACGCCATTCCGCTGCGTCACATTGACTCACGAGTGACTGAATCGGCGGCGGGTTCCGTCATTACCCGCACAACCTGGCGGCAAAACATTTCTGAAATATCTTTACAGAGTGCAGACCGCACCGCTGTCGCATCCTCGCAAGCAATAGCAAAAAAGTGATGTTTAAAATAATTTTCTGCCCCAATTAAATTATATTACTTCTCTTCAAGGAATCCCTCGCTACGAGGATGACGTTTCCCATGGTTTAACGATTGTCCGATAGTCAAACTCATCGATTGGCGGTTTGATGGAGTTGGATAGGGATTGCATCAGGAACTCTGATCTACTCAGTTGCAAAAGGAATCTAGAATTGTACAGGACCTTCGTGAGAGTTTGGGTGTCTAGATGGGAGCTGCTTAAAGGCTCTAGGTCCCCTGCGATTCCTAATATCTAATTCTCAGCGACTTTTAAATTTCTTTTTTTATACTGTTTTTAAATTCTTTAGTCATACACTTTATTTTATCATTTATCGTTTTCATTTTGTTGTATTGCAGTCTCTATTTTGTTTTTCTCATGTCATTAGAATGTTACGGCCGGCAGTGGTGCTCTGATGACTGGTCAATTTGTCGTTAATTTTGTATTGTCCTTTTTTCCTATTTCAGGGGCGTATTCTATTCTTCCCTCGTCTCCCCGACCAAAGCAACATTTTAATTTATTTGTTTTTTCATCAATTACGTCTATTTGTTGAAATGTTTGTAAACAATTGTTACGTACTCGTCTTCTAAGTACGTCTTTAGTGTACACCTCGTAATGTGAAGGTCCAAGAAATAGACTCTGTAACAATTATACGTTTATTACAATACGATATAATTTAGTACAAGGTATATCACTAGTATAGGTCAAACGAGTAAGCCGTTGAACACGCAGAGAAAGAGGCCGCGCCCTGCCGCGCGCCTCCCTTTATAGCCTCGCACGCACGCCGGCGGTGCGGCACTCACACACAACTATACAATCCCAAGGACATCACAACTATCAATAAATAAATAAAGAATCGAGGCCAATGAGGGTTTTTGTGCGGCTCCGTCTTGTCACTATGTGCGAGAAGAGATAGCACAGCTGCTTATTAGCATTTATAAAAAATTCTAATCTGGCGACGAATGAGTATGACTATATAGGAGTTTTTGATTATAAACGGTCCTGGGTAAGCGGCGGGCTCACCCACCCTTATTGGTTATTAAATAAATAATAAAAAAGTCAAACTCAAACCGCACACCATTCCACATGCTGTGCCTACGTATTCGCTGGGCAGGGGGATTCTGATGGACAGATCTTATTCTTTTCATTCCATTTCTCTTTTCTTGGTTATCGTATCACTGTCCGTATGTTTCCCCGGCGTAATGGACTTTTAGACGCCATTGACCTAGATCGTGGGCCGCGGTTTCCCAGATTATATGAATATACCGGAGCCTGTAAAATCCTTAATCTATCCCTAGCGAGCTCAATCTTATTATGAATCTAATTGAACTACTAATACTTTTGAAATTAGAAAAATTAACTTTGTGGTTAAAATTCATAAATAGATTCTGGTAAAGAAACAACATATTTTGATTAGTATTGACATCCTGAAGAAAAAAATGGTATTTTTCGAAACCGGTAGATGTATTTAAACTCAATAAATGGTTAATAAAACAAAGTTAACAAATAAAAATAATAATTGAACTACAATAAAATTACAGTTTGTAGTCCAGCGACCAGAACGCACTATGCTTCACAATCCCTGACTATATGCATCCTGCCTGTCATCTTATTTGATTCAACATCTTAGTAAAAATGGGCGGGGAGATAGTGGCGGAGTGGTTAGCAGGGGCTGGGGTGATGGGAGGGTTGGTTACTACCCGTGCAACGCCGGTTGTGCCAGGTAACGCGCCAGCGTTTTTGCTATAATAATGAAATCAAAAGACTTACATCCATTACTCCTATATATGCTCTAATATAAATAAGATTAAACTATTTTCTTTTACTAAAACATATCTTTTACATATTTGGTCAGTTTCATTTTAAATCTATTAAATTTCTCCTCCTTTCTTATGTTTTCTGGCATTTCATTAAAAAATTTCATCATCAAATTCTGAGATTTTGCCTTCTTCCTGAATGGCAGTCTCAGTCTATCTCTTTCTCTTGTATGATGCTCGTGCTCATGTTGATTTGCATCAATTTTTCTTGTAAATTCCGTTGATATTTTCTTATTGAGGATTTTATAAATAAATACCATTATATTAAGATATATTTTCTGCTTAAAGGTCATCATATTCAGATCTTTCAGCATTAAACTGATGTTTCGAACAAAAACAAAAAAAAACTACAAACCCTTTGCCATACTTTATTATTTCATATAACAAATTTATTTATGTATTACCACAAGCGAGGCCCTTACATATTGCCAGAAGGGCAACATAGCACATGACGTATTCGTATATTCGTACATTTATTATCTACTTTTTATAAATAATATAAAATCGACTAATAAAGTTCAATAATACTGATCGACAAAAAAAAAGTTAAACTAGTGTTAGTTGAAAAATTTGAAAATTGAAAAATAATGAGTTTTTTGTGTCGACCGATCCTTTTACGAAAAAAAAAACTGCTATCTAAAATTGCGCTTTTTACGTACCTACTCGTGCATCAATATAACATAAAAATAAATCATTAATTATACATGTTATCTTATAGATAATTGGTAGCGAAAGTTATTGCTTAACGATTTCATATTTACATATTTTAGAGGAAAATTAAACATGTTTAAATATTTGCTAGTTGTTTTTTTTTTATACTGCGACTTATTTTACCGTTGGACACAACGATAGATGAGATATTTTCACTAGAGAGGCTGTCCGTCTGCTCGAGACTTATTAATTATCCGATATTCTAGGGGTGCGGTGCTAGTCTATTTCACAAATACATCCAAATATTATAATAAATATTTTTTTAAAAGCAGACTGTCACAATAATTTTGAATATGGAACACTGTTGATCCACACAAAATCAGTAGATATTAACATACTTTTTAACTAAGAAAATCCATAAAGGAAGAATTAAAAGTAATTTATATAAAAATTGATAAACAATAATATGAGAAGGTAGGTATATGAATGAATTAATTTTTAAAAATTATTTTGCTATTGTATTATCGTTGATTTTTGATGTGAAAGATTAGAATAACACATCAGAAAAAGTAAATCGTCAAATGAAACGAAATCTTGTTACGGAAGCGACGTCACACCTCTTACTAAGCACAATAAGGCAGTACGCGTCTATCGCTCGCACCCGTCGCGCGCTCATCCGACGGAGTGACTGCGAGTGTGACCGCAAAACGTTTAATTGTCAATACTTCACAGTGTGATATTATTTAAATAAAATAAACTGCCTTAACTCATCTGACTAAACTGTACAAGATAAGAAGAAAAAAACAGAAACATAATCTACGTTAGTTTTTTTTTTATTTTTCCTTTGTTCGCATCTTAATGAAGTTATAAGCGCGGTTCCTCAACATCGGCAACCCCGAGTTCACCACTAGCTGCCCGTCTTTCGTATTTGTTTCATATCAATCCATCACGAGAAACGGGGTCACTCATTTTATATTTATTAAAAAGATCTAAAGAGCGGGTACTTAAAATCTTGTCTTTTCAAATAGTCACTTTTGAAGTTGAAGTGTAGTTGTAGTTGCCAGTTGAAGCGTAGTTCGCACAACAAAGAAACAAACGAATTTCCATCGCTTCACCGGCGCCACGTAGGACCGAAACAAATAATATTATACGTACTCAGCGATGCGGATCCTTTGATTCGAATATTTCTGTATAAGCGACAGTAGTAGCGAGCAGTGTTCCCTCTAATTTTGGATGCATAAAAAATCTTTTGTGCAATTTTAAGGACCAACGCTATTATTTATTGGGGAAAAAATTTTTTTTTTTTTTACCATACCAGTATAAGACTAGCGGTAGAGCCTGAGTTCACCACATTACTAATGAAGACGTATTAATAACTTAGAGAACATTCATCAAAAACACTGCATACTCCGGAAACATGCAAAATATGATATTGTACTGTCCAATATGCAGGGGAAGATTGGAAGCAGCAGAGACATAGATAGAAAGAGATTATCTTGGCTGTATAACATCATTGGTTTAATGTTAAAAATGTTGGTGGTCTAATTACAGAATAAATCAACAGTCGCCAATCTTCAGTAGAAGTCTTGTTATAAATGTGTGCGCGCTATATTTTTTTGTGTGCGCTATGATGCCATATCATGTGCGCACCCACACCCGCAAACCTTAGAGGTCACATTGGTAGCGAGTAATCTTTTTTATATTATAAAAATCATATAAATATGTAAGTACGTAACACATCAACGTAATTTAAAACAATTAAAAAAATAGTCAAAAAAATATTAACTGTAATTTGTCAACCCAATAATTCGTAACTAAAACAAAAAAACACTATAATTTTCCAGTACCAGATTTTTTAATAATACTTATCGAATGGAAAATAACGAATAGGAGATCCAATTGTAATTAAAATGAAGTCACGAACCGGAGCTGTATTTGCGGAAATCCTACAAAATGGAGCTATATTTGCGAAAATCCCAAGAACCAGAGCAGTGTTCCGGCTTGCAACGATCTAGTAACGGTTAAACCCTTATTGTGATTGATCGCGTTCGATTGTAACAACTGACAACAAGCCTGCTGTGCTAAAAACAAAACGATTTAAATTAATACCATTTATCAGTATCTAAATGAATCCTATGTGATCTATAAATACTGGTGTGTTCTATCATTATCATAATCATGATCTTAGAATGCACTGAGAGCGTATACCGATTAGCATATGTTATATAATATAATAGTAGGTACTTTAAATAGATATGTGTCACATTAATATTCTTACTATTTTTCAAACTACGCGCTTGTGCCATACTACACTAATACTACTATCTCGGTAGTCTCCTGGAAAGAGAGTTGAACTTCCACCATTTAAGTTACTTTTCAAATGTCTTACTAGATCAGACTAGATCAGACAGGCAGACAAAAGTTTTTATGAACTTTATAGCGAGAAACGTTCTGCTACGAATGAAGGAAGAAATTAGATTGTTCCAAGTTTTCGAATTAGAATTGCTTAATAATAAAACTGATTTCTAAGTTAATTAATCACTCCAAGAATCGGCCGATAGATATAACTAGATATATAGTATGCTCGGTATTTATGGATATCTTTATTTTGCTCGGTCCCTAAAGAGTAATGATGTGTACAGAATTTATTCAAGTCATTGGGATGATTTAATGTCCGGGGGTGGGTTAGGATGACTATATTGTCTTCAGTGACCTGGAGTGCAACTAAGCATAATTAGAACTGATAACATTTTTAATATAATACACACTCATATCGGGAGGTTTAGATCGATCAATGGAATAACAAGGTTCCAACTAACATTTTGGGCATAGCAAGAGCTGAAAATTCCAACTGCATCAGTTATTTATTTCAATTTATGCATCATTATTGTTAATTTGCAATGTTTTTATTTATTTTTAATTTCCCTCATCTCACAGTGGTCATTGATAATACTGAAAATAAGTTAAGGCCTTAAAGCTGATCATATGTGTATACTCAAAACAAAATACACATTAATATATGTTGAAATTCGATCAACACTTTTGAGGTCATTATCCCAAAACAGTATCGGTGTCGGATGGAACCTTGTTATTCTGAGTGGTCGAGATGTAGATAACTATTTTATATCTCATCTCTTCCAATCGTACCGATCGATCTTTCTTTTTCTCGGCCTCCAGTCATTCACTCTTCTGACTTTTTATCCTCTTCAAACGATCATCTCTTTCTTTTACATTTTCATAGTTTCTTTTTCGTTTATTATCTTATTTCTGTACTCTCCGATTCTCATATCATTTGTTTAATATTTTTTCTGCGTTGACTCATCTTGATAGATAAATTTACTTTCACTTTATTTTTATACAACTTTCGTGAATTACGTAAAATAATTAACATATAATGTCACCGTTGCTGACATTCCCTATTATTATAGTTGACTAAAAGTATAACGAACGGGAAATATTTGGAATAAATATAATATTTTCAAATAATAATGTCACATATCTTCCATTTTTTAAATATTTTTCTCGATTATTTTATATAATACATAAGAGTTTAAATCACATCCTCGGATGCTATTTTTCGAGAACTGAATTTTCTTTCGTTTTATTAAATACCACAAACAATTTTTAATAACCAAAGTATTGAAAAGTAATTTGACGTTCTTAACTTTAAAAATTATCATAATGAACAGAAAGATATTATACTGTTGTAATCCGCTATAACTTTGTGGTAATTCATTATAAATATAATTAAAAACAATTCACACATTTTATTATGGTAATAATGGTGTTAAAACAAACTGAATTGTATTTAATTGTATTAAGAACAAATGAAGCCTTTAATCGTTAATAAATAATAATTATCTATCTACACAATATTCGTATCAAAAATATTACAATTCCAATTTACTAATTTTTGAGAATATAAATGGATTTTCTTATTTACTATTTTTTTTTAATGTACTTGTGTAATTTATTCTAAAGGAAACGGACACATCACTCCGAAGAAGTGTACTAATTTTCCTTACGTGCGACATTGGGATTTTATTATAAAATCGATATGATTTATGATTATTAACATTTAATAAGTCCGGTGCGAAACAAAACCAGAAGCTGACTAACGTGAGGAATGCCATTACCGATAAAACGATACCGGAAGAGAAACAATCCTTCGCGAGGCGCCCGCGAGCCAACGAGCGTCGCCGGTATTGAACACATCGAGCATCGAACGAAGCCGATCCGCCATTGGCGCCTGCACATCGTTACCGCCATTTCTCATCTTCCCGCGCCGAATTTGACATTCGGTATTCGCGCGCGGCTGTGCGAAGGTTGTCATTCGGAGTTTTGACTTTTATCTTCGGCCATATGTCGAAGTTATCGGTGAATCTGTCGCAGTAGCGAAGTGTAATTAAGTTTGTTTTATTCCAAACGCCATTCAAATTCGATAATCACCGTGCGTTTTCGATATTTCGCGAACGGCTGCAGAATTTTTGATGATTGTTACATTTTGCTGTTTGAATTATTCAAAACGAGTTACATCCGCAGAGGAATCTTTCAACCGATCGATCATGCCGGTTAACATTGAATTTGTTAGGCGAAAATAAATTTCACAGCACCATAACGTATTAAAATTAGCGTATTCCGAATTGACCTTACCGTCTCGCACTTCGGTGGCATATTTTGACAGATACGGAAATAATCTATTAATTAATAGTTCTTATCGCGTCGTACTATTTAGAGTGACTTCTTCAAAAATCAAGACGTTATTATTGTATGTAATCTATTACCTTTCTAATGGTACTTACTGTTTTAAATAAATCAGTAAATAGCGTGGTAAAATGGTTCGAGTTTCGCCAGCGAGATTGGTGAGTTGCTTATCTTGTTACAACATATTTTTTATATTATTTCATTTATTTTGTGAACCTTACGTGATAAAAAATATACTATATTAATCTAATCGTGTTTGTTGTGCTGTCTAGACTCTGGGTAGACGTTAAAGTCATCAACAGGTTATGAGCGTGGATAATAACAAATACATTTTCAATTATATTTATTCATTAATAAATTAATATTTTTGCACAAATAGTATATACCATAATAAATAGATAACAATGATAGTAGTATAGTTCTATTAATCTATTCGGACTCCCGATCTAAATATTACAACAAGAAAATGAAAAGGGAAATACCTTTTTATCTCTATGCATACGCTAGAGAGGTATATGAATCGTTAAAAAAATTGAACAATTTTTACTTTATGCCAATCGCCAATTTTTTTAAATTAACATATTTGATTTGACTTTCATTTTTCGATTAAATTTTTAAAATTAAGTCTTAGTATCCTGTGCTGTATCAATAATTAACTTGCAGCGGTCCAAAAAATCAAAAATCCTCGGTCTCAAATCAGATTCAAATCTGCAAACGAGTCTGGACTCTCTCAGTCAATCGAGAGAGTTTTGTTTTAGTATCTAGAGAGTAATCTGAAGTATTTTCAGCATGGTGATTGGCACGTAAATCATTGCTACTGTTAATTCGTTACATCTAATAACAATTATTGCAAAATGAATGCTGTCAATTCAATGTCACAGAATGGGAGCAATGCCATTATTGTATACGTATGTTACGCGGTGTCTGTCGCCGTAAATCGTAATTTTTAAAACGAGTATTAGCGATAGTTACGCTTTATTTCTGAATATGTTATTACAACCTCGATTAGTAAAACGATTGTACATTAAGGCATGTTGTATTAGTCCTTACCACTCGAAGATTTATTATCGAGAGGTGAATGCGGTTGCGTGACTCGGATTCTTTGACTACCCATCCACTTTTACCCTGATTCTTGTTACAATTACAAATAGATTCTTTTTCAAATTCGAAAAATTCAAAAAAAAAAATGCGCATTAGAGTTATCTCAGAAAAAATATTCGACGATAAAGTAACCAAACAAACCCGTCAAACAAATATTTTATTCAGTACTCGTAAATGTCAAATATCAAAAATAAATACTATATATTATTAGGAGAACACATTCTTATTGTGAAGTTGTAATTATTCAGAACAGACGGTCTGTGATGTTTTAAATAAATTGAAATAAATGTATTCATTAGAAAGATGTGTAGAAAGAAGTAGATGACTTTCAAATAATAGAACGATAGATGTATTAATTTGAAAAAGTGATGTAGGTTCTAAATTTTGTCGTCAAAAATAATGTCGCTGTACGGCTGTAGCATAGTTGGATAATGCATCTTCCCCAGTTTGGAAAGAGATTCGAATCCTGGTTTTCTATAAAATTGATTTTATATGTATATCTTTCTAATGAATACATTTAATTAGTATTTAAAATATTATATAATTTAAATCCATATTTCCCGGTGAACCGAGAGAAAGTACATACTAACAGTTGTACTGGCTCGATTTTTTTTTTTAACCTGTTATTTTTACGCTGCCATAACAGAGTATGTAATGCCTATTTTAATTGTTACGGAATGTGTGAAACTAGGGATTCTCGAAATGAATAAATAAATAATATTCGCACCCGTGAACCGATCATTATTGTGAGTCAAAAACCCGAACCAGGATTCAGAAACATCGGATTACCCGATTGGAATTACAATTCGCTTATCCATCAAGATTCATGACCCGGATTCGAGATGTCTCCGAATTAATCCAATCAAACTCCGTGTACCGACATGTCTGGGTTTTTTTAAACAATTCATTTAAACGCACTCTCAACATTCATTCTGTACGTAATGGACGTTATAAAGGGTGTCTCATCGAAAGGTGTCATTTTAATATTCAATTAAACGCATTATTTCTTCTAAAAGTGTCAATATTTGCACGTAAACAAATCACATTATAAAGTCTTTCGACAACATTTTTCATTGCGTTTTGCATAATGGCGGCTCTGTTTCACCAATAATGTATCTCAAATCTCGTTTTTAAATTGTAAATTATTTGTAGATTATTAATAATAATATAAAAATATTTTTATTTTTTGCTTCATAGTACAGTACAGTGTGTTATATTTTTATAATCGGATAACATTGCAGCAAATTAAGACATATATTTGGGTATCCTGCTACACTAGTAGCATACTGTATTATACCGGATAATGCCTTTCTGGTATAGTAATAAACAAAGTGTAATGTTCAATGTTCAAATATATATAAATGTATAAAGAGTAAATCAAGATGCGATTAGACGGCATATAAATACATTGTAAAATTTAAAGTAAATAAATGTATTGTTCAACGTAGAAAAATGTATAAATATTAATATATATAGAGAGAGTAAAACAAGATGCAATTAGATAACATATAAATACAATGTAAAACTTAAAATAAATGCAATGTTTCATTTATGAAAAATTTAAAATCTAAGTAAGAGTAAATAAGTAAATAATATACAAATATGAAGTAAAATTATGTAAAATTGTAATACTTAATATAAAACGATAGAAAAAAGTTCAGTTAAATAGTATACTAACACATCTATAGAGAAGAGTAGAAAATAATAGCAATATTCAATATACTGTTGCAGCAGTTTTAATCTCATGTTTGGACTTTTAAAAGTTTTTGGGCTTAATTTCTCCCCATTTCGTGGAGCCAAAACTGCACTTTTCTTGAAAAATATGTAAGACTATTTCAAGATTATAAAACGGCATCGCACGATCTCAGTGGGAAATTTTGACCAAAAAGTGAGATGACACGTCACGGAAACATTGCGTACAATAATTGTATTGTGTCTCTAGCTGTGACCCCACCTGAAACCATAGATCTTCTTAATTTATACCCGATTCATCCAATAAAATATTGCTATCATGTCAGGATTACGCACACCACTGACAGTTAACGCGACTCTGGCAACATTGTCCAAGTACGGAGGTGTTTGAGCTATCGGAAAACATAATCGCAGCTTTCGACTACAACTCCACGATGCCCAAAACTGAACCAGAAAGCCAGATTTTTTTTAACTAAATTCACAATTGCGGTGCGAAATAACGCTTGCCAAAGTTTTGCTGTGATATTTTCCCCATTTTTGAGTTTCATGTTTCATGAGTTTTCATAATGGTTATTCTATATGCGACCGTGTAGGCTCCCATAACTAATGTGTATGCTTCATAAAAATAGTTGTCAATTAATGGCTATCAAAAATATCCCCAGAAAAAAAAAATCAATTCAAAATAACACATCCGTTGGGACACCCGTAACATGTTCTGGGAGACCTTAAATATGGACCTTTGTGTTCTAGCGACTAGCGGCATGCTCTTATCATCTGAGATTATTACATTTTCTGATGGTTAATTGTTGCTACCTTTTTCAGACGCTTTTCAAATGTAAAAAATCCGATAAATTTTGATGTATAGAATCTAAGATGTTCATCAAACCGTGTGAATTATGGCAATATTTTTGTTAAAATTAAGTCAAAATAAGTATTTTCTGCGTAGACCATTTTGTGGCATTCTGCCGTGTGTGAAGACATCAGTCGGAAAACCTCCCTAGCCTAGATGTTTCGATTCGGGTCTATCGTAGAAACATCGGCCAGAGGTCGGATACGCACGGCAGAATTACCCATAAAACTTTACACAGAAGATTCCGAGTGGCCGTGTAAACTATACCGTCTACTTTTCTTTATTGAATTTTGACGTATCATCCAATTGCGCCTTTACTTAAATGCACATTTAAATATCACTGATAAAATAGTATTTTTGTGTTCATTATTGCCAGAGATTCTCATACATCATCTCGATGTCAGTTTTGTTCGTTTTGACAACTAATTTACAGGTGGAATTATTTTAATTACACCGAGATGTTATTTACGCGTGTTCTGTATTGTGGCAAGTTCTAACATTGAAATATAGATTCATCGGCAATCGGCAAAAAGTCCCACTAAAACGGTATTCTAAGTCGCATATTACTACATCACGAACGTAGCATTCGATAAGAATGCCTGAACAATTAACATAAAAGATGACCCACCGAAACGTTGCCCTTTTTATGAAGTGATAATAAACTTGAATCTACAAGTGACCTTTGTGACTACAATACAAGATTTGAAATTTTTGTTTGGCATAAATACATGTATGAAATTAATGATTACATACAAAGTGTCAACTATTGTAGTATAAATCTATAGTGACTAATAAATACAAGAACATATAAAGCATGTAAAACTAAAATATACCGCAACTCAAAATCAATTTATTTATCAAGGTATTAAATTTTTTAACAATCTCCCCATCACAATTAGAAAAATTACGGACTATCATAATTTTGTAACTGAAGTAAAAAAAATATGTACACAGACTAACTGAAACATAAATTAACTCAATATACTCCTTCTCCATACACGACTCTTATTCTCATAGAGAAAAAATAAATGTTAATATTAACTGATTATTAAAATTGTATTATATTTTTAATATTAATAAAAAAAGAAGAAGAAAAAACGTATAATTTTTTTTAAATATATATCTTTCTCATCGGTCTCTCGTCACAGAAGATTGGCATCTTCGCGGAGCCTATCGTCGACCTTTTTATGTTCAGGCATTAGCGGTGTACTCGAGCCAAAGCGCACCCAATCTGTGTGCATTTTTTTAACGCAGAGCTTGCTCCAAAACTTTTACTTGTAAATATAGATATAATCAAAAATCATCAATATTTGAATATGTCTAAGAACACACAATTAATTAATGGGTGAGAATGGTGAACGTTATATTTATAAAAAGTGATTACTGAAGCAAGGCCGAAGACAGGTCGTAACCCCTGTAATTACCCATACTTCCATATACTTCCGATAAAAAATTTAAAAAATAGCTTAGTCTCTATGAGATATCTATTATTTGTTTCAAAATTATCAAATTCAGTCAGAAGACAATTCTTTAAAGGAATATGCACCTTCGTTCATTCAGGCTAATGCAAACATTTTTCGTTACATGTTACGATTCAAAGCTACGATAACAAGCCAAATTGTTGTACTCGTATTTTCAAAAGCGGGTACGCAGGGGCGCACCTAATAAAATTGGGCAAAATGGAAAAAGAGTCCTCAATATACGTATTGTATTGAGATATAAAAATACTAAGAACTTTGCTGTTTGGTCTCTTTTCTCTTATTCTCACGTTTTCAATATATGCTACACTATAAATCCTCGCTTCGCTTTTGAGCTAGCTACGACTTTATGTCATACAAGAGTTATGTGGGGGTAAAAATATGACAGTATGCACACTAGAGATTCTGTATTCTCGAATGAGAATTAAAATTTTCAAGTTTCGAGAATTCTCGGGAATCGAAACCGTGAATTTTATTTTATTTAAAAAAATATTTTTTAATAAATATTCATATGTATATATAAGGATATATTAGTTTCTATATAAAACACACGTTATTATTAAATTATTATAACTATTTGATGAAATGCTTATTAATTCATAACGTGTTTGTAGTTTTTTTAAATAAAATTAACTTTTATATATTTATATTGAATACAAAAAAAAAAAATAACAATAATAATTACAAAATACAAACAAGTTAATAAAATCAAAACACAAAATAAGAACACATCGGAAGACAATATCGTATTTGGCCAGTCAACTGAAGTCCTCTAATGAAGTTCTGCAAATAATTACATCTACTATTCCTGGAATGTATGCATACACACATGTTTTGTTGCTAATATTTCGTTCTAACAATGCATACCTCAACGAATGACTTTCCGGTGCATTCCCGCCTCACTTCACCACTGAGGGCCTCTTATATAATATGTACCTTATAAAATATTATTTTTTATATACCTCTTAGAACCAAATTTTTGTGATGAAAAAAGCTAGGAGGTGGGATATTGAAAATATGTACGAATATAATTCTAGAAGCTTTGTAAAATTTTAAATGATTCTCAAAGGTTTTGATGTTCAAATTTTCTTCTGGTGCAATCAGATATTTGAATATAAGAACATTTAAAAAATATTTTTGGTCCCTATTTTACGTGGACCCAATGCATCGCATTGGCGTAGTTACGCCGCTGATCTTAGCTTTAGCCTCCCCAAGCTTCTTTGTGTGCTATACTGTGCTCATCCATGACTAGGGAGATTGCCGTTCAGTCATCCTCGCCACATGGTCCGACCACCGAAATTTTCCTATATTAATAAATCTCTAGATATTAATTTTTAATTTCACCTTATATATTCATTACAATTTTATTTTTTGCCAAACTGCATGTCTCATTACACAATATACAGAGCTTATCGGTGCAGTGTCTACACCAAAATTTATTTTCTAAAACCGGCTGAAAGAAACGCCTTAAAATTTTCCTTTCAAAAGTGTCCAATTCTTCATTCAACTCATTCTTAGTCAGTACACATGACTCAGATACATAAGCAAGCACTGGTCTGATGAAAATGTTGTACACCAAAATTAATTACATCAAAAATAATTTACAGTTCTGCAAATAATTACATCCCTCACAAATTTTGTTTCGAAATATGACGTGAATTTTTTTTTTCTATCGCATTTTACAAAGAAACATAATTCCTTGTTTGAATAAACCGACAAACCCATTTAAGTCTCGTCGTGAAGTTAACATATTAGAAAAAAGTGCAATACACTAGAACAGTAAGTTGAGATTTGTTTCCGATCATGTTATAGACGTCATAAATTATATTCGTCGCCTCATAAATGATCACTAATGAACGAACGACATGTTACAACTTTTATTTGTAACAGTGATGTTGTAGGGGTTATGGTTGTTGAATATTGATTGACTGCGATTTATCAGAAGGTTTTGTGAATGTGAAACTGAAGCCCCTATCGTCTTCTAGTGTCGTGTTTGTTATTTTTTTTATTTTAAAAAATAGAGATGCGTACACGGAATACGTGTCACATCAATATTCTTACTATTTTTAAACTAAGCTAAACGCTTGTGCTATGAAAATAGGATTAACTTGCTGGTGTCCTGGAACGAGGCGCGAACCCCCGACCACTAGATCACTAGGCCAACGTCTTGACCACTACACCAATAAGCTACTCAAAGTGTACTAAGTGTTAGTTGTATGTCGCAGTATGTACGGTGTACGTTTGTGAGTATTTGCGTTTTGTCTAGAGCAAGGTATAGAAATGAAAGAGCACTTACGAAGGTTGGCGTTTATTGATGGATGAATTATACAGAAGTGGTATACAGTTAAATGCGCGTGATGTGCGAGTTAAATGACTCGCTTAAGATGTGGATGAAAGGAAAGCCTGCGGAGAAGTGATCGCTAGATCCTAGGGCAGTGTCCGTCACGATGTATGGTGTCCTAGCAGGGGTTTTAGTTGTTAAGTGAGTCCCGCGGCTATGTCTGTGGGGCGCTTGCAGGGTCTCCACGATGTCAATAATTTTAAAGAATGACGTTGAATGCATCAAATAAAGAGTGATTCTTCAACAACAAACCGTTTATTGTGAACATTGTCATATTTATTAAGTCGTTTTTTTGAGAATTTGAAAAAATCTTTTCCATCGTGCGATATCAACAATGATGTCATAAAAAATATATATCTTTGTAAACTTTCCTGCTTGCAAGTCCGAGTTTTATATAATTAATATGTTTGTTTTAACAGATTCTGTGGAGCGCCCTCTCCGTGGCTCTGGGCTTGGAGGTGCGCGGCCAGCTAATCCGAGGAGTCCCTTGCGTCAAGCGATTCCACCAGCTGTTCTGCCCAACTGCGGGTAACACTTACCCCATGTGAGTATTAAACCTTATCACTGTCCATATATGACAATGGACACGACCAAACCGAAACGCAGGTCCGATTCATAGGATTCTCTGTGTCTAAGAAATAAATAAATTGAAAAAAAATATATCGCACAGGATTGAGAGGTCGCCGAAGTGAAGCCAATAAAATGATATGATAAGGTCACGAGGCAGTTATTAAAAATATATTTACCGTGAATCATCAGCGGGACGCCAGAAAAATGTGAGATAGTTTTCAACCAACGTAGATTGCCATTTTTTTGATCAAATACGTTTTTCTAGCGCCCGTTGCTGCCTGCTCACTGAAATGGTGGGAAAAATATGAATGGATTGAATGTACTGTTTGTTTCTGAAATAAAACGTAGTACATTGCGAGCGGGAACGCATTCTCGATTCTGTCACCGCAGTGCCTAGAATGAACGTAAAAATATACATATAAATAGCTCTTTCAAATTGATACATCTGTTATTCCATTTTTAAAAGCAATATACGACGAATCGCAAATAACTTTGAGTAATACATACTAGGGGACGCAAGAATTAAATCAATTTAATTTTATTTGAATAGCCTTTAATATAACTTATATATTTTTATGGAGAACGCATCACTGTTGTAAAAAAATGCAACTTCATGACAATAATGTATTCTTAGTAAAAATCAATAAAAAATATTAATAAGTCTATATATAAGAATTCAGAATTAATTGTAGTTACCATTCGAATCAAAATCAATCCTCCTAGAACTGCAAAAAGATCAGCCGGCCGGCTAATGCATAGGGTTATTTGAATGGGTTCTTTGAAATGGCCCCTTATCTTTCAACATTTCTAATAATTTTTGGCAAAAATATATATTTTACAATAATATTTATAAATTTACGTAGGTAGCTTTATTACGAGATGTTGCAGTACTTTTAGAAAGTTGTCCCTACAATAAATAACAAGAAAGGCAATAAATAATGCACGTGTTTAAAAATCACAGAGAAACGAGTTGGTACCTAATATAGAATTCAGTATTGCGTGTTCTACGAATGTGATTGAATACTTTTGTAATTTTTGGTATATGTATAATATATATATATTGTGACGTGTAACCCGCCACGACTTGGAAGCGCCATTGTGAGGCGTGTACTGACGGACTATCTTCCACCGACTAGTAATAGGGGAGAGCATAAATTTGTGAGTACGTGAATTAGAAGCTACCTACTTACCATAATATCGAGATCCGTCTTCGTTCGTACGTTGCCATCTTCTGGGAAATAAACTTTGCAAAAAATACAGTAAAACATAAAATGTGATATTTCATAATAAAAGAGAGTCAGTAAATTTTATCACAAAAATTAAAAAGAACTGAAAACTACTATAATTATAAATTTTTTGATTAATAAAAATAAAATTTAATTTCGGAGCTACTTAACAGGCGACGACGAAAACAATAATTTTACAAATAATACGTCGATCTGGGGCGATTGGTCAGAACACTCCATCAACCGGCGGCTTACGCACGAATCTTCTTCTCCCAGGTGGACTGTGATAAGAAATTGTCGACGGGTGATGGGAAGAAGACGTAATTTTACATGATAAAGAAGTAAATAATGAAGAAAGAATGAAAGTGATTAAGAAAGGAAATCAAAGAATGAATTGAAGAAAGAAGGGAAATTTCATTATTTCCTGCAACAATAGAAATTTTTACGATGCAATTAGAATTCGTAATTCGCCTCTCTTACGTTGGCTTTGCGCCTGGATCCTGTATGGGCTCCATCTTCAAAGTATCTTCAAATATGAATTCCACAATATGACGGGAACGGTCAACAGCCGCCCGCAGGGCAAATCCTCCTAAACGCAGTTCAAAAATAAGGATACTACCGACCGTTCCGGTTCGTTAAACTTTTTATTTCATGCCTCGGAACGCGTGATGATGCCCGATTAACTGAACCGGTCGAAGCCTCGAGGACGAGCATCTATATTTTTGCTAATCTGAAAAACATAGTCCGAACTGTGTAAGGTCGACTGAACAACGGTGATTTTCTGCGTATCAGCTGCAGTTGTCGTGGAAATGGTAGTCAACCATGACAAAGTCTATTAGTTTGATCAAACATTTATTAATAAATATGATCAATACAAATACTTTCAATAGTGATCCAAGATTTATTATGTTCGTTTGTTTAGATTAACCAGCCAGGTCAAGGAACGCACTATTTACGTTTAATCTCTTTTGGGGTGAAAAGGACCCAGGACGAAGATATGGATGTTTATATTAACCAACCAGGTTAATGGTATCATAAAATTATTTAGGTTAGCACTAAAAATCTTCCCTTAAAACAATGTGTTTACATTCAATAAAAATAATTATTGTTATAATAGGATAAAACATTACAGCAATGTAAGACATATATTTCAGTACTCTGCCTGCTACACCAGCATGTTACTGCATTATAGTAGACAGTGCTTTTCCGGTATAGTAGTAAACAAAGTGTTACGTTCTATGTACAAAAATATATATATATATATATATATATAAAGAGTAAAACAAGATGCAATTAGATAGCATTTAATTACATTGTAAAACTTAAAGTAAATGCAAAGTTCAATTTATAAAAAATGTAAGTAAAGAAAGAGTAAATAAGTAAATAATATACAAATATAAACTAAACTTATGTAAAATTGTAATTTTCAAGGTACAAAAAAAGAGTGTGTAAAATAAGTAAATAACCTACACATATGAAGTAAATTTAAGTGAAACTGTAATTTTCAATGTAAAAAGGGTGAAAAAAATTCAGTTAAATAATATACCAACACAACTAGAGAGAAAAGTAAAAAATGCAATATTCAATATATAGGTACTGTTTTAGCAGTTTTAATCTCAAAAGTTCTCGGGCGTAATTTCTCTCCAGGAAGGAGAGTGGAGCCAGAACTGCATTTTTCTTGAAAAATGTGCAAGACTAATTGGAATCTTTGCGCAAAAGTTTTCTTAATTTTGTCACGAGATGGCGACAGTTGGCCCTGGTCCTTGTTAAGTGAGGATGCGTTATTTTCTGATGATATTATATTTACTTGTAGACAAATGATGTCGGATACAAAAGACCCGAAGCGGCGGTAGATGAACACTATGTTTTGGATATCGGTTGTAAGAAGTTTGTTTTAAAAAAGTCTAACCTTTAAATTCGACACTGCGCTGGTGTGATAAACATAATTCGCATTCCGAACATGCACGTACAACGACAGCCAACATTCAGCTGATACCTAACAAGTTTGAGATGGGGCGCATTTTTTTGAAAATTGTTTGCTTTCTGGTAAACGTAATATGATTGTATAAATTTTATGACAAATTTAATTTAAAATATATGTCATATAGAACTTTTTTATAACAACAATCGGCGAAAACCGATGTTAGGTGTGCGTTGCATAATTTTTTGTATGTATAAAATCATAATCAAAAACTCTCTTTAAAAAATCACTATTCCTGATATGGAAGGATATTAATACCATCCATATTTATAAACGAGAATATCACTAATTTCTGTTAGATTACTAATTTAGTATTAAAATATACTAATTGAATTTCTTGTACACTATTCGAAAGTGCATCACCCAATATGCTAATAAAGCTATACTCTGAAGGAGAACACATTCTTTTTGTGAAGTTGTAATTATTCAGAACATAAGTTTGTGATGTTTTAAATTCTAATTTTAATGTGTTTATTATAAATTTATACATATAAAATCAATTATGTGAAAAATATTGTTTTTGCGCTACCGGGATTCGAACCTGGATCTCTATTTCCAATCCGGGGAAGTACACAACAAATTGTGTTATAGCGCCAGTATTTTTCACGACAAATTTTCGAACCCATATGTTACACTTTTTCAAATTATTCTATTATTTCTAATTCTTCCCCGGATTGGAAATACAGATCCAGGTTCGAATCCCGGTAGCGCAAAAACAATATTTTTCGACAAAATTGATTTTATGTGTATATATTTATAATTAATACATTAAAATTAGTATTTAAAACATCACAGACCTATGTTCTGAATAATTACAACTTCACAATAAGAATGTGTTCTACTTAAGTTGTATCAATGTGTCCAAAATTTAATAAAAATGAATTGATAATTTTGGCATCTGCAGTCGGTTTATTCAAAGGTATATGAGGTTCCGTAAAAACAATGTAGATGGCTTTCAAATAATGGAACGACAGATGTATTAATTTGAAAAAGTGTAACATATGGATTCGAAAATTTGTCATGAAAAATACTGGCGCTATAACACAATTGGTAGCGTACTCTTCCCCGGATTGGAAATGGAGATCCAGGTTCGAATCCCGGTAGCGCAAAAATAATAATTTTCGACAAAATTGATTTTATATGTATATATTTATAATTAATACATTAAAATTAGTATTTAAAACTATACTCATTAGGTTAGGTTTTCATAAAATCCAATACACTTCAGGTGTCCTACAGGGGTCGCATCTTGGCCCCCTTTTATTTAGCCTCTACAATGTCATAATATTGGTTATAGCTTTTTAAAATCGAGTTTATATTGTAAACACATGACATTGAACTAATAAATACTTGTCCAATTACATTTCTCAATTAATTTAGTTGTTATTTAATAATTATTATAGAAAATTTACTTCTTATTCTTGAAATTACTATTCTTCAGAACATAATATCATTCCTTGATAATTAAACCAATGTATAGGTCACTTTTCCAGTGACATTTTTTAAATTTTTTTTTATTAAGATTAGCATAATCAACTTTGTGGTTAAAATCCATTATTTTAGATCGTTAACATTGTTTTATTAACCACTTAATAAATTAAATACATCTACCGATTTCGAAAATTAATTCATTAAGTGGTTAATAAAATAAAATTAACAATCTAAAATAGCATTGATTTTAGTTCAATTATTTGGATTTTCGATCGATATATGTATAGAAAATAAGATGAAAATAAATGTCTTTATTAAAAGTGTTATTTTGAATATTTCAGCGACCGTATCGAGCACTTCATCGACGAGAACAAGGCGCTGATGAAGCGGATGTACGGTGACTTTACCGTGTTCACTGAGTACGGGCTGCCGAGACGGAACAAGCGCGGCGCGCCCGGCGTGCCCGACCCCATGGCGGCCGACCCGGAGGTGCGCGAGCCCTGGGTGCGGCACGCGCGCCAGGCGCAGACCACGCGCGCCCGACCCTCCCCCACGCCCGCCACGCCGCCCTTCCTCAACCCCAATCAGGGGAACTCCAGCGGCAGGTCAATAATTTATTTCTTTGTATAATCTGAGTGAGCTCAGAATATGATCATCGTTACTATTGGGTGGGTTTTGCCTTTCTTAAGAGTTTTCTTCCATTGATCCTTATAACAAGCCTAAAACCGGTCTAATCTCCATCTTAGCCAGTGGCGTTACTAAAAAGTTAGGCCCCATTGCAAAATACAAGAGTCCCCAGCGGTGTAATGCTAAAAAAATAAGTACCGGAACGCTACTCGTTAGGGTGGTATCATTCCGGTACTTCATTTCTCGAATGTGGTTAAGTATTTTTCGTATATTAATTAATACACTAGTATCTCTCACAAAAATCAGTTCTCAAACAATAACGAAAAAGTCCTTACTAAATGATTGAACACAAAGGCGTAGTTAAAAACTTAAACGCCAAAAACATTAAAACGCACAAGACTAAAAAAACCAGGTAAGTGTTGACTAATCAACTCCTCAAACTCAACTAAATATTAATGTTTTCAATTTTGACTTATTCAGGTTTGACACAATAGAATGTGAAAATATATTTCAAACGAAATTATCTGATGTTGTTTATTGTTGTATAAAGTGTATTCAGATTCAACAAAAAATTTAAGCTTTCTTAGAAAAATGTTGTAAAAAAAACCAGTGCAGCGACACCACTATTCCTGGAATGTATACAAACATACACACACACACACACACATGTTTTGTTGCTAATATTTTGTTCTAACAATTCACACCTGAACGAATGACTTTCCGGTGCATTCCTGCCGCACTTCACCACTGAGGGCCTCTTATATAATATGTAGCTAATAAAATATTATTTTTTATATACCTCTTAGAACCAAATTTTGGTGATGAAAAAAGCCAGGCGGTGGGATAATGAAAATATGTACCAACATAATTCTAGAGGCTTTGTAAAATTTTAAACGATTCTCAAGGGTTTTTGATGTTCAAATTTTCTACTGGTGCAATCAGATATTTGAATATAAGAATATTTAGAAAATTATTTGGCCCCTATTTTATGTGCACCCAATGCACCGCATTGGCGTAGTTACGCCGCTGATCTTAGCTTTGCCCTCCCCAAGCTTCTATGTGTGCTATACTGCGCTCAGCTATGACTTGGGAGATTGCCGTTCAGTCATCCTCGCCACATGGTCTGACCACCGAAATTTTCCTATATTAATAAATCTCTAGATATTAATTTTTAATTTCACCATATATATTTATTATAATTTTATTTTTTGCCAAACTGCATGTCTCATTACACGATATACAGAGTTTATCGGTGCAGTGTCTACACCAAAATTTATTTTCTAAAACCGACTGAAAGACACGCCTTAAAATTTTCCTTTCAAAAATGTCCAATCCTTCATTTAACTCATTCTTAGTCAGTACACATGACTCGGATACGTATGCAAACACTGGTCTGATAATCATTTTGTACACTAAAATTATACATGTACCTATACTGGTTTTAACACACTTAATATAGATATATATATTAAAAATATGAGAGGAAAATATTCAAACTGCATGTGCCCGATACCGACCATGTCAGAGAAATAATCATTTAAAATTTGCAGTTATGCGATTATTTTTAATAATTGAAATATTTTATTAATTCCAAACTATATTTTGAATACAAAAAATAAAAGTTCGTCGAACTTCGAACGGACAAACTATTATTTGTTAAAAGATTTAGGCCCTAAAGCACAGATACAGAATAATAATGGGTCAATTTCGCAAATATTTATTTCAAAGTACATTGATTAAAACTTAACGTGATTTTGTAAAAATTGTACCTACTCCATGAACATTTAGTCAGGCATCCACCCATAAAATATTGTGTATTTGTATATATATGTGAAAACACACGTGTGTATGTGTGTGTATATATATGTATATACACTAACAAACCATCTACCCAAGTTAAAAAGTAATGGCGAAAATGCATATACCAGTTTTTAATCTTAAACACGCTGAAGAGATCAATCCGAACTTGACGGTCAAAAGTTGATATGTATGGCAATTTTTAACATAATAACCTGCTTCTAAGTTATGCCCAATAGTAAGAACTTTCCGGATAATACTAGGCTTAGAGTTAGAAATATGTACACTGCAAAATAAAATCCTGTGTCATTCAGAACTTAAGAAATGTATTACTATTTATAGCCTAATGTGTTCAACTATACTTGTTATTAATATCTGTCTTCCTTTGGTACCTACCTAAATACGTGTTCAATAAAAAAAATTGTTTTCAAAGATATATGTTTTGTATTATATAAGAGACACATTTTTTTACTGCTCTGAGTACTAAATCATCTAGTTTCACCTCTATTCGACAATCTATATCTTTTTAGTATTTATTAACAACAACTATTATTCAATATGATACAAATATTAATAAATATTATTCAATATTTGTAATAATTGTATCACTATACAATAAGCAATACACACATCAATCAAATATAATTTTAAAGTATATTGTTTCACACTACAAACACACGCATGTGTCTCTATTATCTCTTAAGACTTAATAAGGTACATTTTTAGGAAATATACAGCTATATTTTTAAGTGAATGAAGATAAATTTTGTCTACTATATTATCACAATAGCATGCAATCATCTAATATAGAGCCAATATAAAAATGTTCACTGTTATAGCTTAAAGACAGAGCATGGGATGACAAAACAGTAAACCTTGCAGTATAATTAGTGTTTTTGACGTAGGCTGGATTATTTTTAAACTTACCACAATCTTTCGTAACATATTTTTCATAATATCTTATTACTTTTTCAGAATTGACGCCTGTGAATCTAAAATGGAGATAGTGACTCCGTACTGGGCGCTTAACTCAGCTGGAAAGGTCCGCGCAGTGGTCAATACCATGCACTTCGAACAAGCCATACACCAAGAAGTCTGCTCGTTAGTCACACACATATTCTTATTCACTTCACTCATCATAGTTATTTACACTTATGTTATGCAGAACTAAGAGGCGTAGAGACGTTATTGAATTCTCTGTCAGTTGTCACCACTTCAACAATATTCTGAACTAATAATGGAATTTAGTCAGTTTGTTTACTTTTTCTAGTATGCACCGTGATTAAGAAAATAACTATCTTTTATTTTAATTAATTTATGAAAAGTACTCTTAATTGTCAATAAAATTTATTTTCTTCCCATTATATAATAAATTCAATATTATTGAATCAGTATTATTGTGTGATTATTTATATATTGTGTAATGATTCGTAATTAGATGACCAATCACCAGTACACTAGAAACCAAACCTCAAACTTTTAAATCACAGTTAGCAATCATTGTAACCAAACAAAATCATAGTTTATCTCATTACAAATCTAAGAAATGCCTCATAATATATTTGTTTTAATAGAGATATATCACATTCATTAAACGTTTCAGCAAAACACAGACGAACCGATGTGCCGGAGACTGTGGCTGCGAGCAGAAGTACAAGTGGCACCGCCTGCTGGCGTATGATCCAGATCAAGATTGCGCCGGCATCTTCATGGACTGGTTCCTTTTCCCGTCCTGCTGCGTATGTCGCTGCCAACCTTAACAGCCGCCTCTTTTTACTCCCAGGGCAGACACGCCTCCCATATCACAGCATTAGACCTCAGCAATCTCAAATGTTAATATATATATAACGTAGGTTCTTGCTGAAATGATTAGAGACCTGCGCTGTTACCTTGTACACTAACATTGTGAACGTGGCTGTTTATGACAGTAAGATGACACACGCAATATTATTGCAATATTTTTACAATAGGCTGAGATATTTTATTTTAAATTTGACTTAAATAATGTTTTTTTTTAAATTATCAAAAATACTCTAATAAATAACATAGTGTTTAGGTTAATTTCCTTATGAAACGTTGAGATGATTTGCAAAGACTGGACGTGACAACGTTTTCAAGTATATTTGATTTTCTAGTTTTACAATTATTATGACGGATATAAAATGTTACTTTCTAAAACCTTCATTTAATTCAAACAAAACATCCCAAACCTCAACCAATCCTACAAATTAATAACCATTTCAACAATGATCCTAATATTTTATAAGAATTGAGGCTTTCGTGGTTATTATAAAACATTGTTTGAGAAAACAAGTCAAACATTTTATGCAATTTTTTCTGTATTCTGTTTACAAGTAAACGTATATATTTTTTTATTCTCTTATTGAAATCTATATTATGTAGATTCTACGTTAATTCTATTTAGTTTTAAGGCAAATCTTTGACAACAGGTAGGTATATTGAATAAGGTAAAATAAACAATGGTAGATAAGATAAAATAGAAGAAATATTGTTGAACTTAATATAAAGATGGCATCTAATAATACAAATGTTTTATTGAGTTTAATGTAGTGCTTAGGTTAGTTGATAGAGTAATGTAAATATGAAATAATACTTGAATGTGAGTTGAACTATTACATCGATATACCTACGCTGGGATATTGTCGCTGATGAATTAAACTGCCATCGATTTATTATAGACTTTAAGTAAGACAATGTTGACTTGTCACTGCCTATACATATTTGTAGTTTTTATATACATAATAAGTTTTTCTATTATACTTAACTTCATTTCATTTTTTGGTTATCGGTTTAAGTTATAAAATTAAAAATAAATTTTTACCATTCAAGTTTTTATCGTGTGTTTACTATTTTTTGAGATTTTGTGTTTGCACAATTTTATAAATACAGTATTTGTAACGTTTATATAATATAACTGAATTTTGATGAATTTCACATGTATTTTTTAATTCTCTATAATTTTAATGTTACCATAGAATATCTTTTCATTAATTTTAATTGTATTGTTCTGAATTAACCTCTCATTCGTATTTGTTATTATTTTTCCTCTTTCTTATTCTCAATTCTTACAATTAAAATTAAAAATTTATTATTTATATTTCGCATACATTTTTTTCTGTTAAATCATTTTGAATGTCTTCTAATAAATTTTGAAAGATAATTAACGAAATTGTGTTTTTTCTGTTTAGTATGCAAACTAAAATAGATTAAGACGAGAATCGTGCGTTTGTATTATAAAAAAATTGTATCTGTATTTATAATTGATCTCTTCTTTTATTATGAATCAATTTATGAAAAAAAAAAATTTTCTTTTTGGCGTCTGTACCGCAGTAACTAATTTCTTTATTTTTTGTACGCCTGAGTCCGTCCTTCGTGGAATGTGTACAATGTAACAGTTTTATTGGATGCAAATAAAAAGTGATGAAATGTATTTTTCATATTATCGCTTGCAACCAGAAATATGGATCACTTCATTTATCCCCAATTAGCTCTTAAACATCATTTGGGAAGCAATATTTACCAAAGTTTGTCACCCCTGAAGATATTTATTTAAACCATTATTTATGAAGACACATCAATGTTTTTTATTATTTTTAAACCCAACACAGATAATTGTGCATGTTTAAATTTTACGTGAAAGGAAATATTTTATAAAATTTATTGTAACATGTGACATAAATAGATTAACATTATTATTTTAGAATACAGAATGTTATTGAAACGGCAATATTATTTGAAGTGAACATTGTTCTAATTTTTAAGTTTTGTAGAAAATTTAAACATCTTATTGGTTTTTTTTTCCAATATGCATTGAGATTTAATAGATTATCATTTTTATAAACTGTTAAATTATTAAATTTGTCAAATGATAAAAATGTTTTTGCCGATGCGATGGTTGCACTTGAGGAACTACACGCCATACATTAATGACTATTGTCTGAATGCAAAATAATAATATATTTTAGATTTATCATAAAATATCACCAAGGTATTAAACTACATTTTCATTATTCATTTTTCAATTTGTATTATAGTCTTAATAAAAAATGATCATTATAAATTTGGTCTGTTTTCTCTTTCACAATTCTACAACACATTTATTCACCCTTGAAGATTTTGCTTTGAATGTTCAGAAATAATAAAACTAAAAACCGCATGTTACATAGATCGGTGTGATTTTTGTGCGGTTGGTGACTTACGCAGTTATTTCATGCAAAAGTATTCTTAAAACACAAAAAAAGTCAGTAATGACCAGTTAGATAAATTAGATTAGATTGTGTACATATGAGTAGATAAGATACATTAAAGTAGAACACGTCATCACACAACAACATCACCATCATTATCATGTGGCTACGATCCAATAAGGATCTTTAACTCTCATGTAAGAGTTTTTATTATTATCTATCTTCGCAGATAGTGCTGCGGTCATGAACATCAAGTTTTCTTTGAATTTTTCTCTAAATTGTCGCTCCATTTTCTTCGAAATCGTATCCTTTGCAGTTGCTAATGCAGCGTCATATATGGGTATGGATACCTTAGAAAATGCATTCTTTGGATATGTCCAGCCCAAAGCAATCAATCAATCTTTATTGTAGTCACTATATCTTGTTTGTCAATGCAAAAACATATTAGGCATCAATTTCTCGGGTAACTGAGTTTCTGAATGTACATCGCCATCGTAAATAAGGGACTGTATCTCCAATGTTTCGGTACGAGAACTATTTTTTTTTTTGTACCATAAATAGTATATATGAAAGAATAAAGGTATGTGCTTTACTAGACAGGCTGTTCTAAAGCAATTACCTGTACAATTTATAAAAGTTGTAAATGTTAAGAGGTAAGTAAGTATAATGTTAAGTACGTTATGAAAAGTTTGTGAAAAAAGTATAATCAGTAGTTATAAAAGATATTGAAATATTATTGTCAGTAATATACAATAGTGGGAGACAAAAATATGTAGGTAGTTAGGTTAGCACAAATAGCATATTAGTTTCTTTTTGGTTTCTACCCACATCAAGCAACCACTTTGTTATTTTTGATTTGAAGTAGTCAATCGCTTTAGACCCTTTAAAGTCTAGTGACAATTTGTATTATTAATCAATTTGTATTATTAATCAAATATTCTTAAAGAACAAAATAAAAAAGTTTGTTGAGAAAATTTAAGGCTTTGCTCCTGGTTTCCTTTGGATCGGATTGTGGAAGTAAAGTTAATTATTTTTGAAACTTGAAAGGATTTAAAGGGTTATGTCTACATGGCCTTTTGTTTATTACTCTTATGACCCATTTCTGAGCCTTAATTATGATTTCATTATGAGTGGATTTATTTCAAATTTTAGGCGTTAGTGCTATCTCCAAGTGTTCTTCTTCATCTCCTCTTTGTGCGCCATCTTCTATCGAAGGATGGCGACCAAGTTGCAGTATATTAATAAAATGTATTACATCACTGGCATTTTGAACAAAGATTCACTTTTTGAGGATACGTAGCCAAGATGTTCTCTTTCAACCTACAACTCTGCTTCTACCCACGCAAAATTGATGGCATTCAATACAATATACTGTATATTTATATAGGTGGAAAGGGGTGGAAATGCCTTTGTTTTAAACCAGGTGTAAAGAGTAACAATGTTGCAACGAAGAGTAGTGAGCAATATTTAGTCCAGGCAACGGAAAGTAATAAATGGGGGTGGGCTGGGTAGCTTTATTATTTTCAGGGTCCTAAAGTGCTATTGAGCAAAATTTGGGATGACGTAATACACGTTTACCTCACAAGCAGGGGGTAGTGCAGTTAGGTGAAGAGGAAGAACCTCTATGTTTTGCAGAGTCCTAAAGAGTATCTTTTCAAAATTTGGAATAGATAGTATTCAATATAACACATTTACAGGGATGAGGGAGTGTGACTATGTTTGATGCAGACTAATTAAGAAAAATTTGGAAGGGATGACATTCAATATAATACCCATTAATATCATGGCGAGGTGGGAGGCAGGTATGGGAAGGGGGATTGTAGTATAATAAATAAAGAGTAGAGTAGTCAAAGGGGATAAAATTTTATAGAGAACAAACATTCAGTTATATAATAAATATATAAATAACTGAATGTCTTTTTTCAATTTAATATTTAAAATATATATGCCATGTAGAGTATTGAATGTCTCGATAATTGTAACCAATTCTGTCGCACACAAGAAGGCTTATAATTCTACGAGTTTGTAAGCAATTTCTGTTTTGAAAAAATTTGCTGATAGCTGAAAGTGCACGTAAACTTTTATTTCTTTACACATTTTTCTTATTCTTCTAATCATTCGGTGATACCTGATTCAGTGTTCTTTTTTAAGGATTTTTACGTTTTTACTCTTTTCTCAGTCGGTGCCCACACGTTTTATGTTTGTAAACTTTTTGAAAACCAATTTATTTTCATCCTTTTAAATGTATATATCGCATCGTCAAAATTTGAAAAATTAAATAACCTACATTCGCCTGGACTGGCTTAACTTTTTGTCTCTCTCTATCAATCTCAAACTGATCTCTACGTTTATCTCCAGATCAAGATATCCACACGTGTACCCAGTGTGTCCAGAATTTTGATAGTTTCATGTTTGGCGTTTGTATAATGTAGTTAAAATGGGTAAAATCTTATATTTTCCATGGTTCCGTAATTTTAAATGTAAAGATACCTATTTTATTGCTTATAAATTGCCTGCGCCTACGATATTTGCAATCGACATAACATTAGCGTTAGTGTTTTTTTTCAACAGGCGCATTGCTACTAATTTAATTTAAATCTCTAGGATTATCTCTTGTGTCGTTTCGTGGACGTGGGCCTTTAGAGAGAATGTTGTACAGATTACTGATTACCTAAATAATATTGCTTTATCAGCGATTTGTGTTTTTATGCGTTTATATATATTTATAACGCTATAGATTTTTTTTCTTGCTCATTTTCTTTTCTTCTTCTTTTTCTAGAAAACTTGTTTTTATGCTTTTCTCAATGAGTCTAAGCGCCATTTCTGATTTGTAAGATTCTTGTTATGGATAAAATTCCACCACATAATTTTTTTTTTTTTTTACATTTTTTTGTTTTACTTCTTCTAATTTTACTTACTTACTTACTGTACACAGTCTCTGCACGGTGCACTTGCTCCCGTGGGGGAGCAACGGTCAGGCTAGTATTGTATTATAATTATTCAATGAGCTGTAGGCAATGTTTTTTATAAAACTATGCGTGGTCACGCGTGGATAGTAAGTCCAGTCCATCAAATCACAACAATTAGGAATGCGTGTATGAAATAAGTTTTAAGATAAAATGAGACTTACTTCACTCAGAGTCATTTGGTATCAGCTTTATTTCATTGCGCCCAAACATGTTCCTTTTTTCTAAAGCCCCCCCATTCACAGAACAGTGTCACTCCAAAATCTGATCGCGAATGGGGAAAACCAAATGGATGATGTGAAGTGATAGGATGAGTTAGATATCCAATCGCTCCGAGCCATCTTTCACTCATTCACTTTCATTCATTCGTGGATAATTTCTCCAGTCTGAAGGTTCCAATGGTAACTCATTTAAAAAATGTTTATGTAAATGACGCTCGTTTCAAAAGCCAATCACCCATTTTTTTTTTTAATTTCTCGTTTTACAATACAAGGCAACGGCAGCCCAGTTCTTCATTCATTTTATGCCTTAATTAAATACAATTTAAAATACTTTAATTTTTTAAAGAAAGCAAACACGTTGTTGCTTGATATTAAAATTAAATTAAATAATATTTTAGTTTTAAACCACTTTATTGTGCACATATACTAAAGCCAACTAGTTTCAGTTGGACCCAACCTTCTTCAGGACAATATGGTATATAGACTAACCTAAGTACAGATATTTAAATATGGGGTAAAGAAGAGAGAGCATCAGTATATCAGAGTGGGAGAGAGTATATTGCAACAAATAAAATACATTATTATTAATAATTATATTGCAACAAAAATACAGGAGCACAAGTGTTAAATGAAAATGGAATAGGTTTATACCTTAATAATTTGGAAATAATATATCACTCAATAATAATAGCCAGATTGTTACAGCCATTTAAAATAATTAAATTTATTGGCGTTTGAGTTGTTGCCTCGTGCATACATTCAATTCGCGGTTTACCAAAATTTAACCTGCGTGTGTCCATCCCTTTATTTCCTCGCCTATCACAAGGAAGAAAGTAAATGGCTCAGTGATTAAAGTCTTCCAACTGCAGTAAGTTCAGTGAGCTTGGAACTTTTGTACGGACAACTACCATCACTTCGCTCCGCTTTACTCCGCTAACACTAATTAATTAATCTTACCTTAATTCCGCTAATACAAAATAATCATTTTCGCGAGTGTTAATATACACCCAGCGACGCTTATATTTGTGGTGAAGAGGACGAAAAATAAGTTAGTAAGTGACTTCCTTTCTTCCTCGTATTTCCACCACAGATGCTAAATAACCAAGTAAATCTATCCAATAGTCCGATATTGAAGATATTCCCATGTAATCCCCACCCTTCTCTCCCACCCACTACCTGATACTTTGTCCAACCTGACTTCTCTCTTCTTTACCTCATATTTAAATTTCTGTACTTAGGTTAGTCTATACCTACTTACTTAAAAAAATGGACGATCGAAATGTAGAGCAGTAACAGTGCGCTCACTGTGAGAGACTCTCTGGCCAAAAAGGCGATTACCCAATTAGATCATCTGCCTATTCACCTGACTGAAGGGAAGATTTTCTAATATATTATAAATGATATCCGACAGAATGTGAAACAGGTGTTCAATGGTATTCTGAAAAATGACTTCCAGGCCTGCTTCTAGAAATAGTAACACCGTCAAGGTACACGAGGAGAACTTTGAAGGTGACAACAGCCCCTAATGTACAGTTCCACATGTAGGTATATTTAATTTAACTGTCACATTTCATATATTTCGTATGTCGTATCCTGATAAACAGCTCTCGCCTCGTAGACGCTCATACACCATCTTTGACACACTTAGATTTCTGATTTATCTTGATAAATATTTATAAAGTTACGTACGTCGTGATATTTATGAAAAATGTGTATTTCATACAGATGTAAACTTTAAAACGAGAGCACTTATAAAGTATTTTCCCTATAATCAACGTAAATGTGAAATGAGAGTATAATCAAATTCCTTCACAAGAAAATATTATTTCTTTGATTAAAGAGTAACCGTGCTTCTTATCATATTCAAGGCTTTGTGAAAATATAAAGTTAAGTAATAATTCTAGCGGCTTGAGATGTACGAACGAGCGGCACGTGACAATATTTCAAAAATAATTAAGTTTTCTGGTTCCTTTGCAAAATTTTGTACTTTTTTTGTATAATTGTAATTCTTTAATTATTATTGTAGTGTCTGATGTCACCATTATAACTAATAATAAAATGAACCGCTTTTTATCTTGACGATCGTAACCTCCAGTAAGATGATCGTGACACGTGACGTGATGTGTCTCGCTACATGAGCGCGTAGACCGAGTGAGAGAGATTCGTCATTGTTATGGCCTGCATCCACAGAATGAGACACGGTGAGATAAATCTCAGAGATTTAGTTAAGGTATATTTCAGTGCCATGTATGTGTTCTGATCTGGAGATAAACTCATAGATCGGCTTGAAGTTGCTAGAAAGAGACACTAACTCAACCCCACGTATAGACGTAGTATTTGAATTATTGTACAATATAACAATAAAATAGGAACATAATGGCATCAAAAATGGTTTTTTGACCATGGGTGGAGTTAGCTGCTTTGCAGATTAAAGTATCGATATATAAAAATACCTATTTGTAAGCAATTTCATAACTGGGACTACTGAATATGATTATTTAAGTAAATCAAATTCTAATAAAATATGATAGCCATGTACTTTGTAATTTAAGATGCTCATTCCAAAATAACAAAATTAAAACACCAAATAAAATGATGTATTTAAACACTTACATAAAAGGAACATTAATATGTTATAAACACGTTTTACATACTTATGTAAGACATGCGCTCTCGCTACTTTGGTGTTTTTTCTTACTGACAATTTACACTAACATACGCATTGCTTAAGACAATATAATAATAATTATAATCACGAATCCTACGTTCTATTTGTCAATGGAGATCATTTTTTTGTTATCTTTTCTTTTCATTTCTAATCTAATCCATTAGCAAAAAAATGGTTTATGAATGCCGCCCACATGCCGGGCCGCAGAAAACAAAGTGATGATAGACAACGTCCGTTAAACGGATAAGGCACGAGAAGAAAAAGAATCCGTAAATAAGAGTGAATACCTTTTTTTAATTGATCTGTAATATTTATTGACTGCACTGACAGCCGTGTTGGTGGTATTTTAATGACCTACTACTACTATCCTAAAGAATTGGTTTTGATATATTCTAATATGTTGACATCCATATATACATATTATATTATAAACTTAGAACAATCAATAAAACAAAACGTTATTTTTTCCATATGATAATAATTAAAAATAACCAATTATAAAGAGCTGTGTTCCGTACAGGAAACGAGAATGTAGACAAGGATGGTTCGCCGATCTCAGCTTCTCTCAACCGGCGGTGATGACGATGATTATGAAGTCGAAAGAAATGAAACAAAAGTATTCAATATAGCCACACTACAGCGGCAAAATCGAGAATGACTGCCGCATGCAGAATACTCTGTTGTTAACAATACATATAGCCATATTAGCAAGTACCTACACGGCGACAGGCCGCCGCTTGTGACGTTTTACTAAGACGACTATGTTTTCCTAAAATCTATCGATAATTACACCTTTAAATTATTGCCACGTGTCTTATCATATCAATTATATGGCGCCTCCTCGGCGGGTGATTCTGTGCGATACGGAGCGGTTAAAAATATATTCTCAATTTTATTTTATTTCACACAATCTACGACACTGGAATACGTATCTCACTCCAATATAAAACAGGTCTGCTTCTTCAACATCGACCATTTGCTGTAAGATCGCTATTTTTCTCAGACTTTTTCAATGACTGAAGAACAGAAATGTTTGCGAAATGAGGAGAAATCAAAAAAATTTAAAACAATTTACGAACATTATTCCATCGTAGCATATTTTTCTGTCGTGTCCGGGGGCGTAGACATGAAAAATAATAAATTTGCCAAATACTACAACGCCCTTTCGTATTTTTTCTTTTTTTATTTTGCATCATCTTACGGAATCTTAATTCACAGTGTATTCGTCAATGTCTTTACAAATAATATAATTGACGCGCTAAAACAGTTTTCTATTTTGAATCTTATCGTATTAAGCAGTGTTAAAACAATTTTGAGAATTGTCCACAAGAGGAAGATATTCGAAATTTTAAATGAAGTGAACAAGGATTACGAAGATGCCAATAATTTAGAAGAAGAGTATCAGATAGTGATGGAAAAAACTATTCAAGACAATAAATTCACCGAAAAATTCTGGGTGTTCCAAAGCTTTTCCGTCGCCATGTGCATTTTATCAAAACCTCTGTATGAAATGATGCAAAGTGCACTGACCGAAAATATTTTTACAAGGCGAATGTTATTTGAGGTGACATTTCCATTTATAAACGATATTAAGATGATTTCACCTATTTACGAAACTCTGGCTTTATATACGCTTTTTCAAATCCTTTTTATGGCTAACATATTTATGTCATTCGATCCAGTTTTTTTGATTCTCATAATACACTCTTGCGCAAATTTGGAGATTGCCAAGTCTTTGTTGAGGGACCTGTTTATGCACGAAGCTGTAGGATACGACGCGACGAGGGTCAGGTTGAAGATGAAAAGGATTGTAATTTTACACCAGAAGACCATCAAGTATGTAACCGTTATTTTGAGTATGGTATCAGTATTTATAAATGCAATAATAAGTGCACGCTAGACACGAAAACGGTTTCACACCAATAAGATTAAATGTATAATATTTTAATGGTTATTTCTGAATATGAGTATTATATACGGGGTGGCCCAAAAAAAGTGAGAACATCTCGTAACACACGAGTTATTTCAAAACACAATATAATTAATTTTTTTTTTTTTGCACAATATTTAGCTAATCAGAAATCATCATAACACCCCATATTGTATAATCTACTGGGTTTAAATCTGGGCTGTTCGGTGACCACACGCTGATGGCTCGATGAAATTAACATTCTCACGACGAAGAAAGTTGATTGTGTTTCTGGCTGTGTGAGACGGAGCTCCGTCCTGCTGTAATGTCCAGTTACGCTGTAATGTCTTCTGCAGTGATTTTTGTCATTCTGCGTAACAATTTGAAAAAAACAAATATAAATTAATAATCATAGATGGCGGCTGGAAATTGTCGAAATATCACGTAATATGCGTAAATAGGTAAGTAAGTAAATGAGTAAACTATTAAACTAGTAAACCTATTGTTAATGTTGATTTTGATGTAATTATATCACATTTTATGAAATGTTCTCACTTTTTTGGCCCACCCTGTATAATGTTATCGTGCAAACGGTTTTCCACCAATCTGTGTGTGTATTGTGTAATGTTTTAAGGATCATATTTATATATGTGTAGTGTAATCGAGCAAACGAAACGAGAGTAAGCTAACGCCGTCTCAAATCTTCGTTCGGGCTAAACATGTTGTGCGCGACAATTTCATTCATTCAATTTCAGATAACCCTGTTTGATAATGATAAATTGTGCTAGCAAAGTTAAAATAAATACATTTACATAAAATTTCAACTCAAATGTTTTAAATTATGTAAATTAAGAGGCGATAGGACATGATCAACGTGCTGTTTCTTTTTTTGGAGTCAATTTAGCGTGTAGTTTGCGAATCTTGTTGCAAAAACTACAGCAATATGTGAAAGAATACATAAATATATTGTAATTATCACCAAAAAAATATAAAGGCTGTACCTTATTTAATCTTTTTTCGCAATTGAATTATCTTTGTTACACTGAATCTGGAAATATTTCCATACAGAGACCATACATTTTGTTTACAAATTTCACAAATAAAAAAATTTTAAAAAAATTAAAAAAACACGCGTATCGTATTGACTAATTCTATTTTTTTGCTTCTGGAATTTCGCACATTCTGTGAAAAATGATAGTACAGTACAGTATAGTTTTAAAACAAATTATTCGATCATCATTCCGTGAATGTGAACATTCATTCTTGTTTTTCTCGCACTCTCTGGTCGATTCCAGCTCTCTCTATCTCAAATGTAAAGATGTCACAATATTATTACAGCTCGATTGTAAAGATACCGCAAACGAATTGGCCCGATTTGGATATATTTTCACTTGATTTATTATTAAATTATTTATCGTTTCAGATGTGCCATCACTATGCAGTCTATTTATTGGCCATTCATTTTCATAACATTTTTAATATCAACTTTGGTGATTTGTGGGACTCTATATATGATGATTTCGGTATATTTTCATTTTATTATATCATATAGATATATTCGTTATTAACAGTTTTATAGATACTCTATTAAATAAAATGTTTTGCAATTTTTCAGTCATTGGAGAATGGTATATTCCCGTACGAAATTATGGCTCTTTTTCTAGCTCCAATCATAAATGTTTATGTTTTGAGTTTCTACGGAGAGAAGATTGTCGAAAAGGTTCGATAAATCATTGTGATTCTCAAAATATTAATAATATGTATAGTAAGACTTGCGTCGAGTGATAAGCGGTCGGGGTTCGTCTAAATCAATATTATTTTTGATAGCACAAGCGTTTAGCTGAGTTTGAACTTTTTTGTTTATATTGCGCTTTAAACACCGATAGTACCAGTGGTGTAGACTGTATATTTAGCACAGACACAAACCGCTTTAACAGCCTTCGACTATAGAAAGAGCGCACGTGTGAAACATTACCGCCGGAATGATAAATTGCGTATTAAAATTATTTTTTTAATATATCTGATTGTGTATTTATTTAAGATAATTAGTTAAATTTGATTGTACTATAGAAGACTGTTTTTGATTTTTTTATACATAATAAATTATATTTTCAATATTAAAAACTAGGTTTTACGGAAAGGACACATTAACAATGTTTTCTGATGGTAGTGCCTAATAATTTTGCTGTGTATGTATAATAGCTTGCGTGTATTCTGTGTACGCATCTGTATATTTTAATAATTTAATATATAATATGGTCAATCTACGTTTTTATTAATAAATATTCTACGTAGTTTAATTAGTCAATTCACCTTCAACGCAAAACATTATTTTTTGTATACTTATTAGAAATGCAAAATAAAAATAATGCAGTAACAACGATCTTTAAAATGTTTAAATCGTTGCTAAGATGCATTCTGAGTAGAGATTCCAACCTGAATCTTCTATCTCTTTCTACTATTCGATATTTGAATATTTATGCTGCTATTCGATTAGTATTCCTACTCATTTCTAAGGATGGAATATTAAACAATTCTCAGGATTCTGATGCCTGTTGCTTGTTCGAAGAGTTCATCGACGTCCGAATTGCAGACTGAATTAAGAACCACCGTATTATCCCTCGTAGAACAAATGTTTGTTCAAACAATCTAAAAAAAGATTTTAGATATTTGGACAATTTCAAAAAAAGGACAGAAACGTTAGACCTACTATTTAAAACACTTTTAACGGTTAAGCCAATGTCAACCGGTACTGAGCGGGTATTTTCAACCGCAACGACGACAAAAACAAAATTGAGAACAAATTTAAAATACGAAACGTTCAATTCGTTGTTATTTTTAAAACTACAATAAATAAACAGTTTATGGTAAATTAGCTCGTTTTCTTATTAATTTTAAAAATAGCCAATGAAGAAGAGTTTTTTGAGAAACGAGTAATATTTATTTTGCTTGTACAAGTAGCTCGTTTGATCTAACGGTAAGGCGAGTGACCAAAAGTCTGAGACGACGAGTTGATCGTCTAAGAAGATAGCAAAGTATTCCAGTCCTATTTTGCCTGTACATATATGTGCTTTTAAATGCGCTATTCCAATAACAAAGGGCTATTTCAGAGTCAAGAAGTGGGGGACGCGGCCTACTTCTGCGGTTGGGAAAATTATCCCGATTCTTCAATCCGCAAGAGTATTTCACTCATCATAATGAGATCGCAGCATCCCTTGCGATTCTCATCCAAGTTCAGCTACCTTTCCATGGCATCTTTCTCGACTGTGAGTGTATTCTTGTCAAATAGTAACACTATTTATTTGATCAAGATTAATATTAGCTTTTATTATTTTGGAATATGTATTCTTTTTAATTGACGTATTTATTTTATGTAAATAAAAAACTAGTTTAGCGGTAAGACACTCGCCTAGTGATCTAGTGGTAGGGGATTCGACCCCTCCACCGGGAGACCATCAAGTTTGTCCAATTTTCATAGCACGAAAAAAACATTAATTAAAAAGTCCACGTAAAGGTATGTACTAATATAAATCAAATTACTTAAATTGTTTACTTATTTTTTCATTTTGGATACTATACCAAATTTTTTAAAATACGAATAATAAGATTAACAATAGAAAATAGTGATAAAGTATCAACAAGTTTTGGGCAATGCGTATTACTTTATTCAATGCAATATGATTCTATTGTGCCAATATATCATTTTAAAATATAACATTTGTAATAAGGCGAATGGATAATATATTTTGTATTTGTTTTTATTATTACAATAATGATAACGTAAACTAATTATAAATAAAAATATATTATATTTAATTAATTTAATTTAAATATAACGTCACCTTATTAAAATGACCCAAGGGTCTACTCCCCGCACCCCTCGGTTCTCCAACAGGAAGGTATCTAAAAGAACAATATCAAATATCTCTAGAATGAGAATCGGGCATTGCCGGGTGGCCTCGCATTTGTTTAGGTTGAACTTAATAGTCTCCCCAATGTGTGAGTGTGGTGCCGAGGAGGAGACCCTTGACTATGTCTTTTTTGCCTGTCCATTGCGGATCACAGGTTTTTTTTACAATAATCTTGTCGATGGTAATTTTCAACTCCCGGTTAACTCGTGTCATCTTCTCTCCCTTAACTCGCCACATTTGAGCTATATGATAGCAAATTTCTTGAACGACAATGGTATTAACTTGTAGCATAATATTCCCTATTCTATATTATTGTTGTACTGCTTTCTGTGAAATTATGTTTTGACTTATTTAATGGCACAAATCGCTCTTGAAGGGTGGATTGTCTGTTTAAAAGAAGAAGAAGAAGAACGTCACTTTAAGCTAAACATTCAAATATAAAAAGAGAAATCAAAATAAATAAGCACACATTCTGAAATATGTTCATGATATGAACTAAAAAATCGATTGTATCCAGTCTGAGTATTATGATTGTATCCAGTCTGAGTATTATGATTGTATCCAGTCTGAGTATTATGAGTGCCTTGTTACTTTAGAAAAAAGCTTACGGAAAAGAAATTCTGATATAAAAAAAACTCCTTGTAAAATGACTAAACAAAGTGTACGCCAAAGCAATCTTTACGTAATTAGAAAGATTAAAGTAATTGAAATCAAAATCCCGTAAGTAGCCCCGTAAAAAAATAAACATCATTAATTATAGTGATGATAAAATCGTTATTTAAACCGTTATTTTGACTGTCATTGTGTTCGATTGATGACTGATTAACGTAATTCTTCGAGCAATGAAAGCAAGCACTAGAAAGTAAGCCTCCGGCAGTAAAATCTCAGATACCAATCAGCGACACGTAACAGTTTACCATCACTGATTAATTGTTTACATCTTTAGATGATTTTTTTAAATTAGTTTTCTCTGCATCGAAGGAGACACTAATCCACCAACTAAACGAATGTATATTTTTCAGATTATTCAAACATCCTGGTCGTACTTCACTTTGATGCGCAGTGCGGGAGACTAAACTGGCCGAACCTAATACATTCTATAAAAATATATTTATTTACAGATTTATTTTATTCATATTATTACAGAGGAACTATTCGAATAACTAACAGAAGCTGGAAGAATTTTCTGACGGTAATAATAAAAAAAGTTTCTCTCGTATTTATTGAGTCTGGCTGGCATTAATTGAGTCACTATTTTTACAATAATAAAATATCAGTAGGGGAGAGGACCGTCCCTCGGACAGGCCTACACCTTGGTCAGTCGGTTCCCTGCGCTCATCTATCGACAAATATAATCAGTAAACAGAAGAAGAATTTGTAGAATATTGGGTCAAAATTTTACTTTTCGATATCACAGATCGATTTTCATTTTTAACAAAATCATTTCTTGTCTTTCGTTCTAATGAAGACAATGTACTGGCTGGAAGACATTTATTACACCTTATTTACAAAAAAAAACATTTTTCGATAGATGAGCGCAGGGAACCGATTGAACAAAATACGAACCTGTCCAAGGTACGGTATTTACAAAATTTGTTATCAAATTCCTATAAATTATTACACTTTTTCTTGCATCTTTTTCGAAGTCAAAGAAATATTTTATAATTTTTTCATATCATAATAGTTATTATTTAGCAATTTCATTCGTAATTGAGCAAATATATATTATTTAAATGTAATGATATTAAGAAAAGACAAATTGTCATTTTCCATAAATATTATAGGTATTATTAGATAAATTCCTGTATTAGGAAGGTCAAAGCAACAATAAACAGGTGTCGTTCGTTTGGATTCCTGCACATAAAGGAATTTAGGGAAATGAATGTGCTGATAAACTGGCCAAGAAGGCTACTCTTTACGGAGTTATTCCCCATCAATTCCATATCCCGATGTATGACAGACTTAATATGGTAAAAAAACTTACGAGTTCTATCTGGTCTGCACAATGGATGGATCCAAACAATCACAAGGGTAATCGGCTTAAAATAATCCAAGGGTCTATTCCCCGCACCCCTTAGTTCTCCAACAGGAAGGTATCTAAAAGAACAATATCAAATATCTCTAGAATGAGAATTGGGCATTGCCGGGTGACCTCACATTTGTTTAGATTGAACATAATAGACTCCCCAATGTGTGAGTGTGGTGCCGAGGAGGAGACCCTTGATCATGTCTTTTTTGCCTGCCCATTGCGGATCACAGGTTTTTTTGCAATAATCTTGTCGATGGTAATTTTCAACTCCCGGTTAACTCGAGTCATCTTCTCTCCCTTAACTCGCCACATTTGAGCTATATGATAGCAAATTTCTTGAAAGACAATGATATTAACTTGTAGCGTAATATTCCCTATTCTATAATATTGTTGTACTGCTTTCTGTGAAATAATGTCTTAACTTGTTTAATGGCACAAATCACTTTTGAAGGGTGGGTTGCCTGTTTAAAAAAAGAAGAAGAAGGTCAAAACCCACTGCAATCTCTGATTTTTAACAGTAGAAGTTAGTTAGGTATTAGATTTTATAGGTATTAACCCTTATTAGGTGTTTCACTTTTTGACATACAACCTTTAACCCGGATTTAAAAAAGTGACTTATTTTCTTTTTTCTCACATCTTTACTTTTTTTTAAATATGTAAATATCATTTTATTATTATTAAAAATTTTCTAAATATATAAAATACACAATCTTATAGATTAGATATAATAAAAATGTCAAATGACACATGATATGTACTTGTTATTAGCTGTTACTGTTTACTTTTAAAAATAAATATATTTCTCAAGTTCTAAAGCAAGTTCTGTGTTTTTTATGTGAATATCAATTTATAAAAAACCTTAAAATATCTGAAGTAAAATTATTTTACTTTGATTTTATTTACTGTTAGATTATTGGGATAATCGTATAATAATACATTTGTATACCGACAAGATAAATAACATTAAAAAAATCGTTTTACTACCTTACTATTTAAAAAAAAAACTCTGGGAATTGAACTTAATATAAAAATCTCCTACAGTGGCGTAACTACAGACGGACAGGGGCCCAAAACGTTCGCGTTGTACAGTAGCTTTGGTCGATACTATTCCCAACGCTAATACGAGTACTACTGACTATTTTTAAAATCCAACTCAACAAAATGGAATTTTAAAATGCAGTACGGAAACAATATTGATGTATACCTAGAGTAGTTCTCTCCTAACGTGTCACGTTAGGGACCAGACTATCGCCGCAAAATAAAGGTATAGGTAAGAGGAAGAATAAAATTTTGTTTTTTTCATCCAAGTATGAATATTATAGGAGACAAGAGACAAATCGTCACCGTCAGCAGCAACACCACATATCTAAGAATTGTATACTTTACATGAGAGACAGAATTAGTTTTAAATGATTTTTGTACAATTATTCAAGTATTACTTACCTTTCTAGAGTTGTAAAGAAAAGAAGATTCCTTCTAAGGTGAAACTGAACTAAACTTAGGTGAAACTGTACTAAACTTGACTTGTACGCAGTTGACAGGGAGGTTACAGATATGTGGTGACTACATTTCTTTGATTTATACGCCCCTATCGGACGCTATCGTGAAACTACTGGTGGTATAGAACAATTCCCCGCAAATCCAATGATGTAAATATCTTAATTTTACAAAAAATTGAGATATGCTGTGTTGCTGCTTAGGTGAAGAAATTTTATTTATAATATTTAGTAGATAAAATGACATATTTCTTAAAATTCTTACATCTATATACAGTGCATATACAGAAGAGGCCCTTTTCCGTTTTGCATTAGAGCTCAATTTTTATAGTAACGCCACTGGGTGCAGTACTAAAAAAATGGATTATATAGTACAATTATCCCAGTCCCTTGTCTTCTGTAATATTCACATTTTCATGGAAAATAAATAAATATAATTATAATAAATAAACTTTAAATGTTCTCAACTAAAAAAGAATCCCTGCTTCGGTTTAGAACGATTTTTACTTCGCGCCTGTGGTCCGGTTCCCGACCCGACATATTAGCGAAATTCCTACTATCTACAGTACTTATATATACATCTAGAATATTTTCACTTGTTCTCATTTAATTTCTTGCTGCGATGAATTATTATATAGTGCATATTATTGCTGGAGAAAGTATCGATACCAATATATCCAAGGCGCGAATCTTTTGGGACCCTACGTACCGTAGGCACCTGATGCACTCGTATAAACGTTTTTCCGTATAATCGTATAAATGTGTAGCGACCGGAATTCAAATCCACCGCCATCTCAGTCGGCATTGACGCTAACGACAGAACGAAATTCACCGCTAGAGAGTCTCTCCAGTTTCATCGTTCTACAACGGCGGTCTTGCCGGCCCGGGAGCGCCGAGCGAGACCGCCAAATCGCTTCATTTCATTTCATAATCAACGCGCACCTTCTACATTTTCATTCATTCATTTCATTCTATGTCTTTCTTGTTTTCATCATAATGTCATAATAAAATCTCAACACGCGCCAATCACATATCTTTCATTTAACTACCGACATAACTCCCAAAAATGCTACCGTATAATTTTCCTTCGTACGGATTTCTGCGTACACATTTATCATGTAAAATGCCATGTGGTACCTCTCTGCGGTATAATATTATATATAGGGTGAAAATTATGTTCCAGGCCAATGTTGTTTCAATCATCAAAATTTCAAGCATAGCTCGGGCTGTGTGTAAGCTGTATTCTGTTAAAACTACATATGTTGCAAGCTCAATCGACCCAATTCGGCGACCAATAATTTTTTGCAGCATTGCCTCTTGCATCCTGAAAGAAATGTGGCCCAATTATTCCGCTGCCCCATATGGCGCACCATACAATAACTCTGCGTAGGTATAAAGGTAGTCGGTGTATCAATTGAGGATTTCCAGTGACCCAATAATGGCTGTTTTGTTTATTAACAAAACCAAAATGAGCTTCGTCGCTCATGATGAATTTTTCTAAAAGTCGAATTTTTGTTTATTTTAATAACTTTAACACGTTTTTGAAACGTTAGATACTTCATAATAAATTGTAATTAACGATTCTCTGTGATTACTAAATTTAAACTAACAAATATTTACCAAACTAAAATAGCAATCAAACAAAATCGGCCTGGAACATAATATTCACCCTGTATTGTTACTGATGGAAACAGTTTGTAATGAAATCATGTCGTCTTCAATATTAGCAAAATTACTTTGTGACCACATGTTATACATATAAATAATAAGACAAAACACTTTGTTTAAACCGCTATGTATTAATAAATCAACATGTTTCGATACCTATGGTACCTTCTTCAGGAAATAAAGTATATTAAAATTAAAAATACAATCATAGATAAAAACAAAACTATAAAGTATAAGTGGTGGGTAACTAAGTAGGAACTAATATGAAAACAAATTTTAAAGGTGCTGAAAGGATTTGATTATTTATAATATTAAGCTTGCTATTAACACGTTGTCTTATTTCTAAAATTTCAAATTTAGCTAACTGTAAACCCCTAGTATTAATATATATAATTTCTAAACCATTGTTAACGTCAAAAGAATGGTTTGTTTCCAAAAGATGATTGGCGAATTCAGAATAGTTGTTGCTATTTAGGCATCTCAAGTGCTCCTTAATTCTAATTCTAATTCTTAATTCTAATCTGCGAGTTTTACCTATATAAAGATGATTGCAATCATTGCAAATTAATTTGTAGATCCTCGATCTTTTTTTAAATGTCATCCATATCCTCGTTATTTGTTATTAGTGTAAAAAGCTGGTTGTATACAACCAGCTAATTCTATAGAATTATTTGTCCCTGTCATAAATGAAAATGAGAACTGTAATCATTTCTAATACAAAATGAACCATTATTGCTTCTACTAAAGGGAAACGGTCCTTGATAATATATCTGAGACAATGTTAGAAAACAGTTAAATAATAAAACAGTTCCAGAGGTGGTCCGTCATTTAAAACGTGAACGGTGACTGATAAAATTGCAAAAAATTACAAAATATTGTTTTTTATTTAATATATTTAGAATTTGGAATCACGGCCGAATATTATTAATGCTTATTTTCATAATGATTTATTCCGTTCTTACTAACTTAATCATCCTGGTGGCAAGTCAATACTTCTATGTACTGCTAATTTTAGATAGCATGACTCGTCACGATAAAAGTAGAAAAAAATTAAATAAAAATTCGTGCAAACATCTACAGTTGGTACTTGGTTACAATGTGTGTGTCCACAGTTCGCCGGGAAAGAAGGAATTATATTTTATTACATTCATGGTTGACACTTTAAACGTTCATTTGTCAGCAAACTGATTTCTTTAGCAATGTACTTTATGTAAGTAGGTACTAAGAATGTATTAATTTTTTTGTGTAGATTTCGTGTAGGTACTAAATTTAAAAAAGGGTTTTTTTTATTTACCCACCTAACGGGTCGCGGAAGGGCATATTTTAATTTTCGAAAATGTGAATGATGTGACTTTTCAAACGTGTACATTTCTCAAGTAGGTACTAAGAATGTATTAATTTTTTTGTGTAGATTTCGTGTAGGTACTAAATTTAAAAAAGGTTTTTTTTTATTTACCCACCTAACGGGACGCGGAAGGGCATATTTTAATTTTCGAAAATGTGAATGATGTGACTTTTCAAACGTGTACATTTCTCAGGTATCAAAACGTTTACGGGTACTGAATAAAATATGTACTCACCATAGCAACGTATATAACATATTTGTTTGGTGAGTTTTTCTGGGCGAACTAATATGTTTGATAATAGTTAATTGAATGAAATTGAAAACAGAATTTAATATTTTTTAATTTACTAGTTAACAATGATACATGGTTTATCAAAGCATGCATGTACTTATTTATTATCTGTTAATATATCCTAAGAATTTTTTAGTAATATAACTAATTTTAGACAGCATTGTATCCACTACTAGGCAAGAACAGCCAACTTGCCGTTGACAACAAGCTCCTCATCTACAAGGCCATCCTAAGGCCTCTACTCCTATTCGCAGCCCCCGTCTGGGGTCACGCGGCCCCTACACACATGAAAAAACTTCAGACCTTCCAGAATAAGGTCATCAGATTAGCTCTGAAAGCCCCAAAATGGTCAAGAGTCATCCAATTAATCACGATTCCGGCATTCTCCCCGTCATGGAATTCATTAAACAAACCTCCGAACGTTTCTATGAGGGACTCCCCAAGCAGCGAAACCCAATGATAAACGTCCTATCGTCGTACGATATAAACACCCCATCGCTAATAAAATGTCCCAAGACCGTCCTCGCCTAGAGGTCTTAATTTCACTGCGCCATTGAGCAGTTTTCATGCGCCATGTTATAATAGCAGAATAATAATAAAAACCTAAAAATAAAATTTTCTCAGGCCACTTAGGCAAACTTCACGATGAAGGGGCAAGAGATCCAGCGGACCCGGTACCCTATTTGACAAGAAACCAAAGTTCCAAATTTTAGACTAAAACGCCAACGACATTAATTTTTCCCAGCCAGATCTCTCGGGCAGCAGGACGTCTCAGGATTCCCCTGCGAGACCACCAAACCCTGATGAACTCTCGGAAAACCCCGATGTTCATTTCATAACGGGTCATCGTTCCGAGAGAAATATTTGAAATATTTTTCCGAAAAGGAGTGACTCAAAAAACGAAAGCTCGTGTAACATCTGAATTGTTACATATATTTTTAAAATGAATTTTTGATGAGAGGCGTTTTACAGCAAAGCCCTGAAACGTATCAAGAATGCCGACCTCAATAATTTGTTTCCAAATCTCTGGATCGCCTTACGAATTCTCCTGACAGTGAATTCCAGTTCCGGTAATCGGTAGACTAGACAGTCGAGAGGAGGCTTTAGATAAATTGAAATTTATTATTTAAGAAAGAAAGATTTACCTCGTAGTTTCATGTTATACATCATACTGTAATAAAAGATATAACAGACCTAGTTCACAATACTTTATGGGGGGATTATTCGACTAAATTACGAGTCGAAAATATTCAAGGGTATGTGCCTAATCTCAACCATGTCAGAGATGTAAACATTTAAAAAAAATCGCAATTACGTGATTATTTCGATTAATCGAAATATTGAATTAATTCCAAATTATATAATGGATACAAATAATTAAAGTTCATCGAATTTCGAGCAGCTAGACTATTTTTTGTTACATGTTTTAGGGCCTGAAGCACAGATATAAATTAATAATGGAACAATTTTGCAAATATTTATTTGGAAGTACGTAGACATCGAGCCTAATACGATCTGACAAAAATTTCAAACAATAATATTTTCCGTAACAGTGCAGAATTTGCACATATTCTTTGAACATTTTCGATTCATAATTTAGTCAGGTATCCACCCATAAAATATTGTGGACTAGATCTGTTACACCCTGTATAACAGATTCTAAATGCTTTTTAAAATACGAGGATCGTAAGATTGGGGTGAGTAGGGATTTTGGGGGGAATCGTCAGAAAAATGTTTAAAGTCTCATTTTGCCACTTTGGTTAGAGTTTTGGACTTAAATAATTTATGTTTAAAAAATCAGATATTCTTTGCCTACCGGTAACACTGTTAGCATGGTGCCACATAATAATATTTTGAAAAAGATTTTGCTGGTTAAAGGACAAACTATTACACCGCCATTGCTTGTAAAATTATTCAATAATAAGGTTTTTCAATTAATCTTAATATATCACAAAGAAGAATTTTATGCTATAATTTGAAGGCTGGTGTTTTATTTACAAGTAAAATTTCTCATTTATAAATATTTTACACTGGTTTTACTGTCAAGTCCCGCTTATAACTTAGTTTGGGGGTAAATAGGGACAAGTCGTGGGGTGAATAGTGATAAGTCGTGGGGTGAATATGGACATGTTATGGGATGAATAGAGACAAATTGTATTAAGCTACAGGATCCAAGGAGACAGAGGTATTTGAAATACGAGAAAGGAGATATTAAGAAAGCTGTTGGAAAAATGGTGAAGAGAAGCTGTTATCCCTAAAAGCATCTTCCCATCTTTAACCTTTCCTCTCCAGTGATGTAAACTGAGTTGACATTGCCTCTAATTATGTGAATATACTAAATACAGACTTCACATTTTAGGTATTCCTCCGTAATATATTTATGTACAGGATAAAATAATTACAATATATAAGTATTTACCATACGCCACAATAAAAAATGTTTTCTCGAAGAACATGACGTGATTTGTATGTGTACGTATGGAGACGTCCGGAAGGAGTAGTGCTCAGGGCGCGGAATGCCGGATGCCGATTGTCACTTTAGTTATGCCAGCAGTCCACTCTCACCGAAGCACGGCGAGAGGAGCTAAGCACGAGAATGAACTGCAGCTCTCGGTTTGCATAGCCAATTCTCGTATCGACACGGGTCATCTCGTGCCATCTCGCTTCGCCTCGCTCCATGTAGACTCTTTTCCGGTCGGATCGCCGACGTAGCGGGGCGAGGTAAGGAGCTTCGGGGAGAGTGGACTGCTGGCATTAGTGGCAGAGCGAGAGCGTACGCTGGCTGAGTTAGATGCGTCTTATACGTCTTTGTGCTGTCGTTCCGTATGACCAATGTTTTTTCTTATTCTTAGCACTTTTTCACAATAATATATATATACATATATATCAACTATTATTTTAATGATTAATATAAGTAATAAATGTGAAATATTAATGTTTATCCGACTTAAAAATCACAAAATTCTCCATGTACTCGAGTTTACAGCACAGGAGCGCGCGTTATTGTTTTAGCACCGTATGAGAAAGGTTAATAAAAATATATTAGCCAAAATAAAAATAAACCAATAAAGTAATACACCAATATGGGTTTCAATAAAACGGTAGAAGTGCCGTTAGATCGTTATAGGTCTTCCTAGACTCCTGAATCCTTTGAACTCGTGCATTTGTGGGTCCTGCAATGAAAATTATAATCTCTTTATGTACGCTTACTACGGTTAAACGACGATTGAAAATGTTTTTCTCTCTTCTTTATGTGAGTTTGATTTTACGTGATATTACTACATAAATCGGTATATTTTTATCTTGTAAAAATTTAATTTAAAACTTATATTCTTGTACAATTAGTATCAAAACTGATTTAGTAAATAATTTGTTTAATTTAACTTCATGAAACAGTCGTAAACACAAAAAATAATTGTGCTGTCCCTATTGACCCCAGCCGTAAGGTTAATAGGGACAAAGCTTATTTATAGATTTTTCTCATTTGATCGAATCAAATTTAGGTAAACACAAACACATAGATGAACCGTTAACTGAATAAAAAACATTGGTTGTACATATATTAATATTTCTTACATTTCAAACATGTTTCAACTACAAACGAAATTATTGTAACAGAAGTGTTTTTTTAAAAAAATATTTATTGGAATTAAAATGGAACATTAAAATAATTCCCGCCGCTTATACGCCGGCCACCATTTTAATAAGATAATATGCAAGCGTTCTTCTAATAAAATAATTATATAATCATCTGGTACTTTGTAACTTGATATGAAAAAAATATTGCTCTCGGGAACTTTTTAAATGAATCAACTGAGCTTTGCGCATCCAACCCAGGTGAGTTCAATAATAATTTATTTTGACAACCTGTAAACTATTGTGTAAATTTTAAATTATGTTTTTTTCCTGTTATTATTGACGGGCCTAATTGTATAATTTCGTTCATTACGCGTCATTTCTGTATTTCGTAATGTTTTTCTGGTTTGAAAAAATATTCATGGGTGAAGATGCTAACCATTGCCACCGAATACGAATGAAATGTGAAAATAGACATTTACAAATCTTTTTATTAATATTAGCTTGTTATAAAGTTCACCAAAGCTAATATAATAAAGTACATACATAATAATTATTTTTTTAAAACCAGCATTGTATACTTGTACGACAATGTGACACTACCGTCCTTCAGCCGATTAGTCAAGTTGGCAGAGAGGTACCGGGATTGATACTCATCGCCCTCAAGATCTTTTTGATTTCAAAAATGTTTTGGAAACTGGTGTCGTTTCCGATACCGGTCCGGTGGTATAGGTGAAAATAAAACACGCGGTAAAAGTGAGAATATATAAAAAAAATTTCAAACGCGCTATTTTATCAATACTTTAGTGACAAATTTTATTGGAGTACCCGCTGAATAAATGTGTGTTAAAATAATGATTTTGTTTTACAGGCCATGAATACCTTGAAGCTAATTGTTGACCGTTGTTCGTAAGAACACACCTTATTATTTGTACTTTGTGGTTGGTATACTTGTTTTCCAGAATGTTATCCAAGTTCACTTTTATTTTTGACAGATGAAGTGAAAAGATCAGCCTGCGATTTGGCATTTAGCGCGCACTTGTCGGCTCTCGGTGTCGCAGTTTTAACGTTTGCTTTCATACCTAATACACAATAAATAAATAATCATGATTCGTAACTTTACCAGGAAATCCCGTCAAATACATGAATTTTTTCTCTTAAATCAAATGAAAAGGTGAAGTATTAGATGAAAAACTTATCCTTACTTTCATCAGTAATCTTTTTCCTCAGTCTGTAATTAACTGCCAAAATGTATGCAAGTAACTCTTTAAACTATTCCATCCTTTAGAATTTATCGACTTTTTGTACAAGCACTGTAGGAAGGATGAATAATTTTTATTTTTTTTATATTTTGTAGGATAACTGTTACACAAAACAGAAGCAATCAATCTCTGCTCTTCACAAATGCGGGAATATTAAAAATTAATCGAAATAAGGCAAATGCATTTGCAGTTCACAGAAGGACCATGTTTATTCGCACCCAAGATACTCCCAACCCGAATAGCTTAAAGTTTCTTCCTGGCACCAATGTATTGGAACCGGGACAGACAATGGACTTCCCAAACGGGACAGATGCATACTGTAGTCCTTTAGGTAAGCCTGATATCTTCATTTTTATCTGACTAGGAATATATTCATTTTCGTTACCTGCATTTTTGTACATCTAATAAATTAAATTTTTAATAGACCCGTGTTCTTTGCTTGTCTTTATTTTTAGATTTCTCCCATTTTTTCCTTTATTGTTTTAAACAAGCCGTGTTCAGCTAATTCAACAATAGTAATGCTTACCAGGACTTATACAGTAAACCCTAGTCTGATGTAGAATTATATTTATATGGAAAAGTATATTTTTTTAATTTAAAAAAATCTTTTTTTTGTTCACAACAAAAAGATTATGTGCAACCTGACAGCATTTTACAAATGCTATTGCATCATTCATTTTCACGTCTTTGATAATCTCTTAATTTATGGAGATTTACCCTCATTATTAGTTTGTAACCTGATGTTCCAATGTATGTATGCAGGCTTATTTACGGTGCAGCTCTTACTTCAATGAATTCTCTAATTAAGGCTCAGAAATGGGTCATCAAAGGCCATTTAAACATAACTCAGATGAACTCTTTAAATTGTTACAAGTTTTGGATATAAGACAACTCTTTACCATATCAATCTCAAAACTATTTTTTTTTAAATTAACTGTACTTCCACGATCCGATCCCAAAGTAAACTAGAAGCAAAACCTTAGGATACTCTTCAATGCCAAAAATGAATACCAAATTCGGTCAACGAACTTTCTTGTTTTGTGCACTGCGTATATTTAGCAAATTGCCACTAGACCTTAAAGGATCTAAAGTAATTAATGATTAATGACCAAAAATAACAAAGCGGATACTTGATGTGGGTAAAAAGCAAAATGAAACTAATTTGTCATTTGTGCTAACCTAACTACCTACACATTTATATAACTTCTGATTGTACTTTTTTACATTACTTTTTATAACTTACTTTACATTATACTTACCTTACTTTATAACAATTGTACCTTACGTGTAGTAAACGTTACAGAGCACATGTAGTAAAGTAATTAATTACCTTTATTTTCATATGCACTATTTAAACTATAAAAATAAAAAATGTATGCGTGATTTTAACACTATATTTTAATGGTGAAAATGAATATTTTTTGTGAATTTTATACTTTTTAAACATAACCAATATTAAAGTCACCTGTCATTGTGCCATAATGTACCATTTTTTAAAAATATGTCAGGCGAGGGTTCAATGCTCTGTGAAGAAGTAAATATGTATTGATAATTTTTAAAAATAACATGCAATATGTACCATCACCATAATAAAATAAGTACCGAGAAACCAATTATTGCATTATGTCAAAAAAAAAATCTTTATAACTATCCATGCTTTACATATATATTTTGTTTGAATTATAAAGTATATATTTTTTAATTAATACAACTGTACTAAGTAACCAATTTGCAATCATCCTGATTGTAGGCAAGATGCTATTCCGCATTGAAGGTGTAAAGTCAGTGTTCTTTGGCCATGACTTCATCACAATCACCAAACAGGATGAAGATGTAGATTGGAGTCTACTAAAACCAGAGATCTTTGCAGCAATAATGGATTTTTTTGCCAGCGGACTTCCGGTACTAACGGATGCTCAGCCATCCTCTGATACACGTAAGCGACTTTTCTTAAATTTCAATACTAGGGCAAAAGCTAATTAGAACTCTAGACCTTCAGTAAAATTAATTTGCAGCGCTTTGCATAATATTTGGCAGTTGCTTTGTTTAAAGGAAAAAAATATGCCCACTGCTACTTTACTAATAAATTAGGTTCCAGAATACTGATCACATCAGTACCTAGTTAAAAAACCTATTATTTTGCTTGGATGTTTTCTGAAAGAACAGATATACAAGAATAGTTAGACAGGATGTGCAATAATGAATAATATAGAAATAGTTAAGACAGATGGAAAGCAATGCGGTTATGACACAAATGGTAAAGAATACTTAAATAGATATATGTACACATAAAGCAAGCATGAATATTGTATAAACACTGATGAAATTTTTAATAAATTCAATGTTTTTGATATAAGACAAATACATGCTAATACTATTCTTAACTACATATATAAACACAGACACATTTTAAATCAACTCAAAATATAATTACCACACGGACAAATACACACATAACCTACAAGTCCCAAGACCACGTACAACATATGACCAAAGAAACTACAAATATTTTGGGCCCAACTATTTCATAGGATGCTGAAAGATTTAACCCAATTGAATTGTCCCAATAACATGAAACTGAAAATAAAAACTTGGATTCGTAATATGGGTAGAGCTAGTATTAGTGCACTCACCCAAACATATTGATTCAAACCTTTAACAATTGTTGTCACAAATTTCTTCAAAATAATTTATTTGAAAGTCGACATTCTAATTGTTTTTTTATACTTGTAAAACTAATTTGTTTGTACAATTGCTTGTAAACTATGGCCGTATCAGCACAGAATTTCTCTAGTGAGATGGGCACAGTCCAACTACATTTTCGCATGTGTATTATATAGTTACCAATAAATAAATATAAGAAATCTCATGATTTAATAAAACCACCCACTTCACGCATAACTTGTATAATCATTTTTTTAAAAGGCAATATCGGAGCCTTATTATCATTGGTTAGATGTGGTTTATACCCCACATACCATAATCATACTCCACAGCCTTGCCATTCTTCATATGCTTTATTGCACACTTTATTTTTTCCATACTTATTGCATTCATATCATTTTTGTCATTCATACTTACCCCAGGGAGCCTCTCGGTCAACCTTTCAAACTATTCTTTCAAATTTTTCTCTGACGTCATCCTTTTGCAGATTCTCAATTTTGATTCTAAATGGCGCCGATACTGTTTTTTTCATGGACCACCTTCCTTGAAATAAATGTATTCTGAGACAAGGAAATGGTCAGTTTCCATCTTGGCAAATCCCAAAACACGCGGGTGTCGACAATAGCGGACCTCAGTCTAGAGCAGACATACTCAACCTGCGGCCCGCGGGCCGCATGCGGCCCGCTAAGCTTTTTTGTGCGGCCCTCAACACATTTATTATCAGGAACATGATTTACAAAATCTGGCATTCTATATTATTTTTTTCACTATTGTAATTTTTAACGAACCGTATGATGATAAATGATATGTACTATTATTATTCTGTTTTGGTTTATTATTTTTAAAATTTCAAATGGCTTTCCAAAAAAACGGGGGTGGTGGGTTTCATGATATTTTTTGTCATACCAGTATAGTGTTGCGGCCCGCGTAGCTTTACAAATATATGTATGTGGCCCGAAGAAAAAAAAGGTTGAGTATCATTGGTCTAGAGTCAACCACTACAAAATCAATTCATCGACCTTGCATTCTCTCTCTTCCATATATCGTAATCAAAAAACACTTTAGTGTTTCAAAACTGCTCTAAAAATAACTGCCTCGTTAAGTTTGAATCATCTACATATTTTTTGTGTACTTTTCAGAAATCAATGAAGATGATGATGAAACTGTTCAGATGATCAAGGAACTCCTAGATACCCGGATTCGTCCCACTGTTCAGGAAGATGGTGGTGATGTATTATTTGTGGAGTTCAAGGATGGTGTTCTGAAACTCAAAATGCAAGGATCCTGTAGTTCATGCCCTAGTTCGATTGTTACACTAAAAAATGGAGTAAGTTTTGTACAAATATTTTTTTAATTAACTTACCATTATGCCGTTTCTCCGCAAAGGTAGCCAGAGAGGATAGAGTGCCATACTCCTCTGTCCTGACACAATTCTCGCCTTATCTACATTCATACATCTTCTCATACAAACTCACCAATCGTTGAGGCTTCTAACAGGTTTACCTGGTCGTGCCAAGTCTTCTGCAAGCGTCCCCTATTTCTGGTGCCATTAACACTTGCATCATATATCTTTCTTACCATTTTCTCCTCATTCATCCATTCCATATGACCAAACCACCAAAGTGATCCTTTCTTAATCTTACTTACTATATTAACATCAGCTTTACATTCTTTCCTTATTCCTTCATTCTTTACTCTGTCATAAATAGATTTACCACATATACACCTAAGTGATCTCATTTATGCACTGCATTCAGTCTACTTTTGTTCCTCTTCTGCCAGTTCCAGGCCTCACTTCCATACCATTATGCCCTGCTAGTCTTGCCTCGGTTGACAAATTCCTGTTAGATATAATTCCATTCAAAGCGCTGTTCACTTTATTCCCTGCAGTCACCCTCCTTTCGATATCATTCTCAGCCTTTCCGTTTCTATCAAACATACTTCCCAAATACACAAACTCATCTACTTGTTCCAAACATTCATTACCTACAAGTATTTTGCACGATGTCTTGCTTTTTTTCTTCTCGAATACCATCACTTTGGACTTGTTAACATTCATCATAAGGTCGCTTTCCTTGCATACATCGTATATTCTATTTTTCAATTGGGTCAAAATATTTTTAAAATGTAAAGTAGAATATATTTTAAGGGACACATAATTGAAAACATATAAATTAGTCATATAAGTTTATTTTTAAATCTTAAAGTAGCTTCAATACGATATCACAGGAAATATGTTTTGTAAATATCGAAATAATTCCCACTTCAAATTTAATTTTCAGAACAGAATTTCATTTGTTAAAATTTTTAAATAAATTTAATTGTTTGTATAATTTCCAGGTACAAAATATGATGCAATTTTATATTCCCGAGGTTTTATCTGTGGAGCAGATTGAAGACGAGGCGGACAAGATTGCAGTAAGAGTTTTAAAAGAATTTGAAGAAAAGAAAAATATTAAGGAATGAGCAAAAAGTAAATCAATGATCTAGCAATTAATTATTGAAATAAACCTATGTAGATAACTTCAACTTGCTTTGTTATTTATTTTAATGAATGCTGCTGCATTCTCTTTTGTTAGAAATTACTAGTTAAAGGATTAAACGATTATTCTGAACCATTGTAAAATGACTTGGTTAAATGTGGTGTTTTCAGTTTAATCTCCAGATTAATAATAAAGACTTTCCCAGATTCACTATTTGGTTTTTGCAAACATTTTACTTCCATGTATCCGCATGAGACGTGAACTTTTTTGAGGTGGCTCTTCTTCATCACTGTCGAGATACACAATTCTTATATTATTTTCTGTCTTTAAACATGAGAATTCATCTGGACTTACCGGTGATTCAATATCAATATTTTTTTCATAAGTATTTAATGTCTGACTGTCGGACATTCCGCAAGGAACAATTAAAAATCCTTTACAAAAAGAATTAATAGATTCATAAAACTTTTCTCGTATTCTTTCGGCTGAATCGTTTTTAGTGTATCTCGTCGGGACGACACAAGGTTCAATGGATTTAGGTTTTAAATATCCAATAAAAGCCTTAAGTTCATTAAAACTACTGTGGCTCGAATAGCAGACGGAAAATCCCTTAGCGTCTTCTGAAAATATGGGCATTGTGTTGTCGTTCTTCATCATGGACCATTTCTGTGCGCTCGGTCTTATGTGTCGAATTATTAAATCCTTAGTATTTCTACATGTCAGTTGCCTCATATTGCATCCTTTGATTGAAGTACAACTGTGAATCTGTGTATCCTCAGAAATTCGTGTAAATACTCTTTCCATTTCTGCAATTTGCCTGAAAAATGTTAGCATGTATATAATAATCACGTAATATTAATATGAATCTTTTTCAATAAAATTTAATAAAACATCTATCTATAATACTTATTACAAAGCTAATAATCACTAATGACAGTTATTTGATAACTTGGTACCTGCTGGATTTTTCATTTTAATATAAATACAGTCAAACTTGGTTACAGCGAGTTCACGGCTATAGTGAGCAAAAACTCATTGATATTTTAGTTTACGCAAGTTTTCAAACAAAAGTAAATACTAAACAAATAATACGGCCAACACATTAATATTATCGAAAAATATAAGCAACTAAAGTGAAAAAAGTGGTGGACGCGCTTACCGTCACCAGGTCATAAATTTATGACACTACCTAAGATTTCTAGCCGCCAAAACTTCGATCATGTTGACGCTTACAGCTTATTGAGCATCAAATAAAAAACAGACATTCAAAATACAATTTTTCAATCTCGTCCCCTTTTTACATTTAAGTTTTTCTCTGAAGTCAAATTTATTACAAGATTGTCTAAAGTAATATTTGTATGCATCGGCAGCGTTGTACTGACAATTTGACATTGACTTATCAGTTAAAAAGTGGCCCTTGATTTGCAAACATGTTTATTAATAAAAGAAAGTCAAAATCAATTGTAAATTAGAATGTGGTGCGAAAAATGTTGAAATGTGTAAAAAATAATCAATAGTAATTTAAATAAACATTTAAATACCTAGCATTGATATAATGAGTAACGGCTGTAACGGCCATCCCCTCATGCTCGTTGCAATTACTGGTAAACAGTAAATAATTCTTCCCATTACCGGTTTACCGGTAAATGAAAAAAAAATAGACGTTGATTAGATGATTAAAGTATAACTGTATGTGACTACCTTTACTAAAAATGGTATCCTAGATTAAAACCTAAATAATTTCAAATACGTTTCAAGTGAAAAATATCATATAAATACATACATATGTATATGATGTCATTTTTGCTTTTACTGAGATATGGTAATGGGAGATCAGATAATCACTTATGTATATGCCACACCGAGCTTGGTTAATTTGAATTACGACGATAATATTTGGTTTACTTGCCTGTGAGGAGTTAATATTATTAACATATTAGTTTATCCATTAACTTATTGATGTATGTGAAACACATACATTAGGCGTATGAATACATACTTTGTATACACCTAATATAAATTCGTAATTAAAATAAAATAATATTATAACTGAATTCTTTTATTGAATTTATTAAAAAAATATTAATAATATTTTTCAGAATTAAAATATGCTCTCACAAAACAAATTATATCAATACAATCATCAGATTTTGAAATGCAATGTTCAAATATTTACCTCGATTTTTCTTGAGTTTCCCAATTTTATTTTTATATGATGTATATGTATATATACTGGAATATAAATTTTAAAAATATATTTACAATAAACTTTCGTTATAATATACCTGTATCTATCCTTGATTTGCGGTAAAATAATTTCCGCTAATTGCTGGTGAATTTCCCAATTTACTGGTGCTATGATGCGTTTTGGTTGAATTACCGGTAAACCGGTAATGCAAGCCCTGGTTACAATTAAGTTCAACTGTATATAGTTCCTTTATAAATATTAATTTTCAATATTTCCAAAACAATCTCATAGCAGAAAAAAGGTTTTAGCATTTTTGCTAATCCTCAGATATGACATAGAATGTTCTTGATTTATACCCATGAGACAAAAACCATCTAGAGGACACCCAAAGTCTCGAGTAGACAAAATTATCAGAGCACTGGGAGCAATATTCCCTCTGAGTTTGGATAACGGTGTGCACATAATCATCGGAGAAAATAAGAAAAACATTACCATTACCAGTATAAGGCTACTGGTAGGGCCTGGGTTCACCACATTATTAATGATAAGACGCATAAATAAATCAAGAGAACTAAAAACAACTATCAAGGAAAGCTGCATACTTCAGACACATTCTCCACAGTGAAAAATATGATTTTTTATAATTAATTTTACAGGAAAATACAGAAAGTAGCTGAGGCGTAGGTAGAAAGAGATTATCTTGGCTATGTAACTTTTTGTAAAATTTTAGTGATCATCCTTTGATAGAAAGCGGCACATGGTGAAGAAGTCCTACTAAAAATTGTGTGCGCTGTGATGCTAAATAGGGGGAACATGGTACATGATAGGAGTGACATGGCAAAGATTGGCAGAGAACCAAAGAGAGTTACAGTCATAGGAAGCTTATATCCGGCAGTTCTTAATGAAAAATTAGAAAAATGAATAAATTCATACACCTATCATAAATTTTTTGGATAAATTATAATACAACAGAAAATTATTTTCGTAGCGTATAAACAATTTTTATAGTTACACGAAGCGGTCAATATAATCGCTACAATAGTATATTATTTGTACCTGTACGAATCATAAACACTCTCATGAACGTGTATCGGCATTTTTAATCTATCCGATATATCTTTGTACAAAAATTCAGATCCATAATAAGCTGGTATGCTCAGATTTACATTATATTCTGGTCCTAGATAAATCCATTCTCTGATTACATCACAAATAGTGGCGCAGCTATCGTTACGACTCGGGAACTCGGGGTATGCTTCATTCCAAAATGTCGAATCGAAGTACATTTTATCAATAGATATTGTTCCACCATCTCTGTCTTGTAATTGTTTAATCTTTGGTAAGTCCTTAGGGTATAACCGGAAGTCGCCAGTGTACAGCACGGTGACATTTTCAACAGTTTTGAACAGAAACATCACAGATCCAGGACAATGACCGGCAGGAATAAGTGTCACACTTAAAAATTGATCTTCACAGTTCTGATATTTTGGCACTAAGATAGTGTGGGTTTCTGTAAGAATTAAAACATATTGTGATATCAGAATTTTTGGAACCATAGCAACTGTAAAATATCTTTCCAAGTCAAAGTTGATTAAGCATTCTTTTCTATAGTGCCTATACTGTTACAAATAACACATAATCCTATTTTGCATCATTGTAATACCCCGATTATTGCACCTTTTGATTTATCGTTACAGTTACACTTCTGTATCGAAATTCGATTTCTGTGATAAGCATGAATTATTGCAGTATTTTACAGATATCGGTCGCCCAGAATTGGAAAGATGCGTTATATAGGAATGTGCCAATAATATACAATGAAGTGCCAAGAGGAAATAAGGAAGAATGTGAAGCGAACAAGTCTGTTAAAATATTTTGCCAGAAAATAAAACATTTCATTCATTTGTTTGCGCACAATTCACTTAAATAAACTTTTCAAATAAAAAAACTGCATTTTATTTACTAGGTACGTTATTGTTTTAAATGCAAGAAATTCAAAATAAAAGATCTCTACAACAATTGTTTATTTTCCGTATATGCAGTCTGAGATCATTAATTACAATAATCAGCCGTCACAATAAAATGTGTATATTATCTTCCTGATACCCCAAATTTGACTGTCAGTGACACATTTGAATAGTATTGACTCAAGTTTAAGAGAAAAAAATATTTTTAATATTTCAAACATAATTTGTGTTGGATTTTTCTGTCCTGATGAAGGAAAAGATGTTGTTCTGAAATTGGTTTATGTTAAACTAGTGGTTCTCAACTGGAACTCTGCAAACTTGTTGCAAGTGAAAGTCGAAATTTAATGCTGGATTATTCAAACCTCGCAGTATACGAGTACATGATTGAGTTGCACGAATGATGGCTAGATAACAGCACTTGCGTTTGCAAGGAGTATATAATGTTTCATTTTTAATAAAAGTTATGTCTGTATGTTTTTGTTTGTTTTCTGACTGATTTCGGTGTTCCGCAAATTTTTCTAATGATCAAAAGTGCTCCCCGACTTCAAAAATGTTAAGAACTACTGTGATAAGCAATAAAACTCAAGTGTTTATGTATATAACTTTGAATAAAATGTTTATTTTTATTAAATATTTTTGAACATGCACCCCATACCAAAAAACCAATTTTAAAGACGTATTCATATCAAAATTATTTCACTGAGAACCGATTAATTCATAACAGCGTTGGGGAGTTTAATATCAATAGGGTGAAGGCATTTCTATAAGAGCAAATTTTTTGTCAACATTAATGTGTTAACAATGTTTATTTTATTGAGAATTACATTCACTTTTAAAAAATATATAAATAAGTACTTGTTGCATCAATATTCTTACTATTTTGAAATTAAGATAAATCTATAGATACTTGATGGGTTCTGAAACTGTGATTACTTGATCGCTAGGCAAGTATCTTACCACTAAGGCAAACAAGTATGAAAAGTTATTAATAACTTACCTTCAATATTCAGCGCCTTCACATATTTCCTCAAGCTTGGGTATTTATTTTTTAAGATCACGGAGCTGATTTCAGAAGTATAAATGGTGTAATTATTATTCTTAAGGTGACTTAGGAAGCAATGACTGTTAATGCCGACCATGTGATCAGTATGACAGTGAGATAGAAAATATACCCTAGATTTCAAGTTTTCTCTTTCGAACTGATCGACCGAAATGCCTTTAATTTCCCTGATCAGTCCTTCAAATGTACTCATTTTATCAAGTATAAATTTTTCTAAATATGAATGTTAGTGACAATCTTTCAGATAGTTTCGGAAGTATAAATTATTATAATGAGTTTGTACAAATTATTACGGAAGTATAAATTATTATAACATTTTGAATAATTCGGAGGTTAGGAATCGTCCAGAAAAATCCAACTACGTATAGAACGTATTATTTGTTTTAAGTTTTCAAAGACTTATCAAGCGAATATGCAAACACTAGGGAATGGAAATATCTCAAAAAAAAATAAGGGACAATTTCGCGGGGAAACACATACATCACCATTATGTCATAACTGGTCATAACAAACATTTACGATCATATATAATATATATTTACGATTTACTTTCACAATAACCATAGATATATAGATAAATGTTATGCAGCTGTCAATTCTCTATTATCTATGAATTCAAAGACAAAGATGGGTCGTTTAAACGACATTGTTTGGTTATGCCCCAACATCGGTTGTGATGCGAGCGCACCAGATTCGACGTTTTTAATTACGTAATAATATTAAGAACGCATGAGGGCCATTTTGTCTTCACTAGCCACGGTGGTCCAGATGGCGAAAACCATAAATTTTGAAAAAAAACAGGCTTATTTAAAGTAAAATAGACATTTCCTTGATGGCATTGTTCCTAAGATTTTTTAAGGTTTTCGACTACGGGTGAAATCGATCGTGGGAGTAAATTGCTGAACTACCCATAACGCCGATAGATCATGACCCAAAGTGACATATGCAATCGAACCATTAGCCCGAATAACAGGGAATAAACATTAAGCTAAACAATAGCGTGACCAAAGAGTAATTGGTTCCGAGCGAACTGTTTCTCAAGAAAAGCATTGTTGAAAGGAGGTAGCTCGTCCGAGGGTGGTATACGATCCCATTACTCGAACATTCGTCTAGTCCCAAATAGGCAATAGCCGGCGCCATAACAAAACAAAGGTTATGGCTTCCGTGACCCATCTGTTCTTCGGAACAGATGAAATAAAGAATCTTTCCTTTTTGTTAAAAAATAAATTTAGGCGGAGACACATGTGCCGACCACCATGGATAAAAAAAAAGAGGAAAAATCCCGTTCTGAGAATTATCCTTTTAGACTAGCGAAATAATTAACCTATCATCACGCCGTTTCCCCGCGGGAGTAGGCGGACGCTCGACAGTCCTGACACACAATTCTCGCCTCTTATACATTCATACATCTTGCATCATATACCTCTCTTACTATTCTCTCCCTCATTCATTCATTCCATATGACCAAACCACCTGAGTCTTAAAAACGTATATTCACTTAAATTCTTTATTTTTACTCAATCATAAATGGATCTCTCACCAATATGCTCAAACAATCTCATTTTCACCGCATTGAATTAATTCGAAGAAAGTCTTTAAAAAAAATTCTTCACGAATGTCACCCAAAATTAATGTTTTATTTCTAATCAAATTCGAAATTTTAGAATTATAAATACCTATATAGGTAGATTGATAGAGGGGTTTGAATGATTATTATCTTTTTAATGTGATGCTCTTAAATATTTTATTAGAGCGGCCCCCCACACACTGGTAATATTTCGCTCCCCGATTATTTCCAGTTATTACATCGTCAATTGTACTATGGTTATAGAAAGAGACAGGTGAATATTCAAAACACAGATAACACACAGATTAATTGTTTATTTTCCACAACACATAATACACAAATGTACAGGCAGAATATCTTATAATTAACTTAATCTAATTATTACGACTACCTTATATAACTGACGCGTTGCATTGCTGGAGCCGGCCTCACATCTGATTCTCGACCGGATGTAGGGCGGTGTCGTCGTCTGCATTTCCTTTCGTCCTGATGTCTGCTGAGCTGGATGCCCGCATCACTCTGCCGCCCTGGTACCCGCTTGGTTGGGTGCCCGCGCTGCCATCGTCCTCCTTCGCTCCCTGTCTCTCATGTTGTGATGTTGGCTGTCCCTGCTCACTAGCCGTCTGCTTCTCCTTTGGTCAATACCATCAACACTTTTTGATCCATTTGATTCATTGATCCGCTTGTTTCTGCACTTTCTTCATCCTTTCTGCTTGTTCAGCTACTGCAGGTGCCCTCGACTTCCGACATCTTCCGGAATTTGGTTTTTCTTTGTACGATTGAAGACTGCTGTCCGAGGCTAACTGCTAAGGAGCACCATTGAGATTAACTGCCGTAAAAAACTGCTGTGATGACCTCCTTTCAAAAATGGCATTCCCTTCGCTTTTATTGTTTGCGATAAGGGTGTGTCTCTACCTGTTGGCTGGATCCGCCCTCACAAGACTGGCACCATTCTATAGGTTCCTCCTTGACAGCGGCATTACGTCTTTATTTTAGCCCTAACTTTAGACCCCGCCTTCGTCTACTAATCAAATCATAATTGTTCACACAATTTATTTGTATCCAACTAATCACTTAAACTTTGAGTTCATCTTATCTGTAGGTATGAGCACTTAACATTTCCTTGTTAATTAAAACTCTTAGTCCAGTGACCTCTTTACCCCTATATTTTACACAGTAATTACATTGTTCGTCGAGATCGCTTCTTCTTACTTGTATGTTATTAATTCTTTCTTACAACTTTAAATACAATTATAATTGATACACCTGAATCCGTTTACTATAAAATCACATCCTGATTTTCCTACAATTACTTATATTTCTTACATATATATATTATCCTAACCTTGTTGCATTCATGTATACGTATTTGTACGTGAAAGCTCGCAGTACCATGAGCCTATTTTAATCTAAGATTTATTTCAATTTTGATTGTTTTATTTCTACACGTATTGCATGTACCTATGAAGGCAAGATTTCTCAGAACTGTTTTCTCCATATCGAAGTCAGAACATGTGTTCAACCCGACAAAAGGCAATGCAGTCACCAATGCATGTTTGCACCCTTTGTTTCTGAAAAACAAGTCCAAGAAACAATTGCCCAGTATTGCATGTCCTTGCCAGGGATCTCCATTAGTCGTTATCTCGTCTCTTCTTATTTGATTTATCCTCAGGGTTGGTGAGTGACCCTAGCTTGAATATTATTTCTTAGACACGAGAATCCCAGGGATTTATTGTAATTGTTAAACAAACTTCTCACTTTTGGTCATTATGCCTGCCACTCGAATGTGAATTATTACATCCACTTCATCCTTTAAAACAATGAATCCTATACATCAAAATACGATGGACAGCCTTTTTAATGGATATTGCGCAATTCTAAGTCGATGGTTCCTAAGCCATTACTCACATCCGAAGGTCTTTGGTCAGGCTACGGTTTCCTCGCCATATGGCTTCATTGACAGTGGTTCGCATGAGATGAGCACAACAAAATTTCCTTTATTGTATTTTTTTAAATTCTCTAATTAATGTGATAGCTTCGCGTTACTTTGTATCGAGGTACAACAAGTTACTTAAAGTAAATACAGGTAGGTACTTTTAATAAATACAAGAATTATTTTAGTAAATATTTATAAATACCGGTAGATACTTTTGGTAAATAAGTTAATTATTTACGCTTTAAATAAATATGTATGTTTTGAAATGCGGTGGTCAGATTACATCTGGCAAGTTGTTGAACAAAATTAGAAGGAAACCTCATAAAAGAAACCCCCGTATCCAACACTAGATACAAATTTATAGAAGAAACAAAGATTAAAAAGTAGAAAGATTTTAAATACACAAAACAAAAATTTTGTTTTTGACAAATTGCAACAAAGTTGTATACGACATAAATATTTTCGTTAATATGGTCACTCCATTTGAGCAGCAATTTTGTTTGAAAAACTTGTCAAACTTGCTTCTAATTTCACACATAATTTTTTTTTTAATATCAATATAGCGGATATCCATTAACATTTGTTACTGTTGGACTGTCATTTACACTTACCACTGTTCATACACATTATGAGAGCATTGGGAACCATACGTATTCACACAATTTGTCACATCAACATCACAATTTAATATCTATCAACATTCACCAATGTCATAATTATGAAATTTCAATAAAAAAATCTGTATATGTATATAGAGGCAGTTCTTGATTTATGAATGAGTTCCGTTCCTCGAAGTCATTTGTATATATTTAAAAATATGCATTTTTCCATGTATGATGCAATATTATAAGTTAGCAGTCGTTTTACAAATGAAAAGCGTTGTATTAAACATGGTATATATACGTTTTATTATAACAATACGTTACAAACATAAAATAAATTGGAACAATTTATTATAGTTTTTCCATCTTGTGCAATAAAAACTTATATTTTTCACTATCCTACTCATTAAAGTAGGTGTTGTTCTCTTAATGGCCTGCACAATTATATATTTGCCTTTATACTCAATCTGTTCACACCGTAATGTTGAGCTATATCCACCTGCCTCGCACCTCTTTCTGCCCTCTTATAATGTCTAGCTTTGTTTCTTAACTAAATTTTTGTCTTTTACTTCCACTGAGCACTATCACAGTCAACATTATCACATCGCTTTGGCATGTTAAATTTTTAAAAAATTAAACATTTTTATCTTCAAATGTAGAACTACCCTTTACGGTGTCTTTAAATTGACTAAACAAATTTTTTTCATTTGATATAGACCAAAATTGTTCAATTAACTTGTCATCTTGTATTCGTCTTGCAATGTTTGCTAAATTGCCTATAAAACAGTGTACGCACCATATAAAATATGTATGTATGTAGTATTTTTTTTTGGCTAGATTTGTTTTGTTACCCAAGAAACATTTATTTTCGATCTATAGAATTTCATTTACATACGCATTAAGTATTTTCTGATTAGCATTGTATTAAGTAAGTTTACAGTATCAGCAATCTTACAATTATGTTCGCTATATATTTGCACTTGGTGCGTTACGTAAATAAAAAAATCTTAATATTGTGATATTCATTATAGCTAATGTTCGTAAATCGAGAACTGCCTGTAGAGATAAAATTTTTAGATAACTAAATTTTCTTAATTGAATAATCACAAAGCCATTCATCTCTGTCAAACAAACGACCTTGTGTAGAACATTTCTCCATAAAGACTTCTTGCTTTGAACAAACTGGTAATTTGTAGTGCCAGGTATGTAATAAAAAAAACAAAGATAGAAGTGTATCTGATTATTCAACACAACTGTGAACATGTGAGACACTATCTTATTTCCTCCGCGTTGTCTTTTGGTCCATCCACCTCGATTAAAAAAATAAAGATTATTTGTAGATGCATCATCACCATTCAATTGAAAACATGCCGTGAGCTCCGTGTGTCCATTAGCTGATTTATCGAAAGCTTCCTGTTCCTCGCTGTACTCAAAGGCGTTGCAAATATATTGGCAAACAAATAACAATCGTGCATTGGGAGTTCCAAAACACCACATTTCTTCAGGGGCACTTACATATTTGGCATCGACGGAGTTTGGAATTTCATCGTGAATTAATTGCTGATTATCCAACAACTATGTTTACACAATCAAATACTTACATTTAGTAATAATATAATATGATTATATATAATAACATACATATACAGTAATAATAATGTACAGATCTTCATATGGAACTGCGGCTAATTATTATGAATGATTTCACACCTATTCTAGTTTGTGGCATTTCAGAAAATCAAAGTTTTAATCAGGTCGGTCCATTGTGTTGCTAACATTCCATGAGATTTGGTTATTTCCACGCTTCCCTGTAATTTTTCCACAGTGTCGTCGTGTGATAACATGACCTAAACATCTGAGGATTCGGAGGCACACGGTTGAAGATAGATGCTGCTCGATGTTTAATTCCTATACGATCGAGGCGTTTGTTTTGTGGGCTGTCCATAGTATGCGGAGCATGCATAGCCAGAACCATATTTCCAGAGCATCTATCCTTTTGCATTATCAGTTTACACACCCTTATATGGGTGACATTGTAGAACAAACTGCAGAACAACGGCAATAAACTACAATCTTATCAACTTGTTTTAATTTTACATATCAAAACTAAGACAACTCAAAAAAAACAAGAATTTTGAGTTATTATTCTATTAGGATACTCTGTCATACACGCAACTAACTTAGCCCCAGTTCCTTAATAATGTCATTTTAGGATACATTTATGACCTAAACTTTAGTAACAAAAAATGGAGAAAAATATTTGTATTGTCTATTGAAAAATGACTTTTTGAGTTATCTTAGTTTTGATCTAAGTGTGCGATATGTACATACTATTTTGAATAGAACACATTTTTGGTTCCGCATTGCAGTCCTTGACAAAAAGTTTTCTATCATTAGATATAATTGGTTCAAAATAAAATATCATCATATTATTTTTAGAATTTTATTGATCCATAGTAATATAAACAATAATAAAAATGAAATGTCAAACACCTCAAAAATATGGTTAAATCATCACATGAGTTTTCTTTAAAATAAGAAAAAATTTCATTCATTAAACATGTATTCAAGGCTTGAATACATAAATTTACCACTTAACCTAGGAAACCTTTAAATCTTAGAATACTAAAGTATATACATAGTGTTATCACAAATTCAAATTATAAGAAGTGAAATACAATGTATTTTGGTACTGTGCTAGTCAGGATCAAGGTTCAGAAACACCAAATAAAATATTCCCACACAGCCTTCAAGGTCAACCGATATTGTATTGATAGGCAGATGACGGTAAATTAAATTTCTAACATGAATATAAACTTTAACTATAAAATATAATTTTGAATTGATGCTTCTATCTGACTATGAACAGTTGTAATAAATGTACAAGTTACAAGAAATATAAATTATCTGTAAAATAAAACATATATATATATATATATATATATGTATGTATGTATGTAGATAAAAGTATTGTTGCTTCTAAAACTATGTAAGGCAAAACTTATAAGTAATTTTTAAAATGTAAAATACACTTTTGTTCTGTAAAATTACAATATTTGAACCAAAATAAATTCAAATATTTATCTGGATGTAAATGAAACCAATCCTTTTAATTATAGTACCAATAATTTAATTATTCATTCGTTACGAAATTATTACAATTTTTAAGGCATATTTTTGGTTCCAGTGATAATTTTACACGCATGAATTTTATACTATTTAACATAGCCTGTTAATACAAAATACATTGCTGAGATACATTCAGGCATAGCTTTAACGTGATAAATGCAACAAGTGTCCAAAGAAATCATTTACACATATTTGAGGATAATTTTTGTGTATATAATAATAATTTTAAGAAAAAGTTAATGTAAGTTACAAGACAAAAAAAGCAACAACATTTCTTGTATTTGAAGAACGATATTCAAAGCTAGCAAATGTGACTTCCAAAAGTAGAGATTACATTTATAAATAATAACTAATATATTGCCAGAATTCTTTTTAAAGATTTTATTTATTTTCATTGATATTTTGATTAAGAAAAAAATATTACCAGATATAGAAATATTCACATTTAAAACAATGAATTAGTGTTACGATTTCACCTTACTGGACTATATATATAATACTAGAGCGAAAATACACATTATTAATTAGCCGAGAGCCACACTGAGTAAATAATGAACAGCGAGTTTAGACGATTGTGTTTTTATTATTATAATGGTACTAAAGCATGTTCTAATTATCATTACGGGATTAAGAATAATAACTATGTTTTTAGGAAAACAATCATTTGTGTTACGTACTTCAAACATGCTTTGAAATTTTTGAAGTGGATTTGGCTAACCTCATCATACGATAAATACAACTAATCCATCCCTGGGGGGTGCGGAATATAAAGGTTGGATTGTATATAAGAGCATATATATCTGAGATACAATCAGACTAGCGCGATTTTTTTTTTTAAACTAAATTGCATCAGGCTGATGATAAACATCATTTAATAATACACATATGACATGAGCACACTAGAAAGACTTCATGCGAATCTCCTATAAAATACTCCTATAAGCTGTTGACTATATTGACAGTGCAAAAATCGCTAACATTTATAGCTCAATCTGAGATTGTTAAGACTGTTTTATGGTACAAATGCCATATTTTGAACACACTATCCACCTATAGATATTAAATTATATAGCTAAGTGTACCAAAGTCAGTAAGTAACATTTTTGCAGACAATTTTGTTGTACTCATATATTGTCACCCTAGTATGCGGTGTCAGTCGGTCTCTCTACAGCTCCATATCAAACTGTTCATCAATATGCGAAGCTTCAATTCTCGGTTCCGGTCTGGCAGATACCGGCGCTGGCATGGAAGCCCGCGGGGGGGATGAGGCGGGGCCCCGGACCAGCCCAGAAGGTACGGAGCACCGAGGGGGGGTTCGAGAGATTGGCGAGTTTCGAAGATTCATCATGAAGGCTCGCTCGTAAACAATGCGAGTTCCTAGAATAGAAGAAAATATAAATTAATTATTTTGTAGTCAGGGAGCAAAGTGAAATGATAGTTCTTAATATATGTATATATAAAGGATCTTTCAATAGGGACGCTCGAAATTTGTTAGGTTATAGCAGTTATGTTGCTAAAGTGACATCTGTCAAATTTGTTGTCAATTGTTTAGTAGTGTACGGCAAATCACCATGGAAGGTTGCACACGTTGAACAACGTGTGCAAATCAAAGTCTAAAAAGTCAAAATTATTTACTCAAAAGTCTGCATTTTTTTAAAATCAATTATTGAAATATTGTTCTTATATAATATTGTTGCTATGCGACATGCGTAGACGCAGACCCGCGCAATCATAGATATGCGTAATCATTTTAGGAGAAATTATATACAAGTTGCATTAAAATCCTTAATTATAGTGTGCTATAAACTAAAGTAACTGTACCATCACGTACTATCTTACAATGGTGTACATTTTGCCTTAACACAAATCACTTTGAATTGCCAAAGCTATCTGTTCGTTCAGAACTTAGCATAGTACTCGGCTGCGGCCAGCATTGGCCGAAAAGCAGCCAGCCTAGTCTAAGAAGAATATGTCACAAGAAATAATATTAAATAGTCATTTTTAAGTACTTTGATCTTCCAAAATGGGGTTTATTTAACCTAGTATTAAGATATTGTATATTTATATATAGACATACCTCTCTTACACGGTGAGTTACATTTTTCACTTGCCAGACCATATAAAAACATAGGAACAGCTTTTGATTTAAAGCAAAATGCTTCCCATTCATATTTTCAATAACACTACACTAATAAGCCATAATAATAACAGTTAAATGTGTAAAAATTCTTTAATTTCTAATATAATATTGGTTTGCAGATAATGCCATGAATGTATGTATCGACACCGAACCTGAATCTAACATTGGCCGACTCCACTCGAGTCATGTTCATAAAAAGATAGCGCTCGATAGGAAATAATAGATGTCACACTAAAAACAGAAAGAACACATATAATGTTGAAAACTGTAAAATATAAGTAAATTGTTAACATATTTTGTTCCATTTGTTTAATTAATTCATTCATTTATGTCAATTTCCCAGTAGGAGCACATGGAGACGTGGACCCTCACCTTCAGTGTCAAGTACATGACGTACAAATTCGCCAGAGGACCTGGGTAACACATATTGGCCAAAAGATCTACATACTCAAGTGCCAGCTGGCTGGAGATATTTGTCGAAGAGAAGGAAGGTTATGGGACAGAGGCCTCGCACTGCTAGAAGTGTTGGTCATCCGTAAGCTCGATAGAGCGACAATATCACAAGTGGATGAATGAGAAGGATTGAAAAAGAGAAATGACGATCCTTAAGGCCTATATCCAACACCGGAGAGATGCAGGCTGACGATGACGATGCAGCCTTTATAGTCTGCAGTCATAATCTCGACCTTAAATTACGAATGAGATTTTTTTTTCTAAATAAGAAATTGGGATGCGTCACATAAATATTCTTACTATTTTCAAACTAAGATAAACTTGTGCTATGAAAATAGGACTATCATGATGGCCTCTTGGAACGAGGCTCGAACCCCCGACCGCTAGATCACTAGGCGAGTATCTTAACCACTAGACCGCAGACACGTCACGTCAGAATGGTCAGATGCCATGTGTTCTCGATCTTATTTTATGCAATAGAAGCATGGAGAGAAATGATAAGGCGACTTGAAGCATTTGAGATGTGGATCTACAAAAGAATGGTTCGGATGAATAAAGAAAAAGGAATATTTAAAATAATAAAAATCCAAAAACTTCCGAAATCCGAAAAAGTACGAGATCTGGCACCTTATAATGCAGGGAAAGATTGCTGCAGGTCGGTTCCCTGAAAAAAGGAGAAAATCGTGGCTGAAGAACCTGAGACAGTGGTTTGGCCAGCCTACTGTGGAGTCTTTAGAGATGGTGGCCAACGTCCGTTGAACGGATAGGGCACAAAAAGAAGAAGAAGAGGATGACGAATTTTTAAAGCATAAATCCATTAACAGTTCCAAAGATCGGAAGTGCGTGTGACCACACATGATACGAGTAGGTACATTTTAGACTTCGCGCGCCGCCGCTGACACTACCTCCTCGTGTTTCCAGTTTCCATCGCCGCGGGACCCGGCGGCCGTGAACCGGGGAAGTCGTCAGAATTTTGTTTTGCTTACATTACGTACGATTTCCATGCATTATTCAACAAACTGTATAAGGCTTATCGATATTCGGCCGGGCGGCTCGAATTTAGTCGGATGGGCCCGATTTATGTACTGTTCCGATATTTTGAGCTGTTTTCCGATGTGCCGCGTTATAAAAGATCGCCAAACGCTTATAAAACTTTTGCACCCATTTAATTTCATTTTTAATGAAATCACATTTCGTTTGGGAAATTGAAATTTCACAGAACATAGTTCCTTGATAATTAAAACAATTATTACAGATAAACCAGTAAAAAAGAAAAGAAAGATAGAGAAAAAATAAAACAATTTAATGATAAGGTCAATTAGCAAAGCTGTCCATCGGCAATAGAAAATTTTGTATTCGAGTCCCGGTAGTGATTACATTTTTCGATAAGAAATCTATCTACCGAAAAAATAAATAAAACTTAACATATGTAAATGAAATTTGACGCCAGTCTGTAGTCATTATACATACATACCTTAACTACAATAGTATAACTGTCCATCGGCAATATAAAGTTCCGGTGGTGACAATATTTTTCAGTAATAAATAAATCTATCTATTGAATAAATAAACAAATTAAAATATACATTTTCAAAGTCGAAATTTGACGACTGTTTTTAGGGTCATTATGTCTTATTTGGTAGAGCAGTCAATCGGCGATGGAAACTTCCGGGTTTGAGTGACTACTTATCTAAAAAAATCCTACATTACATTATTTTGATAAAGAGATGTATATGACGTTTGGTCTGAGTGTGTCAAAAGAGTCGTAATATTTTTCCACTCCCTGGACAAAATTTTAAGGTCGACGCCTAGTATCCCAAAATAACGAATGAATATTCAAAATAAAATAAAACCTTTAATGAATGTGAAAAGTTTAGATTCACGGCTAACATTTTTGAGAACACGCGGGGTCATAATAATTAAAACAATTGCAAAATTGAAAAGACATCCTTTTGAACACATATCAAACAAACATGCGCATTCTCTGGTGACAGTTAATGCCCTGACGAAACTATAAATACATATTTATATACTATAAATAATATATTTAATTCAGCTCTACCCAAAGATTAAGTTAAAAAATCTTTGAAAAATAATTTGGCGAAAACACTTGAAAAAATGCAAAATACACTTTTTATCAGAAATAAAAACTGATCAGGATTTGCATCTTTTCAATGCCGCGTTTCCAGCATTGATTTGATAATCGGGGAACAATGTCTTTCTAAAATTCGCAACGCAATGTACTCATTAATTATTTATTAGTTTCCAGAATTTCTGCGTAGCGTTTACATCAAATGTTTTGATAAATTAGCATTATTGTTAAGGGTATTAGCAGAACATTAAGCGCTTCATTCGGTGCTCTGTCTGCTAAACTGTTTTTTACTCTATTACAGCAGACGGTGATTCCGCATTGTATATAAGAATTAATGTAGCAGAGAACAGAAGGTTGTCGCCGCTAGGCCCGAATTTCTTTTATAACGATGATTGGTAACTGATATTTTACCGTTAGAGGTTTAGTTTCCACTATATCAGTGATTGCTCGCCGAATTACAAATAATCAGTTACTTATCATTGTTACAATCGAACGCAAAGTTCACAATCAGTCACGGAATCACAATCAGTCAATTACCATTCACGAGATTACTATAAAAAAAAAACCTGTGATCCGCAATGGACAGGCAAAAAAGATATGGTCAAGGGTTTCCTCCTCGGCACCACTTCACACATTGGGGAATCTACTAAGTTCAATCTGAATAAATGTGAGGCTACCTGGCAATGCCCAATTCTCATTCTACAGATATTTGATATTGTTCTCTTGGAGACTTTCCTTTTGGAGAACCAGGGGGTGCGGGGAATAAATCTTTGAATTATTTTAAGCCGATTATCCTTATGATTATTTGGATCCATCCATTGTGCAGTCCAGATAGAATTTGTATGTTTTTTTACCATATTAAGTCTGTCATATATCGGGATATGGAATAGATGGGAGAAAACTCCGAAAAGAGTGACCTCCTTGGCCAGTTTATCAGCACATTCAATTATAAAATTCCTGATAGGAAAATGTATTAAATGTTTAAGATAAATAAATTATTGATGTGAAATAAATGAGCCTGCTACTAAATATTATTAATATTCGTGGTCAATAAAAATTAATCTTTTATGACCGTACCGAATTGTCACGCGCTAAAGACGCACGTTTGGGCAGATAGCCTTCCACGGCGAAACCACGACTGGAATGAAAAATTCTTGTTAATAAAATAGGAATAATTCTCGCATAATTTGGGACGTGTCCTGTTTTAATAATAACAGAGATAGTCGTATTTTGTGCCATATCCTGTAAATATGTCCTTAATCATTCAGTACCACCGAATCAGCTGCAGTTGAAAACGTCGTGGCGTGACAGAAATTAAAATTCTATTTTATTAAGGCATACATTGTACTTTAAATGAAAGATTTATTTATTGACATACATATTTTTGTTATAACAGAGGTGAATACATTATAATATAACATGGTAATATGTTTATTGTATGGGATGGAATAGACTCCACCTCTGATACATACAGCGTTGTCCTGGCTACTTTGCTAGACTGAAGTTTGTGTTAAAGTAGCCAGTTTTTTTCGTGCTGTTATTTGAGATTCGAAATAAAAATAGAGATAATATATATATATATATAAGAAAATGAAGTGGGAGTATTGTAGAATTAGTGTAGGCACTGTATAATGGTTATGTTAGAATGTTGGATAGCCATGCTTCTGATTGCTCTCTACCCGATTGGATCATATGTCGGGTCCATATTTGTGTAATCTTATTGGAGTTGAACGATTTCCAGTTGGTACTGGGTGTGTTGTACAGTTTCGGAGCTAAGAGTATTAATTTGAAAAAGTGTAACATATAGGTTCGAAAATTTGTCGTTAAAAGTACTGTCGCTGTAGCATAGTCGGATAATGCACCTTCTCCGCTTTAGAAAGAGATCCAGGTTCGAATCCCGGTGACGTAACAACAATACTTTTCGATAGAATTGATTTTATATGTATATCTTTCTAATTAATACATTTAATTAGTAATTAGTATCACAGGACCATGTTCTGAATAATTACAAGTTCACAATAAGAGTGTGTCCTAATGGTAATAAGATAAATCACACACGGGGACACGGCGTGACATGTTTGAGTGTCTGTTATATTGTATCGCTATTGATATATACAGCATTCACCTAGTTAAAAGAAAAACTTTAAAAAATTCCGTAAACGTATCGAAACTTTGCCTCCGGCGAGAGAGGGCCTTTATCTTTCTATTTTCACAACAGAAGCCCCTCGGTTTAGTATGAAATTAGATAGTAAACATATTACGTCGCATCATCACGGTCGCCTTGCTGACGTAACATATTAATATTTGGCTGATTATATATATATATATAGGATGGCCCAAAAAAAGTGAAAACATGAGATATTTTAAAACATAATACAATTATTATTCTTAATGTAATTATTTTTGCACAATATTTAGCTAATCAAAAATCATCAAAACACCCCATACTGCATAATCTAGTGGGTTTAAATCTGGACTGTTCGGTGGCCACATGCCTGGCTCGATGAAATTAACATTCTCACGATGAAGAAAGTTGATTGTATTTCTGGCTGTGTGAGATGGAGTTCCATCCTGCTGTAATATCCAGTTATCCTATACTCCAGGCATTGTTTTGAAATTCTCTGATCATTTTCCTAGCACCCCAACATTTTTCAATTCGTAAATTTTTGATCAGAATACGGGCAGTGATTTTTGTCATTCTGGGCAACAATTTGAAAAAACCAAATATAAATAATGGGAAAATTAATAATCAAAGATGGCGACCGTAAATTGTCGAAAAAAAACATTATATAGATAAGTAAATAAATTAGTAAACTATTTAAGCTATTTTTGAAATAGTTAAAATAATTTTGATGTAATTATATCACATTTTATGAAATGCTCTCACTTTTTTTAGGGCCACCTGTATATATATATTATACAACGGTAATTTACTTACATTTACACATTACGTAATAGTATTTAGGTATACTTATTATATCTTGAAACAAGATTGTATACATGAACTTCGTAAACACTAATTCTGTGAAGAATGTAGTAAATAACATATCACGTTATCATTCGCATTCATTCCTGACATTCAACCTGTTGTTATGACATGTCTACCAATTAAGGTGCAAAAGATGCTAATCCAGAATCATAAAATACCTATATTGTAAGGCTACCAATTAATGTATGACGATTTTATGAAAACATGGACAATTCCTTAGCATCTAACTTATTTATTTGGTATTTCCATTTTCGTAGGAGAACATTCCGTTGTTCGCTATCCCTCCACTTTTCCTGCGATCACAACATCTCGCTTCTCGGGACTTTTGTCATTTTTTCTGACAACAGTTTAATTGCTTATTACCAAATCATATTGTAAATTCAAACAAGTCTGTAACCTACAAACACAATTGTCAAACCTATCCGCATTATTCGGTACTATTCGCTATTAATTTGGAAAGCAAACGAACTGAAACAGACCTTCTGCCTTATCGTCGATCAGAAATAAACATTAATAATACGACAAAATATTTTGTTTAAACCACTATTTATTAATTATTCTACATATTTCGACACTTATGGTATTTTCTTCGGGAAACGGTGCATACTGAAATTAAAAAATACAAGCAATTTATACAGAAATTTTGATATTAGAATTAAGGAGCACTTGAGATGCTTAAATAACAACTATTCAGAATTTTCCAATCACCTTTTGGAAACTAACCATTATTTTGATATTAACGAAGGTTTAGAAATTATAAATACAAATACTAGGGGTTTACAGTTAAATAAATTAAAAATTTTAGAAATAAGAAAAAGTGTTAATAGAAAGCTAAATATTATAAATAACCAAATCCTCTTTCCAAATAGTCACTTTTTAAGTTTGTTTTCATATTAGTTCTTACTTATTCACCACTTTAAAGTTTTGTTTTTATTTATGCTTGTATTTTTTAATATCAATATACATTGTTTCCTGAAGAAGATACCATAGGTGTCGAAACATGTTGAATAATCAATAAATAGTGGTTTAAACCAAGTATTACGTCTAATTATTAATATAAAATGAGGACACAAAGTAATTTTGCAAATATTGTAGAAGAAATAAACATATTTAAGTTGATCATACATAAAGGTGGTGTTAAATTTGAAGCTGCGGTGACTGTCAGCAGTCAACAGTCAGTATTGAGGTCGAGCAAGCAAGCCGCAGCCGGTGCTGGTGATTCATGGAATAGGAGCGATCAAACATTACAATACACGCCGATTGTAGATTTCAACCGATTTAAATCAACGCTGACCTATAGCCGAGCGCGAGGCAAGGTCGAATTAAGGCTTCTCGTTGCAGACAGTCTGCACCCAATGCGTTATGCATTTTCTATCGAATCCCAAAATGAAATATAAATTATCATATTTCATTAAATTCAATAATGATAAGTTCATTGAGATTGACGTTTTTTATAGATAAATAAAAATATATATCCTTATTGCATATTGCGTTTCCCCGTCTATTTCTATGATTTTCTGCCAGTTAATTGAGCATCTGTCATCCTGTCATAGATAAGAAAAGCATCCTGTCATATGCAAATATACGCCGAAATTTGGACAAAGTAATCACCAGCTGTGAAAAATCACATGATGAAATGAAGAAATCAAACTCTGTTAAAACACAATTGCTCCAATATGTCGCAAAAATAAGTTTATCATTTAATTGTGTAAATTTTCATTCAAATTAAATAAAAATTCATCAATTGCTTTTTACTCTCGCTCACGACTGTGAGTCCGAGCGGGGCCGAGGAGTCCTATTCTCGAACTGTATACCCGTCCACATGTAGTGCACTTGCACCCACTATCCACCGGGCAGGGTGGTTCTGAGCATAGGATCCTCCTCCATCATTGCTGAGTACATTACCGCTCATATATAGCAGTCTATTTTTTCCAATTTTATCACGATAGATTAATCAGAATTATTCCTAGTATTAATCCCATTAAACGAGATTTTCTTGTACTTTGATTTTACCCTCTACCTTTTACTATTACTCTAACTCCAACCATACCATCTGGTTCTATGCCCCTATTCTATCTTCCCCCTTTTTACAATATTTTAGATTTAAATTTCTATAATTACATGTGAACCTGTGCAGATAAGATTGTATCGCATGTATTGTCTCTCAATACTCTCACCATGACCTTACATGACCTCGGAACGAGGAGTATATAAATTTATATTTGAATAGCGCTTGTAATTTTAGTAACGCTAATAATAAAATGTATAAGTTATACCATTAATATAATCTGGAATAATAGTTCATTAATATAATCTGGAATAATAGTTCATTCTATTACTCTAGAGTAATTAACAGAGTAAAACAGTTAATAATAGTTAAAAGTAAAAGAGTCATTTATCATAAGTCAAAAGTGATGGTATTCGAGAAGGAGGAAAGCAAGACAACGTGCAAAATGCTTGTAGGTGATGAATGCTCGGAACAAGTAGATGAGTTTGTGTATTTGGGAAGTATGTTTGATATCGAAAGGTGGGTGACTGCAGGAAATAAAGTGAACGGCGCTTCGGATGGAATTATAGCTAATGGGAACCGGTCAACCGAGGCAAGACTAGCAGTTCACAAAGGAGTCCTGGTACCGACACCGATGTATGGAAGTGAGGCCTGGAGCTGGCAGAAAAGGAACGAAAGTAGAATGAATGCAGTGGAAATGAGATCACTTAGGCGTATATGCAGCAGATCTATTTCTGACAGAGTAAAGCTGATCTTAGTATAGTGAGTAAGATTAAGGAAGGATCGCTTAAGGGATTTGGTGATTTGGTCACATGACGCAAGTGTTGATGGCACCAGAAATAGAGGACAACCAGGTAAATTAACATTAATAACCGGCGATCTTGTATGAGAAGATGTACGAATGTGGATGAGGCGAGAATTGTGTCGGGACAGATGTGTGTCGCTCTATCTTCTCTGCCTACCCCCGCGGAAAAACGGCGTGATGGTAAGTAAGTAATTTATAATAAAGTACCATTTAAAAAAAAAATTATCTCGTGGGCGAACCAAACTCGTCGGAGAAATTAAAAAATTAATATTCAAAACTTTGAAATTCAGTTTTTGTAAATGTCAGATGGTACCCTGTTGTTTCAAGGGCACGTTGACTCGTAGTCGAAATTGTGACATGTCTATTATATATACTGTGTTTAAATATTTTTGCGACTTTTTTATACTTAGTTATATATTATATTTTACACGGTATAATATTGTATTACAACACTTCATATTTAAAATACTAAATTAATGTATTAATTATAAATATATACATATAAAATCAATTTTGTCGAAAAATATTGTTTTTGCGTCACCGGGATACGAACCTGGATCTCTTTTCCAATCCGGGGAAGTGCACTACCTTTGTGCTATAACGCCAGTATTTTTCTTGACAAATTTTCGAACCTATATGTTACATTTTTCAAATTAATACACCTGTCGTTCCATTGTTTGAAAGCCATCTACATTATTTTTACAGAATCTCAAATACCTTTGAGTAAACCGACTGCAGACGCCAGAATTATCAATTCATTTTTATTAAATTTTGGACACATTGATACAACATTATTATTAAGGAAAACACATTCTTATTGTGAAGTTGTAATTATTCAGAACATAGGTCTGTGATATTTTAAATACTAATTAAATGTATTAATTATAAATATATACATATAAAATCAATTTTGTCGAAAAATATTGTTTTTGCGTCACCGGGATATTTATAAATTTCATATTTATAAATTTTTAAAAAATATTCTTGTCGTATGACATTTATTCACAGTGTAAACAAGTTTGTTATTTGACACGTCAATGTTGACTTTGTCCCGTTAGGTAAATTAATTTAATTTCTTATAAGATTATACATTATTTTTTTTGTGAAATATTTACCGTTCTGGACATCGCACCCATAATACAATCGATATTATCAAATCAAAACATTTTCAAGCTATTAATAGAGAGCGAGTATTACAATATAATATTTTACCATTGCTGAAAGCGTCTACTGAATTTTATTTGGCCGATAGCGTGATATTTACTATTTAAAATGTAAAAGCGGCTGAGATAGCGGTCGATGTTTTACGTAATATTTTGCAATGTACATTCTAGAAGTATTAAGATATACAATCTCGGAAGATGTAAATATTACGATATCTAATCATTGTTGGATGTATGTAATTGTGTCGGTCGATAGATTACTTAAAAATGTCAATTAGTCAACTCGATAATGGGTACATAACGAAATATCCGATTATTTCTAATAAGCGAACACCCAGATCTGGCCGAACTTCTCGTTTGAACTGAAAATAAATTAAATCTTAAATCTTAGCGATGATAATTTCTAATGACGACATATATCGTATTATTTTTAATAATAAAATGAGACGCGCGCCGTAATAATTTAATTGTAAAATTAAATAATAGCGAGTGAAATTTTCTAGTTTTGACATTCAGTTGTCAGTTGACGCGTCGCGGCGGGATCGGATGCTGTTTTACTGGGAAATTTATACAAAATGTGTTTTAATAATTGACCAATTCGTTATGGAATGAAAGGTCAAAGGTACGCTTATATGTAAGTCAGTGACGTATCGACAAATTACCGGGACCGAGTAAAATCGAATAAAATCACAATAACAGTTTTCTTTAAAGCGTTATTGTGATTTTGTTCGATTGTAACGGTGATTGGTAACAGCGATTTAACTGTTGGAGATTTCGTTTCTGGCGTTCCACTGATTGCTAGAAGAATTACTAATAATCAGTTACCAATCATAGTTATAATCACAGTCACAATAACGGTTTAATCTTCACTAATACTGAGTGTGCCTCCCTCCTCACGCGTCACGTTATACTTTTACTTACTATACTAGAATTTTATTTTCATATGTGTATTTTTAGCAGGGACATGCAGTGTATATAGACAGAAGCTGTGCATTACTAAAAATTCTGGGAAACAAATATAAATTAAATCATCTATAATATGGACCGTGAACGTATATTTACGGATTTATCACAATTAGCGCCAGCTGTGTACCAGTAGAAACTTTAATGGTTTAATTCTGAAAACTACCACGACAACCCGCCACAGCAGTCGTAGCGCTAGTAGCTACAATTGACGCATTGCAGTTGTTCACATTACTATCGTCTACTTTTATGCTAGTAAATTACTCAAGTCATACAATTTGCTATTTACTGAATTGAAAATATCTTTCGGTTGATCCGTTTTGTATGGAGTCGTCACTTATGCTGTTTATTAACAGAATAACATTAGAAAGGCTTACAACTGCGTGCAAATCATTCAAGTGTCTGCTTCCTCTTTTACTAATTCGCGAATTTTACCATCTTATTGTTTTTAACGTGTTGATTTCATGGTCGTTATTTGCATTCGAGGTGCATTTGGTGTGTATGAATTTGTTTTTGATTTGGGAAAAACATAAAGAAATTGTCAGAACTATTTCCTACGTTAACCTTCAACAAAAATAATTATTTCGTTTAATTATTACGTGAAGAATTTTCAAATAATAAAAGAATCATGTTCAGTCATAAAAAATGTTCTTAAAAATGTCCAGACGAATTCATTTTATCTAAAGACGTTGATTAAACGAAAACGGTTCATAAATAATCCTATGTATTATACAACATATATTATATATGATTGGTAATAGTATAATCTAAATCTTTACCTACTGCACGCCACTGGTATTTAGGTACCTATATTTAAAGATTAAGCGCTAGCTACGCCACAGGGTTTTGTGCACAACCAACATTTGATATCGTAACATGTTTGATTTTGCTATTTGTACATACTACGTTGCGTCACACTTTCCTGCATTTCCTCTCGCATGGCATTTCAACAAGTGAAAAGGCATCTTGACATATAGCGGCGTCTTTGATGTGGGTTCATATAAAAATAATTATATACGACGAAAGATAAATATGACTAAAGAATCCGTCAGACGAGGGACAGCAGCTGAAAATATAAATAAAAAATAGTGACTTTTGAAGCATGAAGCATGAAGCAACCGATGAACAGTCAACAGACCATAAAGATTGCTCAGACTACAGACCGGCCATGGCATCCATTCGATAAACAAAACCGCTGTCTTCTTATTCAACACGTGGACGGGTTTAACAATGTAAAAATATAATCGATCAATGTCGACTACGAAATACAAAAACAAGACAAAAAAAAAAAAAACTTGATTGGGAGAAGATTAATTTCTTAGACATTCATTTAATTGGAAAAATTCCACACAAGATATAAAAAGATTATTATTCTCCGATAGTCTTTCGCAAATTTCAAATTTAAAAAGTTGTTATCATCAAAGTGGGTACTGAGATCTCGTGCCTCTTGTCCGCAGATGAGATTTTTATGAGACTTTCGAGACAATCTCTAGCTCCCATTGAGGTAGCTCTCAGCTTTCATTGATTGTCAACCGTGTGCACAGTCTCAGAGATTCGCCGTCTCGCGCTCCACGTCAAATGTCAATTCACTGACCATTGATGCGCAGCAGTTAAAATTGAATAAATAGGTGACGCTTCAATTTGGCTGATCTCAGAGGTCAAAATCTCAACACGTGTACACGATACTGAGATTTATCTCATCATGTCTCATTACGTGGACGTGAGCCATACGATTAAAGCGCATTACCCATCACCGAGCCCCTACATCAGTACAATACCAATATCACGCCGGGGGATAGAGCGCCACACTCTTCTGTCCTGACACACAGTTCTCGCCTCATCCTCATTCTCATACAAGCTCCAGTATCTGTTTTACCTGGTCATGCCAACACTTGCGTCACATATCTTCCTTACCATTATCTTCTCAGTCATCCGTTCCATATGACCAAACCACCTTAATGATCCTTTCTTTATTTTGCCATTCTTTACTCTTGTCATAAATGGATCTGCCACATATATGGCTAAGCGATCTCATTTCCACTGCATTGTCTACTTTCGTTCCTCTTTTGCCAGCTCCAGGCCTCACTTCCATACATCAGTCCGACCACTACCTATAATAATCTATATTACGTAGCGTACCTGATCAGGCTGTTTCTATAAAGAGCGTTGTTATCTGCATTGATAAAATTTCAAATTTTAATAACATTGTGTACGTCGGTTAGAACATATGTATGAACATTTCAGATGAACTGGTTCAAACTGAGTATCAATGACTATTTATATCTTTACGTAATGAGTGCGTGCAATCTGGTATTGTAGGTATATATATATGTAATAATTAATACTTACTACTGTATTATATAATAATCAGTGGCGTGCAGCAGGTATAGATTTAGGTTATGCTGTTACCAATGGTATTATACAATCATATATAACGTATGTAATACAATAATGTCATTGAACAAAATAAATCCGTCGTTTATACGACCGTACCATATATTTATTTATAATTTTAAAGTACTATTAATAATGTTTTTAAAGTTTAAATTTTCTTTTTTACTCATATAAAAAATGTATTGTCGTTTTTAAGAACACTTTTTATGACTGAACATGATTCATTTATTGTTTGAAAATACTTCACGCGGTAACTAAAGGAAATATTTTTTATATATAGGAAATAGTTCTGATAATTGCTTTTTGTTTTTCCCAAATCAAAACTCAATCCATGCACCAAATTTAAAGAACAATCATGAAATCAACACGTTAAAAACAGTAGGATAGTAAAATTCGCGAATTAGTAAAAGAGGAAGTAAACACTTCCATGATTATCACGCAGTTGTAATCCTTTCCAATATTATTTTGTTAAAAAAAACAGCATACGTAACGACTCTATATAAAACGGATCAACCGAAAGGACAGAACTGAGTAATGTAAATAGCACGATGCGGTGAATAAAAAAGAGCGCCATTACTACAGCGAGAGTTGTGATAGTTTTTAGAACTAAGCCATTAGAGTCTCTACTGGTACACAGATGGCGCTAATTGCAAAATAATGTTTTCGTTTAAATTAATTCAATTTTTTAATTTATATTTGTTTCCCAGAATTTTTAATTATGCACAGCTTTTTTTGCTTGATAATAATATAACATCAGGTCGCCACACCCGAAAGTGCACCAAATTCGGAGTTGAATATTTTATTAAAATTAATAACATTAATAAATTAGTAACATATGGGTTCGAAAATTTGTCGTCAAAAGTACTGTCTGCTGTAGCATAGTCGGATATTGCACCTTCTCCGGATTGGGAAGAGATCCAGGTTCGAATTCCGGCAGCAACGACAATATTTTTCGATAAAATTGATTTTATATGTATATCTTTCTAATTAATACATTTAATTAGTATTTAAAATATAACGGTCGTGATGCACAATTTAAAATACATATTTTGTGATTCTTTCTGAAATGAGGTTTTACAGGAATGTCTCGCTGAAGGCTGCAACCATCATGTGGATAGTGAGTTCCCATTCACTTCCACCAGAATTTTTTTTTGTTAGTCTATGTTATATTATATACCTACATACAATACTACAATATTTATTGTCACTTCAGCAGCAACACCACATATCTCTATTTTTTGTCAAATTAAGATATTTATTTCGTTAGATTTTAATTTTCGTTCTATAACATTAGTTTCACGATAGCGTCCGCTAGGGGTGTATGCAAATCGAAGAAATGTAATCATAACATATCATCTGTAACCTCCCTGTCAACTGCGCACAAGTTTAATTCAGTTTCCGTTTAGAAAGAATCTACTCCACTTCACAACTGTAGAAAGGTAAGTAATACTTGAGCAATTGTACAAAAATCATTTAAAACTAGTTCTGTCTCTCTCCTGTAAATTCTTAGATATGTGGTGTTGCTGCAAAGGTGTCGATAGACATCGTTAGTATTGTAATGAAAATATATACGTTTTGATCAAAATGTAAAATTTCTGATATTATCGCTCATTCCGCTTCGTCAAATTTTTCATTCCTAGTCCTGAGCAAAAGTATTATAAACTAATTTTTTTGGCGGATAATACTTTGTTGTAAAAAAAAAAATTTCTGCACCAATATCTTTCTTGTCGATTCTTTTAATTTGTGTACGTACTGCAGAGTACGTGTGTGGGTAATCCATTCACGATCACCTGTCAATATTTAAGACTAAAAGACCGCCCAACACGTCATATGTTTTCGTCGCCTGTACAATCGGAATCCGGTGGAGCAGGCCACCTTCAATTCTCCGCTTATTGATACCTAATCACTAATGCATGTCGTTATTAAATATATGACTGCACCGCGTCGCCGGACAAAGCTGCCGTCCATTATGTTGAGTGAAACAATATCACGTATTCGTGCATTCCTAGTTACATTTTCTCCACACAAACAACTGCGATAAGTCAAACTGCGACACGGCATACTCGTAACTATAAAGTCGCTATGTGCAGTGGCGTGCAGCAGGTATAGATTTAGGTTATGCTGTTACTAATGATATTATACAATCATATATAATATATGTACTACAATATATGTTGTACGTAGGATTATGAACTTTCGTTTAACCAATGTCTTTAGACAAAATGAAGTGTTTTTAAAGTTTAAGTTTTAACGTAAAATAATACATTTTTAAGAACACTTTTTATGACTGAACATAATTCTTTTATTCTCTAAAAATCCTTCACGTAATAATTAAATTAAATAATTATATTTATTAAAGGTTAACGTTGGAAATAGTTCTGCCAATTGCTTTTTGTTTTTCCCAAATCAAAAACAAATCCATGCACCAAATGCACCTCGAACGCAAAGAACGACCATGAAATCAACACGTTAAAAACAGTAAGATAGTAAAATTCGCGAATTAGTAAAAGAGGAAGTAGACACTTCAATGATTTGCACGCAGTTGTAAGACTTTCTAATATTATTCTGTTATAAAACAGCATAAGTAACGACTTCATACAAAGCGGATCAACCGAAAGATATTTTCAATTCGGTAAATAGCCAATTATATGACTTGAGTAATTCACCAGCCCAAAGATAGAACAGAGTGATGTGAATAGCTCAATGCGGCGAATGTACAAGAGCTAAGAACTAAGCAATTAAAGTCTCTACCGATACGCAGAAGGCGCTAATTGTAAAGTAATGTTTCCGTTTATGTTAATCCAATTATTGTATTTCATTTATATTTGTTTCCCAGAATTTGTAATAATGCGCAGCTTTTTCGCTTGTATGCACTGCACGCCCCTGGTTATGTGTCATATCGCGCGACTTTGCGCTCTATCGCTGCGTATAAGAAGTGACTTATACAAGTTATCGCTAGATACTGCATAATTTATCACCCTATTACGTCAGCTTATCTATACATATTTCTTTTATACACTGGTCGTGTACTTCCAAACCCCTCTATAATAAAAAATGAAAATATGTATATTTGAACGCAGTTTTACTAGGAAAAAAAATATACTTGCAATTAGTTCAAATACTGTACAAAAAATAATAATTTAAGTAATAGAATAAACAAAAACAAGTTTAAGTTTCGTGTCAAAACCGTATATGATTGGTACTTAAAATCCAAACGGCTCAATAATGAAACTGACCATTAGTTTTTAGTGGTATTCCACTGGCTTGTACCAAAAAAGATCGACAACATATTTGTCTTCTTTTTTGCATTTCTCGCAGCATTTGTACACATATCGTATTTTCAAAATATCGTATTGAAGCATTTAGATGAACATTTTTTTTTTATACGTTTTTCGTGATGTCTGAGCTTTGTTAAAAATCCGTTATAGAGACGTTTGTAATTAAACGACTCACATATAGTCTATACGATTCTCTGAAATGTTACATATTTGTAAATGAAGATTATTGAAATGTTTTTGTTCCTGAGTGGTCATCACGCTTCTATCTTTGCACACGTTTCTGTTTCACACGTCTCGTATGTTTAACGTTTGGGCAATTTTTCTCTTTACGCGCATCAAATTCTCAACCTTTACCGTGTTTCTTACGATAATTATTAACGTTCGTCATATTTCACGCAAATTTTGAAGCAAATCTTCTGAAAATATTATTATACGCTCGTTCAATTTGTATTTTAATTTAAATATCATAATTATGTACACAGTGTAAAGTTTGTTCGTAACTGTGGGTAGGTATCGCACACGTTTAAAAGTAAACACTTTCTGTGAAACTATCTGGGTACTTATTTACATTCCTAATTGAACTAATGTACAAACAGTCTTATTAGTTTAGTGTCAGAATGTGCGCACGCGCAATTGACGAGACAGCGTGTATACCTTTAGTGTTCGTAATTTTTTGTGATGTTAGTTACGAATTATGAGGCACTCGGTGAGCTATCACTGGTACACTAGACCCTATGCTTCCAATCGTTAAATCACACATATCATAAATAAAAATTCTGGGAAACAAATATAAATTAAAAGATTGGATTAATATTAACAAAAACATTATTTTGCAATTAGTGCCATCTGTGTACCAGTAGAGACTCTAATTCCTTAGTTCTAAAAATTCACCGCTGTACTCGTGGCGCCCTTTTATTATTCGCCGCATCGTGCTATTTACATTACTCAGTTGTCTTTACGCTAGTGAATTACTCAAGTCATATAAATGACTATTTACTGAATTAAAAATTCCTTTCGGCTGATTCGTTATATATGATAGTCGTCACCTATGCTGTTTTTTTTAACAGAATAAAATTAGAAAGGGTTACAACTGCGTGAAAATCATTGATGTGTCTATTTTCCCTTTTACTAATTCGCGAACTTTACTATCTTTCTGTTTTTAACGCGTTGATTTCATGATTGTTCTTTAAATTCGGTGCATGGATTGATTTTTGATTTGAGAAAAACATTAATCTTTAATAAAAAATAATTATTTCCTTCGTTATTACGTGAAGTATTTTCATATAATAAATTAATCATGTCGTCACACAAAATGTTCTTAAAAACGTTCATACATTTTTTATATGGGTAAGAAAGTTTTATTTTACGTTAAAACTTAAATTTTAAAAACACTAGTTTGTCCAAAGACGCTGGTTAAACGAAAGTACATATATTATATATGATTAGTATCAGCATAACCTAAATCTATATCTACTGCACGCCACTGCAGTTATGCTAGTCTTGCTGTAATGCAATACGGTAGGGGGGTGGGGCTCGGAGAATTAAACTTAGGCCGGCGAGCCCCGCGGCCGCCAACCGAGAACTCCCGCACTCGAGGAGCACACATCTCTTACGTCGCTTTGCCATAACATGTCACATAATAGCGACAACAAAACTGCCCCCGCAATGCAGCAACACGCCGGTTACCGGCCGCAGGCCGCCTGCCGACGCAGCAAGGTATTCCAGAATACCGCGCACCGACATGTCAACACTTCATCCCACTGCCTAAAGATAATAATAAGAATTCGCAGATATATATTTACGTACTGTTAACAGAACAAAACCTTACTTTAAAAAAACACGTTCATTTTTGCCTTGCTGGCGTCTCACAGACAAACATTATATATCCACAATGACACTACATCCTACTGTCTAAAGACGTCCAGAAAGTCATAGAAAATAGACATAATAGCAATATTAAATTCGCGACCATTCTCATGTCCAGACTTCACACAGACGTGTGGCTGCAGAAGAGCGGGAAAAACGTGTTTATTGGCTTATTTATTCAAATTACGACTTTTTAATTAATAAAACACATTGTTTCAAATCAGCGACCCGTGACAAGCGTCGCCCGGGATTCAGATTTATAAATGCATGTACTGATATGTTTCATTAAAAATATTATTTTCCTCACTAGACAATATCTATGACAGTTTAAAAGAATTTCGTCACCCTTAAACGTATTTTTCAATATAAATAACCGCATGCGTTGCTTTTGAAATTCTGTATAATATGCCTAATTGTGTAGTTCGGTACGCCACCAGTGCACGTGCTCAATTTCCAAGCAAAAAAATATATATTTATAAGATAATAAGACAAGTCAATAAACCAAATGTAACGTACAGAATCAAAAGTAGTTACCTGTTTTCGAGTAAAATGCAAACAATTGCACCGCAACTGTCACATTTGGAATCATATTAAACACGACTAATAGCCGCAGGTCACGTGACCAAATACTGCCGTCCTATTGACTGAAAACACATTTGTCTGGGTTTGAGTTAATTGTCTACTAGACATGTCCGCGACTGAAGTAATAAGCGTATTTTAAATGCGTTTTATATGAAATTCGGTGACATTTATCTAATTTCGATGGGCTAGTCTTGTACAGACATTAATTTTATTTGTATTTGTAACATATCTAAAAATTGGACATCCGTAAAAATCACTTAGATTACTAGAATGATTTGTTCGCCGACATTGATATATGTTCTGTTTCATTGCCGATATTCAAAAACCAATTTAATAATATTGCTTAATTCCTTGTTTTTGCGTTCAATCTCAGAGATTGTCTCGCATCAAAAACCTCATTCGCGGACATGGATCGTTACATTCTAAAATAAATCTCGTAACACGCGTTCGAATTCCTTCCGAAAAACATTTAGTAAACGATTAAATGAAAATATTTTACATTTCCACAACAGAGTGGGTATAAGCGGTAAACACAACACGAAAGCTAAATATATCAATATACAGCAGAGCTAAATATGTGAGAACTAACTCGACTCGAAGCGAATGTTTAACAAGACGAGACAAAAAAAAATATTCGTAAATTGTTAGCCCAATACGCAACATCACAGCCCTAAATCAGGTCGGAATCTGAAAGATTTCCCTTTAACCAAATTCGGTGAGAATTCGTAAGTTGCCTAATTAACAGGTCGCTATGTCCGAGACAACGCTAATAAATATGATTAGAGGTTGAATAACGATAAAGGAGACACTCCCCGCTATATAAGGGTGCTAGACCAACCGTATTCTGTTCACTCGAAACCAATCGCGTAGCAACTAATTGCCGGGCACCCGGAGAAGCCTGGATAAAGGACCCCATTCCTCCGACCCAACTCATATCCAAACATATTTCACATAAACACGAAAACGACCCGAAAAAAAACATAACAGGTAAAAAGTTACAAACATAATAATAAAAAAAAACAAGAAAAAATCGTTTACATATTGCATCGAAGAATATTATTAATTTGATTTTTAAATATTGCTAATGAAACAGAAAATATATCAATGTCGGTGAACAAATCATTGTAATCTCGGCACATTCTCACTATAGAAGAGCGTAATCCAGAATTGTTTCGACTTGTATGAATGCTGAAGAGACGTTGCGATACTCGCGATGGGACTTAGAAGCTTTTAATGTCTTCGCATATGTCTTACTGCAAGTAAATCATCATAATATTTAGACTTAATTTTTAAATTTCAACTATTTTAGTACTAATAAAAATAAAAACAATTTTGAGGTATTCGGAATATTGAGATAATAAAATAATAACATCGAAAACTTTTCGAACAATATTTAATAGTTGGCATCGTGGCATCGGCATTTAAAGATATACTAATGTCACTTTTTGATACTTGATGATGATAAATATGTTAAAAAATATGAAAATCGGGTAAATTTTGTTTTTAGTTTTGCTTATTGATCTTTGATACACGGTAGCTGCGCCACTGTTCAAAACCACATGAATTATAAGAAAAATTTAATAAATAAATACCCCTCCTTCATATTCCTCAATTATTTTCACTAAGCTCGTGTAGACTAAACTTCTCATCGCTGTCCTTGAACCACATGCACAATTTTAACTTTTTACTACTACGCAGTTCGGTTTTGTGCGAAAAAACTGGCTCCGCGTAAATTCAAAATTCATCTACGCGATTCGTTAGCGAGCGACATCTGACAAAATTGAAACAAATCGAATAAAAGTGTCGTAGAATTAAAATTTTATACATGTCTCTTATGGCAATGCAGTTTTCCATCGTTTGCGCTTGTGATAGTTTGCCAACTTGTCGTGCCTCGTATCTAATACATAAAATCTGTATCTAGCTACGCATTAAGTATGTATACAGTATAACCAGCTCCCGTTGCAACTTACTGAAGTTATTGTTTTATATTTTTACGTAGGATTACAGTACGGCGTTTCGAATCGAGGGAGAAAGGCGACGTTAAGGAAAAAGCGAGTGTTTCTAGAGTCGGGTGTGACAAGAATAATAAATCATCCCCGTTGCGGTAGGTACTATGCGTTCAATTATTATTAGCGTCGGTGGATAGGTCAGGCCGGGTTACTGAACTGTCGGGCTGCGTGTGTAAACTATAGTTAATAGCCGGGAAGTACCTTCTGGTACTAAATTAAATAATTATCGAACACATGGAAAGCAGCTCAGTCGATTAATCAGAAAAAATAGAACGTCCAGAGAGCAATATTTTTTTTATATCCATTCAAGTGCCAGACATTAATAGAAATATTTTATTCGAAATATGTGTGACCGACGTACAAACGGCGAAAATTATTTTAACGTTGATTGTGAAATTTGCGTGCATCGCGAGCCGGCCCGGCCCGCGCGGGTGGCTGTCTCGTCGAAAGTTAAAATAAAGAACGGAACGGTCGAAGGTCTCACCTCCGGGCGTGGTGGAGTACAGGGTGCCGCCGGGGGTGCTGGAGTAGACGTCGGGCATCTGCGAGGGGTCGGTGACGAGCATCCTGCGCGAGGGGATGGACTGGTTCTGCGTTACCTGTCGAGCGATCGGCGACGCGGACATTTCCAAACAAAATCTCTTCCTGCAGACGACAACGAGAGCACTAAAACGTGCCGATAATAATACTTTATTTTTTCTAAAACGAAAAAAATCTATAATACGATTGCGTAATGGTGATATTTTTAATCACACCTTAATGTTATTGTTTATGATGCGGTCTGTTGACGCGACGCGCTGCAACTCGCGGATGTGATCGGGCAACTGCGCGCCGGGCGGCCGCGGCGCTCGATACCGCCCCGCCGCGCGCGGCCACTCCGCCGGCCGCGGCCCTCAAGCTGCGGGCCGCGCCGCGGTGCCTCTCCGGCGTCAGCTCGCCCGGCCGCGGGCGACACCTAACCTCAGAGAGTGTTCCCTCACCCATTCCGTGACAAAATAAAAAGAAAATACTTTTAATCAATTTTGAGTGACATTTCGAGACATGTTCTTAATAACTCTAAACCTATTGGCCAACGAACGTGCGAGAGACGTCGTATGAGATTAAAGTGGCCTTCTAATCATTTTAATTTAGTTTAATTTAAAATGTTAGTGTCAAAATTAAATAACATTTCGATAAAGAAACAACATAGAAATCATTTTGAATTAAGAATGACTGATTTAGTTGAAAGAGATATTTATGGAAGTATTCAATAATTAAACGCTCGTTGCTGTTATTATACTATAAAATATATATTTATTAAAACTAAAGTATGTATATATGTTGCCTTATTTACATAAAATATTACGGTTAGCAAAACACAGGTGAACAAAACTGCCAAAATTATATTTTCAATCGGTGCGGCTAGTTTTGTTGCGTTGGGTGTACATCTCAATTATCTATCCGTTCTATCGAATTGATCATGGAATGGTGAGAAAGAGAGTGATATTCCACTTTGATGGATGCGATGAAGCAATCATATGTATGATCCTATTTATCAATTGTACATAAAAATGTTAAATTATTAAATACAGTCACTCCTCACTTAACAACCATCTAATTTAGCGTCCGTTCACACATACGACTGCTGTCATACGCTTACCAACATACTATTGTCGACATCAGAAAAAGACATTCGGTGTTATGAGATGTGTCTTTAAGTGATCTTTAAGTGAGTAACTATAATCAGGAAGCACCAAACCCATTTTCTTAATTAAAAGTGTGCATTGCCTATATTCAAACAGTAAGTTAGTTTTCACTATGTCGATCGATCGCACGTCAGGCACAAATTATAAATCTTTAATTATATTAAAATAGAGACCACGCTACCTAGATATATCTAAATATCTGCACAAATATTTCATTCATTATTAGTTATTAGTGTTATATAATATATGTAAGAAAAAAAATTACAGTAGATAGATGCTGGAATATAATATTTTGGTTAATTGAATTTAATAATCGTAATCATAAAAGTTTGTTACCTTGGTGGATCAAATAGATTACAAAACTCATCAAGTTTATAGAACACTACCAACTTTACCAATCATCAAACAAGAAAATAATAATAATTGTTCATAAATTGTCACATAAGCAGATTTTAGCATAATTAATTACTAGTTTCATTTATCACAATATGTAACATTAATATTAATGAAAAGAAAAGTTATGGAATTTTTCGCTCAAGAGGATCGTAGCACTAAGAATCCATTAGTTAAGTAACGATTTAAACTTTATTGGTGAAAATCATAACCCTCCCAAATCCAAACCTCTTAAAATATATATGCTTCAATATAGAAATAATATAAATCGAAAAGCTTCATATTTTTTCAGCATTTTAAGATAAATACTCACCATTGATTCTTGGAAAACAAATATCTCATAATGACTTTATTATTTTGACATCAAAACTCTCTTATTATATTATTATTATTATCATTCAGAAATTATATTAAAATATTTTTGAGAGCCGCTTTGTTTTCGTAAATAAACCTATTGCAGCGCTCCAAGCGGCCACAACTCTAACGATATCTAATAACATGTGTAGAAGAAAATAACCTCAAATATCTTCAAAAGTTTTTTAAACGTGTCATTTTGTCGAGGATTTTATATAGACTGCGTGAAGAATGTTAGAAGTATGTATTATAATATCCGAAGAAACGCATTTACATGTAAGTGAAAATTCTGATAGAAAAGCTCTCCACGTGGCGGCAAAAGCGCTATCCATCCAAACGCTGTTGCCAAATTTACGCATTGTTTTGCTTTTCCTCGATAAATTAATTAATATTCTGTATCGCGGCATCAGTATACATATTTAGGTACATGAGCATGTTTTTATATTGATTCATTATCTGTCGTATTTCAATATCAATGTGTCTCGGACGGTTCAATAGAATATAATATATTTAAAAAATATTTTTCAAATAAATCACAACATATGTATCACTCGTGTCGGCAAAATAACAGATAACGAAAGTTTTTAACAACAGGAAGGTCAAGATGAAATCGAAAGGTGTTTGGGTCGTTTAGGAATGTTATATATACGTATGTACGTACATTATGCATACAGTTGGAACGCAGTCATATCTTTGTTTATAGTATTTGTAAACAACAGATGATATTTTATCCGTTTAGTGCCACACGAATAATGCGCAGTTGTAAACCTTTTCTTAGTATTATATTAATTATTATAAGAATTAACGAATGTGGCGTAATGGTGTGTATTCCTAAAACATTTTAAAGATTTTGTTAATTAGCTTGCTCGTTTGGTATTGCGGTTAAACTCGTCTAATGGCCGTGCGGTCGGGAGTTCGACGCTTGACACGGGAAGCATCATGTTAGTCATATTTTTTATAGCGCAAGCTCGGTTTGAAAAATGTTTTTGTTCAAAATGATGCCGCTTCGTTGGTTTCTGGTTGATTTTTAATCGCATTCTGTGTCATTGTTCGTTACGAACTTCTCTTCCACATATCAATTAACGTACTACGTGAATACTTTTATCGGTAATTCTTTCTTGTGGCTATATCAATCAACATAATTAATAAACTAGAAATTACCCGTAATAATGAAATTAAAGAATGAATAATATATTTTGTTATCTTGATTTATTAAAAAAAAAAAAACAAATTCAAAATTTAAAAATTTCGACGCGATAGTCACACAGTTCACGTAATATAATTGACAGGAGATCTTTTTACGTTACCATGTGACAGATAAATATATATGTTGTTTTATGTTGCTATGCGTCACGGACGAACTGACGGACGTTAATTACGATTATTTTTGTAATATTTAAATCGATTGCTAACAATATTCAACATGGGTAGGAGATTTAAAGCCGGGAACTGTTGTCCACGGACGACAGAATAATATCAAATATGCGATATAGAAAATCGTCCCGTCACGACAAGTGCGCGTAATCACGTTTATAGCTTGACATGACATGCGAAAGCTGGCGTGTTAACTCGCTCATAGCGTATAAAATGTTTTAACGTCATTCCGCTTTCATTCATTTATGTTTCATCTATGAAATAAAAGGCCAATTTATACTACGCGAGTAGGAGTTATTAAACTTTATCTGAAATATTTTTTACTCTACATAAAAAAGGAAAAGGTCAATATGATCAAACTATTCGTCTACCTATAATACTGAGTTGGGTAAGGATGAATGTCTTCAGTTGATTGCACTTTTTGAGCCGAGCCTTTTTACTCACGGGGCCGACACGTAGCCCCGCCCACTGTCGCGGTTTCCAAGGTCGTTGCTAATGTTATGACGGACATTGTAAAATATATTTGTGTTTTTACCAGCTCCTGATTTATTCATTCAACATTCATCTACACTAATAAAAAGAGCACGTGTAGTGTGTTTGTTTGTCTACGGCCGTGACACTAAGAAGAGAGATCAGAACGGTTTCACGAGGACGCTAGGAATGTCACTTCTTCCATTTCATGTGTATGTATGAGTTACTAAGAAGACAGCTAGGAACTGCAATGAAGAGAGTACGCATTATAAAATATGAGTAGATATGTGCGATGAAACGTTATTTTTCTATGTATTCTATACATATATACATTATACTTTGTATGTATATGGTTGCCAAACTTGTGTCAAAGCAATATAGTATATATATACATATCTATGACGCGCGTTTAAGTAGTGATTTATATGCAAAGTTGCTAGATCGTCACAGTTCGTCGTGTCAACTTAGACGTAAATAAAAACAGGTGATAAATATAACGACTTCTTCAATATTAGCAAAGTTACTTTGTGGCCCCTTTTTATACATATAATTAGACAAAATACTTTGTTTAAACCGCTATTTATTGATTATTCGACGTGTTTCGATACCTGTGGTATCTTCTTCAGGAAACAATGTATACTGAAATTAAAAATACAAACATAGATAAAAACAAAACTATAAAGTGGTGAATAAGCAAGAACTAATACGAAAACAAATTTAAAAGTTGACTATTTGCTAAGAGGATTTGGTTATTTATAATATTTAGCTCGCTATTAACACTTTTTCTTATTTCTAAAATTTTGAATTTATCTAACTGTAAACCCCTACTATTTGTATGTATAATTTCTAAGCCTTTTGTTAATATCAAAAGAATGGTTAAGAATTTCCTAATCACCTTTTAGAAACAAACCATCTGGTAACAAAAATCTCGTAGTTTGTGTGGTAGCTATATTATGGCAGCATACGTGTGCTAAATTTCATCACGATACGATGCATAATTATGGTACAGCGCTGATTTTAATAAAGACATCTTGTACATTTCTCGAAAATCACTAAAGTTCAGATAACTTCTAAACCGTTAAGTTTCGAATAGCTCTATTTGACACTCAGTGGGTTACTAGTGATGTACCCTAACCGTAGGCTCCGTTTAGACTACCGCGTCTGGGATACTCTGTATATTTAAAAAGTGAATTCGATTGGTCCCGGAAGAGTGGATTTAGATGGCGCGACAGGCCACGCAGCCGCCCGGAGGTCCTCATAATATCTCCTCCCGTAGATCTAGCCCGACTAGAAACGGTATCTGCCGCGATCCGGCCACTAGTCAGGCTTGTATCGAGCACCTACGTATGAGTCGAGCCTCCGACGATTCCGAGAACACTTTCAAAACAACAATATCAGTAGCGACCGCGTCACTGCATCACACCACCGGACGGCGCTATGAGCGTCATCGCTTCATCACATTCTTGAATTGGGTGTGTTGTTTGTTTGCAACGATTACACACTTGCTTATGTCATCGTGCGAACACGATTTCCTACAGAATAACAACCCATTATCATAATATAATCTGAGGTTTCAAGTTTAAATGAAAATTATGTATTTGTGATTGTTAGTAATTGTCGTAACCAGTGGCGTAAGTAAAAAAAGTAGATGGACCTTCTTCATATGTATAAGATTTCAAATATTAACTATTATGCGGTTTTAACTAGTGATGAGTTCAAAATCACGAACCGTGAATCAATCACTGATATCTTTGAGTCACACTCACTATCAGTGATTGAATATCTGGGAATACCGTGATTAGTGATTCATTTTAAAAAAATTGATTGATTTATGATTCGGCGTATGTGCAAATGAAATAAAAATATTCACGAATATTTTTACGTTTTACGAAACGTTTTACGCATTTGACCTGAAAAGTAAACTCACATTTCTTTGTGACGATATTAAATACGATATATATTAATTATACATACTAGAATATGTTTTTTTACGTAAATGATGTTTGAATAATATAAGTAAATACGCTCAAAATTGTTTATTTATTTATTTCTTTTATTGAAATATCGTGCTGTGCACGCATATTAGTAATGAAACTGTGATCACGGTCACAGTTTTTAATCACTGATATTCTCGAATATCAATCACAATCACACCAGTGAGTCAAGAGTAACATTTTTTCTCATCACTAGTTTTAACCATTAAAAAGTAAGAGTAATCAAATTGGTCTCTTGACTCCTATCCAATGTTCCCTCTAATACGTGCGGGTGTGCGCGCGCACACGGTTTGGCATCATAGCGCGCGCACAATTTTTATCGAGTCTTCTTCTTCACGTCCCGCCTTCTACCGATGATTGACAACCATGTTGCAGTATGTATGTTGATTTATCATGTATAAGATCACCGTGATTTTGGACATCGAACTACTTTCTGAGGTTATGCAGCCAAAATAATAATCTTTCTACCTACACTACTCTGCTGCATTATATCTTCCCTTGAATAATTAGTTGTAAAATATCATATTTTTCATTACGGAGAATGTGACTGGAGATTTTCCTCTATAATTGTTATTAGTTTTCTTGTGTTATTTATGCATACATCTTCATTAGTAATATGGTTAACCAAGGTATGGTCATGTTTGTGCGCAAACCATGATCCTATCATACACTTGTTTTGTGTATGCGCACACCATGATCCTATCATACACTTGTTTTGTGTATGCGCGCACCATGATCCTATCATACACTTGTTTTGTGTATGCGCACACCATGATCCTATCGTACGCTTGTGTGTGCCTTCTTGAAATAAACAAATGTCTATTTTTAGACATTTATATGCACTCGCGTGAACAAAAATCGTTCTTTCGTTTTACGAAGATTTTCGCTTTTATCGATACCCAATATATTGCAGGACGCGGACCTTTTGGTCCCCTATCTAATGTGGGCCTCGATGCGTCACATTGACGTAGTTACCCCACTGGTCGTAACTAACTATTCGTGGGTTTTTTATTTCTCCCAAGTAGTGGAAACCTTCAGTCGTTACTTAATACTGTACATTGGACGTGACAAATACGTACGAGGAATAATATACAACAGCTAGTGGTCTGTGTGCGACACAAAATATTATTTAAATTCTCATGGTGATGACATGCATGCTGTTTAAAAAAAATGAATTATCAAATTTAATCCATAGATGTCGATGGTGTAGTGGTACTCGAAGCGAGTCCACATACTAACATATATATAATTTTTAAAAATTTGATGAATGTGGAGAATAAGGGGTGAGAATTGGTGAACCTATATATATATATATATAGGTAGAAGACCTACGTTCTTCCCTTTCACCAGCTAGATAGTGTAGAACATGAGATTCTTAGAGTTCTTTTGCCTTGAGCATACATACCCACCTCATTTTTATCACATTCTGCCTTCATCCTAAACTGGGAAAACTGGAGGTGATAAATAAAAGATGTTAGTCTTTAGTAAAAGTAAGACATCTAATTAAGAAAAAATATAAGATTACAAGAAATAAAACAAATCCAGACTACAAATCCTCATCTCGACGAATTGGGCGCGAGTTCGACGTCCTTCTTGTATGGGACACCAAACGTCTTGGCATCACATCGCGTTCTGGCCCGCAGCATCCAGGCCAACGCGATCAGATTCGTAGACGTGATTTGTTGTAGATTAGCATGATCAAATTTGTTGCCTTCAGTGAGACAACTAACTCCAAGGTAAGTCCAAATATGAAATTGAAGTAAAAAAAACAGAGGTATGCACTAGTGGCATAAACCAGAGGCAAAAACCAGAGGTTAAATTCTAAGGCAAAGACCAAAGGGAAACGCCTTGTTCCTATAAAGATCATTTACCATGCGATTAGATTAACAAGTTAACATTAAATTATGCACTAGTGATTGAATAATAAAAAAAATATTTACCCTCTAGGTAGAGTGAATCACACACGGCTATATATAAACCGTAGATTTCAACCGTTTTTATAAGCTCAGACCCCGAATGTGATACCAACCTGAGGGTAACAAGGTGCTTGATAAAAATAAGTGACGGGGTAATTGTGTACGCGTCTCTCATTCATAACGTCACAATATATATAAAGTGATCACTTAAGCCAGCCGGAGACAGGTCGTAAGTCCTGTAATTACCCCATACTTCCATATATTTTCCATTAAATATGATAAAAAATGGCTTTGTCTCTACAAAATATCTAATATTTGTTTATTATTAAAATTTTAGACAAAATTATTTTTATAAAAAGAAAAAAAATTGTCAGCGTATTCGTAGCTAGCAAAATGGCCTTTAAGGGAAAAATACGGCTTACTTGTACGGTCTCTAATTGAACGGAACGGGGCCGATCCCTTAACCTTATTTACCGCAAGCGAACGTCTTAATAGCTCCACCGCACGCAGCCCAGCCTGGTTCAACCTTTTTGTTCGTTCGTTTCACACACAGATTGTCTCCTACACATCCACTCACCTGCTCGCCCGTTGGGTCACCTTAGGGCCTTGCAGTTCACAAAGTCACGCCGCAGTTCAGTGGCGTGAGTAAAAAAATTATATGTTTTAATTGGAAAGATACACATGTAAAAGCAAATTTTATCGGAAAATATTTTTGTTGCTGCCGGGGTTCGAACCTGAATCTCTTCCAATCCGGGGAACGTGCATTAATCGATAGTGAAAATTTGTCGTCAATTAAAATCAGTGTGTTTGACTTTTCAAATTAATAAGTCTATCGTTCCGTTATTTGAAAGCCATCTTCTACATTGTTACGAAATCTCAAATATCGTAAAATAAGTGATCCAATAGGAGACGCCAGATTTAACAATTCATTTTTGTTAATTGGTACAACTTATATATTATTGAGGAGAACACATTCTTATTGTGAAGTTGTAATTATTCGGAACATCACAGACGGTCTGTGATGTTCCGAATAATTACAACTTCACAATAAGAATGTGTTCTCCTTTAAAAAAAATGTACCCCGACTCGATTTTATTCGTTACATTTTATTTTAAGAGAAAAATTGGTATCGTGTCTCCTATAATATTTACATTTTAATGAAAAAAAAAACCATAATATTATTTTTAGATATTTATTTGAACTCTCAACTGAAACAAAATCCTTTGCGGCGATGGTCAAGCCAATATGATAATACTAATGTGTACATATTAAAAAAATATTAGTTCTAGAAGCAGAACATCTTATGTACTAAGCCATTTATTCGTGCAAATATCATAATGGGAAATTCAGAAATTGACTTTTCTTAACATTAGCCGTACTACACTATAATTTGTTTTCTCGTGAACCATTACCACTCATTCTACTTACAAACATATCTTGCTCTCGGATGGAAGACATTAAGTCCAATTTATTATTTGAAACATTATAATGGCCTTACATTTTATTATTATTTCGTAGAATTTAATCCCCATCCATCTCCATTTCGTTCCTTCTGGAAAAAAAATTGCTTTTTCTTTTTAATTTCTAAATTATTTTTTTTTACTCCTTTAATAGAAGAGATAGTTGTCACTCTTTTCATTTTCTTCTACACTGCTTAATATTATTATTTGTTACCAAACCCACACTGTATCGTGTTATTGTAAAGGGTGTCCAGTGGAAAAATTTCAAGATTCAATTGTAATTGCTCGTAAACCATCAGAGTGAGGTAAATGGGAGGGGTATTGTTCGACGCGCGTAATTTACGGATTTGCCAGTCGCAATGAGTCACTGGTTGGGAGGGCACCGCGCGTTCGCGGTTGAGCAATATTTAAAGTGCGGTGATTCGTTGGTTCGTGCACGCAACTTATCTGGTGTTGGGTTCAAAGGTTCAGACAAGAAGGGACAATGGTTAACCAAACTCCTCCGGGACAATCAACTTCACGATATTAGCACTATCAATACTAAATGTATCGTAGGGCGCGGACTTTTCTACTACCGCATTCTTTCAATACCTCGCCTTAATCATGTCTTCTCAATTTTTTTTTTTTTTTGTCATCGGAGGTCTCGATTCGCGGTTGTGAATACCGTTCAGTTAACATTCAATTCTGTTGCCAACTCAACGCTTATCAGTGAATAAAAATAAGTTTACCAAATAAACACAGATTAATTATTAATACTGTTCGCATTAGGGCCAATTGGCAGTGGTGACATGACGCGGAGCTAATATTTTGGTATCCGACTGCACCGTTTATAAATAACCACATGGGTGTCTTTATTTTGCAATCTATTCTTGTTTCTTGAAGAGTCACCAAAGGCCCGGCCCGTATACGAGTACAGCTGCATTGCCAGATGCCATCATTGTAACTAACTTTCCACGGTTAACTGAACATAAGTTTAAATTTATAAAATTGTGTCGCTCGTATATAATTAATATCCAAAAATAAATTCTTCTTTCATTTCAGAACCTTAAAACGAAGTTTAATAACGATTTTTAACACTTCAGACGCATGTATCAAACCACCTCTGCATAGAATATGTTTTTTTCCTATATATTTCCTCCTCGTTGTCTACACATATACTAAATATTCATAACAACCAGGAGCGTGCACTGCATTCAAGCAAAAAATCTGTGCATTACTAAAGATTCCGAACAATAAAAATAAATTTGTATCTTATGAAAAGACTTTATACAATTCTAGCCGTTATTACCCGGATTAGAGTAACCCTTGGTTATATATTTGTCTAGCCGTCAACAGTATGAAAAATTGCAACTTCATTGCCATTCGTTTCCGCATTTTGCTAGAACGCATGTGTCGGTCGCGTCTAACTTGTTTGTTCAATCCCTATGAGAAACGTACTAAACTATATATTTTCTTACTCATAAGGCTGCCAAAATTTACCTTTTATTTAAACAATTTTAAAAGGGACCCATACTGAAAACTCCGAGTAAAAATACTTTTACATATTTGCTTCGCTAACTAAACTCTTTTCCACAGTGTATTTCAACGGACAATTTGTTATCTGTCAGTCTGCGAAGTGTGAGAAGAGTGTAATACATATTCAAGTCGATTATTACTTTGAGTAAATACATCAGTACGTACAGACATATATTTTCATTAATAGTATCTACTCAATCTGTTTCTGATTTTATGAATTAGTGTTTAGTTAGCGCTTTCATTGACGAAACAGCCGAAAAGAAAAAGAAATGTCGCTGATATTAAAATACATTTCAATCGCGTTTTCACAAAAATCGTAGATAATATTTTAAGCGAATTTAGAGAACGGTATGGAGCAATAAAAGAACTTATCTTTTTTGAATTAATGAATTCTAAATTATTTTCTAAGTTTAAAAAAATTATTAATTTCCAATACAATTTTTTTCAAAATTAGAATCATTTTATTCACATTTTTTTCGATTTCGTTCGTTTTAAGAATGAATTAAAATTTTTATATAGTTCACTAAAACGAATTCATACTTACTTATGGAATGCTCAAAATCAGACACAAATTTCGGATCTTCCAATGATTGCTATTGGAAAAGAATTGCTTTTAGAATTAAAAAAGATCGAGAACTTTTCATGACGATGTTATCGGTGAATTTACGAAAAAACAGAGACGGATTGAATTGGAATACAAATAATTATCTTTAGTATTTAACATTACACTCACACGCTGCAGCTGATCATTAGCCCCGGATATTCATTCATAAAGCTGGAAGCCATTTATATTATTCACTTTTGAGATATCTGGGGCGGCTAAGAGAGTTCTCTTCTACTCTAAAACCCCATGCGCATACTATATATATATATATATGTAACCGAGACAACCGTATCCAGTCTCCGTATAGTTACGTAAACGTCGTCGGTAACAGCATAACCTAAGTTTAAGCCTACTGCACGCCACTGATAACAACGTTCTTATATATTATTATTCACCCGGGAATTTTATGTTATAGAATTCATAATTCTATATAAGGAATGTAATGAAATCATTTCTTATACGAGTATGATTGCGGAATTCGGTGGCTACCAGACATATCGTGTTTTTGTTTTGAAATGGACAATTTTAAAAGGAATCCTTATTTTTAAATGAATAATCATGATTATGTTATTTTCAGTAATAACAGATTATCGGACGAACCAACTTTACTGTTTATCTCTTTATTTCTGAAAAGTTTGTCAAACAGAAGGCATTGAATTACAAATGTTTATTCCGTTTTAACTGCTACTGGGGAGATTCAAATTCACCCAACTGATGAACGAAACATCATTGGTCAATGGACTGTCAAGCGTGACGTGAAACTTGGTGTGTACACCGTGGAGTATGAAAGTCGAGAGTCTTTTCCAAATAATCTCATACGAGCATAATCCGATCTGTCTCAAATCGAAAACTTCATAAAAATCTCATCCCTGGACATGGGCTATTTTCAACGATCTATTGATAATCTATCTCCTTTGTTATGTACAATCAAGGAAGATTTTGAATATGAAGACTTGGCGGTTTGAAGTTATTACGTTTATTGAGTTTTAATTGTACAAATGACCAATTCACGGAGATGTATTGAAACGAATAGACTTTCAGCTCTCTCTCGTTCGGATGTTAGATGCGATCTGATTTCTGAAGGGTTGTGTTGTAGTTTATAAAGATAATTCTGGAGATATTTCTCCCATTAAATAATATAGAAGATAATTTAAATCTGGGTTCTGTACCGGATAAACAAAGAAATAAATTAGATGATATGAAATACTTTTACGCTTACAGAAAGCATAAATAATAAGATTAGACAAAACCATTAAAATAATGGTTCCAACTTATAACTCTCCTCAAATCGAGAAAGGTTAAGGTTGATAAAGTAAATGATAAAAATGTGGCTTCGGAGTGCAGGTACACACATAAACACCTTTATAATAAAATAGTGACATCAGTACAAGTCAAAAATTTTGCGGATGAGAATACAGTCTACCATAATAGAGATAACGCATCTATAACAAAACTTCTCGATCGAGGGTTACTTTCGTGTGTCCTCGTCGTGGTGTCGGTCCGGCGCCGCCGCACGCGTCCGGAGCCACGAATCCGCACGGCGCGACGCGCGACTCGGCCTTTATTCGGCAAAGAAAACACAAGGAAAGCTGCGAACATTCAAGAACAGGCGCCGGTCGCCGTCGTGACACTAGACACGTCTGCAGACAAATTGAGAACGCTGCTTTTATTGGAGCGGCTGGCAATTCAGGGGCACCACACGCAAAGGGGCAATAAATTGTATTACTAGGTACTCTAACTAAAATTACTATTCTCGTGCACAGAACCCCACGGTTAATAACCTTGCGAATGTTGTTTACTTCGTGCGATGGTGCCCTTAGCCCCCCACTGCTCGCATCCATGTTGAGACAATGCCACCCTTGACAGTTCTACATAGATAGATAGATAGCATTGTAAATAATGTGACAGACAAATTAAGACATTTTGTTATGGAACTCACAACTTAACACGTACGTAGAAATGTGTGATATACAAACTATTAGACTCACTGTAAAAACTCATATATCTCTGAAAAATAAATGGTATTTAACGTTTTCTTTCACGTCTATTTTTCCATCTGATATCGTAAACGCATTTCGCAACTCATTTAGCAACAGTTTTGTGTCGCACAGTCGATAAAGTAGATTTCCATTTTTTTCTTCTCATTGGAATATTGATACTTCAATTTATATTTCTGAAAATTTCCAACGTGTGTTGAGAGACTAAAAAAAAATTAAATATGTATAATTTTGAAACAAATTGATTGTTTCTCAAAAATTTTGAGCGAGTCTAATAATTTGGCAAGAGGCTGTATGTATCGTTGTATCACAATAGCAAGATATATTTATATATATTTAACATACTAAATTAATGTATTAATTATAAATATATACATATAAAATCAATTTTGTCGAAAAATATTGTTTTAGCGTCACCGGGATACGAACCTGGATCTTCATTTCCAATCCGGGGAAGTGCACTACCTTTGTATTTGTAATTACAACTTCACAATAAGAATGTGTTTTCCTTAATAATATATTTAACATACTGGTTGTTTGATCGTTGGTAAAAAAATATTAACTAGTAGTAAACTCATTGTACTGTCTGATATCCGATAGTAAGAACGAGAATCGATAGATAAATATGGCGGATGGCGGACTCTTCACATCTGTTCCAAAAGTCATCTGACACATTGATACTTAGTAAGTTGCGGTATACGATAATTAATCATTCAATATTCCACTATTTTAGTTATGAGAGTTCGTCCGATGGTGATATCGTTGTTTAATATATGAATGTATACATTAGCACATAATACGAAAAAATTTCACCACCAAAGTCACAGATTTCGACCGCCTAGGCGAAAAAATCCAATATACAGTCCACTTCTCTTTTTAGAGAAGTGTAGCACAAAAAAATATTGTATCGTATCATTGTACTTATAACAGATTATTAAATAAATATATAAAATATAATAAAAATTTAAAAAATAAAGCATATTTCATAATTATTTGTCATACCTATAGACATCTTCATCTATGCTTTGACAGTAGTAAATTTAATGTATCAACAACCCGCAAAGGATTGTTACTAGGGGCGTTAGTAAAAAGTTACTACTAATCACACAACCAACCCTAAATATAACATTTTGCATAATTATTAATGCGAAAATTACACACATTACTTATTGTCATTTAAATATTAAATTATTACACGTATACAGGGTGTAACAAACCTAGTCAACGTTATTTTATTGACGGATACCTGACTAAATTACGAGTCCAAAATGTTCAAGGAGTATGTACAAAATCTGTACAGTTATGTAAAATATTATTGTATGAGAATTGACCTATCATTACTCTATATCTTTGCTTCAGTACCTAAATCATCTAACAAAAAATGATTTAGGATCTGAAGAGTCTGACCGCTGATAACCTTTTATTTTTTTTATATTCAATGTATAATTTGGAATCAGTAAAATACTTCGCTTAATCGAAATATGTAATCGCATAACTACGACATTTTTTAATTGATTTTAGACACACGCAGCGTGGACATTTTCTACACATATTTTTAATATGTACAATATTCACTCGTAATGTATTGTAGTTTTCCGTTTAACAACAAAAAAACAAGTGAGTACAAATAAGGGGTTCAGATACAAAAACGCAACTATCCAATTAATAACATAGACATAGATGTATTTGCGATGATGTGGATGCGATTTCGATAAAAATACTTTTAAAATATACAAACATGTTTTCAATTCTAAAACCGGCACTATTGCTAGATACTCATTTTAAAACACCCTCTATTTTTCGTCAATTGGGTAGTGGCGGGTTTTTTTTCTGAGTGTGTGGTGTGTGTGTCTACAGTTCACTGGGAAGGAACAAAGGAATTAAATGTTAATCATCTACGCTCATTGTTAAAATCTTAAAATGTAATTTGTTAGAAAACATTTTATGAATTTATCATTATGCATTGTGGAGTAGTAGTAATAGGATTAACTCGATAGCCTCCTGGAACGAGGCTCGAACCCCCGATCATTAATTAGATCACTTTTGAGTATCGTAACCATTTTCAAACGGGTGTAGGTATATATTACGTTTTCTAAATTATTTCTCTAGTTAATAATAATAATAATAATTGATAGTTTGTATAGCGCCATTTTCGTAAAAACTTTCACCTCAAGGGCGCTTTACACATCAACTGTTAATAGTTTTACAATTTTTTTTTTAAAATTAATAATCGTTATGGAAATGATTTTTTGAAAAGGTGCGTTTTTAGTTTTTTCTTAAATAAAGTCTCTGATGCACTGTTCCTCATAACGGAAGGCGAAGAGTTCCACGCTTTTGGGCCTGCAACCGCAAATGCCCGCTCACTAAATTTAGACTTCTGGCAACGGTCGGTCGGTTCTGCAACCCTTCCTGCAGCCAAAGTAGAGGCTGACCTGAGAGTTTGACGACTACCATTCAAATTGTCTGGGATACAAAGTTCTCGAAGATACAGAGGCGCCATGTTGTGTGTCGCCTTATACATCAACCAGCACAATTTAAATTCAACTCTTTCAGGGAATCGGAGCCTAGTTGTATATTATATATCACTAAAGTTGCATGCCTGCATATATGAAAAATAAATAAATTATCTCAATAGATAAAAACGAAATGCTCTTTCATTATTTTGTCATATACAAAAATATCAACCAAAGAGATAATAAATTAGCTAATGGTTTTTATAAGTGGTCGCGTAACTTTTATCAACTTATAAATGTGGACATTTTAATCCCAGACACAGGGCTGGCTCGCAAAATTACGGAGCTGGGCGTAAAATTAAGGCGCCTTCTTATTTATTTATTTACCTATGTGTGTGAGGGTGAAAAACGGGCAGTTTTGACCAAATATCTTTCACGTACAAAAGATCAATTTAAAATGAACTTATTTATTCTTTGATGTAATAGATTGATAATATACCTCCTTCGTATAGAGTATACAGTACCAATAGTCATTGTGCCATTGCAACTCTACTACCTGACTTATGATTTTTATATAAATTGCAAGAGTTAAAGTAGGTACCTACCTGCACGCAGGAAGTAGCAGATCGTCTCTCAATAGGGAACATCGTTTGGGTCTGAGATCCTTAACCCTCAACATACCACGATAGAAAATAAAAATAAAAAATACCCGCGCGCAGCCGTAATGTCAACTTGTGTTACCGTGAGGAATGCGTAATTTTTAAGCATTTTAAATGTTTTCACCGGTTTTAATGGATGGAAAATGGTTGTTATCATAGATATGATAATATAACGAAGCACTCATCGTACGCAATCAAACGACGCGGGCGTCAGCTCGAGCAGTACATCTGTGTTACTGCACGGTTAAACAAGGGTTAACCCATTGATCGCCTTCAAAAAATAGGCATGACATCTTTCATACGCGGCACTCTTTGGTGGCATTCTAATTTATGACTTTACACTACAATAACGCGACAAATTCACTATTTGTTTTTAAGAAATCGATAGCAAAGTTTCTCGAGTGTTCTAACGAATATATACAAATACAGAAATCAGAATCATAATTACAAAACAACGTAAACAAAATTATCCATGAGAGAACACAACAGTGCCCTACACCGTCGCTACTAGCTACTAGCGCCATTTATGGTCATACGTACAAAAGTGAAGTAGTGATCTGTGGGGGCGCTAATTCCTGAGACTAATGCACACTATTGACTAGTTTTTAAATACTGACATTAAATTTAACTCAATAGTTTGAAACGCATTACATTCTACAGCCATAAACTGAGTTTGAGAATTTGAATAACTGAGCTCATACTGGATGATACGAAGAATTTTATTATTTCGCGTTTGTTTATAATATGGCAAATAATTCTTGACATATATCCGACTCGAAGGACCAAGTTATGTTGCTGTAAATACTTCGATAGCTAGTTCTGGGTTTTCTATTGGTAATGATGAATACAATAATTCAATCTATGTAAATTCAAATTACACAAACCTTTGTGAACCTGTGCTGGTTGACACCGACGCCGCTCTCGTTGTAGTCTGATGGTCCTTAAATATGATGGTCAGCCACCGAAAACCTTCACACAACCGATAATCCGAAAATATATTATATATGTTTTTATTATCGCCGCCGTAAAAAGTCCGTCCGAACCACAATAACTCTCTTCCCAGAAGCAGTTTCGCTTTTGTTTTCTATTTTTAAATCTACACAAAAAGAACACACATATTCAAAATTTTGTATCAGGCCTACCTATCGCGTAAACAGGTAGCATAAAAATTCAAAATAATTTTGGTACGATTTTCACCGCTCCTCAGCGCGTATGTGCGCACTAGCGGCGGGCGAAACACGGCGACTCATTTACGAGTCACCCGCGGAGAACGGGTTAAATGACTAAAATAATTAGTTTTGTTTTATGAGCGTGATTTATATTAATAATAATTTATGTGCACGATTAGTGTGAACCTCGAACAACTCGCACGATTAGTGTGAACCTCGAACAACTCGCACGATTAGTGTGAACCTCGAACATCATTCTTTTTGGTTTATGCATAAACATAGTCCAACGAAAATATTTTATTATTTAAATTATTAAATATATTTAATGATTCAATTTCGATATTTTAATGCAGACTTTCAGAATGATAAATTTAAAAATGTAAATATGTATTTGCAGATAACAAAGAAATTATCGCGCAACGCGGCGAGAGTTTATGCGAATTTGTATTTTTTTAGTAGGTGAATGAGGTCAAGGTTTTTAACTGCACGAGTACATGGATACTGGACAGGGCCGGGCCGGGAGCTAACTGAAGAGTCACACATTGCCCCGGGGTAGTAAAGTACAATTTAGCGAATAATACGTTGTGAATTTTCGCATTATAAAAATAAATTAGTGCCGCGATATGCCAGCACGTGCCGAGACTTTAAAACAATGTAAGAAAGAATTGTATTATAAAATGAATGTATCTAATTGGCTACCTGTGACCCCACTGTTCAAGTGTTTTGAAACGTACCAATCAATTATAGCGCCAATGATGAAATACCAGTGAGTAGAATTGTTATCAAGGAGAACACATTCTTACTGTGAAGTTGTAATTATTCAGAACAGACGGTCTGTGATATTTTAAATATATTAATTAGAAAGATATACATATAAAAGCAATTTTATCGAAAAATATGTATTTCTTTCAAATAATTGAATCGAAAATTTGTCGTCAATCCACTGTGTTGGTACAGCATAATCGGATAATGCACGTTCCCCGGATTGGAGGTGATCCAGGTTCGAATCCCGGTAGCAACAATAATATTTTTCGATAAAATTGATATAATATTTATATATATCTTTCTAATTAATACATTTAATTAGTATTTAATAAAATTATTAATTGAATAATACGTTATAGTATGTATTTCGATTTATATTTCCATGATTCTGATAATGCCAATTGAAATATGGAATCTAAAGGAATGATTCTGATAATGCCAATTGAAATATGGAATCTAAAGGAATGATTCTGATAATGCCTATCGAAATATAATCACTGGACTACTGATTCCGAAAAAGCCAATCGAAGTATAGTTACTAGATGAATGTATGTGTGTGTGCGTGTGCGTGTGCGTGTGCGTGTGCGTGTGCGTGTGCGTGTGCGTGTGCGTGTGCGTGTGCGTGCGCGTGCGCGTGTGCGTGTGTGTGTGTGTGAATGCCGCACCGCCAGCGCGTATGTGCGAGGCTGTAAAGGGCGGCACGCGGCAGGGCGCGGCCTCTTTCTATGCATGTTCATCGGCTTAATCGTTTGACCTTGTACTAAATTGTATCGTATTGTAATAAATGTATAATTGTTACAAAGTCTATTTCTTGGACCTTCATATTACGAGGTGTACACTGAAGACAAGTACGTAACATTAAGTATCATGATAATTTTTTGGCGCTGCAGCCCATTGAGTGAGTCTTGACCGCTTCCTGTCTGTCTCCTGCAGCGTGTCTCCAGCTTCTCGTCTGAAGATATGGTGTTTGCCTGTTCATCCGACATCCGACCACCTTAACATTGGCCTTCCGATACTCCTGTTCTGCAGACCTGTTGGCAAGGCGCCTCCTAATCGTCCATTCAATATAAATCGTCCAAATGAATGTCTCCTGTGATTAGAGTCTCCTCAAACAATTTGTGTAACTCGTGGCACCATTTTCATGTACGGCTCCGAAGATTCTTTTAAGAATCTTCCTCTCACAAAAAGAATGTTGTTATAGAAAGTAAACGCCGATTTATCGGCGCTGAAATGAAATGAATATCAAGTATCCTTTCATTATTTTTATATTGGGGCCCCGTATTCCGTATTTTGTGTCGTTTGAAATTGGCGTTTCTTCGAACGAGTCTTGATTTTAAGTGAAGATATCTGGAGACTGCGGGGACATCTTCTAACCGGATAAATTATTTTATTATTTTTAATTCCGACACAAGATGAACTACAACGGTACATAGATATGAATACTATGTTTCAGATTAAAGAACCTGGAGCCTAAAGTTTCCGAGCCGACCTGACAAAGACCGAGCGCACACGAAGTCGTGAATAACCGACGGCAGCCGAGCACAATCGGATCTGCCAGTATTTTTCGAGCTAAAACAGTTATTTTTTTTTAATTATTGCCTTTTTCTTTTCGCTTTGTCTGTTAATCCTGGTTTTGCTTCTCCTTTCTCAGTGATCCGGGGACTCTCTGAAAAGCGGGACCCCTCACAATGCGCGAATCTGAATCGAATATATTTTGTATATTTGACAATAACGCTATTTATCACATTTGTAAATCCACGATTTTTCTCCATTCAGGGCGATATTAATATTTTCATAGTTGTGATGGCGCGCTCTTGTAGTATGTCGGCAAAAGTGTGTAAATAAATCATAGGTACTTCGACATCGTCCCGTGAACTGCAAAACCTCGCTTCTTATCAGTATGTGTATCGTACAAAGGATTACTTTCCTTCTCATAAATGTTACATGTCTGTGTGAGCACGTGTGACTGAGACCCCCCCCCCCACCTCCCACCACCATATTATCATTATGATCGTAAATTCTGATATGGTCATAAATACAAATTATCGATAGGTATTAATTAATCGAGAAGAAACCACAGTTTTAGTCGCTTTTAAAATATTTTCAATCCTCGCGTGCAATCTGGTTATAACTTATCTAAAATGAGTGAGTTTATAAGATTATAATATTAGAGCCGTCGATGTCTTATCATCCAAGGACACCTGAAGATATCTAATCAGGCGAGCTGCCGTGCGGTCTGACAGTCCGCCGAGAATAGAGAACTATGTGCGTACTGTCAATTCACCGATTACACACTAATGGCGGGAAGGATATTAATATCCATTCACTGGACCAGGGTCCATCTGCGAGAAGGGTCGTAAAGGTTTTTCCAATTAAAAAATGTAATTAAACTCCATAATTTTCTTTGGTTATCATATTGCATCGTATAGACAAGAATTAAATCGAAATTTCATGTTTTATTTCATTAGAATACATCGTGTAAATTTACAGAATTTACGAGATGTATTCTGTACAATTGGTCCATAAAAGGTAATATAGCGCTTAAATAAAAAGGGGAAAATACAATGCGACAAACAAAAATCATATGTGAATGGCTATAGGCCATCATTTTTATGATATATGATGTCCCAAAATTAACGCAAGATTTGAATTAAATGGAAAACAGTTTTTAGTCTTTAGATTTTTATTTTTTTATTGAAACATTAAGTACATGGAATAGAGTTATTTATGGAATAATACATCGGGCAAATGCCTTCCACGGCTTTGCTGGCACATACGCACTCTTTTGTCGAAATTTTCCATGACCATTTTGCGTAACAGCTGACTGGCTTGTTTTTGGACGACCAGTGTGTTTAGCGTCTCCGACTGATCCGGTCTCTCTAAATTTTTCAATTAATCTCTTCGCAGTTGATGAACTTAAAACACTATTCCGACCATATTTTGTATTAAATTTTTGAATTGCGGCCGCCAAACTTTCATTATTTTTGAGAAATTGTTCAATGATGAAAACGCGCTGTGGTATCGTGTAACGCCCCATCTTTACTAACCCTAATCTCTCAGCTGTCAAATTTTTTTTTTCAGGGTTGCCAACAATTTACCGCAGAAATGGCGGCAAATTCAAATCTTGCGTTAATTTTGGGACATCTTTTATTATAAATAATACCTATTCATAATATTGGAGTGGAGAGAGCATGGTACCGGCCCTATCCACTTGACAATTTACACTCAAGACAGGCACATCATCTGTCCCTCTCAGACTTATAAACAACGTGATGTGTAAAAATGAGTCAAAATAATAATCTAGTTGAAAGAAGTTCATTAATTCGTGTTACACACCGAGGCTACTCGTCTTTGTTTATGCAGGGACGTGCACAAAATGTATTTTTACCCCCAATCTATTATCATACACTCGCGTTAATATTTTTATGGCAATATGTAAAGGTAAAAAAACCTTTATTTTATATTTAGTTGAAATGTGATGTTTTATGTGTTCACTGGTAGATATTTTCGACTATTGTTATTAATAGTATAAACATCCAGCGACGACATCTAATAATAACTATAAGGAAATGCTATTGCAAAATATTCAGTGGTTTATGAGATATGGCGAATTTACGAAAATATATATGTTTTGCAAAACCCTTATTGTTTACTCGCATTACGTCACCAGTTTGCGCGGAGATTACCCGACGGAAATGTGTTAACAAAAAACGAATCACTTCGTCGGTTGTAGCTAGGCCCTGTGGTCGCAGCAGAATTTCAACATCCCACATCCACATCTATTGCCGGTTGCTTCAACAAAACACAAGGGTAGCAGTTACATGTTATATTAGGTGGATCAGGCTAAATCCACACTATTCAATTGTAAGTTAAAACAATTCTATGTATGAAATTCATTATATAAATAATCTATCTAGATTCTATTTAATCGGAGCATTGGAAAAATATGAATAATATCTTATATACGATCATTTGATGGTTAAAAACCCTTCCCTCTGTATTTACCATACCGTTTAAAATCGACCAAACTTTTAAAATAGATCATATCTCCGATTGAATTAAATTTTAATATCTCTGAAACAGTAAAATTTTTCCACATTTCGGCATCTTCGACCATAATATGAAAAAGATCTCTACAATATTATTGTATCGCACAGAATTACAAGCCGAGGAGGCGCCAATTAAGTGATTTGATAAGACACGTGTCAGTAATTTAAATGTACAATCATCGTCATGGCGCCGAAAAACTCATGGGATAAATTTCGAGAAACAGAGACTATCATTCTTAATGAAACGTCACCGCGACAGCCTGTCGCTATGTACCTACTTGCAAATACGGTGGGTAAAATATTATATGAATGTATGTATTGTATGTATCTGAAATAAAACTGTGTAATCTGCAGGCGGGAAGCTCATTCTCGATTGTGTCCTCGTAGTGTGTTTATATTGAACATCTTTTGTGTTTCATTTCTTTCGACCTCATAATTATCATCATCACTGCCGGTTGAGAGAAGCTGAAATCGGCGAACCACCCTTGTCCAAATTCTTGTTTCCTGTGTCATGTACCATCAAGGAAGATTTTGAATATAAACACTTAGCGGTTTGAAGTAATTACGTTTATTGAGTTTTAAGTGTACAAATAACCAGTTCACGGAGATGTATTGATGTATTGAATATAGAAGATAATTTAAATCCGGGTTCTGTACCGAGCAAGCAAAGCAATAAATTAGATGATGTGAAATAATCGTTTCAATACAGAAAGCATAAATAATAAGATTAGACAAAACTATTAAAATAACGGTTCCAACTCTTCTCAAATCAAGAAAGGTTAAGGTTGACAAACTAAAAGATAGCGATGTGGCTTCGGAATGTAAGTACATACATAACTACATACATAACACCTGTATAGAACAATTATGACGGTCTATTATTTCCTCTTATAATTCAACTCTGGTAATCAATAAAAATTGAACAATGTAATGCCAATCGAGGAAGTGTCTAATTATTTATTTTGTGGTTAATACTTTTTCCTTGACATGGCCGCATCGACCGCAGGGTCTAACGATAGCAATCGACAAAGGTTGAATAAGCTTCACTAATAAGCCGACAGAATGCTACATAGTTCCTTCCGGTGGAAAAAGCTTCCAGCCGGGCCTGGGCCGCGACAGCTGCGTGTTGTCAATATGTATTTAGTGTTAATGTCATCTTCTCGGACAAGTTTAGTATGTCCAGCACGCAGCTCTGCAAATGTATGTACGATGGTAATAAAATATATTATCAAATACAAATTAAATGTATTCATTAGAAAGATGTGCATATAAAATCAATTTTATCGAAAAATATTGTTGTTGAGCTACCGGGATTCGAACCTGGATCTCTTTCTCAACCGGGGAAGGTGCGTTATCCAACGATTTAATACATACAATTAGTATTTAAAATATCACAGACTTATGTTCTGAATAATTACAACTTCACAATAATAATGTGTTCTCTTTAATAATATATAAGTTGTAAAATTTAATTAAAATGAATTCTGGTGTCTGCTATCGGTTTACTCAAATGTTTTTGGAATTTCGTAAAAATAAAGTAGACGGCTTTCAAATAATGGAACATTAGATGTATTCATTTGAAAAAGTGTAACATGTAGGTTCAAAAGTACTGTCGCTGTAGCGTAGTTGGATAATGCACCTTCCCCGGTTTGTAAAGAGATCCAGGTTCGAATCCCGGTAGCGCAACAACAATATATTTCGATAAAATTGATTTACGTATATCTTTCTAATTAATACATTTAATTTGTATTTAAAATATCACAGATCTATGTCCTGAATTTCAACAACTTCACAATAAGAATGCGTTGTCTTAAAAATTTACTATCGTCTTACTGTGCATTTTGTATATTATATCTCCGCAGCTTTCAGATAGCTTATCAAATTAGTCACAAATGCTTATGCTTCTGAAACAAAGAAGTCCGATAGAACAAAGAATGTGTTTGAATGTTTATATTATATATATTATAATCCGAGAAGACAAAGAAGACGTGATATTTTTTATATTTCGTTCCAACAAAGGAATATGCTCCTGAAACAAAAGACGGCTGGGTAAAAATGAAATGGATTTTTTTGATCGAGATGCAAAGAACAGATATAATAGAACATATAATGTTTATATTAATTTTTAAATAAAGAATCTACGGGTAGCTTCAAGATATGTAAGCCCGAGAGCCATCGCAGAGTAAGGATTGTTGTTTGGAGAAAGATAATAATAAGATATAAATCATTTATTTCCATGATGTGTAATTCATGTGTAATTCGTGTGCACATTTTTAATACATTTTGTATAGAGAGCAGATGGAACCAAATGGTGTATATCAATCTTTACACGACAATTTCGGGGGTAAAGTTTCACCATCATAAGTTAATAGTCTCCTTAGTCATACATAATCACATTAAAAATAAATCGTGATACTAGTTCACTGAATCAAATTTGACTTATTAAATCACTGTTTTGTACCGTGAAGGAAAATTTTGAATATAAAGACTTGACAGTTTGAAGTAATTACGTTTATTGAGTTTTAATTGTACCAATAACCAATCCACGGAGATGTATTGAAACGGATAGACTTTCAGCTCTCTCTCGTTCGGATGTTAGATGCAATCTGATTTCTGAAGGGTTGTGTTATAGTTTATTAAGATAATTTTGGAGATATTTCTCCCATTAAATAATATAGAAGATAATTTAAATCCGGGTTCTGTACCGAGTAAACAAAGAAATAAATTAGATGATATGAAATAATCGTTTCAATACACATCCGCTTACAGAAAGCATAAATAATAAGATTAGACAATACTATTAAAATAATGGTTCCAAATCATAACTCTCCTCAAATCAAGACAGGTTAAGGTTAACTAAAAGATAGGAGTGTGGCTTTGGATTGTAGATACATACATAACATCACCCACGGTAGCTATCATGTGTCTGTTAGGTTAGGTGTCTACTTAGTGTTAGGTTAGGTGTCTACTAGGTAGTTACTACCCACGACAGCTATCACTATTAATTTTGTAACCAATTTAATTACAATTTTCATTTATCATTTAAGAGAAAATTATAGATTTTTCAGCTGTTGGGGAAAACAATTTACGCAGTTTGTCATATTTTTACGGGCTCGCATACTCTCGCACCCGCAACATGATTATATTTTTTAAACAATGGCTGTAGCTAATGTATCGCAAACTGCGTTGTTTTGCTTTACAGGCATTCGGCGTTTGTTGGAATATTATAATTTATATTTAATGCGGACCAAATGTCAAGTATGCCTTTCGCGGTAATAAATAATCACAATGTTTACCTACTTACACGGGTAACGTGAATCGCTACACATTTCTTGTTTCACTTCGGCTCGGCCCCATCGTCACCGGGTTGCGCGAAACCGAACAATATCGTACTATTCATTTTTATTTTAAAAAAAAAAGTTCAAATCAAACACTGAGGGTGCGGAGGGGCTTCAATACATTTGTTAGCCTCATGGACGCGTTCATTTCACAGGAAATTGCATTACAAATACACTCGACTCCGCTTAATTGGGACACAAAGGAACCAAGAAGTTTGGCCCAATTAAGCGGCTAAAATTAAATGATGACAATTTTTCTTTAAATACGTAGAGCTCCCTTCATTGCCTTCCTACATAAAATAACGCTGTAACCCGGCTATCAGCGGCGGTCGGTGACTTTTTGTAGAAGGGATGCTGTCGGTTTTCCTGTATCCAGAATGTGTTCTTTTTCCGCAAATGGTTGAGACACAAAACGTTTACGTGTCAATGATTTAATTATACACTTACACAATTCACTATTTTCGTTTACAGCATTAGAATACGTTGGGGAAAAACTGAATGCGCATGCGCGAAAGTCGAACACTTTCAGACTTTGTGGATACGGAACGAATGATAGAATCCTTTGTTGCTGGTATCTGCGTGTTTACGCGATTCATAGATATTCGAAAGTTGAGAATGTATATGTATTTTCACTCGCTCGAGCGCGCCGTATCGTAGTGTGTGTTGTGACTGGTCTTTAAGGGGCAGGACGAATATATTTCCGGCAATGCTGTTTTCGGGTAGAAACAAATAGTCCAAAGCTTTTTGACTCCAGAACATAAGGGATGCGGAGCACCCAAAGCATGTATGAAGCGACAGGCATAGTTGTATATCAACGTCAGCGTCTTCTTCACCTAATTTTTGAAGTTTAGATTAAATGCTTCAACAATTGCATACTCATTCTTTATTTTCACCGTAACATTGTAAATTGTTATGTATTGTCGAAAACTCTTGATAATTAACAATAAAACTTGTAACATGTCCTCATTTTCCTCATTGCTCAAAATTTCGGAAATATCTAAAAATTTAAAGATTTGATATGATGTTGGTTTTTATAGGTCGCCAACTATCAGCAACAAACTTATTGTATTGCTTGCAAAAGGGACATTTTTGCACTAACTCTCTGTCTTTTGCGGAACTCATTAATAATTTTTAAACTAATGATTTATAATATTAAATTTACTGTCCCAATTAAACGATGTAAATTAATATTAGTTCCTTGGTTTGGTTTCCGTTCCTTGAGATTTGGCCCAAATAGGCGGTTGCCCCAATTAACCGGGAGCCCTATTAAGCGGAATCGACTGTACTTGGTCTTTTTTTAACATTAAATTCAAATAATACTGATTCTAATTTTTTTAAATCCGATTTTCACTGTAAAAATTCCGTATTCTCGAACACCGAATTATCTGACTTTAGAGATTGAAAATTTTAACGAAATAAAAATATTCAAAATTTGAAAATAAACTTTTTCGGAATTCTAAAAAAAATTTTAACTAAAAACAAATGGTTTTTTCTTGAAGATAAATTTGAATGGAAGACCTGTTATACATAAATATAACCAATTTACCCTATAACACATTCATATGCATTGTGGTCATTTGCTAATGATATGACTTTAAGAAAGTCCCTTGCTTATACGTTATATTATCCGGACTACCCACGATTGCAATTAGTCCTAATAATCTAGGTTTTACTGAATATATCATATAACTGAAATAAAATAAAACTGCTACAATTTACTTTGTTAATAAATATCAATAATTTAACCAAAAACCAAGGCAAAATAACTAAATACATACTACACACCGCACTACCGTACTCGACAAAAAAATCTCAATACTGATCCGCCAGTTTTCGAACATCTCTTTGATCCAGTCGCTCTCTTTTGTCTTTTGTCTGTTGTACCGGGCGAGTGCATCGGTTCCTTTCATGAAGGCGTTATCTATCTACATCGCTTTCTATGAGCGATTCTTTCGGAACCCCCTATTGCTTTACGATTACTCATTGTGTAGCCATTAGTCTGAGATCGTAACAATATTTTATTTTTATATGTTTATAATTCGGAATTCGCTGTGAAATTTTTGGAATTCTAAATTTTATTTATGAGAACGAATTTCAGAATTTTCAAAGTTTCTAAATTTCGTACGCAATCCCTGTCTGGATTACAATCACTAACTGATACACTAGAAACTAAACACACAATAATTAAATCTCAGTTACTAGGCGTTCTAACAATCGAATCACAATACGGTTTAACTCATCACTCATCACATGTCACTAAATCGCATCCTTCAATACTTTGAAGGTCATAAATAAAATTCTAATAGCGTATACAATAAATATGAACTGTTATTATAATGATTGTCCTACATTATAATTGCGCTAGACGTGGGAGTGGTCACAACCGTGCCTACCACATCCGTATCAATGCCACATTGAGTCTCTTGTTTCATCAGTAGTAAAATATTACCATAGTAAATTTTTACTAAACTAACTTTTAACCCACGCCCGTGGTAAAAAAAACCGTTTGTGGGTTATTCAAACATAAAGTTTACTATTGACAAAGTTAACCCCGTTTAATAGTGTAACAAGACAAATACCTGAGAATTTCGTTAAATTTTATTTATTTGAAACATTCGAAATTGGAAATTTTATGCTTTAACGCGTTTGATATTGCTGTCGAAAAATCTTCGGTCTATGTGCTAATATAAAATCAACAGCGAGATTATTATCAGACCAACTCTCATCACTAAAATAGGGAGATATTTTCTTGTCATATACTGCAACTTTTAAAGTATCAATGTGTCAGATGACTTTTGAAACAGCTGTGAAGAGTCCGCCATTTTTAACTAACGATTTACGGTTTTACCATATTAGAGGGTAAAATTAATTTACTATTGGATGATTAAATATTTTTTACCGATGATCGAAAAACTAGTATCAGCATTTTTTTTTTTACTATAGTAAAAAATTTCATCAAAACGTGGACTGCGAGATGTGTTTGATCATTGTTTTTCGTCCAAGTCCCTTCATGGGAGAGCGTACTTGATAGTTAGCCCTTTAATGGCTGTCTCTTTACTTTTGTACATAACACTTGATTATCTGTTTGTGTTTGTAATGTTGCTATATAGCTGTATCTAAAAATAAATAAAGATAGCACTTAAAAGGATGCAGGAAGGTTTAAATTAAAATCTCTTTTCGTTTTGCAATCTCTTACATGAGCTTTTGTTTTTCTTTTTTTTTTGTGTATATTAATTGTGGAATTCGGGTTTCTGTAGCACCGCGTGTGGAGCCGATAAAATAATTTGAAACTTGTACAACGGTTCAATGGTAAAAATTTACCATTGATCAAATAACCTGCCCTTAGTATAACTGTAATATTTACATACTTAAAAGCCAATATTAACGTTTGGTATCTTTCTTCATAGAACACCTGAATGTGAGGCTAACGATACATTTAAAATCCAATTACACGGTGGTGTCACCGTAGAATTACTGGGACAGAAAGAGTTTTAAGTAGCGGTAATTCTGTTCGGGACATTCACATATCTGAGGCTATAAACAAGTCGGTAAAGTGCACCGCCGAGTGTTGTCCGCCGCTGGCGCGAGAACTAGTCGCGTTGCACCTTTATGTCGTCTGACTAGTAATCACTTACCATACTTGATATTACTCAATATTCACTTTCAACGTGTTCGTCACAACGCGTGACCGGTTCGGCTTAAACGCACCCAAACTCGAGTCAAATATATACTCGAACCTCGTCGCGTGGAGCAAATGGTATTTAATATATTTACATAAAATTACACAACTGTACTTGAAGATTGCCGTTAAAATGTAAACAGTACTTATTTAGTTTAGATGAACTCAAAATCTCGAACTGTAAGTCAATCACAGATACGCGTAATTCACAATCATTGACGGTGATTAAGTACATGATGAACTAATAATGACATAAAAAAAATCTTTCCGTTTACTTTCGCTACACTTACTTTCAATTTTTATTGCGCGACTTATTCTGAATAAAATGTTTTTTTTAAATAAACATAAAAATATACACCTTCCCAGGTCTGAAGTTACTGAAGTTATCTATTTGACTAATAATCCAGGGTCCTCAAAGTGATTAAAGGGCCCCGGGGCACGAAAAGTGGATCAAATCCATGAAAACTGTGCAAACTTCTAGAAGATGGGATTTCAATTCCACATACCTTTCCAAACGTAAGAATCGCCTTAAGAATTTTTCTCAATATCATCATCATTATCAGTCATTATCTTCTTCGAAGATTTCCCGATAACTCTCTTTGTCATTTTACTCTCACTGCTCCGAAAATTCTCACAAATATGAAAATTAAACACTTGCTTTTTTATTCTACTGTTTAATTCACTCGAGACGCGTTTCGCGTATTGTCTATTGCATATCGCGTATTGTCCCCTATTATATTTACAAATACAAGTTGTTGAGTTAAATTGTTAGACTGATAACACCCTTGCAAGGGGCGAATCGCGTCGCAAGTAAATTAAACGAGTAGAATAAAAACAATAGAACACGTGCTGAATTAATACTTCTTTTCAAACTACTGCAAGGCCATATTGATTGTCCCAACCGATTGGAATTAATATCTCTCCGTGTGCCATCTAGATCAACCTGGCAATCCGTACTCTACCACATCCCCAGAAGTAGAACATCTTACATACAAAATTCATTCATTCACCGGTCATGCAAATACCATAATGAGAAATTGACTTGTTCAACATTAGCCTTACTGCGCTTAAAGGGTTCTTTTTATGAACCACCTCAATCTCAATTTTGACTAATCATTCTACCTACAAACAAGTCTTGTTCTCCCTTTACCGCAACAATACTTGCAACCTCAACACCCTTTCTCCCTCTTTTTTATCTTTTTATTTATCTTGTGCACCTAAACATACTTACGTACATAAACATTTCTGTGGATTTCCATAAATAGTATCACATGTTCAATATTTATTATGTTAATTATTATTATTATAAGTTTATAAACTGTCAAAATCCCTCGATACAGTAAAATTAAATTAAAATTTAAAAAAAACAACTATTTTATTTTCACATATGTCATTATGGAGTTCTACAAATTTACCTCGGAAACAGTAAATCCGATAATTCTGTTTATTCAACGATACTTTGGGCGATTCAATAATATTTGGCTACCATTCAATAATATTTCTCGCCTTCTCTGCAACTAATTGTCAATCGTTACTATATATGTATATATTTTCCAGGGTGATTTCCTCTAAAATGATAATTGAATTTATTTATTTATATATATTTTGACATCCATAGTACATAGTTTATTGTGTGGGATGGAGTACACTTCACCTCTGTTATATACAGCGTTGTCCTGGCTACTTTGCTAGACTGAAGTCTGTGTTAAAGTAGACAGTTTTTTTTCGTGCTGTTGTGGTGTTATTTGGAATCTAAACAGAATGGAAATAGAATCTAAGTATTCACATCGTGTCATCTGTGCATCTGCTCATTTGGCGACACCGTGTCACGTATGAACACAGCTGCAATTGAGGTTAGGTTTAAAGTCTCGGGTGAATCTAGTGAACGCGTTATCCTAGGCAATTAGAGCGAAAGGTTGACCCACTTTACATAAAGTAATATTAATATCTCATTAAAATCCACTATCGACCGTCGACCGAGCTTCGCACCTTTAGCCTCGGTAACTTCGCTATGATTGGTTGCGACGGCCGTCAGTTGTTCGAATTAAAAATGGAATTAATTTTTGAATTCAGATCGCCGGTGTCGAATGACTGGCGCGCCTCAAATGATTTCAACTGTACAACGCGAATGTGCGTCTGGAGAGGACTAGAATGTGACTAGCATGCGATCCATTACATTATAAAAGTGTTTTGCTTTTAATGTATATTATTTATATTAACATTATGTATATTTTTATAACCTTCACACACTTGAGAATTTTCCTAGAATAATGCTTCCAAAAAATTATGTTTTATCCCAGGCAACGTGTGCGATACGTCGTACTTCTGTAGCACAACCTAAGTCCGCGCTACTGATATTGACGTGTTCAGAACATTTCAGCAAAGCTGCGCAGTTCTTCAATAACCAAAAATGAAACGCATCATATTTAAACATTTATTATAAATACGAAAACAAATTTGTATTATACAGTGTGTCCCGAAAGTTTTTTCATTTTGGTTCATTCGCTGCACCAACGCAACAAGCCGTAGAGGGGCAGGGGGTATGCCAGTAGTAATTCAGTCGCTATGGAGCATGTCCTTACCAGTTCGTGAAATTTTCCCTGGAAAATTAATACCCCGACGCGGTGACATAAACTGGCCTCCGCGTAGCCCCGACTTGACACCAATGGACATTTACCTATGGGGCTGGCTGCCTTAAATCAAAGGTACACTGTACTAATCCTCCCTCTCTGTACCGATTAAAAGAAAATGGCAGCGAATTTTGCCTCCCGTTTAGAAGAGTGCCAGCAAAATAACGGATCACATTGAGAAAACGTAATTTTTAAGAAAAAAATTATCAGGAACTGTACTTAAATGCAAAATAAATATATTTTTTTTTCTTAAACCCATCTACTATTTTATTACAGAATTTTTATTATGAAAAATACTTTTGGGACACTTGTAAATGTCATGTATTTATATACAAATATAAAAAAAGACGCGTAACACTGAAAAATTTATATTCATATAATTTGGGAACGGATTACATTTAATGAGAATACCAAATACAATATTATTTTAAGATTCACCGATGAAAAAAAAAAGAAGTTATTCGTAGAAATGTAAAAACCAATAACAAGTGAACTAATAATAATAACTAATACAATAACACAATAAAATGTGAAAGTCAAGATCGTTAATTTGGAAATTGAATAAATTATCTGCACAGTTTGAAAAACAAATAGAAATTTTCCACGCTTTTACAACACGCTAATCCAAGAATACATTGTTTACGAGAAACGTATATAGAACCAAGAAAGAAATTAACCTGATTCTTGTATTGAATAATATGTGTGCGCGTAGGGAAGGGATAAGCAGAACTACTTTCCCGCGTGGTGTCATCTTCTCCCGTTATCTTTTGGGATGTCTAATAATAATAATAATAATAATAATACGTTTATTCCAGCGTCATCGATTTTTTTTTTTATGACCCGATTCGCCATAAAGGTAATACATATTATATAATAAATTTAAGTTACGAAACATTATTTATGTAATGTAAAGAAAAGCAAAAAAATATAAATAAAAAACAAAATCGTTACAGATGTAGGAGTTGTAAGTTTCGTTGCCATTCTCTGATCAGGGAACCAGCTTTCACTAGAGCTCCAGCCGCAGCTTTACGCCAGGAACTCGATGTCTCAGAAGCGAAACGAATCCATGTATACGGCCTTCGGCAAACATTGTAGATGCGCTGCAATAACGCGCCAATCCGAACAGTATTCTGTATGAGTTGTACTGAATCCGGAGACGGTTGCACGTCGCTCGCTTGTATTTCGACCAGAGCTCGCACGTATACATGCCGGTGAAGAACGCTTTAAACGAGATCCTCTTCACCTCCTTACTGCATCGGTAGAAACGTCGTGACAGCATATTTGCGCGAACGCTCAACTTATAATAGTAAGTATATGCTGTTTAGTTCAATTATTTATTCAAACATTTCAATAGATGATTATCAAGACTTGATCCCATTTTTCAACCTATGTATCGATCCATTTTCTATAAAAATCGGATGATTTGGAATCGAAATAGTTATCGAGCCAATTTCAGAGGTCATCGTCCTAGTTGAACGTAATCCCGAGTATTTGATTGGAGAGCGACTGAAAAAGACCGAATAATCTGACGGAGCGAGGTCTGGACTGTAGGGTGGATGCGGCAGAATGTTTTAGTTGAGCTCCTGAATGACCATTTTAACCTTGATTAAAGGCGAAAATTAATATATGTCGACAATGTTCGTTTTTCTCAACTTAACGTTATCGAATAGTATATATTTTTTTGTCATTAAAAAAATATCGGAAAAGCAGCATTTCAAAAAAGAACCAATATATTGAAAAAAAACTGATTAATATTTAAAAACCTGTGCAGTGACGGCAGTCGCGTAATTCGCATTTGCTAGGGGGTCGATTTCCAGGGGGCGTCCGAATCACTGAGAAAAGAGAGGTGAAAAAAGAAGGAACAATGAAAAGGACCTAAAAGGTAGAAGTACTATTTTGCTCCAAAAATACTGGTCGGCTATTCATTATCTCTAGGCTCCAGGTTTGTTAACTGTTAACCTAAAAAATAATCTCTATATCTGCGTAGTTCACAGTTTGTTGTATTGTGAAATTTTCATTTTGAGTTCCAACAAAATGTCCAGTGAGACAGGTCCCCGAACCTGTACTGTAGTTCAGAGATAATGTGTAATGATACCGGCACGTGGTCTACCTACACACAAACAAACGAGTGCCGCAGCGTCACACCGCTTACGCAACTTTTATTATAAAATATATTTAAGACGTCCTAATTAATTTTTTTTTTTTTTTCCAATTAAATATCACATTCCTCGCTGTTTTATAGCTCAAATAACTTCCCCGGCGTCATATCCACGTCACGTTCCGCGGGTTCGCGGTGGAACAGCCGACAGCCGACAGCCTCCTCAGGTGGAGCATCAGCTGACGCAAGCCTCGAGCGCGTTGCATCATCTCGCGCTCTCCGCTCCCCGCGCATCGCCCCGCCTCACTTGACCGAAAATGGAATAACAATGATAAAAAGAATTATTATATTCAGATTCGTTATGAAAATATTTTCAATAATATTTATTAATATATAGTTTATTTTTCTGCCAGAATTTTGTATCGAAGTTAAATATAATTCTCGCCATTTGTACACACGACACATTTTTAATAATGGCTTGCGGGCGTAAGCCGTGTAGACGCGCACATCCGCAATAAAATAATTATTCAATCGTCTGGCATTTTATCACTAAACTAGAAATTAAATATAACAGCAATATTTAAATTTATCACTCAACTAGAAATTAAATATAACAGCAATATTTAAATTTATCACTCAACTAGAAATTAAATATAACAGCAATATTTAAATTTATCACTCAACTAGAAATTAAATATAAGAGCAATATTTGAATTAATCAAAGAACACAGAATTACTGGATTTTCACCTACAAAGACACTGTTATTAAACAAATAATAGATATCTCATAGAGACGAAGCTATTTTTTAATAAAATAAAGATATGGAAGTATTGTCAAAATAAGAAAATATATAAAAATTGAAAAATATTGATTTTTCGGGCGTATTCTAGTATAATGTGTGAAAAACATTTTACAGATAAACAATATTGCTTTAAATACTAATTAAATGTATTAATTAGAAAGATATACATATAAACTCAATTTTATCGAAAAATAGTGTTGTTGCTACCGGAATTTGAACCTGGATCTCTTTCCAAAACGGAGAAGGTACATTATCCAACTATGCACAGCGACATTATTTTTGACAACAAATTTTCGAATCTATATGTTACACTTATTCAAACTAATACATCTATCGTTCCACTATTATATATATATATTTATATATATATAGATCCAGATTCGAATCCCAGTGGCGCAACAACAATATTTTGCGATAAAATAGATTATATATATATATATATATATATATATATATATCTTTCTAATTTATACATTTAATTAGTATTTAAAATATCACAGACCCATGTTCTGACTAACTACAACTTCACAATAAGAATGTGTTGTCCTTAATAATTTCAAAAATTTGATAGATATGGAGGTTGATTCGGGTGGAATTGTGGGTGTGTTATATTGTGTAATAGTATTCTAATAATAAAAATGGGATGTTCTATTTTTCAAATGAATCAATTGAGCTTTCGCATATCCAACTGAGGTAGGTACCTACTTTAATTGAATTTAATTCCAGAAGGCGCGCGCTCCTGCCGCCCTCTGTTCCGTGTAAATACTATTGTGGCGGGTTTGTAACTTCTCACGGACAACGAAAGTCTGGTAAAGATCCAATTCAAGGTATTCGTGCAATAATAAATATTTTTTCCTCAAAACTCCCTTTTGCAAAATGTGAAAATTAAAACCAATTTATTAATATCTACGTCCATTTATATTATATACGACTTGCGGTGAAAGCACCTCAATAATGACAAATAAAATCATATGATCAAAACACAGAATTCTAGTATCAGTTTGTATGTACATATAAGTGTACTAAAGTCTGCCTCACCTGGCTTCGCCCGGTTAATCAATAATCAGAAAATATTAATTGAAAATAGACAGTAGTAGAATAGACTGATATATTTAGCATTGTCCTGGCTACTTTGCTAGACTGCCGTCTGTATTCAAGTAGACAGTTTTTTTCGTGCTGTTGTGGTGTTATTTAATTCAAGAAATGTAAAGATTCGACAGGAATAAAAATAAAAATAGAGAAAAAAAATATTGCGAGAGTGTCGTAGAACTAGTGTATTATTAGTGTAGGCACTGTATAATGGTTATGTTAGAATGTTGGATAGCCATGCTTCTGATTGATCTCTACCCGATTGGATCATATACCATATTGGGTTCATATTTGTGTAATCTTATTGGAAGTGAACGATTTCCAGTTGGTTCTGAGTGTGTTGTACAGTTTCGGAGCTAAGAATACGTAGAATCTTCGACAAAATGTGTCGTTGCTGCTCTCGGAACTGGCGTGTAGATGTTCGTTGTTTGTCTATGATTTACTTTACAAGTTATATGTAATATAATTAATTAATAGTTGTGTTGTGTTTATGATTTGTATTACAAGTTCCATTCACTTAAATGCTAATTACGTAGCCAATCATAAAGCAAAATTATCAATTTTTTACGTTATTTTTGTAATGTCTACAATATTTTTATAATTGTGAAAAGAAATAAATAAATAAAGCTCAGTTGATTCATTTGAAAAAAATGGTACGTCCAGAGAGAGATCATTTTTCACATCCAGTCGAGTGCTAGACGATTATAGAAATATTTTTTTCGAAATATACGCATACAGTTCACGCACGCAGGCCTTATTAAAAGTGTGACGACGAAATATACGCATACAGTTCACGCACGCAGGCCTTATTAAAAGTGTGACGACGAAATAAATATACGCACACAGTTCACGCACGCAGGCCTTATTAAAAGTGTGACGACGAAATATACGCATACAGTTCACGCACGCAGGCCTTATTAAAAGTGTGACGACGAAATAAATATACGCACACAGTTCACGCACGCAGGCCTTATTAAAAGTGTGACGACGAAAATTATTTTAATGTAATGTTTCTTATACCACTATTTAAAAATAATTCTAAACATATTTGTGTTTTGGCATAACGTCAAACATTCTTCCGATCAAAGTTCACACGTGGAGGTAAATATTTTTCATCTATTTATTGACGATTCGTGAACATTACAATTTTTTAATTCAAACAGTACATGTGTGAAATTTAGCGTACAGGCAGTGGCGTAACTAAAAAAATTGGGCCCCAATGCAAAATGGGAAAAAAGGTCCTCTGTATATATATTGTGTGTCAGATATAAGAATATTAAGTACTTCAAAGCTTTATTCATAAAATAGTAAGAACAAACTTGATCTCTTATATCTCTTACAAATTTCACATTTTCACGAAAAAAAAAACTAAAGTGCGTTTTTAGGCATTTTCGATTTTCAGTGATGGTCGTGTCCCTAACTCGATATTGTTAGCGAGGGCTACTGTATACAATATATATAAAGGGTGGTCAAAAAGTGAGAACATTCTGTAAAATGTGATATAATTACACCAAAATTTGTTTAACTATTGTATATAATTACATCAACAATAGCTTAAATAGTTTACTAATTTACTTACTTACCTATTTACATATATTACGTTTTGTTTCGACAATTTCTGGTCGCCATCTTTGATTATTAATTTTCCCATTGTTTATATTTGTTTTTTTTTTATTGTTGTCCAGAATGACAAAAATCACTGCAGAAGACCGTATTCTGATCAAAAATATGCGTATTGAAAAACGTTGGGGTGCTAGGAAAATGATCAAAGAGTTTCAAAACAATGCCTGGAATGTAGCCAGACATTACAGCAGGACGGAGCTCCATCTCACACAGCCAGAAATACAATCAACCTTCTTCGTCGTGAGAATGTTAATTTCATCGAGCCAGGCGTGTGGCCACCGAACAGCCCAGATTTAAACCCAGTGGATTATGCAATTGATGATTTCTGATTAGCTTCAAAGATTAGATTTCAACCGTTTTTATAAGCTCGGACCCCGAATGTGATACCAACCCGAGGGTACCTATTTGTGAAACGTAAGGTGCTTGATAAAAATAAGTCACGGGGTAATTGTGCGTTCCTTATTCATAACGCCATAATATATACCATATATGTATAATATACAACAATAATGTTCACACGTGCTGCTGTAATGCACGTGAGAAATGATTTTTTAAACGTTATTTCCATTTCTTGCTGCGTTAATGCAGTGGCGTAAGTATGCCATTGGCATACTTACGCCACTGCATTCAGGGTTCGGCCATACACTCTGCGTTATTTTATCATCGCTCACTTGTGACTTAGAAGTAATTCAGAAGTCAGAATGCCGCGATAGATTCAATTGTCGAGCGCTGACTGAAAAACATGCCATATCTATGACTTCATGCAGACGGTCATCCGTGTCCGCAGATGAGATTTTCAACTCGAGACTGTCTCTGAGATTATGCTCCCTTGAATAGTTAACCGTGTACACGCCCAGTCCCAGATATTCAAGTTTATTTATTTAGAACAACTCTTGATTTGAATACAAATAAAATGTATGAGTTACATACGGAGGCTGCCAATACAATAACAAGCGGCTCGCTTAATCTCAGAACTCAGAACACAAAACGCTGGATTGAAACTGAAATTTTCTTTAGTGAAGCATGGTACAAATGTCCTTCTGAAAACTGTGCACGTGTGAAGTATGAAGGACAAACGTTCAAAGCATCGTTCACAAAAATGTTGCATTGAACATCTAACAATATCTGTAAGCAATATGTATCAAACATCGCGGTTTTTAAGCATCGTTAGACTATAGATTAAAAAACTCCTAAGTCCCTTGTATTAAGCACCCGAAATAAATGTATTTTACGAGAAAGTTCTAAAGGCAACAAAGTATTGTGTTTCATAATATATTTCAATCATCTACTCAAATTGCGGTTAGGTACTGATTTGATCTGAGAGAATTGTTTTTTCTTAATTTAACAAGGGGCTCGCGCGAACCCCTCCAAGCCCCTTATGCAACAAAAGAATTATGCACCCCTTAATAAGAACGATCTTGAATTATCGGGGTGGCTATCGACATTTATATAAAAATATGATCAAGATATATAATAAAGCAATGTGAAATTTAATAACAAAATAATATTTTATAAAAAATGTTGAGAAATTGATCAAATTAGATCTCGGGAATAAGAAAGATGCCCAATACGTACCGTATTTCAAACGCAGTCCACTTATCAAGTGTTAAAATAGTGAAATTCTTCGGTGAACCGTGTCAAATTTACCAAACCTTATAGCGATAAATCAAAAGAAGTATACCACGTATAGCATAATATATTATTTGTCTGTCTGGTGAAATGAGTGAGATTATAGTGAATAATTAAATAACAATGTTGATATTGAAGCTGGGCCGTGAACTCCAGACATTAAAGATAAAAATTGGTAGCGATTATCAAACAATGAGCGCGAGCAAAACATTACGTTGAGCGAATTAAATCATTGATTTTTATTATGTTTATTCTATAAGCGATAAGAAAACAATAAATATCAAAGGTGATTTCATTCCATCGGTATGCCCAATCAAAACACGCCTGTACAGTTTTTTCTCTTCGCCAATTTAGGCGTCATTATGCATTACACCGAAGTACTCGTACATATTTATTAATAATATTTCATAATTCTATATTTCGACAAATATCATCAATGTGATCTCTCAATATGTTGTTAATACAACATATTGAGAGATCACATGATATTCGCATTATGTGGGGACCAAATTATATATCGTCAATTATTCAACAACACGAACGTGTATTAGTAAAATGTATTTACTTACATAGATGAAAAAAACTCACCTTGGCACTTCTTTCTCCATATCACCATCATCTTGTTCTCGAATGCTTCACGAATACCGCAGCACAATCAAATCTAAACTTCCAGAAGATTCCAAAAGTACAATTTACGCAAAGAAAATTATGACTCGAAAATCTCTAATATTAATTGGTGGAATAAATTGTCTGTCTTGTATATCGAAACAGTTACTTCTCGTGTTTACTATTATACATTTTATTTGATATAATTAAAGAACTTGGTCTCTTTAAGCGCATGCACTTGGATACATTTCCGATCTGGTTTTCCAAAGATCTAATTAAAATAAGTAGGAGCATAGATAAATCAAATCATTTAGTATGTTTAACGCAAGTTTAAAAATTATCTCCGAGCTCTGTTTTCGGAAATATATTCAAAGCGTAGAAAATATTAATATATAATTTCCCGCAATATTAAGAATTTTTGATCTAATCTAAGAAAAACTTCAGCCATGTCTTTTGAATCACATCGCGCTTATTGTCCTCGAGAAATTTCTGTAAAGTTACCATCATATTTTCGATCAACGTTTAAGCCATCACGAACTGATAATAACGATCATATCGCTCATGAAACTGAAACAACTCAAAATCACACAAGCGGCATCATCGGGTTAATGATATTATTACAGTAGTCCAAGGATTGAACCCAAAAAAGGTCCAAGTCTTGACAACCTGAATTCATATGTTTCTTGTAATGACTGCAGATTCTATTTCATCGCCGCTAGCGATATTATTTATTATGTGCATGGAATAATGTATCTTTCTCTTATTTTTCTTCAAAATTCTGTTCCCCTTCGGATGTTGGAAATCATCACTGCTGTTTGAAATTTGGAAGCAGTTGAGCAATCACTGAATGGAACCAGTCACGCGAGTCTTGCAACCAGGAATTGCATTGTTTTTCATCTAACAAGACCGATGTAGGTACTGAATTTATTCTTCTTAGCGCTTTGAAGAGATTTTCGACTACCCGAGATACTTCGGAGACAACTCTCGGCTTTCATATTCATCGTGTCTCAGATATTCGCCATCTCGCGTCTATGTTAAAGTCAAATGTTATTGTCATGTTCGCCATTTGGGTGATTTTGAATGTTCCCAGTAGCAATTAAAACACAACAAATCTGTTATTTAACGCCTCATGTTAATGTTACCTAATATTTAATAACTTATATCTAACTTTCAGAATAGATAGTCGTAGAGATCTATCGTAGTTTTAAAAGAGGTTAATGTGCACGTACATCGTGTACAATGATTTGGAATTTTGTCTCTTTCTAAGAATCTCAAGCTGATCTCTGAGTTTATTTCCGGAATAAAATCTCATCACGTGTACACGGTATTGAGACGTATCTCAAATAAATCTCTGAGATTGTCTCCTTCCGTAGACACGGATCTCAATACATTTTATCAGTTTTTCAATATCATCATGCAGCATCACATTTCAAAAGCCTGTAACTTTTTGGGTGGATTGAGTTTCTAACCCACACCGAAAAGATTCGACATTGTAAAATGCGCAATGCATATAAGTGTAAAGAAATATGTACTTAAATATAACAAAACAATCAGCATATTTACTAAATTAACAAATAAAAATAAAAAAGATTGATTTTAAAAGACATACACAAAAAATGTTTTTATTTCTGCGAAATAAGTACCTACGCAGTTAACAACTTTAAATGTCAGAAATCTGCGTGTCTGTGTCACACTGTTTGAAGTGTTGTACACGTGAATTGGAACAAAACAATCAATAAGTATGTATTGAAGTGAAGCATTTAAATTCCGACCAAATATTTGTTTAATGACATGGTAGGCATTACATTTCCCGCGTGGATAATAAAGTAAATATTGCTTTTGAAAATACATTTTATTTGCAAAACTGGTTCTATCAGTGCGACGGAATGCGACTCGCGCTTGATTTCATTATTGACTTAAGAGAATTTCTGATTTGCGGTAGTAGGGGACGGGCGGGCAACACGAGCGAGGTGTGCGAGCGGGATAACGATCATTCAGTTACATTTGCGAACACACTTTTAAACTGACAACCGTGGTCGCCATCTTGTATTTTGGCCATCAATGTGGAATAGGTAGGTACTCGTGTCTACCTGAGTCATTCATATTTTAGATTCAATGCTTAATCAAATTATTTCTTTCTGCCACTCTGTTTGTTGTTGAATAGTTTGCGGTGTGCGTTAAATTAAATAATTGATATCCTATCATGCAATTACGTTTAAGATGAAAGATTTGAATATGAAGACCTTTGAGCAGAAAATATATTTCAATGTAATGATATTTATTTACAATATTCTTCATATATTGCAGTACTGGAATCCAATTTCTAACGTATGTAGAAGATTTAGATGCACTTACTTACCACGAGTCTCATTATGCACATTTTCATTGAATTTGGTAAGCATTTAAACCCAAGCCAAATTTTTTCAAGGCGATCGAGATAATGACCGCCGTCTCCCGTTTCGTGTAACCACATGAATGTGTATTCCACATTTTGTATTCAATTTTAGCACAAGTGATACAGGAAGCGCCATCCACTCTTTACTGTTACATTACAATTCTGAAGGCACTCACCGTGGCGGTCACTTTAGACGATTGTTTTTGTTAGTATAAGATGTCCTTACTTATATTTTCCTTAACAGTGCATTGTCACAGAAACATTTATGTCTCGAGAATGACAGAATGGCGGAAATAAAACGTCATCCAACTTCGAGCGGTCAGACTATTTTTTGTTAGACGATTTAGGGCCTGAAACAAAGATATACAATAGAATAGCTTCCGGCAGAAATAACTCCTCGATTTCCACCCGCTGCTAGTGGAGCGCTGGTAGTACAGGGCGTGGTTTCGGCACGCCATTTTGTAGCCAATGTCTTGCCATTTTAGTTGCCATCATGGCGTGGAGTAGTGAGCATTGCGCGTTCGCTATTGAAACGTATTTTAAAAATGGCGATTCTAGCTTAGGGTCCGGTAGACATAACTCCCATAAGGTTAATAAAATAGACATTATAACAAAATTTAATATATTCTGAAAGAACAGGGTTTACCATATTTTTCACACCACATTTTTGTTATAATAACTATTTTATTAACCTTTCAAATTGGGGAATTATTTCTGCCGGATCCTGTATAATAATATAGAATTATGAGTCAATTTCAAATATACAAATATTTATTTCGACATATATAGATTTAAAGCTTAATATGTAAAAATCTCGTAGAATAATATTTTCCGTAATGGTACAGAAATTGTAGGTATACCACTCCTTGAATATTTTCGACTCATAATTTAGTCAGGTATCCACACATAAAACATTATGGAACAGGTCTGCTACACGCTGTATAAGATATAACAATATTAGGTACAACACGGTTTCATTCGTTAAATCTTCTTCTTCAAAGTTTCACTCCCCTACGGGGTTAGAAACCACTGATTAATATAATTAATACAGCTATAAAGCAGCTGACAAATGAATCGATTACTATTCTGTCGACACTCTCAGTAACAATGCTATTAAATTACATATTATATAAAAAATAATATCAACTAATCAATCGTCATTATTTGTTTGTTTATATTTCTTTGCTTCCTTTCTAATTCGAGAATTGAGTAGTGGACCTGAAGTATCCCTGAACCGGACTGCATCGTCAACCTTTCAAGTTTCATTCTCAAGGCAGTTTCTGAATTAATTTAATGTCGCCTGTCGACAATGATCTTGAAATTCAATAATATCGGCAAACATTGATAACAAATTATCTACTTTCAAAATCCAAAGATTGTGTATTCATTTATTATTACATAACCAATGAACTGGGCCAAGGAGAGCAATGTTAACTCGTACTTATCTAAAACTGTTCGAGTAAAAACTTTGTAGAAAACTCTCCAAGGGCCGGTTGTGCGATCAGTGGTAACTTTTTACATTAGTAAAAAAAAAATTACTAAAGTAAATTTTTTAGCCAAAACTCGTTTGATCGTTGGTAGAAAATATTTACTTCTCGAATGTACATCCCGCAGTAAACTCATTTTACTCTCCGATATCCGATAGTTAAATATGACGGACTCTTCACAGCTGCTCCAAAAGTCATCTGACACATTGACGTTCGCACGACAATTAATCATTTGATATTCCGCTATTTTAGTGATGAGAGTTTGTCCGATAACGATCTCGTTGTTTAATATACATTATTAGCATAGAGGCAAAAAAATCCATAGATAATGTATAAAATGAAGCATTTTTCACGATTACTTGTCGCGCCTATAGACTAGTAATGAACTCAAAATCACGAACCGTGAGTCATTCACTGATATCTTTGAATCACACTCACTATCAGTGATTGAATATCTGGGAATATCGTGATTCGTAATTCATTTTTTTTATATTTGGTTGTGAACTGTAATTCGGCGCATGTGCATATAAAATGAAAATATTAACGAAGGAATAACGTTATAATTCGTAATAAGCGTCATCTAGTAGATTTTTCCAAAACGTTTTACACATTTAAACCGAAATGCTGAGAATTTAACCCGAAAAATGAACTCTCATTTTTTAGGGGTTTTGATTCTCTTTGTGATGATATTAAATTATATATATGCTAGAATATGTTTTTTACGCAAATAAAGTTTGAATAATATAAGCAAATACGCTAAACATTATTTTTATTTATTTATTTCGTGTATTGTGATATCGCGCGGCGCATGCGTATTAGTAATGAAACTGTGATCACAGTCACAGTTTCCAATCACTGATATCATCGAATATCAATCACAATCACACCAGTGACTCAAGAGTAGGATTTTTTCTCATCACTACTATAGACTATCATCTATGTTTTGACAATATTAAATTTGACGTTCAAATAACCCGCAAACGATTTTAATTTTAGTAAAAAGTTACCATAGTAAAAATTGACTGTTGAACACACAACCGGCCCTAACTCTAATTGATAGCACTCTATGTTATTATAAATTATGTATTGTGTGACACATGCGTGAGCATTTTGGATATAGATAACACAATTATTGGGCGCACTAAGTAACCGCTACCAGCCACATTTTTTATTTAATACAAAACAACAAGAATATGTTCTTTTATCATTACAACACAAAGCACTCATTTTTTATATGCTGTAGTAATTTATAAAGTTCATATCTTTTTAATCGATTAATTTAATTTGTTTTAAATGTGTCGTTAGGCGCTGGACTTAATGTCCAACGTGGGCCCCTACATTTTACATTGGTGCCCAATCTTTAAGTTCCACCACTGCACTTATTCAATATGTTATATTTCAATACGAACCCGTGTACTCACTTTAGACATTATCACTAAAGCAGGTTCAGACAGTGGCGTAACTAGTCAAATGCAGTCAATGCGATGCATTGGGGCCCGTGCTAGATACACTTTCTGTCCTGGTACCGACACTGATGTATGGAAGTGAGGCCTGGAGCTGGCAGAAGAGAAAGGAAAGCAGACTGAACGCAGTGGAAATGAGATCACTTAGGCGTATATGTGGCAAATCTATTTATGACAGAGTAAAGAATGAAAAAATAAGGAAAGAATGTAAAGCTGACGTTAGTATAGTGAGTAAGATTAAGAAAGGATCACTTATGTGGTTTGGTCATATGAAACAGATGAATGAGGACAGAATGGTAAGAAAGATGTATAACGCAAGTGTTGATGGCACAAGAAATAGAAGACGTCCGCCGAAAACTTGGCACGACCAGGTAAACCAGATACTGGAAGATGGTACTGTTAGAAGCCTCAATAATCGGCGAACTTGTACGAATGTGGATGAGGCGAGAATTGTGTCAGGACAAAAGAGTGTGGCGCTCTATCCTCTCTGCCTACCCCCGCGG